>OX421970.1:29315126-31715126 GCA_949128135.1 Parasteatoda lunata | reverse complement strand
CTTCACCAATTGTCTTTAAATTTGTGCCGCGTATCAAAATTAATCAAATCAGTTCTCTAGAAATGGATATTGAAAAATACAATTTTTTGAAATTTTACTTCTCAGGAACTATTCGACCTAATCTAATAATTAACATTTTTAACATAAAATCAATTACTAACTAGAGAACAATAGCAAAGAAAACAGCAGAATGGAGGAAGGTTCTGGCCCACAAAGGGCTGTCATGCCAATAGAAGAACATCAAATTAAATAAACAATAAATAATTATGCATGTTATTATTTTTAGATGAAAGTGTTTCATAGCTTTGTAAAAGTTTTTGAATTTGGTAAATGGTTTTAAATATCATCAAAGTAAAATTAGCATTGAGATGCCCATATTTTCAGCTACTGATCTGACTAAACTATTGGCGCCGTCCGCGATATAATTAGAAGCGAAAATTCGAAACCGTCAAGAAGGGATACGTTTATTCAGAGCTAGAGCATTTTTGTGTCTGATTCCATAAGTATTTTGTTTTATAATTAGCTTATTTAAAATTTACTCTTATAACTAGTAACAATGTACGTGTAAATCTGATCAGAAAAATCAAAAGTTATTAAGAGACATAATCTTGTTGCCTTACATTTTATATGTGCCGACCGGCCTATGTAGGGGGCAAGGAACTGTCCTTGCATCAGAAAGGTTCTGGGTTCGAATCCCGGGCAAGGCATGGATGTTTCTTTCTCTCTATCTATGTTCTATGTCCTTTCTTCTTTGTGTGTGAATGTGACCCGCCCTATAAACGGGTTGTAATAGTGTGACGTGGGCGAAGCTGCTCCACCGCCGAGGCTTCACCACAGGTGCCCACTGGGTAACGAAAAGAGAGTTAGCAGTTCTGGCACTTTCTGAAGCCAATGGACAATAGTTTGGCCGGGATAGCCTGGTCGGTAGGGTGCTGGGCCAATGTCCAAGAGGTCGTGGGTTCGATCCTCGCCGGCCGAAGACTCTCCGTGTAGTAAATGGTGACTGATGCACGTTAAATCTGTCGAATCTCAAAGTCCTCCATGTTCCCATAACAAATCAATACCTCTGGGGGTACTGATCCATGAGTTTCCTTGTCTTCTGGATTGGTTCAAAATTACAAGGCTACGGAGTTGAACATTAGTAGTCGTAAACCCATGAAATTGGGTCGGCTGTTCAACGACGGTTATAAAATAATATAAAATGGACAATAGTTCCATGTGCCCGCCATTAAAAAAAAAAAAAAAAAAAAAACAACATTTTATATGTACAGGCGTTGAACAGCCGACCCAATTCCGAGTATATCAATTTTGTAGCCTTGTAATTTTGAACCAAATCGAAAAAGACAAGGGAACTGTTGGATCAAGCATTTGGACAAACTAACCTTCATGGAGGACTTTTTGATGGAAATAGCCCGCATTTGCGTTACATGAAGAGGAAAACCACGAAAGTCACCCATGATAAACCCGATGGCTAGGACATTCTAACCCATGATCCGTCTGCCACTGAAGATATTTTACATCAGCACTATGGTTGTTACAAGTCAGGAGCAGAATTCATACTAACCAGCCACCGCTGAGATTCAAACCTAGGTTATCTCATTGGGAGGCGAATGCTCTACCCCTGAGCCGGCCCTTTGCCAGACATTTGGATATTTTCTAGAAATCCTATGAATATGTTCTAAGTAAAGCTCTATTGCACAAGCACCTTAACTAATGACGAGAAGCCTTCATTTGCCTTCTTTTTTTTAAAAAAAAAGGTATAGTACTCCACCATTAATAAAATTTTGTAAAAATAATAAAAGAAAAGAAAAAAAGAAAAAAACTCAAGAAAACGAACATCAAAAAATTTGGACAAAAAGGAAAGCAGACTTGAGAAAAGGCCTTTTTAAGGTTATTTTTTTTTTATTGATTTATCATTTCTTTTACCACTGTTTGCAATCTATTTTCAATAAAACACCATAAACTGTAACAAGAGATCTCGGTAAAAATTTATTCATTGCGCTCTGCTTAATGCTTCTCTTTTAACATGTGAGCAGAAAAATGTCTAAATTTTAGAAGCAAGCGAGACAACCCTTGTGAACTAAAACAGTGTTCTAATCTCTCACTTATCTAGGCACCCTTGTTAGGCACCTTCTTCAAAAAAAAAAACCAGAAGTGATAAAAAAGTTCGTTTACACGTTGTTGAAATGAAAAATATCTCTTTAAATGTAAAATCTTTGTAGATCCGGAATAATTGTAATGCAGTCCTTTTAGGGATCACATGCGGATTAGAATATGAATGAGGATTTCGTAATTATTGTTAGTTTTTTTTTTTTTTTTTTTTTTTTTTTGGATAGAATGTTAATAAGAACAGAAATGGTATGGAATATAAAATAAATATAGAAAATGTATAAAAACAATTTAGAGATATGAGAAAGACTAAATAAATATGTGATATAGAGAAATGAATGGTATACAATAAATATAGAATCAGTACAGAAAAATAAATATATAAAAATAAATATATAGAATAAATATAGAAGTGATATAAAGATATAAATGAAGTACACTAAATAAAGATGTGATACAGAAAAATGAATAATATAGTTTAAATACAAAAGTGATGTAGATAAATAAATGAAATAAACAAAAGATAGAAGTAATATAAAGAAATAAGTGATGTAGAATAAATAAAGAAGTGATATAAAGATGTAATATAGAGAAATGAATGATATAGAATAAATACAAAAGTGATGTAGATAAATAAATGAAATAAACTAAATAAAGGAATTATATAAGAATAAATTAAGACCCGTATTTTTCATAGTCTAGCGGAAACACAAATAAAATATCGAGTTTTTTAATTACATAGTACATTTCTGTAAGCTGATATTTTACAAATTTATTTTTAACAATTGCTTCATTAACAGAATATGTATATTTGTTTCTTTTAACCAACCAGTTAAATATAAGTTGTTGTTTTTTTCTCCTAACATTTAATTTATTCAACAAATTGTACAGTATACAGCGCGAAAAAAAAAAAAATCCACCGCGAATAACTTTTCATCTAAACATCCGATCTTCATATACTAAGACTCAATTTTAATGGTTCGAGGGCCTATGTTTAAATATGTCAATAAATTGGTGCAAACGTAAACCTACTTTCTCTGAGTAAGTTTACTTTTTTTTCGACGGATTTGGATTTCTGACTCTCATAATATTGGGGGCGGCCGCAACCTAGGAAATATGGTTGCAATAGTTTCGCCAGAAAAACGTACTTTCTCAGAATAAGTTTACTTTTTTTCAACGGATTTGGATTTCTGACTCTCATAATATTAGGGGCGGCCGCAACCTATGAAATATGGTTGCAATAGTTCGGTCAGAAAAACGTACTTTCTCAGAATAAGTTTACTTTTTTTCGACGGATTTGGATTTCTGACTCTCATAATATTGGGGGCGGCTGCAAACTAGGAAATATGGTTGCAATAGTTCGGTCAGAAAAACGTACTTTCTCAGAATAAGTTTACTTTTTTTCGAAGGATTTGGATTTCTGACTCTCATAATATTGGGGGCGGCCGCAACCTAGGAAATACGGTTGCAATAGTTTGGTCAGAAAAGCGGTTCGAAGTTTGGATCTGTTAACGTAAAGTTTACTTATTGCGAATTTCGCCTTATTTCGGAAATTTTTTAAGCGAATCAAAAAATGCTTATACACAATTATAAAATACATTTATCCAGATAACTCTATTATCAATTTTAATAATTATTTTTTTTTTTTTCATTTAATAATAGTCGAAATATTTTGAATTGTAAGGTATACCAATAATGCCAACATCATTCTCAAGAATGTAATTTTTAAGGCAAGATACGAAATTTGAACGAAATCGATTGAATAGTTAGTTCCCGAAAAATAGAATTTTAAATAAAAAATTTCTTTAAAATTCTACTTCTCAGAAAACATTAGATAGATTTTTTTAAAATTTTTTTACACTTTTGTACACTTTTCAAATAAAACTTTTTTCGAAATAAATAAATAAATTTTAAATAAAATAATAGCACATGGCTATTAAAAAAATTTTGTATTTCCCGGATGCGGCTACGCCACTAGATTTTGAGAGTCATAAATTTTAATACGTCGAAAAGAAAGGCATGTTTATTTAGAAAGTACGTTTTTGTGTGCGATTTCTTTGCTTAAAATATCGTCTGCACTCATAAATTAGCTTATTTGAGGTCACCTCCTCAGTCAGACCTTTAAGAATGAGTCCCACTACATGAAGATCCGATAAAGTTTTTCAGGGTGATTATTTTACCCCCCCCCCCTTTTTTTATTTATTTTTTGCATGGAACACTATTCTTCTAAATAATCTGATTTCATAAAATGCATGAGTATTTGCTATATAAAACATGTAAGACCCGTTAAAAAAAATATTATGCTTTTGATTGAAGATACATTAGGCTTGCATAATATAATAGAAGAAAAGAATTTTAAAAAAATAATAAAACAACAACTTATCTCTTCTGTAAATTGACCATTAACAAATGGTCAATTTACAGATGTTTCACTGCATTAAATGATGATGTAACATCGAAATATTAAATACATTTCCTTAAAACGTAAGTTATTTTGCAAAATATTTATAAAATTATAATTTATAAAAACATGAATAGTACATTTTAATCAAGTAAAAATACGAATATTTGCTTTTCTTAAGATAAGAGTTTTTTCGATGCATAGACACGTTAAGAATTTGCAATACGAAACAAACAGATAAAATCCCTGTTGCAATTTTGTTCCTTATCAAATAATCCCTTTTTTTTCAAAATCATGAAGGAAAAGTATCTTACCCTGAAGTTACATTTCTCACATTTCAGGCACGGCAATTCGGATGGAATTTGCAAGAAAAATTTTCGAGAGCTTTTTATGTTTGCGTTCGAGATACGATTTTTCAGACGATATTGGAAGATAAGAAAGGATTTTTTTTTGGGGGGGGGGGGATCTTGTCGCGGTTTAAAAGAATACGAAGATCAAGCTTGTATAACTTCGTTTCCAACAATAGGAACAGAGAAAGCTCAGGCACTTATCCTGAATAAGAAAATCGAAGTAGGGGGGGGGGGGGGATTCGTTGTTTTAAGAACAATAACGGCAAAATAAGAAAGAAACTGAAAAACACTACCTCTGGAGAATACTACATATCATATCTTTAATTCCATGTGACGATAGCTTAACTCAAAATGTTTTGCTACAATTTTTTATACAGGATGTCCAGTAATCAACACCCCACTAAAAAAAATATTAAAATCTTCAGAAAAAATCCTTTTTTAAAAGATTTTCTTCAGAAATCTTTAAAAGATATTTTTAAAAAAATACAATCTTTAAAAAATATAATCTTTGAAAGAGATTTTAAAGATTTTACTTTTTCTTCAAAATATCTACATATATTTTGCAGTAATTTCAGTCACTTTGAAGACTTAAATTGTTTTTTTTTTTTTTTTTTTTTAATATCTGCAGATTTTTTGAAGACATTATTAATTAACAAACGAAAGTGAAATTAGTCTTCAAATATTCTTCAGATTAAAGAGGATTTAAACGTTAAAAAAAAAAAAAAAAAAAAAAAAAAAAAAAAAAAAACTGTTTTCTATATGCATATATTTAAATTCTTTCTAATTCGACTTCCCAAGACAAAAATACAGACTTATTTAACATGAGTGAAAATACCAACTTTTCTATATTCGACGGTAATAAAGCTGATGATATTAAAACCATTTGATGAGAGTTATTTTTTTTTTATCAAAGTTCATCATTTGATGAAATTGTTTTGATCATCAGATGATGAAACTGATGATAATTATACCGTTTCGGCGAAAATGAAAAATATATATTTTGGTGCATTTAACAAAAAAAAAAAAAAAAAAGAAGATTCTGAAGATTTTAGATCGATCCTAATTTAATTCTGATTGTTTTTCTTAATTTTAAATTTTTAAATCTGAAGATTTCTAATAGTAATATTGATTAATAGAAATCTTCAAATTAAATTACGAATTAATCCGAACAATTATATTTTTTTAATTTTCATATATAAATTGATGGTGGATTTCTACTTAATTACTTACTTCGGCAGTAACTGACGATACATGTAAAAAGGAAGATCGACACTGAAACAGAATTTAAAATTGATAGAATGCGATATTTAAGATTAGCTTGTAATTTTTTCTGACAAAATTTTATCAATACAGTTCTGCAATTTTTGATAGGCAATTAAAGGGTATACACTTGTCTTTTTTAGATTATTAGTAAACATATTTATTTTTGCGCAGTTAACGTCAAAAGAATTTTTAGTATCATCTAAATCGGTTTTCATCAGTTTTAACTGAAATAAAATTAAATTTTAAAAACCCTAAAAAAAGATAAACGTATACTTTTAAATTACTTACTCCCAACCACAAATTACATAACTTTACATTAAAGTTATATGAAGAAAATATCATAAAAGTTTCAAAAATTATTAAGCGCTATTTCTCCTAATATTTTTTCCCTCCAATGCCCACATGGATATTGACTTACGTCATTTGGGTATCAGACAGGCAGGGGAACCATAGTAGGTGGGCCAACATTGCTCCCACAGTAAGAGCAGATAGTACAGAGAAGAGAAGGATAGAACATCCATGCCTTATCCAGGATACGAATCCGAGACCTTTCTGACTTGAGGTGAGTTCCCTAACCACCATATAACCGGTCGGTGTTTCTCTTAATCTAATAAAGCGACCCCCTTTATTTAAGACTATTTTTAAAAAGTATTGTGCTAACGAAAACCATCAAAAGTTTGTTAAATAGAGAAAAAAAATTAACTCCAAATTCATTTGCAATATCCTTCCTTATCCAAGAGATTATTGATATATTTAAAGATCAATATATGATATTATATAACAAGAAAAAAGACTATTTTTCTATCACATTTTATTCATAGAATTCATTTGGCAAAGTAAGACAACAGCATACAAGAAAATAAGTTATGTCATGCGATATTTATATCTACAAAATATTTTTCAATTTCTGTACAATTAGTTAATCTATATACATAAAATGCAACTTGGTTTCATCAATTTGATATCTAACTATAAATCGTTAGGTAAATACATGCACAACTTTATTTTAGATAAACTTTAACATTTAATATTGTTTTAAACAATTTTAAATAAATAAAAACTTGAATTTTCAAATTAATATAATCTGAAGATGGATGATATTCTATGTTATATCCAAAATAAATAAGATGATATTGAATTATAAATTCTTTTTATTCATTACATAAAAATTATTTTTAATACTTCATTTAAATAATCTTAAATATTATATTAATGAATTTTAACAATAAAAAGAAGTGTTTAACAATATCTAAAGTATATATATATATATATACCATTATCAAAAATGAACTAAGGTTGAACGTTAGTAAATATTTATGACATCCACTAAGCCTAAGAATAAGTTTATAATTCATAAATTTTTTCAACTTTTTCACTAGTAACTGACATACATGAATTAGAATTATCTGAATAGCATATTTTAAATTTTATTAACTTTTAAAATTTTTCAATTTTGGTAAAAAAAAAAAAATTTATTATTAAAGAAATTTATATTATATAAAAATTGAAGGATTAAAAAAAAATCTGCTTAACACATTTAACAATTAAAAATAAATTAAAATCTGTTTTTAAAGAATTTGAAATCAATTTGGGAGAAATCATCAAAACTTGAATTTTGAACACAAAATATTTAATCAACTAAAAATATTTTTTTTGTAAAAAGCAAGCATTTCAACTAAGTAATACACATACAATACATACAACAGCAATAGCAGATTATTTTGGGAAATTTCAATAGTTATTGTACCTTAATAAAACTGTTAAATGATTGTTTTCGCTGATATTCTTTTATTTATTTAAATCTAATACAATATGCTGATATGCATATTCATTAATATAGTGCTATACAAAAATGTAAATTTTTTCCATTAGTTTGACATTAAACTACAGATCTGCCCTGCATTAAAAACAAATAAATAAGAAAACTTTAAATTTTGCAAAACATCTGAGTGCTAAAAATATAGTGAAAAAATAGTAATAGAAAAATAGTAGAAAAACTAAAATATTCAACTCATTTTAAAGGCAATAATTTGTTTAATTAATATCAATACAATATGCAACAAATACATCATGTAATAATGCAAAATTAGAAAGAATACAAATTGATAAAAAAAAATAATAATAATTTCTTTAGGTCTGAAACAGTAGTAGTAATTACTAATTAAATCAAGATTAATATGTTTAAGGCCCTTCTAAATTCCCTCACTAAATTTACGATGTATCAGGCTAAAAAATACTTTGTTATAATAAGACCAAGATAAATAAAACGGGTTTTTTTTATCGAATAAATAGAGAAGATAAAATTTAGATTGATTAAAATGGATGCCTTCAAATATAATGCTTAAAAATACATCTGAAACTAAAAGATATTTTATTAAGTAGGCAATATTTGTAGGAAAATTTTAATTTTAAAGAAAAGCTTAAAAAACAAAAAAAAGATTACTTTTTTTTTTTTTTTTCAATATTTAAACTACATTTTGACCTTTTGTGCAAAATTACTCCATGAATTCATAAACACTCCTTTTATATAAAAATATTTATTATCAGAATATGTAGATCAATATAGATAATAAAAGGATAGAAATAATTTGTAAAAAAAGGTTAAATATTTAAAACTAGAGGATTCAGTAGTATTTTATTAATAGCTAAACTAATTACTTTTGTTATCAATTTATTTCTTAAGATTGATCAAACCAGGATAGAATTTAAAGTTAATTGTAATAACATATTTTGTTATTCCAAAAATTTCTAAGGAGATTATCTTTTAAGATAGAAGTTTCAGAATTTATTATTATTCATTTGAATTCCTACTTTGCTATGCTCAGGCCTCAACTATTTATTAGCTAAGATATGAAAATAAAAACTTCATTTACGTTATTATTGTAAATGTATTTTTACACTATGCTTATGAAAAATAAGTATTTTTTATGAATATTTGTCAAAATAAAAGTTAATTTTAAAATATTTCTTCAGCAGAATTTAATTAAACATTTAATATTTTATCAAGGTACAATTTGAACAAAAAAATATTTGAAACAGAGCTAACAAATAAAAAACATTTCAACAAATTAATCATCAGCCAATTTTTTAAAAAAAAATGTGTATTGCTAGATACATAATTCCAGAGGAATATATGTCACTGAAAAATTAAAAAAATTATGCAATTAAAATTAACAGATTAATTATTTTTGTAAAAAATGAAGAACACTAGAGAAAAATATAATAATAAATTGAAATGCATGAATAATATATAGGGAAAAAAAGTCAGTGCTTGATGTTGATAAAAATGTAACTTGGTAAATAATCGAGAGATTTTTTGAGAAAGTAAATAAGCTTAAATGACAATTTAACAAAACCACAAAATAAAATGAACAAAAAACGTCAATTTCCCCATTTCTTTTGTTTAGTTAGATATAATTTCGTTGTTTGTGCGATTAATTGCCCATAATGTGATGCAAGCAATACAAATATTCAAAATAATAATTCCAATTAGAGAAAATTTAAAAAAAGAGTGATAAATAAATAAAAAACGTGTTACAAATTTACAAGAAACTATCGAAAACAAAAATTTACGATCCACTGATAGAATCGTGACCATGTCCTAATGTTTTCCTTTTTGAAGATTCAAATAAACATTTTATTTTATCTAGCGAAAAAATTGTGTATTATCAAAAACAAGTTTACAAAAACTAGGAGTAACAAAGATTAACGAACCGCAGATAGTAACGCGACCGCATCCCGTAACAGAATTTTTTTAATTTTTTTTTTTAAGCAAATTGTCTAAAAATAACATGCTACCAATGATAACTTAACAACAAAAAAAAACTTAGGAGTAACAAAGATTTACAATGCACAGATAGCAACGCGACCACGTCCAATTTACTTATTTTTCATTAAAAAAAAATATATAGTTTTAATTAGCGAAAAGTTAAAAAAAGCTGTGCGATAAGAAACAAGTTAAGAAAACATTATCAGTAACAAAGATTAACGATCCACAGATAGTAATGCGACCGCCTCTTTTGAATTAAATTATTGAACATTTAAATAAATAATAATTTTAATTAGCGAAAATCTTAAAAAATTTTGTGTTATCATAAACAAGTTTACAAGAAACTATCTGTAAGTAAGATTTATGATCTAAAGATAACACCGCGTCTAGTAGCTTATCCTACTGAACAGGAGACCGCGCATTGACGACTTTGACCTTGACAGGTAAAAATGGATTCTAAAGAGTGTTCGTTCCCCTCTGCTCAAGTAAGCTTTGAGTCACGTAAGCAAAAAAGAAAAAAGTAAGCAATAAATAATCAACTTTACGTGACACACACTTTCATAATATACTATTCTTTCTGATTCTCACAAAAAGATATTAAATTTGCTAGGAAGAAAAAAAATTCTGATGTAAATAATAAAATTTCCTCAATTTCGTGAAATATAGCTATAAATTATAATTTTAAATCTGTTTTAGAAAGCCTTCGGTCACGGTCGTTTAACAAAGACAAACTAAAAGGTAGTTAACCTTCAGTTTACTGACAGTTATTTACTGTAAAACGTAAAATATTAACATGCATTTGCAATTTATGGTTAATTAATTGGCTGATATAAATAAGCAGTATTGCAAAATTAACAAATGACTATTTGAGACATAATCTACAAGAAGAAGAATAAAGAAATTATTGATAGAAAATACTGATTTCCTCCAAATGGCTAAGTTCAATTCGTCATTATTAAAAAAAAAGAAGAAAAAAAAATCATGATTATAACAATTATTTTATAAATCTGTTTGGCATCTATCAATTTTTATAATGAATGTTAATAATTATACTTAACTTATCAAATTAGTGTTAAGAAATCGAAGTTACCCTAAATAAATTATGTTAATTAAATAAATTATATTAATTGAATAAATTACAATCAATTAAATGACTAATATAAATGATCCTTTTAGATAAACTATTTTATTAAATGCTAGTAATGAATTCTAAGAATTTTACTAGCTAAATTTAAATTTTTCTTTTAAGTATCCAAGATTATACATCCGTTTATCATAGGCAAATTTCAGTAAAAAAAATTTTAAGAAAAATGTATACTTTTTAATTATTTTTAAAACACATTTATCATATTCTACACAAATCTGATTGCAATTTAAAAAAAAAAAAAATCACTTCTTAATAATTGAAATAACTTAACATTGAACAAAATGAAAATATTAGGGATTCAAATGAAACACTTACTGAAGATAGTTAATAATTTATATGTAAACAACACAGACATTGTAAGTAGAAAATAATTTGTAACTTAAAGATAATACTACATTATTCATTTAATGATATACAATAAAATATTTTTGACTTACAAGCATATTAGCGTAACATAAAGCAAAGTATGAATAGAAATGGTACAAGTATAAAAATATCTCAAAAAATTAGTCATAACAAAATATTTAACATAAAATAAGAGGTGCGGGCAAAAATATAAAATTTGTTTAAAATCACCTACAGAAGTTTATTTAGTAATAAAGAAAAGAATTAGACCTGAAAATAATTTTGATGATTGCCAGAAATTAGATTTATAACAAATTATTAATAAATAAACAAAGAAACATTAAATTTCCAAAATAAAGGAGACCTAAAAAATTTGATCAAATTCCCTGCAAATCTCACTGATCTAGATTCTGTTATATTTTCCTTTTACAAATTAGCATATTTCTGGTTGTAGTAAAAATTAGCTGTTAAGTAATATTTTGAATCAAAAATTGCAATTATCAATATTTTTCCAAACACTTATATGACAAGAATTAAACAATAGAATTTTTAAGTTATAACAACGCAATAAAATATTCACATATTTACCTTTTGTTTTGATGACACATTGTAAAGTAAATAAATAATTTTTCAATTTTAAAATGAAACCTAAAATGAACGAAACTTATCTTCCTTTCTTTTTCGCTAACTTAGCTAGTCTTTTTCGTTTTAATATCATTTCATATAGGGCTTCTAACCCTTCGTCAAGACCATCTCCTATGATAGCGCAGGCAGGTTGCACATGCCACAGAACGTTCGGACCTAGCTCATGTAAACCAAGTGCTTTTTCAACCTCTTTTGGGTCCATTGCATTAGGCAAGTCCTGTTTATTTGCTAAGACTAGAATAGGTACTCCAGAATTTTCTGGACATCGAACAGTTTTTAGCAGTTCCATTCGCGCCTCGTCCATCCTCTCTTTGTCAACACTGTCCAAAACGAAGACGATTCCATCGGTACATCTTGTATATGACCTCCAGAGAGGCCTGAGTTTGTCTTGACCGCCAACATCCCAGACAAGAAAGCTCGTTCCTTTGGCTTTACCAGTCGTGCCTTTAATTTTTTCACAGTTGAAACCAATAGTGGGCACAGTATTCATGTACTGGTCAAATTTCAATCGGTACAGGGCTGTTGTTTTACCGGCAGAGTCCAGGCCGATCATGACAACGTGGAGAGGTTGGTTTGGAGGCAAACTATCAAGGATGGAACCACCTTTAACCATCCCAGCACCCATAGCACAGTTGCCTATTTTAAAAATAACATTAGCACAGTTGCCTATTTTAGTCACAACATTAGCGAAAACGTCATATTTCCGAAACAATTTCTAAAGCACTAGTTTCTTTGCTTGTCATTAAATCAATTCATTTTCAGTTACGTGGTGAAGAATAATCGATCAATTTAAAAAGTACCGACAATATATACAGATTTTTATCCTAATCTTTTATCTCGCGTCGATTAGATAAAGATAAAAATCAAAATTTTCATTCGCAAAGTATAATCCAAAAAAGGTAGAAGAGTCAAAGCAACAGCAACAACACACGGTCACTTCGCGTAGTTTTTTCGGTAGTATTACCACCTACCGCCGTAGACCAGTTTGATATTAGTGCCTCTGGCTGAATTTCATGGTAGGTAAAAAACCGCACCGGCACACCCCGTATTTACGCCGCGGATTGCAATCCTACTGCAACTCAGGTGTGATGAAAATAATTCAAGAAGATATCCTAGTGGTCATTTTATCTGGAAACTCACATGCAGCATTTCTGAGAGTCATTGATGGTTTCCACGGGTAACTCATTCAAGCATTCAATGACCGTTCCGTTCACAATGCTTCGGTGTTTTCATTTGATGTGAGTGAAGGAGCGGGGAACTCGGCGTGTAGATCGAGGTTACCGTGTTTACATTGGTTGGCGCAAAAATATCTTGGCGCAGATTTGGTGATAATCGTTGGCGGATTCTTGATCTCGCAGTGCTCTATTTCCTAAATGGAGTTAGTGAACACCGACATTGATAAAAATTCTTTAAAAATAATTAATGATACGTTAATCGTTTCAGTTGTAAAATGAACAGATTAAACAAAAAATCTCCACAGTTTGAAATGATTATTTTATCGTAATCGTATCGTTAAAAATGCGATAATTTTTAAAACATGCATCATCGCTAAAATATTATTAAAATTATTTTTAAAAAAATATATGTCATTATTATTAAAAAATTTATGGCACAATGAATGAAAATATAATTATTCCTTTCCATTATTCTCCTAACATCCTATATTAAAAAAAACTTTCCGGTGATAGCGTTTTTATAAATTACTTGTATATAGAAGTTTGTAAAGTAACACGATAGCTTCAAAAATAAAATCTAAACTGTTATTATCATCACATGATAATAATCAATAAATATTAATTATTTTGCGTTAATTAATAAAAACGGAAAGATAAAATTTTATGATTAGGGTCGCATTACGGCATAAGTTATGTAGATGTGATAATATAATTATGTAGGTAAAATATACAGTAAAACATAATGAAATCAACATTTTATACTTAAATAAGACAAATTACTATGTCTAATTCGTATTCAAGAACATTTTATTACTATTATAAACTTATATTCACTATAAATAAACAGAGCATGTTATTCAGTAAATTGTTTTTATTTCTGTATTGTTTGCTGTAGTATTACCTCCGAAATTGGAGTTTCAGAAAATTACTTTAACACATTGTTTTGCACTCTAAAAGCTTTAAGAAAATGCAGAAAAGAAAAATTAAATTTTTGTAAAAGTTCGTGATAAATTAAAAAGAGATAATTTTTTAAGAACAGTTCAAAAAAAAAAAAAAATCTTAAATAGGTTGTCATACGTAAACTACATATAGTACATAAATTGTTACGAAATCAATTTGTTTTTCCACGGAATGTGAACTTCCAACATATACTTTCTTCTTTAGTAACTTAGCAATGGGAAAAGCGTTTGAAAACATTTCCGCACTTTTTTTTTTCTCATTAAAATATTGTAAAATTTGTAGATAAAATATTATAAACGGTTATTAAATGTGTCAATATGTATTCATAACTAAGTATGATACGATCATATGTACGATCAGGTAGATCAAGCTTCTAAGTTTACCTTCGTGATCAAGAACCAACTTTATTTCAAATAATAACAAAGTGTAAATGTTTTGTAACCTGATCACCTGTTTATCTTATATGTTTGACTGGATAAATGAATTAAATTTCCGTGAAAGTGTTAATAAAAGGTATACTAGATTATTCTTAAGTTGACCCCCACCCGGAAAAAAAACAACTTTTTATGAATATTTTTCACGCTCTTCAGTGATAGTCTTCGTTTTAATTAGGATAAATTGAATAAATAATCATCTTTTTGAGTAATCCCTGCAGCTTCATTCACGTGTCTATTTCGTAAATTCGTACTTATAGTTTACGTATACTATAATTATAACCGTCGTTGAACAGCCGACCTAATTTTGGGTTTTCGACTACCATTGTTCAACTCAGCAGCCTTGTAATTTTGAACCCAATCCAAAAGACAAGGGAACTCCTCCTCGATCAAGCATTGGGATAAATTTGCTTTCGTGGAGAACTTTTTGATGGAACTAACCCGCATTTGTTTTACATGGAGAGGAAAACCACGAAAACCTTCCATGGTTAATTCGACGACATGAGGACTCTAACCCATAATCCGTCTACCACTGAGGATATTTTACGGCAGCATTGTGGGCAGTGCGAGTCGGGTGCGGAATTCGTATCGACCAGCCATCGCTGGGATTCGAACCCGGTTCACCTCATTCGAACGCTAAAGTTTACCTATAGTATTTGAATGTCCTTTAGCTGGTTTTATGCAATGTCAAATAGAGTTTAGTTTCGTTCAGACAATCGAAAAATTCAGGTCATTCGGAATCATTTTAGAAACGTTTCGTTTTTTTTATATTTTTAAATATCGTATATATCGGTGTATAAGTGGACTTTTCAAACACCGCAAGAGTTTACGCAAAAAACAGAGGGGCGATTTATATACAACGGTAATAAAGTCGGACATTCGTTGATCGTGAAACAGCATTAATTAGTTGCATTATAAACAATGAGATAGATATGAATATCTCTTAATCAATTTATCATTACAAATTAACCCTTCCGAAAACTATTTTTAATATGTTGTATGTAATTAATTTTGCATTTTCTCTCATCATATTTTCTTTAAATATATGGGTTGTTTTTTAAAAACAATACTTTAAATTCCATTCTGATAAAATTAAGGATATGAAAAGTTAGGAAAATTTATTCATGAGAATTTGATAAAATATAATACAATAAAAACTTTTAAAATATAGCCTAGTGTTACAAATTTAAAAGATTTCGGAACATCATCTGTGTCGGATTCAATAGCGTTAGCAGTGTTGCCATACGCATCTATTCACTCTGCAATGGATTCTACTTCATATTCGTCTGCTGAAATTTCACACTTTTTAAAACATTTTACAATAACATTCAAATCCAAATTTTGCCACGTGTCTGTCTAACATCATTTGACACATGACGTATCTAGTATCATTTGACGTCTATAGGAATACTATCGACTCACCGACACCGACATTCTAGGATTAGGAATTTACTATCTCGTAATCAAAAATAGGGTGTCGACTTACACAATGGATCGACTAACACACCGAGATATACGGTAAAACAAAAGAAATTTCACGCAGGAATTTTTCTTTTCTTTTTCAATATTATAAATGTCTTTCACATGATTCGTTTCCTAAGTTGACGTGCAAGTCACCTCCTTCTTCCTCCCTCGATGTCAAAAGTTACAAGTAAGTATCGAATTCTCGGTAAAGGGACCGGGGGAGATAAAGGGTTTGAAAGCAGCAGCTCACCCATTTTGACAGCTTCAAAATAACACAAGAAAAATGTGGTAATTTAAGAAAGCTAACATCTGGGTGTAGACCACCCATGTACGATTTTTTTCTAGAAATGAGTTGCAGTCAAATATCCTTTAGATTATTTACTTATAATGCTAATATGTATTACCATTTCTAATTAAATTGATCAATAAAATATTTTAAATTTTTAACTCGAAATCCTTCAACTTGCTCAAAAGTAATTCCAATTATTTTCTTAATAATTCTAAAATGGTTCTAATTATTTCTTATTTATTACTTCTACATGAAAATATGCGTCATTTTGTATGAAACAACACTAAACATGCTGCCTTAAGTTTTATTTTGATTTTCACAAAATAAACTATAAATTACTATCATGATTTTTTTTACAGTGTTGAACAGCTGATATACAAAGGTGTTCCGTAATCACCGCACTAAAAAATATTTTTAGAATTCATGTTAAAATAAGTGCCATAAAAGAATACACCTTAGGTTTTTAAAATTAATATTAAAGCGAGGAAGAAACAAAAACGCTGTTGAAATCTGCCCAATCGTTAATAAGGAAGGCGGTAAGAAAAATATCAAAATCAGTTCAATTGCCGAATGAAATTTTGAGGTATTTCTGGTAAGCGCCTTTCAACCTCTCGTCGTCCCCTCTCGACAATCAAACAATTTTGGTTTTCTTTGCCCCAGTCTTTCTCCATAGTGATTCGCTAGATTTTGATATCTTTCTAAATTTTTTTTCTCGTAAATAATCTCCTCATCTTAAATCAAGTTTATACTTTTTTCTTTTCATATTAGATAAGGCAGTGATTCTCAACCACTGTGTCGCGGCACTTAAGTGAGCCGCCAAATTCTTAAAATGTGCCGCCAAATATTAATTGAATTAAAGAAAAGTATATATATATATATATATATATATATATATATATATATATATATATATATATATATATATATACACCTTTGAACACCTTTGTCGGTGATTGTCTTGTCTCTGACAATCTTAAAATAACTTAAAATAAAATGGAAGTGTTTAAATTGTCTTTGGCAAGCAATTTTAAAAAATGTTGAAATAAGTAGGAAATTTAATGACTATTAAAATCATTAATTAAGAAAGAAAAGCAAGCTAAATATTAACCTTCAAACGGAAATAAAAGCTAACCATTATTGTAAGCTATGTAATTCTATGTAATTAATAATCAAATTAACAAAGGGTAACTAACAAAAAGTAAGCTAACAATTAATAATTAGCAAAAAAACTAGTTAACAAGTAATTAATCCCTTAATAAACATTTTTTTGTAGTACATATTATTTTATTTCACATTCAAAATTATTATTACAAACTATTTAACACAGTGTATAGTAGGTAAATAAACAACTAATCTAATTTTTTTTCATTATGTGCCGTCAAATTTCGAGATCGTTAAAGTGTGCAGCAACAAAAAAAAAAGGTTGAGAATCACTGAGATAAGGATTTCAAAAATATTCACTAACAGTGTTCATTACGAATATAGTAAAAATGTGATTAGCAGATGTACGGTTCCTATTGTTTAACCTGTAATCTTGTAATTGAGAGCATCTCACAAGGACACATGTGGGAAAAGCATTATGATACCCTGTCCTTTAGGAAGACTACTAGTAAGTGTAGCTCATCCATCTTTGAAAAAAAAAAAAGCCTTCAACGGTTAGTCCGACTGTCGTGTGGTACCAAAAGAATAAAATTAAATATTTTATTTGGAATAAAAAAAAGTTGGAAAGAAAAATTTAGAGTTTTATGAGATTTCTCTTCCAAAATTTCAAAACAATGCAATTATAGTTCCGCAATAAAAGTGCGCTTAATTTTTTTGTTTATTATTTGCTTTTATTTTATTTTAGTACAATTAAAATTATAAGATTTAAAACGCTGAAACATTCATTTTTAGCAACAGAAGTTATAGAAATAAAGTATATTCCGAAATAAAATAAAATTAAAAAACTACAATTATTTAATTATCCAAACATCTAACAAACTACAATATTCAAATCTGGTTCCTAAATAAAGAAGAAAAAAACTGAATTGCATAAATTTATGATTTTGGAATTTTTAGAACATCTAAAAAGAAATCTAAAATTCCTAAAATCCATTAAGTAATTTAAAAATTTTTTTTAGAACCTCAGAAAAAGAAATCTTAAATTTTCCGCGGCTTAATAGAATGACGGCTTTGCTTTTGATAATACTTTGAAATACAATGAAAGTGATTCATAAATATACGAAATTATGTGAATGAATTTACTCTCGATTTTTTATAAAAATTTGTTGAAGAAGCTCTATTTAAATAAAATTTATTTGATAAGCAAAAGTAGAGAATAGCGATTTATTGCCAAATCTAGTAAATCTCGAAAAAAGATTTATTGTTCCCTTCTTTGTGAAGTGGAAGAGTCCAAACTGCTTCCAAGCTTCACGTTTTTGAGTGCGGTGAATTTCCAAAAAGAGAAATTAGCTCCGGGGTGCTGGAAATTATAGGTCGTCCTTTTCTACTTTTTCGTCCTTATTATTCATTTTTTTTTTTGGCATTCCCCTTTTCTTGATGAACACAGTATTTCCTCCTCCCTCGTCTCGTCGTTAATTTATCTGCAGTAGAGATTTGAATGGAAAAATGGGCTGTTTTCAAACGATAATTCGTCAAATCGAAGATATTTGCCTTTTATTTCAACGAATATTAAGATAACGTTTCGTTATCGCGATGCTTTATTCCTTTTTTTTTAACGTTTTATTTCCTGTGGAAATTGTCTATTTGAAAAGTAATTAAAACTCTTTCAACGATTTTTTTTCCCTCTGATATTTCATTTTCAATTAAATTAAAATAGAGTTAAACGTTAATGAATCTTTTTTTTCTCTCCT
Source organism: Parasteatoda lunata (assembly GCA_949128135.1). Classification (NCBI taxonomy): domain Eukaryota; kingdom Metazoa; phylum Arthropoda; class Arachnida; order Araneae; family Theridiidae; genus Parasteatoda; species Parasteatoda lunata. The sequence continues at coordinate 31,695,923 of OX421970.1, read as the reverse complement.
TACCATGAAAATCAATACTATAATATGTAATTTGCTTTCTTTCAGAAATGACAAAATTTGATTAATTTTATAGATCTTCTTTTTTTAATGTTGTACATCAAATTAAAAATTGCCTGCGTTTTTAATTAATCATTTTGATTTTCTACTGTGATTTTGTTTTATTATTTGGACAGGTATTTCTCACTTTAGCGAGGAAAATACTAAAATCATTTTATCAACATTAAGAAACAAAGTCAAAAATCTTAGAAGGAAAAAAACTATCCTAAAATCAACTAAAAGTACCTAAGATTGATATTTAAAATCTTTAAAAGTGAATGTGAAAATTGTGAATAAAAGTAATTAAATGCGAAAAATATTAAGATTTATCCTACAAGAGGATGACATTTAAAATGAAATGGCGATCAAAATGTGCAGTAAAGCTAAATTAAAAGCAACAAAAATTGTCATCTATCCGGTGCGATGATGATAATTTTCAAAAATGAAATAAAAAATTGCGAATAAAACTTCCGTACAACTAATTAATAGCGACTTAAATTTACATTTACCTTGCCTAGGAGATGGTAATTTCAGAAAATGCAACAGGAAATTGTGAATACTGCCATAAACAAAAGACATTTATCATGTATGAGGGTTAAATAGAAAATTGTAAATACTGTCATAAAACAAAAAAGTGACATTTGTCATGCATATAAGGGTAATATTCTTTAAAAGATAAATTGAAAATTGTGAATGAAACTGTCGTAAAGCTAATTAAAAGCACTCTAAATTGACATTTATCCTACAAATTGACGATTTTCTTCTAAAAGGTAATGAAAAATTGTAAATAAAACCACCGTAAAACTAATTAAGAGCTACTTATATTTACGAACTCTTTAAAACCTTTTTTAAGGCGGGAATTAGGGACGTTTTTTCTGACAAACGGCAAAACTAGATGCCAGTTTAGCTTGACAAACGCGATGCACAAAGAATTGGAAATCTTTTGTGATTTAAGCAAGGAGAAAGACATAATTTTAAGTTAAGTCTGAACTGCATCAGTAAATTACAAAAATTAACTTTTAGCAAATAAACTGCCGGTAGCAAGAATTGTTTCCATCACTATTGCCAAGAGCGAGCGTCTTTTTAAAAGAAAACTTAAATTTGTAAATAAATAAAAGGTATTCCTTCAATTATAGATGATGAAAAGCAATTTATTTTATTTCATGCGGAAATTATATTATGATGTGGTACAATTGAAATTTCATTTTGTGAATCACAAATCCTTACCAACCAAAAATTCAAGCTCATGGCGTTTCTGCGGAGGACAATGGTCTTGATCAGAATATTGAACTAAACCCAGAACATTATTTTAGAAAGAAAAATGTTAAACGCCAAACCTCAGTCTACGATTGTTTATTCTTTATTATTATTATTCATACTTTTTTCCAAAAAGGGCACATCATTTAGACTTCATATTTACCCTCAAGATTAGTTCCTCAATTTTATGTCCAGTTAGAATTCAGACTTCGGTTCCTCTGAATCAGAATACAATGCGTAGAATAGAAATTTCAAAAGTTTTTTGCAGTCAGTCCACCCCGAGGGAAGAACTATTATGTAGCAAAGCGCATCAAAATTATTCCAAGAACTGTTCTTTCCATGCTCTGGTGATTCGAAATTCTGTGAATGAGAAGACTTGTGGATTCAACTTCCTATTTCGAATGATCCCGCAGATTCTCATGAAATTATTCGCATATTTTGTTGAACTTCGGAGCGGGAAAAAAATTATATTTAATGTTCGGGAAATGAACCCAAAATACCGTTTTACTTTGTTTGATTGTGATGCATCGGAAACAATTTTGTAGTGCTTGAATAATTTAGTTTTGCTATGATAACAATTTAGATGGTTTCTGATAGGCTTCAAGTTATTTAGTCAGAATTCCATTAAAGTAACAAAACAATTTCAAATATGAAAGATACATGAATAAAATAATAAATTCCTTGATTGTTAAAAAAAAGTGTCACGAAAAATATTTTCATGTATTTCGGTTATTTTCTCCAAAGGTTGTTTGCTTATTTATTATGTTAATATGAGCCTTACCTAGCAAATCGTTTAAGTGCGGAATCAAGTATTTTCCGAAATTTACCTAGGTAATGTGCACATCAATTATCTCCATATCGTTAAAGTTCCAAAGTTTGTTTCGCTCATTATCTGCTAATTTATTGATTGTATGATTGCATTAACTTTATTCTTTAGAAATCAAAAAAATAAAGAAATGACTTCCTTAATTGTACTAATATTTTAAACTGTTCGATTCTTTGGATTTTATATTTTGAAGTAACTGATGATTGATTCTATCAAGTAATGTGTTGATTATTTGATTGTATTGACTTTATTCTTTAGATATTAAAAAAATAAATGATTACATTACGTTAATTTCCTTAATCGTACTAATATTTTAAGCTGTTCGATTCTTTGTATTTTATATTTTGAAGTAACTGATGATTGATTCTATCAAGTAATGTGTTGATTATTTGATTGTATTGACTTTATTCTTTAGATATTAAAAAAATAAATGATTACATTACGCTAATTTCCTTAATCGTACTAATATTTCAAACTGTTCAATTCTTTCTATTATGTATTTTAAAGTGATTGATTATTGATTCTATCAACTAACATATTGATTGTTTGATTGTAGTAACTAGATTTCTTAGACAACGATAAAATAATTAACATGATGTTAATTTAAGCGTACAGAATCACTGTTGTCTTATTTTTAAACCTTATTTTTACTTAAACAAGTGGCGAGTAGGTAAAATACAAATGGTTCCAGGCAGTTTGCAGACTACCTGTAATTTGAAAAATGAAGCAATTTTTTTGGCACTTTAAAGGCGTAGTGTTTCTGCACATTAACTAGATAATCTGCTAAATAACTGATTTCTACACTTTAGGGGTAATATTAATATAAACTTGGTTTTGCTCATCATAGTATATTTATTTACTGGTAGAATTAATCAAGTAAAATTCCTTAATACTGACCAGAGTTTATAATTTTTAATTATAGTTCTTCTTCTCTTTCGTTTTTCAGAAAGTGTATCTTTTTCCTAACTGAAAAATTTATTCAAAAAGTGTATCCGCATTTGTCAATAATTTATTATTATTTCCAAAAATTTAAAAACAATCCCTTGGTAAACTGCTCCATTTGTTTAGTTCAATTAAACCCCAACATTGCCTAAGTCCCATAATTTTAGCATTCAGTTCAGATTACAAAACAATCTGAAAAAAAAAAAAAAAAATTGCCAGGGTGCTCTCTGCATCTCTAAGTCATTTAAAATTCTATTTATCTTATTCAAAATCTCCACCACGCTTAAAATCGTCATGAAAACTCTGCGTAGCAAGCTGCCGTTTTTCTTCTTCGTTACATATTATTTTTTTTACAATACTCCACACCTAATGAGGTAAAGATAGATTATTAAAAGATACTTACAATCAATACTTTATTTTCGATGTTAAAAAATAACTTTAAAATTCAATTTTTAAATCGCTGTGACAATTAATTAGATTTTTGTGAAACCGGCAAGCTGATGCAGTGCTGTCACTTTAAACTCTCTTTGTATATTGTCATACATAATGAAAAAGAAATTTTTAAAATAAAAAAAATCAGTTTCAATTTTTTTTGTTGTTGTTTTCCCTTATAAACAACAAACGCTTTTGTATTGTTTTAAATTAATTTAACCTTTCAACTATATCGATATGAACAAATCTACATTGAGAAACTTTGCTTTAAAACTTGAAATATTTTGATTAAGGCTGTTTTTAGCGAGTGATAGGTATTTTTTATAACTGACCAATTAAATACTCGTATTTCGGATGGTGGGGTTAATAATAAATAAATCGGTATTGAGCAACACTACGAAAACGTCCAAAAACTGAAAGGTATATACAAACACGATTAAAATAATTCAAAATTATTCAGTTTTTTTATTATTATTTCTTACATTTCCCAGAATTATTACGTTATAAGATTACGCAAAGCAGGTTTTAGAAGTTTCTTCTAAAAGCGAAGTTCCTACTTGTACCTTCCTTCCTCGGTTGCGCGAGGTACAAAATAAATAAGTGGTTTCAGATAACTTTAGAAACACTAATTGGGAACCTGTAACTAATCACATGGTTGTGCATGGCGTGTTAAAGTTACAGCTTTAAGGCTTGGGTTTATTATTTCGATTTATTATGAATAAATTTTAGGATCAGAATTTATCGGATAACTTTAAGGTTAAGGTCTTAGGGTTAAGTTTAGCATATCTTTAGCCAGCGTTATCTATAATGATTATGAAAATGACTTGAAATGTCAATTTTAAGAAAATATAGTTATGTAATGTATTTTTTTTTTTTTAAATTTTATTATTATTATTTAAAAATTTACTGCAATACTGCATTGTAATGCTCCAAAATTTGTTAACAAATTTGAGAAATATTCTTTGATTTTAATAATTATAATATAAGGGGAAGTATCTCGCCAAATCGACATTTTTTATTTAAGCTACCTATCGGTTTTAAAGTCTAAATAATTCTTTTCACCAATCGTTTATTAAGAGTAAAATCAAGAGGATGCTATACGGTGGGAAAAACTGTTCTTAGCAAATTTTATTTCATCTCTATTGGTATTTTAAATTCGAAAGCTTAAGGAAAAGTGATTTCAGGTAAACCTATCAAGTCAAAGTATTAAGTCAAGTATCAGGTAGTTTCATATGTTAAAAAAAAAATATTTTCCAAATATTAAAATGCAAACAATTAATGGAGAAGAACTTCCGTTCATCGTAGTCCTAAGTAATCCTTTCATATTTTGTTTGCATTTTAATGTTTTGAGATTTTTTTCAACACTTGAAACTTTATAATTTATTCCAGGTTTACTTGAATTCCCTTTTTCTATCCTTTAAATTTTAAGTTACTCATGAAGCCGAAAAAGAATTTTCCATGAAATATTTTCCCCGTGGTGTAGCGTCTTTATAAAGCTTTGCTTAAAGTCTTTGGCTTGTGACTTTTTGCAAGTTTTGTCTTCTCTTCCCCCCCCCCCCCCCCTTGGCAAGCACTTTATTTGTGAGAAAATACGTTCAAGTTAAAATCGTTTTTATTTAAATAAAATACCTTATTTCTAATACAGAGATTTAAAGTAAATCTTGTTTAATAATATTCCTAAGAATAATGCTCCTTTATTTTTAACATGTTTCCTGATGCCTCTTTTATGCGGAACGGAAACGGGGAATCGATATTTAATTAAGAATTCCGATTTCCAGCTTTAAAAACTAACGATGTAGAATATTGGAAAAACTTCCAATACCATTTTATACATCTGTCGATTATAAGTTTAAAACAACTTTATTCACTGTATATTTATAAATGTGTTAAAAGTTTCAGAAAGCATTTAAAAGTTATCTAAAAAGGTAAATTCTTTTAAAAAATTAATCGTTATCATTTATCAGTTTTATATTGATTATTTAGTAAAAAATGTTTTTGTTTTTTTATAAACTTAGTTTTTGATCTAAGTATTACTTTTTCTAGCTAAAAAAAACTACTGTATATTGCAATCAATTAAGCAACTATAGTAAATTAAAATTTAATGCAAGATACTTAGAACATTACATTTTAAAAAATCATTCCAACTCATGATATAGGGTGTTTTCAGTAAAATATGACGGGTGTTTCCTAAAAAATGGTCCCTTAATTAGAATTTTTAGAATCTTGCACAATATGAAATAAAAAGAACCTATCAGTTGATTTGTAAGAATGCTTTATTATGATCAATCAAATTCTTAGGTATAACAATAAGGATACAGGCTTTAAAACCACTTTTAACATTAGTTAACAAACAGCAATTGCTTAAATTCTGTTATTGTTACACATTTTTTAGAATAAATAGATCTTTTTATGTAGCTTTCGTCCATCATTTATCTGACAAAATTTAGCATGCTTAATGTAATTAAAACTATCAATAAAAAGAGAAATATTTAACATAAATTACTTAAATGATTTAGTTTATACTAAATTAGTGTTAAAAAATGATAGAAATTTGAAATTTTTTAAATGATATTAGAGCTTCATAGAACAGAAATAATTTTTAAAAAAATCGCTGTCAGAATATGTTTTTAGACATTACAATAAAAATATTTAAATGTCTCAGCCATAGCCTATAACTAGACGTGCATATATTATATCTAAATATATCTCAAATAGTAGTACGGCCTCTAGCATCAATACAGAACATCAATTCCTCTTATCTCCAAATAACAGAGTGAACATTGGAACAAGATGCAAATACAGAAGGGACGCGTTTTGAAGTGGACATAGTGACGAATTCTGTAGGCAATTGGTAAATTGGACATGCAAGTGTTATCGATTTCCGATGCTCCATTAGAATGAAGGTCAGCTTTGGAATGCCATTTAAAGATTAACCCAGAGAAGAGAAATCTCTAATCATCAGAGAATTTAGGTTGATTTTCGGGGGACTGATAACAAGTTTTCCACATAACAACAGCAAAGTTGGTCAGCTCTCTTTATGAGCAAGGGTCAGAGAAAACTTGATATGCTAAGCAAGCTGATCTTGAAACCAAGAATGCCGATAGTTGACCTTTGGAAGAATAAGAAAAAGGGGTCTTATTGTCGCCAAGGAATAATTTGTCCATGTTGCAACGAACTTGACTTTGACTCTTTGTTGACAATGTTAACCCTAATGAATCCAGTTTTTATGTTGATTAAAAGCAGAAAACGAGGCGTGACAATATTTCATAATAATAGGGAATCCTATAATTGTTGTCATGTCGCCAATAAAGATATTACGTTTGAATTCCATTAATAAATCATGATTATATCAGATTACCTATGTGTGGTTGAAATTGAGAAATAGCACTGTTTGTGTTGCTCTAAATTTATAGAATTCTTAATTATAATGCTAAAGGAAGCAAACAAAAGTTTGACGCTGTGTTTAATTTCAATTCTAGAAAAAATTACCTTGTGATAAAAATAAATAAATAAAATGAACTATCTAGAAACGAAATCAAAATATTTCTAATATAATGTTGTAATATTAAAATAAATTTAAAAGCTAATCACATCTTGATAAGCCATTTAAAAAAAATAATAAAATAAAGAAAGACTCTCTTCATATTCATAAAAATGAAATTTATTTTGCTTAATTTTTTGTTCTGTTTTATATATTAGACAATGCTATTAAAATTGAAATATGCATATTTTTACTTCTACAACAGTTTTACATATAATACAATAATTCAACTCAATCATTCAGTGTCATATGGGCGTAGCAGGTGCCTAATTTTTTAAGGAGACGAAATTAAAATACACAGCCATAATAGTTCTCTAAATTTCACAAATAACGAAAAATAAATAAAAATAATGATATGCTAAATCTACTAAAAGATTAATTATTTTTTATCTCCTTTTTTGTCTTTAACTTTGCTGAATTTAAATCGATGATGATTGGCGAAAATTTTCTTTATTTGTCTGAAATATTGAGGGGGAGCTTTAGTGATTTCTAATTTATTAAAGTAACACATACACCTTCTTCCATCCAACGACGCCCATGCAGTGTCAGCACAGTGTCATAATCATACTTATAAGCAAAATTCGTCGTTGTTATTTTTTCTAATGCCACTTGCCAATCCAGCAAGCCTGCTTGATGAAACCAAACGTATTCAGGGTAGAGATTTCGTTTCATATTTTTCAGTACCGCCATCTATGGCCAAGAATACGACTTCAGTCACACATGCGTCACAACCCGTTTATAAGGTGGACCTAGTCATACATCCATTCGTTCAGTCACAGATCGTCATTTTGACAAGAACCAGAGAACGATCAATCATCAATTCAGTACCCCCAGAGGTTTGATTTGCTATGGGAACATGGATGTCTTTGTGACTCAACAGATTTAGCGTGCACCAGTCATCATTTATTACACGGGGAGTCTTCAGCAGTCGGGGATCGTACTCATGAACTTTTGGACATGGACCCAACGCCCTACCTACCAAACTATCCCGGCCTCATAAACAAAATGTTTCTATAGTAACTGAAAAATTCGATAAGTCAAAATGAAATGTAATTATGCGATTGAAAAAAAAGTTTCTTAACTAAACTGTAATCAAATATAGCTAATTTGAAAAAAACCACTCAACATCATAACTTGGTACAAGAACAATTGTTGAACTTTTTTTATATTTATTTATTATTATTATTTTTTTTTAAAGCTGTAGCTTTTAGAGATGTGCCTAACTAATTCTGATTGATTTCTGAGTTAAACTTATGTATATTTAGATATCGCTTTACACACGTTAATTGTTTCATGACAAAAATATTCAATCTCAAAAGCTGTAGAATGAAATTTGACATAAACGACCAGGCAAAAATTATTCTTCACTTGATTTGCTGCAAAATTTAATTTTTATTAACTTCAAAAATATGATTCGCATCCTCTTATATTTTGTGTTCAAAGATATTTTTTTTTTATTCGATACAAGTTTGAAAAAAGAGTAGTTAAGCGGTGTAGTTACCATAGCGAAGCAAATTTAAATAGCCATATTGGCTATGGCTCCGTTAACTATGACACACCATACGTGATACCACGACAATTAGGTACTTTCAACTTGAGAAAAAGTGATTGTGCCTAACCATGTGATTTATATCAAATTTATTCGGATATTGTAAGTGACGTCACGCGTGTGTGTCGAACTTGAACGGCTTTTGCAAATGCCAGGATTTATCTACCATGACGCCATTTGCAGGTATCCAATTATTAAATTTGTTTTATAACATTATTAAGCATTTTTTAATGCATGTATTTCCTATTTCCAAATGAATTAAAAATTGCACGATAATTGTTTGAAATAAAAATATTTGAATGTTGCAAAATGATAGAGAATATAAAAATATGAGACAAAGCAAACAGACTTCTCAATTTGAGGCAGGACTATTTGTGTTGCGAAATTAGCTTCAAAAATGTTAAACTATAGTTTCTCAGGTTTTCTTTTGTTTACATTTTGTGTTTAAAGAAACTTATTTCCTTAAATACTGGCGAGACAAAAGAGTAGTTTATTACCCTAAGCTGAGCAAATAAATGAATAAAGTAAAATAAATTTTGACTCAGGATGAGTGTTTACATTATGCTTAATGGAACACCGGTGTTCCGCTGCTGTGTTCATAAGACTGTCGCGAAAAACAGGGAAATTAATAAAATATTGTGAGATTGTAATGCAACACGTGTTGTAAATTCAGACGTGACGGTTTTATGATCATCGCTTTGTCCTTTGAGAATTTTTATTATTTCCTGAAATGAAACATATAACACAGTAGAAATGGTTACTTTTTAATACATACTTTTGATCTGTACCGGAAGTAATGTGTTATTTTTAGCGTTATATTAAGAAAATAACACATTATTTCCTCGAAATGAGAAAATGGAAGCTTTGATTCCATTGTACTGTTATAAAACTTTTCATTGCGTTGCGCTTTTTTTTCCTAATAAAATCGTTATTTTTAGTATTATCAGTACTATTAACTATACCAATAGTTGTGTCTTGACAACGACTATTGATTTTTTCCCACTTCTAGTTTTCTCTTTATATTATTTTATTATTATTGTTTATATATATATATAATATATATATATATATATATATATATATATATATATATATATATATATATATATATATATATATATATATATATATATATATATATATATATATATATATATATATATATATACGGTCATATCCGATAAATTTAGCGCTTTCTGTTGTAGCATCAATAGAGGTAAGGCAAAATGTATCAACACTATTGAAACATTTTTTGTTGATTTTAATGATCATAAATATAAATCATTAATATTTAAATATAAATTTCGGGGAATATTAAAATTCATAAAATAAATAAATAAAGTAAATAAATAAAATGAAATTAAACAGACAATCACCTTTTTATTTATCGATATTCGCCATTACAGCGACGCAAGCATTAAATTGCTTTATTTTCTAAGCTATTATATAGTTTAAAATCTTTTTAAACAATTTTAAAACCTGCGGAAAAACTAAGTATTTTTAGTCTTTCATATCTATTTTCCATACCACATACCAAAGGAGACAAAAAGGAATAAATTACAAAAAATTATTTTATAAATATACACGCAGTATCTCACTTCTAGATAAAACTTTCAGGCCAACGTTCTAATAAATACAAAATAAACGACAAAAGTTATCTTGAATCCTTGAATCACGTTGTGTCTCAAATAGTGACGTTATTTATTTCAGTTTATTTTTTAGCGGTGTGCGATATTCCTTGGCTAATATACTTTATACGATATTAATTTTTCAAAGGCCTACTTTTATTTATTTATTTATTTTTCTGGGAATATCAATGGCTGCGAGTGAAGCAATTGTTATGACCAGTGTGATAAAAAAAAAAAAAAGAAAAAAAAAAAACTATCTTCTTATTGTACTCGGCTTTCGATAAATAACTCGAAACTCTCCGCCCTATTGTTTGGAAGAAATCATTATAATCGTTTAAGAAAATAAATAATTCACGTCATAGCATAAAGTTTATTTAGTTCTATCAGTATCGTAAATTCTGCAATTTATTACTATGGGTAAATGGGTTTAGTTTAAGATATAAATAGAATTGGTATTGTTATGATATGTACCTCATTTTGTATTTTATAGTTCAGAAATACTTGTATTTTAAAATAAATTAAGTAAATTATTATTTGAGACAAAACATTTAGTCAGTAGTATTTTAAAATGAATTAAATAAATCATTATTTGAAACAAAATATTTAGTCAGAAGTATTTTTTAAAAAAATAATAAATATTTGAGACAAAATATTTAGTCAGTAATGGATAAGATAAACCATTTTTTAGCTTATAAGTAATAATAATCACAGTAATAATCTACATTTATTGAATCTGCTTCGACTGTCGCAAAGATTGAAAATATAATAATAAAAAATAAAAAAATAAAAGTAAATTTCAAGTTTCGACCCAAACGAACAGTGCATTCATATCTATTGAAATAAATAAATTTTAATTATAATGACTAAATTTCATTTTTATGAATATGTTAACATTCGGCAATATTTCTTTTTTCTTTAGATAAAGAAAAGAATAAGTACAGATAAGAAATAAATAAATACAAATTATTCGTTTACTGTGTTATAGAAATGATTCGAGCGAGAGAGAAAAACATTCGAGTTTCAAGTCCTTTTTTAAAGATTTATATCTTCAGACATTATTAGTTAGATGCAGTATCAGTGAAATGCAGTGGTGTCTGAGGGCATGCTCGTTGCAGAGAAATTCATTAAATTCAAAAATTAATTATTATAAATATATTAACATTTGGAAATATTACACAAGAAAAGTTTACGAGTTTTCTTTTAGATAAAATCATATCGTCTGAGTTTTTATAACGATCGAAAGACAACGATTTGAAAAAAAGCGTCCGTCGAGCCGGAGTCGAACCAGCGACCTATGGATGTCTATGATTTTTCCTCTACAGTCCACCGCTCTGCCAACTGAGCTATCGACGGCTGGTTAAATTAGAAACAGGTAAGTAATAAATAAGTACAAATAATTCGCTTACTGTGTTGAAGAAATGATTCGAGCGAAAGAGGAAAACATTTGAGTTTCAAGTTCTTTTTTAAATATTCATATCTTCAGACATTATTAGTTAGATGCAGTATCAGTGAAATACAGCGGTGTCTGAGGGCATGCTTGTTGCAGAGAAATTCATTAAATTCTAAAATTAATTATTATAAATACATTAACATTTGAAAATATTACACAAGAAAAGTTTACGAGTTCTCTTTTAGATAAATTCATATCGTCGGAGTTTTTATAACGATCGAAAGACAACGATTTGAAAAAAAGCGTCCGTCGAGCCGGAGTCGAACCAGCGACCTATGGATGTCTATGATTTTTCCTCTACAGTCCACCGCTCTGCCAACTGAGCTATCGACGGCTGGTTAAATTAGAAACAGGTAAGTAATAAATAAGTACAAATAATTCGCTTACTGTGTTGAAGAAATGATTCGAGCGAAAGAGGAAAACATTTGAGTTTCAAGTTCTTTTTTAAATATTCATATCTTCAGACATTATTAGTTAGATGCAGTATCAGTGAAATACAGCGGTGTCTGAGGGCATGCTTGTTGCAGAGAAATTCATTAAATTCTAAAATTAATTATTATAAATACATTAACATTTGAAAATATTACACAAGAAAAGTTTACGAGTTCTCTTTTAGATAAATTCATATCGTCGGAGTTTTTATAACGATCGAAAGACAACGATTTGAAAAAAAGCGTCCGTCGAGCCGGAGTCGAACCAGCGACCTATGGATGTCTATGATTTTTCCTCTACAGTCCACCGCTCTGCCAACTGAGCTATCGACGGCTGGTTAAATTAGAAACAGGTAAGTAATAAATAAGTACAAATAATTCGCTTACTGTGTTGAAGAAATGATTCGAGCGAAAGAGGAAAACATTTGAGTTTCAAGTTCTTTTTTAAATATTCATATCTTCAGACATTATTAGTTAGATGCAGTATCAGTGAAATACAGCGGTGTCTGAGGGCATGCTTGTTGCAGAGAAATTCATTAAATTCTAAAATTAATTATTATAAATACATTAACATTTGAAAATATTACACAAGAAAAGTTTACGAGTTCTCTTTTAGATAAATTCATATCGTCGGAGTTTTTATAACGATCGAAAGACAACGATTTGAAAAAAAGCGTCCGTCGAGCCGGAGTCGAACCAGCGACCTATGGATGTCTATGATTTTTCCTCTACAGTCCACCGCTCTGCCAACTGAGCTATCGACGGCTGGTTAAATTAGAAACAGGTAAGTAATAAATAAGTACAAATAATTCGCTTACTGTGTTGAAGAAATGATTCGAGCGAAAGAGGAAAACATTTGAGTTTCAAGTTCTTTTTTAAATATTCATATCTTCAGACATTATTAGTTAGATGCAGTATCAGTGAAATACAGCGGTGTCTGAGGGCATGCTTGTTGCAGAGAAATTCATTAAATTCTAAAATTAATTATTATAAATACATTAACATTTGAAAATATTACACAAGAAAAGTTTACGAGTTCTCTTTTAGATAAATTCATATCGTCGGAGTTTTTATAACGATCGAAAGACAACGATTTGAAAAAAAGCGTCCGTCGAGCCGGAGTCGAACCAGCGACCTATGGATGTCTATGATTTTTCCTCTACAGTCCACCGCTCTGCCAACTGAGCTATCGACGGCTGGTTAAATTAGAAACAGGTAAGTAATAAATAAGTACAAATAATTCGCTTACTGTGTTGAAGAAATGATTCGAGCGAAAGAGGAAAACATTTGAGTTTCAAGTTCTTTTTTAAATATTCATATCTTCAGACATTATTAGTTAGATGCAGTATCAGTGAAATACAGCGGTGTCTGAGGGCATGCTTGTTGCAGAGAAATTCATTAAATTCTAAAATTAATTATTATAAATACATTAACATTTGAAAATATTACACAAGAAAAGTTTACGAGTTCTCTTTTAGATAAATTCATATTGTCGGAGTTTTTATAACGATCGAAAGACAACGATTTGAAAAAAAGCGTCCGTCGAGCCGGAGTCGAACCAGCGACCTATGGATGTCTATGATTTTTCCTCTACAGTCCACCGCTCTGCCAACTGAGCTATCGACGGCTGGTTAAATTAGAAACAGGTAAGTAATAAATAAGTACAAATAATTCGCTTACTGTGTTGAAGAAATGATTCGAGCGAAAGAGGAAAACATTTGAGTTTCAAGTTCTTTTTTAAATATTCATATCTTCAGACATTATTAGTTAGATGCAGTATCAGTGAAATACAGCGGTGTCTGAGGGCATGCTTGTTGCAGAGAAATTCATTAAATTCTAAATTTAATTATTATAAATACATTAACATTTGAAAATATTACACAAGAAAAGTTTACGAGTTCTCTTTTAGATAAATTCATATCGTCGGAGTTTTTATAACGATCGAAAGACAACGATTTGAAAAAAAGCGTCCGTCGAGCCGGAGTCGAACCAGCGACCTATGGATGTCTATGATTTTTCCTCTACAGTCCACCGCTCTGCCAACTGAGCTATCGACGGCTGGTTAAATTAGAAACAGGTAAGTAATAAATAAGTACAAATAATTCGCTTACTGTGTTGAAGAAATGATTCGAGCGAAAGAGGAAAACATTTGAGTTTCAAGTTCTTTTTTAAATATTCATATCTTCAGACATTATTAGTTAGATGCAGTATCAGTGAAATACAGCGGTGTCTGAGGGCATGCTTGTTGCAGAGAAATTCATTAAATTCTAAAATTAATTATTATAAATACATTAACATTTGAAAATATTACACAAGAAAAGTTTACGAGTTCTCTTTTAGATAAATTCATATCGTCGGAGTTTTTATAACGATCGAAAGACAACGATTTGAAAAAAAGCGTCCGTCGAGCCGGAGTCGAACCAGCGACCTATGGATGTCTATGATTTTTCCTCTACAGTCCACCGCTCTGCCAACTGAGCTATCGACGGCTGGTTAAATTAGAAACAGGTAAGTAATAAATAAGTACAAATAATTCGCTTACTGTGTTGAAGAAATGATTCGAGCGAAAGAGGAAAACATTTGAGTTTCAAGTTCTTTTTTAAATATTCATATCTTCAGACATTATTAGTTAGATGCAGTATCAGTGAAATACAGCGGTGTCTGAGGGCATGCTTGTTGCAGAGAAATTCATTAAATTCTAAAATTAATTATTATAAATACATTAACATTTGAAAATATTACACAAGAAAAGTTTACGAGTTCTCTTTTAGATAAATTCATATCGTCGGAGTTTTTATAACGATCGAAAGACAACGATTTGAAAAAAAGCGTCCGTCGAGCCGGAGTCGAACCAGCGACCTATGGATGTCTATGATTTTTCCTCTACAGTCCACCGCTCTGCCAACTGAGCTATCGACGGCTGGTTAAATTAGAAACAGGTAAGTAATAAATAAGTACAAATAATTCGCTTACTGTGTTGAAGAAATGATTCGAGCGAAAGAGGAAAACATTTGAGTTTCAAGTTCTTTTTTAAATATTCATATCTTCAGACATTATTAGTTAGATGCAGTATCAGTGAAATACAGCGGTGTCTGAGGGCATGCTTGTTGCAGAGAAATTCATTAAATTCTAAAATTAATTATTATAAATACATTAACATTTGAAAATATTACACAAGAAAAGTTTACGAGTTCTCTTTTAGATAAATTCATATCGTCGGAGTTTTTATAACGATCGAAAGACAACGATTTGAAAAAAAGCGTCCGTCGAGCCGGAGTCGAACCAGCGACCTATGGATGTCTATGATTTTTCCTCTACAGTCCACCGCTCTGCCAACTGAGCTATCGACGGCTGGTTAAATTAGAAACAGGTAAGTAATAAATAAGTACAAATAATTCGCTTACTGTGTTGAAGAAATGATTCGAGCGAAAGAGGAAAACATTTGAGTTTCAAGTTCTTTTTTAAATATTCATATCTTCAGACATTATTAGTTAGATGCAGTATCAGTGAAATACAGCGGTGTCTGAGGGCATGCTTGTTGCAGAGAAATTCATTAAATTCTAAAATTAATTATTATAAATACATTAACATTTGAAAATATTACACAAGAAAAGTTTACGAGTTCTCTTTTAGATAAATTCATATCGTCGGAGTTTTTATAACGATCGAAAGACAACGATTTGAAAAAAAGCGTCCGTCGAGCCGGAGTCGAACCAGCGACCTATGGATGTCTATGATTTTTCCTCTACAGTCCACCGCTCTGCCAACTGAGCTATCGACGGCTGGTTAAATTAGAAACAGGTAAGTAATAAATAAGTACAAATAATTCGCTTACTGTGTTGAAGAAATGATTCGAGCGAAAGAGGAAAACATTTGAGTTTCAAGTTCTTTTTTAAATATTCATATCTTCAGACATTATTAGTTAGATGCAGTATCAGTGAAATACAGCGGTGTCTGAGGGCATGCTTGTTGCAGACAAATTCATTAAATTCTAAAATTAATTATTATAAATACATTAACATTTGAAAATATTACACAAGAAAAGTTTACGAGTTCTCTTTTAGATAAATTCATATCGTCGGAGTTTTTATAACGATCGAAAGACAACGATTTGAAAAAAAGCGTCCGTCGAGCCGGAGTCGAACCAGCGACCTATGGATGTCTATGATTTTTCCTCTACAGTCCACCGCTCTGCCAACTGAGCTATCGACGGCTGGTTTAGCAAGAAATAGATAAGGAATAAATAAGTACTAACTATTCGTTTACTGTAGTAAGGAAATGATTTGAGCGAAAGCGAAAAGCATTCGAGTTTCAAGTCCTTTTTTAAAGATACATATCTTCAGACATTATTAGAGGGATGCAGTATCAGTGAAATACAGCAGTGTCTGAGGGCATGCTCGTTGCAGAGAAATTCATTAAATTCAAAATTTAATTATTATAAATACCTAAACATTTGGAAATATTACACAAAAAAAGTTTACGAGTTTACTTTTAAATAAATTCATATCGTCTTATTTTTTATAACGACCGAATGACAGTGATTTTAAAAAAGCGTCGGTCGAGCCGGAGTCGAACCAGCGACCTATGGATGACTATGATTTTTCCTCTACAGTCCACCGCTCTGCCAACTGAGCTATCGACGGTTGGTTTAGTTAGAAACAGGTAAGGAATAAATAAGATTAAATATTTCGTTTGGTGGGTGAAAGAAAAAGAGAGTAATTCAAACGAGAGGAAATATTCAGTTTCGAATTTTCTCTTTTAGAAATTCAGATTTGCTGATTGAAATGTAACTTCAGAGGTAATATATATATATATATATATATATATTTTATTAAAAACTCAAAGTCAAGTTACAGATTACAACACATTTTCCCAAATGCACAAAAAAGAGATTATGTAAGTTTGTTACTTTACATAAGAAGTCTTGTAATATTATCTCATAATGACAAGTTATTGTTAAAAGTTTTATTAGAAAGACATTTTCACACATTAACAAATCTTTAAAAGACAATACTTATCAAAGATAGTATTATTTTGACTCTATATTTTCTGATAAATTTTGGTTGGCTCACTCAATTTGGAAAATATTGGTTTGTAAAAAAGTTTGATAAATTTCCCTGAGAAGATTAATTATACATACAAAACTCTACAATACAACAAAATTACACATATATTAAAACAAATACAAAGTAGTGATATTACTAAATAACTCTCCTTACTGTAAAAATGTTTAAGAAACATATAAAATGAAATGAAATAAATTATCATGTTGCAGTTTTCTTTACGTCACAAAAAGAAATATTAACTTTATTAACTACTGTTAGTTAATGTTTTAGAGTATACAGGAGGAATGAAAAAAAGTTTAAGAGGAAAAAGAAATAAATAAGTTATTACAATTAGGAAGATTTGAGTGTCGAGATATAGTATATGGGCAAAGAAGTTAAATAGTGATCTGGGGAGCACACAAAGGACCCCAGTGCAAAGATCAGTATTAGAAATGTTAAAGTATTTGAAGTATGTTGGAAAAGGACCACGTCCAGTTGAAAACCAGTTTTCTTGTTTAGAAAGGAAAATTTTAAATTGGGTGACTCTATTAAAATTTTTAAATAATTAGCGTCTTTTGGTAATTTTATTCCAATAATCTTGCCAGAGGGTAATTAATTGGATTTTAATTTTTAAATAAGAAACTGGTAGTGGGAAGTTGTAACTATTCGGATTTATTGTTGCTTCGGCAAAGGAACTCACGATCCGTTTACCATTGAGGATATTTTACATCAGCACTGCGGCCGATGCAAGACGAGTGCGGAGTTCATATAGACCAGCCACCGCTGGCATTCGAACACAGGTCACCTCATTGGGATCCGAGCTCTCTATCCGTATAAGCCACGACACAAGAATGACGATTTTAAGTTTTAATAGGCACGGAACTATACAGACTTGAGTTGTGAACTGTGGTGTATTTTTATTTTAAACTTATAACGACAGAGGAAGTTAAATGTTTTTTTGATAGCGATTTTTGAATTGGACTTGAATCTACAGCTCTTCACCTCCGTGTCTTGTAATTTTGAACCCAATCCATATACTACAAATGTTCAACTCCGTGTCTTGTAATTTTGAACCCAATCCATATACTACAAATGTTCAACTCCGTGTCTTGTAATTTTGAACACAATCCAGAAGACATGGAAACTCCTGGATCAAGTATTGGGAGGCATTAGTCTTCGTGGAGGACTTTTTTAATGAAACTAACCAGCATTTGCAGAGAGGAAAACTACGAAAATCTCCCACGCTTAACCTGGCCACAAGGGGACTCTAACCCATAGTCCGATTAACACTGAGGATATTTTACATCAGCACTGTGGTCGGTGCAACCTGGTATATTTGTATCGACCAGCCATCGCTGGGATTCGAACTAGGTTCACCTCGTTGGATCGCGAAAACCATCTCCTAAACCACCACGGCAATATTCTTTGACATTAAAAAAAATCGAACATTTTCCCCAGAAGAGGCTCGATATAAAAAAAATTTTCCAGCTTTTATAAATACGCCCCGACATTGGGAACAGCAGTGCTATACAAATCGTCACTTATTCTACACTAAAATATAATTATTTTACAGTGTTACTGATTGAAAACAAATGTTTAATAAAGTGTTTGCATTTTTTTGAAAGTATTCAAAATATTCGAATTTATTTATTATCCGCAGAAATAAATTTAACACTGTAAGAACATCATGCATTCTTCCACATTAAAAAAAATCAAACACTACCCTGGTGAGGCTCGAACTCACAGCCTCAGCATTACTCGTAGGCATTGAAAAAAGTCTTCTACACTTTTAATTTTTTTTTAAAGAGGGAAACAATGAGCGAAAGATGAGTTGCCTAGAGGGAGTGAAGAAGAATACTGACCCAATCGTGCCTCAGAGGCCTGCCATTTCTTCTCATTTCTGAAAGCTATTTTCATTAAGCTAAGAATTGAGCATTGGCTTTAAAAAGAAAGGCTTTAAATGAATAGTTTAAAGCATTTCTTTTAATTACAGTTTTATTTTATTTTGCATAAAATGCACAAGAAATTCTTAACAATTTAATAACTCCATTTTATCGGGATAACCGTGGGAGGTTTTCTTTGTTTCCCTTTTCACAAACGCAAACGCTGGTTAATTCCATCAAAGAAAGTCTCTAATGACAAAGGCTACGGGAGACTGATTGTTTTAAACTCAGAATTGGGTTAGCTGCTCATCGATAGTTGAAAAAAATAAAAGTAAATGAATAAATCTAATAAAAATATCTTTTTCCGATGATTTAGAAAATGTGCAAACAAAAAGCTTATTTCTTCAACAACAAGCCATTCAGTTGCATAATCAAGCGTAATGTTTAATTGAAGCTCGTAATAATTTTTTAAACGGATTATCGTAAACCTTATAACACCTTCAATGTCATTATAACACAACAAGAATCTCGGTGTTATTTTTCAGTATTTATAACATTTTACTTAAAATAACATCGTACACATCATATTAAAATAACATCGTATAAGTATTTATACATCATTATTTATAACTCAAAATGAAAACCTTTTTTTGTTAAATGTTTAATTTTATTGATTCCGAAAAATGCATCATGCTAATGTCACAATCTGTCTACAAGACAATGTTCAAATGAGTCAGAAAGTCATAAATAATAATGGATTTTCCACTAACAAAAGACAACATTTTGAATATTAGTCATGGGGAAATAGGGTTCTAAAGAAAAACTGTATTTGATCATCTAATTTTGCACTCATATCATGTAGTTTTATTCGTGCTGGTGCCACACCCTCTCTTGGCCCACTAAAATGAATTCTACTTTGGAGATTATTAAGGTGAGACCACGATGGTTACGGAACAGGGATGTATGGATCAAAATTTAGATTAGTCTCACATATAATAATATTCGTATCTATATACATATTTTTTTGGTTTGATGGTTTATATTGAACTATTAATTAGGATAACAGCTAAACAGACTTGTAAATCAATCGTTTTATGAGCACCAACTACGTCATTTTATAGCCTTTTTAATTTTTTATAGGACTTCTGCGTTTAACTGTATATAATAGCACATTGGGGCACTAAAATGTCATCGGAGGTACAGTGTAAAATTGGAAAAAAATTTTATTGACCAGGGGGAGGCATTTTTAACAGTGGAGACTTTTTAAAAGTTGAGTAGTAGTATTTCCATCTCACTATAGAGGCTATTAGCCGCGGGCTGGGAAACATCCCTGAGGATGATTCAAGAGACACCATTACAATTTTGATCGTTTACAGAGGGGATGACTCCTCAGCTTTGGCAACAGAACGACATGTGCGCGAAGTCGAGCACTTCACAGTTATTGTTGTCGTAGGCCGTTAACGTAAGGGGTACAATTGCGGGGTGCAATTCGACTTGTTTATAGGGCAGACAGATTCATCCATCCATTCATTTATCCCCAGATCGTAATTTTGATCTGAAGCAGAGAATGACCAATCTCCAATTCAGTACCTCCAGAGGTATAATTTGTTATGGAGGTATGGAGGACTTTGTGACTGGACTGATTTAGCGTGCACCAGACACCATTTACCACACGAGGAGTTTTTGATCGGCTGAATTAGAAATCCCGTTTTCACGAACGTAAGTCCAGAGCCCTGCTAACCAGGCTTTCTCGGCCCAGTACTTTACAGTTTAATGAGAACCAATTCCGCGCAATCTCCCTCCCTTCGCACGCTAATCAGAGTGATCACACACCTGCTCACTGACCGCTAAAGAATGAATCACAGGAAACCAGTGAACCTTGAATCAAAATTGAAAATCTCATTTCTTTTAAAGCATTTCTCAAAATATGACAAACATTGCAAGATTCGTTTCTAAAATGAAATAAAATTTTAAGAAATGATCATGCAATGAAGTAATTTCCAGAATGTTATAGAATTATTAAATCATATCAATGTCATTCATATCAATCGTATTTTTTAAATTATATCAGATTTATTATTCAATTCATTTCATATAAATTGTTAATAAAATGTAAATGTGGTGCATTTTCAACGATTGGCAGATATTTTTTTAATAACCATTTGTAATATTTAATCGCCCCGTGGTCGGTGGTGACGGTTTATTTTGTCCTATCAGAGGCCGCCTTCGACTCGCCGCGTTAAAGACCTATAATCAAAATGAAAATGAAATTGGAAAGAAATTTTTAATTGAAACAAATAATGAGAGCACGGTAGTAAAACGAATCAGCTTATCTAAACAACGACTCATCATATTACATCCGGAAAATAAAATACAGATAACACCCTGTTATCACTTGGAATCGTTCATATTTTGTCGTGTAATTCTTGATAACAATAACCACTCCAACTCATTCAACTAATTGCAAAATCTTTCATAACGCCAAATCTAAAATTATTTACTGAACAAAAGAAGCAAAGATAAGCTTGTTATGAGTCACTAAATACTAGTTAGCGTAAATAAAGTTATTATAGAGAAATGATTTACAAAAGGGAATGATATCATCATCATTATTATTTTTTTTTTCTTTCCAATTCTCACCTGTGTTAACACATTTCGTCAATTTATGTATTTGCAGGGCATATTTGTTGGCCACTCTTTCAGGGGGCATTATATTAGGTAGGCCAACGTTGCTCCCACAGTAAGGACAGAGAACGAAAGAACATCCATGCCTTGTCGGGGATGCCTTGAATGATGTCCTTTTAATAAAACATGAACAAGTAGAGTAAATAAATGAGTGTTTAAAATTGATTTTTAATGCGTATTTTATGCATAATTTTAGAAATATCTGGAAGAAAGATAAAAATAAATATCTCAAATATACCTGAGAAATATATTTTTATTTCTTCCTTAAATATTAAATATTTATACTCATTAGTAATATATATTTTAAAAATATTTTAAGAGTAATCTTTTTTGGTTTAAATCGAAACTGTACTTAAAAATTTCCAATTATACCTTTATTGCTCAAGTCGTGGATATTTTTTGTAGTTTTTGAATTTTCGTAGTTTTGCAAATGCAATAACATTACATTTTCAATAAAACAGATGCATACAAGAAATGAGAAATGATTTTGCTCGTACATAATCAGTACACTAATCTGTAATAATAAAAGAAAAGTTTTAGTGTCCGTATGCGAGTATTTCTTAGTTCCTAAGAAGACTTCAAATATTTTAATTAGTTTGTTCCAGAGAAAAGTGTGAAAAATGAACTTTTCTAACAAATTACAAATTCCAGACCATTCTCTCTTTTTTTCCAATTATTTAAAAGATGGTATCAGTGATGTTTGCTAGTTTGCATCTCTATTTTATAAAAAACGAGATTCACTGGGAGTTTATTGCACGTTTTTTAATAATTATCGATCCTTGATTCGTTGCATCAGGATAGTAAAATTAAAATGAAGGTGGAGTGCACATAGAATTTAATTGAACTTATCTGAATCTCGTTTTGATCGAATCTAGCTCTGAGAGTAAACTTTACTGATGTTTGCTAGTTTACAGCTCTATTTGATCAAAAACGAGATTCACTGGGAGTTTATTGTACGTATTTTAATAATTTTCAATCCTTGATTCATCGCGTCAGGAAAGCACAATTAAAACCAACGAATTTAATATTTTAAAAGATCTAAACTTCATATTTATTTTTGTTTACTGTTTGTATAAGCTTTTGAAACGTGTTTCTAGAAATACTAATTTATCTTTCATTAAATTCTTTAAATCTTTATCAATTTCTCAACTTCTATAAATCTTTTTATAAATTCTGCTTGATAGCGTTCGGTTAATAAATACTAATACATTGATAAAGTTCGATTTTTTTTCTTTGTACGAAGAACATATTCAGCTCATTTTAAATACATTATCGCTACCTTAAAAAAATATTACTAAACGCTTCGCTGAAATCTGTCAAGGTTCTAAATTCAAAGGTATAACTCAACAAAATAGTTTTTTTTATTTTTTTATAATAAAACTTCTTTTTTAAAAAAAGAGAAGTATAGTATAAGTGAATAGAGAAATGTGGGAACGCATTACTTTCAGACTGTTTTCAAATGCGCGTTACACAATCATTAGCATTAAAAGCTTCGCCCAGCTAATATCCAGTGTCTTTATCGTTCATATCCTCTTTTACGCAATTTCCCACAATTCACAGGAAATTTCTTTTCTTTTGAAAATAAATACATCCTTATCATTTCTCTTCCTGTTTTTAGGAAAAAAGTGTTCTCATTCAGAAGAGAAGGAAAAATGGAAATGGTAGTTATTCCCATTTTTGGAAACAGAAGAGTGACTTAAAAATTATCTAGTAAAATAAAATATATAAATTTAAATTTTAAAAAGGCACTTAAAATGTATCATACAAACATACGTCTATCCGACTATCTTAAAAACTTTGTTAAATATTCTGGATCTTTTTGAATCGTAATTTGTCTGAATTCCTTGTTAATAAGGATTCGAGTTCATATTATGGGGAAATTTTCTGTTCTCGAAGTAAAATATACAATAAATACAAAATAGTTCTTGAACGGAAACATGACTAAATTTAAAACCTTGCTATAGTTTTAGCATTAATTTAACACTTTATTAAGGTTGTAGCATGTACATGTTCAAGGCACGGATATTAATTATGGTTCAATGTTTTTTTTAAATTTAATTGTTTTTGAGTAATTGTGTACTTTTTATTAATTTTCTGCAGAATAGAGTAAAGCTTTTAATAGTATGTGTTTTACAAATGCAGGCTTTGCTTCCCCTTTACTTTTTCAATTATTCGAAAAAAAAAACAAACGAAAGAAAAAAAAAAAAACATCAGTAATGCTATAGCTATAATGTAAGAGCTATAGCTATTTGACTTTAAACGAGATGCACTAGGAGTACTAGGAGACAGATAGTTATAATTCTTTAATAACTATCTGTCTCTGATTCATTTCGTCAAATAAGCATAAAAAAATGCTTTATTTTTTTTATCAAACTGATATTGGATATTAACACTATTCAGCGGGCCGGGATAGCCTGGTTGGCAGGGTGATGGACTCGCGGTTGGGAAAACGAATCCAGCAGACCGAAGACTCCCCGTTTAGTAAGTGGTGCACGTTAAATCTGTCGGTTCACTAAGTGCTCCCTGCTCCCGTAACAAATTATACCCCTAGGAGTACTGAATTGGAGATTGATCGTCCTCTGGTTCGGGTCAAAATACGATCTTTGTATGAATGAATGGATGGGCCCTCCCTATGAACGGGCGTTACGTATGGATGTAGTAGAAGTCGAATTTTTGGCAATAGATGGCACCACTGGAAAACAAGAACACTCGCACCCCCTCTGCCATAATGGCCGACGACGAAGCCAACGACAACAACAACTATATTCGGCAGAATCTCTAGTTAGGATTTGAGAAATATAGCTCGCCGCAAGGATTCTCTTTAACTTTTTCTGTCAAAAACATGCAAATTCAATTTTGCAATACACACTTTTTGAAATTTAGGTAGATAGTATATTTTCTTATTTTGGATTTTTAATAATTTTTTATTCGTAATTTACGTTATTAGTCATTTTTAGCATTCATTAGTTCAAAAAATAATAAAAGCAAATCCTAAAAAAAAAAAAAAAAAAAAAAAAAAAGCCAACTGTACAATACTTAATTACTTATCCAAAATTACTAACCATATAACTTTTTACTAAACATTTTTGAGAAAAAAATCCATCGAATTTCTAAAAAATTAACCAGCTTTTTTTCCCCCCGTCTTCTGAGAAAGGGATGCCTTTAATGTCGACATTTTCTGGATGGTATATTTCTGTGGAATGATATGCTCTGAATGATATGCTCTCATCAAATGTTAGATAAGGAAAATTTAATCTGAAATCTAAGGTGGCGAGGGAAGAGGCCTTGGAAGTTCAAAAAAGCTAATTTCGTGCATATGTTTCAATTCAACAAACGCTTGTATTTCTCATTCATACCGGGCATTAAACAATAGCTTTCTTTAATCTATATTTTAGAATTATTTTGAAGAATAAAAAAAATATATAAATCAGAAGCCTCAAATTAATATTGAATCCAAAGAAAAATAAAAACGATATTGAAATCTAAAGAATCCCTAGTGAGGACGGCGGTACTAAGGACTTCAAAACCTGTTTGATTTCCGGAGGAAACAGGGAACATTTGAAAGGCGATTGTTAGAAACACCAAAGAATATTTAATGTGAAAGAATATATAAAGAATATATAATCACTTATATATTCTTTGGAAACACCTCCAAGTTTCGCTAGGCAATCAGACTGGTATTTATGCTCTTTATTGTGACTTTCGCAGATGCTATTCTATATATTATTAATGAGCCGTGATGGCTCAGGGAATAGAGCATTCGCCTTCCAATGAGTGAACCAGGTTCGAATCCCAGCAATGACTGGTCGAAACGAATTCCGCTACCGGCTAGCACCGACCACGATGCTGACGTAAAACATCTTCAGTATTAGACGGATCATGGGTTGGAGTCCCCTTACCGTCAGGCTAGCCGTGGGAGGTTTTCGTGGTTTTCCTTCCCATGTAACGCAAATGCGGGTTAATTCCACCAGAAAAGTCCTCCACGAAGGCAAATGTCTCCCAATGCTTGATCCAGGAGTTCCCTTGTCTTCTGGATTGGGTTCAAACTTAGAAGGCTATGGAGTTGAACATTAGTAGTCGTAAACCCCACATTGGGTCGGCTGCTCAATGACGGTAATAAATATAAATAGTATATTAATATTGTTTCCGATATTATTAGTGTTTTCTATTTATTTTTGATATATTTGCTTGCGACCTTATTGTATACTATTGGGACATTTTTCTTGCTATAGATTCCAAAAATATAAAAATAAGGTATAAAAATGTGCATGACAAGTTATGAAAAATTGACCTTTTTTTAAATTTTCTAAGTTGTATTCATTTTTAAAAAGTCCTTTTTTGTTTATTTTGTAAATGCACTTCAATTATCGAATCACTCTCTTCTCTTTTCGAGTCTGTGAGATCATACAGACTAAATTGAAACAATTGCTTTTGTAAAGGAAATAGTTTAACTTCAAATGTGATGTCATAACCTCTAAGCCGTCTAAGCGATTCAGATATACTGTAACGTAATTATCAAGATAGGATCGGTGTTGAACTAAATAAACCCGCTGTGTTATACCTGATTGTTGGGTGAAAGCGAGAACTGAAATAGAAATTACCCTGAATATTCATACTTTGACTTCCACTTCCTGTTTTTATCTACGCTTTATTTTTATTCAAATAATTCCTTCCTTTATCATCACTTGAAGTCATTTAATTTTGGAAATGAGGAAATTACTATTAATGATACCCAAGTGAGGTTTTGGTAATGATAATTTGGTAAGTGATTACCATTCATCATGAATAGGATGCAGTAAAAATAAAAATACATTAACTCGTTAGATCTATAATCTTATATGTTTTCCGGAGTTAAACTAAAGGTTTTTTACCTTCAGAAAATACAATAAAAAGCAGTCAATCACAACATCTCTCAATTCTAGTTTGAATAATAATAATAATATTCTATATTTTTAGTAGCAATGCATGGAAGAAAAAAAAGAGCCAAATTATTGTGATATACGTGAGCTTTATCTGTGACATCAGAAAGTTTTCCTTCGTAAAATATAAATCATATTTGTTATTATAAACAATGATCATCAATGCATATTTTTGCTTTAAAAAAATATATCATATTTGTTACAAAAAAACGGTGTAAATGCATATTTTCGACTAAAAACTAAATCATATTTGCTATAAAAAAGTGAATCGATCTATACTTTCAACTAAAAAATAAATCATACTTGCCTTAAAAAGTCTATCAATGCATATTTTTGACTAAAAATAAATCATATTTGCTTTTAAAATTCCATCAATGCATATTTTCGTCTAAAAAAAGAATCATATTTGCTATATACAGTCCATCAATGCATATTTTCGTCTAAAAAAAGAATCATATTTGCTATATAAAGTCCATCAATGCATATTTTTAATTAAAAAACTGATTATATTTGGTATGAAAAAAATTCATCAATACATATTTTAGACTAAAAAAATCAATAATTTTTTGCTACACATAGTGTCAGTTAATATTCAATTAATATTTCCGATTAAAAATAATAATATTTTTTCAACAATTCTCTAATTTCGTTATTTCAGAAAATTTTCTTTTAAAATGGTGCGGTTTATATGTGTCTAATCATTCATATGTGTCTAATCATTCATATGTGGAAAATTCAACAAGTGAAATAAACATTTTCTTACTTTTTAAGATTTTTTTTTTTATGATTCATTTTTGACAGAGATAAATCACTTCTTGGCCTTTTCATCAGTACATAACACTCCGCCTATTTTCCCAAATATTGCCGCTAGTCCAATTTTTTTCTTGTTAAAAAAGCAAGTTTTGAACACCCATACAAATACTGGAGCTCATTAAACATCCTACCTCAAATTTTATGTTTAACTGAATGTAAGAAAAATAATATACTTCTACAAAGCTAGAGAATCATCAAAAGCATATAAGACATGATTGGAATTGGCATAAATAAATTCCTTTTCTACAAAACCCACGTAGCAGCAGCTATTTTAATGTTATAGGGTCCTTGACATCAGTGGGAGTGATTAAATGTCGTCATCTTTTTGGTATCAGAAATTAAAAATAGATGCCAAAGAAATTAGTTAACTTCCTAATGAGCAATTTTAAATGCAACAGAAATTTATTTGTGTAAAAACTTGCATCCAGATATTATGTAGTAGCAAACATTTTATGTTACCCTTCTGAGATTGAACTTCATTAATATTTATTCATTTTTCATGCTAGTTTCAAGTTTTTCAAATGTTTTATAATTTCTTTCCCCAGCTGTTTAAGGATATTAATTGAAACCTTCAGAGGACGTTACAGCGGAGGAGAAACCATTCATGGCAAATTCTGTTTCATTTCCATCAGTTATTAAAAATTTAATGAACAGAAAATGTAAAATGAGATAAACAAAATGTTAACCATGAAGCTTCAATTGTTGAATTTTTTTTTCTTCATAATTTTAAAATACGATGAAATTATGGTAAAATTACTGCCTAACTGCGTAAACTTGGAATGATTTATTTATATTTTGATATTTTGAAAAACATTTTTTTCTATTGGTTTACCGGAATTCACTTTTTTCTTTACTTTTTCGTATTTTCAGGAAAGGGTTCCTTAAAACAGTAAAAAATTTCAACTTGAAAAAAAAAAAAAAAAAAAAAAAATAGGTAAGTTTACACTACTGATTTACATTACACTTTAAAATATTCATAAACAATAAATGCCTAAATTCTTGAAATAGAATTTTACGTTTATCGAATAACATTGATATGTTCTTTTAATATGTGCACTATAAAAAAAGATGAAATGTGTTTACTAGCAGCAATAGTATCGATTCAAATAGTTAAAAAAAAAAATCTGTCTCTAAATTATAGTTCAATTTGCTTCAGCTTTTCGTTGACAATGCGGGAAGAAAATTTCATCTGTTTTGTTACAATATGCATTAGCATTTTCATTAAAAATAAATATCTAAACAATTGAAATAAAATTTGACTTTTATTGAGTAATACTGATAGGTTGAAAATATTGAAATATATTTACTAGCGACAATCACAGAATTTCTTATAACAATAGTGAACAATTTCATGTTTGCAGCTCAATTTGTTTTTCGTTGCCAGCGAGCGAAAAGTAATTTCAGCAAATTTCTTTGCATTAGCGATAGAGTTTCATAAGATGCAGATGTTTTTAAAGAAAAACGTCTAATTTGTGTACTATAATAAAAAATAAAAAATCAACTAATCGTTTTTAATAATGTTTTATAATTGTTTTATTCAGCCTTTACCCTAAAAAAAAAATAATAATAAAGTCATATTCTGCTATGACGTTCTCCTCTGACGTCATAGTATTACATGACAATACTTTTTTTTCCTGTTTGTTCCTCTTTAATCCTTTGACGAAGATGGTACGTCAGTATTGCTTTTAAATACATTTTTTATAATTCTCTAATTACGAGCAAAAATATAGTTTGGTATTTTTTAATTATAAAAAACAATCTAATGGTTACTAAAATCTATCGGAATTATATTTGTAATAAAATATAAAATCCAAAAAAAAAAAAGTCGTTTGAAAATTTCGTTTTCTTCAATAATTGATTTTGTAATTAATTTGTAATTCGCGATCGCAACGAACTATAGGGGGTTATAGTATGTTCCGAATCCCTGCGATTTCCATATGAACAGTCATTCAGTTACACTGGAGACGTCTTTAATGTAGCATGTAGCATTGTAATGTTCCATCTTTATTGTAGCTGATTAAATTTAAAAAAGAAAAAAGTTTGTTTTCTTTCTTATGCAAACGAAAACAAAATGGTATCTCTTTTTTTTTAGAAAAGGAACACCCAGAACACATCGGGAAAATATTTGTAAATAAAGAGAAAAAAATAGGTATATTCTTATAAGAGTTCAAACCTAATGCCTGAGAAATAGTTTTACTAAATTTAATGGTATAACATGAAAGGCCCATTTAAATTTTAACGTAAAATGAAGAATGCTTACGAAACAAAAACAAAAAAAGAATCATTATTTTTTTTGTCGCCATTTTTTAGTGTTACGAAAATGCGTCTTTGGGACTTGCCAAAAACAAAACAAGATGCAATTTTATTTTTTTAAAAGCGAAATATTTTATGGAGTGAAATATAACGAAAATGTACCAATGTCCATAACATGAAACTTTATCTTAGTAAACGTCCGTTTTGGAAATGTTATTTCATTTTGAATCTTATTTATTAGAGTTCTAATGGTTATAGAATCAGGTGAGAGAAAAGTTTGTTTTGAATCTATGCTAAACTCTATATCTGCCCATTTTCCACCGAAATCCGATTGACTACTTTGATTTTAAACAAAGTGTTTCATTTTAAGATTTTTTCCAAAAAGTTTAAGTGTAGATTGGCGGCACTTAAAAATCTGCAGCTGTGGTTAATACGTAAGTACCGAATTTTTCTTCCATACTTTTCTGAATCATATTACTTCAAATATTAGAATATGCAAGGAGTATACATAAACACATAATTTAATATCATTTAATTTTTCAAAAAAGGTATTTTGACAACAATTTTATCAAAAAATTATAAACTAAAAAACGTAAAATAAAGAATTCTTAGGATAAAAACGATTTTAAAAATTCCTCATTTTTCAATAAAAACTTACGTATTGTTTTTTTTTTTAAAATTCTTATAGTACTTAATCAGACGTAAAAAAACCATTCTGTAGAGAACTATCATCAAGTAAGATAAAAAATTATTTACAAGCAAATTTTTTATTATAAAAATCATAACACTTACCTGATTTATAAGTCCGGAGAATTCCAAAATGATATGTTCTTTGTTTGAAAACTTTATTCTCAAATAATATACACATAGTTTATCCCTTCATTACTTTTAGGTAACATACCACACATCAAAATTTTATAATTGTAAGATCTCGATATGAATTTTAATATGTAGCTTAAAAACAGAATAGCTGAATTCTAGTAGAAATTCTTTCAAAACTGAATAACACTTACCAAGAAAACGATAAAAAATTTATTTATAATCAGCACAAAAGATACTTTTTCAAGTAATTCGGATTATTCTTTATTGTTGTTTTCTGAATTATGTAGATACAGAAATGTATACTATTCTGTGAAGAAGAAGAATATTCTATAACTATTACAGTTCTGTATGGAATTCATTGGAACACATTTATTCATTGGAATGACGAAAGCAACGTTGACTTCATTTTAACTTGTAATGAATTGAAGACAGAAAAATTATTTTACCGCAATAAACACATCTGTAACAGCAAGTGATCATGAAATCATTTTATGTTGTTGGTAATAGAAAGGTAAAAATTATTGAGAAGTTGTTCTTCAAATGCTTGGCATGTTCTGCTTCAATGTTTGGCATGTTCTGGTTAGTTCTTCCAAGTTCTTCTACCTTTTCCTTAGGGAAATTTTGCTTCTAAGAAAATGGCGTCCGTCATTGCCAAAGGTTATGAGGGAACTAATGGCTACAGACTCTCGCTAGAGGGCGTATCGACCGTTGCGATCGCAAATTGATTTTGTAAATTAAATAAACCTCAGTGATGAATAACTGTTTTTTCTTAAATCTAAATAAGTGCAAATTTGAAAATTTTCTGTTTGGAAGTGAGCAGTCTTTGAAATATTTAACCTTTAACGCAGAAACAGACACCGGTTTGAATTTGGCGTGGTGAGAATTTAACATCTTAATTTTAGATAACAAATTTGTGCTTCAACTCATAGTGCACCCAAAAGCAGAACAAATGCCGTCACTTACAAACAAATTTTTCGAAAACAAATAATTATATTTTAGAAATCAGCTGAAATATGGTATGAACCAAAAAAAAATAATAATAAAGATCAGTATACGCGAATCATCTACTGGAAGTTGAAACAAGCTCTGCAAATAATGTCCCCTGCCGTTAAGAACACAAAACTTGATCGAGAATTAAGTCAATAACTTTTTTTTTTGGCTGCGTGAAATATAGCTAAAACTTCACGGCCTTCATACAAATCATAACTTCGAAGGAATCAAATTGGAGTAATGAAAACTGGAAATCTCACTTTCAGGCTCAACGAAGCATGGCGTATTTCAGATTTACGTTCATCATCCTCATCAGTTTTGATTTGAATACCATACCTTTACTGTCAATCCGTTATCGTAAGCTCAACAAACTCTCGATTCTCGATGACATGTTGATAGGACGTAAGAATGATGGAGTGCTTTTGATGATGTACCGAAAATTCAAACTGACAAAAACTTTTAAGATTCTGATGGCTGCCAGCGAGATACAATGCTTACAAAGCATGAAATTGTTATGTTTATAGGCATATAAAAGTTTTATGTGAATTAAGAAAAATACCAGAATGATGGATAAAGCTTTCAATCTCTTTATTATCTGATGTATTGAATTGTTATAATAAAACTGTTCTAGAATTAGGAGTTCATGCAAAAAACAGAGGAAATATGTTTGGATGATGATATGCCAAGTGAGGTTAAATGCCACAAGCGCTAGAATCGCTTTTTCTGTGGTAATTGTAAATGACAATACGCGCTCAAAAGAGAGCTGATCAAACAAATTTTTAAACTAGTTTTCATATTTTGTTTTATAACCGGAGTTGAATAGTTGAACTAATTCTGATCTTACAACCATCAATGTTCAATTCTGTAGTGTTCAAATTTTGAAATTAATCCAAAAGACAACGGAACTCCTGGATCAAGCATTGGGATAAGCTAGCCTTCGTAGTGGACTGTGTGATGGAACTAATCCGCATTTGCGTTACATGTAGAGGAAAACTACGAAACCCTCCCAAGGTTAGCCCGACGGCAAAGGGGATTCTAACCAAGGATCCGTCTACCACTGAGGATATTTTACGTTAGCAGTGTGGTCGATGCGAGCCAAGATCAGAATTCATATCGACCAGCCGCCGTTTGAATTTGAACCTGAGTCACCTTATTGGTAGACGAACGCTTTATCTTCTGAACCACCACGGCTATATAAACTAGGTTTAACGAAAAACCGCAGGAGAGAAAAGGAAAGGTCAGCCCTCTTTACGCTGTAAACTTTTGACCGTTTTTGACTAAAATATGGGGACAATGTTTTTCATTTTACGGCTATCCTTCTCCCATACTTTGATGTGTAGAAATCTATATCGATCGAAAAAAAGGGTATGTTTATACAGGCAAACGTTTTCATGCTGGATAATGTAACTTAATTAATAGTTACCACTTATTAATTTGAAATAATTGAAGTCAACCTCAGATTGAATTTTAGTAAAGGGAAAACCAATTATTAGTACAAGTTATTCAGAGTGATATCTTTATATATCCATTTATTCTTTTTATTTATTCATTTATTTTTTGTTCACTATACTGAAGATAAAATGTTTCGGGGTAGAACTTCTGGGATGTTAATATAATGTTTCGCAATCTAAGATTCTCTTTTAAATTCATGATATTGTAATACATAGCAATAAAATCATACATACAATGTACAAAAAAATTCCGCACTACTTTACACCAAAGTGGCGTTCCATTACACCAAAATTTCTGTTAAAAAACATAAAAGTTTCTTTTATACTACTTGGTGTAAAGTAACCACCATATTTGTTATTTAGTAACACTAAAAAGAATCAGTAAATTTATTTTAACAAGACAATGTGAAATAATAATCATTAATTTAGATTGCACCAATTCTTAAAATGAGTATGTAAATCAGGCATACGCGTAGCAGAGAGACGAATTCAAGCTAGGTTCATTATAGCAAAAGTGGATAGAAATTATAGAATTTTTTTTTAACTTTTAGACTGCTAATATTCAACTTCGTTGCCTTGCAATTTTAAATCCAATCCAGAAGACAAGGGTACTCCTGGATTAAGCCTTGTGATAAACTAGCCTTCGATGAGGGTTTTTTGATGGAATTAACCCGCATTTGCGTTACATAGAGAGGAAAACCACGAAACCCTCCCAAGGGTATTCCGACGGCAAGGGGATTCTAACCCAGGATCACTGAGGATCTTTACGTCAGCAGTGGGGTTGGTGCTAGCCGGGTGCGGAATTCCTATCAACCAGCTATCACTGGGATTCGAACCGAGTTTCCGAAAGAGCGTGGAAATATTTAACGTATGATGTAAAGACGAATGATAGGAAAGCTCCATTTTGTGCTAACTTAAACAAAAAAAGTGTTCCTTCACACAACTTTTAGGGTTGTTCAACATCAAATTCAGAGAGATTTGCACCACCATTTTTATAGTGTATCTTAAAATAAAACGCAATTACAAATACAAATGCAATCGTAGTTATAAAATAGCTACGCCAGATTTTTAAAGTTTGTTTTCGAAATTTAATTGCATAGCAGCTGAATCGTTGTTCGCTATATTATCTTTAAAAAACAAAATCTTTTTTAAAGTAGATGACTTTCTCTGTTTTATTTCCTCTAAATCAAGCAAGGAAAAACCCTGCAAAATTAAGTTATTCTACATACGCCTTTAATAAGCCAAAATCATAATTTAAGGACACCTTAAAAGCAACGCTTATATCTAATTAGTATTCCTGAACAGTTCTGAAATATGTTAATACAGTCATTAAAACATGATGGCTAGTTAGTTTATTCATGGAATCTACTTTAGAAATTGTAGATTCCTGTTGAAACGTTTGTAGCAAATCAAGAAAAACACTTCTAGATTATTATCATTTCCATATCTGATACTTTTGGAAAGCTGAAAAATACTTAAATCAGATATAAAGGATTGCAAGACTTTAGGTGTGATAGAGAGAAATGAAAGAGATTTAGAAATCATGCATAAACATCAAAATTTTGAATATTGATGGCGGTTTTCCATAACGTTGAAGAAAAATAAGCTTTAAAACTAAAAAGTGAAGTTTAATGTTCAACATTTTATCGTCGTAAAAAATGTTTTGACATGCGCACGGAGACATTTTTTTTTCAACAATTCGACCTTTTTATTTATAAAAATTTTTGGAAAAAATTATTTATGAACTCGAAGTAGAAAAGGGAATCAAGTAATCTTGCATCTAAAAAGTTACGAGGTTTTACAGTAGCGAAGAGTTGGCATTATTTAAATCATGATTAAAATCGCACTTTGAATTCATTGCCATTTTTTAAAAAATCAATAATTTAAATCAATTGCGTTTCTTTTCTTTTTTTCTTTTTGAAGAAAATCGTTGATCTAAACCAACTTAAAAAAAAAAAAAATAAAAAATAAAAAAATAAATAATTATTATTAAATCGAAACTTTTTTTTATAAATACATTGTAGAGTGTGATTCTTTTTGAAGTCTGATTTCATTGATAATAAATGTTTTATCACAAGATATAATAAAAGGGCAAATTAGTTTTTTTTTTTTTTCTTTTCAAAATACACTGATAAATAAATAAAATTATAGACTCAAAGCTAATCAGAGTAACGTTAAATTATAATTTTCTATTAGCTATATGCAAAATTATTTGCTGATAATTAACATGTTTAAATTATACCTATAAATAACTCTCCTGTGGGGGGGATCTATTTTTTTCCCGATCATCTTTTTTTAGGGGGGTGGGTTGTAAATTCTTTACCTATACCGTAATTTATACAGTAATAATTACCGTAAAATCACCGAATCACTCTGATTAAAAAATATTACTGTAAAAATTACGGTATGATATTTTACGGAGATAATGGATTTTACAGTAAAATGGAGTTAACTGCCGGATTATGCACCCAGAGTGCCGGTACTTTATATTATTATTTGATCCCGAATTTTTTACAGTGTAAGAAAAATAAGCTCAAGAATTTTATTTAATTATACTTATTATATAATAGAAATCTGATCCGTGTTCAATACTTCATCGTCGCAAATCTCTTTTAATAATTCCATAAATACAATTTTGGTACTATATAACATACTTGAGTTAGTAAAAAAAAATGATTTGCGAAGTCTAAGGGCATTAAGTAGAAATAAAGAAAATCAAGCAATCTTTTTTTTTTTTTTATAACCGTCGTTGAACAGCCGACCCAACTTAATGGGTTTACGGCTACTAATGTTCAACTCCGTAGCCTTGTAATTTTGAACCCAATCCAGAAGACAAGGGAACTCCTGGATCGAGTATTGGGAGAAATTTGCCTTCGTGGAGGACTTTTTGATGGAGCTAACCCGCATTTGCGTTGCATGGAGAGGAAGACCACGAGAACCTCCCACGGTTAGCCTGACGGCAAGGGGACTCTAACCCATGATCCGTCTACCACTGAGGATATTTCACGTCAGCACTGTGGTCAGTGCAAGCCGGATGCGGAATTCGTATCGACTGGGATTCGAACCCGGTTCGCCTCATTGGAAGGCGAACGCTCTATCCCCTGAGCCATCGCGGCTCAATCAAGCAATCTTATAAGGAATCGTTAAATATTTATGAGGTTTCTCTATAACATTGAAGAAAAATCAGCTTAAAAATTTTTCCTTAAATACATTTATTGCATAATATAATGTAAAGCAATATTCAAGATTTTATTGTCAGAAGAAGTTTTAATTTGGGTTACAACCCAGATCATAAAATAAAAAAATAAAAAAATTAAGCTTGAAAATTGATTTTTTATTTTTTTTTTTTGAAAATTGATAAGTTGAAAAAGAGGACACGAGGTTGAAGTATTATTTCTTAAATGATCATTACACTTTTTCAGATGAGTTTTCAAGTGAAAAAACTAATCAAGTCCATTATTTTAGAATGTTGATTAATACACTTTTTAATTTTTATAAAAAGTAAAAAATAAAATAAATAATATAATAAAAAAATAGTTCAACCAACATTTGCAAAATAATGAATACAATTTAACCAAAAATTATATACTCTTTTTAAAATCGTCTAAAAATCAACACAAATAATAGATAATTATAAATAGAACTTTTTGCCAAGTGTTTTCTCATAAGCAAATTCAAAACTTTTAAGCATGTGAGCTATATTTAGAATTTTCTATTCTAATCTTATATAATCAGATTATAAAATACAAGTAGAATTCTATGTGCCGCTCAATGACGTCAGCTATTAAGATACGATCTCGGCTGTTCACTGTTCTAATAAAAATATAAATACCTTTTGAACGCGATATAAAATGGTTGTAGTTATTGGAATAAAACAACCGCTATAGAATGTATGCATCTATATTCATCTATGTATGCAATAAAGACCAACGATAAAAACATTGTAGTGCATTAAGTGAAGTGTTCTTTAAACAAAAATATACATTACTTGTACTTTAATACATTAAAATAGTTTTATTTTTGTTTCGTGAATTTAAGATGATGTGAAATATTATCGCGTTGTTTTACCTTATTTCGGGGGAAATAGTAAAAACTCGCAAAAGTTTTCGATTTTTTTATTTTTTGGAAAGAGTAGCTTTGATCGCAGATTTAAAATTTATCTTTACTTAGCTATACTAAGTTACTCATGATTATTGATTTATTCAAAATAAATCAGTGTGTTCCATTACCGCCCTTAAAGGTCTCCTTCAGACAGAAGATAAATTTTTCTTCCTCCATGTAACTTTTACTTCCTCTATGTCCCGAATTTCTTTATTTATTCAGTAATTCATCAATATTTTTTAATAATTTTTGAATATTCATTGAAATACATTCTACTGGACTTACTAAATTTTTAATTGTACGTTTGTCAGTATTTTTAAAATACAAAAATTTGAAAGGTTTTAACTTTTAAAACGTTCTTAAAATACTTACAAACTTAAAATTTAAAATTCAGTAACTAAGCTCTGTAGAATTCATTTAAATGAAACAAAAATTCGTCAGAAATATTAACTAGTTAGTGATTAAATTAGGAGACTCTGGACATATAATTTTCCGTAGGTTAACATGGCGGTAGTAAAATATCTCTTCCGTCCGAACACGACCCTTAATAATCATTTTCAAAAATTAAGTTAAAAAAGTAGACTCATTTTGGGTAGCAAAACTAATTTTTAAAAAAGGGAGTAAATTAAAAACGCTATTGAAATTTTTTTTAAAACTAGTGATCAAAAACAGCAATTCATACAAGAAAATGAATTATTAACGAAAAAGAACTACAGATTTTAGTGTCTAGGTATTTAGTTTTATTTATATCAACTATTTTTTTAAATCAATATTGCTCTTCTTTATTTTTTTAACTATAAAATACATAAAAAAATTATAAATTTTTTTTGTTTTGTTTTAATTAATTTAAAATAATTATTTGATTTTATATTAATTTTTAGAAAATCAAAAAAAAAAAAAAAAAAAAAAAAAAATAAACCTTTTCAGACTTTGATAATTTAATTTCAATGTTGATATTTAAAATTAAAAGAATTATTTCAGCAGAATTTTAAAATTTTTGCTGCTATGTAAATAGTTTTTTTTTCCCATCTGTACTGTTGGAAATGAAAGATAGTTAAACTATGAAATGTGCATTTTTAATGTCCCAACACAATTTTTATGATTAGTGTTTGAAAGCTGTAATTAATCAATAGAGTACATTGCTTTCAAAACTACTGTGGTTTGTAATGACGGCCCTTAAGGTATATTTTTATAACCCTCGTTAAAAATAAAGTCAAAAAAGTATATAAGTGGCCTCAAGGGGAAAAACTTTACCGTTTTCTAACGAATCACCAATGAAGAAGGCAGGACTGAAAACGTCAAAGACTGATTCATTACCTTATTGGACTTCAAGGTGTTTTTAATTATCGTCCTTCAAGGAACACTCTGGATAATTGATATGATACTTTTAAATATGTATTAGAATATTACTTAATAATAAGCTTCATTCGCTTTAAAAATATACAATTTGGAAATAACAGTCGATATGTTTCAAACGCTCAAAAATAGGCACCCATTTTCATGACTTGCCAAACGTGAATGAAAAGCAGCATTAGTGATTTGAAATATAAAACGTAAAGTTGACAATAAGAACAAAAAAATAAAGGTGAGAAACTTAATACAAAACATATCGTTGGCAACTATGCGTTTTATACTTCAAATCACTTTTGTTTCTTCTCATTCATGAATGTCATGTATTGAAAATGGGTGTCTTTTTTTGAGAGCTTTAAACATATCGACTGTTGTTTCGAATTTGAATATTCTTGAAGTAAGCGAATTTTTTAGTTAAGTAATATCTTATAGCTTCAGTTTCTTGAAATTTTTTTAAAAATATATTTAAAGTGATTATTTCTTATTAGATCAAATTGACAAATTGATCTAATAAGAAATAATAATAATAGATTGAATGATGAAAAAATGTTGTTTTTCATCAACTAGGTCATTTCTTACACTCTTGAAAATATTCCGAACAAAAGATTATTTTTTTCTGAGTAAAAGAACTAGAACTTGAAAGAGTAGGTATAAAATTTAAACGTGAGTAGAAGTTAAATATATTTTCTCACGTGTTTGGGTTCTTCGTAGCAGCAAAAGTCAAAAACCGACAAAGCGAACGTGAGGTGTTTCAGTGTCAAGATTTGTTGTGATTGCAGAATTGGAAAGGAGGCATGAAAACAATTTAAATTGAAACAGCTGCAGTTTTGTTTGCACAGGAACTACCTGAGAATGCGCCATTACAAGAATAAATAATATGGGTAAACTTGAAAAAGATTTTGCCTACGGAAAAAAACATTCATTTCAGGAATAAGGTTAAAAGGATAAAAAGTATGGGGTCACCATAAGCTTTGCTTGAACCCTTCAATACATTCTGTTTACAGAATTTAGTTATATTGATAAATATTTTGTTTCGAATTGTTGTGGAATAAAAAATATATTATGTTGTAATGTAAAATAACAATTAAATGAGTTTCAGTTAATCTGAATTTATAATAATTATAAAGCAATTTGAGTACTAATTTGAACCATGTAAAGGTTTGAAAAATTTTAGCAATAGTTGATATTTTTCTGTTATTATAAGTACTTAACATTGCAATCTTTGCATGATTGTTGAATTTTCAAAAATTATTAACGTTCTTTCAAAATAATCTCATATTTCAATATGCTAGTATTCCAATATGTAATGTCGCATTTTAATTTATAATATGTTATTTTATTATCTGTGTTTAATAACCAATTTTATTTCGATTTTTGTAATGAAAACATTATTTATGTATTTTACCTTTAATGTATGAAATACACTCTAGATTACGGTCATGGCAGCAATTCCTGTCAGACAGTCACTGACCGTAAAAATAAGTTTATGTTTTCAAGGCTATCAAGACGGAAAAAAAGAGAGAAAAAATACAGGTCTGCCTGTAGATTTTTTTTTCTTATACTTTATGGCCACTGATCATAAATTAATGCTATACCCGTAAAAAGTTATCGTCAGTTCAGGCCTTGACGCCCATCTGTCGAGAAATGGGAGATTTGCGCGTTTGTTGTTCGTGGTCAAGAGACCGATTGACGTCGGATGGGTTCGAACCTGCGATCTTTGTGTTCTGTTCGTAGCCTGATGATGCATCGAGCATAGAAAAGGATCTGATCCCCCGAATTGAGTTAGCTTTATATCATGATCATATAAATTAACAATTAACTCTACTAATTTTTTCTGAAGTTTGTTACAATTACGGGTACTGGGTTTTTTTTTCCTCAAAGAAGGAAGTTGACCGTATAATTTAACGGCAACTTTAAACTTTCGAATTTCACGACGGCAAAGTGTAAAAAGATATCATACATTGCCTAATAATTCCTTTGACTGACGTATGAAAAACTTAAAGCCATTTGATACAATGACTTTTGAATTTTAGTTTCAACTTCTATCCAACTCTTTTGTAATATTTTCTCCAGCTTTTCATACAACTTTTTGAATTTAGAGAATTAAATTTTATTGACTAGGCAAAGTATAAAATAATTCCTATATTTCATGCTTTACCTAAAAATGCTAGGCATTATAGTGAATAACATCTCGTCGTCCATGTCATTTCATATATTGACTTTAACAAACACATAACATAATTCCAGCACAGCAGTTCCCAATTTTTTTCGCCTACGGAACCCTAAATAATCAACATTTTTTCGGGGGAACCCTGACTTTATAAAAAAAAGTATATTGAGGTAATTGTGAACGTTATAACCTATAGAAGATTATTTTTAAAATATTTAATTAGAGGAATGAAGATTTTCATTATATTTTCATTAATAATGTTAAGTTAGGTTTTATGTCCGGCCGCTAAATTTGTAGTCATTGTGTTATACCTAGTCCAGTTATGAATTTGTTTTTCTTGTATATAAAGCTAAAAATGAACAAAATAAGCCGAATCATGGTTTACTTCGAAATGAAAACTTAAAAGAACTACTGTAAATGCTGAAAATGGTTATAAGGGAAACATATTTCGTTATTTAAAAATTTGGTTATTTTATTTCGATTTGAGAAGCACGATATTAAAATACTAATGCAATATTTTATAAATGCTTGTTTTTTTTATAATTTGTTCATTATATTGTTATTAGAAATATTATATTTTACTTTAAAAACTGCCATTACTATTTCTTTGACATTTTACTCAAAATAAATCCCCAAAGGTAACAGGAAGATTAAATAAACTATGAATTATAGGTTAGACCTAAAAATAATTGGTTGGACCTAAATTCTAAATATAATTTCATAACTCGTCACTGGTTATAAAAACCTCACAAAAAAGAAAAAAAAAAAAGAAAAAAAAAAAAACTCGCTGAAAAAAACTATCAGAACCCTTCATGGAATCCTTGGGTTCCGCGGTACACCATTTGGGAACTACTATTTAAGAACATTCAAAAATTCAAATAAATTGAAAATCATATTAGAAAGTGCTAAGTGTGTCACATACATTCTTTATCTATAATAAGAATCTCAATTGCTTTAAAGGGGTAAGTGTCCGCCCCTTTTCGTTTATCAAGATCATCGGTTTTTGGAATAGAAATAATTATTAATCGACTCGTAAACACGAATCGTGATTTCCTTTCACCTTCGTGGGCAGGCAAGTTTTTAAAAGAAAAATGTATCATACATTTAGGATTAAAATTTGCCATGATTAATGAGTAAAATTTCATTATTTAGTAGAAAGTTATTATGTTAAAGAAAAGTGATTACGAAGGATTATTGTTCGATATATTTTACAAGGTATTTATTACGAAGGCTTGTGTTCGCACGATATTATTTAAAAAAAAAAAAAAAAGAAAAGAAAAAAAAATTATTACATGGTATTGTATGGTTGCTAAATTGTATTTTACTATTTTGTACGCTTAAAAAAATAAATAAGTAAAAAATTGATTTTTAAAATAACGAAATAAAAAACCTTTTACGTTTTCAAACTTAAAAATTTAACTTTTGGAGTTTTTATTTTCTAGAATAATTTAACCGAATTCATTTTCAGTTTTGATTTTTTTCATTTAATAACCTATAGTTTAAAGCAGTAAATAAATGTAAAAAATTATTTTTACGTTTCAGAGGAATTGGTTTTATAATGGAATGTAAAACTTTTTTAATTCGCTTTATTAGTTAAGGGTTTTAGTATCAAGCAAAATCTGAATATCGCAAATCAGTCTATTTACTCCTAATGAGCCTTAAATGTTAGCACTTATTTTAATATTTCATATAACTTTTTATAAGACAAATTTTATTTCATAATCGACGTTGAACCGTCTACCCAATTCTTTGTTAAAGATTTTTCAATGTTCAATTCCGTAGCTTTGTAATTTTGAATTCAACCCGGATGACAAGGGGACTCCTCGATAAAGTATTGGGACAAACTAGCCTTCGTGGATAGCTTTTTGATGGAACTAATTAACACTTGCGCTACATGGAGACTGAAACAACGAAAAACTCCAAGGTTAATCCTCTGGTGAGGGGATTCTAAGCCATGATTCGTTTATCAGTCATGATATTTTATGTTAGCACTTCGGTTGGTGCCAGCCGGGGGTGGAATTCGTATCGACCAGTCATCGCTAGGATTCGAACCCGGGTTACTTCATTGGGAGGCGAACGCTCTATCCCCTGAACCTCCATGGCTCTTTCAATACAAACCGTAAAAGCTATTTTATCAAATATGATGCTGGTTAGCTTTCCTTAACAAGTGAGGAAGACTGAAAATCTGTATTGTTGGTCCCGGACCGAACTTAATCATAGTCAGAATGTCAAGAAAGAATGATGATGTTAAGAGTCTAAATCTGTAGGGGGGGGGAGTATGTCTATTCTAGGACATTTCTGTGTCAGATTTCATAAATGAAATAAATTACTACATTTAACTATGCGTGTCCTTCGAATCCATTAAGATTGGAATATTTTCAATTTCGTATAAGGAAATCCGATTATTAGATTCAGAGACCGATTCGAAGGTCTTGTAGTAGTTGGCTCACAACATCTTGAAAAGTCTATACAATAAAAAAGAAACAATAATAATAATAATAAAAGAAATGCATTGTATCGATATAAAAAATGAGGAATTACGACGAAGGTGACTTGTATGAAGAAGGAAATTTGAATTAGATAAAAACTTTCTTACAGTTACAGCCCCAGCTATTTTCCAATCCAACGGCCTTTAACGACCCCGCTCTCCAGTTGGGCATTTTCTTAAAAAAAATACTTTGTTCTTGGCCTTTTTTTCCTTTCCTTTTTTAGTTCAGGTAACAAACTTTTAGAGAGATAAAAGCTTGCATTATAATTGGAACTAACTACAGCTTAGAAGAAAATCGCCAAGAAAAGAGCGAGTCGTTAAAGGTTGCTGGATTGTAAATTAACGTAGCAGAATCCTCCATCATGGCAGCAGGTTATTACAACATCTGTGGATTATTTTCCATCTAAGTTTTATTTTTAAAAAGCAAACAATCAAATGGGATTGAAATTGCTGAGATTTTTTTTCTTAAAAGATCTCTAAATTTACTGTTGAAATTTAAGTAGCTGAATTGAGAGAACACCGCGTAAACAAAAAGTAAAGACTTTTTTTCCTATTACTTGATTACAGGTTTAACTGTAGAGTGATTTATTCCATTTTCCTTTAGTATCATTGTATAAAATTCAACTTCAACGTAAACAGCATAAAATCTTTATGCTTATTTTTAAAGCAAGTTTTACTACATTTATTTGCAAGTTACACTTATTTGCAAGTTATACTACATGCATGTTAAATTAAGCTGATTTTTACAATAATAATCTTTTACTGTATTAATGTCATTCTGTAGTAGCTTTCATTTTATAATTTTTAGTGAGGTATTCATTTTTCATTATAAAAAATAATTTAATTTTAAAAAATGATAATATATATATATATATATATATATATATATATATATATATATATATATATATATATATATATATATATATATATATATATATATATATATATATATATATATATATATATATATATATATATATATATATATATATATATGGGGGCTATGATGACTCAGCGGCGGCTATTGACATCATGATACGATATTTTCGTTCTCTTTTTTTTTTTTTTCTAACAAAGTTTCCTGAGGCGATCCTATATTCTAGATTAAAAAAGGAACAGAGTTAGCCGCTTTATCAGTCTAAATCTCCAGAAAGAATAATCACGTTATGACTCAATCCTTTCTTCTAGATTTATTTCATAAACTTGAAACGTATGGGTCAGAGAAAAGGTAAAGTAAGAGGAGGCAAATAAAGGTTTCGCTTTTAGTTTTTCTATGGGAGTAAAAAAAAAATTCTGAGGATGAATCATTTCTCAACAACTTGCATTTTTCAAGGTGTGTGATGCGACAGATGGACTAAACTAGAGCGATTTACATGGTGACTTACCGTATGTGGGATGAAAACTGCTCACAACCAACATTTCTTTTCAAATCTTCAATTTATTGTTTTTGTC
Source organism: Parasteatoda lunata (assembly GCA_949128135.1). Taxonomy (NCBI): domain Eukaryota; kingdom Metazoa; phylum Arthropoda; class Arachnida; order Araneae; family Theridiidae; genus Parasteatoda; species Parasteatoda lunata. The sequence goes on along the minus strand of OX421970.1, from coordinate 31,651,406 downwards.
TCATAAGGTCACTCAACTATTTATTTATTTTTGCATAAATTGCAGAACATTCATTAAATTGTATTCCATAAGGCGTATTTAATCACTGGGAGACGAATTTGAAACTAATCATTATCATCCTTCAAATGATTTCTTCTTCTTTTCTTTTTGCTAGTTGTGTTGTTTAAAAATGTCTTATTATTTTATTTTTTTTTTACGTCAATTTAGGGAAAAGAAATTAAAATTGGAGAACAATTGAATAAGTTTTACTTTTACATTCAAAACGATGAACAATACAAATGAATACGTTTCATATAATAGTAATGATTACGCAATTGACTTGTTCCCTTTTTCCCCGCTTTATCATTACGTTCTTTGCTGCCTATCTAATGTTTTTTTTTATTTATTTAATTCTTTGCTATCATTTTACAATTAAAATTCACTCTTGGTGATAATTTTTGACTCATTTTTTTTCTAGAAGACTCACAATTTGTCAAATATTATGATAATTATAAATCTCATCAAATCGTTTTAGATTTTTTTTCATTTTTTAAATAAAAGAATGAGTTTGGAAATTATTTTATATTGTTTATGAACTCGGTCTATATTTCCGGTACTTCTGTTTCTACAGAAATCAACAAAGCTACAAAGTTCGAAAAAAAAATTAATAATTGTTTAAATGTTTTAACCCTTTGCGGCCGTATTAGTTTTATGGATGAAAATTGATTTTTACTAGATGAACATGATATGCAGGAAAATGAAGAAAAAATAATTCTTTTTTTTTAAGAAGAAAAAACAATATTACACCTAAACATTGTTTAAAAATTATATTTTGAATTTATGTTTCAAGAGAACATAGCCTTCAATGAACATTATTGTTCAGTGCTAAAAGATAAGTATGGTTTTTTGTTGTGGTGGCTGAGAGCAGACATACGATTGGAACGGTAAAAAAACTTTGGTGACTGAGAGCAGACATACGATTGGAACGGTAAAAAAGCTTTGGTGACTGAGAGCAGACATACGATTGGAACGGTAAAAAAGCTTTGGTGACTGAGAGCAGACATACGATTGGAACGGTAAAAAAGCTTTGGTGACTGAGAGTAGAAATACGATTGGAACGGTAAAAAAACTTTGGTGACTGAGCAAACAGACCAATGACTTGAACGGTAAAAAAAACTTTGGCTGAGAGTGGATACACGATCTCAAAGAGATAAAAGTAAAATAGATGTATTTTCACCAAAAAGCTATTATTTAGCTTTACTTTTATTATAAACTCCCCAAAAACCTTTTTTTTAATTTCAGGTAAGAAATTTCTATGCGCCTTAAATTATTAATGTGCACTAGTTAAATTACTGTCCCATAACCTAACTTAAATAATTAACTGCTCTATTGCCCCTCTAAAATAAATTCACTTCAATTACTTATCACTCATTTTACTTAAATACCTTTACCGTAACCAGCACTTTCTTTTCAAATTCTGCAGGCACTTTTATTTTGACGAGATCAATAATTTTAACTATTTTTACAAATCGTTAGGAGCAAAATGATGATAAGCCACATTTTTAAATTGTTCAAGAGACAAATTTTTACGAGCGTTTTGGGTAAAAAATACCACGATTTCCATATTGGTCAAAAGGTGTTTCTATGCAATGGGCTGTTAGTAAACGGAAATATCGGTATCTTGTTAAGCACACCTAACTAAAAACAATATAATGGAAAAATTTGCTGTAAAAATGAATTTTTTTTGAAAAATGGTGGCTTTTGATGCCACACCCCAAGCCTTTTAATTGTATCAAGAGACTTTTTTTTTTAATTTAAAAAAAAAAACAATTTCCCCTTCCTACATTGCAAAATTGAAATATGATTTTCCTTTAATCGTCATATGATAAAGAAAAACGGGGGAAAATAGAAAAGAAGAAACTGAACGATATTTTTGATTCACGTGAAAGAAAAATATCTTCTAACATCTCTACATGCACATCCAATCGATTTTTTTTCAATATAAAGCAATTTCGACTTTGACCCTACTGACACAGTATCGATTAATCGATCAAACGCAATCATTCGAACATGTAGAAATTGCCAAACCACATCTACCTGTACTATCACAAATATAAGTAGGAAGTCCTAATTTCCGTAACCCTTTAAGTAATTTCGGAGGAAATGTACCCCAGCCGAGTGACACAAATAAGTCCTTGACGGCGGATGAAACGACAAATAAACAGTCACTACCGTATCCCTTGACAACGCAAGTAAATAAAAAGGTAAATAGACAAAGAATAAAAAAATAAAACGGTACACTATGATTCTCATAACCTTGGCATGTTTTTTTAGAAATTTTGTCCACGCTTAGCATTTATGAACGTGTTCGAAAAAAACTCGAGGGTTACTAACAGCGAAAAATGGGGTCAAAAGGCGAAGAATTGAACACCGCCGGGTGAAATTGTTCTATTACTACCTCTTTTTTTTTTTTTAAGAATTTGTAAAGCGGCGATGATTTCTTAAGATTTTTATTTTCTTTCAAGAATTAACCTATATTTTTAGAAGGACAATACAAGCATGAATGCAAATTTGTTTTTTATTTGTCAGTTTCAGAGAAGATTTAATTCTATAAACGTTTTACATGTCTGATTATCCTTTTGTTAAATTGAAGATTCAACTATTAAAAGCAATCTATTAAATGAGAAAGAATAAGTTTATCATTGGCGTATGAGTGAATCTATATAATCATTGGAATAAGTAATTAATAAATTAAGCAATGTTCTAGATTAATTTTAATTTTGCAAACGTGAAAGTGATAAAGGCAATGCAATTTCAAATTTCGCAAGCTGTCACGGAAATAAAAAATAATTTTATTTAATTTAAGTAAAAATAATTTGCTCTTGTTTGGAAAGAAGCATTTAAGAACAACAGAAATTCTCAACGTGATCAGGGGCACGGGACATTATTTAAGCGCAACACAATTTCATATTTAAACAATCTCTATAAATTTTTATGTCGTATTATATATTAAAAATCCAAATCGTAACATTTTGCATAATTTTTTTATATAACGAATCAATAAAAAACAGGGCTCATCATTTAATTAATCATAAACTATGTCATTAAAAAAAAACTGAAACCACATTAATAATTTAAGAGCTTAGTGAAAGAAGATTATAATTGACGTGACTTTTTAATCGATTTAGGAACACTATCTTTAGAAAATTCATATGACCACTACAGAAAGCTGTCTACAAATATATTCTCTCATTAAAAATCGTCTGATTTAATGACCTATAACCAACAAGTCAAGAACAAGTTTTTAAACTCAAAATGTAGAGTAGTTTTTTTTTTCTTTCTATATGATTGTTTATTACCGCCTTTCACTAAGCTCTTTAATTTAAACTTTTAAATTTTTAAAGAAATTGGATAAAAGATTTAAAGTTATCTAGCTTGAAAAAACGTAATGTTGAGAAACGTTCTTTCAAAGTTTGCAAAGGTCTGTATTCAATCCATACAAGAAAGTGAATAAAAAGAAGGGGGGGAGGGTATTTCTCGTCTAAATTTTTATATGTGTTTAAGCCGGTACTTTTAGTAAAATGTACCTCTTATAGGCATAAAAATGAAAGAATAAAACGAGATTGATCTATAAAAATAAAACAAGGTAATTATATAAAAAATAGTGAATTCCAAAAAATTTAATATGTAAAAAAAGAAAAAAAATCGATCGGGTTTTGTAAATTAAATCAAAAATAAATAAACAAAAACAATTTCTTGAAAATTTTATAAAGGTTAAACTTTTGAAGATATAAAATCATTCGACAGATGAATGAAATCCTTGCTGAAATCCTGAAATGTGTTAGATTGTGAAAAAATAGCACTTTAAAACTATCATTTTTTGAAATAGGAGTCAAGCCCTCTACTCGTTGACCCCAGAAATGCTTACACAGCACATTTCCCAATCAATTCTCTCATTTTTTTCGCTCGCATGTTTTAGTCTTAATAAAACTTTTATACATAATTTTAAATTTGTTAAACGCAATCGCTTTCGCTAGCTCCCGGAACGCTGCTCTTTTAGAAACTTTTTCGCGAACTCGCTCATTTCACCTTTAGTTCCTCAATAGAATGATATATAGGTAGTGAGGCAAAGAAAAAAAAAAGAAAAAAAATGAAGATTGGTGCGGGTTAATATTTGTATTTTAAAAAACACAAATTCCAAAACAAATAGGATATTTCTAGAAATGATGCGTGTTACTCATTTTTAGACAACGTGACTGCAAAAGAAATTATAATTCTGATAACTATAGTTTTTTTTCTTGTAAATTATGCTATGCAGCAAAAAGAAAAGATCTTAAAATTTCATTGAAAATAACTCAAAACTTCGTTCTACATCTTCTAAATGATCAATAAACATACATAAAAAATCCATGTACAATGAGCAAAAGGGAAAAAAAAGCACTTAAATTATCTTAAGAATTCTTGATCTAATCATTGGGTTTTCACGTACTAGTACTCCATCTTAATGATTCGAGAGGAGAACCTCATATATGCTAATTGGTACAGACGATATTTTAAATTACGAAATCAGACACAGAAACTTACTTTCTCTGAATGAAATGAAATGAAATGAAAATAATGAAATGTGCATGGATTGAATTATGACTCCTGTCCCCCAAAATATAGGAGGCACTCGCAATCTGGAAAATATATCCTAATAGTTTGGTCAGGAGAGCGGTTGGAAATTGCGTATTTCGCTAAATCTCGAGAACGTTTTAAGCGAATAGAAAAATGTTTGCTCGCAATTATAAAATTCGTTTATCAGAAGATGACTTCATGCAAAAAAAAGTAAATAATTTATAATAATTATTTATTATTTTATTTAATACTAGTGGAAAAATTTTGAATTATAAGGTATTCACATTTTGACATCATTTTAAAGAAAGTTTTTTCATATAGCAAATTCCAAGATTAAAACAAAATCGGTTTAATAGTTCCTCAGAAATCGAATTTTAAAAAAATTATATATTTAAACAGTAAGCACATAATGTTTCATGCAAAGTACCATAATGTATTCATGTACAGTAGGTACATAACTTCGTATTTAAAATATGGTATATGTGTTCAATATTCACATGAATTAGAAGAACTGATCATCATCAATAATAAAAATTATTAATTATAACGATAAATAATAAAAATAATATTAATTAGTGTAAAAAAAAACACTTATTTTACTTTACAATAAAAAAATTATGGAAATTTTTGGAAATCAAGCATATTTTTTTACCACTTTTATATCAACTTGCCTTCGTGTATGTCTATTCTGGTGGAATTTTGTAATCGATTTTAAACTAACTTCCCGACTAGCTACAGACTTCAAATTTGGCACATAGTTCAGAATTGGATGACAATGCATGAAAATGGAGAGGCATACAAAGTAAAATAAAATTAAAATTAAAGAAAAATTAATATTTTCGCGATTGTCATTTGCTGTCGATTCGATTATTTCTAATTAGTGTCACATGTCAGTGGAAAAGTTTTGTGTACAGTAGTACAGTGAGTGAAAAAATTGAGATTTTGGAAGTGAGTACAAAAATATATATATATATATATATATATATATATAAAAAATATATATATATATATATATATATAAAAATATATATATTTTTAAAAACCAAGTTTTTGTAGTGGAAAATAATAATGAAAAAAAATAATTTAAAAAACGAAGAACGTGGGGCGCATGAAATACATAACAGTACATAAACACATACATATACACATTTTCTTACTCATACACATGCACAACCACATACACATCCACATACACATGCATATACACAAACATATTCCACATCCACATTCAGATACAATTATAGATATATATACACATATTCTCATGAGCACACATATTGTTACTGTTATGTATTTCATGCGCCCCACGTTTTTCGTTTTTCAAATTTTGTTTTTTCATTATTATTCTCCACTACAAAAACGTGGTTTTTAAAAATATTATTTTTATTTTTATTTTTTTCCTTTTATCATTTACCTTAAAGAGCAATGAGACACAATACGAGGAATGAAGAGATTTTGTTTTATATGTTTAAAGTTTTTAATTTTTAATATGTGTCACACACATGGTAATGTTGAGTAATACATTTCTCATTTAATCATTAGTGATTAAACATATTCATAGAACAATAAATTGCGCAGCAAAAAAAATTATAGATAGATTTTAGATTAATTGAAAATTAATTTATAAAATTTTAGTGAATGAAAACTGTGAGCAAAAAGTTTAAGTTAGTTTTTTAAAACATGTTTATTTAAAAAAAAAAATAAAACCCTCGTAAAATTTATATTTTCTTTTTTTTTAAAAAAAGAAAATTAAATAGAGAAAAAATTATTAATTATCTCTAATATATGTGATTAATATTCCTAAAAATATAATTATTATTCTTCGACGTAAAAATATTTTCATAATGTTAAAATAAAAGAAATTAAAAAATGTATTAATTTACTGTTATGTGCATAAAAAATATTTGAATTTTATTTAAATGTATTTTATACCCATCTCTGAATTTATCTCAATCTTACATATATAAATACATTTCTAACAAAATTAAAAATTTAATAGTTTTTATTATTATATAATCAATACCTATGTGTGCCGAAATAGCTCAGTTGGGAGAGCGTTAGACTGAAGATCTAAAGGTCCCTGGTTCGATCCCGGGTTTCGGCATTGGAGACATTTTTTTTTTTTATTATGAAATAAAACAAGTTTTTATTTATTTTTTAAAAATATGTCTCATTTAAACTAAATTTTCTGTGTGTAACGTTTGTGTCATAATATTATCACAATTCATATTAAATGAAACAATATAAAAAAACATAACCATTTTTGATTAAATAAATCATTGGCTATTTCGTTTGGAAGAACACATAGGAAATAATAAGAAACAATTGCCCGGGTTTCGGCATTGGAGATACTTTTTTTTATAATAGAAATGAAATACTTTTTTATTTATTTTTTTTAAAAATATATTTCATTTAAACTAAATTTTCTGTATGTAACGTTTGTGTCAAAATATTATCACAATTCATATTAAATGAAACAATAGAACAAACATTGCCATTTTTGATTAAATAAATTATTGGCAATTTCGTTTGCAAGAACACATAAGAAATAATTAAAAAAAAAATTCTAAATCAAATAGTTTGTGTTTAAATGACTAGCCCGAGTATCATGTACTCCGTTATTTAAAGGAAAAATGGAATTTAATAAAAATATATATACCTTATTAAATGCTTATAAAAGGCAATTTTTGAAGAAAAAAAAATTATTAATTGAAAACGTTACAATAAAAATTCAATTCAAACTTTAGAGATCTAAGCAAAACACAATAATGTAAAAACAGTAAAGAATTGCATAAGTAATTTCTTTTTTTCTTTCTTTTTGGAAACAATCGCGTTGTTCTTCCCTCAAACCTACAAAATCCTAAACTTATGATGCTGCTGCCATCTCTTGTATTGTATTGTAGCAATTGAATATTATCAAAAAATCAATATAATATATCCTAAAACATAATCCTTATGCTTTGAAAAAGGTAAAATTTTTGCAAGAAAATGTTTTGAAGCACTGCAGTACTTTTGCTACAAAATTCCAATTTTTTTTTATTTAAAAATAATTTTACAGTTAGTTTGATTTACATTTAAGGTAAAGCTTTGGTTTTATTTTACGATTTATATTCTAGTGGCGTCATCTGTTAACATCAGACAGAACAACAACAATTCTAAAAGGGTTTGTCTTTTAAGGGAAAATGTAAATTTCCAGCATTACAACACTTTTTAGTGTATTATTTTAAAAAGTTAATTGATATTAGGGTAAGAAGAATGAGAAAAACTTTTACTTGGGGTTAATCACCTTCTTTGTATCTTTCAGTTTTAAAGGGCTGAAGACTAAAAATATTGTTAAAAATTTTAAAAATGGATAGGAGATTAAAAATACAGAAATATGCGTTATTTGCAAAAAGACGTTAAAAAAGATTATATATCTGTTTTTTTTTTCTTTTATTTTTCATATTTTTTTTTCTTTTTACTTTTAATCTTCGCAAGACTAGAAGAAAAAGAAATTAAAAAAAAAAAAAAATTTAAACAAAGAAAAAGAAAAAAAAAAAAAAAAAAAAGATTTTTAGGCAAAATTATTTAGATATGCAAGAAAAATAAAGCATTATGTTTTTTACTGCTTGAAAATTTCAATTACAAAAAATCAGGAAATCTGCAAAAAACAGAAATCCCTAGAAACATTAAGCTTTTCTCCAAAAATTCATGCGATTTACAATTTATTTGAATATAAAATCAAAATGTGAACTCAATAAATATGAACTCAATTTATATATTTATTTTTTTAACATAACAGAAGAATATTAAAAGTATATTTCAGCGAACATTTAGAGATTTATATGTTTTTATTATTTTTTAATAATATTAAAATAAGTACAACAGTATTAAATTGCTGATCAAAAGCGTGTAAAGTTTTAAGCAACATTTCTTCATTTTATTTTTAAATTTCAATTCTCAAAAATTTTAAGCTCAAATGAAACAATTATAAGATTTATTTAATTTATCTTAAGATTTTTATTAATAATTTTTATTGATTAGGTTAAAAAAATTAACTCGCGGGCGAAATATAGTTTTGATTTTAAAAAGAAAATTGTTTATATAAAATTCTTCCATACAGTCTAATTCATCGATTATCATCCTTCATCTGAAAGTTTTGATCTTGAGATTTCAAAATTTGTTAACGACTCGAAACATAATATTTTTTAGTTCAGTTGCGGTGCAAAAAAATTCTATTTCTCCACGCTGTGTTAAGAGAGTGGTGAATTCAAAATACTTTCCAAGCATAATTAAATAAAATAATGCACGTTAAAATACAGAAGAATACTTACTAAATTTCTAAATACAACGATTAAATAATTGTATATGAAACACAAGATTATAGTTTTTATATTTTGATAAATATTTAACTCAACGACAGAAATTGTTCATTAATTTTTTTCCTCATTTCGTTTATTTAAGAATCCCATTCTTTTTTTTCCTTCCCGGTTTCGCAAAAATATCGCAGCAGAGGGAATTTAAGCATTGTCTACGCAGTTAGTTAATGCAGTATCCCAATCGTATCAAAATAATGACGAAACACTCACGATACAAAGCTGATTGGTCTCCAGATCTCTCGCTAATTAAATTATCAAGAAGTAAAATCTGTCAGGGTTCTTGAAGTTTATACTATCCACAGTCTTTAATATCAATAACCAAGCTAAGTTCTGTTCTCAAACTAGATTAGATTATGAGGTTCGAAGCGCACTAACGTTTCGTTCATCCAATTGATACATGAGGTTTTTTTTGAGACGTGAACTGTATCAGTAACATAGCATATGAAATCATAACACTCGTTGCCGTCAGAATCAATCCTCTTCTTAAGCTAAACATCTTCCAAGCAGTGAAAGCTGGTGGACAATTTCCTATACCTTGCAACAAAAGAGATAGCTTTTGGAAATCCTTAGTATTGTCCACACGTAGACTTTTTAAGCTGTTGACAATATTTCCAATCTCATTTGTGGCAGCTGAACTCATCAAAGTTATAATCAGAAATACACTGATGTTTTTAAGGGAAACCAGGGCTTCCATCGACACAGAAATAGGGTGAGTCAAAATTCCTCCTCCTCCAACTACCTGAGTCACAACACAAAGCTGATTGGTCATCAGGCCTCCATAGATGAAAAAAGTGCAAGCTGACACTAAGTTTTCAATCTCAAATAGCACTTTTATCGTTTTGTTATATAGAACAACATATGTCTCAATGTCTGTTTGTTGTCTTTGTTGGTCTTCAGTTATCTGTTTACCCAATTTTTTTATGGATCTATTGAAGGTTAAGTATATGGAGCACAAAAATATGCACATAGCAATCGGTGTATAGTGATGATAAAATATAGACACCAATGCCAAAATTACAGGTAACTGGGTAAAAAGAGATCCATTGTCTTGAAAACCAAACAAAAATGTTCTCAAGTATTTATCCTTAACACCAGCTACTCTCAAATGCTCCATTGATATGAAATACAGTATAATAGCAACCAAAATACATAAACCACAAAGTAAGAACAAAATGTTCTTTATGGGTTTATACTTTTCACTGGTGACGCAATAATGGTACTCTTCCATTAATCGAAAAACTGGGTACAGTTTGTGACGATTCAAGTAAATGGTAAATCGTATAATTCCAAGAAGGATATTAAAAAAACTTAGAGTAAAACTTGCTTGTAGAGTACGAGTTAGTTCCACAGCTGCCAGCGTACTGACGAGAATTATATACAGCCAGGTGACGTGAATGATATATTCAATAATTTTGATAAAGTAGTGCCAACAGGGTGGATTATTTTTGTTGACTGGTGTGGCTGATGTGAATATTCCCAATAGTATAAGCAGATGAACGCTTGGCGACAAATCTTGCAATACTTCGTCTTTATTTTTCAATTCATTCCGTTGTTTATGCTGTAATGTGATAATAAATGGCTGAAATTTACCGTGAGAGTTCTTTAAATTTTCGTGATTATTATCACCCATTTTCGAAACTTATTGTACGTTTCTTTAAAATTTAACATCCGGATGTGAAATAAAAATATTTAAGTTAAATCATTCTTGTGATAGTTAATTATTCAAATAAAATATTTTCGAGTCTTAAAAATCAGAAGTAACAAAACTAACTACAAGTTCATTCTATGGAATTAAACAAGTTCTCTACATTATTATCACCCATTTAAGCTTTATAAAAGTTTATAAATTTTACAACTAGTCTTTGATGAAAAAAATTTCAGTTAAGCAGTTAAACTGATGGTTGTATGGAATATTATTCCAATAAATATTTTCAAATCTATAAAATCAGAAGTAAGAGTTCAATATAGTTCATTTCACAGAATTCACGTTATCATGGATATATCTATCCATTAGGACACAAGAATTAACTAGTTCTATCGTTTTCAAAAGAATAGAGGAAAATGAATTAGATAAGAATAAATTGTCAACCTGTACATTTATTCACCGTCTTGTAGATGAATAGACAAAAAAAATTAGTATAACAAGATTAATTTGATAATGGATGTAAACAATACGTTCGCTAAATCAACCATCTTTAATGGTATAACAATATCGTCCTGTCGTAGTTGTCACCTGCAAACTAAAAAGCAATTTTGGATCGGAAATTGATATTCTTAAAACATTAAGGGTAAATGTAATATAGAAAAGATTGGTTGACTTAGCTGCTTTTCACCTATAAAAATAAAATAAGGCTAATAATTAGTTATAAAGATTTAAAAGTAATGTTTATGCATTTTAAAGTTGTAGCCAATTTCTAGTTGTTCTTGAATTTTTCACAGAAATTAAGACACAAAAGCATAAAAAACTGCTTTGAAATAAAGATGCTTTAGATAAAAAAAAAAGATAAAAAAAAAACAGCCTTCGAAAAATTTATTTATTGAATATTAAGATAATTATTATTAAGGTAATCGATATGTTTTCAATAATTTATGTGTATGTTTTGACTCAGGATTTTACAAGAAATGAAATCAATTCTGATATAATAAAAATTTAAATTTTGTGCCATATAATCAATATTGATTATTTATTATTTTACTCAAGAAGTATTTAATTTTATTCAGTTTCTTCAACCTATTATATTTTCCTCTAAAATATTGTATTTTATTTGCTTGTTAATTTTACTTTCTCATTCCTTTCTTTGACGTTAAATCTGCCCTTTCGCATTATAACTACTCCATTTTATTTAGAGAATTATGTGGACAATATTCATCCTTGGGTTCTAATATAAATAAAAAGACACGACTTCGTATCAAACAAAGTTTACGTTTGGGTTCATTTAAAAAAAAAATTCAAAAAAATATTCTCTGAGAATCATGTTTTTTTTTTTTTTTTTTTTTTTTTTTTTTTTCTTTTCTTGCGTGTGTGTGTTTAAAGCTTGTTAAACTCTGAAATTCTTTGAAGAATTTTTTTCTCTAACTTTTCCTTTCTCCGAATTCAACTTTTATTCCATATTTGAAATTTTTCTATAAATGTAATTTTTTGTTACGTTTTTTATTTTCCTTTTCAATAAAATTTTGAAAATAAGGTGGTTTTATTGTACGCAAGCATTACTCAAACTCCTCCTCCCCTTTGTCAATAAAAATAAGCAAATCATTAGCCAAGACAGTTCAAATTTCTATAAATTTGACAAGGCTTTTTAGTGAAATATCGGCAGTATTTGAACTTATTGAACAATGTTGCTAAAGCTTATAATTAATCACATTTTGAATTTTAGACACTCTGTTTTGCAGAAAAGGATTCAAAGAGTTGTTATTTTTCGTGTATAAAACATAATTTTTGAATCTGTCTACGATTAAAAATGTTTGCAAATGTAACTGAACAATTTATGCTCATAATCATATATTCTAGTACCAATAAACGCCCCCATAAACATAGTATGAGGCCTCTTAGGAATTGTTATTATTCAAAATATTCTTCGAAAAATGTGAATCAATTTCAATGCAGAATTTTCTTTTTTATTCGACAGATAAAATAAATATATTTTAATTCTTAAATTTGCCCCCTCCCCAAAGAAAATTGTTTTTAACTCTTCTTATTAATTTATTAATTCAAGATCACAATTATTTTTTTTATTTATTTATTTTTTATTTTGGACAAATGAAATTTCCACATTACAAGATTTTATTTTTTTCACCGAATTCAGATAAACACTTTTAAATCGACAGTGCCAGAAATAAAAATTGAACATAAATAATAATTGTAAAATTTCACCCTATTATCAGATGCTCTCAATATGAAACGAGTATATGATAAGTCCTTTTAATGTGAATTGGAAATTAAGAATTTTGCAATTCTAATAATTCCGTTAATTTTTGAATTTCTTAAAAATATCTTAAGCCTTCTGACCTACATTTCGAATACAAAACAAAAATATTGCTTTTGAAAGATTACTTCCTAAGTCAATTTCTTCATGGAAATTAAAACAATCCAAACACAGGAAAAATGATTTTGTAATTTCCTGTAAATATGTAATATCCTAATTATTTGACAGTAGATCTTCGATGTTACCTCAAGATTTCCGTTTCGAATATGTTGACGTATATAAGCGATTTAACCTAACGATAAACTTAAACTCAAATATTTTCGTGGGAATATTGTACTAAAGTGGTAAGAATTAAATTAATCTATTTTAGTTTATTGTTCTATTATTATTGTTCTATTTTAGTTTATTAATCTATTTAGTTCTGTTTCTTTCATCCAAAAAGCCGTCAAATTAACTGATATCTAAGTTATGCATTTTAACTAATTTATTGAACATTATAATTTTCCAAAATTGTTATTTCATTTTGTAATTATTATTCTTTAATATAACAAAATTATTAAGTTATTGATTTTATCATTTAAACTTTAAGTGACAAAATTTGAATTTTTGAGTTCAGTTAGTTGAATATTCCTGAGATATAAAAATTTGCAAAACTTTTATGTTTGAAATTTTATTTCTCAGTAACTGATTAACCGATTTCGGTTTAAGATGATGATGTAAAGATTTTCATATTTTCCCCGAATTTCTTTCAATATTCAAATAATCATCTTCAGAGACTGAAGGGACATAAAAATAATGAGGGACATAAATGGGGAGTCGCTCTCCCGGCTAAATTATTAGAATATATCTTCTATTGTGGTTACTCCCCGCATCATAGGGGCCAACAATCTAAATGCGCCACACAAAAAAATAAAAATAAAATAAATAAATAAATAGTATGTTTATTCAAAGAAAATTGTTTTAGTGTCTGATCTCGTAGCTCAAATTATTAAAATTAAGAATTAATTAGCTTATTTTATGTCGTGAAAGTCCAAACAAGGAAGATTGTAAATAAAACTGCATCTTAGGATATAAAGATCTAATCAATATGACCAAGTTTAATCATTTAGACACCGATGTTTCATGCTATATTTTATAACCATCAATTATTAGAATGCTAAATATAATATTTTCTACTTATTTCGACCTGAATTAATACAAAATAATGAAAAAAGAAACAAAAATTCTGCGTCAAAGGTTAACCAGAGTAAAACATTTTTAGCATTGTTCGTATTACTTTTTACCAATTGCGTACTTGTTAATAAAAAAGTATTTCTTGTACAAAAAGGATTATAAATGAGTTCACTGGACGAAAAATTAGTTACCACCCCAAGATTTTGCTAATACGTCGTATTTAATTTGAGCCCCTAGGTAAAGATTTAATTGCACAAATCCACCAGATTACGAAATGTCGATTCCTTCGCTTTCCGTGCTGTTACAATCTGACCTACAGATTTTCAATGGGCTAAAGTTAGGTGATTTTGCAAGCCAATCAAGGAGTAATCGGGTGTGTGAGTGCTTATAAAACCAGACAGATATTCTTCCATACCAATGAACTTTGATGGTTGTGGTATCTGCGGTTCGGGAGTATGGACTTATTGAATAATCACAAAGATTAAACTTAATAACATTTATTAAAAATTAGGAAAAACAGAACATAAACAAATGAGCTTAAGCCGGACAACCTCGCTCGTTGCCGGTTGGAATATTATGCAATGGCAGCGCCATCTCTGAATTAAAACAAATAATAGTCAAAATGATAAATTCTGGTATCACAATGGTATTATCTTCAATGTAGGTATTTATCCAACATACTCATCAAGAGGATGTAGACTGAAAGGCAACAGTTGACCTTAATGATAAAATGAACATGTTGGATCATGTAAGTGCGGGGTGAATCAAAGAGCGGCTCACTCCACGATAAAAAATTAAAAAAAACTTCCCAAACTATCACAGACTAACCAACGGCTTGAACCTTCTTTTATGATTTCTTTAGTGGTTGACTAATGTTTGTCCCGTGATCATATGTTTCGACTGTTTCAAAATAATATATTTTCTATTGTAAAATAATATATCAGAATTTATATTCCTACATAATATATTATATTATTATAATATATTATAATATATTTTCCATTTTTTCTATTCAAAATAATATATTTTCTTAAAATATGTATACTAAATTAAAAATCAGTTATAAAACGTTAAGAGAGTTTGTAAAAAAAAATTGTTATTTATCATAAAACAAAATAGCAAATAGCGGCTTTAAACGACGTTTAAAAAATACTGTTTTAAATATCTTCGAACATATTATTTTAAAACACTTACTTAATTGTTATATTTACTTTTTATTCTTAAATATTTGGTTAAACTACGTGTTTTTACAGGAGATCTATCGAAAGGATTCTGAAGTTTTCATTTAAGCATGCGGAACAAAGTAGCAACCCTAATTCTTATAACTGCAGTGATACTTGGTTGTTTTGATTCAGGAAAAGGCTCCTCGAACTCAAATCGGAACTTGTTCGAGGACTATGGATCTGGAGACGTCAGTAAGTAGACTCACGAATATATTTGCTTAAAACTCACAAATGTATAAGGAAAACATTAGTTTGAGAACCGATTTAGAAACTTTGATCCCTTTTTTCTGGGGGTAATTTTGCAAAAATTTAAACCTCATATTTTCATTTCAATCCATCGTTGCCCTTTACTTATAATGCTGTTTTTTCTTGAGAAGGACTAGACTAAAAAATGACTTTCATTGTAAAATATTTCAACTTATCAACATATATATTTTTTTCTGTCTTTTAAAGTCGTTGAATAATGCATAAAATAAAGTAGCAATGACAATTAGCGATCTAAATGGGCTACAGGTGGCGTAGATCAGAACTCTCTACCTATAGCAACACTTCACATACTTTCATCATTAGCGTGTGGAGAGTCATGGGAGAAGAAAATACGTTAGTTTCTGTCTTGATTTTCAAATAGATTAAAATATTTTAAGTTAGGAAACTATATGGAACAGAAAACTACACTAAACATAGTTCTAATAGAAAGCGTCGTGGAAATTTTAAGAAATATTTTTAACAATTAGATACGAAAAATATTAAGAAAAGGAAAAATATCGCAGTATATTCCTTTACAGCTGAGAAGAGGAGGAGAGGGTAGGGGGGGGAGGACCAAAGGCATGGAATCGGTCTCCTCCCCAGATGGCGTATTCGAGCCATCATCGAGCTTTGCGATAGCCTATAATAAGTAGTAACCCCCAGAACAACTTTTACCTTTAATCCGATTTTCACGTGCCGAAAGTTGGTACTTTATAGTTTGAAGAGCTCAATTAGGATATGTTAATTAGCTAGTTCAAACTAAAAAACAAGTTACAGAAACATTACCTCTCTCCATTGATCAGCTTACCGTTTTTCCTTTCTCAAGATTTGAAAGATATAATTAGTTTTATTACTTTTTAAAGTTTTCAAATGTCTTTTCATATTTTCTGCTGCCAATGTCAAATTATATCTGTATTTTATTCATTTTTTTTTTACTGTGAAAACATTATATTTTGGTTATTTACTGAATCGAAGAGTGGCTGAACAAAGATTCTTTGGCTGGAAGTCAGCGTCAACTGAGCGTCAACTCCTGAATGAATATTTACTGTTAATGAAATTTTTAATGACAGAATTTGTAATTCATACGTTGGTCAATAGATGGATGCATTTTAAATTATTTGTCTGCTGTGATTTTGGGTTTAAAAAATAAGTTTATAGTTTTTCTTCTTTTTTTGTATTTTTCCAACTATACATGTTTTGAAACTATAAATGTTCTGAAACTATAAGAAAATGTTTATAATATCCAGTTATATGATTGAAAATATTCATAATTTCATATAATATTCATAGTTAAAACTTTTAACTACCTGAAGTAAAAATAGCTTATGTTAATTAATTGTAAATAAATAATGATGTGTGACACAGTATTATATCGAAATAATAATACTCTTTTCCCACACTAAATAAAATAAAATTTTTTTTAAATAAAATTAATTAAATTATCTCTGAAAATCAAATACAAAAGTCTACATAATTAAATATATTTAGTTCTTATTTACTTATAGGAAATGTCGGTTTAATTTAAAAACTAATAATATTTGTAAACAAATATCGTAAATATATATTTTTTCTGAATTGTAGTTTTATTCTACACAAATTAGTAAATAACTCATATCTCAATACTTATGAATTTCTTTTTGAGATTTCTGGTGATCAATTGTTTTTTTGTTTTTTTTTCAAACTATTTTTTTAAGCTTGAAAGAATTCAAGCGTAGTTCTAAGAAACATATAAAATATTTGATACATAAAATAAAATTATTTTTAAAAAAATTAAAATCATTTTCTTTAAATCACTATCCGTAATTTTATTAGAAACTAATATTTATTTTTAACTTTCCGTTTAAGAAATCTTTACATATGTATAACTTGTTTAAGGAATCATTTCTGCGTTCATTTTTTTATACTGTAATAGTTTTATTTTTTAAAAGGTATGTATGTTTATAAAAAATAAAAAAAATAAAAATAAAAATAAATAAAAAAAAAAAATAGCCTATTCGTTTATAGGCAAAAAAGAAATAAATAAATACATTTTCTGTCATAGTATTGTTTATCTCAAAATGCTCAAGCTCAAAGGCGAGGTCTTAACAAACCAATTTTTCACGTGCGGAACGTTCGCGCCGAGCGAAGGCCAAACTGACCAATTGTCGCCAAATGCACTTCCACTTTAAAATCACTCAAAAACGGTCATTTTAGAGATCTTTAAAATTTAAAAATTGGACAAACTAAATTAATGCTGTAGAGCAACGTTTCCCAAAGTGTGGTACGCGTACCCCCAGGGGTACGGGAACAGTTTAGAGGGTATACGCGTACCACAACGAAATAACTTGCAACAAACGAAAAATTTCAAAACTTTTTTTTAAAAACAAAGCTAGCCATGAAAATTTACGATTACGTATTTTTCTATTGGCCATTTTTTGCTAAGTTAACAGATAATTATTAGTGGTGTCAACAGCCAGTTATAAATTTTAATTTTTGTGCAATTTTTTATAGCAAAATATACATTCATTTTTTTATTAGTGGTACGCAGCGATGCGAAAAATTTCGAAAGGGTACACAAAAGTCATAAGTTTGGGAAACATTGCTGTAGAGTTAAATAAGATTTAAACATCTTTCCACAGGAAACTGAACTTTTTTTCATTTTTTTCTCCAGAAAGACCACTCAGAGCTTTTGTTTTTAAGTTTGTCAAATAACATTTGTTTTAAGTTATCTTACTTAATGTGATTGCAATTTATTCTTTAATTTTTCTTTTCAACTTTGTTTAGCGACTGAAGGTCACACTAGTCATCTTTCTAATACGTGCCCACCATCCACAACTCAGAGAACAGACAACTTCGTTGATAAGGTGCTTGATGAAGTCAGACCAAAGCTTTCTGATGCAGTCAATCTTCCCGAGCGAACTGGCAGATTCAAACTTTTCAATGGTACCTTGGAAAATTTAGGGTCCATAACGAGGATAGGTCCATCCTTTACTCGTTGCTCAGATAGTACCTTCAGCTTTCTGGTTCCTCTTAGTCTCTCCAATCTTTTTGCAAAATACGCTTGGCAGTTTCATCCTTTTAAACAACTCCCACTCTTCAATGGGACAATCAGCATAATTGTTAAAGAAGTTCTAGGTAAAGTTTACTATACCAGAGCAAGGAAAGATCTAGAACAACTTTATGACACCAATCCACCAAAAGCTTTTGTGGAGGAAGTGAAAATTGCCAACTTGAAAGGAATGCACGTTAGCTTTAATGGTCTTGGGCCATTTAATAATATTGCTTCCAGATTTACAAGTAGTGTGGCTAAATATTTTAGCACTGCATTGGCCAATGTTTTGGAAGGTTTCGTGAAGCGCGTTATAAATGAAGAATTGCTAGACGTAGAAAAATATGAAAGTTTTTATTTTTAAAATGGATACTTTGTCGTACATGGAATCAGTGTTAGTAGGATGGCATCATTATCTGTTATTGTATAAAATGATTAATGCAATAAACGATAGTTTTATTTTTTTCACAGTTAGGTCACAAGAATCTGTTTAAATTTTATGACATTTACTTCTGGGCTGGTCAAATATGAACGAGATCGAGTTTTTTTTTCTTTTCTTTAAATACTTCAAGAGGGTTCATAGATCTGAAAAGGATTGATTTTGCAATCAAATGTCTGAGCAATAAAATAAAGGGGTAAGAGTAATCTTAATTCCAAGCAATCGTTTTTAATAAGATAAATAGCATGGGGAAAAATGAAAAAATCAATTCTTTATGAAACTAATTTAGGCGAACTTTTTGGCGAATGGAGGGAAAATCTTAAGAATGACTTGAGAACAAGGTTTCGTGGTAAATTTAGTTTCACTCTCATTGATATTTTAAAATTAAAAGTGTAGAAAAAAATAATTTCAGGTAAACTTAGAGTAAACCAGGAAGTTTCAAACGTTGGAAAAAAGGTTTTCAAAATATTAAAATGTAAACAAATTATTACAGGATTAATTCCCTACTTTGTAATCTTACCATAATTTGTTTGCAGTTCAATAATTTTTAGAAAATATCTTTTAAGTATTTGAAACTTATTACTATTATTGGAGCTTTACCTGAACTCTTTTTTGGACTTAAACTTTTAGCTACTTATATAGCTCTCCTCAAAATTTGCCATGAATTCTGGGTGCAATATATCCTACTTTTAGTTTTTATAATTCTATGGAAATATTTGCGGTTTCTGGAATATTGATAAATTAACTGGATTTTTCAAATTTCTTTGAAAAATGATTGAAAATTGCGCTACCTTACACATAGCGATGATTTTACTACTATGTTCTATTTAGACAAATAAGAATTCATCTTTGTCAATTTGCTATATAAAATACATGTTCAGAGAAAATCAAACTTGACTATAGATCAGTTTCAAAACTTACAAATAAATGCCAGGTACTTTGATTTATCTAAAACCCATTGCATATCTAGAGACTGTATGTTTTTCGCATATTTATAGAGCCATTTTTAAGCTTGCATATGCTTAAAAATTGTACAATTTCTGTGAATAAAATATTTTATTTTTGACTTAATTTTTTTGGTTTGAAGGTTTAATACCATTTAAGGTGCTCCTATTTGAGACGGTAATGGAAAATTGTTCCATTTCAGATATTTTTTAGTTTGTCCTATTTTAAATGGTGTGTTTTGAGATTATCATAATTGATTTATGTATTCAATATGTGTTGGCAGTGTGCATTATTTTCTTTAAAAAATGTTCTTAAAATGACAATCAAAGGAAAATAACAGATATTTTTTATGAAACACAAATTTCACTTTAACAGGCTTATTTGATTATTGTTAATGATCGATGGTTATTCTTATTAGAAAACCAGATTAAGGTATATTAGGAAAAATATCAGTGTAGAAAATATAGGGCAATTTGAAAAAAAAAAGAAAGAAAAAAAACATCGGTGTAAGGAATACTTGGCAATGGATCTTTACTCATCATCAGTGTAAAAATTACCGGGCTAGTGTAAAACAGGAATACGTATGGCAGTGCTATACACATTCCTGCTTTGTTATTATTCCCATTAATCTCATAATTATTAATCCAGAACGACAATTATTAAAAATAAATACGTCAAAAATAATAATTATAATCTGTACGTCACTAATAATATGTAATAATAAGTATGAATAATAATATGTAATATTAATAATATGTATGAAAAAAATTAAAAATAAAAAAACTTATCCAAATAACCATAAAATAAAGGAACATTTAAAATATTGGCGTATAAAATATATTTTGAAATTAATTTTCAAATCAAACTGATTTGAATTGATAAATATGAAATTACCGTTTCTAACAAGAATACTAACAAGAGCAGTATCCAAAGTGCTATCAAAAGTCAGAATTTTTTTTTTTTTTGCAGACATATTTTTTAAGCAAAAAAATTATATATAAAATTTACTTTGCCTTTTTCGAAGTAATTATTAAGTTATAAATTATCAAACACTGAAAATTTTCAACCTGAATATACTTTGCCAAATTCTATTAATCTTACAGACGAACAGCAATTATGGTTGTACAGAGCGGATTTGCGTTCTAATGATTAAAACGAAAAGGTGAAATTTAAAAATGTGAGTTAAAAGTACGATTGATTTTAGTTATAAATTCCGAAGTTTCATGCATAACTCTGCACTTTAAAAGCATTTTTAAATAGTCAATTGATTTACTGAATGGGATACCTCGCACGTGACGTAGTGAGGGTATCACGATCCTGATTGGTAGTTGAAACGCGGCATTTGATCATGTTAGCAACTGTTCTTTTCATTCTATTTCGAGTTAGCCAAGCTCTTTAAGTATCAATTCTCTTAAGTGGCACATTCTATATCACGGTTACAATAATATAATTTCGATGTGCGATACGGCGCTGTATTTAATTAACTTCATGTTAATTAACAACATATATGGAGAAATTTATCTTAACTTTAACTCGCCATTTTGCTTATAAGCGATCAGCTGGAGCTGACGTGATAGGTCATATAGGTCAAGTGCAAGTACCCAATTAGAACTCTAACGAGAAATCTTGTGAAATTTAATCTTTGGCGTGAAAATATCACCTATATTCATTTTCGCACATTTGGCAACGAATCAGAAAAATATACCCAAATTTATATTTTCAATAATTTAAACCACCGCAACCAAAGTGAAATATACAAAATGTTTATACATATTTTTTCATAACAGAAAAAAAGAAAAGAAAAACACTACCTGTGTCAAAAATATCAAAATTATGCTTGACTTGTAAGTGACAAATAATATTTTCTTTGCTTTGGGTACCCACCTTGCTAACAAAATTTTCATATATATTTTTTGAAAAGCAAAAAGTATCATTTCCAGCGTTGAAAAATGTACTAGTGCATGTCGTCTAAATTTATTATTTCTAGCCGCCATTGACGACCATCTTTGTCACATTTCCAAATTATCTTGTACAATATATGAACTTTAATGGTAATCAAGCCGAATGCGGAGCGCAAGCTTCAACCCCCTCCACCATATCATAACACCGTAATTATTTTCATACAATATACAGTGTATTCTGGCTAATACGATATCCAATACAACGATAACTCCCTTTATTACGATAATGTTTCGTGATTCCAACAAACTTGCACATGAATTAATGTTCTCTCAATATTACGATATTCTCTGAAGCAATAAACCCCTGTAAAACGATTTTTTCCCCGAATTTCAACCTTATTTTCTCCATTCATTATTGGCTTTTTAATAATGTAAAAAAAAAATCTCATTTTATCATGTTTTGCCATTTTTTTTCTTCATCTTTTCTGACAAGAGAAGACTCACTGCTGACCACCCCAAGAGATTCCATTCTTAGAATTGCCTCCTTTATCTCTTAAGAAGTCACAGATGTAACATTCCTACCTGATTTCATTTTCTTTATGTTGAAAGCTGATCATGAGTCACAAATATCCACAGGCATCGCATTAACACCTGAAAGAGAACATCCGTCACTAATGATAAGAGTGTTACGATAATATGCGGGACCGTTTACGCTTAAAATTCTTACAATTTTAGAAAGGTTTAAGGAATGAATCTAAATTATTACTTCGTAATTAAGTTTCCATTTGTCTGAAAATGCAAAATTATTCCAGATAAATACTTTACGTATAACTTTTATCACTTCAGAGAACGCTGTAACACGGGAGTAACTTTTCATCGCTAAATTTTTCAAATCCATAAGTAATTTAAAATTTATAGTATAGAAAAAGGGGTTTCAGACAAGCCTAGAGTAAGCAGTGAAGTATCTAATGTTGAAAAGATACTCAAATACGGAGGTTATAAAATGAATATAAATTATGAGAAGATAACTTAGTATTACGCAATGGAATAGTTCTCTTCCATTAATTTGTTTGCATTTTGATATTTTCAATTGTTTTTTCAGCAATTGAAACTTCATGGTTTACTCTAGGTTTGACGGATTTTTTTTTCTTTTCTATACTTTAAAGTTTAAATTAATTATCGAGATGAAATAGAATTTGAGACGAAAAGATTCTCCCTCTATATGGGGTCTTATTAAAATAACCTATCAAAATGAATCAGAGTGAACTACATTGTATAACTATTTTTTTTTCCCTACACTACTTAAGTTATTTCTTAGGACAGCCTAGCAAAATGAATAATAATTGAAGTGTTGACAATAGAGAAATACCCGAGTTTATAGTGCCATAGCACGTATGATAAATGTTTATAAATAGATAATATTAGCATTAAGTTGGTCGAAAAATTGATCTGGATTCAAATTAGCTAAATGTAATTCAAGGTAAGTTGCATGTTTTGTGGCATTTCTAATGCCATAAAACGTGTAACTAACCTTAAATTACTGTTCTTCTATCTTTATCTAAAATGTTTGAAAAACATATTTGCTTAGTGCCAAAATTCATTTTTTATAAGGAGCTGCAAATAATGAAATCCTTTAATTATATATATATAGTATATATATATATATATATATATATATATATATATATATATATATATATATATATATATATATATATATATATATATATATATATATATATATATATAGTATATATATATATAGTATATATATATATATATAGTATATATATATATATATAGTATATATATATATAGTATATATATATATATATATAGTATATATATATATATATATATATATATATATATATATATATATATATATATATATATATATATGTAATAATCCTGTTAAACTTGTAATAAAAGGGTTAAAATCCCTTTTATTTTGTATAAAGATAGCTTAAATAATGCAGTCGTAAGCCATGTTACACACAAAAAATCTTTATTAATGGTAGTAGGCTGGTATCGATAACAGTCCACATTCACACTCCGCAAGGGAGGGGGTGGACAAGACTTTGGACAATTCCGGAACAACTTTATCAGGATCAAAACATGATGAAAAAGCCATGCGAAAAGCATTGCTCTCGCTTTTATACTAACACATTTTGTAGTAAAAAGGCACTGTCTTTGACATTCTTGTATCCTTACGCATTAAGGAAAATCATTTCATGCTTCCTTATATGGAAGTGAAAGGGGGACAGATTATAAAAATAACTCAATCGTATGTTTATCAGCCTTGAATTCCCAAAATAGAATCTCTCTACGCTTATTCTTTAACAAAGACATTTTATTAAAACGAAAGAGATTTAATTCTTTTATTAATACAAAGTTATTATAATTTTTGTATTACATACCCCCCAAAAAAGATTTTTGGCAAGCCAAAAAGAAATCATAATAAAATTTAGAATTCTCTGAACTTTTAAAATTTATGTTGGTACGACTGTTCCTTTTCACTACTACAAATAACATTTTTTCAATTATCTGTAAAAAAAAAAAAAAAAAACAACTATATACAATGACAATAATAGAAACATGATAATACACTTTATCTGTTTAGGCAACTAAACAGAAAGAAAAATGAAACATATTTTTATAACTAATCTACTAAAATTTTCAAAAAAAAATTTTTTTTTTTTTTTTCACACAAAAATATACATAATTTTTATGGAAATGAACTGGACAACAAGTGTCTTTAATCAGAATTTAAGATTCTGTATGGTTAAAGGGGTTATTTACTTTATGAAAATCTGTATTCCCCGTTAAAATGGAGGAAAACAGAATTTCATGAAGCACAGTGATATTGAGAGGTCCAGACGGGTCAATCCAAAAATATTGTATAATATTTTTCTCAACTTGTTGATAAAAAAAAAAAAGTTCAACTTTCATCGCCCTCACATCCAATTGATGCTGAGGTAAATCTCCACACGCGATTCGGATCTCCCCAAAAAAATATAGGGTGTACTTCTTCCATTGAAGAAAGTAACATATTTTGTTTTGTTTTGTACACTATTCATGATTTAATTTCAACATTTGTGGGTTGTTATATTTCCTAAGATTTGATACATGTACTATTTCAAAATTTTGTTTACTTAAACAATTCTTTTTATTTCCTATTTTTTCGTCGATGTTAATCTGATAATGTATGCACCCATTACCTAGTTCTATCTTCGAATCATTTGAAATGTTTGGCCTTTCTTTCTTTTTCCTGTACTTTTTGTTATTAACTTCTTGGTCATTCTTTCTTTTTCCTATTCTTTTTATTTTTGTTACCCCTCACATTATTTTTTTTCAAAATGTTTACTTTTACTGAAACATCTTAACTTTTTTCAAAATGTTTACTTTTACTGAAACATCTTAAACTTCCATTTTTTCAAAATGTTTACTTTTATTGAAACATCTTAAACTTCCATTTTTTCAAAATGTTTACTTTTGTTGAAACATCTTAAACTTTCATTTTTTTTCACAATTTTTGACCTTAACATTATGAGAATTCTGTTGTCTAATGTGCAAGGATAAGTTGTCATTGTTAGATTTAGCAGAGATGATCAGTCTCTTACCAACTTGAGTAACAACTGGCCCGACACAATTAATAAACAAACAAAAATCTTTGCAAGTTTGCAACCCTACTAAAGCATACAGTATCTCAGTATCAAGTATAAAAAACTTAGCTGAGTTAACAATTTCGCCTATCTTAATAAGGGGAAACTCACACCTTGTTAAGTGTGAAATGTCCTTTTGTTTGGGTAACATTTAATTTTTCACATTTTTAATAGGAATATTTAGTTTTGACCAAATCCGAAAAAGAAAAAGCATTACAAATTTCTTTTAGTTTTGTTTTTTGTTTGAAAATCTGAAAAATTTTGAATTCTGTTTGCCGTCACAAATTTAATTGACGTTTGAAACACATTTATTTCCCTCAAAAACATTTTAAATGCATAAAAATACACTATTATATAATAATTTTAAAGAAAAGCAATCTAAACACAAGAAATGCAATCAAACTATTTATAATATAATATACTGAATTGATTATTCATAATAAAAATTTTTGGATCACTTGACCTACGTAATCATAACATTGCACTACTAATTATGAAGAGAAAAAAATTATAAATACAGACTTCTCTTTTTTTTTTTTTTTTTTTCTTTTTCCACTCACCAAATTTTTCGCCGACCTTCATGATTGTGAAGAGAAGAAATAAAACATTTATCATTGCACTTCATGAATATTCATGATTTAGATTCGCGCACATTCACTTTTGTTTTCACATAAATCTTCGGGATTTTACACGCGTGCACATATCACTGGTGTTCACAGCAGCTTTTTAATGAAAGGAACTTTTAATAAAGAAGCAAAAAGCTTCTCTCTAAATTTAATATAAATCGCGCACATTCACTTTTGTTTTCTTTTTTCACTTGCCAAATTTTTCTCCGACTTTCATGAGAAAGGAACTTTTAATAAAGAAGCAAAAAGCTTCTCTAAATTTACTATAAATCGCGCACATTCACTTTTGTTTTCACAATTTGAGCACTACTGAATTGTAGGGTCATCGGTCATTTCCAGATTGGACACTGTAGGGTCATCTCGATCAACACTATGGGTTTCAGAGAGGCATGTGACGAGCTCGAGCGGACGTCAGCATTCTCACAGCGATGAGGTGTACAGGTAGTGAAATCAATCTTTCCTTCCTTCATTCTTTTTTTTAACTGCAGAATAGGCAACTTTCTTCTTTCGTCCTTCGTCCCCCGGGATGAGGTTTTATCAACGTTGTAGTCAGCCGGAAAATAGATAACAATGGTTTCCTCAGCAAGTAACATCCTGGCGTCTTGTAATAATCCTGTTAAACTTGTAATAAAAGGGTTAAAATCCCTTTTATTTTGTATATAGATAGCTTAAATAATGCAGTCGTAAGCCATGTTACACACAAAAAATCTTTATTAATGGCAGTAGGCTGGTATGGATAACAGTCCACATCCACACTCCGCAAGGGAGGGGGTGGACAAGACTTTGGACAATTCCGGAACAACTTTATCAGGATCAAAACATGATGAAAAAGCCATGCGAAAAGCATTGCTCTCGCTTTTATACTAACACATTTTGTAGTAAAAAGGCACTGTCTCTGACATTCTTGTATCCTTACGCATTAAGGAAAATCATTTCATGCTTCCTTATATGGAAGTGAAAGGGGGAGAGATTCTAAAAATAACTCAATCGTATGTTTATCAGCCTTGAATTCCCAAAATAGAATCTCTCTACGCTTATTCTTTAACAAAGACATTTTATTAAAACGAAAGAGATTTAATTCTTTTATTAATACAAAGTTATTATAATTTTTGTATTACATATATATATATATATATATATATATATATATATATATATATATATATATATATATATATATATATATATATATATATAGTATATATATATATATATTTATATATATATATATATATATATATATATATATATATATATATATATATATATATATATATATATATATATATATATATATATATATATATATATATGTAATACAAAAATTATAATACTTTTGTATTAATAAAAGAATTAAATCTCTTTCGTTTTAATAAAATGTCTTTGTTAAAGAATAAGCGTAGAGAGATTCTATTTTGGGAAGTCAAGGCTAATAACATACGACTGAGTTATTTATAGAATCTCTCCCCCTTTCACTTCCATATAAGGAAGCATGAAATGATTTTTCTTAATGCGTAAGGATACAAGAATGTCAACGACTGTGCCTGCTTACTCAAATCTGTGTTAGTATAAAAGCGAGAGCAATGCTTTTCGCATGGCTTTTCCATCATGTTGTGATCCTGGTAATTTGTCACAGAATTGTCCGAAGTCTTGTCCACCCTCTCCCTTGTGGAGAGCGGATGTGGACTGTTATCGATACCAGCCTACTACCATTAATAAAGATTTTTTTGAGTGTAACATGGCTTACGACTGCATTATTTAAGCACTGTTATTATAAGACGTCAGGATGTTACTTGCTGAGGAAACCATTGTTATCTATTTTCCGGCTGACTACAACGTTGATAAAACCTCATCCCGGGGGACGAAGGACGAAAGAAAGAAGTGCCTAGTCCGCGGTGAAAAAAAGAATGAAGGAAGAAAGGATTGAGTTCACTACCTGTACACCTCATCGCAGTGAGAATGCTGACGTTGGCTCGAGCTCGTCACATGCCTCTCTGAAACCCATAGTGTTGATCGAGATGACCCTACAATTCCGTAGTGCTCAAATTGTGAAAACAAAAGTGAATGTGCGCGATTTATATTAAATTTAGAGAGAAACTTTTTGCTTCTTTCTTAAAAGTTCCTTTCTCATGAAAGTGGGAGAAAAATTTGGCAAATGAAAAAAGAAAACAAAAGTGAATGTGCGTGAATCTTAATCATGAATATTCATGAAGTGCAATGATATTTGTTCTTTCTCTTCAACGAAAAAAAAAAGGCATGAAGGTCAAAGTACAGTGTGGAAAATGGAAAGAAAGTACTGTAGATATATTTTTTTTTATTCTCTTAGTTTTCGTTCTCAGGAGTATGATCAAATATTTTGTTGATATTGGATATGAAAATGCTCTAAACTTTTTATTATGAAATTTAATCAATAGAATTTTATTAATGGTTGAAGTGCATTTCTTGTTTTTATATTGCTTTTTCTTTATAAATTATGAATAACTGAGTATATTATTTTATAAATAATATGATTGCATTTCTTGTGTTTAGATTGCTTTTCTTTAAAATTATGATATAATAGTGTATTTTTATGCATTTAAAATGTTTTTGAGGGAAATAAATGTGTTTCAAACGTCAATTAAATTTGTGACGGCAAGCAAAATTAAATTCAAAATTTTTCAGCTTTTCAAACAAAAACAAAACTAAAAGAAATTTGTAAGGCTTTTTCTTTTTCGGTCTTGGTTAAAACAAAATATTCCTATTAAAATGTGAAAAATTAAATGTTACCCAAACAAAAGGACATTTCACACTTAACAAATTGTGTGAGTTTCCCCTTATTACGATAGGCGAATTTGTTAACTCAGCTAAGTTTTTTATACTTGATACTGAGTTAATGTATGCTTTAGTAGGGTTGCAAACTTGCAAAGATTTTTGTTTGTTTATTAATTGTGTCGGGGCCAATTGTTACTCAATTTGGTAAGAGACTGATCATCTCTGCTAAATCTAACAATGACAACTTATCCTTGCACATTAGACAACAGAATTCTCATAATGTTAAGGTCAAAGATTGTGGAAAAAAAAATGAAAGTTTAAGATGTTTCAATAAAAGTAAACATTTTGAAAAAATGGAAGTTTAAGATGTTTCAATAAAAGTAAACATTTTGAAAAAAAAATAGAAGTTTAAGATGTTTCAACAAAAGTAAACATTTTGAAAAAAGTTTAAGATGTTTCAGTAAAAGTAAACATTTTGAAAAAAAAAATAATGTGAGGGGTAACAAAAATAAAAAGAACAGGAAAAAGAAAGAATGATCAAGAAGTTAATAACAAAAAGAATAGGAAAAAGAAAGAAAGGCCAAACATTTCAAATGATTCGAAAATAGAACTAGGTAATGGGTGCATACATTATCAGGTTAACATCGACGAAAAAAATAGGAAATAGAAAGAAAAATTTAAGTAAACAAAATTTTGAAATAGTTCATGTATCAAAACTTAAGAAATATCACAACCCACAAATGTTGAAATTAAATCATGAATAGTGAAATTGAATTCTTTTCCATAAAAAGTTTGTATATTTCGGTGTGAAAAAAATAATTTTTTTGAAAATTTTAGTAGATGAGTTATAAAAATATGTTTCATTTTTCTTTCTGTTTAGTTGCCTAAACAGATAAAGTGTATTATCATGTTTTTATTGTTATCATTGTATATAGTTGTTTTTTTACAGATAATTGAAAAAATGTTATTTGTAGTAGTGAAAAGGAACAGTCGTACCAACATAAATTTTAAAAGTTCAGGGAATTCTAAATTTTATTATGATTTCTATTGGCTTGCCAAAAATCTTTTTTTGGGGGGGATGTAATACAAAAATTATAATACTTTTGTATTAATAAAAGAATTAAATCTCTTTCGTTTTAATAAAATGTCTTTGTTAAAGAATAAGCGTAGAGAGATTCTATTTTGGGAAGTCAAGGCTAATAACATACGACTGAGTTATTTATAGAATCTCTCCCCCTTTCACTTCCATATAAGGAAGCATGAAATGATTTTCCTTAATGCGTAAGGATACAAGAATGTCAACGACTGTGCCTGTTTACTCAAATCTGTGTTAGTATAAAAGCGAGAGCAATGCTTTTCGCATGGCTTTTCCATCATGTTGTGATCCTGGTAATTTGTCACAGAATTGTCCGAAGTCTTGTCCACCCTCTCCCTTGTGGAGAGCGGATGTGGACTGTTATCGATACCAGCCTACTACCATTAATAAAGATTTTTTTGATTGTAACATGGCTTACGACTGCATTATTTAAGCACTGTTATTATATATATATATATATATATATATATATATATATAGTATATATATATATAGTATATATATATATAGTATATATATATATAGTATATTTATATATATATATATATATATATATATATATTTCTTATTATTATTACTTTATGAACAAAATTTCAAAATATTATATGCATTTAAGAATTATTAAATATATTCTTTACATTTGCATTTAAGGAAAACTTAAGAATATTTTTAATAAAAATACATTCTACAAAGTTCTCTATATTTGCACTGAAAAATTTTTTATTCCTTCTACATCTAAGAAATTTAAAAATATTCTAAACATTTACATTTAAGAAAAACTAATACTTAGTTGAAAATTCTAAACACTTTTTTATACTAAAGAAACATTTACATAAAAATTTTTTTATTTAAATAAAAATAAGTTTAAAATAAGAGATTTAGACTCTTTTGAATCTTTCCAATGGTTTTCCAAAATTAAATCTGCTTTTCTTTTCTCTTTCTTTACCACTTCCAATGATTATACACAACTCTTTTCAAGGCAACTAATCAAAAACATTTAAGAATACTAAGAATGCCCCATGTATTCACGCACTTTTGCACGTCACAAGAAAAAGTTCATTATTTTCACGAATTTTACAGTAGTAAATATCCTCTAATAACTGAATTGAAATTGTTTTTGATTTGGTAGAGTGGAAAGAAGGAAGAAATGGAGAGAGGTAGAAATATGGAACTGTTATGGCTTTTGTGAAAAGACGGTATGAAACAAGAGTTCAGTGGTGCAGTTGATTTGTTTCTCGATACTCTTGTGTAATTGTGGGTTTTGGGGATCGAATTTTCGTGAAGAAGTCAAGGTTCAAAGAATGCATTTACAGATGAGAACACATGAATGGGAAACATCAATTCAATCAGGTGAGTTTTCCTTTTAACTTTTTACGACGATAATTTGAGAAAATGAATGAAGGAATGAAATGGGGGGGGGGGAACTGCTATTGATAAAATGTTCCCAGCATTGTCAATTTTATAAAGGATAGAAGGAATGCAGCATGCACGTTTTATTTAAAAATAATAATAAAATAAAGAGTTTAATTTGTCCAAAAATCTGTTAATTAAAATTTAAAAATCATTATTAGCCATTTCTAAATTTTTGAATCTATTCCTAAAAGAATAAGGTGATAAAATGTTTTCCTCGTTGTCAATTTTATAAAAGATAAAAGGAATGTAGCGTGCGTATTTATTTAAAAATAATTATAAAGTGAGCTTGATTTGTTCGAAAATCTGTTGTTCCATTATCAATGAAACTGTTTAAATCATAATTAACCAATTCTAAATCAAATTCTTACATCTTTAAACATAAACCTAAAAGAATAAGGGGTTAAAATGTTCTTATCATTATCATTTTTATAAGAGATAAAAGGAATGTAGCATGCGCACCTATTTAAAAGTAATAGTAAAATAACAAGCTTGATTTGTTTAAAAATATATTATTCCATCATTAATGAAAATTTTAAAATCATAAGTAACCATTTCTAAATCTAACTATTGCCTCTTTGAATGCAAATCTAAAAGAATCAGACGATAAAATGATCTAATCATTGTCAGTTTTATGAATAATAAAGGGATTGTAGCATGCCCATTTATATAAACATAATAATAAAATATCGAATCTGATTTAGCTAAAAATCTTTTTTTAGTATAGTGAATAGAATGATTATTAATAAATTCATTATCAACGAACTTGAAGAATAAAATATGAAGCTGTATAATCTTTTATGTAAACGCAAAATTTTAATTAACTTCAAAATTCATAGAAAACTATTAAAAAGTTCCAGAGAAGTTTCAAAATCTGTACTTTTAAAATAATAAAGCTGTTTTCCTTAGTATTCGCTATTTCTAGAGGTCAGTTTCATTTTTTTTTCTTTTTCTTTTTTTTTTTTTCATATCTTGAGTTTAGGCTTAAAGCAAATCAAGAGAATTAGCATGATTTAAGACTTTTTCTATTCTATGAGTCAAAAATAAAATATAAACAAGATAAAAATGCGTAAAAAGGTAATATGTATGTAAAAATAAATGTTACCAATTACAATGGATGGTAAACATGCCAGTTACCCATCAGAAACCCAATTTCAAAACTGGTTTTTTGTTTTTTTTTTTATAATTTGGAAAGTTAATAAGAACTGGAAAGTTTTATATCAGGTATTTATTACAAGATTCTAGTATTTATAATTTAAGATTTTTCTCAATCAAACTGGCTGCAATACCGGTGCTTCTTATTAAAAAGTAACAGTAGTTGCAAATATAAGGATGAAAATATTATAGTTTTAGCTAACAGTAATTTCATTTCACCTGAATTATTTTTTTATTCCTGTTACTAATTAAATAAATATCTTCCATTAAGCTTTTTGATTGATATTTAAGATTGACTCGAAATTTTCAGTGAGCTTTTTGATTGATATTTAAGATTGACTCGAAATTTTCCGCGAGCTTTTTGATTGATATTTAAGATTGACTCGAAATTTTCAGTGAGCTTTTTGATTGATATTTAAGATTGACTCGAAATTTTCAGTGAGCTTTTTGATTGATACTTAAGATTGACTCGAAATTTTCAGTGAGCTTTTATGATAGTATGATAAATGAACCAGTATAGACCAAAAGTTCGTAAACGCGAATTTTCAAACAAATTTTTATTTAATTTATATTTATTTATTTATAAGAGCAGTTTGATCTGTTCTTACACCATTTTCTAAATTAAAAGAAATATATTAGATTAAATCCTATTTTTAATTAAATATTTTATTAAATTAAAAATACAAGTTCCTTTCTAGGGAAAAAATCTAGAAAAATTCAACATTTTAATTATTAATTAAAATTTTGAAGAAATTATTCTTACTAATAACATTATTTTGCATAAGTAATTTTACAATACTTAATTTTTTTATTTGAATTTTATATAAATTAAATACCCACAAGTTATCCTGTGGATATTTATATTTTTCCATATTTAGAGTTACACTCAGATTTACCTTTAAATAGGCAATTAAATCATAAGATGCGTTAACGCAATGTTTTCTTTGTATTTTGTGTTTACTACCTTCATTATATTTGAACTATGTATTTAATGAAAAAAATATTAAAAATTACAAAAATCTATTATCCTGTCAACAACATATTCATAAATCAAAATTTAAAAAAAAGTTATATCAATAGAATATGCGACTTTTAATTCGCACCTTAATTTTATTATGTGAAAGATGTGGCTTATTTATAAATAATATATTTTGCAAGTATTGATCATGACTATTTAATGCTAAGAAATAATAAAGAAATAAATTTTTTTTTCTGGAAAAAAAATAGATAGAAATAAATTTGCTTTTTTTCGCTACTTTTGCTTTTAAATTTTATTTCCCCAATTGTATCAAAAAAATTGAAGGCCTAATTCAACAATGTCATGCCTGAAATAAAAGTGATACAAGCTTTTATTTTACTTATTTATAGATAGCGAAATGTTTATTTCATTAGAAAACTCAGTGGGGTTTTTCGTTAATTCAATGACGTTTTTTAAGCACTGTATCATTAGTGAAATGCTTTACCCAGTAGAAGTGACGTTGTTGATAAAAATAAATGAAATAAATAAATGAAATAAGGAATAAAAGATGTGTTATCAAAAAATCATGGTCATATTGTTCATTCACATCCTTTTGAGAATTTCAGGCGTAAGGAAATGAAAATAAAGTGGTTAAAGAGAGTAAGTTTTGCCTTTTTTTATGTTTTAAAATCTACTCTATCTATCGCGCTGAACTTGTTTGACATGCGGCAAATATTCGTTGTAATTAGAGCTACCTACAATACAATTTTTTTTAAAATATTTGTTTGTGCTTTCGTTTTCATTTGGTAAACTACATAGATACAAAGTATACTATACGTGAACATGCAATACTATATTAAAATAAACAAACAACAAACTAAAGCTGTAGTGGAAATATTTTACTCTGTATTATAAATAATATATAAGCTAACTATGTAAACAATATACTTATAAAATTTTTACTGCTTTGAGGTTAAGCGTCGTGAAATTTTAATTTTTTAAGTTACTGAAAGCACGTTGCTTACATTTTCATTAAATTTTATTTGAAAGGGTTGAAACGTATATAATATTCAGAAGCGTATTGCAAAATGTCATAAAACTATAAAAATATAAACTTATATGAGATTCCAAGTAAAAAATATATTTACAATAACTGTATTCAATAAGGCATGTATTGAATGTTTGCAGATTAAATTAATTAACCCTTCTCTTCTAATATTTAAAAAATTAAAAAAAAACAAAAATTAGAATCGTACGCTACGTAATCAATGGTAGCAGCTTTATAATCGATAACTTGATAATTGATAATTTTTTTTAAGAAATGAAAATTGTTGGTATCGAACTCGCAAACTCGTAAAAAAAAAAAACAAAAAAAAAAAACAAAAAAAAAAAAACCTAGCATTTTTTTATGTGTTTGTGATGCGTTCCTAAAAAAACCCTTTTAAACGGTCCTTTTTAAAAGACCCGTGAAATATTAATGCGTATAATGTACCTTAAAACCTTTTGTATGATTATTTAACTATCACCAATAGTATAGCGTACACTAATTCATAATATTGCAAAATAAGTGTTTGACCTTCAAATATTAAGACCCTCATGACAGTATAGTTAATGAGATCGTATGAAAATTTCAATAGTTACGTAGTTCTGAAATTTAACAATATAGTATTAAAGATAGTAAACTAGAAACTTGATATCTTATTAGGATTAAGAACATTCACGGACTTCGAATATTTTAAGTAATTTCTAAACAAGTTTAAGCAACAATCATGAACAAGCAATGAACAATAATATTTTTAAATTTGTTGGAACTTTAATATGGTGCTAAGTTAAACTATATCAAATCTTTAACACATTAACTATAAGTTAATCGAATACTCTCTAAGGTGGTTCAACATAAATAAAAACACGGGTAAATTAACAATTTATTGTGGTTGCAGCAAATTTTTTATTACGCTCAAGGTACCGATAATATGATTGAAAATAGATCCGATTTTTTTTAGAGTACATTTTTCTTCTTACGATTTAAGCAGAACAAAAGTTAATAATTCTGCCTATCGTTATTATATAAATTTTATAGAGCAGTTCTTTATTAGCAAACTTTAAACAATAAGTTTTAGATTTGAACGAACGACATGTATTTAAACTATTCTATCAACTGTATCCTTGACAAAACTATAAATTACAAGATATTCGGAACAAAGCAGATAATAAAACTTGACAAATTCACGCATGCATCTTTTTTCTTTCTTTTGAATATTCTATTTCATCTTTTGTGTCCGAATAACTGCAGTTGTATAGATGTAAACTTTCATTCTTCTTTCATAAAATCATTTTTATGCTGAAAAACGGAGTAACTGATTATCTCATTTCCACACAAATAAAGATCATCCAGTATTTCCCTCCACCTGTTATTATATAATGGAATGATATATATTTATTGTATATTAATATATCCCAGTGCGTGTGAGTCACTTTCTTTTAATTAAATAATATAGATTAAGATCCACTAGAAGTATGGAGGGCACAGTGCTTATTTTGAATGACGACATTTCCTGAGAAATCTATCTCCCCCCACCCATCAGAACAAATAATCATACATCACTGTAAATTGGTACTTTTTCTGAAAAGATAACCAGCAGCGAGTGATAATATAGCCAGTTTGAAAGCTTTTCTAAAGGTAAATAATTTTATTACGTATATTTTGTTAGCAATAAGTTAATTTAATTGAGTATTCCATTCTATATAACTTTATTAACAACTATAATTTAATTAATATTGTACTTGTATACTGATTGTTGTATCAGTGACACGCTGGATTAATATTAACCAAAATTGCTCATTTTGTTAATATTAATCCAGCCTTCGTGTTATCAGTCTAATTATAAATGTATTTATACTGAAATAAAGACAATATAAGAAGAACGAATGGAAAATACCATCGTTTTAACATTTTAATGCACTATACATTATAGCAAAAACTGAGATTGAATTTCAGTCGTGCTGCTGGAATATTATTAATGGGCAAAACTAGAAACATAGATTTGTAAATCGATTGTGTTTTGTTAGCTTTAAAAGACGTTATTTCAAAAAGTTATTTAAATGTAATAAAAGTTTTTATTTCTTTTCCGAAATTCCGCGTGTTTTATCGTATATTTAGACACTGAAAAAAAAAAAAAAAAAAAAAAAAAAAACAGCGATATACTATCTCTCCAAATTTGATGTTGAACAACCCAAAAAATTCTGTGAAAGAACATTTTTTTTTTAAAGTTAACACCAAACCGAGCTTTCATATACCTTTAATGGGTGTAATTAAATCTTAACTCTTTTAATGGGAAAATGTTTTACCAAGCTCATGCGTATAGTTATACCATACGTTAAATATTTTCGCTTTCAAGAACACCGATGTTGGTGCGCTTGGAATATCGTGAGTAGATTGTTTACATTTGAATACAAGTTGGCGAGAGTTTTTTGTTAACTTTAAGGCTGATATGCATTTACAGAAACAAAAGTTCGCTGTTGAAATATGTATGAATGGGTTTAGTTGTATAATAAGGATGTTTAAATTTTAAGTTACTATAAACTGTATTAAATAATTTTAGAATGAATAATTTCTATCTGCTTCGGTTCCATTAAGCTAAGTTTGGATTTGTGTCCAAGTTCTTTTGGTGCTTGATTTACAAACTTATTTCATTTCAAGAATTAGGGTTTATGGCAATCCTATATAAATGGTTCTTACCTTATATTGTCGCATAAAAATAACTATAACGACTCTTATGTGCACCTTATCTTACTATAATTAAAAATGCTTGTATTACTGAAGGTCAAAAATGGTGGCACCTACTTTTCACCAAGTAGTGTTAAGAACATTTTTGGTGTTTCTTTACGCCAGGAACTGCCCTTGGTTCTGCACCACTTTGGTCTAAATGACCATTTTTGGTGTTAAGATGCACTAAAAGTTTGTAGAATGTAGTACAATGCTCTTAAGTGCACAAAAAAGGACAATTTTAAATAACTTTTGGTCTAATGATCAGATCTCTATGTTCTAGGAGTCAATCTTAATGGTTTGAAGGCGTAACCTAAAATATGCTAATTAATTAGAGCAGACGATATTTAAAGTTACAACATCAGACTCAAAAACATATTTTCTATGAATAAACATAAATTTTTTTCCAACGGATTCGGATTTCAGAAAAATATGGTCACAGTAGTTATGTCAAGAGAGCGGTTCAAAGTTTGGACCCATTAATGTAAATTTTTTTTTGCGTACTTCGCCATATCTTGAGAACTTTCTAAGTCTGAGTGAATTGAAAAATGTGTGCACATTGTTATGAAATTCGTTTATCCAAAGGTAATTCCATGCAAAAAATAACTCCTAGTAAATATTTTTTACTTTTTTATTTGATAATGGTTAAAAAATTTTGAATTGTAAGATGTACAATTTTAAACATAGACTTAAAACATATCGAAGAAGGTATTTTTAGATGGAAAAATACAAAATTTGAGCAAAACCGTTCCTGAGAAATCAAATTTTAAAGTTTTATTATTGTCGTTATTAATAAACTAAGCTTTATATTATTATTAGATGATAAACCTAACTTACGCTAGGATAAATACTCTTAAATACAATTTAATATCAAAATATTAAAGCAAAAATAATAAAAATAAGTTTTAATTATATAAAATTTTAAATTTTTGCATAATAAATTTAAATTTTTATGATTTTAGGGACATGAGAATTAAACCAATAAGTGATTTCTTATATTTCGGTTACAATAAAAAACACATAAACGTGTAATTTTTTCGAATAAAAATTTACATTGATAGCAAAAATTAAAATAATGGTTATTAAAAGAAAAATATTGTAAGATATAATTTTTTTTTTTTTTTTGCAGTGTCAAAATGATGACGAAAATTACTGATTTTAGAATCAGACAATTGATGTTTGTTTTGATCTATTACATAATTTCATCGGCAGGTAAGTGCCTTAAATGTTTTTAATATTATCTTCATGAGCAAATCGTTTTTTAGTATTTCTTTGCTATCTACTATGCGAGTGAAGCTCCAAATCACTCACATAATCGACACACCACACCAATCAACATATCGGTTCACATTTTTTCTGTGATTTATTTTTCTACGTTTATAGATAAAAATGAAATACATATGTCTGATGATGTTAACTAATCCTATGTATATAGAATTGAAAATCGGAATATACGCGAGGAGTCACAAAGTAGTTTTTATAAATTTTATTGTGATTTTTGTCGATGGATACCAACAGTCCCAAAATTGACGGATGATTTGAAAAATTAGTTAAAGAAAAAGGAGAAATTTACGCGTTTTGCTTAAGAAACTGTATATTTTTCTTTTTACTAAGTTTCAAATTTAGGAACAAATCATGTGAAAAGATGGATTTATTTTTTAAATTTTAAATCCGTCGTTGAACAGCCGACCCAATTTTTGGGTTTACGACTACTAATATTCACGTCCGCAGCCTTGTAATTTTGAACCAATCCAGTAGCCAAGGAAACTCCTGGATCAGTACCCCCAGAGGTATTGATTTGTTATGGGAACATGAAGGACTTTGTGACTCGACAGATTTAACGTGCATCAGTCACACGGGAAGTCTTCGGCCAGCGGGGATAGAACCAACGAACTCTTGGACTTGGGGCCAGTGCCCTAGCTATCTGAAAAAATGGATTGTTAATTTACTATAAAACAATGTTTTCTACTGCAGGCTAGAACAATTAAATTGAATTATATGTTCATTCGCTTGATAAAATTAACGCACATTCGTTAATTTTGTTCACTTCGTAGTTGTTTTGAAATTATGAATTTATAATTTTTCTCAGTTATCAGTGCCATCTGTCAAACTTTGTAACGAATTTCGAAAATTTGTAAGAGGAAATTTCTACTTTTCTATGTAAAACGCAGAAACTGTACTCTTCTATCTCCTTTTGATTTTCTTTAATTGATTTTTAGTTTGTCGGTTATTTTGAATAACCGAAAAAAGTTGTCTTTTATTCACTTATTATCCATGTTTGTTTACATTTTACATATAGCCATGTTTTTTTACATTTTTAGTTTACTTTGAATAAATTTTAACTTAATATAACAAAGCAGTAAATAAAAATTTATAAAAATAAATAAATAAATAAAGTATTTTATCATGATAATATAGATGGCTAGTGTGTGTGTATTTATTTTGCTT
Organism: Parasteatoda lunata; assembly: GCA_949128135.1. NCBI lineage: Eukaryota > Metazoa > Arthropoda > Arachnida > Araneae > Theridiidae > Parasteatoda > Parasteatoda lunata. The sequence continues at coordinate 31,611,699 of OX421970.1, read as the reverse complement.
TACAAGACTTAATATTACTTCTTTTACAGCAAGTGAGAATGAAGGAACAAATTACCTATTACGTCAAAAACGAAACATATTATGTTATCTCGGAGTAAATGAAGTTTTGAAGAGTGTAAGTACTGAGGACTTTCTTTTTGTTGGTTTCTAATTATATTTTTTAACTTCTTCACAATATACGATTTGAATTGTAGATCAGAGCAAATTGTCGTTCTATTTTTTTTCTTAGTGCTTACTTAGTAATAATATATAGTTAAAATGTTTTGCAAAATAAGCTTAAGACTCAGACACTAAATTTTTAAAGTGATCTTTTTTTTCAATTAACAGAATATATTACGAATAACTTAAAATTTTTATCTTAAGGAGAAAACTCGTGGGAATTTTTTTAAAAAAACCATATTTTTTCACATTAAATATAATTTAAAAGTCTTCACAACTCGCAGATATATATTCCGATATTATCTTTTATCGTGAATTTCGATAATTTTCATTTGGGTAACGAAAATTTTACCAACGGAAAAGAAAAATAATATCAATAACTAGTTTAATATCAACATCTTGTAAGACATCGAGATTTATAGAAAATACATATTTCTTGAGAATGTATCGTAATATTAAAATTCAGATATCACTCAATCCTAAAAACAAAACTTATTCTGTTACCTTCAAGTTAACTGTGGTAGATTTTCCGCTCTTGAAATACAAAATATTTTTGATGAAAATTTAGAAAGAAAAAAAAAATCATCTGTAGTATTTTTGAATTTATTAGCATTTTGGAAACATGATTTAGAACAGAAAATACGTTTTAAATTCATTAAGGCAATAAAAAAGTCGCGAAAATTCATTCATATTTTAAAAAGATAAAAAATTAAGAAAAAAAAAAAAAAAAACAGTTTGATAAGTCAATTTAAAGCTTGTCAAAAGTTTAAATACACAAATTGTTGTCGCAGGACATTAAGGCAAAGAGGTTGCGCTTTTACTTGTTTTTTCAGTGTCGCCATCTATGGCCAAGAATTCGACTTCTGCCGCACACATACGTCACAACCCGCTAAATGTGCGGAACAATTCATACATACATTCACTAATCGTAATTTTGATGTGAACCGGAGAATGATCAATCTTCACTTCAGTACCCCCAGAGGTATGATTTGTTTTGGGGACACGGAGAACTTTGTGAGCCGACAGATTTAACGTACACCAGTCACCATCTACTACACTAGGAGTCTTCAGCCGGAAAAGATCGAACTTACGACGTTTTGGACATGGGTCCAACGCCTTGCCAACGAGGCTATCCCGACCAATGATTTCATTAAAATTATTATTTATTTTCATCTATTAATGCTTCCCTTAAATCGGAAAAAGATAAAGCCATTATTCCAACAGATGTTAAATAGAAGCAGCAGTTTTATATCAGCTTTTAACTAATCATTTCACTACAAGTTTTATTATACTTACAAACTAAACCAAAATATTATCGACGTTTTCGAAATTAAAATTTCCCTTTACTTTCTTTTTTTTTCACGTTTCACACTAGCATTCATTCTTCCCATCTATGTAGCATAATATTACAAATTAAAAAGTTATTAAAAAAAAAAAAAAAACATTTTCAAGTTTTTATACAATGCATCTCATTCCTTTTTGGGATTTACTGCTTTTCAAATTGAGAAATGATTTTTAATGATAAACATAACTTTGAAATTTTAATTTATAACTTAATAACTGAGGCAAATAAGCTTTAAATCCGGATAATACTTAAGAACGAGTTTTTGTTTTTTATTTAATTTCAATTCTATTAGTGCAAAATAGGTAAAAAAAATTTATCTAAATTGGAAAGACTCAACTGACTTATTTCATGATTTCCTTCATCTAAAAAGATAAATATATACGTTTAACTTTTGATGAACAATAAAATACAAACTTCTTCAAAAATTCGATCATTCCTTTAAAAATAATAATAATAAAAACTTTATTAAAAAATAATAGAAATTGTTTTCAAAAATTGTTTAATTAAATTTATAATTCCACTTAAATACGTTTTAATTTTTTCTTACTTGCACACTATTTTTTTCATCAGAATTTTTTCCGTTTATTCTTTTTTCTTCATGAAATAAAAAAAAGTTTATTTTAGACCTATCCTAATAAAATTTAGTTCACAATTTATAAAGAAGCTGTTGCAAGTAACTGGGCCACAGTAAAATTTTTGTTTCTTTCCTATTTTAACCGAAAATCTCTTTTACTATTTTGTGAATTTTTTTTAAAATTTTGTGAAATCAGGACGGAAACATTAAACATTATCAGAAAAATTTGTTGTATTATTTGATCAAGTTGGAGAATTCATATATAATTTAAGATCGAAAATTATTAGGATAGAAAAAAAAAAGAAAATTATAGAATTCTAAACTTATTAGATTTTATTTTTTAAAAGAGTATCTTGCAATTATATTAACATAGCTGCATGCAATTTAATTGATTAATAAATATTGAAACTGGAGTTTTCCGCCTGAATCAGCCAAACGCTTGGAAGGTCCTAAAAGAAATAGCTTAAAAAATTATCTTGAAAAATTTGTTACTGTAAGTTGAATTATTAAAAATGTTCATAAAAAGCGATTCTAAACATTTATTTGTTTAAAGTTTGTTGCTTTCATTGTCAAACTAAGAGCAACAATAGGAAAAGATGTCGGAGCAGCTACTTTATTTCTTTCGAATTATTAAATAAAGTCTAAATTAGTAAATAAAGTCCTATTTATTATTAAATAAAGTCCTATTTTTTTCTATAGTTTGTTTAATGTAACATTTCTTAATTGAATAAGTTTTGAAACAAGGAGAAAAAAAATGCCTACTTTTTTATAAACTTATTATCTTCTTATATTACTTATTTATAAAGTTCTGTTACACATTTTATAAACTAACAAAAAGTTTACCAAACTACAAGATAAGGAGGGTGGAGGAAACTACCATCTACTTGTTTCGCTAATCAACCTCCAAACAGCACTTTTACAAGGAAAAAAAAAATAATTAGCAAAATAAGCAAAAGGAACTATTAGCAAATGAGTGCCGAGATCACAATGAAAAAGATAGGAGAAACACAGACAATCATGCTCATTGAAACAAACTAAATATATAAATAAAAACCTTAAAACAAAATCAGAATTCAAGAGTTAACATACTTTCAGTTCACTTGAATTTAATTTTTCGATAGTTAACAGATACTGTGCGATTCATTGGAGGACTTACATAAAAATGACCAATGGAATGAATTGTGGAAACGCAGATTACCATGCGCCCTCTCCTCAAGTCAAAATAAGAATTTATTGAAACTTATCTAAATTGAGTTTACAAACTTCCAGTAAACAAAAATAGAAGTTTTCGTAAAATAACAGATTCATTGTAGGATTTACTCAAAAATGACCTAAACAGAAACGCAGATTGCCATATTAGTTAAAACTAAAAAATCTCCCCTCAAACTGAAATCGGAATTTTATATCAACAGGTGCTGTATGATTCATTGGAGGACTTGCACAAAAATGATCCCATAAAACTCGGAAACTCAAGCCGAAATAAATTGGAAGATGGTGTTTTGCAAGGATTATCCACACTTACCAACGTTTCAGATTTAAACGTCGACTGTGAAGATGATTCACTTGTCTTTTCTACTATTCTTGGAATGAAAGATGCTGTTGTTCATTTTAAATGGCATCGAAAATTCCTAATAAATTTAGAGGGGACTGTTTGGAGCAGAGCGGAAGAGGTTAATTTTGATGTCCAGGTTAGACTGAATATAACAGAGGCCATCAGGTTTGATGTTGATCGAGTTTTAGTTACTAAACTGGAAGGTTTCCGCTTTGGTTTTAGTGGTCTAGGACCACTTAACCCACTGGTAAAGGGCTTTGTAAAAATAATGCAGAAAATCTGGTCGACCAAAATCGCAAAAGTCATACAGAAACTCTTGAAGAAAGCATTGGAGAAGCAACTCAGTAAATTAAACTTTTCTTTTTAAGCGTATACTTCATTGGGTGGCTTTGTGTTTGTGCTTCAACTTTTAAGTTTATTCCGTTATAGACAATTGGTAGACTTTATGAACGGGTATAAATTAATGGAAGTGTAATCTAAAACACAAAGACACCCATTATAAATAAAATCAGTGGTAAACTTCATAAAGACAAAAACAAAGCTTGAAAAATACTAGTCTTATGAAAGACTTAGCTTCATCTTAAATATTCAGCTTAGTATGAAAGAGTTTGTAAAGGAATTACCAACTGAATAATTTCTTCCTTTTTATAATAATTTCTTCTAACAATAAAATTCTTAATTCTTCACCAAATAAAAAATTTTGTTACCAAATTGTACTTTAAAAGAATTTTAAAAATAACTCTGTTTTAATCAATTATTGTTAAATAACATAATAAATATATGATACTTCTAAATTTAATAAAAAAAAAACTAAATGCAAAACATCTCTTAAAATTGGGTAAAAAATGAATTAAATAGATATTTTTGTTTGAAGTATCCGTAAAAGATTACCCTAATTTAATGATGGTTTTGTTACTTTTTCTGATATGCTTTTAATATTGTTGATATATTTCGACCTGGTAATAAAAATATTGTTTCCAAATACATGTTTTTTTTAAAATTTTTATAACTTTTCTTCACATATGGTGTATTAGGGGGGGGGGGGGAAACCCAATGTAAATATAACTTAATATAATTCTTCGCAAGAAATTAAAATCTAAATCTGAGTTCTAAGACAAATGTCATTCTATTTTGAAAATTGAAGTTGTTTTTTTAAAAATTTAATTGAGACTGGTCAATTGCCATTGAAATTATAGACTATAACATGCCTGTATTATTTCCTCTTTTTCTACAGATAAGGCATTAGGAAACCATAAGCAGCAATTTGGAATCCATTAAAAAAATTAATTTAAATGTCTAAAGTAAATAAAGCCAGTTCATAATAGTTTTTGTATGGACAATTTTTTTTATTGGTAATAAGCTGGATGGTAATGCCAACTTAAAATCCAAATATTCTTTTGTTATTTTGATGATAATTTGAACCTGCATTTATCAGATAACACTTTTACAGTTTTTAGCTTTACAATCAAACAGTTAAAATGAAAACAGAAAACATTTCGTAGTTATTTCCCTGGCATTATTTTCTATTTTTTTTAATTCGCGAGCGACAATAGATTTAAAAACAATCATCAATGGTCTGTGCTTAAAATAAAGTTCAACCTTAAACACAATAACACTTGTTTCCTGCACTACACTCAATTTAAATCTGACATTTTTATAAAAATCAATTTTGTTATTTCTTATTTTTTTAAAATTTCATCTAATATTTTTAAAGTAAGATTAACGATACTATTCATAAAAAGTAATTTGTTTATAGCTTTTTTTTTTAACAAATAAAAAAGAAGTTTGAATTGTAAGTGCTAATAAAGATAGTTTTTAGTTTTGTATTTATTTGTTAAAGTAACGTGAGTCCACTGAGACGAGTGAGGTTCCAGAATTTTGTGGCCATCGGCATGATTAAGGCATTGTAGCTATCATTGCACCCAGGCTGTATTTAAATTCTAGACATACCCATCAATCTGAAACTGGGTGAGCTTTAAGCTGCCGATTGGGGATTGAACTCCAGTTCTTCACACTGGCATTTCCACGACTTAATCACTAGGCCATTACAAGATCTGGCGACAAGAACTGAATGAAGAAATGTTCTATAGAAGGCCAAGGCCCACCCTAGGCTCTCATTTTAATGATGACGTTGATTTCTTTGAATTGAAGATATGGATTACTGGCACAAGGTCCAAAAAGGACATCCTGCGCCAAACACACGGTTCTATGATGATTTAAAAACAAAACTCTCTAGTATATTCATATGGTTCAAAAGAAAAATTAAGAAAAGACACATAACTATTAAAATATATTTCTTTAATGAGGAATATTTCCAATATTACAAAGATTTCACTGTAACCCGAAAATATTCAAAGGACACTTAAATGATGTACAATTCTAAACAGCAATTGAAAACAAAATTTCTTTTCGAAAAAATGGTCGCTTAAGCACAGTTGAAGTGCAATACACACAATTCAAGAGAATAGTGCAAATAATATATCACGGTTTTCTATAGATGAGTGTAATGATCTTACTTTGAAATGGAATGTGGAAGCACTACTCATCAACTCTGTCTGGACGGTATAGGAAACAGCTGCCATTTTTTCAAGCATTTGCTTTTAAATTAACCATATAATTGATAGAAGTCATAATTAAGTTGCAGATGTAGAAAATTTTAATATACTTAGATTGTTTTTCTTTAAAGCCTTATTTTTAAAGAAGTTGTTAAAATGTTTTAATAAATATTATTATTATTATTATAATTTATTTTTTTTGTACAGAAGTAGACTTAAAAACTTTGATAAAAACCATAATAGATTTAGGAATTTGAAATTTTATCTTTTAAGCTTCAAAATATAATAAATTGAACTTTTGGGATTAAATAATTCTTTGTTTTAAAGTTTAAAAAAAATATGCAATTTATTTCCTACATTTTTTACTTAGTTTAATACAATAAATCATAGTTAAATATGAATAAAAAGTTTTGAAATTCTTTTTGTACTAATTCATTTGATAAGAATTTTTAGCAACTTTTAAGTAAAACATCCGCACACAGTTATTTGTTAAAAATATGTAAAATGTAACTAATACTTAAATGCTCTTTAAAATTAATACTTGGAATGTTCCAAAAATTTTAAAAGTTATTTAGCAATCAGAGAAGCTTGATGTCTAGCAGTGATAAAAATAGGGTTTTGAAATTATGAAGTTTATGGAATCAAAGTATTAGAAATTGTGCAAGTACATTTTTGATAATAAATGGCACAAATTTACTGATTAACATCTTTTCAAAATCCAACCAATAAGTTATCTTCAAATTTATCAATCACAAATAATATTTTTGAAAAAAATATAATTATTTAAACGTATCACAGGAAATAAAAACTCATATGTATTTTAACACAAGGAAAAAAACTAAACATTTGAAGTAAGGAGACATTAATTTAGGTAATCAAATTTAAATTACATTTTAAGCAAATTAATATATATATGCAAATATTCAATAAATTTAGGCATTTGTCTGAAAAGTGTTAACAGAAATATATTTTGCAAACTTTGATTTTCAAAACTGTATGAAAAACGCTGCATTAATGTCTCCTTTACATAACAAACAACGCACAAAACAAGTAAATACAAAACCCACAAAACAAAACTGATGAAAATGATTTTGATTGAAATTTTTTTGAAAAATAGATAACTGGTGAAAGACTAAGAACTAATTAGTCCAGATCTACTGGAAAGCGTAAAAATATAATTGATTTTAACTGGCCTCCCTATGCATAAATAATTTAACATAAGAAATCTATAATAAAATATATATTTAAGAATATTTAAATGCCATTTATGTACTATGTATTTAAAGATTAAAAAAAACTAATTTTGTAATCTAAAATTAATAAAGTTTATTGAGAAGTAAATTTGATATATGCTCTAATTCATCATGGATAAGTATTCAAACAAGTGAATATATTAAAGTCCTAATTTATCTACCTCAAAAAAATTAATACAACAAAATTTCTTTCATTTTAAAAATACCTAAGTGCTAGTTAACACGTATGTACACAAAGCCCAGATACTAATTCAAAGCTGAACAACTGGGATAAAAAAAGAATGCATCTATCAGTCAGCAAAAATCTCCTAAAAAATCAGGAAATTATCAAGTCTCCTGCCAACTGGTAATGCATTCTGTAGATAAGTTATGTACATATTCCATAAAAAATAGTACACAACATCGCCAAGGAATGTCAAATGTTCCTAATAAAGTCAAAATGGAATGGATTGTAAGGAATATTTACATAACAAACAAAATTAGACATTTCAATCATTCCAATAAATTGCTATTCAGACACACACATATTCTCTTCCAGAAGAGTTGAGTTGTATTTTACTTGCATCAAATTATAACATATGTCAACATTCTGATTTGTCCTCAACGACTAGTCCGACTGTGTCCTTGTCTGTATCTGCAGTCATTGGATCCAAAGCACTTTTTCTAAGTTGCAACACTGCAGGTGATGACGATTTAGACTTGTCTACTTTGGACTCTGTGGGTACTTCGTAATGAGGGCCTTTGTCATTAACTGTTCCAATGACATCGTACATGGGATTGGCAAAATCGGTGGGTTTGTCGAAGTCCCCAAGGTTAAAGTGTGTGTCAAGAGGTTCCTGAAAAATTAAATGAGAGTTATGTATGAAAATATACCTTAAAGCATCTCTTGTTTAATAATATTGTAGACAATAAATAATATGTAACATTTATTCTATTAGTTCCAATAGTTTAATCTGTGAAATCTATTAGATCATTATAAAAGTATGGTACGATAAAGAAGTTTATATGCCAAACTTAATATTCAATATTAAAAACAAAATTTAATTTTTTTCAACAAATTATTTTACTAATTTCAATAAATAAGTTTTACAAAGTATATTAATATTCTAATTTTATAACTTTTGATAGAGCCTGCCAAAATACTTAATATGAGAAATTAAAATTGAAAAACTAAAATGAACTTTACATGAAACTAAGCATTATCTAAGCAATTTATTTAAAATGTTCACTTGTTGCATTCATGAAAAATTTGGCTAAGACATTTAATTTATCAATTATTTTTTCACAATTTATTTAATTTTTATTTTTGTGTACTTTAAATTTTTTACTAAAGGTGTGTAAATTTGTAAGCAATCAAAATTTGATAAAATTATTCCACTTTTTTGCTAGCTAAATTAGAGCTATTTTTTTTTTTAAACAAAGAACTACAGGATAAATATTAAATCAAACATACTGTGAATAATTTCTCAAACATTCATTCATACGACATAATAATTACTTTATTTAAAAAGTAAAGGACTATTTTGCAACTTCCACTAAAAAAAATGAGCCCTCATGGTCCAATGGTTAGGGCACTGAACTGCCATAGGGAAGGACTGGGGTTTGATCCCCAGTGGTGGCTTGAAATTCACCCAACTAAATATCGATGGGTACAGCTTGTTTGGGAGAGGAGAGGGAGCAGTGCTGACCACAATCCTGCTATTAGACATGAAATTGTAGAGCTTTAACCTCCGCGACCACTCTCTGGCTGTTGCAGAAATGCTTTAGCTTTTACACAAAAAACAAATCAAAATATCAACAAAAGATAGAAGAAAAAGAACGAAGATTTTGAAGAACCTCAACGTATAAAAAATTTTTCTTTGCCAATTTTTATTTCAATCAGGGTAAAACAAAGAAAACAATAAATCGATTGAAAAATTACCTCAATAGTTGTTTCAGAAGGTCCATTTTGAGCCATGAATGTTGGTGAGAATTCTACATTAGTGCCACTTCTAAATGATACACTTTGATTACTTCCACCAAATCCATGAGGTTTCCTGTAATATTGATGTTCCCAGTTAATACACAGGTAATAAAGCAGAAATTTGCAATAATTAATCTTCTGAAAAATTTTAAGAAAGTAAAAGCAACAAAAAAATATCTTACAGGTTCCGTTTCTTAAATATGTAAAACACAACCAGGCCTCCAACAAGAACAAGCAGTATAGTTAAAATTGGAATCACAATAGCAGCGACACCTGCAAAAATTTTAGAACGAATTTTACAAATAATTCTTTTTTTATTACTTATTCTTAAGAACTTAAACAAAACATCAGTTGATTATTCAAATCAGATATTTCTTATAACATATATAAATATATGTCTTATAACTATTATATAGTTCTTATAACATACATATTACATGAATACACAAAAAAATAGTTGGAATACAACAAAGATTAATAAAATAATTTCCATCAAACTATATTCAGAACAGGGCTCGAAAAACCCGCCGTCCTCGGCGGTCAAAAATTCCCCGCGGACAACAAATTTCTCAAATCCGACGTCTGCGCATACGGCCATTTTCCCGTTAAAGTTTGTGACGCATTTTCCATTTTTGTTATCTTACAAGAGTCTATCGCCTCACTTCTATAATGACCCTCTAATCTAGAAATACAGCAACATACTGCACTTGGTGGAATTGATGCTTTCTCTGTTTGGGAGTACTGCAGCGGTTGAAAGGAGCTTTTCAGTAATGAACTTACAAAAAAACACATTACGTACTGGTCTTAACAAGAAGCAATTATGAACATCTACCTAAATGGAAAAACCCCTTTCAGATTTCTGAGCACAAACCTCTGTAAATAATTAGATTGATTGTGGAACTGGCAAACGTCATATTTGATTCATTTAAAAAACGCAGTACCCTCAAATAAATTGACATTCCAGATAACTTGACCTTTGTCATTTAAATTATTTCATAAAATAAATACTAGGTTACTATTAGTAACCTAGTATTTCTTTTATAACTGTATAATGTTATCCTAGTATTTGTAATCCTAATAACTACTAATTCATTGTGCAATTTATATGATAAATGTTTGTAATAAATAAGAGAAAATTATATTTTTATTTATTTAGAAGTGACGGGTTAGTTTAAAAGGAGGACGGGTACATTGTTGGACAAGCCGTCCTCGAGGGCGGTTAAAATTTCCGAGTTTTTTCGTGCCCTGATAATATAATTTTATAGTTTAAAGAAATCTATTAAATAATATAATACATTCCTTTAAACATTTTTTAGGTTATATTGTTTATCAGACCATCCTAACTCAAACATTATTATTATCAAAAAATTTTAAAACTAAGTTACAACTGAAGTTTAAAAATTTAACCAGAAATTTAAATTTTTTTTCAACTTCATAATAATATTTAAGTATAAAAAAAGAAGAATACAATTTTAAAAGGGTAGGATAAGAAAAAGATTATGTAATAAATGTTGGTGCATAACAAAATCAACTAAAACTTCACCAATATTTAAGACAATTCATTTTTTAACAAAATTCTATCAAATCAATTTTTTTTCAAAATTTGTCATTGACTTTTTTCATTTACACTTTAAACATTTATAATTTAAATAAAAAATAGTTCTTTAAATTTTTTAACTGAAATGCCATAAAAATATTTTATCACATACTACTTCCATGTCCTCCAATGCGAGCACTTTGAGGGCTAAAATCACCACAATGCACTCCAGCATAATTTTCCAAACACACACAAGTAACTCTGTCAGAAGAATCAGCAACACAATGGCCACCATTTCGACATGGGCAACGATATGGCTGAGGTTTTGGAGTTTCGAAGCCTGAAAACATAAATTTAATAAATTCTATATTTTATATTAAACTTCGTACTCAAATGATTAATGAAAAGAAGATAAATCAGCAATATATTTTTTCAATTTACCCATGTGTGTTCCATATTGAATTTCTTTTTAAACTATTCAATGTATTGTTTCAAAACTATTTACCGTATTGCCTCCACATAAAAGTAGATGGATTGAAATAAGTTTAAAAGAAGTATGCTGCTAAGGTAATTTTCATGCACCAATAAATTACTTCAAAACTAAATCGTATTTGATCTACATACTATGTTGTCATTATACTACAAATGTTTACAAAATTACACTAATAATAAGAAAACTTAACAAATTGTACCATGGAAACAATGATCATCAAAATAAAAAATAAAACCTAAGAATTTAAACCATTATTTAAAGTAAATGACCATTTAAAAGTAATTTCGGTTTTGCTATAAATGAAAAATGCTTTCATTGCTATTGGATGTACCAGAAAAAAATTTACTACTCAAAAATGTATTTTCCCACTTGGTAATTAGACACAATGAGAAAATTTCGACAACGAAAAAATTGAGCTTCTTTTTTGAAAGAGGACAAAAAGTCAAAAATAACCACTTGAACAATTGAATTTGGTGAATCTACAAATTAATTATTTTCTGAGAATCTCCAAATATATTATTTTAAAACCTGCAATTGTATAGGTAAAAATTCGAATGTTTTGATCCAACACAAAAAGCAAGAATATCAGTACAACTACAAACGTTGTAATTGATTTTTTCCAGTTGAAACAAAAATAAAATTAAACTTTAAAAAAGCTGATAACTCACACATGTACATTATAAAATTTCAAAATAAGACAACATTTAAAATTTTTCATTTAATTTTTCAAGACGAAAATTCACAGAAACTTTAAAAGTTATCAATGGCAAATTCTACTAATGTAAACAAATGGCTATTTTATTTCACACCTTTTTCGAAAGGTATTTTTTGTCAAAAGACACACACTCAATCTTTTAAAGTTTAGTGATGAACGAAAACTAATCACTAAATTAAAAATTTCTAAAGTGGCGAAAAAAAATGCTCTTAATACTCATATGACTGAAGTTAAAAACAAAAGTAAATACCGGAATTGCATGTTGCTGAACCAAGAATGGAAATGGGAGAGCCATCAGGACAAGCACACCTGTAACCACCAGGAATTAGCAAACATAGATGAGAACAAGCATCTTCAGGGCAACGGTTTTTAACTAGAATTTTAAAAAAATTATTTATGTAATATATCCTTCAAATAAAGTTTAACACATTTGTTTAAAATAAAAATGAATAAAACTGCAAATTACTTGTAGTATTATATCGGAGAGCATGATACACTTTAACAGATGTTGGGTTTTCTGTACTCTTGCGTACACGAACTTTAACACCTCGTCCATATTTATCATGTTTCCAAATTTCCCCAGAATCTCTAGTTAGCCAATAAACATGGTCTTCAAATAAGTCTAGGGAAATTGGATGGTTCAAACCTATAAAAACACAGTAAGTTTTAAATAATTTAATGAAGATCTTATTTTAAGAAATTATTATATGAGGGTTTGTTTATAAAATATATTCGTCAAATTTAACACTTCATATTATTACATTTTACTAATTCCCTAAATTTTGAATTTTATGCATTTTAAAAAAAGAAAGAAAAGTACCCATTTGGTTGAGTACTAACAAGTAATTATTCCTTTATTTCAATAAGAAAAATTTACAAAAACAGCATAAATTTATACTTAAAAATGCATTCATAAAAATGTCAAAAATGTAAACCTTAAAAGTCCAAAAACAAATTAATTTCAATTAAGAAAAAAGAGTAAATATTTTATTGTTAACATTTAAAACATCAGTGATAAAATATGAAATTCATGAAATTTTATCATTAGAGTTTTTTCAAGCATAAAATGGAATTAAATATAAAATAATCGTTATACTTAAATATCTTTCTACATGTAGTATGACAACCCTTGTGACATTTGATGCAATATCTGATTTCTACCTTTAAGATTTAAATTTAGATCATTTTAAAATTTATTAGCATTATCCCAGTTGATATTTTTAACTAATAGTACTGATATTTTAAATTTAAAAAAATAGCTCTAAAAAATATAAAAAATTTTATTGCTGGAATAATTTTCTTCTACTAAACTAATCATGAAATAAATTCCCACAAATAAAGGTATCTGGCAAACAAAATAAAATTTACAGTGCACTTGTGTTTTAAAATTGTCCTTATTTTGTTTATAGTATAATTTTATAACTCACTAATACAATCTGAACACATTTAAAAAACGATTCTCAAGAGGAAAATTTCGCATAAAATATTACCAGATAAAATTGTAACACGATCTGTTCCATCCATTTTCATTGATTCAATGGTGTCTAACTTGGTATCACACCAATAAAGCCTGTGTCCACCAGCATAATCCATTGTGATACCTGTTGGATAACCCAATTGTTCACTCACTAATATTTTCCTTTTACTGCCATCCATCCAAGAGCTTTCAATTTTTGGGGCAATACTAGCATCAGTCCAAAACATAAATCTATAGAGGGAAAAAAACAATTTTTTTTACATGAAAACAGCAGAAAAAAATGGTAATTTTTTTACAATGGAAATAATTCTAAAAATTTTAAATTTCAGTTTATGCAACTTTTTACAAAAAACAAGACTACAGGGAATTTTTTGAAATTGAATTGTGATGAAATCTTGTACACTCATAGCATGTCTTTACAAAATCGAAAAAGTTTGACCCAGAGATAAATTGAAAAATAGGTTGCTAAAACGTTTCTCTTTTCTTTTTAAGACTTTTAACAACTTTGCGAAAGTAAAGGATTAAAAGATGTTTCAAATATTTAAAAATTTTAATTAATGTCTAATAAATATTTTTTATGTACTCTGACAATATGCACAGATTGTAAAATTGGTGTACTCATAAAAATAAGTGTATACATAAATTGAAAGGGTGAATGCTTACTGATATTGTTAGTCAAGTTAATGTGTTAAGACACAAATATGGTTAACTCACCAGTTAATAAGTACCAATCTCTGATTGAACATTTATTGTAGAAATATTTTATTTTCAAGAATTTCTAGAAAAATGTCAATTTTTTTTTCTCTCATACCTAATGAAAATATAAAAGCCAGAATCACCCCACTACAGTTTATCTTGTTTTAAAAAATATCATAAACATTAAAGCACTTGACACAAAGGGCAGAATACAATGTTCAAAATCCATAACAAATTTACTCTTTTAAACACAGAGGTTTCTTTGGGTTAGGGGAGCCACTGATGTTTTGTCATCGATTCCCGAAATATCATGAAATTAAGAATCTAAAACTAGCTGATCAGAATTTTCAATACTAATGTTAAATCTGTATTGATTAACAACTGTTTAAGAAGAATATTGTGAATCAAGTGGTTTAACTAAATTTGTAATGCAAAAATTCTTAGAAAAGCAAAACAGAAACCGATTGATATGGAATTTAAAAAACGTAAATGGAAATGTATTAGGTATGTTCTACATAAACCCAAAAAATTGAAAGTACCTAAAACAAGTTTTTGATAGGAACCCTCAGGACAATAAAAAAAGAGGAAGACCTGAAAAATACTTGGCACAAGATAACCGTAACCGAATTGAAAACAATGGGAAAAACAGGGAGAGAGGCAAAATATCTGACCACAAATAGAGTGAGATGGTAAACTATGAGAGAAGCCCTATGCTCCAATTTAGAGTGAAGAAGAATATGTATATGCATGACATCACAATACAACTGAACCATATAAAATAAATAATTCAGAACAATATTTAAAAAACTGCAGCTTATGTTTGAACAATAAAACTGTGACAGCTTAAGTTCAAATACACAAGACATTTCATAAAGTAGTTTTCTTACCCAAATTCTGGATCCAAGGCAAGAGATGTAGGCTGTTCCAGACCAAACGTTACAATGGCATGCCTGTAGCGACCATCTAACTCACTGACAAATATGCGTCCTTTGGGTCGTGCACTTGAGAGATCAGTATCCATCCAATAAAGGTGGCTGTACATATATTATAATTTTAGTAAGTTTTAAAGTAACAAATCAAATACTAAAGCTATATTTGTACAGTGGATACTTACCCACTAACCCAATCAATGGCTAACGCTGAAGGTTTAGTTAAACCTTTCAATTCAAGGTTTTGTGCGAAACCTGAACTAGCATCTGGATCATCAGGAATAAAAGACCTTTTAATTGTTTTCTCTGAAGTATCAGTCCAATACAGCACACCTGTAGAATTAAAATATAAAGGTTTTTAATTCACAAATAAGTTTTAATTAATATAAATCATTTTTAATTAATAAATAATAACCCACAAGTGAAAAATAAGATTTCTCATTAAAATCCATGATGCCATTTTGTTAATACTTTGTTATTATAGTAAAAAGTTTTTCTTTAAGTTCATAAAAAATACAAGGCACCTTCTTTGAAAAATGAATTTCATAACAGCAGCAAATTATATGAAAATAAATTCCTATAAGAAATTAATAGAATAATTGTTGCCAATTTTTAATTATCTTATTTGAAATAATATCAGATAAGCTGTTGATTTAAGTAACTAAATACACAGACAAGAAGGAGATTAAACAAGAAAAACATAATTTATTAACCTCGAGAGACATCATAATCCAATGATTGTATTCTGCTTTCTCCAGAAATAAATGCATATTGTTGATCGAATGAAAGTAAGAATGCTTTCACTTCAGTGGTAGCTGCGTACATCAAAATGGGAGGCTTTCCTATGTTTCAAAAATAAAAATAACATTAAGTGTTAAAGAACCATGAATTTTTTTAAAAATAGAATAATAGTTTGTTTGAATATCATAACACTAAAATTGAATTTTTTAGTGATGAAAATGATTTTAAAAAATGAAAGTTTTGAATAACATCCCACACTTCAAATGAAATAAATAAAAAAAAGGGTTAATGCTTACCAGTGGCTGCACAGTGACCACCATAATTCTCAAAGCCAAAGTGACAAGTACACTCATAAGTACCAAGGAAGTTTGTGCATATTTGTGAGCAGTTATGTCCAAACGTTGCACATTCATTGATATCTAGAAAAAGAAGAAGCAAACACATTTTTCAATTTTTTCTTATGTTAAATGATAAAAGCTGAAACAGAAGTGTTTACAGCAACGGATACAGTGGCATAGTTATGGGAAGGGGGTTGGGTACAAAATTTATTCATATATATATATATACAGGGTGTAAAAAAGTTTGGAAACAGTTAAATATCTCGATAATTATACATTGAATCAAAAAGTGAAACTAGACGTATTTGATATTTTTTAAAGCTATCGAATGATACCAAACTCAATCTTTCACTCCTATCTCTCTTGCAAGGCAACTTTGAAATCTTAAATATGAAAACCTATTTTTTATTGCAGATTCGGATTCCCCAGAAAAAAGTTACCCTATTTGAGTTATAGGTTACCCATTTTGCTTCACAGATGGCCAGGTAACTGAGAAAATTAAAAAGGGCACAAACTGTTTAAAATGGTGGTAACCCAAGACCCATCAAATAGAGAATAGAAACAAATTAATAATACTAAAAACGTTTCAATATTTAAAAAAAAAAATCGATAAAAAATATGTTTTAACGTGTTTTATCTTCTTAAAGTATATATATATGTCAGAAAAAGATAACCCCACAAACTCACATAATAAATACGCCACTAAGCGGATTATCAGTCATTTACTTACCTTCACAAATTTTGGCATCATCGTGCTTAACTTGATATCCTTTGGGACAAACACAGATATATCCTTCCCCAGTAAGTGATGTGCAGTTGTGTTGGCAACCTCCCTTTTTGATGGGATCACACGTTCCAAAATCTGTAGGTTAGGAAGAAATTATAAGTAATGAGATTTATCTACTTTTATGATTAAATTAATTGCTTTCTTCAACTGCTTTGTTCAACAAATACAAATCGTACAAATTAAACAAATGTATTAAATTATTATCTGCATTATTATAACATTTCATTCCATTAATTTTCCCAGTTTAATAACAAAGCACTTTATTCAAATTACATTTATTTATCATCATATCGTTTAACTCTCATGCTTGCAAGGAATTCATCTTTTTTTCTTTTTGACCACAAAATAAAAGCACCTTTCTTCTTTACATTTCTGATAAGTTTCTTATGCTACTCTGATATTGTTTGTTTTTTTTTATTCTTTAGCAAGCCACAGCAACAAATTGTAAATAAAAAAATGATTAACTGGAAGTGGAGAAAAAAGCACACAAAAGAAAGTGGAAGAGAAAAATAAATGAACTTTTAACAGCTTCTTTTCTACTATTCTAATGTTGTAGTCAAATAATTTTTAAAAACTCAAAAGAAATCTGTGAGGAATGTGTGGCTGTTTGCAGTAATCAATGGCTCAACCACGTTTCATTGTAAAAATGTAATTAACAAATTCTTTGAAACGAAGTATATCACTAGAGTTAGATAATATTGATGCACATGCACACGTCATTTGTGGTTTGCAAAAGCTCTTGAATTTTGCATATACTTTTAAAACTTAATTTATTTTTTAAGAAAACAGGTTTAAGCAAATAATAATATTCACTTTTGCATTCTAATCATGGAAAATGATATTTATCTTTCTAATATACATTTATTGTTATTTATGTTTAATATTTAAGCAGTTTTTGGAATAGTATAATTCTGTTAATGTCTCTGTTAAACTCCTATACGAGCTTCTGTTCTGTTAAACTCTGAATACGAGTTTGCAGAAGCGTTTAGAATATGCCTTCAGATCACTTAAAAAAATTTTTTTCTTACTCCACACATCAGAAGCATATTTTTTTTTAGTTTCATAAGTCCAGTATTTTTCAGGACAGCGAGAACCTCTGTTTTAAATTCTTCAGACTATTTATAGCCTAGTGACTGAATATTTTTAGAATTCTTAATTTTTTCCAAAGTTACCAGATCTAAATCAAAATTGGCTATTTCCTTATTATTGACTATTAACTTTCAGGTCTACAATAATGCCTTTCTGCTAAATTTTTCTAACATGAAATAAAAATTTTGAATTTTCTAAAACATAAGGTACTGCAAGGAACACTGTATCTTACGTTTTCCTTTCTTTCATTTTTTTTTTTAAATTTCCTTACCTTGGAGCATAAGAGTTGGATTATTCATTATTATAGAATTTAAATGAATACAATAACTTATGTTTTTTCTGATCTGACTAATATAATTGGTTTGAGTGTAGAATTGGATGCCCCATAGACTGGGCACTGGTGCTATTACTGTATATAAAATTTTAGATTTTTATATTGTAAGAAAATCTCATTTTTAAGTCATTTTCCCTATTTTCTGTAGAAAAATAAAAAAAAGTTCAAATTATGAGGGATGCTTGATTGTAAATTTTTACCATATCATTAACTTTTTCACAAATTTTCCTGACATTTAAGATAAAAGATTTTGTGAAGAAGCCATCCCAATGATAAGTTTCAAATAAACTTACTACATCCTTTTTCATCAGATAAATCACCACAATCATCTTCCAAGTTGCAGACAGCTGTTAATGGAACACATTTCTGAGAAAGACATTTAAATTCTTCACTCGAGCATGTTATTGGAGGTTTCTCACACATGGTATGATTGTTTTCATCAGAACCATCACCACAGTCATCTTGACCATTGCAAACATGCCATACAGGAATACAACGATGGTTAGCACATTGGAATTTATGGCTCATGTCACAAGAGAAAGCTCCTGAAAAAAAGTAAAGAATTTATCATATTAAAAAAAAAAAGAAGTACTTCAATCTATAAATATAGAACTGCAAAAACTACTATAAATCAGTAAAGGAAAGATATTTTAAACAATTATTCTGGTTTTGGATGTGCAATGTCAAGTAAGTTAATCCATTCAAAATTAAATTTTAAAACACTTATAAAATTAGTTAATTTTTACAGTGTTAAACTGTTACCAGAATAATAGTTCAAAAAATATATTACAAAGCTTTTATAAATTCAGTTTGTCTTTTTTATAACTCCAGAACTTTTCATAAAATTCAGTAGTGGGTGAAACGGGCAGTTTCAGTCCCCTGATCCTAAAAATTGTTCAAAAATTTCAATTAAATCGTTTGAGAGACACGTTTAAAAATGGAATTTTTTATATTGGTTTAGAACTAGAAATTTATAAAAAGGAAACTGCAAACGATTCTGATTTTTCACGTATTTTAAAGATAATATCAGTGATGTTCGCTAAATTCTACAACCAACATTAACATAGGATCATGGGCACAGTACGTTGGGAAGAATACATCACAAAACTACATCACAAAATTTATATTTCTAAAGTTATATAAAACTAAGTGTTTCTTTTTTTTTTCATAGTTATGCTTTAAAAATGTGTCTCTATTAAACTAAATAATCCCTGTGTTGCCTGCAATTCATGTGTTTCTAAAATTATACACTAAATCTGAAAATGTTACCTTTTGATTTAATAAATTACATATTTAGGGAAATTGAGAGTATCAAGTAGAACTGTCACTAAAACTAACAAGTAATATAAGATCCATAAAAATATTTATGCATAAAAATCAATCTACAGAAATAAAGTCCATTAATGTAATTAACGAAAAGAATATGGGGTTTAATGATAAGGTGCAAAAAGAGGCATAATGTGACATAACAGGCATATGCAAGAATCGGTATGCTAAAATAGGTATAACAAAATCATCCACAAAACATGAGTAAAATTAATTTAATAAATAAACATACACAAGTAAAATCTTATTGGAATTAAACTTACTACATAAATCTGGCTTCTCATCCGATTGATCACCGCAGTCATCATCACCATCACATAGGAAATCTCGTCGAATACAAACCTAAAATTCAATTATGACAATTAGATTAGAAATAGATATGGACAAGTAAAAAAAATTATGAACATGGTTTCATAATTAATTGAAAAAAATTCAATAATTGCTCTACTTACTGTATTGTTGCATTGGAACATATTTTCTTGACAATACTTTCCATCTGGATACCTGGGTGGACAGCCTTGTTCATCAGATACATCATTACAGTCTTTATTGCCATCACATTTTAGTCTACTTGCAATGCAGTGGCCACTTTTGCATTTAAATTGGTCAGTCTATAAATAAATAATAAAAACCAAATCTAAGACAGAGTTTTTACTTAATCTCAAGAAAAAATGTTTTTAGAGAAATAATTCATCACAGACTAATTAGGGAACATATGAAAATATACTGGAACTGAAAAAAAGGCCACCAAGAATTATTTAAATTTAAGCACATGAAATAAAAAATGAGACATAATTTTCAAAAGTTTTTAAAATTTTCCTTAGGCATAAAAACATAGTAATATTTGTTTTGATTGAAATAATAATAAATAAAAATTATACATTTAAACTTTTTTTAAAAAATCTATTTGAAGGTCTAAAATAATTTAAATAAAATAAGCAATTGTTACATTAAATTTAAATAAGACACTGTACATAATTAGAAAATAACCAATTCAAATATTAGTGCACCAAAGAAAGAAAATTAAAGTAAAAATACTTTTTACGCTTAACTATTTTAATTAAACTATCTCAGTACTTTCTAAAATTTAAACATGTTAATAAAGTATATCTGTAAGATATAAAAAAACCTCACAAACAACAAATAATACAGGTTTTATAAATTTGTTTCACTATTACTCACTGGACATTCATAGTTTAAGCAGCCTATTTCATCTGATCCATCATCACAATCATCATCATGATCACAGCGCCATCTCATTGGAATGCACTTTTTATTCGAACATTGGAATTCACTTTCAGTACAGTCACGATACAACTCAGCTGTAAAAGTTTGCATAATAATGTATTATTGACAACAAGAAAATAAGCAAATCGATATTACATGGATCGTATTCAGATTGCCCATATATTTTGGGGGTCCGAAATTTGAATTCGCAAAGTAAGGTATATTCATTCAGAGTGCAAATATTCAGAGTATGTTTATTCAAAGTACATTTTTGTGTCTGATTTCGTAACTCAAAATATTGTCTGCACTAATTAATTAGCATGTATGAGATCATCCCCTTAAAACATTAAGATTGAGTTCTAGAAGGTGAAGATCTGATCATTAGATCAATTGTTATTCAGGGCGGTCTTTTTTTTTTTGGCCACTCTACATAAAATATCTAAAACAAAACACTTCAACTTGCAATTAAAGTAGAAAATAAATAATTTTTTGAAGAAAAGAAATATTGCAAGTATAATCTAAAAAAAATTATATAACAGGATTCAGTTATAAAGTAAAAAATACTATAATAGACAACACATTTATTTTATTTTACGCTGTTGTTATTTGTGATAGATAAAAGGTAAGTTAAAGTTTAAATTATCTTGGGAAAAATTTTTTGTTAATAAAACAAAATGTATAATGAAATAATTTTTTCTTAAGAAGATGCTATACCACAGAATAAAACTTTCATGGCAAATTCTTTTTCACCTAAATATGTGTATTGTAAAAAATTAAGTATTAAAATAAATGAGTTAGGTAAACCTATAGATCATAAAATTTCGAATGCTGAAAAAATGTTTTTAATATATCAAAATGATAAAAAAAATTTGCAGGATTATTTTCCCACTGGGTAATCTTGAGTAATACTGCCATATTTTGATTGCATTTCAATATCTCAAAAGCTTTTTTTCCAATATTTAAAACTACATGATTTATTCTAGGTTCACCTAAACGCACTTTCCTTATTTTTGGAATTTCAAACTACTTTTGTAGATCAAAACGAATTTGTCATGATGGGTTGCTCCCGCCGTATAGCATTCTTTTAATAACTAAGACGAAGATATTTGATTTTGATAGTGTAATATTTTATAATAAATGTAACATCCATTTTTGAGGATAATTTTTTTTTTAACTTAATAAAAAAAATTATATAATTTTCGAAGTACGATTAATGTAAATAAATTAAAAAGACAAATAAAAACTAGTAGATGCCAATTTAATTGATATTAATTCAACCAAAATAAAGAGCTACCGAAAATATCTTTCAGAAGTTGCATTTATTTTTTGGGGGAAATGTTAGACTTATAGGCTCTTTAGTTCAAATAAATTTATTTTCTCTTTTTTTTAAAAATTTTTTAATTAAATATAATGATATTTCCATATCGAACAATTTATTGTTCCTTCTGAATTTTTTGTTCAGTGGACAACCTGATAACATAGAACACATTAAAAAATATTTATTTTACAACCCTGAATAAAATACATGAAGCATATCAAATATTAAGGCTACCTCATACACTTTGTTTTGATTGGAATCAGTATCGAGATTTCAAGGAAACTAAAGAAAGAAAAAACTCACTGCAAATGCTGGGATCTTCATCTGAGTTGTCACCGCAGTCATCTTCAAAGTCACATCTCCATCTTAGAGGAATACACCTCTTGTTTCTGCATTCAAAATCACCAGCTTGGTGACATTTGGGACAATACACAGGATCAGTTTCATCTGAGTTATCACGGCAGTCATCTTTACCATCGCAGAACAACCAACTTGGTATACAGCGATAGTTACCATGAGTGGGACATTTTCTCCAGCCAGTTGTGCAGTTGCGGTTACCTAGATGTAAATAATGTTTTTAAAAAATAGCCGCTCACTCATAAATGACTGTCACACTATATTAAAGATAAGTGCTTTCTAATACAACAGTTAAACACATTTTATCCACATGATTTTAACTAAAAATGATATTTTTATATAAACTATCAATTGGAGAAAAAAACAACATACAAATGTAAAGAATTTGAGACGACAGATTTACTTATGTGGCAACGAATATAAGACAGAAAATTTTATATTATGAAATTTGACTCTATTGAACAAAGTTACTAAATTTAAGAGTGATAACTATTTAATTTAATTTTTCATATATGCTTATAATTTATAGTTCAACTGAAATTCTTAGAAAATAAAAATTATTTTTTTTATGCTTGTATATTTTACAAAAGAATCATTATGGAAATACTACTTTAAATTCATTTACAATTAAAAAAACATTTACATCAGATTCTTGAGCTTTAGTGTACCAAATAAAACAATATGGAATTTAAGCACATCAAAGGTACTTAGAACAAAATTTTATTTTGTTACAAAATTGGATGAAATTCATGATAGTCCAGGAAAAGCTTCTTTATAAAGGATTATAATGAATTTCAAGGATTTGAACTTTTTTATGATGAAATAGTTTTAATCTTTGACTCAATCATAGGACCCAAATATTAAACCTAACAAAATTTATTATGTAAAGCACAATATTATACAATCTTTATTTATCTATTTTTTAAATAAGATTAAGAAGTAAAAAACAGCAAGACTTTTATATAAATTAAATTTAATGTAACAAAAAATACTATTATGATTACTAATAATGAGTAAGGAAAGTTATTTACGGCATCGGTGAGACGGTTCATCAGAATTGTCACCACAATCATCATCAAAATCACAATACCACAACTTAGGAATGCATTTCCCATTGTTACACTTGAATTGAGTTTCAGGATCACATTCCTTTTTATCTAGAAATTAAATAAAATAATTTTGAGCTACCCAATAAAACAATTGCTTCAATATTATAACAGAAGAAATATTGAAGAAAGAGCATGATAAAACATTAGTTCTTTTTAAAATAAAAACAAAAAATAACTTATTATAACATATAAATTAACAGAACTACATTAGAAATATACTTTTAATTAGTTCAAACCTAAAAAAATGTAATATTAGAGGGAAAAACAAATTGATAACGATTCAATTATTAGTTAAATAAAGTAATATTAGAAAAAATATTCCATTGATAAAAAGCTTGTTTGGATAAAACTGGTTGAGCTAAAATTTGCATAAGGGAAAAATATGAGTGAAGAGAAATGTTTCTTCTTTATACTCATTTCCTAGATAATGCTATTACATAAGCTACTTTGTAATATATACATTTATTAAATAACTGTGCAAAATCTAATTAAAAGCAAATTTTTTTTAAATACTTTACCGCAAAATTTTACATGAAATGTTAATAAAAAACTTTCTTTTGTTTCATAATCACACAACCTAAGTTCTAAGCGGCAGTAGAGTGATCAGATGCTAGGTTTAAAACAGGGTGGGGTAATAATATTTTATTGCTTTTTAAACAATAAGGAATACAGATTTTATTAATTTGAAAGAGTTAAGTGCCAAAACTTATACTTTTGAATCAGTATACTTAGAATACTTTTGAAACAGTTTTTGTAATAATTTCACACTACTTGTAAATGTAACTGGAAATCAAATTTGTTATATATTACAAATTCTTTGCAGCATAAATAATTTAAGAATGATGCAAACTTAACAAACTATAGCAAGATTCATTTAGTTTCTTTTTTGAAGCAGGTTGGAATAGTTTAGAGTGAAATAAAGTGGTTGAAAGAGTAATGACTTCTCTACACAACTTGAAAATGTAATTATAAATCAACTTTATAGATAACTATAATTTTTTGCAGCATAAACATTTTAACTTTGATGCAAACTTAATAATCTAATTAATAAAAGTATTTATTCATTAGATAAGCATTTGGGAAAAATATGTAGCAATAAACGTTACGTCTCTGTTTTGAAGCAAGTTGGAACAGTTAAGGCTGGATTGGAAGAATTTAAGGCAATTGGAGCAACAATTGATTTACTGTTTTTTACTTGAAAATAATTATAAATCAAATATATTTATTATTATTTTTATTTTTGCTGCATAAATAATTTAGCAATGATATAGATTTAAGTTAATGAAAAGTAGGTTTGGAGTCTCTACTAAGTCTATCATTTATGGATGGTTGTAACAGCATAAGGTAAATTGAAATAATTGGAAGCAATTGAAATGACAATTATTTCCCTGTACACTACTTGAAAATATAATTGCAAATCAAATTTTTCGAAGCATAAATACTTTAGCAATGATACAAGCTTAATCTAATGAATTAAAGTCAAATTAAAATGGGTTAGGGACAATTACATGTTAAGTCTTTATTTTAAAGCAAATTTGAAGAGTTAAGTGTGGAATGGAGTAATTTAAGGCAATTACACCACTGTACAATTGCTAATCAAATATGTTTAATTATATTTTTAACGTAAATATTTTAGTGATATGAACTTTGATGAATCAAAGTAGGTTTGGAGAAATAACTCACTAGTGTCTATTTTAGAGCAACAAAGGGGGTGGATTAGTGTAATTTAGGACAATCAGTGTAATAGTCACTTCAGTGTCAAAGCATCATCAACAACTCATTTAAGCTATTATGATATTAAGATACATACGACACAGGGCTGGATCTTCATCAGAGCCATCAGGACAATCTTCATCTCCATCACAATGCCAAGCTTCAGAAACACAGCGTCCAGTACTGTTGCATTTAAAACTATGTTCTCCACAATCATGGACTAGATAAAATTAAAATATATATAATAATTAAGTTTTCTGAAAAATTTAATTCATTCAACTTATGAATGCATAACATAAAATACCAACCACAGAATTCTTCATCAGATCTGTCACTACAGTCAGCAGTTCCATCACAAATTCGAATGCGAGAAATGCAACTTTGATTGTTACGACATTGAAATTGGCCAGGTTTGCAAGAAAATGGAGCTGAAATAAAAATGGTAAAAAGTTATAAAAATTGAAACACTGTTAAATTTATTTTAAAATGTTTTAATATCAAGCAAAATGAAGGAATGGAAGGAGATTTATTTATAAACAGTCTACAACAAGGAAAGTAGTTAGTATTTCCAATGCATATCCTCAGATCAGAAATCATGTAAGGTTAAAAAACATTTCTTTTCTAATAACTTCCATCAAATATCAAATAGAGGCAAACTAATATCAACTAATATCAAATAGAGGCAAAAAATTTAAATTATTGAAAACTGATGCAGACACATTATTAAAAATTAATATACCAACAATTATAAAAAAAAATTAATAAATACAATTTTGATAAAAACTTGAAAATCTATCAGTAAAATAAAACTTTTTCAAGTGTGTGTATTATTTATATCAAATGTGATGTATTTAAAATATTTTTAAACTTTTAACAAAATTCGAATGTAAGTTCTCTCAAATCACAATGAATATTTGATACAATAAGATGCCTCATTGCAGTAGGAAGGGTTTCATTTTAAGTCTGAGGACCATGATGGAATTTTAAAAATTAAATTACTATAATACTTAACAAGTGCACTAAAATTTATTAAATGTAGCAGCTCAAAATAATCAAACTAGTTCATGAAAAGAAGCCCAGAATCATTCAATTCTGAAACAAAAGAGTTTTAAAAACTAATGAAAATAATACTCACGGCATCCGGCTTCATCAGAGCCATCTCTACAATCTTTATTTCCATCACATTTATAATAAATAGGAATGCATCTAGAATCGTCACCTCCACATAAATGTTGTCCTAATGTACAGTTAGCAATACAGCGATGATTAGCCGCTGCAGAGCCAAGAGGCTGCTGCATTAGAATAAAATTGTCTGGGCATGCACACGTATATTTATCACCACCAGGAGAAATCAAGCAAAGATGAGAGCAGCCTCCATTATTCTTACCACAAGGATTTGTATCTAAGAAATAGAAATTTCAGAATTAGAAAACATTAATTGAATTCAAAGAGTCAAAAAAATTTAATGTAATATAGATGAAAGAAATACTAATTTTAATGTTAGATTCATGTAGTTAATATTGTTTTGTTTTATCAAACTATGATTAAATAATACCCAACTAAGCAAGAACCAGTTATATTTTGAAAGGGTCAATTTAATTATTGACTTATTTGGTTTGACCATAAATCAAGTAAATATTTATATTTTTAAAGAAGAATTATGAAATGATTCTATTTCTTATTTTCAAAACTCTCCATTAAAAGTTTTACTTTTTAATTATATTTACTTCTCATTCAGTAAGTTTTGCTTTACATCTCAGAAAGCTTTTGAAGTTTTGCAATTAGATTTAATTACATTTTATTTCTGCCTTTATTTCACATTTCTTGGATTTTACATTCCATTATTACTACTGTTAAAACAAATTAGATGAGAATCTAACATATTTGCTTTATCAATAGATGCTTTATCAATCATTTACTTTATTAATCATTTATAACATAAATATTCGTAGTTTTTAATGCTTTTTTTTTATTACATCCTTATATTTGCTTTATCAAGCATAAAAAGTCTTGCAGTCCAATACACAGGGGTGATTGTGAGACCAACTCAAAAATCCTGAAAATTTCTTGATTTCATTAATGACACATTTCAAAAAATTAGTTTCTTTATAAATTTAAATCATTGATATTTTCACAACATGATATTCTAAATAAGTATACGTAGCATAATTTGAATTAATAGTTATGTATAAGTCTAATCACATTTATTATTCTACCAGAAAAAATATTTACAAATGAAAAAGATGCCAAGTATAAATTCTAGTTCTAATATTTTTAAATAAAATATACAAGAATTTTTAAACATAAATGTGATCTATGATTTCTAGAAACTTCTGGACCTTGAATTTCTGGAAATTTCCGGATTGTGATTAGCAAAAAATCCGGAAATCCAGACTTTTTACGGAGCACAATCATCTCTGAATACAAAAAAAAAGAGGAGTCTTCAGACTTGGAGAGCGTCATTAAATATGAAGAAGTATGGACCTCTTAGAGGGCAGAATAGTCCCAGAGATGTTCACTAATCATTGCAACAAATTCCCCACACAAAATGCAGTAAGAAGAGTCAGCAAGTCAATTATGAAAGTGTCCCTACTGAAAGTAGCGTCTAGTCAGTAGCCTAAAACATTAAACCCAAGGGAGGTTCCTGGGGAAACATGATGTTAAGATAAGTACCAAGAGTTCACTCCCATTAAAAAGTTGAATTAGAATTTTTTGTTTTACTAGCAGTTTAACATTTCTCAGGATAGCAGGAGAATCCGGAGTGTTTCGGAGAAATGCCTGTTTGTGAAGTTATCTGCTTTTTTATTTCTCCACAATCCACAAAGGCTGAATTTTTAAAATGAAATCCTTTACTTCAGTGGTCATGGCAAAGAGAATGGCACAGCAGAAATTTCTTTTTCAAAAATACCAAATAAAAAGAGCACAATTATTTTTCATACACTGAAGAGTATATTCAGATAAAAAAAAGTTTTTTCCTCTTCATATTTTCTGTAAACATGTTTTTTCGCTTCAGATCCGTTCAAGAAATTTTAATGTAGGGGAGTGTCGGATACCCCCGCCCACTGTTAATTTCATATGTATAGAATATTTTTTCAAGTCAATAGGCCATCGGACATTAATTGTTATATAAAAAAAGATTATTTTCAAAGTTTCAAGTATTTATGCAGCTGGTAACATGGTAAACAATAGTTTTGAAAATATGTTGAATACGGTAGTCAAATTTTTTAAATTTCTATTTTTTTCAGTTAAACTATTCTTTTTTTGGTTTATTCTTTTTGCATTATTTAATTAGATGATAAAACAATAGAAACATACAAAAATATTAGTTATTATTCAATATTATACAGAAGTATAAGCAATACTCCTTAAGTGAGCGGGGCTACTAGACTCTCCCCTATATGTGTAATTTTGAGGCTAATAAGGACACATATTGATCTGATAAGAGCACGCATAAAATAATATTAACATCCAGATGGTATCTAGGAGATAAACTTATAAGGTAAAGATACAATTAATATTGTAAACTAAAAATGCATGTTGATAATTTACTTACATGGTAATTGTCGAAGTGGATGATAAATGTGAATGTCATAAGGTCGATGTGAAGTATTTCTCAATACTTGCAAATGCTCTCCAGTAAACTTGTCTGCTCGGAAAACTCCTTTCAAATTCCAGTCAGTCCAATAGATGAAATTATCAAACACACTGAGAGCAAACACATGAGGAACTGAATTACCAGACAGAACTACATGGCGATTTTTTCCGTCCAAATCAGCAAATCTATAAAATATTAAAAGAGATAATTTAATTAGAATTCAAAAATAACAATTACTTTTGGAATTTTAATTAGAATTCAAAAATAACAATTACTTTTAGAATTTTATTGTGTAATTTTTTTAATTGTTCATTCACCTTTTATGAAAATGCAAAAGAATAGTAATAAAAAAAAAGTTTTTTTTTATTTTTATTTAAAACAAAAATGTTAACAAGAGAAAATTTTTGAAACAAGATGAAAACCATTAAATTAGAACTCAGAAAAATTATTTTAATTATTCAGACATAATTTTCTTTAATAATATTATAATTAATTCTGTTATTCTTGTTAAAAATGTAAGAAAACAATTAAAAATATGTTTTCTAATTTAAAATACAAAAATATTAAAATTTAAAAAAAAGACAAATAACTTTTTTCAAATAATAAAATGATGGGAATAAATATTTCAAAGATATTTTGTGCTATACATTTAAAATGACATTTGTTTGACGATATATTAAAAAAAGTCAAGTTTTTTTCAAAAAAAGTTAATGCAAATTCTATATGCAGGTTGCTCATTTTTTACGGAAACTATATGTCTTACAAAATGAATATATACAAAAAAGGAAGTAAATTGGGTATAGAAATAACTTACTCAATGTAATCTAAATGAGCATCAGCCCAAAATATCTTATCACTGAAATAGTCAATGGTCAAGGCATTAGGCCACACAAGTTTGTTTTCATAAAGTACAATTCGAGAGAAATTCGCTCCATCCATTCCCATTCGAGCAATATAAGCATGGTGACCCCAATCAGTGAAATACACATATCTATGAAAAGGAAAAGTATAATTAAAGTATCAATAGAAAAAAATCAGTTCAATGTTTATATATTAATACATTAACATAGCTTACCCAATACCAGGATGCACAGCAATAGCTCTTGGATCAGATATTTTGCCAGATAACAATGTTTTTCTGTTAGTACCATCAAGTTCAGCAACATCCAGCTGTTTGGAAGTTCGGTCAAGCCAATAGATTTTCCTTTGAAGAAATATAATTTAATGTTAGAAAACTGTACATGCATTACAATTAAGAATTAGTTACAGATTATGTAAAAATCAATAAATTAACTGTATTGGAAGTAATAGAAAATATAAGAATTACACCTTTTACTCATTAATAAATCATAGCAAAAGAAAATTGCAGAGCTATTCGCAACTCTAGAGCTTGAATATACCACTTACAGCTAAGTACAGTAAACTACTAAAAAGGAGGTTTCATCTATCAATTATCATCTAAAACGAGAAAACTTTCCCATCTACAAAACAGCTCATCTAACTTAAAGGCTTGCACAAGAGCGAATGGATAAATGATTTGCCTAGTTTAACAGTTAATATTTCTTTATAATATTTCTTTTTACAGATTATATTTCTTTATTGAATAATTATATTTTATAAAATGTATAGACAAATAAAAAATAAATAATTAAAATTACCAAATTAGTGACAAAAAAAAAACAACGTGAAAACACTATTCTAGCTTTAATATCAACTAGTTTTAATTAAAAATTATTGACTGAAAATTGGTTATTTTAACCCTAGATAAACTTATATTAGTGTTATTTTGTGACTTCCAATTCAACTCATACACTATAAACATAAAACACATTGAAAAGTTTATTTTTTATACTTTCTTCATGTCAAAGTACATCTTAAGATAAATAATTAAATTATTGATTCAGAAAGATGGCAACATCTTGACTTCTGAAAACTGGTATAAGTAGCAAGTTCATTTGATGAATGATTATTTATCTAGGGTTAAAGATAGTTGTTGGCTTTGACCTGTTCTGTTTAACATGCAAAAGACTTTCCTATCTATGTTTGTCTTCAAGTAGAAATAACTTCTTAAAAGATTTTACAAGTAAATAATAAAAAGAAATTATAAAAATCAACAAAATAATGAGACCTACCTTCCAATCCAGTCAACAGCTAGCCCTTCTAATCCTTGAGTATCATGGCGTATTAGTGTTTCTTCTCCAGTGCCATCTATAGAAATACGGCTTATTGTCTTATTTCCCACATCACAGAAATAAAGCTGGCTTTTGTGGAAATCAAAATCTAAAGCCACCACATTTCTTAAATCCATTTTGATCAGATTGTATTGGTTACCATCAATACTCATGTTTCTCAGATAATATCTATTAGTAAATATAAGCCATGGTTCTGTATCTATAAGAAAGTAAAAAACAACAACATATAAATAACAAAATATAACAGCTGCCCCAATAACTAAAAAATCAATTAAAGAGAAATACTCCATTGAGTAAACAATCAAAATTAAAGAAATATTTTGATTATTCCTCTATTGTATTAGTATTTTTCTATCAGATTTACACAATTTGTGTGTTTCTCTTTAACTTCGAATCAGTTAAAGAAATTTTTTTTTAAAAAAATCAACTAAAGAAGGAAGAGAGAAATGTATAGATCCACATAACCTGCTTTGAAAATTAGTTATTTATTCTGAATGAATTTCAAAATTTCTTACAAATATTTCTCAATAAATGGTGCTTCTGAGAAAAATTAAAACGAAATATTCAAACTAATTAGTAGCTACAACCTTAAAGCAAAATTAAAAATTCCTGTGCAAATATGTTCGGTACAATGGTCTACCATACAGCAAAAAACATTGTTTTATAGTTTTTCTAGTCAAGACAAGTTTTATAGCTAACTTAGAAACTTTTCAAGTATAATATTCTTTGCAGAATAAGGCATATTTCTGTTCAGTTTCCTTTAACTAATTTTTTAAGTCATCAGTAGTGTTTGGTGAACAAAGATAAAATTATTATTAAATATGACTAATATTATAATTAGATTCACTTACTATCTTTCCTTTTACAGGTTCGGCCATCAAGTTCTCTTTCATAATAAGTTTCATTGCATTTACAATAGTAAGATCCAGGAGTATTAAAGCAATACTGAGAGCACACCTCTGGCTTAACAACACATTCGTCAATGTCCTTGCAAGCTTTTCCATCCTTTGCAAGCTCATAGCCTTCAGTGCATTCACAGTAAAATCCCGTAAGAGTATTGATACACTTATGCTCACATTGATTTGTCTCAACTTTCGAACATTCATCGACATGGCAATGAGCTGGCTCATCTGAGCTGTCATCACAATCCACTACTTTATTGCAGACTCGCTCTAAGGGAATACACTGACCACTTTTGCACTTGAATTCATTTTTGGCACATTTTGGAGCTTCAGTTGCACAGTCTTTGGCTAATTCATCGCTACCATCTCCACAGTCATCTTCACCATCACAATGGTACATTTTACGAATACATTTGGCATTGCGACAAGTAAATTCCTCATCAGTACAAGTTCGGAAAGCTAATAGAAGAAGTAAACAAATATGTAATGCATCATATCTTGTAATTTTTTAATTATAAGTTATTCATTGTACACAGTGACAAATTTTAATTATTTTTTTAAAAGTATTCGAATTTACATTGCAGTAGCAATACTGTTGAAAGGATTAAAAGTGGGAAGAATTTTTATTACAAATATATATTCTAATATATATAATATTATTATTACCATAATTGTTATTTCATGCTAAGTAAAAACAGAATACCATTCAAATTAAATTTATGGTTTCAACTTACGCTTTAAATAAGAGATAAAAACATTTAATACAAACTGACATTTTAACAAACTTAACTGCTTTTTCGGTACATGAAGACAAATTTAGGAATTTTGTAAAACTAGTATTTTAAACATGGAAACATCTAAAAAAAAAAAAAAAATACATTTAACACTTTCATCAAGTCTACAGTTGATTGTTTGATATTATAATTAAACTAACTTCTTTGCAGAGAAATGAGGAAAATTAATATTTTATCATAACTTTGCCACAAAAGAATGGAAATCAACTGATAGTGAAGTCATATAAGTAATTTCAACTTACTTGATAATTTCAACTCAAACAGTTTATTATTAAAGAATTAAATATTTCTAATCCAAAGATCTATAAAGCTAATAAGCTTTTAAGAATGCAATAAATTATGACATGACAATGCACAGCTTATCCTTACAATAATAATGACAAGTTATTATTGACAACCAGATTAAAAAATTGCAAATGAAAATACAAACATCATTATATTTTCAAAAGAAAACAAAGATCAATAAATAGCTTACTGCAGTTTTTTGGTTCATCAGATCCATCGCCACAATCATTGTCATGATCACACATCCATTCTTTATTAATGCACCGTCTATTGTCACACTGGAATTGATTGGGCTCACAAGGCTCTGGAGGGGCACAACTGTGCAGGGTGCTGTTTTCATCTGCACCATCAACACAATCGGGATCACCATCACAGACCCATCGCTTTGGTATGCAAGAAGCTCTGCCCCACTGTTTATTTTGTACACAGGTAAACTCTTTTTCGGGATCACACTTCCTGGTTTCTGAACAAGAAAATAAATTAAATTTCAGATAAATTGAAAAATCTTATACTTTCTGAAAACAGCAAGATAAATTTACTCATAATACAGAAAAAAAACTATAATTTATAGAAAAATAATAATAATTTATAGAAATCTTATACTTTCTGAAAACAGCAAGATAAATTTACTCATAATACAGAAAAAAAACCTATAATTTATAGAAAAATAAAAAATAATTTAAAGCTGATTTTCAGAAAAATAAATTAAATGCATATTATGAAAGAAAAAGAAAATAACAAATAGAGAGTTAATAACTTTAAAAAAAATAATAAATAAATTTATACTGAAAGATAATATTACTTGAAAAAAAATTCAATTGCTTAAGATATACAGATTGGAAACAACATTTGACAAGTTTTAATTGCTACAAAATAGGCATCTATTTTTGAGCACTTGAAACATGTCAACTGTTATTTTCAATCTGTATATTTTTCAAGTGAATGAAGTTATTAATCAAGTAATATCTTAGCAGGGCCGGTCCATGCCGATTTCAAGTGTAAGTAAAAATATTTTTGGTAATACCATATATTAAGTATAATGATAAATATGAACGAAGTAAAAGAAATTTTTTTCATAATTTTAAAAATAAGTCAGTCCAAGTTATATATATATATATATATATATATATATATATATATATATATATATATATATATATATATAAAAATGCAATATTAACTACTTATACAATCTATTTTCATTTAAATTTGATACAGCGAAAAAAATGTCCTACCCTAATCAATTTCAGAACAGCAATCAAAATATTAGATTTCAATATTATATTTACATTTTTATCTACTTATCATTTATGCCTTGTATTCTCAAATGAAAAACAAGTATTGTTTGCATACAATTATAAATCTTACCTTTTTGTATTTTGAAATTATTTTGTTTGATAAGGATTGAAAAAATTGGATAATAATGTATAACATTTTATTTTGCTTCATGTTTTAACATGCCAGTATTAATTTACATATTAATTTCCAGTATACCTAATATATTACCAAAAAAGATTGTTCGCCAAAACTTAAAAATCACTGAAACTTAATGAATCAATAAAACTTAAAAAAATGTAATCACAAAATTTTAAAACGGGAAAAATTAAAAATAATAATATGTTGAACTTTTTTAAAAAATAATATGTTTAAGATAATTTATTGATAGGTGAGCTATCAATGATTACTATTTTTTTTTTTTTCAAATTTGACATAATTTTAGGTTTAATATTGATAAAATTACAAAAAGTAAAATTAAGTCACAAAAATATAGAAACACATAAAATTTTGAAATCTGAAAAATCAACATTAAATCATTGAAATGACAATATATGCTTTTTTTAAGTCTGCTTTAATAAGTCTCGTGGATAAAATTATGAAGTTAAAGAATAATTAACTAATGATTTTAATTTAAATTTCCGGTATTTTAAATCACAAAAAATAAAGAATTAGATGAAGAAAAAAGAACTTATTCAATAATTTATTAAAAGAATCAAAACTTATCTAACAAGTTCACATTATTTCGTACCAATTAAAAAGAAAACAATTTTATGTTTTGGAATTTTTTTAAACTAAAATTAAAACATTGTTAACAAATCATATGCCAATAAAATAAAATAAAACAATTATTTGATTATGAAGCTTTTAATTCAATATTACAGTTTGAAAATTGAAATTTTATAAAATTATTACTTAACTTGAAGGAAAGTAATAAATCTTGTTTTTATTTTTAGAAAGTAGTGAAAAATAACTTAAATCTGAAATTGTTGATATACTTTTAAAATTTGAAAAACTAATAAAAATTTTAGATGGATATTTTCCTTAAAAACCCTGTGCAGCAGGAAATTCAAAGAGTGTCTGTCATACCCTTCCTCTAACATAGTAATTGTTAATTTTTCTGACAAATCAGAAACCATCTTTCACTTATTTGTTTTCCTTAGTAATTTCATATTGTTTTTTATGAACGGACCAATGTTCAAAGATGCACCAATATTTGAAACTTCACATTTTTCTTCGTAGAAAAAGCCCTTACCCTCAAAAAACAGAGTTTTCTTAGAACATTTTGGGAGGTCAAATTACTATAGGCAAGTCCCTCCATCAGTCTCCAAAGGGAAACTCTACAGGACTTAGATCTCTATGAGTGACTGTCCTCTGCTCCTGTAGATTGTAAATTATCAGAGCAGAATGCCAGCAGCACTGGTAAAAAGATCTAAGACAAGGAATGCTGCATTGCTGCACAGTTTGAAGGGTTGTTTTGTTATCAGATTATTACATATATTTCAATCTTTTATAATAGGAAAAAAAGAAGCTTTTAGAAAGGGGAAAAAAAACATAAGTTTTTTTTAAAATCTAGCCTTACTTGACTCTGGCGCCTCCCTTACACGGCTTACTAGGTTTATGCCTCTGATCGACCCTGTATCTTATAGCTTCATTTTCTTGGGATTATTTATTTAAGAAAATAATATATAAAAGTTTAAATAATATGCAACAAAAGAGATAATATATTAAAAAAAAAACTTGTTAAAAAAAAAGATTAAAAACTGAAAATATGATTTTTAAAATGACAAATAGAAAATAAGATTTAATTATAAAACTGCACAGACAGAAAAGTACTGAGAAAGTTGCTAACTTTTAAGAAGCAGCAAAATAAATGTACAATTGAGGGAAAAGAAATGAAGAAAAATATCGACTGAAGGGAAGTTAAATAACTTACCACATTGATGGCGTTCATCTTCATCTGAATTATCAAGACAATCATTATCACCATCACAAATATAAATTCTAGGAACACAGTTGCCATTATCACATGTGAAGAGATCCCCAAAGCAGGTTTTCTTTTCACTTTTGCAATATTCTTCAGGTTCATCAGCTCCATCACCACAATCATCATCACCATCACAATACCAAGTTGCAGGAACACATCTATGGCTTGAGCATCTATTGAAACACAACAGTTAGATGTTAGAAAAAAAAAACTATATGGTTACAATGGTTTTTATAAAATATCTCAAATATTCAATAAAATTAACCATCTGAAAAAAAAACATAATAAATTTTTCACACAGAAATGTGTTTACATTTTTTCACATCTATTTTAAAAACACTACCTGTTTTATAAAATACCAAATGGAAATAAAAATATAATCAAATATTTACTCAAGGACAGAACATAGGGACAATTGTTCAGTGAAATGTCTTTACACAAACTTTAGTGATTTTAAATTAGTCTTATTTCTTATGAAAATTGGGGAGAATTCATCTAATTCTATTTGAAAATAAAAATTCTGGATAAAAAGTCTATAAAATATAAAAATAAAAGATTTATAATTTAAAGTAAGGGCTCACAATAAATTTTGTCCTGCGACACATAAAAACTATGCATGAGCTTGACAATCATAATTTAAAATTAATGTTGATTCAAATAATTTTTAAATAAATTTGCAGAGAATTCATTACCTATTTCACATTAGTTTTATTTCTTATGATAACAATTACAATATGATATTTAAAGGCTTCGCTTAAGCAATATATATATATGATATGATTACGATAACAATTAGAGTCTGTGCTTTTTCATAAACAAAAAATAAATAAATAAATAAAATAAAAAATTAGAATAACAATTAGGATTCAAATTTATTTCTTAAACCAACCCTACATAATAAAATATATATTTTTTTTAAATAATATATAAGATTTAGAATGTGTTTGAAAGTGATATTTATTATTATTTTAGCCATACTATCAACTCATATACAGTAGAAGATCCATATAACACAATTCTATAAACTGTATTTCTCCATAAACTACATTAACTTTGCACATGTAAACACGAAAATCGCAGTTAAGGAATTTCTGTAACTAAACATTGCAATTAACTTTTTTATATTATTGGTAAAATTAATTGCCAAGAGGTTACAGTTTTAAAAGCTAAGCAAACTAAAATTCATAAATTTAATTGCTACTGATTCTAATCCTCCAAAAATGTAAATTTTTTTTCTTGTAAATAATAGATACTCAAAAGCATATTTTAATGATTTTAATTATTTGTATATAAAAATTACTTTAAAGCATTTTAAGATTGATCTGTTTCAAACTAATATTATATTGTTTAGAAGGTAAGCTTAAAGATATGTGAACACAAACTTTTATAAAACACAAAGCCTCATGTTTCAAGGTTCACATTGTTGAAATCTTCTGTATTAGTGCTTTATTATATCTAAAATTATTCTAAATAATAAGTAAAATAAAAATAACACACCCAGAAAATGTAATGTATCATACCTGAAACTATTTGGTGGACAAGTTCGCTGAGCACACAAAGCTGGATTTTCATCAGAGTTATCACCACAATCATTATCGCCATCACATAGCCAGTATGGCTCAACACAAATGTTAGTGGTATTGCACTTGATATGATTGCTGGGACAGGTTCTGTTGTTTTTACACAGTTCTGAGCTCTCATCTGAAGTTTTGTTATCTTTACAATCATTTACTCCATTACAGAGTTGAGACTGCGGAATGCAGCGGAAGTTGGCACACGTGAACTCTCCATCAGCACAGGGTGGATAAGCTGAAATCAAAAAGTAAACAATTTTGTAAGTATCAAAATTTCTTTACAACTTTCATTTATAATGCAAAGTGTCTTTATTATTAGTAAAGTGATGCATTAAAAATAATTATTATCATAGTTATTAAAACTTACTGCAATCCAATTCATCAGTACCGTCACCACAATCATTTTCATGATCACATCTCCAAGTTTTGAATATACATCGACCAACGCCACATCTGAATTCTGCAGGACTACAAGTGTGCAATGCTGAATTTAAATTAAAAAAAGTATATGAGTATTGTTTAATTTCAAACAACTAAGTTTATCAGAACAAATTAACAAATATGTAAATGATAGCTATGAATGCATATTTTCCCAAGACTGTAAAAGATTTTTATTTTAGGGGTTTGGTTCAAAATTATGTTAGATGTCCCTGAAAACTGGGGTACTAACATTGTAGAGAAAAAAAAGTCAATTTATTACTTTTTTTTAAAAATTAGACAGGAAAATCTAAATCCATATTTTAAATTTCCTTTCATGCCATTAAGTGTAAAATTATTCGAAAGTAAAAAAATTATTTTTTTTCTTTTCTCAAATAACATATATTCACAAGAATATTTAAATTATTGTGATTCATAACTTCTTTATTTAATTTACAATAAATATTAAAAACAAATTTTATTCATGATAAAATAGTTTGCTTAAGTGAAATATTTTACCTGTTAAAAATCTTAATTTCATAATTAAAATAGTAATAAATTTTAAATTTAAGTGCCTGTAAGTTTAATTTGTCAATTGGAGGCCATCTTAGACTACGCCTCTCTTCATACAACTGATAATCAAATTATTTTTAAAAAAAAAGAGAAGCTAAATGAGAAAGAAATTTACAAATAAGAAAGTTAATTTACATAATGATCATAATAATCATCTGATTTTTTTAAAAAATTTAACACATTTTTGCAAATATAAACTAAACAATGACTTTGATAGACTGATAATGGTAAAAATAAATAAATAAATAAACATACAACAGAAATTTTTATCTTCATCTGTATTATCACCACAATCATCATCACCATCACAAGCCCAAAGACGAGGTATACATTTTCCATTTCCACAAGTATATTTATTATCAGTGCAGGTAATATTATCATCTAAAAGTAATTATAAAAAATAAGATGTGTCAATTAATAATTATCTAAAACGAAATAATAAAAACGTATTTTTTAATTTCAAAGTAAAATCTATAAAAAAATCAAATACAAGTTATAATAAATATGTATTATAGATGAAATTATGTGAAGAAATAGGAAAATATTAATGCAAATAGAATCTCGAAGTATCATATATGTATTTAAAGCCTGCTTCTTATTTTAAATTCAAACAAAAATTAAAGAAAAAATACTTGCTTATTTTTAGTACAATTCTAATTTCTTTTTATATTTTTTCTAAATTAAGAATAAGAAAAATGATATTTTAGGGTTAAATTGAAAAATATATATATATAATGAAAGATCTAGACAACACAAACAATTAATAATGTTCACCAAAATAAATCTAAATAATATTTAGCAAATAAAATCTGTAAACATTGAAAGGAATCAAAAAAATTATTTTAACTAAAGCACTGCAAACTGAATGATATGTGCATTAGCATTTGATAAATAACTTTGAATGCCTTCTATGGAACAATGACAAAATTTGTAATAACTAATAATAAATATGTAATACTTATTTCTACATAATTAATACTTTTGTTTTTTTTTATTTAAAAAATTGACCTTTGGTGTTCAAGATATTTTTCTCTCCAATGTTAAGCCTAAAACGTTGTATAAATAATTAAAAAGGGAAGTTATAAGACTGATTCAAAGTAATATGAGTTTAACTTACTTGCACACATGCGCCCTTCATTAACGACCTTAAACCCTTTTTCGCACAAGCACTCGATAGTCCCATTAGGTGCTGGATGACAGGAATGTGCACAACCACCATTGTTTATTTTACACAGATCACTATCACCTGAAATAATAAGAATAAAAGACGGTATATTTTCTTTATCCCATAATACATGACAATATAATCCTGTCTTGAATTTTAGTTTAAAGGATCTTTGACAATATGTAAGGATATTCTTTGACTCTCTTTCACTAAGTAAAATTAAAACGAAAAACATATTTTTGAGTGCTTTAAATTTGAAAAAATTTAACCTAAATATTAAAAAAAATAAATACTAAATAAAAAAACATTTAAAAAAATAAAATTTTGTGATATTTTTTTAAATCTATATTCGAATTATTTGCAACCAATGAAAATTTTTGAATTTCATGAGCCTAAACAATGTGAGCCTCACACAACTGGTAATGAGCTGTGGTCAAAATTAATTGAAATTCTCACCATGGCCGTTAAAAGATTAAGCCTTGAAAAATTGGACTAGGTTCTACGCCATGATTAAGTGATGTGTGAGGAGTAAAAGTGATTTTTAAAAAATTAGATCGCAAACACAATTTTCTCAAACCTATGTCATTTAGCATCATTTTCATAATTAATTAATATAGACAGTGCAAGGTAAAGAAGGAATGCACTTAACCTAACAGTTCTAATAATTAGTAGTAAAAAGCTCACAACAGTTCTAAAGAGCATGTTATTTGCTAAAAGGGTTATTTCATAATATAACAGAGCTGTAAGAGATCAGTCTTAAAATGATTCATCTAATGTATTTTTAAACAACTATTTAAATCATTCTTTATAAATATTTAAAATAACTAGATCTTAATTTGATTAACATAACTAAAATTTGAAGAAGAAAAAAAATTGTGTTTGATAATTTCTTTTTCCAATACAAGAATAATCATTGTTTTCCAATTGTAAAGTTCCAATTGTAAAAATTATGATTTTTATTTTAAAAACAACTGGAATGACTTATCCTTTAAAAAGTAAAATATTTTTATCAAAACTAAAAACTTAAAACTAAACTTTTAAAAAAAGAAAAGAAAGAAGACTTACACTTTTGTCTATCTGGTGCAAAGATGTGTATATCACGAGGAGATTCTTCAAGCCTTTTAATCATTTCAATCATTCCTGCACCAGTGTGTTTTTCAGCACGATATACACCCCCTAAAATAAATTAAGCATGTTTGGCAATTGCAGGGGATTTGCATGTTACGCAAATACATTATGAATATTATATTAATTTTGAAAAACTAAACTAAATTTTAAAAAAAGATCAACCTATTTAATTGTAATTTTCAAACTTTTTCAAATGCTTTGTAGGCTTCAAGACTAAAATTTCTGTCAGGCAAGTCTTAATCTTATTGTAATTCATGTAATACACTAATGTATTTCATCAGTTTCAATTCAATTAATTTAAATTTCATACAATAGTATAATTTCGAAAAATATATTACTATCATCATTATAATAGATAATACTAAATGATGAAATTTTATGAGAGATATAAGCAGCCCAGATTTAAAGTGAAGAACTACATAATTCCTCAATGAGTTTGATTGAAACTAGATCAGACTTTCACACAACATAAAATGTTTAATCTAGCATTTTTCAATGCAAACGTAACATTCTAAAAACGTTGTTCAATATTTTTTAAAGCATTCAAGGTAAAAATAAAATTTGTGCTTTTGACTGCTAGTTTGAGCAAGTAAGATGTGTAATGTCTTACCATAATTAATGCAGATTGGATAAATCAAAAGATTATCAACATACAGATAATCTTTACAATAAATATATAGATAGTTAAGAAATTTTAAGTAACTATCATTTTGTATAGTTGTTTATCAAAAAATGAAAACTTTAAAACAAAAGTGTTTATTTTTCAATTTCATACTGATTAAATTACATTAAAAAACATCAGTTTAACTAAATAATAGTGGTTAAACTTTACTTACTCAATTGTAAATCAGTCCAATAAATGTATTTTCCATACACAGTGATAGCAAAAGGATAAATTGTAGCAGACACTAAAACTTCTCGATTTTGTCCATCTAAATCTGATCGTTCAATTTTCTCCCTACGCGTAATTTTAAACACTTTAAAAAATTATAGAAAAATTTCACAAGTGCAATAATTTCTTTCGTTATTTGAGAAAAATTAAGCTGAAGAGGTTAGCAAAATAATTATTAATAATTAATTCAATAATAAATTTAATAATTATAAATAATTGGTTTTAAAAAACAATTATATATTTTTTCATTTAAAGATAATAAAAAAAAGACTACCTAAGAGCATCTGTCCAGTACAATTTCTGCTCATCATAATCAAGAGCAAGTCCACTTGGCTGTGTCAAATTAGTTTCATGTATAGCTATTTTATTATTTCCTGCCATTGTTGCTTTGTAGATCTTTCCAGTATTACCAAACCTACCCCAGTCTGTGTAATACATATATCTAATAAAGAAAAGATGTAAAGTTAAAAATAAATAATTACAAATTAGTTGTAAAATTAAAAATATTTTAAATTTATGGGTTTAGCAAAAAATACTAAAAAGTACTTAAATTTCAATAACTTTCTAG
Source organism: Parasteatoda lunata (assembly GCA_949128135.1). Classification (NCBI taxonomy): domain Eukaryota; kingdom Metazoa; phylum Arthropoda; class Arachnida; order Araneae; family Theridiidae; genus Parasteatoda; species Parasteatoda lunata. The sequence goes on along the minus strand of OX421970.1, from coordinate 31,568,765 downwards.
ACATTTCTTTTTATTACTTTATTTTATTTATTTTATTATTTTAAAGAATTGGTAATTAAGAATTTTTAAGAATTGTCAACCAAATTTTTCTAAATAATTTTTTCATGCAGTAACTTATATTGAACGATAGAATAAAAATTGCATTCAGGTTTGAAAATGGCTATTTTGAAGTTGAAAAAGTTACAATTAATGCTCAGAGGATTTAAAGATCTTTAGATAAAACTTATAATGGAGAATACATGCTACATTACTCTCTCTTGCTCCTTTAACCTTCGAAATGTTATAATCAAACATCGTTAACTGTTTTGTTCCTACTATGCAAATAATATCTTTTTGTTTTTATCAAATAACATTAGGAGCAACAAGTTATAGTAGAACAACTTTCGTTTCCTTGAATGTTTTTAATGATTTTAGATTCTTTCTCTCTCTCTCTCTCTCTTTATATATATATATATAAATCTAAAATCATTAAAAACATTCTCATGAAACAAATTGAGTATTCTAACTAAAAAAATAATTAACTTTACCTAAATCTATTTAAATCGATTAACCTTTAAACATGTGTAGGAATTTCTATAATAGAGGAAATAACAAAACTCTGCATTGTAGCAGAATTATATGGGGTTTATTTATTATAATCTTTAATAAGTAATCTGAACTAGATATAGATGTTAAGTTATTTCATAGAGACTAGAGATAAGAAAATAATATAAAACAAGATAATTCCATATAAATATTTTGTCTAAACAATTTGTTGTGTTTTGATGATATTAATAATTCAAAATTCTATAAGCGTACTGAGAAAAGATGTTTATCATACAAAAAAGATTTCTGGTCGAATTAAAAAACAAAATTATCAAAAGAAAACATTTTTTTAACAAACCAATCTACTTTAAACTATTTACTATTTTTAAAATAAATCCCAAATTTACTTCCCAAATACAAGATTAGTCATTCAAATTTCAAAGTAGAAAAAAACAGGTTTTTATAGGTAAAAAGAACTCTTACCCTTGGCATGGATCTAAAACAAGAGCACGAGGTCTTTCAACTCTAGTAATCATAACAATATTAGAAGCATCCATATTCATAGCATATATGCTTCGGTTCCCTGAATCAGTCCAATATATTTTTTGTCGAGTCCAATCATAAGCAATACCTTCTGGATTTATTCCTTTGTTTAGAATAACATTAACTTTATCCATTTGGTCCATATTTGCCCACGATATGCTGCCATCAGGACGTATTTCTACAACATCAAAAGGAAAAAAAAGAACAAATTTTTAGTAGAGTTTAACATGACAGTAGAGCTTAATGGTAGACTACCTTAAGTGATATTTTAATGAATTTGAGAACAAGTTAGAAAAAATGGCTCAAAGGAATTCAATTTGCATCAAGAAAAGAGGCTATCATACAAGTAATGCTAATTTTGAAATTCCTAAAATCCTACTATATTACTTAAGACAGTTGAGGAAATACTGGAGAAAATACATCAAGAAATTAAAAAAGAGATTTTGTTAAAAAATAAATAAAAAAATCTAACCCAAATTATTAGTTTTTCTACCTTTTTCAAAAACTTATTGAACAGAACAAATTCTCCACTATTGCAAAGATAATCTAATTAATAATTAGAGCAAATCTGGTACAATGTTCTTGAAAAGTCTCTGTTTTGGGGATGATAAATTGTAGCAGTATTGAAACAGATTAGCCAGATATTGTACACCAATGCTTGTTTTTTAATAACTTGATATAGCTCAGATACTGTTTCAAAGATTTTTTTTCTTTCATTTTTAATAGAAACCCATTTAATAAAATATATGTGCTAATACTTACGTGTAAAAAATATTTTTTTGTCTTTATAATCAAAATCCAGTCCAACTACATTAGACAAATTTGTTTTTGTGGGGAATGGAACACTGGTAACCTTAGGATCTAAATGCAAACTTCTTATTTCTCGCCTGGTAGTAAATACAATATATTCTTTCAAATCTGTAAGTTAACAACATTAATTTAATAAATATGTATCACCAATACATTAAATTTATACATATTAACAAACAACAACAAAAATAATCTCTCACAGTATTTCTCACTAATTAAAATCAATCCTATGTTACTATGTGCTTTACTATCACTTTTATGAGTTCCATTTTGGGAAATTTGAATTTATTTGCATTTAAACTAGATAATAGTAATGAAGACAAGATAATAATGCAACATAAACAAGTTAACAAGAAAAAAATAATTAAAGCAGAATAAATGTCTTAAGAATTTGAATCCTAAATTTTAATACAACAATTACAAATAATTTAAATATTTTATACATTACAATATTTAACCAATATTTGAATCATAAAATTTTTACAACAAAGTAATGAGGTCAATTGAGATTGATTATTAGTAAAAGATTTCAGAACAGATTTCGCTAGCATAATTAAATAAAATTGTATTTGTCAGATCAGCACTGTCAAAAGAAAAATAATTTTGAATAAAAATTTTATCAAATCAAATTGACAATCCTACTTTACATATCTATAATCCAATTTTTCATTATTCATGCATTACATACTCAGTTTTAAAAGCTAAAGATAGAACATGTCTAGTGCTACTCACCACCACATGTTCTGCCATCCGATCCAAGCATGCCACTTGCACATGCACATTTGAAAGTTTGATTCGCAGTTTCTGGCATAGCAAAACAAAGTTGTTCACACCTACCAGAGCTATGCTTGCTGCATGGAGAATCAGCTAAAATGTAACATTATTAATATATTAAAATAAGATTAGTTTTACTGATTACAAATATTCAAAATAAACAGATATATTGAAATACTTCGAAACATTTTATGTGTATGGAATTAAAATTTAAAAAATAACCTACCTATAGGTTGATTTTTAATATCATAGATAACAATATCTCGCAAAGTGTCCATATCAGCTCTTATAGATTCCACTTTTGAATCATTTTTAGGATTTTTATCAGCTCTGTATATTGTACGGAGATTACGATCAACCCAGTACACTTTAGAGACATGTATAGCAACTCCCATAGGGTTTGGATAGTTCTTGTAAACAAACACTCTTTGAGATCCATCAAACTTGACTCTCTACAAAATATTTATTTTATTTTAACATTAACTATAAAATATTCACATAAAACAAATTTCAATTTTTGCATCATGAATTTCTTACTTGTACAGCATCTTCTTTTGAGTCTACCCAATAGACATCATGGGTTTCAATATCAATAGTCAGGTCACGGGGGCTACTTATTTGATTGACCACAATGGCTTCTCGATGTGTTCCATCTAAAAGGGCTCGCTCGATTTTAGGATAATGTCCATAATCAATCCAATATAAATAACGTTTGATGGGATTCACGGCCAACTCTCTGGGTGAATCAGTAGTAGTTTTTAGAAGAACCATCCTTTTAGATCCATCCAACCAGGATACTTCAATGTAGGTTTCATGGGGAAATACATTTGTAAAATACAGGTTTTCTAAAATAAAAGAAATGAAATAAGAAAGCTGAAAAATTATAGAATTTATGACAATTTAACTACATAATACACAAACTCTACAACTAGGAACCCCGAACTTTATGTACCTAAGAACGCATTAATATTAATAATTAATAGTTCAAAATTCTATAAGCGTACTGAGAAAAGATGTTTATCATACAAAAAAGATTTCTGGTCGAATTAAAAAACAAAATTATCAAAAGAAAACAGAACCCGTAGAATATTCTGCGGGACAGGGTATCTTTAATTTTTAGAAGAATTTATACTTTTACATTGTCATTAATTTAGGTCGCATGCATACCAATTATCTTCAGATATAGATTTGGGGATCCCAGCCTGCACAGTAATAATATTACGAAATTTAGTGATGTCCAAGTTAAAATGTAATTATCATATGAAAGAACTAAATAAAGATAAATCATAAATAATAAAAAATATTTCTTAAAAAATGTCATTACAAAAAGTTATTTGATTGACTTACCAGCTATCCAATCAACTGCAAGTCCTCGAATGCCATTGCTACCAATTCCATCAGAAATAACATGTTTCATATCCGTACCATCCGGTTTGATGCAATAGATTCCATTCTTTTCACCTTGATTAAATTCAACCCAGTATACATGACTTTCAGCAAAATGAACATCCAGATGAAGAATATTGTGTCCTATAAAACACGGGAAATATTGTAAAATAACATAACTTTTATTACACAATTTTATATTGTTTTTACATTAAGTGTTAAGATTAATTTATTATAAGTCTCTAGCTCATATTTTAATGATACTAATAAAACCAAAAAATGAAAGCTCCAAGTCATATTAGACAATCACAAGTCTCATTTCCAAAGCGAAAGGATATAAAGCTATGCTCCGTGCTAAGATATAAGATTATTACCTCATTTTAAAGAAACAAATCTTTAGACTGTATAACATGATAAAAGCAATAAAGGTCTAATTCATTGTATTAAATTTTAAATAATCCAACTAAAAAAAAAGAGAAAATCGTATAATGAGATAATTATCAAGAAAGAAACATTGAAAAAAATTGGCAGACTTCCTGCACGCACAAAGAATACTCATATTTGCAGACAAACATAATTAAAATTATTGCTTCTTATGGCTTGCATAAACTGTACAAACCCTACATAAATAGTATAAGACCAGCATGAATTGAGAAACTTTCCAATTCTAGGCTGAAATTCAGCTACATCATCTTTCAAAATTTAATACTTAACATGATTAAGAATTTGAAAAAAACGAAAAAATTATAACAATGCATGAAAACACAAAATATTTCACAAATACATATTTTTTCTAATTGAGAAGAAAGTCTTCTTAAAATACTTTTAAAATATTAAAATCGAATTACCTGAACCAGATATGGGAGCCATCGCTTCACTATGATCTTCAAGACTAAATCCTCTCGCTTTCTCCAATTCTGATACAATTGCAAATGACTGGTAGGCTCTACAGCCAGTTTCTCCATCAGATTGAAAACCTGTACCACACATACACTTCCGCTCATTATTAGCCAAAGGTATGCAGAGTTGTTGGCACTCTCCATTATTTTTATGACACTGATGATTATCAGAAGCTAATGTAGAGAAAATAAACATCTAAAACTTATATGGAAAGTTAGGTTGATAAAACATATAACACTTATATTTATAGACTAAATGTACAAGATGCATTCAAAGAATATGCTGAATGGTTATATAAAAAAAGGAAACAAGAGTTATAAAGTAACTTCACTAGCATTATAATTAATTGCTATTAGCTACTATAAATTTTATTCTTAGCAGACACTTTTGTTCTACTGCCATAATTTTGACAATAGTCATGATCTACAAAACACTTTAAATGCACCTCCATTTCATGACTAGAAAGGACAATTATTTGATTAATTTGTGTCCAAAAAATGAATATAAATAACCAGCAAAGATTACCATATGATCTGTTACAAATTAAAGAAAAAAAACTTGATTGGGGAAATTACGTTGCTTCATTTCATTAACTTAGTAACTTTAAGTTAAGTAGAACAAGACTGAATGATGAATATCACCAAGTTAAAAAATATATATTTCCAGTATCCAAGTTAAACACACTAAACTCAAAATAAACAGTTCAGAGATTAAAAAAGATTATTAAACATTTGAGTTGATTTCATATCTAATATTTGAACATGTATAATTAGAGTTACTTTTATGTTATAAGATTCGACATAACATAAAACCTATTATTATTCTATTATGTTATCAGCAAATTTTCACAACTTCTAAAAAATATAGGATTTTAAGAAAACATAAATTTATTAAAAACGTGATGCTTAATAAAGGTATTCCACTAAAAGAAATGCAAGTAAAACAATAGACTGAATAAAATTCATAAAAAGAAAAATGTGTTCCTTAAACAATATTCAAAAAAAATAAAGTGCTTAATTATTTTTTTTCCAATAATATTTCAATACAATATAAATATTTATATAGAAATTACTTACAAGGTCTTTTGCCATATACTTTCATACTGATGAGATTAGCAGCATTTGATTCCAGATCAGAGCTATTTGTGCCATCTGGTAAATCCACTCTTGAAATTTTTTCAAAGATAGGATCAAGATAATAAAGTTTGTTGTTGAATATGCTGAGACCCAGTGGCTTTGATATTCCAGATGATACTATAGTTTTCTTATCTTTACCTTCAGTTGTTATACTGTAAATCTTGAAAAAGAAAATTACTTTATGTAATATTTATAAACTAAACTTACAAAGTCTGTTTGTAGAAAAAAATCTAGTACTAACTGTTTGGATTTAAAAAAAAGATTTATATTGTTTATTCGTGAAAAATAAATTTTAAAAAAATGTTCAAGTTTGAATGAAGAACTTTATAGCCAGAAAATTTTAAAACAATAACCTAAAAAGATTGATTTCAATTTTGTTCTTTTTTTAAAAACAATATTTTCTAAAAAACAGAAATAAAAATTACTCTCTTAATACATTGTTTAACTTTATTTGTGAGGACTATGTTAAAAAAACTGAAGTATGCTCATAATATTTTTCACGAGACAGAATATCCTTATTTTTATATGTGTGCTTGTTTTTTTCTACCACACATAAACAATTCAACATTATTTAAGAAAAATTAAAAAGCTAGAATATACAGTGTCATCTGAAATATTTATTGTGAATATATTTCGCCATCATTTATTAAATAACTTAAAGCAGCAGATTAATTTTAGTTATGATTTTGTATTTTATACTCTTTAAGAGTACAAATTTTAATTTCATTTCTTCTATATGTATATATATATATATATATATAATGTGTTTCAACCTAGTTTGCAAAAGAAAAAAACAAGTTTGTGCTTGTAAAAGATAAAAATATAATTAATACTTTCTAAAAGATTTACTTTTATAAATGTCAACAAAATCATGTATAAGTATTAAAATGGAAGCAATATACAACTTAAAAATACATAAGATTTGATGAATTTTTTTCCTTTAAATGGTTTAATTGTGAATTAGTATCTGCAAATGAATGAGATAACACTTTTTAAAAAACTAACTTTAAAAACATTTTTTAAACTATAAATGTATAATTACTCAAAAATTCCAAAGTTTAATAAAGTATTAAACATCATATTTATTAAATTATTGAATTTACATTATTTTTCACAAAAATGAATTCAAATAAAAAACTTTTTCTTTTTTTAAATAAATACAATTTCATAAAAGAATTTTCAAATTCAACATAAACAAATTTTAAGAATTAAGCACAGTATTTCATGCAGCAAACACTATATATGACGTAAAATGGAATACGTTAATTATTAACTTAAAAACAAGTTTAAAATTTACTTACTTTTGCTGAATCAGATCGCTGACTCCAATACAACCGTTTATGAAACAAATCAATAGTGAGCGATTCTAAATTATTCAAGCCATCTTTAAGAATTATACGTGAATTATTTCCATCCATTCTGACAACAGCTAATTTAGCACTGACACCAGAAAATCCACCCTCGTCAAGCCAATACAGATTTCTAAAGAGCAAAAAAATTCATAAATATTGTTTAATTCTACAAATGTGTGCGTAAAGACAAGGTCACAGAAAAATATTTACTAAATTTCAGAAATGAACTGAATTAAACATTTTCACGCACATGCTTCTACATGCTTTCAACATTAGCATGTGCAAAATCATAGAAGAAGGAAGTATGTTAGTTTGTGTCTTGATTTTCAAATAGATTAAAAACTAAGTTAGAAAACTAATTTGCTTAAGATAGGAAACTTAATTTGCAATCTAAATGTGCTACAGGAGGTGTAGAGCAGAACTCTCAACCTGTGGCAACACTTTGCATGTTTTCCCCATTAGCATGTGGGTCATAGTAGAAGGAAGTATGTTAGTTTCTGTCTTGTTTTCAAAAATATTAAAAACTTTCAAGTTAAGAAACTATATGGAACTGAAAACTGCATTAAACATAATTCCAAAAGAAAGTGTTGTGAAAATTTAAAAAAAATATTTGAGACAATTAAATACGAAAAATATCAAGAAAAGGGAAAATATCTAGTACATTCCTATATAACTGAAAAGAGGAGGAGAGAGAAGGGTCAAGCCATGGAACCGATCTTGTCCCGTAATGGCATATTCGAGCGTTGTGATTGTGAATACTTTGATCATAAGTATTGGTTTTAAATACACACCCAGCTTCAGGATCCAATACCATTGACTTTGGCCTGGCAACACCAAGCTCTGTTCCATCATTACTTAATATTACTCTTCTGTATTCTTGTTCTTTATCTACCTGTAAAATAAAACAATATACAATTGCAATTTTTTTTTTATTTTTTAAAATTATTAATTTAAAAATTATAAATAATAATGATTAATTAAATAGTTACAATTAAATAATTATTCATTGAATATTAGAATAATTATTATTTAATAACAATTATTAATCAAATAATTACAATTTAATCATAGTTATTAAAAGAATAATTATATCCCAAGGACAGTTATATTTTAAGAACAATTGTTAAAAATATAATTCTAATTCAATAGCAATTAATAACTAAACAATTATTACAATTTAATAAAAGTTATTAAATAAATAATAATTTAAAAACAATTATTTAATCACAATTACTTTATGAATAATTAAAAAGCAATAATGATTGATTATTAATTCAATAATTATAATTGAATTATTAATTAAATCATTGAAAAATTGTAATTCAAATAAAATTATTAATTCATTAATTACAACTTAATAACACATATTAAATTCATTAAGTTCGATAAGTCAATATGAGTAAGTTAAATGTTTACTTTACATTATGATTAATTCAATAACATTTAATTAATGAAGAAAAAATGCTTAACAAACTTACTTTGACTACTTCAAAATTAGAGGCTTTTCTATTTCCTACATACAAGTTTCTGCCAATCCAATCAAAAGCAAGAATGTAGGGAGCTCCCACAAAACCATCAGCAAGAAATTTTGTTTGGTTTCCACCACTTAGAGACACTTTGAATATTGTACCCTAAAACAAAAATATTCTCATAAATATTTGACAAATTGCATTATACACCAGCTTAAATTTATGTATGAGCATATTTTTTATATGTATAAATCAATTCAAATACATGAGATATCCTTAAAATATAAGGTAATATAAAAAAACAGACTAAAATGGTAAAGAATGAAGTATTAGTGTTCCATAATATACATTTTTAATATGCAGGTAGTAAAGATTTGCATTGCAAAAATATAAGTAAATTCCTGATTTTTTCTGTTTCAATAACAATAAAGAAAATGTATATCATGTTAAAAAATATCATACAAACAATATTAAATGTTAATGCTATTTTGAAATATATGAACAGAAAGTCCTTTTTAGATATTTAATTTTTTTAAAAATATATATGCCATGATATATATGCCATATAAATATATATGCCATGGTTTATAAATATTATTTTGCAGTGCATGTTTTGAAATTTATGTTTACAATTCTAAAACTTTTTATTTTTCTAAATTTGCATTTAACAAATTAAAAAAAAGAAGAATTTCATGGTATATGACATGTACTGTATCCCAAAAATTAACTAAAAACAAAAATGTACATTTCAACAATTAAGAAAAACTATCAATACTTTTTTTTCCAGAATATATTTACATTTTAAGAAAGTACTATGAACATTTAAAAAGAAAATGACAGATAAAATATTTTAACAAAAAAGGATATTGGTGATACAAATTAAAAAATTTAGTTTTCAAAGAACACGAATAATTTCCATCTGATTTAATAACTTTTATGCAAGCTATACTTTTGTAAAGTTATGAAAAAGATTTTACAAACGTGGTTTAGATAACGTGTTTAAAATTTAAATCAGACAGAGCTGATTTAAATAAGGTTGTATTTCATAAATATAGCATAAAATGTTCTCACAACTACAGAATTTTGTTCTATATTCAGATCCTAAAGAATAATTTTAACAAGAAAAATTAGTAAATAAAATGGTAAGTATTTACTGTTAATTTAAATGTATAACATGATAATGAAAGTCATTGAAAATATACATGAGCTAATTAGAAGTAATTTTAGACAAATTTTTTTCAAATGTAGGCTCCATTCACTAATTAAAAAAAATTTTACAAATGATAGGAAATTTTAATTCTGTATTAACTGAAGTCATTAAGTGTATTGGAAAAAATAAGAATTTTTTTTAATTTAAAAATTAACTTACATTCTCTTTATCTTCCTCTTCTAGCTGAACATAATAAATAATGCCTTCTTTTTTGTCATAATCAAAATCAAAGCCATTTTCAATTCCAATTATTGGTGTGAAATAACCAGTAGTTTTATCACCTGGAGTTAAGCTCATATCAACCAATTGAGTAGATCTCATAACCATCAAGTATGGATTGTCCACTAAAAAGAAAACACATATTTTAATAAAACTAAACTGAAATATAAATACAAAAGAATATTTAACCTTGAAAATACAATAAAGAAGTGCAGTGATAACACAATTAACATAAAGATGATTCAAAAGCTTGAGAAAGTTTAAAGAAATTTGAATGTGATTTCTCATAATTTGAACCAAAAGACGTATTTTATATGAATTGGTAGCAAAATTATGAAATACTAAAACAAGAGCATTGATTGTTTGAAGCCTAAAGAAATTTAATAGTGATTTCTTATTAATTCGATGAAAATTGTTTTTAATAAAATGAGCTACGCAAATGATGCATTAACATAAAATTACTCAACTATACTTATTTTTATTCAAAGTTAAGTTTTGTTTTTATTTGAATAAGTAAATAAAAAGTGCATTCAAGGGTTTCTTTTACTGAGATTTTAATAATTGATTAAATAAAAAACAGAAGTAGAAATGTACAATTCATTAAGTTCTGCTTAGTTAACCAGGTAAATTATTTGCAAAAAATTTTAAAATTAATTCCTTAACAATAAGTATTGCTAACTGAAACAAAATAGCCATTTTTGAGACAACAATTCATGTAACTAGGTTATTTGAAGAAAAAAAAAATCATTATAATTTAAACCAAAGCAATTTCTGCTGTGAATTTCATTTCAACATTTAAATAAATGTATTACCTGGCACACAGTTTCCTTCTGCCGTTTTTGTATCTCTGCCATAGCCTGGAGGGCATTTGCAAGTGTATCCATTTGAGTGAGAAGGCGATAAAAGACATAAATGACTGCAAGTAGCATTTTCACAAGGGTTTGCAGCTGAAATAAGAAATATTAAACATCACAATCTTTACACTTAAAACCAGTTAGCAAAATTATGATCGTTAATCTTAGTTTTAAATATTGAATTTCTGTCTCTATCTTTTTTTTTTTTTTTTGTAATAAATAACATCATATTAAACAGTGGTAATTAAATTAAAACACTTGTTGCAAATTATGACAAAATTTTGGACTGCAATTAAATAAATGATAAGAAAAGGATAAAATATTTAAGTTTTTTTTTTTTTGCCAAAATTTAAGAAATTTAAAGGCTATGCAAATTTAGTCTAATGAGCGCATTTTAAAGTATATATCTTCTGTCGAAAATATATCATATCATTATGAGATTTAAATATCCTAAAATTGTATAATTTTAATTCTGATTCAATTAAAACTTACACAGTGGCTGAAGAATAGGATGACTGACATGAATGCCAAGAGGCTGGCTGACTAGATGAGATACCACTGTCTGGTTAACACCTTTATATTTATGGCATGACAAAACTCTGTTCAGCTGACGATCTGTCCAGTACAGAGTGTCTTCAAAAATGGTTAATGAATGAGGATGAAGTAAATACTGAAATAAAAAAAATTATGGATGAATTAGAAATAAATGTACTTAATTACTGAGATATGCCACAACAGTACTGGAAAAAAAGCGGAACTTTGCATAAGTAACAAAACGTCAGAAACTAGTTTTCAGAACTACATTGATTGAATTAAAATATAGTTTTTTTAATGAACATTTTCAGTTAATGTCAATTAAATACGATGCTTCCGTTGGTTGTTTCAAAATGCCATTACGTTTTAGAATTTCAATTGCAATAATTTCTAACTAAGAACCAATCATCTTTTGATAATGGAAAATTAAATTATTATTTTTTTAAATCAATTTGAGAATGATCCCTTAATTTACCATTTTAAAATTTTCTATGTACATTAAATAGTTAGTTGGATTAAAATTATTTTCAATAAACTGAATAAAGAGAACAATGCAAATTTTAAAAATAACTTGTTTCTATCATGCACCATTTGATTTCATCTTTAAAAAATAGTAAATAAGTATATGACTCTCAATTCACTTTTAGAAAATTTTATGATAAAAATATATAATATTATTCAAGAGCCATAAAAATTAAAAAACAACATAGAATAGAAAAAATGCTTAAACTATTTCTGTATAATATGAGGAAGAACCCTCAGATAGACATACCGAATTTTCTCACTTTGAAAATTTTTAATTATAAAAATCAGGCAGCAAAAAAATAAAATATAATAATAAATAAATCAAAAATAATAATAAATAAATCAAAAATAATAATAAATAGATAAAAAATAAATAATAAATAAAAAAAAGCGGAAATCTATGCATTTGTGGAAAAGTGGCAAAAAAGATATTAAATAAAGCAAAAAATTTTACGTGAACTTACATGGTTTCGTGCTAAAACTTGCTGCCGTCCAGACCCATCATAATTGCAGAAATCAATGTAGTCCAACTTGCTGTCAGCAAAATATACTCGTTTGGTGGGGATGTCGATAGTTAAACCATTCGGCCAAAAGATCTTTGTGTGTACAATAGTTCTTCTTAAAGTACCATCCATTCCACAGCTCTCGATTCTAGGGTTTTCTCCCCAATCAGTCCAAAACATTATTCTAGCCCTTTAATTAGAATATTCTACATGTAGTATTCATTACTTGATTATTAGAGTTACTAGAAATACAATGATTTCAAAATTGAAGATTTAAAAAAAAACTAAAATAACAACGGAATTAAAATTAGCTTTTCTCTAAAGTCTACGAAAATTAACATATAATAAAATAAATAATTTTCTTACAAAGAATTTGAGATTAAAAATGCTAGTTTCATATCAAAATCTTGATATTCTGAAAGAATCATAATAAAAATTGACATTATCAACAACTGGAAGCTTAAGAAAACTGTATGAAAAAAGTTTTGTTAAAAAAATTGGTTTAATACTACTGCTCCTTATTGTTATTCACATTGAAGAAATTTATAAAATTTAGCTTTCAAAATATGCAACTTACAAACTGACATTGGATAACAATTTCATATCACAAAAATGCATTAGCAAAATATTTTGTTCAAAAGATTATAAATACACAGAAAATGGTTCTAAACATGTACCTCTTGCAAAAATTAAAAACTAAACCGTTTTTTTTTTTAAAAAAGTAATTTGGATGCTAAGTGATTTAAACAAGTATACTTAAATTAGAAGACAATAAAGAATCATTTAATAAAATGATACTACAATGCGGCCAAGCAGTCTGTGTAATTTAAATATTATATTTTCCATGCTAATTTTAGTTACACCTATTTGTTTTTTCTTTTTTCATGAACATTTTTTAATTAAATAAAATGTGTAAAAACTATAAAAATAAAAAACTAGAAATTTTAGTTTTACTTTTCACTTGGATCAATGGATAAGCCTCGTGGCTGGCTTATGTTTTCATTTAATAAAACAATATGATGTTCTCCATTAAGAGTGGACACATCTAAAGTTTTGAGACGAGAGTCCACCCAGTAAAGATTTTTGCCAATCCAATCCACAGCTAGGCCTTCCACTAAATCTACTCCACTACCAACAACCTAAAACAAAACATTTATAAATTATTTCAAGAAACAATAAAACTAAAAAATACACAGAAAATTTTTTACTCTCATTAGTGTGGCAGTAATACTGTCATATCTCAAACTCATATCAATATAAACATTTTAACCGAATTAATCAACCATAATTATTATATAGAATTTTAAAAGTGTAAGAGAACACTCCTACTAACACTAGAAATAAGTCGTTTATTCAGGAAAAATTTCTTGTTTTTGGAGAAAGTGTATTTAAGGGAACAATTCAAGTTTATTTTATTTTTTTTTTTTTAAATTATTAAAAATACAATGCATGGGGTTTTTAATATAATTTACCAACCAATGAATTATAAATTTACATTGGCATTCATATATTTTAATGAAGAATCACTTGTCATTTCATTACGGGAGTAGTTATTGTTTTTAATATCAACACATTTTTCTTTTTAATTATTAACAATAAAAAGTTATAAATTCAAAAAATATTAAATTTAAGGCATTATTTAAAATTATTGAAAAGAAATATAAGTAGAAAACAAAGAGAAATCACAATTTTTTTTAAAATATACATTATCATAAAACAGAATTTAAAAGAATATCATTACTGGCAGATAATTTTTTGATATTCCTCTTTATTGGTATTCCAATTTGAAATGAAGAATTATTTTTAATTTCATTTAAGGAATTGTTTATCAATGATTTTAATGAAGAAAAAAATTTCAATAGCAAGTAATAATAAAGCTCTTAAATAGAACACATTATTTAAAATTATTGAAACAATTAAAAGAAATAAAGTAGAAATTTATTATATTGGAATGGTTAATGCATTGTATAGTATAAAAATATTATACAGACTTATATAGGTTACACATATATTGAATGAGTTATAACAAACTAATATTTCATACAGTTGGTAACAATTTTAGGCAATGGAAATGACACATTTTTTAGCTAATCAGATTCACACAGGCATTTATCATTAAATTAGAAAATTTATCATGATACTGTATGAAAAATTAATTTGAAATATATTATTAATTTAATAACAAATTAAACAAAATTATAAAAAAAATGTCAAAATAATGCATACTATTTCTGGTTCACCTCCTTTCACAAGACGGAAGACTTTTTTCAAAACCATGTCAGACCAATAAATAGTACCAGTTGACATTTCAGATGCAGTAGCAACCACATTCTCAACTCTAACTGGAACTCGTTCTAAAGTTGTTGTATTTAAATTGGCAACCAATATGGATCGACGATTTGATATAACTAAATAAGCACTCGTCCAGTCTAAAAAATATATACATGTACACAACTGTATGCTTATCTGATACATAAACTATTTATATATGTGACAAAAATTTATTTTATTCAACAGAAACAAGGCATTGATGAAATAGATTTCTGTGTAACATTTATAGTTAATGTTTGCAGCACTACACATTCATAACATTTTAAAAAGATAATTTTAATATTATGATTCCTATGAACACAATAACAAAAATTTCCCAAAAAAGATAGGATACACTTTTTGCTACCTAGACTAAAGAAGAAGAAAAAAACATGAATAATGCACAGAAATTCACACACTACAGCTTACAGTTCTATAAACAAGAACCTTCTTCAGTGTCTTAACGCCAAAAGATTGTTAGAGGTAAAGAGACAAACAGGTGTAAAATGGCTTCGTCGCTAGCGACCAAGGAACAATATTGAACAATTTAATAAATAAAGGGAAATAAACAGGTGTGAGGAGATTTGGCAGAAACACCAGAGTGCCATTGATTAAATTATAATAGACTTCTAAAGGTAGAGAAACAGTGGGATTCTAGAAAAATCATTAACTAAATTATTAGATTATCTCATTAGATGGAATGTCTCTCAAAAATCAATTTTGGTAGATGAACATGAGTAGAATGGTTTTCGAGGAAAACTCAAATCTGCAAATAGAATTGCGACTATCAGACATGAAAGTGAACAAAAATAAAAAAAGCTGAACTGCAGACACTGGGAGGTAGGGAGAGGGAGTGTTCTGTGTAATACTGCAAACCATAAGATATATAAATACATAACTTCTCTGCTGTGAGATTTTTATTTTATATTAAAAGTGGCAGAAGCATTTAGACAGTAAAATTTAAATTTTTCTTAATTATAATTTTAAACATCTTTGACTACTACTATATTAAAGAAAATTGAGCAATATTTAAGGCTAAATAATCATCATTTAAAATTAAAACAGTCACTAACTTTCACCTCAATATCTGATAGATTGATGCTAACAGTTTTAGCCACTTTGACTGTTTTATTTAACCAATCAAATTTGACTTTATTTTTTTTTAAAACATTGATTGTACGCAATTTGTGTTCGTCTATCAAATTGGCTTTCGTCAATAAAATACATTTATCTTATCATGCACCACTTAAAAAGGACAAAAGTAAACAAAAAACAAATATGTGCATGGGCAAACGCAGGAACGGCCAAATATAAGAACTAGTGAAGTTGAGAGAATTATAATGTAAGCATGCACAAATTCAATATGTGTCGCACCAAGGAGGAAAATCCTAGGTTAAATATCAGCAGTCAAAACAAAACTGCTTAGAGCTCAACAACCAAGAGCCTTATCCTTTCTACTCAACAGCGGAAGTTGCGGTTGTCAAGTCAACAGCGCATCTGCCGAAGCTCCACCCATTTTCTCCTGAAGATCATTCTTTCTCAGAAGGCTACTGCAGGGAAAAAAAGTTCATTCTAATTATGGTTATCGTTTGGGCAACTTGAGTTTAGGCAGTTATGGGGGGGGGGGCATTATAATTGGACCTCCCAAAAAATTACGCTCGTGTAACATTGTCAGAAATTTTAAAAATTGGGAGAAAAAAGCAGATTTCTGCTTTTCCACGGAAGTTTTTCATCCCTGAACTATGTATAGCGATGTTGAACTATGCATAGCGATTGATAAATGCCCATATTTTAGACATATCTCTCAAAGTTCTTTAACTCAAAGTTTAAGAGTAGTTAAGTAGTGCAATATACCCAAAACCATATTGACATGAACTTTGATAAATATTAAACATTAATAACAGTAATAGGGTCTTTAAGGTTGTTAAAATTAATATATATATGCTTTAAATATGAATTATACTTAATTAATCATGATGTATCAATAGGCAACATTAATATGATTCCAAATCAGATTTTTAACTTTGATATAAAAAGACATGTGTGACCAATGAGTTGACTAAATTCCACTCCTTGTATATGTTGAAGCAAGACATACGTTTTTATGCTAGTGACGTCTTAAATATCCAATAAAAGTCAAATCATTTCTGTGCACAAAAAAACCCAAAGGCATGATAAATTGTGGCTCCTGCCTTAAACTGTTTGGTTAGAGCTCCAAAATCACCAAGACTCTTAATAGTTAACAGCAAATAAGTTATTGTTCAAACTTGAAATCAGTATTGCAAAGATATTTATCCTCTGATTATTTATCTATCAACTAGTATAATTTCCCAAAAATTCAACTATTTTTATGGAGGAAAAAAAACATAAAGCTTCAAAATCTTACACTAATGAAAAGAGTTTCCATTCAAAAATAATAAAGGGGAATTATTCAATTTAGTGTGATTCAAAATAATTTTTATGCAATATTGATTCAAAATACTAATATTGGAAAGTGACGAATCACTAAATAAAACTTTAGACATTATTAAATGTCAATAAGAATAAACAAATAAAATTTCAAAAATATGGAATTAACTTAAAATATCTTAAACGAAGTCATCATAAAACTTACTTGTAGCTTTGCATATATGCCTATCAGCTGTAAGTGTATAGCCTTCTTGACATAAACATTTATAGGAACCTTTTGTATTAATACATTGCTGACTGCAAGCACCAGGAATAGCGCATTCATCAAAGTCTAAAAGAATGTATTTGGAATTAAACACAAATTAAAAAATATCAATAAATGTATTTAGAGAAACAAGTAGGAAATAATATCTTTATAATATATGTATTTTATGCTGATACACTTTAAATAACAAGGCACCAAAGTGCTTTTTCACTCTATAATTATTTAATTACATACTTAAATTTAAACACAACAATATTAATTTTTCAATAAACATTACGTTTTAATGGTCTGAAAGTATTTCAACATTACTTTACACCAGGTCAAAGCAATTTTTTGAAGAGAAACTGTTGTATTTTTATATCAAGTATAAAAAAATATTAATTTTTTCGTTAAACTTTATTAATATATTATAATTATTTAATAAATTTTACTTAAATTAACTTTACTCAAATTAATTGTAAATATAATAACAATAAAAATGATAAAAATAACATTATTTTTACCACCAAATTTTCACCTTTGAACCCAATAATTAAAAGTGCAATGCTGCTTGACGACATTGGTCTGTTAAGGGTTAAATATTATAAACTTATTGAATAAGGTTCTATTATTTCATATTTAATAACGGAACAAGCGAGCAACAAGTTCTTTACATTTAACAGTGAAATAAATTGCAAATATGTGTTTATCAATGCCTATAAAAACACTTTTTACTACATCTAGTACTTCTTTAAACATAATTTTAGATTTTTTTAAATGTGATTGATTTAGTTAAAATAAACAAATAAAATAACTATAAATGAAAAAATCAAAAAATAAATTTGCTGAAAGATCAGCGCAACCAAACATGTATGTATTCAAAAGCTCCGTTTTGGCTTACGTTCTTTCTTTATAATAAAAACTATAAAACTTATATTTTAACGAGTTAAAAATGAAAGTTTAATGAAAGTTATTAATGAAAGTTATCGTCAATTTAACTAATTGAGAAATAAATTTCCATCATAGAAACAATTCAGCTGACCATTCTATACTTGCATTTCATTTATGCATGTTTTGCTTATTAAACAAGACATTTTTAATCAATATAAAAATTTCAAAATCTAAATATTACAAAGAAATGTACAAATTCTTAGTTGAGGACAAACTTACCAATGCAAGTTTTAGTATCATTCAAAACTTTTCCAAGTGGACAAGTACAAATTGGACCAGAAGGTGTTTCAGAACAATTGTGAGTGCAGCCCATATTTTTTGTGGTACATGTCTCTATAGCTATAAGGGAACATCATAGTATTATTTAAAGTAGATAAATTTTCATTACAGAAATATATACTCCGAACAAAATGTTAATATCGCATGAATGTAGTAAAGTTTTCTATATATGAATGAATTTTTAATTTTCCAAAAGCTATCAAACAGACTAAGCATATTTAAGTATCATAAAAAAAGAAAAAAAGGACTTTAAATTTAAAAAAAAGAATTAATTAAAGGATTGTGTTTGAAAATGACTATTTCGTGAAAAGCTAATTTATTAACTACAATATTTTTATATACTACTTCTATATGTAATAAAATTCTATATAATAATAATATACAGAATTTTTTTAAACTTTTAGAAAGGAAACTGATTTATTATTAATTGATAAACAGATCAGAAAATATAGCACTTGAAAAATATTTAAATTATATTTAAAAGATGAAATGTCAACAACATAAAGTATTAATTAAATAAGATTAAATTGTTAATAAAAATAAGCCTATTAATATAAATAAACCTATTAATATAAATAAAACTATTAATATAAATATGAAAGAAGTAGCAAATTCGACCAAAGCAATTTCAGTTTAAATAACACAGAATATGACTTTTAATTAATAAATGACCTCCTAATATGCAACAATGAAAAATCTTAATTACCAGCACATAATCTCTATAATTAATCTACACCTCTAAACAACAGCAGAAAGTGCATGACATAAAACTAATATGAGTGAAATTATGATTCCACATCATCCTCAGAGTTATGCAAAAATTTGAAATGATAGACCAAAAATAATATTTTTAAAAAAAAATTTAAAAAAGGAAAAAAATGGATTTAAAAAAAATCTTACATCCAATATCCATTCATTAAAAAATATAAAGCTAGACTTACTGCAACCAGGACCTTCATCTGTGTCACCTGGACAATCTGAATGTTTATCACACACTTTAGTTAAGGGAATGCAACGTCCTGTAACATCTGGACAAGCCCATTCTTCAGTAGGGCAACCTTGTGGAGCAGGTCCTGAGAAAAACACAATATGCAAAAACTAACAATCTAATAATATTGACAAATCTAGCAATAGGTTATATTTATTTAAACAAATAAATTAATTTAAAAGCTACTAATTTAAAATAAAGTCAATAAAAATATTTTTCTTTGATATTTAATCAAAAGATAATGTTTGGCCTAATTATTTTTTTACAATAAAATACTTAATCACTAAAATTTGATCTTTACCACATGCATGTCGATGGTCTTCATCTGACCCATCTCCACAATCATCAGCTCCATCACATATCCAAGATTTAAAAATACATCTGGTGTTGTTGCATTTGAAATGATTTGGTGGGCATTCCACTTCACCTTTATGGCAAAAAAAAATTCATCAATGTTACTAAAATCAGAATGTTTTAAACAAGATACTAACTGAAGTTACTAGACTAATCAATGCTAATTTCATAATTAATACTGAATTAATGTATATGTTCTTTTTATAAAAACTTATAAACAGATATTATAAGTAATTTTGAACACTGGCATTTTATCACAAATCAATTAAAAGAAAATTTAAAATTTCAATTACGAATTAATGAACGATAAAATTTTAAATTACCACAAGAACTTGGTTCGTCACTTCCATCTTCACAATCAGCATTGCCATCACAATACCAAGATTTTGGAATACATATACGAGATGTTCGACACTGGAATGATTTTTCAGAGTCACATTGATCAGGTGCCCTTGATGCTGAAATTATTTATTGCTCATAGTTAAAATCAGATTGAAATTCATTATACGTTGTTAATAAAGTTAACATAATGTAAAGATGCAATCTGCAAAATAACTTGAAGCTTTTGCTCCAATTTAATTTCTAGAATAAAGTAAAAAAATCTAATCCATGTATTGATGTTAAATCTAATCCATATATTCAAGCAGTATATAGCAGAGAAAAGTTCTCACAAATTGTCCCTATTAAGTAAGTACCAGAGAATCGATAATGCATTTAATTTTTTATCAAAGAAAAATTCAATGAAATCATAAATAAAAAAAACTAATTACAATTATAAAACTAAGTTCAGATATTCAAGGGAATAAAATTTCTGGAAGGTACAAGGAGAAAAACCTTAATAAAAAAATGAAGAAAAAATTAAAACTAAAGAGGTCTATTAAATAGAGAGGAAAAAATTAAAAAAGGAAAGATCGTTTGATAAGCTATGCACTTACGACAATTTTGTTCATCAGAGCTATCTTGGCAATCAGGTACTCCATCACAATGATAACTTTCGTGAATACATTGTTTCTGATTAGCACATTGAAATTGGGAAGAAGTGCAAGATATAGGAGGACAGCTTTGCTCATCAGATTGATCAAAACAATCATTGTCCCCATCACATACCCAACTCTGGGGAATACAGTGTCCTGACCCTGGACAAGTGAATTGATAATAGGCACAAGTTTTTTCAGCTAGAAGAAAAAATAGAAATATCAATTTAATAATGTTACAAAAACATAATTTTAGGTTAATATAAATCAGCTGTCAAGCACATCCAAATTTTGAAAAACAACCGGAAAACTTACTGCAAAAATCTCCTTCATCGGAACCGTCCCCACAATCATTTTCAGAATCACATTTCCAAGACTTAGGAATACATCTTCCATTCTCACAAGGAAACTCTGTTGCTTCACAAGTGACATTAACTGAAAGGGAGTAAAAAACTTATTATTATAGTGATAAAACATGAGTTTTAAAACAATTCTAAATGCATCCACAGATCATTCTAGAATTGTACATGCTAAAACAAAGCAAATCATTTTTCTATTTAAATGGTCTTACGAAAATCTGATTGGGGTAAATTGATAACATGCTAAAAGAATTTATTAGCCCATTGGAAAAAATCAAAATAAAAAATTTAAAAAAAAAATCAAGGAATTATACTACACTAATAAGAAATTTCATTGAAATCAGGGAAAACGCAAATTAATTGAAAAATAAATTATTTGCTGCTACAGTGCAAAATGAAGGAGTATTGGTATGAACCAATAAAGCAAATGTGGTTTTCTAAAGGCTTTCTAAAGGTTAATTACAAATTAAAAGGCTTTAATGAATTGTTAATTAAATTACAATATAGGAACTTCTTTTTCTTGTCAGGTATGCCCAGAACCAAATCTTTCAAATTATTACCTGTAATGGACATGCCAAGTATGCACGTTATTACCAGAGTTCTAGTTGGAAAATGTATTAATAAAACAAAAAATTAATCTGTACAATTAATAGTTTTAAGTTTTAAATTACAAAAATTACAAAAATTTATTGTAAAATATTTTACGCATTTTCGACAGTCATACATTTTTTAACTATAATTAATCAAGATAACAAAAAAAGATCATTAAATTTTGAAAAAATCATTAAATTTTGAAAAAATCATTAAATTTTGAAAAACTGAAAATTCTAAAATTTCAACTTTATAAATAAAAAGATAAGATGAAAACTGAAACTGCTAATCTCTATAATTTAACATTTACTAAATATTTTTTAGCAAGTTATCATTTAGTTTTTAGTACCAAAAAGTTTGAAAATTTATTTAATGAACTTTCATTAAAGTACAGTACATTAATGCGAACTGTTTTTCATAATTTGATACATAGTTAAAAGCATCACAAATATATAAGTATAAACGTAACTCACCACAACCCATTTCATCAGAATAGTCTCCACAATCATTATCTGAATCACATCTAAATGATTGTGGTATGCAACGCCCACTACTGCAAGAGAATTCTCGAGATCCACAGGTGCTTTCTGATAATAAAAAAAATGAAGGAATCAAACTCAATAGAAGGAAAAAAAATAATAATATTTGAGAACATTTACTTAGAATTTAAACAAACAACACCAAAAAAAGTGGAGCTCCACACATAAGAGAAACAAAAACTTTATAACAAAATCAATGCAAATAAGTATCTTACTGGAGCAATTTTGCATTTCATCAGAATTATCTAAGCAATCGTCATCGCCATCACAAACCCAAGTTTTAGGAATGCACCTTTGATTGTCACATGTGAAGTCCCAAGAATTGGGACAAGCTTGTACAGGTGGTTCTGCATCCGGATCGGCTTGGCAAGTTTTATTATCATTATATAACCGCTCACCATATGGACATCCACATTGAACCTGAAGACCTATTTCAGTAAAATTTGATGGCACAGGAAAGCAGAATTTCTGGCAGCCGCCATTGTTGTGCAAACAAGGATGACGATCTAATGAGGAAATAAAATTTTCAGTTGAAGATGATCATATTAAATTGAATTTTCAGAATTGTGAACATTTTTGTTACACTTACTATCAAGCCTTTGATTTGCTTTGCTGAATACTTTAATACCATATAATCTACTACCTTCTTCAACAGTTGCAACAATATCTTCACCAACTCCTGTTTCTTTATGCATTCTTAATATTGCATCCAATCTCCAATCAGTCACATACAGCATGTCTGTAAATGACAAACGAGAAAATTAAAATATTATTATGTGTTTATTTCTCTGTAACATTTTAGCAACATAAATAAATATTAACCGCTAAAGTAGGAAAATCAAAATCAACAATATTTACAATCAGAAGATAAGTAAAATACTTTCAATATTCAATTTAATAAATATTATCGGTAGTTTTTTAGGTAAATAGTTAATCTGTAGCTGAAAGTGTGGGTTTAGCAAGATATCAATTTCCCAAAATAACAAAATTCAGCAACTGATTTCTGAACAGTTAGTTATGCCAAATCTTATGGATGAATTTTTTTTTAAAATGTAGGTACTTTTATAAAATTTAAAAATAAAATCTTTTTAGTTTTTCTGAGACATATGCTAAATGTTTTCATACATAAGGGTTTTCCCTGACATTTACAAGATTAAAAGAAAATTCAGTTCAGAATTTCTTTCTTTAGTGATTTCTTTCTTAACTCCACGGTTATTTAGCATCTATGTCTATCGACTTTTCATATGAAAATAAACAGTAAAAATGCCAAATTCATACATAACATCATAATTCGTTCATAAATACATCAATTTAAAAAAAAAGGATATAAGTTTTCTCATTTTTTATACAAACCACACATACATCTACAATATCTATTTTTCATGCATTTAACCGCAAAATTCAGTAAGAATATAAAATAAGCATTTCCAACATGTTTTTTTTTAGAAAGCATGTTTTATAGCCAAACCATTAAGATCAATATTTTTAAAATTTTATAATTTGCAAACGTTACTTATAAAATTATAAACTTTTTATATTGCATTGTTACTGCATGGCAAAATGAAAACTAAAGTGATTTTCTAACAGTAAAGAATTGTAAATTAAATAATAAAAAGTTAAACTTTAAATATCAAAAAATAATAGCACTGAATAAAGCTAAAAACACCACACAAATAAATAGACAGCCATTTCACTTCCTTAATAAAGTACCTTCTTCATAGACGAAACGCAGAATCATTTTGAGTTTAAACATAGAAGAAGGTGCTTCATTAAGAAGCAACCGCTTTTATTAACATACCATGATGAATAACCAAAGAGAAAGGATGTTTTATGCGAGGAGAGCTTATTGTTTGCACATCATCTCCATTCAAATCTGCATGTTGTATATGATCAAGGAGTGCATCACACCAGTACAATCTGTCCTTTTCATAATCAATTGCTAAGCCATTGGGCCAGCCAAGTAAGACACCTCTAAACACCATTAAATTAGATCCATCTAAATAAGCTCTGCTGATATTAGCTGGGCGATCCCATTCAGAATAAAACACATAACTGAAAAATAATATTTGCATATAATGAGACCACAAAATAATGTAGTTAAAATAACTGGAAAATAGTATTGAAATATGTAAAGGTGAAATTTAGAAGAAACGTATATATTTCCGAATACAAGCACACTCGTGTATAACCCACTGGCGGTTTAGCAAAAGGGCAAGATTGAATTGCTATGCGGTGAAGACAGCAGGTTAAAATACGACTTTTTACGTGCAGAACCGTCAGTGGGTTAAGCCAACAATTACTCTCTTTATTTTAAAAGTCACACAAAATTCAAAATTTGTATAGTAGTCAGCATAAGAAAGATAAAGTATGCTATGCTGGGAAATAAAAATTGTACCCCTTCTCTAGCAGTAATAGTTGCACAATGGGTAAAATAAGTATGGACCTTCCAAGTTCCTAATTAGAAGATTAAAAAATAATAGTATGCTTTTCAAATTGTATTTTTTATGTGTTCCTTTTTAAATTTTTATATTCTGTTTACAACTATAATTTCAGCATTCTGTTTTAAACTATAATTTTATGTATTTGTATGTAATTTTTTGGGATATTCACTGATTATCACTAATGCTTGATAAAAGCAGCATTTCCTTTGGCGATGCCCACCTGGAATTTTCCTACGTTAGTGGATCGGATAGTAAGCCGATCCTCCACCTTTAGCTTCTGAAAGTTTTCTAAAAATTCTCAGCTTATGTTTGGAAATATATCTAATTTGATAAAAAATCTAAAATTTGTAATTGAGAAAAAACGAAATCTAGTAAAGATTTTACCAAGTAAAAGAAAAAATAATAAATTAAGAAATGAAACATAAAAAAATCATTTATTAACAAAATTTTAAAAAAAAGTACTTTTTAATATATATTTCTTTTAATAGAATGTTATTACAAAATAATAAATTTAGTTAAAACATTGAAGCAAAAACAGGAAGATTGATAAAAATTATAATAAAATAAAAAAAAAACACTATGCAATACCCTAAGAACAAAAGATACATCAGTATTAAAAAAATACAACTACAATGCATAAGGGCATAAATGATGTATTTCATGCTCTTATGCATTGAAATACATCATACAACAATGCATAAGGGCATAAATAAAGACAGACGATCATTTTAGTACTATCAGAAGTACCATCATGAGTACCAATAAACAGAATGCATAATTTTATTATAAGTACTTGTGATGTTCCTTGCAACAGTATTGAAATAATCTTTTGTCTCTATGATCTACATCATTGTGCTTTTACACATTATTGTTTTATTTTATTAAAATATAAAATAGTAATTATAGAATAGTAATAGTGCTTTTAATTTTAAATTAAAATTCAATGATACTTCAACTAATATTAATAGAATAATATCATACTCAGTGGACTGACATAATCTTTCACAGATATAGTATTGACACACTTTGTCTTAACTGCATAATTATTGATTTTAGATATTAATATTCTAATTCATTAAATAGTAATAATAGTACAGAGATAATACTTTTAATTTTAAACTGTAAATATTTTTGGTATATATATATATATATATATATATATATATATATATATATATATATATATATATATATTAAAACTGTAATTGCAAATATGCTAATAAACAGTAATCACATTGCTAAGAAAACAATGATATTGAAATGGAAAAAAACTATTTTACAAGCAAAATAATATTTTCTTATTTCTGAAATAAAAATTAATAGAAACATTTGTTCAAAGTTCAAAAATTACAATTATAAACTCGCATGCTACATTTCATTTGCAATTTATACAGTTCTTTTTTTATGTCTTCTTTTAACAAATTCTGTTTTTTATGTATTTTTTGACGAATTCTGTTAAATAAGCAATTATTTTTTTATAAATAAAAAGTCTCCAAGTTCAAAGAATAGTATTATAGAAAATCAAATAAAAGCTAATAAAAAAACATTTATTTGTATGCAAAGATCAACTTCTTTAATAATTTCAAATTACTAAATCATGAAAGGATTATATTTTACCCTTTATTAGGATGGACCACAATAGCTCTAGGCCTTTTCAGGTTTCTTAACAATGTTCGCCGATATTGAAAATGCACCGTATTAATCACATTCAAAGTTCCTTTGCGGCTGTCAATATAGTACAGGTTATTGGATACCCAATCAAAAGCAAGGCCTTCAACTCCTTCATTCTGAGAGGCTAATACATTAGTTTGACCTGAAACAATACATTATATAAATAATTGATATCATATCCTTCAATACCATTCTTAAATATTTATTTAAAATTTAGTTATTTATTTATTCATCACTGTATATGTTTTAAATTAAGCAAACAAGAAATTTCGGTAACCTGGGATCACATTGTCCATAACAGGGACATAGCATTGCCCATAAAAGCTATTTAAATTATCTTTACACCAAGAAAAGATAACAATTAAAATTGAATAGGAAAAAAAATGCATAAAAAACAACAAACTATCGGCTAATAGAATGTCCTTCAATTTATGTTTGTATTATGATATACAACTAGAGTGTTAACTAATGGGAAACGAATTTTGAAAAAAAATTCTCAATAACATTAACTATGCATAAAAATTCTTTTGATTTGCATTTGAATATACCTTTTCTCATGTTTTACAAACTGATCAGAATCTTATTGGAAAATTTAGGTGCTAAATAACTGAAATACTCGAGTAAGGTATATTTGGAAGTATCAGTGCTTGGCATTTTTGTTAAATCTATGGGAAATTTGTCCTTTTCTCATCTGTTTGGATCTAAAAATCAACTCTTGAAATCAAAAAGTAAAGCTACTGTTTCACTTTTTAGTTGTAAGTGAAAAATAAGAATTTATAATAAGTTTAAATTCATTATAATTACCCAAAAGTGTACCTTTAACAATACGTTTCTCAAAAATTATAAAACAATACAAGAATGTAATTTGAAAAATTATAAATACATTTGAAGTGCTTTGTACTTTTAAGAATTTCAATAAAAGTTTTCATTAATCATAATGAAAGAAGTAAATTTGTTTATTATTAGGTATATTAGAAGTAATAATATTTGAAACTGAAACTTTCAATCAAATTGAAACATAAATTTACTTACCAGTTCCATCAACTTTTATTCGATAAATAACATCCAAAATAACGTCAGAATAGTATATATATCCTTGCTGGGCATCAAAATCAAGGCCTACAAATCTTGCACTCTTACTTACAATAGGAATCATAGCATCAGCAAAACCATTGGCAACAGGATTAAGTATTACCCCTCGAACAAATTTTTGCTGAGCGTATAACAAAAATTCTTCAACCTCTATAAAAATAAAAACAAAGTACAAATTATTCAGTCATCCTGTAATTTTATATTTTAAAAATTATTTATTATTAAGGATAAAAAAAATACATTAAAAGTAATAAAAATACACGAAAACTTACTTTTGCAAGTTTTTCCATTAGATGTAATCTCATAGCCAACATTACAGACACAGCGATAGCCAAGGCTAAAGCTGTCAGCTGACCGAGTCAAAAGACACATATGTTGACAACCACCATTGCTGAAATAACAGGGGTTCGGAACTGCAAGAAAATTTTTTTTAAAAAGTTTAACTCACAAAAATAACTATCATAGCAAAGCATGACTAAATTATGAATTTCAGGTATTAAATGTCATTCTGGTATTTATTGTGTTCTTTTATAAATATGATTAAATTAGAAAAGAGGACAGATAAAGAAGGACAATGCCCTAAAAATTGTAAGAGATAATTAGTAGGTTTTTTTTTTAATTTTCTCATCTCTGATATTAGTTTTCTCTTACTAAATTTCTCCTGTTCAGAATTTTTTCTGCATATAACTAAAAAATTTAATTAGCTTTTAAAATTATTTATGTATCAATCCTCTAAAAAACAGATTAATGAAAAAAAAATTTAACTTGACCAAAGGAATAAACTTTGTTGAAATTTAAATTTCATAAGTGGGCATTTATCAAGGATTTAGCTAGAAAAGCATACTTTACAAAGAAAAATTTGTTTATTTAAAATGTATTCGGTTCTATTTTTTGAAAATTGCTTTGTATATAATAGCAACACAAAAACAAATATTACAATTGAAATATTCAGAATATAAAAAGATGACTTGATTAGGTTAGGTTTTTTAAACATAATTAATTAATAACATCCAACTTACCAAGAACTTCACGTAAAGGGTGATAGGCTTTGATAGCTTTAGGTTCTTTCAACAAGGAACGATCACGATAAATAGTTTGAACATTAGAGGTGTTGTATAAGTCAGCTTTCAAAACTCCTTGTCTTGTCCCATCAGTCCAATAGATATTATTTTCAAACATAGTTAATTTACTAGGAGATGGCACTTTGGTACTTCCTCTTATTATGGATGTCCTAAGAATAAAATTTACAAAATTTAATTTTATTTTCAAATTTTTTTTACTGCTCATCAAATAAGAAAAATTATTTAAGATGTCAATGTAGCATACAAATATTGATGTTTCAGTTTTTTAATGACATTCTCAGACGATTTATGGTTAGCTACAAGTTTCAATAGGCCAAGTTTTACAGAGAGTTCCACACATTTACAAACGTTCTCAATGTAATTCCGTATATTCTTTGATAAAAAAAACACATAATTTTATTAGCAAAAGTTTCAACAATTAGTGACTAATCCAGGCAATGAACTATAGCAGTTTCCCTTACATGCCCAGTGATTTGAAATCATCCCCAAAGATAGGCAAATTAAGTCAACTATTAGAACTAGTATACGATTCTCGAAGCTAAATATTTTGAAATTTTCTTACTCAAAGCAGAAAAACTCTCACAATTTACACAGACGCAATATTATTTTAAGCTGTAGATGGCAACCTGTGGAAAACCAGCAAAAAAAAGAAGAAAATGTCATCTTCAGGAGAACTTTGCTTATAGGTTGGTCAACCCTGTTGTAACCCATTATTTGACTATGGGTATATTTTATACATGTTTAGGTGCTACATACCTTTTGCTATGGCAAAGGCATGAATATAGGGCCTATTTTCATGTTCAGGGAGGGCTGCTCAGTAAATGTAAAATGGATTAATTTGCTCAATTTACTTATCAATTAAGCTTGGAAGCAAACACTTGGCTCACATCATATAACAGAATTATAGAATCTTTCATTTGTTATTTTAAATAGAAAATAACAAAAACTAAATAAATAAATTGTATCAAGTCCAACCAAATAAAAGTTAAAGTGTGCTTATTAACCTTGAGCTTGTAAAATGAAAAACATAATTTTTTTTTCACATTTTGTAAAGCGATTTTGGTGTTCAGATTTTGGGAGGGAAGTATTCTAACAACGTGAGTCGCTATGGCACAGTTGTTAAGGCCTAAGCTGTCATAGTAAAGGACCAGCAATGTTTTCAATACCGCGAGAACTCTCATACTTCTTCCTTTTCTCACATTAAAAAATGATTACCGCGTGAAATTCGCACACTCTATTAATCAATTTCAAAATGCACGAATCTCGCGCTTCTTGGAAAAAGTTTCGTCTTGCGCCATTTTGAATAAAATGCGTTTCACTTTTCTACTTTGATCTTTCATTATTTTCATCATCGGTCCCTGTTATCTAGGTGTTTCCTTATTTACCAGTATTGTTCGGAACCAGTGCGAACAGCAGAACACCATCCCCTTGAACGATGGAACCCCTTTCAGAACACATTTCTCTGCAACCACGTGTTCACTAGAGGTAAGGTTTCTTCATGTAAGACTTTTAAATTTTTTATGACAAATTAAAATGAAACCTTTATAATACCTAAGTTGTTTCAAGTCAGCTCTATTTTTAGCTATTAATGAATTATTAAACTACCTCTTTGGTAATTTACAGCAATTTGTAAAAGTTGAAGGCTGTGAAATCTATGCTGGAAGACCTAGCATAAAGTATGAACATGGAAATATCGTAAACGAACTTCACTATTCTATAGCAGAAGTAATTGAAAAGCGCATGCTGGCAGATGTAGATGATGGGAAAGTGTGTGCACAATGCTGCAAATTTACTTAGTGATTCCGAATAGTCCAGCATCTGTTGAAAGGTCTTTTAGCACCCAAAACCGAATTAAGACAAAAGAAAGTAACAGATTGACTGATAAGCATTTGAGCAACCTAATGAGAATAGCTGATGAAAAAGTAGACATGGAACATTTTTTATGATGATGATGCAGCAAAATATTCTAATTTAAAAAACGTTAAATTATTCTAATTTAAAATATTCTAATTTAATTATTCTAATTTAAAAATGTAAAAAAATGTTACATATTATAATTAAAGAAAAAAAAATTTCTGAGTCTATTTGTGTTTCTTTAATTTTTAGAAATCTTACTTAACTTTTTGAAATCTCACCCTGTTTTGAGAAAGAGTGAGAAATTCTCTCCCATTTTTTTCTGTAATGAAAACACTGAAGTATCCATCCCTTGCAGTAGTTTAAACATCAATAAGTACTAGCTTGTCAGGGAAATAAAGGTGGCTGATGTACAATGCAGATTTCACTGCCACCATTATGCTAATGGTTTCAAAATTATTGAGCCTTAATCTCTATGACCACTGGCCCACAACAAACTATTGTGGGAATGCTTTAATTTTTTTAAATTATTCCTGCAAAACTTATTATTTGTTTTCAGCAAACTTCTCTAACATTATTATTTAACCCATCATTTTACCTAATCTAAAAGCACCCTACAAAAAATTAATTCCAAAGAAAAGTATTTGAAAATTAGGAACTATATTTTACCTTCCGCTTCCATCATAGTTGACAGCAACTATTTGATCGAGTTGAGAATCACACCAAAATACTCTTTTGGTTACATAATCTAAAGTTAAGCCAGATGCTTTGTAAATGAAAGTGTTGACGATAGTGACTCTGATTGTACCATCCATGTTAGCTCTGTCAATATTGTCAGCATCACTGAAGAACATCAAACTAAAATAAAAATGTATTTTAAGAGTGTGCAACCATATGCCAAAAACCATAGATTTTAGAAAAAGATTTATTGAACATTTAAGAAAAACAATTAATTGATAGTTCATTAATAAATAAACAAGAAATTGACAAACACTAAAAAAATAACCAAATACATATAAAATAAGTTTTTTAAAATTTTTTTATTATTATTATTATTTTTATTATTATCAGGATTCATTTTTTAGCCTAGTATTTCTAATTTTCGTTCTATTTCCTTTCTTTATTCATATTATTTATTCTTTATTCATATTCACATTACTTTCATTTATTAGTTTACTTATTTTAGTTACAACCTATTTAAATAATGTATGTTTTTTTAAGTTAAGTCAAAATATGACATTCGTTTGAAATTTTAAAAGTTTTAAGATGAAATCAAAATGAACATGCAAAGGACAAAATAAGAGAAAATCTGTTAAGCAGATCTAATTTCGAATACATAATTTCTTTTTCCATAAAAATTTTTTTCAAATACATCTACAGTAAAACCGAGTATATTAATAACTGTATAACTCGACAAGAAGAATCAAATTTAAATATTTTTTCTCAAATTGAAAATAATTGTCAAAGTTTTTATT
The DNA here is from genome assembly GCA_949128135.1 of Parasteatoda lunata. NCBI lineage: Eukaryota > Metazoa > Arthropoda > Arachnida > Araneae > Theridiidae > Parasteatoda > Parasteatoda lunata. Next base: position 31,536,412 of record OX421970.1, on the reverse strand, counting down.
AAAATTGTTCAACTAACTAGTTTCAGTAAAAATTCTATAATAAAATTATTTCTAAAATAATTATATTATTAGAAACCTTTGACCATGACCTTTTCCAAGTATTAAAAATTTTGAGTTATAAAATGTTTTAGAGAAAATGCCGTTGTAATAAAATTATAGGGCATATGCAGATTAACTTTTGTGATCCACTCTATGTCTTCAAGGATTTGACATAATCAAACTTATTGTCTTACTTTTTTATATAAGAGATTAACTTTTACAAACATACTCTTTTTCATAAATTAAGCAGTGTAATAGGAATCCAGTTTTTAAGATAAGCTATTTATGAAGTTAGTCATTTAAATATGGTAAGCTCACTAGACGAAAAATTAGTACACAATAATCAATCATAAAAAGTCTAATTTAACACCCTGTAATTCAACCACAGAGCTTGATAACTACCTGAATTTTATTAGGAAGTAAACCGATACGTTTTCACGGATACATCACATCCAATTAAAAGTTACTCATTGAGGATTTCATTGCATAAATTCTCTAAATTAAAAGAATGCTAGTTTCAGTGTTTTACCCATGTTCTCAAATGTACCACAAACTTTTTTTTATGGGGTTCAAGTCAAGTGATTTTGCATGCCCATTGCCATGTATAGGGTATATGAATGTTTATAGCCCAGTCTAATAGCCTTTCAGTTGGATAAACTCTGATGTCAAATTGAAAAAGAGGGTTATTAACATCATGAAGATATTTTTTTAATTTTATAATCGGCATTGAATAGCTGACCCAATTCTGAGTTTAAGACTATCAATGTTTAACTCTGTAGCCTTGTAATTATCAACCCAATCCAGGAAACAAGGAAATTCATGGATCAAGTACTTAGAAAAATTAGCTCACATGTGCGGTACATGAAAACTTTCCATGGTTAGCATAACAGGAAGGGGACTTTAAACTATGATCCGTCTACCCCTGGGATGAGCGCTGTGGTCAATGTGAACCAAGTGCAGAATTGGTAACGACCAGCCATTGCTGTGATTCAAACATGGGTCATGTGATAGGGAGGTGAGCGCTCTATACTCTGAGCCACCATGGCTGATCATGAAAATATTAACTGGTTCATGAAGATATTGGACAAAGGAAACATGATAGTTCATTTAAAAGTCACCTCAAAGAGCAAGCCCAACCTATAATAAGAAAACTTCTCCCAAATCATCACAGACCCACATCCAGCTTTAAACTGATTCTTTCAAGGCCCACTAATTAATTGCCCTATAAGCTTATGAAACTTTTTAAAATATGTATTATAAATGAATTAAACAATAAAATGATACAATAAACAAATACTACTTTAGGAAGTTCAAAAATAATATGTACCCCAAGTGTGGATCCAATGCAATGTCCATTGGGGAAGAGAGATTACGACTAATGAGAATTGCATATCGACTTCCATCCAATTCCATGACATCAATTTTTTGACCAACAGCATCACAAACATAAATTTTATTGCCAATCCAATCAATAGCAAATGCAGTAGGACTCCATGGGAAAGAAACATTAAAATCTGGCACATGATCTGAATTCCTCCAAGGGTCTAGCTTTATTGAATAAATCTATCAATAAGAAAACAAAAATTAGTAATGGTTATGGATAGAAACTCTTAACTAATTTTTAAGAAGAATTAAGTAATTTTAAATAGGAGATAACATTTTATTAAAATGAAAAATGTAGTTTATTGACATCACAAATAGCTACATTTAGTGTATTCTCTAAAAATGTTTAGTGAATTATTTTGAAAAATAAAATTGCAAAATTGGTGTATAAATCTCCAGCTGTTTTTGACCTGAAAACATACAAATAAGATGAATACACTTGTATTGCTGGCTTATGTAGTTCTGAAATCTTTTTGAAAACCACTATATATCTATTTATAGTATCAATTAATAATATATCTATCAATAATATAATCTGTGAAAACTTTCTAACAAAAATAAAATGTTATAAAAAATAAATAAAAATGAAAAAAGAAATGTTTTAGAAAAAAGGCAAAAATAATAATAATTAATAAATACATTTGCAAATGAATAAAAAATATTTTTTGATGCACATATTTCATTTATTGTATTCTTTAAATTGTGTATGGTTAATATTTAAATTATCAAAACTGGCAACTTCATTATTTAGTCCAAATGAAGCATTTAAATAATATTAAGAGAAAATATACAGTCAGTAAAGGAATTGTTCCAATATTAACCAAAGACAAGAGTTTGAATATCAAAAACCATAATTTTAGTTATCTTAACTTGATTATATTTTACAATATAACAAAGCATCACTAATCTATTTTGCTTTCAAATAATTTTTTAAGAAAATAATAAGTATTTTATAAATTTTTTAATTCATTTTTAACTTTTAAATGAATAAGCCAAAATTTTTCGAAGATAAGCATATTTTTAAAACACATTCATGTGTATAAATGATATTGCATTCTCACAACAAAAATGTATGCATACGGCAAAAAGAAGCCAAATTCTTTTCACGTCTTCTCTTCTTCTTTCAACTTCTAAGAAGTCAACTTAGTGTGATTGTGCATTAGGATAAAATTGTTGAAGAATATAAAAATCATTTCCCTATGCATAGACAATGAATCAAAAACAATCACGCAGTATCTAACAAATTATTGTAGATGGGGAAAAAAATTATTTCCACTACAGGCATTCAGAAAAAAAAAATGTAATAACCACTATGCATAAACAATGAATCAAAAACAATCACGCAGTATCTAACAAATTATTGTAGATGGGGAAAAAAATTATTTCCACTACAGGCATTCAGAAAAATAAAATGTAATAACCACTATGCATAAACAATGAAGTAAAAACAATCACGCAGTATCTAACAAATTATTGAAGATGGGGAAAAAATTCTTTCCACTACAGACATTCAGAAAAAAAAATTGATGTTTTCAGACTAATTTTATCGAAATTAATTGATTTTTATAACTACAGTCAAGAAATTTTATTATTTAATTACCAGTTAAGCCTTATTCTTCTGCATAAATATATTACAGAACACTTACACTTGCTATTAGAGTTGAAAATAAAGAATTTTAAAAAATAATAACAAGACCAAATTCTTAGAAATAATATTAAACTTTTAGGTATCTGAAACTGATTTTCCCTGAATTTTTTTTTTTTTTGGGGGGGGGGCGGTATTTTAATGATATTCCTTGGCATTTTTCAGATTTTACTAGATTGTTAAAATTCTTTGATCTCTTCATGTTCTTTGGCCATCCTGTACAATAAAGAAACTGAAGAAGATTGGGTTTTCATTAATGCTTACTTTCCGTGTAACAGTATCTGACCAGAATAAAAGATTTTTTCCATAGTGATAGTCCAAACCACTAGCAGCGGTAGTATTTGTTATCAATTCTAATAAGGAACCTTCAGCATTGACTTTAAAAATGGCACTATGATGAGCAAAAATAAGTCTCATAGCAGAACCTAGAAAAAAAAATAGTATTAGTCACAGAATCACAGTATTAATCAACTTTCAATGAATGTGTCAATCCAAATATAATACCTAGCATTCAACATAATTATTAGATAATAATTAATACACATAATAAAATAAAAAATTTGTGTGTGTAGAGCACCGCTCACCGGATTGTGCGTAATCGCAGGTACTAGACATTCAACATTAAGCTAAATTAGTACATTTGTAAGCAAATTATAAAATCAGATTAGGATTTTTTTTAATTATGAACTTTTTCAGGAGTATCTTTTTTTTTAGAGTGGGTAGTTTTTTTTCAATATTTCTGCACTTAAAAGCACATCACACCAAAATGAAGCATCCTAGAATTGTCTTTATCGCAAAGTTCAGCTTTTTTAAACCTTTAATTTTTTTCTACTGACAATTAATTCTATTCTTAAAAAAATAATTTAAGAAACCCACTCAAATTATTTTTCAATTTTATTTCGTTATCTTTTTCCCTAAATTTTTTTAAAGAGAATATATAGCAGATATTAATTTTGAATTAAGATAAACAAATGCAGTGAACTTTCCTTTTTCATTTAAGACCGGAAAGAAGAGAAATAAAAGATAAAGAGAGTATAAAAAAATATAAAAATATTTGATTCTCACGGTAACCATTTCGAGTGTTGATGCTCGATTATTTCATCTCTCGAGCAATACGTGCACTTGGGTGCAACTCAGTGCATGTGTTGCTCCGCTTATATACCGTAATATTGGGATACAGTTATAATAGCAGTGATTTGCTAGTTTAGAGCTCTAATAAACCAAATATGAGTTCATTGGGAGCACATTTAATTAACTAAGGAAGAAATTATTCGGTAACATAACAGAAGGATCAATTTAGCTGAGAACATGTACTTTATTGAGCACATATTGCACGATTTTTACCTCATTCTTTTCATCTTTTTATAAAATACAAATCCCGTAGAAGCGAAACAAAAAAGAAAGGGAAAAAAAACATTTTGTACTAAAACTTTCGCCACTTATTATGAGAATAAATTTGAACTTACTGTTTCTGGCTTTACAATGCTTTGGTCGAACCAGATCATAATCTGTAACACAGGAGCACATGTAACTGCCCATCGTATTGACACAAACTTGTTCACAATAACCCCATTCATTGCATTCATTCAAATCTGAAAGAGTAAATAACTTTTTATAGCTATTGCAATATTATGATTAGAAAGAATCATAATATAGAATAATTAAGCATCAAAAATTACTAGTGCTTTAACTTGAATAAAAAAGAACTGTTGAGCAATAATCTATAATCGAAAATTTAATATAAAATTTAAAATTATATTTGAAATATACTTCAATTAAATTGAAATATTCTTTAATGAAATTATACTGTAATACATTGTGTCATATTGGGCAATAAAATAGAAATATAAATAAGTTTTTCCAGTCTCTTCAACTTTACATGCATGAATTTCAGGAAAAATGCATATATTTTGCAAAAGGAAATTTAAAATAGTGTAACAAAATAATATGAAGTCAAGAGAGAGGGACAGTTCAATTTTGTCATCAGTTAATAAACATTGACTGATGATAAAACTGATAAAATAAACCAATAAATATTAATGATCTTATTATTCCCATTTACTTAAAAAAAATAATGTAAAAATGAAATAGTAACACTTCTTTTCATATTCTTGTCTCAAGTAAGTCTCAATTTTTGTTAATACAAAATAATTTTCAGCGTATTACTTACAAAATGCAATGGAAACAAAAGCTTTTTAAATATTCTATAAAATGACAAAAGAAGAATAATACATACCTACACATTTTTGAGAGTTCAAGGGATCAACTTTCATTCCAAGTCCACAAAAACATTCTCCACCTTCAAGTGATGCACGACAATCATATTCACATCTTAGTGACCTACACAGGTGAGATGCTAAATAAAAACAAAAATTGAAAAAAACAATTAGAAGACAAAATTATGATCTTGACTTGCACAGATACTTAATTTAGCATGGTAAAATAAATAAATATTCTGCACTTAACAGTTGACCATAACATGCTCTAATGAGTTTCTAGTTCATGTTTCACTAGAAAATGGAGTATATTCAAAGAGAGTCACTAAACACAACTTTTAAATATTTTCAATTAGTCAAAAATTATGTTTCATTTGTCAATGAAATAAATAGCTTAAATTTCTTACAAAGCTTTCATTATAATTGTATTTTTCTTTACACTTGCAAAGATATTAGTGCAAAAAATATATACTTTAACAAAACAGAAAGAAAAAAAGCTGTAGTATTAGCCAACTTATTTATACAAAATTATTCGTTTGTTAAAAGTTTTATAACTATATTCATACTTATTTAAATAAAAAGTTAGAAACCAAAAACAAGCAAAACAAAATTTTAAAGATATGCATGTTAGCAAAAACATCACTTCATCAGGAGACACACTGTCTGCTAACACACTGACGCCTCTTTGTAATCAGTGGATTTTCTTATTTAGTTTATCTATTATGGAGTCTCGGAGCACAATAAATTTTTGGTTTTATCACTGCCTACAGAAAGGCTCCAGAATGTTATCAGACAGTGTGTCTCCTGATGAAGTGCTGCTTTTGCTAACATACTTTAAAATTTCTTTTTACTTGTTTTTTGGTATCTAACTTTTTATTTTTGGTTTCTAACTTTTTATTTAAAATGTTTACATAAGACAAATTCGGTTTTAGCTGCTTTTAGCACTTCTCCATTTTGACTTACTATTTTAAAGTTTTTTTCTTAAGATTTGCTTTAATCAATTTCATAATATATATATATGTGTGTGTGTGTTTATATATATATAATTTAAAATTAATGCAGTTTTCTAAAAAAAGTGAGCCTTCCTCACGCTAAACATATGAAAAAAGAAAAACATTGGTATTTACAATGTTCAGCAAATATCGTGTGTAATTGATAATTAAGCATTGAATAACTTGTTAATTTTGTGATTTATTTAAAGCTTATCAGAATCAGGTTTGCTTGTTGAAAATCATTGATCATTTGCTTTGTTGAAGAGCTTATAAAAATGCACAAACTTACAACATGCATTTTTCTCGTCTGCTCCATCTTCACAGTCACGTGTTCCATCACAAAGTTTCTTTTTATCAATACACTTCTTCTCTGCTGGACACAGGAATCTAGAGTCAGGACATGATATTAACGCTAAAAAGAACAAAAGAGAAAAAGCATAAAATAACATTGTAAAATTTAACGTATGTTTGAAAAACTGATAAATATCATTAAATAACAAGAAACAAAAGAACGCCGAATTTTAAGAAATATTAAACTCTCAAAAGCCTTTCAAGTGTAATTGCATTGCTTACTTAATATTTTTGCAAATATGATCATTTTAATTCTAAAAGATCATCTCCAATCTATTTTTTTTCAGTTGTTATTGTTTGTAACAGCATCAAAAGCCGAAATCGTTAAGAGAATTCGACACGAACTGTATTAATTCTCAGTTTCTAAGATAAGATTTGCACATTAAAGTCTAAAATTCTGCTGAAAATTTTCTTCAGAAAAACAAATTTATCTCGTAAAACACTGTAGAATTTTGGGCAAACTACATCAATATCTTACGAGACCTAATTCTTCACTGAAGCATAAAATTTTTTTTTTATTTCAATTCGTTTTTAAAATATTTAATAGAGTTTGTAGTAGGAAAGTGTAATAAAACTAAACTCATTTATCTCTCAAAACTAAGAATTCCTATAAGGAGAAATGGCCTCTAGTTAAGAACCACTACTACATAGACCAATATTTCTCAATATTGGATTGTGATCTAGAATTAGGTTGCGGGGTCTTTTGAAAAGGATCTGCAGTAGTATAGTGTAACCAAACTGACCACATTTCTTATTTGAAATTTCCATTTAGAGGGAGAACTTGCTTATGGTTAGGAACCTTTATTCTAGACCAAGATTCTCAACTTATAGATTGTGACTCAGAATTCAGTTGTGGAAGCTTTTGATCATCAAAGCTTCATATAAAACAAAAAATGAAATCATTCAAAATAAAATAAAATAAAAACATATTAAATTAATCAAAATGTGAATTGAAGGTTAATAATATATTCATACTGCAATTAGCTTCATCAGAATGATCTGTACAGTCAGCATGTCCATCACATCTCCATCGCATTGGAATGCAGATAGCGTTGGTGCATCTAAACTGCCCATTATTGCAAGCGGGAAACTCTATAAGTAATTCAAGAGCAATTAGAATATAAGCTACAAACATAAACATATTTTTAAAAATTAAAACTTTTTAACTGTTATATCAAAAAAAATTCCTTTTTAACATATTAATTTTAAGTACTTTTCTAGTATAAATTTTTTTAATTAATATTAATTAAATTTTTAATATTAACTTAATTTTTTTCTTTTTTTTTCTTTGAAATAAAAGAGGAAAAAATTAAGCTGTAAAATTTATACATACCACATTCAGCTTCGTCAGAATTGTCGCCACAATCATTCCAATGATCACATTTTTTACTTTCATCTATACATTTCAATCCATTTGCACAACGAAATTCATTTAATCTACATTTTGTTGTGTCTAAAATAGAATAAAAACTTGAGTTAATTCCATTATGATTATTTTAATTATGATAATTATTTTAAATATAATGGATGTAGATCATTCGCCTGATATATTCAAAACAACATAGAAAAAATTAGGTTTTGTTAATTTAATTTTCTATTATTTTTTATTATAACTTTACACTTGTACACATTTACTTTGAGGACTAATTCACAATTCAAATCAAAATATCTGAAAGTTTCTGAGGGAGTTAAATATAACTTCTCACTGGTTTAAGAACGGGGCTTAACACAACAAGATGCCTATCATGTAAAATCTTACTTTACTGGGCTAAAAAATGGGAGGTTCAGAACCAGAAACAATTATAAAACGCAATGAGCCCTGATGGTTTAGGAGCGTTTTCCGCAACACGAATTCCGCATCCAGCTTGCACCGACCACAGTGTTGACGTAAAATATCCTCAGAGGTAGGCAGATTCTGGGTTTAAGAGTTCCCTTGCCATCAGGCTAACCGTGGGAGATTTTTGTGGTTTTCCACTCCGTGTAACGCAAATCCGAGTCAGTTCCATCAAAAAGTCCTCCGAGAAGGCAAATTTTTCCCACTACTTGATCCAGGAGTTCCGTTGTCTTCTGGATTGGGTTCAAAATTACAAGGCTACGGAGTTAAACATTAGTGGTCGTAAACCAAAAGTTGGGCCGGCTGTTCAACAATGGATATAAAATATAAAACAACAATAATGCCGAAAATACTTCCTTTTGAGAAATGACCCACAACTCATACAGATAGTTTTATCAATAATGTTCTGCCCCTTAGGCAAAGCCAAATTTAACGGCTTTAGTATTTTATAAAATTATGAAAAATATTTTCACTTAGTTATAAAACAATTAAAAAAGTTTGTCTTACATAAAAAAAAAAAAAAATTTCAAAACATTAAAAATGTTGTTTTAAGATTAGTTTGCAAAAAATTTATAAATGAAAAAAACAAAACTGGAAAAAAAACTTAAACTAGATTCCTATTTTAGAAAATACAATTTTAATATTAATCATGGAATTTGAAGTAAAATTAACAGAAAACTACTTTAAAACAGACTATACAACATTAAGTCTAATTTAAATAAAATCATACAGTTATCCGAAAAGTTAAAAACTCAGAACTTACTGGTTTTACATAGTTCATCGGATTCATCACTTTCATCTCGACAATCATAATAATGATCGCATCGTTTTTCTATAGGAATGCATAATCCACTACCACACTTATGGTCACTAGGCATACAATTTCTATAATCTGAAATGGTGAAAATAACATTAAAATAAAGACAGTAAATTAAAGTAAATAATAAATTTAAGGGCTTTTACAGTCTACTTACTACACGTTTCGCCTTCATCAGTGCCATCTACACAATCTACCACTCTATCACATCGCCAGTATCGAGGTATACAATATGACTGATTAAAAACATAATGGCCACATGAAAATTGATTAGGATTGCACTGTGGGGGTGCTGAAACAGAATGCATTGAACTATATATTTTTTTCCGATAAAAAAAACATATAGTAATAAAGTAAATTTTAAAGAGACCATAATTTTTATCCAAATAAAGGAAGAAGGATTATCCGTGCTTTATATAAATTTAAAACAATTTGAAGAAAGCGTAAATAATGTCATACAAACAGATAAATGGTATTAGTATGCAGAGCTTAAATTTTTTAATTCTATATATATATATTGCAAATAATTATTTGTAGATTTTATACTAAACCATTCATACTTAATTTTTAAACTGGCATCATAAATTTCGTAAGCACCAAATGAATGATTGTTAGATAGTTTATATGTTTGGTTGAATTGATTAGGTTTAATGGTGAGCAGGAACATTTTTAATGAAATTTATTAAACACTGAATAAAATATCAAAGTATAAATTTTCTAACACTTAAAATATAAAAATAATAACTTATAGCTTCATCACTAAATTTTTAGAGTCGCTTTTGATGTCACTTCATTATAATATGTAAGCATAATTGCAGGAGCTAATTAGGAATTTCATTTGGCAAAATGGAAATTTTCCTTCTCCCAAAAATCTAAATTCGCAGTGCTCCTAGCTTCAGCTTCGAAGTAATTTTATTCAGCTCTCCAATAGTACAGAAATTGTCATATATGTCTGTTGTATGACATTATTTGGCTTTCTTCATATTGTTCCAACTTTAACTAAAACTACAAGAGTTAGTTTATGTTTAAATAAAAGATAGAAATAATGAAAATAGATTTGTAACAGAAAATAGTTTAATCTGGCACGTAGTGGAATTTAATCTGGCACATATTTGTTTATAGACAAATGATGCTTTTACATCATTATCTATCACTGCCACATAAATTATTTTAATTAAAATACAACTTAAATACAATGCATAACACATCATCTTTTACTTTAATTAGATTACTGTGTAGAAAGGACATAAATTATCATCGATTGGCTGTTGAGCTCTTTCTGTATGGTGATTAATTTTATGTATATGAATAGCATATTGAGTAATAAAAGATATTAGGCCATTTGACAGAAGACCTTTTTGATCAAAATTTAATTAATCCATCAACAATGACTGCACATCGATGTACCATTAGTCTATAACTTTTATATGTCTGTCAAATAAATTTTAATGCAGGGTTATGGTATAAGAATTCATTCGTGAAAGATTGTATATTCGTTGATAAATCGTTATTATTATTTGATTCTATAACGATTAATCAATTCAGTATAATTATACATTTTCAGATTAGATTCTCATTGACAGCTCGTAATATTTAGTCTGAGACTAATTAATTACAGACAATAAACTGTATGCTGTCATGTAAATAACAACCTGGCCAATCGACAATCTGAGCTTTACGGGCCATAATTTAAAAAACTGTCCATTTTTAAATCTTGAAAAGAGTGCTTTTGAATCCCCGAACGATGGAACGCTAACACAAATCATATTAGTATCTATAAATACTTGCTGAGCGAGTCGAAATACTGATTGATCGGTGTAAACTAAACTGATCAATCTGTTCACCTAACCGGCATCTACCCTCGCCATCTTGGACTTTAGATTACATTTTTTGACTTTCGTTTTCTTCATATTTTATTTTTGCACTAAGTTTGAAATACAAATCCTAAGACGAATTTTAACAAGGTTGATAGTTTCGACTATCTTCAGATAACGAGAACAATTTCTCTTGTAGGTGAACATTTCCCAAAAATTGAAGAAAAAAAATTTGAATTCCACAAAAATAAAAACTTACTAACGTACACAGAAAACTAATTTATCACTGAACCAGGAGAATTGAATAATTGTGAAATTATTTTATACAATGACATCATATTTTTGCTGGCATTGAATAAAATGATTAATGCCAAACAAAAATATTACTATTCTTGTGAATTTGGATTTTGAAATGAGTATTGAGAAATCAAGTAATTAAATTTTCTTAGTTTTTGTTTGTTTTTAAAAACTACTTAGACTGACTGTAACTTTTTTAGTAACATGAGTTTTGAAGGACTTTGAAAACAGACTTTTTTTTAACACAAGAAAAAAGAATTATTTTTTAATTTAACTTTAAGCGTGTAAGAACAACATTTTAACACCATTTTTATCTGAAATGTTTTAGCCTTGAGAACTGAGTTTCGAAAACTTCTTAGAAAAAGTATCCTTGCAGGGGACACGATATCTTAAAAAATAATGCGCCGATCTTATTTAGATGTTGCCCACTTCTTCTAGGTATAGAATTGACTATATATTGAACTATATACTATATAGAATATTATAGTCAAATCTATATAGAACTATATAGAATTGACTATATATCTATTCAATGGTTCAGTTTTTGTTTTATATGCTCCAATCTCATGCATCTTCGATGCATGGGGGCCAATGATGTAAAGTCAAGTGCTTTTGCAATAAAAAAAAAAAAATTTAAAAAACTATATATTGAACAAAATGGTTTCCCTTTAAGCGCAACTTAGTTTAGGCAATGATGTAAATTTAAATTTTGCCAAAATCACATTTTACTTTTTTTTTAAAAATTTAATATTTTTTTTTTTTACACACAACTGTTCAAAGTTTAAAATGTTTTGGAATCCTTCGTTTAATTGCAGTAAATTCTACTATATTAATGCATCGACCATATTCAAATTTTGCACACTTTTTCAAGATAGACTTGATAACAAAATAGACTGAAGGCTATAGCTTTTTTAGATGGCAACGCATGGTATAAATTGTACCGAACAACACGTCTTAGATTTTTATTTATTTTTCGTACACAGCTCAGTCAAAAATCAAACCTAAACTTTTTTTGAAATAATTCGTTTATTCCATGTTTTATTTATTTTTATAACTGTCGTTGAACAGCCGACCCAAATTTGAATTTATGTCTACCAATGTTCAACTGCGTAGCCGATGTTCAACTCCGTTTGAGTAATAACTTTTTGATTCGCTTCATTTTAGTCGATTTTATTGTAAATCCTCGTAATGTTTCTACAGTTTTTTTTGACATTTATAGCTACCAATTTTCATGCGGTTTTTAAAATCCTGATACATTTATTACAATATTACGGATCATAAGTTATAAATCGCGCATTTCATTGATCACTTTTTGACGTGTTTCCTTTTCGCCAATTTCATCATAAATCTAAATGATTCCTTGATTTTTTAAAGGCAGTTACTGCTACGTTTTTGCGTGTGATTTTGAAAATCCCGTATTTTCCCTAAGAAAATACCCGAATTTCATCGCGAGGCGCGAGTTTAATCGCACATTTTAATAATCACTTTTTGAAGCGCTTTATTTTTGCCGATTTTATCGTAAATCCAAGTTTTTTTTCAATAATTTTTTGACAGTTTTTGCGATGCATTCCCACGTGGTTTTAAAAATTCCGCATTTTACTATGAGTTGCGAATTTTAAATCACGCATTTTTAAATAATTACTTAAGGGAGCGCTTTATTCGTGCGGCTATCATTGTAAATGTAAAAAAAAATTTCCCGTTATTTCCGTTATTTTAACTACCATGTTATTACGACACGCGAGTTTCTAATCGCGCATTACGTTTTGATACTACTTATTTGTGCATATTTCATCGTAAATATAAGTAATTTTCTGTAGTTTTATCGGCAGTTAGTGTCATGCATGTGTAGGTTATTTAGAATTCCGATATTTTACTATGTTCTAGCAACATGAAAAAAATCGAAAAGTGGAAGAAAACGCAAATTTTAAAACTGCTCACTTTTTGTAATATTTTTTTTAATTTCTTGCAGTTTATATCATTTTTTAAAAAAAAAAATAGAGGAAAAAAAATACCTTTTCTATTTAAAATTGAAAAAACATTTAATAATTAAAGAAATAGTAATAATATAGTATAATATCAAATAAAAATTTATTTATTTTATATTTTGGATATAGTTTTCTGCCAAAAATCAAACTTTAATGTTATTTTAAAACCTGTTGTTCAATATTTAGACAATTCCACCAATGCATCCACCTATTTCAATTTTTATTTAAATTTTTTATGGATAGAATTAAAAATGAAATCGATTTGTTGAAAACATTCTTAAAGCTTGGTGTCTGTGTTCATCAAAAAGTAAACAATATAGAAATAGCGGCGAACTATAGCTAAAATCGGTTATACTGCACCCACGGAGTATAATGCGTGACTGCCAAATTTTAACAACAATACACACTGACTCAAAATATCGAAATCACAAGATTTTGTAGAGATGGTTATCTGTACAATTTCTACATACAAAATAACAAGATTCTAAAACCGGAATCTTAAAAACTTTCGCAGTAACCATTCGTTTTTGTTATGTTTGTGATGTGGAACAGACTTGATATTCTAATTTTACTATTGAGACAAGTAAATAAATTTACACGTAATTTTACTCTTCGAATTCTTCTGTCTTGTAAATTTTAGAAAGGTCGTGGATCATAAATCAACTTTAGGAAAGTAATATCACAACATAAAGTGTAAGAGCTTTATGACCCAACGGGTGCCCATCCCCTAAAATTTGAAAATCTCATTTCTGCTAACAAAGATGCATTTTTTATTTAAGAGGCAATATTTTTATTTTATTTATTTATTTATTCTTTTGTTTTTATATTTATTTTAATTAGATTGACTGTGCTTCTTTGTTTTAATTCCCATCTTGTTTTTATCTTTTTTTAAGCCCAAGTCTAACAGATTTGCAAATTAAATGGTAAATAGCATAAGTCAGTTTGTAAAAAACTATAAATACAATAACAAATCAGGATGGCAAGGTAATTAAGCCAATAGACATAAAAATAAATCGGAAGTATAGGTACCCAACGGGTGCCCATCCCCTAAAATTTGAAAATCTCATTTCTGCTAACAAAGATGCATTTTTTATTTAAGAGGCAATATTTTTATTTTATTTATTTATTTATTCTTTTGTTTTTATATTTATTTTAATTAGATTGACTGTGAGAAAAATTTTGTAAAACATTATTTTCAGAAGAAAAATTTCACATAGTGAGAAAGAATAACGGGAAAAAAAACATTGGAAAAAAAAAAGATAGCCTTTAAATTCGCATTGCAAAACCAACAAACAAAATTTTGGCCGTTGAGCTCAAATTTAAATTTATTGCCATTAAACATTCTTTCAAGTGCAATTAGATATTTTTTAAAAATTATTTATTTAAAAATTATTTTAATTTATATACAAGGATAAATTTGAATCATTGACTATTTCTGTTCGGAAAGGAATTTTTTAAATTTTATATTTTTTAACACATATTCTGTAATAATATATTATCATATATTATTCACCAATTAGCAACACTCACTCAGGGTGTTAATCTTATGATAAGTTAAAAATATTTACAAAAATTATGATATATTTCATTATAATGTACAGTTTTTATTTTTAAGATAATCACTCACTTAAAAAATATTATTTTTATCTTATCTTCTTATCACAATACGATAAATGCAATTATTGGTATAAGAAAAGTTTTAAAGCTGAAGAAAGGAGTATGAAATAAAAGTATTAAGAAGTATGAAATGTGAAAAGTCTCTTTCTGCAAACTAACCATTGAATGTTAAGTTTAAAACAATGTTTAAGTAATTCATCAATATTTAATAAACTAAAAATATTTTATTCATTATATTTATTTAATCCAGATTCAATTTTGTCTGGCGGCGTTTTTTTTTTTTTTCGTTTTTTTCCTTTTTTTTTTTTCCCTGTTGTTTTTTCTAATGATTTATTTTTCATTGCTTTTTTTTCATGTTGTTTTTCCAGTAATTTTTACTTGTAAGAATATTTGTTCAGAAGTATGACGGAGCCAGATTTTACTAAGTATAACTTTGCCCATTGCCTTTTCCCAGAACAATTTGTAACAATTGTAGTTATCAGTTAATAAAATCCCAAAAATAATCAGGAAACAAGAGGATTGGGTTTATAAGTGAAGTGGTACTTTCAAACTTTTCAACAGTCTCTTTGTTTTGTTTGTAACATTCTTCTTTATTAGATTCGGGGAAATGTTTTTCTTCTGCCCTATTAAGATCATTTACCATCAATGTTGGCATTACTTTTCAATTTTTCGCAAACTCATACCAAGGAATTTAATTCTTCTACCACAAATTGAAGAGTTTAACCAGTAATATAATACAAAATCTATCAATTTCATCTTTGAAAGAAGACTTGTTAACACCGCATTTATAAGAAATAAGGATTTGTTGTGTAAACGTTCAGATTTATTTGAAAACTCCGACATATTTTTCTAATATAAGAATGAAATAAAAATTACAGAAACAACATCCCTCATAAAAAAAAAAAACTTAAATGTGAGTTTTAGAACCAATCCACTGGTTAGCAGTGAGCTTCTCTTATTTAAATTATGAGTTGAAAATGTAACGAACTTGGCTAAAAAGAATAATCGCCACTAAAAAAAAAGTACTCTCCTACAAAAATAGAGATTTCTAAATCTAATTCACAATTAACTAATTCACAATTAACTAATTAATTAAAAGTTTAAACTAAACTACTAGTTGTAAAAGCATTTCTCTTACTTGTTATTTTGTGTGATTGCAAATTTGTGCAATAATGATCAAGCAATAAATTTAGCTGGAAAAATATCACCCAGTAAATAAGATCTTAAAAACTGCCC
This sequence comes from Parasteatoda lunata, assembly GCA_949128135.1. NCBI lineage: Eukaryota > Metazoa > Arthropoda > Arachnida > Araneae > Theridiidae > Parasteatoda > Parasteatoda lunata. Next base: position 31,520,186 of record OX421970.1, on the reverse strand, counting down.
TCCCCTCAAATATTAAAAAATAATCAAAAACATTTTTTAAATTTAATTCACAGTTTTCAATATTGCATAATATTTTACCCCCCCCCCCCGTATGAAAAGCTAAGCCCCCCTATGGCCACCCCTAGTAACCTCGAAGTCTTATTGCAAATTTTAACCGCTAGCTAACGTCGCCTATGTTTAGCTTTATACTGTTAACCAAATCTACTAACTCAGATGTGACGGAGAGAAGGAAAGGATAGGAAACCTCGGGTTCGTGGGACCCGTGTTTACAAAAAGAAGGCCCTTGGAAGAAAGAATAAACTGAATCTGATAGATTACGGAAAATAAATAAATGTACAACTTACAACATGACTGGTGTTCATCTTCTCCTTCTTCACAATCTCGCTGATAATCGCATACCCACCGCCTGGGTATACACCTTCCATTTAAACAACGAAAATTATCCGGCGTACATGATATCGTCTCTGAAAACAACAGAAACATAAATTAGTTAAAAATTCAAATAATACTCTTCATTTTGATAAAAAAAATATTTAAAATTTTAATTATAAACAATTTACATACACTTCCATTCATTAATTTCAATATACATAACTATTTTTTTTTTCTTTCAGTTTTTCTAAGAACTACATGCTCCAAGTATAAAAACTATTCCATTTATATATTATTTTAATCAAGTAAAGAAACATCCTTCACAATAATGATTTTTTATAAAAACTTTCCCGCATCAAGGAAATCTCATTAGAAGCGATCAACCCTCTCTACGCACACTCACCCACAGCGATTGCATTGGGTAATTTGTCCCAAAACTGCGGATCTAATATTATTAAAACTACATTAAATCACCTACTTCAGATTAATTTGGCTTGTTATATTTATCTACATATAAATTTCTCTTACACGATCATCAAGCACGTGAGCTGTCATAATCACGAAAGCGTAAACGTACATGTTTAAAAAATTTCTGAGGGAAAATTCTTTTCTCGCATGGACAACGAAAAGATAAAACAAACTAAAATATAAGTTGGGAAGGATTGCAAGGTTAAAAGCGAATAGTTCATATTAACAAACGAAGTGTTCTACATTATATTTTGAATATACTTAAGCAGGTTTAATAATAATTTTATTCATTATTGTCATTTATTGAAAAATGAGTATAAGTATTTAAGTTACCAGAAATTTGTTAAAAGTAGTTGTTTTTTAAAAGCATAATTATTGCTTTGCTTCTGGGAGTTTTTTTATTGCGTGTCATTTATTTCAATTTAAAACTTATTATTTCTACAACTTATTATTGATAAAAAATTTTAATTTTTAAAGATTAATTAGTTTTAAAGATTCAAATAATTAATTTAGATTCCTAAGATTTTACGCTGGAACACATTTTAAATGGGTTTAACTTAATGGCGAGCATGCTTTGCTAAACAAACCATGCATGCATAGCAATCTTCGGGGGTTGAGGAGCGTCAAGGAACAGGGGCGGTGTCCATAGTATTCTATAATAAATGACACTCAAAGGCTCATCCAACATCAAAATACTTGGTAGTTCTGCCCTTGCTCGCTTCCTTCCCCAATCTCCCACAATTGCTGAGCAATCACTAAAATTAGTCAATTAAAAGATCTCAAAATGTATTAATACAGAATTGATACGGCAGGTTTAGTTTCCGATTCTATTGGGATAAAAATTCTATCTTATTATATTGCTTGGTTACCATAGCTACTTTATCCACAAAACTTATTTTTTAAATTCGCATTCAAATTTTAGTTACTACAAAAACTCAACAAATATTTTTCTACGAAGAGATCATTTCCATTGATAGTGTGAAAAATTATTAATATTGATTAGGAATTTTAATAAATTATTTAGTGCTTCTGAATTTAATTGCATACGTTATCAGGACATAGTTTTACTTGAAGTTTACATAAAAGAAAAAATTAGATTTATATATTATTAATGTACATAAAATGGATTTTTATGTCCTGATGCCTGAAAATATTTAGCAACAGTGAGGTAGGTTAACTTTCATCAAGAATGTGGGATGCATTTCAAAATATTTATATAGATATAAAGACGCCCGGTGGCTTCGCGCTCCCGTGCCACAGGTCCTGGTTCGATACTCGGGCTGGGCAAGGTTGACTCAGCCTTTCATCCCTTCAGTGGGTCGATAAACGAGTACCAAGCATGCTTGGGAACTAAACACTGGGGGTTCCGCTTTCGGCTGACCACCTGATCGGAACATCTGCTCCTGCACTCCAGAGCCCCAAGGTCAAGAAACCTGAGATGGGCACAGTAGGCCTTGGCCCTCTATGGGCTGTCGAGCCACTGAGTTTAGTAGTAGTATATAGATATAAAATCTATTTCTAATATTTTCGAAAATAACACGATATTTGGCCTAGATAGCCTGCATTATTTTTATTTTTCATTAGGTAAACACTACCTGGCTTAAGAGAAAACTATACAAAAGAACAATTCTGTTTCACCTTCATTGGTATTTCAAAATTTAAAGTGATTTCAAGTAAAATTAGAATAAACCATAAAGTTTCAAATGCGGAGAAAAAAAAATATTTTTTCACAATATCAAAATTCAAACAAATTATTGCATGCATACTTCCTTACAGCGTACTCCCCAGTAATCTTGCCGTGATTTGTTTGTATGCGTATGCCAGAGAATATTAAATATGTACTCTGAATAAAAATGTAATAAAAAATACAAAGAATTAAAAATCAAGTAACTAATTTAGTGACTTCCAATCGCCCACCATTTGGCAAACATTGATCCCAAGAGAAACAACTTTATTCTAACTTAAACAGGTTAAAATATGAATGAAAGATAACTGGCTGAAAATTCACATTCAACCATGAGAGATCTAAACATAGATTTACGAAATCACGTTCTCAACGTGACAAATAATAAAAACCAATCCTTTTTACCTATATTTATGTCAATTTAGGCGGAGATCCTTACTTGGCATAAAAAACATCCTAACCAACAAGTGACCCACCCGGTGATTTGAATTTGTTAACTCATCCAAAAATGCTAGCAGGTTTTGATGATACGGGTAGTCATTAATCTATTTTTATTTTTTTTTTATTTTATTTTCTTTAAATTTTTTTTTTACACAAATACAAAGAATTATTGTGTTTTATTTAAAATACAAGAGACTCTTCCAGATTGTTTGTGAAAGGTTCGTTTTTATGGAAATTGTAAAAAATCTACTAAAATGTTGTGAATTTGAAGAAAAGGATCACGGATTTGAGAAAAAATACTAAAAACAGTAGCCTGTTCAATCTTTTGTGAATTTTTTTCTTTTCTTCTTTTGCAAAATTGAGAAAATTCTACTCATAATTTTGAGAAAAAAATACTAAGAACAGTAGTCTGTTCAAACTTTTGTAAAATAATGTTGTTTTTTTTTGTTGCAAAATTGAGAAAATTCTACTCACAATTTTGAGAATATATGAAAATAAGGTTCAGTTTTTGTGGGGGGAGGGGGGGGGGGAGAAACCCACACAAGAACAAAATCTTCTAAGGAGTTAAACGTCCTTGATTCCGTTTTTCAAAAGAAAATTTGTGAAGGATCTGTTTCCAGTCAAAATATGTTGCGAAGAGTCCGTTTAACATAAAAAAAAATTTCTTCTGAAGTGTCCATTATAATGATAAAAAATATTGTGGAGGGTCCGCTAATGGTCCCAAATTTCTCCTAAAAAGATCCCCGAGTACATATTTAATCTACAGAAATTAGGTACGTGAATATTGTAGTAAATTAACTTGTTTAATACAGAATTTAACAAACAAACTACGGGATAAAAGCTTATTAAACTATTAAACGAACCCGATTACGGTCTTTAAATATATTGTTGTATAGTGGCCTTTGACATCAGCAAACATGCCTTTTTTTAGATGGATTCGGATTTTTGATACCTTTGAAATATATAAGCGATAGCCACAATCTGGGAAATAGATGGTACCAATAGTTTGTCGAGAGAGTGGTTCGAAGTTTGGACTCCTTAATGTTTATTTTATTTTATTTATTTATTGATTTTATTATTATTATATTTTTTTGCGTATTTCGACACATCTCGAGAGCTTTTTAAATGAATTGAAAAAAAATTTGAGCACAATTAATAAAATTTGTTTTTCCAAAGATGATACCGTGCAAAAAAAAAAAAAAAAAAAAAAAAAAAAAAAAAAACTTATAGTTAATATTTATATTTTATTTTATTTAATAGTAATAAAAAAATTTCGAATTGTTAAGTATACAATTTTGAACATCATTTTAGAGAATATAATTTTAAATGGCAAAATACAAAATTTGAGCGAAATCGGTAGGATAGTTACTAAGAAATCGAATTGTGAAAACACGCTTTATAGTAACTAGACTGCTATAGTAGAGTGGTAATGACCATTGTAATGAGTAAACTAATAAGATTTATTTCATATAAACAAAAAAAGTTCTAATTTAAAAATTCACTCAATCCAAACTTTAATTTTGACTAGCACACATCATCTAAACAAGTTGGAGTAATTTGAAGGAACACGAAATGTACCCTCATCATTTTCTTTTTCCAAAGTAAGAAACTCTAGTAAGACAAAACTTTTTAAAATCCAATTACGAATTGCGACCATAAAGAGTGAAAATTTAAATCTTTCGTTTTTATTAAGACAATCTACATTATTAAATTGAAAAAAAAATAAGGAACCGTTGCCGTGGCTCACACTGTTGTCAGCAACTCTAAGATGCAATCCTCATCTATATCAGAACTGAACTGTGCGGGGGAGTGAAAAAAGGTGTCTTCAAGTTGAAAAAATTAAGAATCTCAGCTCTTTTAAGGCTAAACTAATTTAGACATTCTTATTTACGTTTTATGATTCGAAACAAAACCGAAGTGGGGGAGAGCGAAAACTAGAATGAATTTAGGCCGTTAAAACATTTAGTCAGTCGTTTTTAGGTCGTTATTTACTTTGTAGCGAAAGACCATTTATATAATGAGCGATTAAGATGCCGTGAATGAGTGATCTTCCACCACCTGTCATGATTGGAAAAATAAAAGAATATGGAATTAGGATATCTCAATTTCTCTGAACGCTAGTTCTGTCCCTGTCATATTAAAAAAAAAACCAGAATACACAACAAATTGACTGCTGTTGGATGACTCATGTTTCAATAACGGTAAAAGGATTAACTTAAAATGAGCTAAATCACAGTACAGTAAACAATAAGGCTTATTATTTAAGAGTACTTAAATAAACAAATTACATATGAGGCATAACATAATTAACCTGCAAGGATTCAATTTAAAATACCATAAAACTACATAATACTAGCAAATAAAACTTTTAATTTTGATAGACGCAAAGCAGTCTGAATTCAGGACTATTTATTTGAAGAGTGATTTACATTTCCCCATGATTGGGTAAATAAGAATATGGAATTAGTATATCTCACGCCTTTTAAACATCAGTAGCGTCCCTGACATATGAGAATATGCTAGATGAGAAATATGCTAGAAATAAAATTTAGGATACCTCCAGATGATTCATTTTCAAGTAATCGAAACAGGTTTAACTAACCGTGAGCAGGTTCATGATACATCACTCCAATAATCATTTTTGTAATTATCTCAAAACTAATAAAATATTTAAGTAGGAAGGCGCGTTTTAACCTTCAAAATTTCAATTAAAATTGCTGTAATGCTGGTAAATAAAGGGCTTTCGATTTGATGGAAGAATTTTCTGGTTATTTCAGTTTAATTGACAGATCACAGAAAATTATGAATTTAAAACGTTCGCAAATAAAAAGCGTAGACAATTTAAAAAAAAAAAAAAAGTCAGTTTAAGAAAATATGAAATATTTCAGATCATTGGTTCAGGTGTTATATAAAGTTTTAGTTGAAAAAATCCTGCACGTGATGAACTTAAAATCGTGACTGTGATCAGATGTGATGGAAGAACGAGGCCATGTTTTATTAAACGGATATCACTGACTTAGAATATTTTTTTCTATTTATATTTTACTCTTAATCTAAATACGTTTGCATCATCAACATTTTATAAATTAATTTTTAATATTTTTAATGAAACTAGACCACAATTTATGTGTTATTTCATTTAAATTAATTTGTCTTCAAAAGATGGAATAAACTTTCACCATAAATTCATACGATGTCAAAGCTTGTTTCAGCATGAACTAATTCTTAAAATTTAATAAGATGTCTGAAATTAATAGGCACAGTTTATATTTCTATTTTTATTTATTAATTTTTTAAAAAAAAAACCTTTCACTTGCATTACTTGCCTATTGCTCACTGTTTTTGCTCAAGATTTAAGAAACTGTAATTATAAGTAAACATATTTCAAAGACTGGCGTCGTATTTATAAATGCAGGCGTTATTAGTAAATACTGCAGTTTGTCTTAAATCTGAAAGCATTTAAGTTCACGAAGAGATTAGTTTATATGTTTTGATTTTTTTCTGGTAAAATCTACTAAGTATTCAAATAGTTTACTAGAATGATAGAATATCTTCAAAGCGTAGCAAAATCGTAAGACTTTCTGACCAAAGGTATACAGCGCCCCGCTGCAGTAAATGCGTAACTACTAGTTATAGATGATGAGTAATAGTTTCCTTTTAATATTTTTACTTGGATTTAATAAACAATGTATTGTTTTTTTTAATGTTGTTTTATATTAATTATTTTTTTACATGCTTGGTTGGATGTTTTTTTTTTTTTTTTTTTTTTTTCCCATCCTAAAAGACGTGGAATGTCAATGAAGAAAAAATTTATTTTTCTTAGCACCTGAAATAAATTTAAATATTTTACAAGTCAGCGCTCGTGTGGCTTATTTTTATTTATTTTGTTTTTCACTCCATTCTCTCATATAAATTCTACTAGAAATCGATAATTTATCGAAAGCATTTAGTAGTAATACAAAGCAATATCACTTCTCCGTATTAATTCTCCTATTAGTTTAAAACGATTTATGGGTATAGCAAGCGCATAAATATGTATTACATTTTACATCGAAATAAATTTAATGTTAAACGTTTACTCTTCAAACCAACAATATCATTTAAGCGTTTCCAATTAATGTTAATAGGAGGGAAATAAAATAGAAACGACATTTCAGTTGACATCATATAGTAGAACGTCCTAAGTATTCATTCGTTCAATGATTAAAACACACAACACTCTGTTTTAACACGACACTTTGAAACAAGTTGCGCGACATCCTTTGAAGAAACAAATGAAGAAACGTTTCGAATAATCATAAATCGCGTAGTTTTAACAACGTAACTTTTGTTTACGTTGCAGCTTAACGGGTTTTCAAAGAAATTTCAGGAAGCAAAACTACAAAATACCTCACTGCAAAAACATTTCAAATTTGTAAATTCTAATTCTTATTACGTATATGGTATGAATGTTATCTAGTATATAGAACGCCAACTGAGCTGGAAGCATGTTGCTTAGATTTGAATCACACTTGTCTTCTGGATTGGGTTAAAAATTACAAGGCTACGGAGTAGAACATTGGTAGTCATAAACTCAAAATGGTCGGCTGCTCGTTTATAAAATGAAATATCAGTGAGATAAAAAGATTATTATAATGATATTTAGCTGATGAAATTAGGTGCATTAACTCTTACTGGTTTACGCGAAAGGCACAAAATCTTAATGTCAGAAATGTTAGTAACTTTTCATAAAAGAGATGACGCGTTTTTGGCACTTATTTTTGAAGGAATTTGTAGTTTTCAGTATTTTAAAAGGTAACTCAGGTCACTAACAGAGACGGCTAGTTATGATTATCATTTAATTCGCAAATATTTTGTTAAGTTAATTAATTCATAAGATTTATGAATGATTGAAGCGTTATTCAAATTAATCCACTACAAAGAGATGCGATTTGCTAAACGCAGTGAATCCCAAAAAGTTGTTCGTAAATGCCATTGCCCCTAAATACATCATTATTCAAACGGCAAAGGCAATGATATCGCCTTAAAAAACCGCAGCTGAATATAGATAATTAAAAACCGATTCTTGCTTTTCTCGTTTAGCGCGAGTACTGTATTCAAGAAACGTGTCTACGAAAATGTGTTTAGGCTGATTTGGTAGGATTTCCCTACCTATGAAAAAAAGAATAATGATTAGTTTTCTATTTTATTCTGAGACTAATGTTGGTATAACTTTTCAGATATGAAAAAATTAGATCACTAAAGTTTTTCATCTACAAAAAAAATGCGGTTTTCTTTACCACGTTATTTTCAATTACGGTAGAAAATATTTTCGAAAAAAGGAAGATTATGTAAGTCTAACTACCTATGAACAAAACTTAAATAATTTACGAACTAATTCGACCGAGCTTCATAACTTCTCCGAGTTACGAACTTACAGAAGTTATAATAGCATATCAATTTTAAAAGAGCGTTATAGGAAGAAGCCTTTTAAGAACAGACTTAAACAGTCGTAAACGTACTCAGAACAAAATGTTAAAATACTTAAAAGGAAAAATAAATAAATAAAAAAACCTAAAGAATCTGAAATACTGTGAAGTTTAAATAGTTTCATACTCGATTGTTATAAATTCGAAATAAATAAACTCACATAACTCACACTCGTAGAATTAGAAAATTATGTAAATTTCAAGGAAACAAAATTAAACTGGTAGTGTAATACACTAATTTGTAAGGGCACTATCACCTAAAAAGTAGACATTGGAGAATTATGCCAAATTTAAAACAAAGAAAAAGCCAAATTTTTACAATTTAAATACCAATTTGTTCTCGAAAGCACACCACCAACCCAAAAGACAAACATCAGAAAAGTATGCAAATTTCAAAAGAACAAAACAAACTGGTATAGGTAGGTCAGAAAATTAGGAAAGAATGGGACACTATTGCTTAAAAAATAGGCACTGGAAAATTAAACTAATTCACTACGGGGCACTATCAACGAACAGGTAGACTTTTGAAAATTATGCGAATTTTAACAAACGAAGACAAACTACGTTGTATAGTCAAAACACCAATTTGTTCTTGAAAGTATGGGGCACTACCACTCAAAGGGTAGACATCTGAAAATTATGCAAATTTTAACAATTCAAAACAAACTGCACAGTATAGTCAAAACACCAATTTGTTCTTGAAAGTATGGGGCACTACCACTCAAAGGGTAGACATCTGAAAATTATGCAAATTTTAACAATTCAAAACAAACTGCACAGTATAGTCAAAACACCAATTTGTTCTTGAAAGTATGGGGCACTACCACTCAAAGGGTAGACATCTGAAAATTATGCAAATTTTAACAATTCAAAACAAACTGCACAGTATAGTCAAAACACCAATTTGTTCTTGAAAGTATGGGGCACTATCACCCAAAAGGTAGACAAGACGAAGACACCTCTCATAATGGTAGGTAATGCATAGCTGAAGGAAGATACCGGTGCCTGAGGGAGAGTCGCAGCTACTGATGCGAGACCATTTAAAACCTATTTAGCTGGAACGTCCACGCGCCTCTGGCGAGTTTTCTCTTTTCTTTCTGAAGTTCTAGTTTTACTTCTGAATTACCTAACGACAGCTGTTGTGTCTTTCTAATATTATTCATCGATATTACATTGGTTTCTACAGTCAAAAAAATTGTCTGATTTTTGAAGGTTTCCCAGAAAAGTTTCATCAAAATTCTATATCATATTTACATGTGTATAAAGCAAACTTTCATAATGAAAACATAATTATTTTTAAGTTTGTTTAAGTAACAAAACTATATTTTTTCTTTCTTTTTTTAGGAAAAAAAAAAACGTTTAAAAATAATTCAATAAAAGAAGTTAAAAAAGAAAATGACAAAAAAATTATCAAGTTAAAATTTCCTGATATTAGTTTTAATTTATCGATCGAAATATTAAATCACAAAATATATAATCGAAATATTAAATTACAAAAATAAATAATTAAATAAAATAACTTTCTTAGAAATAACCATCTGTTTTCATAGGGGGGAAAAAGTCATTATATATATATATATATATATATATATATATATATATATATATATATATACACACACACACACACCCCAATTTCAAACATCAAGGAAATCATAATTATGAAGTCGATTGTTTGAATCTTCGTGGTTTTAATACAATCATAAAAATAATCATCAATATATAATCATGAGCTACTAAATTATATCCAGCAGTACAGAATGCTTAGCATAATAAGCCTACTTCCAGAATGAAAAAGTAGTAGTAATCATCCGTTTTAGAATGCTATGCTTCATAAATTTGCTTATAGCTCTCATGGATTAGATAGATGGAATTTGAGAATCCGAAACAGAATGATCCGGAGCTGATTTCCGAAAATAACCCAAATATTAAGATTAGCTTGTAACTCACAAAAAAGCAGCAAGAAACACTAAATGAAAAACGAAAGTGAAATTTTAAACATATTTTAGTAAAAAAAAAAAAAAAAAAAAAAATGCGAGATAAACAACATCACATTAAGTTTTATAAGAAACTGAATATCTTGAATAACTGAATGAAGGTTTAACTTATGAATAAATTTGAAAAAAAATGAGTACATAATAATGGTATATCTTTATAAGAACCATTTTTGGCCTACGTTTTCTATTAAAAAAGTAATTTAAAACTGACTCAAGAAATCGAATATATTGCAATTGATTAAAATAGTTACAAAGGTGAGGTATAGCCTCTATAAATGAAAAATAAAAATTAACTTCAATGCATAATATTGATATCACCGGTTATTTACAGCTCAGAGTGGTATTTACGAACTAAAAATAAAGTTACATCTAAAAGAAATAATTTTGAAGCTAGAAATAGGAAAAAAAATTGTTTGTACTAGCAATGAATAAAGATATATGAATTTTTACCACTATTATAGTACAATTTTTGTTAAGCAATAATTATTACAAGCTGTTGTCCAATATTGTCAAAGTTCTCTTTGCATTTAATTTAATTAATAAATTAAAATCCATTAAATCACACAAACCAAAAATAGGTATGAGTTCGAGATATTTCAGCTTAGTAGAAGTATTGAAATTATTTCCCTCTCTGTCTTGAGATAAGATAGAAATCTTATCCCAAATGCTCCATTTCGTACTGCACTACTTCCTTACGCACCTCTCGAGCCATAATTTGAGTATTATATAGATACAGCTCAGTCCCCAATTGATATGGCAGCGTGTAGCGACATAGCACCGTTTAGGTTCAAAACCTATTATCTATATCACGACTTAATGATTGAAACAAGCGTACTTTATTGGAAAATAATGTGAATAACAAGAATTTTATAAAAAATATTTTACATTTTATTCAGTAATATGGGGTTATCCCAACAGAAACTTATTTCTGTCGGTTGCCATCTAACTGATTGATTTTTATTAAGAGGTCGACAAACTACATGAGAAATTTTTTGTCGACAATTATCTTTCACCTCCATTATTAATTTAAAAGAAATTAAAAGTAAGTTCAGGCAAGCTTAGAGTAAGCCATGAAATTTCCATTGCTGAAAAGAAAATATCAAAATAAAAACAAATTATTGAATTCTCCATTGTGTAATCCTTAGTTACCTTCTCATAATTTAATTTTATTTTGATATTTTAAAATTTTCTTTTCAGTATTTGAAACTCCATGGCTTATTCTAGGTTTCTCTGAACTTACTTTTGTTATATGTTAAACTTTAAATTAGTTATGGGGGTGAAAGAGAATTTGCGACGAAAAGTATGTGAAAAAGTGGTAGGGCGTCCTCTTAATATATTGTGTAAGTGGAAGGGTAGAGAAACGTCATCAGCTTAGGCATAGTCCAAAAAGTTTATTCTTAATATTGATTTAGAATTCTAAATGTATAGTTTGTAATCATTATTTTACATTCATACGTTATTTATAGAATTGTTTATAAATGTTATTATATAATTAAATATAACTTATTATACAGTAAAAACATCTTATTTATCATTTACTAATTGTAAAACTGTACCTAAATCTCTGTTGTATAAAATGTAGCATAGTTAAATAATATTATGAGCTTACAATACTTAATAACATATAAGTAACAACATAAACTTAAGTTTTAAACTTTTAATTTAGAAAGATAATCAAAATTTAAAAAAATAGAAAGTAATGGGTTATAAATAATCATTACTGGTAAATTCCGCTGAAACTTTTATTAAGGTTAATTTTTGTTCATTGAGAATGGTGGAAGTATAGGGCCCCAACACGTATACAAGACTAATTATTAATAATAATTGTAACTAGGAAAAATTAAAACCAATTAATAGTAATAATTGTAAAACTGTGGCTAAACATCTTAATCATAAAATGTTGCATCGCATTTTATTTCCAATGCCCACCTGGCTGACACTCGTCACTCAGGTATCAGTAGGGAGATTAGTTGGCTACTCTTAGGTGGGCGAACGTTGCTCCCACAGTAAGGACAGATAGCACAGATAATGAAAGAACATTCATACCTTGTCCAGGATTCGAATTCAGGACCTTTCAGATGTGAGGTCAGCTCCCTGACCACTACACACAAGGTCTGCATAGTATCAAAAAGCATAAATATCACGAAGATATTTAATTTCACTATTGTTACTTTAAATAACAAAAAACTATACAATATAAATTTTAAAAACTGTTTTGTAAAAAAAAAAACTTTATTGACTTAAAGAAACACGAAAAAATAAACGAAATTGCAGAATTATTGCACCAACTTAACACTTCTTTAAACACTTATTCGCTAATCAATAAAGTAAGCTTCGTAAAATATACCTTAGAGAGCAATCTATTTCACTTTTATGGACAATAAATGCCTCCGTCAGAAAAGTCGCGTCATGGAGCTGTAATTATTTTATTAGTAACTGAATAAATATTTATTTCTAACTGTAATACCAAGTATAATGGTTTGGAGTTTCTTGAACTTCATTGATTTCAGATAAACACTTGTTTCTTTATAAACTACATAAAGGGTTCGTGCAGTTTTCTTAAAAAAACTAAAAAGTATATTTAATTTTATTTTTCACCCAGTGCAAAGTATATAGTATATCTTCCTTTTAGATATTTAGGCCAGAAAAAAAAATTCTTAATAGGCTATGCTAAAATGATACAAACAATAATTTATGATCGTTGAATGGTTTGAAAAATGAATTTGCTTACAATTTAAGATAAACAATAAGTTAGAAAAAGTAAAGAACAATAAAAGAAGATTTCTGTAATGAAGTCAATTTCGTCGCATTTCACCACATCTCTGAAACTACCTAAGTTGATCAAATGATTTAGACCCATCAATTATAAACTTCCAAAAGGATTGGATTTTATTTGTCTACATAGATTAAAGTGAAAAATAACGTACAAATCAAGCACAGAAATACGCATACTATAGTTTCGGTTCTCAAGATAAGAATCAAGAAGAAGGGAAAATTAGACTTAAGGAGCAGGATAGATATGTCCGTTATAAGGAATTCGAGAAATCATCAATTGTTGGAATGTTGGGCTTAAATTTATTTCCATCCCAGTCACATTAGCTCATCTTGATGCCCTGGAATCTTGTTTTATTCATATGAATGCTGATTATCTTGTTAACGACATGAGTTCCTCACCACCTGTTCATAGAGCAAGAAAATTCATTTTACCCTGATTTGCTCCTCAGCCACTGTGGTTTTTCTTGTTCTGTTTTTCAACTTTTTTCTCTCTCAGCTACTTTGGTTTTTATAGTTTTTTTTTCTCACTTTTATTTTTCCATTTTTCGTTGGCAACATAAGTTTTTTTTCTATTTCAAATACTTTTTGTTACTTCACATTCAAATCTGGCAAGTCTAGAAAATGGGCGCCTATTTTTGAAGCTCTTGAAACATGTCGGCTGTTATTTCCTATTTGCATATTTTTGAAACGAATGAAGTTTTTAATCAGGTAATACCTTATCGCTTCAGTTTTTTAGGATTATTGATTTAAGAAAACCGAATCTTCCTTATTCCTAGAGAATGTTCTGGTTTTGAAAACGGCAAATGTAGTATGATCGTTTCGGTACTTAGTTTGGGCTTAATTCACACTGTTTTCCCTTTAATTATAAAACTCATTAATCCAAATCTACTTACTTCTATGCGAAAAAAATTTTTTTTAATAATTAATAGGGGTCTGTCCAGACATTTTGGGAAAGGTCAGGTTTTCGTGAAATTGTGAAAAAATTACTCACATTCTTTCAACCAGGGTCCGCTTTAGTGAAATTGTGCAAATAGGGTCCGTTATTGCAAAAAAAAAAAAAACTTTTTCAAGGAGCTTTTAAATTGTAAAGACATACAAGATTATGCACAACACTGTAAAATTATAATTTAAAAAATTAAATTTTAAAAAATAAACAGCAATTGCTGCTACTAAATTAGAGATGCAACATACAAATATTTGATACTTAGCCTATACTGATGAACGCAGAATATTCATTTCGGATGAATAATGGAAAAATCATCTGCGGAAGGCAAAACTTAATTCGTTTACATCCATCTTTCTTGTTTTCTGCCCTGGGAAGGGTTTATTCAATTAACAAAACAATAATGAAGATAAACAAATTTGTGAAGGGTCCGATTAAAAGAAAAATCATTTTGTGAAGGGTCCGTTTTTATGAAAAGATATATTGTGAAGTGTCCGTTAACAGATTCAAATTTCTTCTAAACAGACCCCTGATTATGTATTGCTTTTTATTTTGAATAATGGTCAAAATAATTGAATTATAATATATAATAATTGAATAATACAAGTTTTTGCATAACTTTTAACTTTGTAATTTTAGATGACAAAACCAAAAATTCGAACAGGATGGTTCAAATAGTTCTGAAGAAAAATAAATATAATTTTTTTTTTATTTTTACAATATTCTGCATGAAAAAAATGAAATTAATACGACCCAAACTTTCAACAACTTTCCTGCCTAAACTATTGGAACTATATTTTCCGGATTGATTCTAATTACTGAAATATATGATTTGTGAATTTTAATATTGATTTTATCGTTTATCATCGTCATTTCAAAACATTAATTCCTTTTGCATATTTTTTATTTATTTATTATTATTATTTTTTTTTTTTTTTTTTACATTTCATCTTATTTATAACTCTTTTTATTTTTCATAAAATTCTAAAAACACATTACATTTACAATTTTCAAAAATCAAAGTGGAGGAAGGTAGGCAAAAACAGTTTTAAGGAAGCTTAAGCTTCTTTGTCTTATCGCCACTGTTTTTCAACAACTCATGTTCCGATAGATCGATCAAGCGCTGCACGAAAGGTATTTCAAGAAGTGCTAAAGTTTTCTTTTTAGTAAAAAAAAAGTGTCTCCTCATGGTTAAATAAACACTTTTATGATCAATATCTAAGAATGATAAACAGCGAATGAACCGTTAAAGGAAATAAATAGTAGGACATAAAAGTTTGTACGACCCATAATATACTGATGCAACAAATTGTTATAAAAATGGAGAAAGTTCAACAATCTTTGTAGCGAGCTCATCCTTTATAAAATGAGTTTATAAAAACTGAAATTGTTAAGAGTTCAAATCTGCAACTTAGAATTGTATTTGAATGTAACACACGCATTATAATATTAATAAACTATCACGACCAGCTCTAACAAATAAATAAGTAAATAAATAATTAGTACTAATGCCTTTTACGAAAGTATACGATTATTTTTTCTTCGTGTACTTCGTATTACTTGAAGCAAGAATTGAAACAAATATTTATTACCGGCAATATATGAAAAGCCGGCATTCTATAGAATATTTAAGCGTTTGATATAAAGCGCAGCATTTTCAAATTTAACGGCGATGTATGAAATGCCAGTATTCTACAGAATGTCTGATGTATTTCATACAACGTGTAGCCTTTTTTAAACTTACCGGCAATGCATGAAACGTCGATGTTACAGAGTACGTGTATTCATAGAATGCCTGATGTATTTTATAGGCATTTTATACAACGCGTAGCATTTTTAAACTTAGTAAGGGATGAAACGTGGATATACACTATCTAGCCATTAATGACCGGACGGTGGAGGAAGTTCGGCGGTGGAGGAATTATGGTGTGGTCCTGTTTCTCATGGTTTGGACCCTTGGTGTTAGTGCGCGGAACCCTGAACGCAGAAGGGTATAGAGACATCCTGGACAATTCGGCGCTTCCCACCCTGTGGCAACAGTTCGGTAATGGCCCGTTTGTGTTTCAACACGATAACGCTGCCATTCATAAACCACATGCTATCACGGACTGGTTTGAAGAAATGGGCGTGCAAGAGCTTGACTGGCCATCCCAAAGTCCCGACATCAATCCAGTTGAGCATCTCTGGGATGAGTTGGAGCGCCGGTTGAGGGCCAGACCACAACGCCCCAAAACCACCACTCAACTCTTCGCCATGTTACAGGAGGAATGGCGGGCAATACCTGCCGCCGTGTACCAACACCTAGTGGATAGCCTTCCTAGAAGGGTTAAAGCTGTGATTCGGGCGCGTGGCGGCCCTACGCCCTACTGACTTGATACTAGCACCTCATGTATCCGAAATGAGGGGTGTCCGGTCATTAATAGCCAGATAGTGTAGTAGTTCTAAAATTAGTATATATTTTAATAAAAAACGTACGTAAACATTGTTTTAGAAATAAAAATGCTTTTAAATAAAAATGTATCTGGATTATATTTAAAAGAATAAATACTAAATTTAATTTTTTTTTCTTCGTGTTATTAAATTAAAGAGTTCATGGCTGTCGAAATCAGGTTTCAGTTTGGATGGAGTGTATTTTATTGAACTCTTACGCGATTTCATCAGAAAGCAAGAAAAGTGTAATAGTGTTTGGTTTATTTGAAACATAAATGAGAGTGTAAAAATAGTATTTATAGTGGTAATTTAAAGAGTTTTTATTATTTGTAACAGACTTTTATTTTTATTCAATTTAGATATTCAAATTAAATTAGTCAACTAGTTATTTTAAGGAAATTGTTTTGTTTTCTATGAAAAAACTGCTAAATGAAGGCAGAAACATGCGTGAAAACTCATATATTTCTTTCAATATGCTCACTAACTTGTACCATTATGCTATCTTGGTAATTTTTAAATTGTATAATAAGTGTGTTATATTGTTATTTCCTCTCTATCATTCTTCTTTTTAAAAATTAAAATTAAAAAAAAGTTTGCTTTCAGAGAAAAGATTACAATGTTGGGCAATAATCAAACAAGTAAATTACTTTTTAACTATTTCATTATGAAAAAATAGAACATTAGATATTTACTGAAACTAACACAGGAGTGAAGAAAATATCCCTACCCCACAAAACTCTTAATAAAAGCTAAGCTAAGCTAAGCTAAGCCTAATAAAATACCACTTTGCCTCACTTCAGAAAATAATTCGCAATAAAAAGAATTTTGAAATATATTCTTAAATTTCTATGTAGATCTGTTCTTTAGATGTCCCTCTACCAGTTTGCACTAAAATTAATAGGGTTTTTTTGTTCTTTTTTTTTTGCCAGTTTTTAATGATATTAAAAGAAAGTTCATCAGCAATTTAAACTGACACACTGTATGAGTTGATTAATCATAAACCTATAGTTTGTAAGTAAAGTATTAAACATTTTATCACTTTTTCTAAAACTAAAATAAAAATGCTTGCCGCAATTCCAGTAAACGTCTCTAAAAATATTAAACGGATTATCTCAATTTAAAAGGAGAAAATAGGTTTTTTTTTTTTTTTTTTCAACGCATGCCCAGTTTCTTCCATGTACCCACTTTACCCCACCAAATCTTACAATATATATTTCACTATGCGTTTGTCTTCTTTTTTGATCACATATCGATGCTGCCCATATTACCCTGTGGGGAGAGTAGATATCGACAATGTCAACCTTCATCTAAGAAAAGGTACCCCACCATAGAATGGAGTTAACATGTCTTATATACTAGTGAATTGGAATTATATTTTTGTAGTGGTAGATACGCTACAACCCAAAGAAATAATAAATTTATTATTAATTCATATATAAACTCAATTTATTCGAAATCAAAATTAATGAAAAAAATTAAGTTGAAATTAATCAAGAATAAAAATAAATTTATATTTTTCGAAACCGCTCCACTGATTTGTCATTAAATCAAGGTTTAGAAATCTGGTCACCTTAAATATAGTTCTTTCGTTATGATTTGTCCTAATTTTTTTAAATAATTCCATATTGCCTATATTACACAAAGAAATAGTTAGGTTAATATCAATGCATATAGAAACTGAAATTTTCCAAGAATTAAAATTAATTAAAATAAAAAATTAATTGAGAATTAAAATAAATTAAAATTTTTCGAGACCGCTCCGCTGATTGGTCATTAAATCATGGTTTAGAAATCTAGTCACTTTAAATATAATTATTTCGCTATACTTTGTTTCCATTTCTTAGGACAATTCGATAATGCCTTTATGACACAAAGAAATAATTGAGGTAATATTAATTCATTAATAAACTGGCTTTATTGCGGTTTCCGGAAACCAAAAACTTGTGTCTGCGATAACAAAAAAGTTTTTCATCTTTACATAAGTTTCTAAATAATACCAAAGTCAATTCATTTGGTGCAGTGTACATGTACAGATCCTGCAACATCTAAATGTCGGCTGTAACTTCTTTGCATTAACATCCTTCTAGAAAAACAATACCATTGCGTAAAAACATTTTGAAATGCTCTTTTCAAATTAATCACAGTTAGGCAAAGGTGACCGAAAAATTGAATATCGTTTTTTTCTTGAAAATTAGAGAACCTAAAACAAACAGGAAACTTAAAGTCCGGCAATCTTTAAAGTATATATATAAACTAAATAAACATTTAAAGAAAAGAAGAAAAAAAAAAATGTTTTTTTCTCTAGTTTTCTGTCATTGATTGATTGTACGAAGATTAAAACTAAGTTTTCCTAAAGAAAAAAAATATGGTGTTGAAATAAGGATTTTAGTAATATTTTTGAGAAAATAACTGAATAAATGTAAATGTATTTAAAACGTTTTCGAAAAAAACTTTTTCATAATGTAATGGCTTTCATTTTCAAAACTAAACAAAAGCTTAATATTCTGCCTCATTAGAAATTATTTTAGTGTTTTCTAAAAAAAAAAAAAAAAACTGAGGCAGGGCTAGAGCCTGATTTAAGATAAAGCCCGGGCCTACAGCCTCAACATGCTTGGAGGCGGCCCCTTAATGTTAAATATTTTTTTCGTGTATTTTTCTTAAAAAATTGTCCTTAAAAAATGCACATGATTGTCATAAGATATTTTCTCAGAAAAAAAAAAAAGACTTTAGTTCATACATAAATTATAAAAGCAATTTAAACTCGTGGGAATGTAAACTATAAGAATAAGAGCTAGTAAGCTCAATACTCATGCAGATAGCAAAATGGTTTAACAAAAAATAACATAACACGGCAATAATCGAAGTAAAAAACAACATTTTAATTAATAAACGGATCGAAAAATAACATAATAGATAGGTAATCATTATAGAGAATAATAAATGGCTAAACAATATTTTAGATATTAAAAGATGAATAAGTAACATTTTAAAGAATGGATAAAAGATGAAGTAACATTACTAGAATCTCGGTAACTACATAAATAAAAATCTGAAGAAAATGATGACCTAACCGTGAATTCTCATAGGACAAATTAATCACAAGGAAGATCCAATTATCTCACATGAAGATCCAGATAGTTGAAGTTGACAGCAGCATAAAATTAATATTTGTTCTAAAGGTATTGTTTGCTTGTAAAATATATCTTTTACTCCAGTTTTAAAGTATTTACCAATAGAATTTATTTAAAATCCTTTCGTAGTATTCTCTGCTATTATAACGCTTTTAATTTTGATTATTATTCTAAATAAAAGGTTAAAAACTAAATGCGGGCCTTCGTTATTATAAAGCAATTTTATGATATTGCCTTATTAATATTATATGACAAACACATTTAAATCAGTATCTAAATTTATTAACTGTTTCACAACTATTAATTAGTAAATAAATTACATTTGCTTTTATTATAAGCTTTGTGTAAAACAAATTCAATATATGCAATTAAAATAATGAATGCAAAATTAAAAAAAATATTAGAAATTAACTTATCACGCTATCACTAAATAATTATTCGGTAAAAATCGTTTGACGAGTTTTTGTTGTTGTTGTAGTTCATTTACGTCGCACTAGAGCTGCACAATGGGCTATTGGCGACGGTCTGAGAAACATCCCTGAGGATGATCCGAAGACATGCCATCACAATTTTGATCCTTTGCAGAAGGGATGGCACCCCCGCTTCGGTAGCCCGACGACCTGCACGCGAAGTCGAGCACATTACGATAGAACCGCATACCCTCGGTCCCTACACAGACTGATCCAAGTGGTCACCCACCCGCACACTGACCGCAGCCAGTGATGCTTGACTTCGGCGATCTGCTGGGAACCGTGTCTTAACGATCAGTCCACTACGGGACGACGAGTTTTTGTAGAAACCAGTAATTAAATAGGAACTTAAAAACAACAACAGTTTAGATTAAGTTTCTAAGGTAACCGAGCAAAATGATTAACACAAAAGAATCGAAAACTAACAAAATTCTTATCAAACCAAATAGGTGTTTATATAACAGGGGTCTGCCCAGACATTTTTTGAAAGGTCCGGTTTTCGTGAAATTGTGAAAAAATTACTCACATTCTTTCAACCAGGGTCCGCTTTTGTGAATTTGTGCAAATAGGGTCCGTTATTGCAAAAAAAAAAAAAAAAAAAAACTTTCTCAAAGAGCTTTTATATTGTAAAGACATACAAGATTATGCACAACACTGTACAATTATAATTAAAAAAATTTACTTTTAAAAAATAAACAACAATTGCTGCTACTAAATTAGAGATGCAACATACAAATATTTGGTATTTAGCCTATACTGCTGAACGCAGAATATTCATTTCGGACGAATAATGGAAGAATCGTCTGCGGAAGACAAAACTTAATTCGTTTACATCCATCTTTCTTGTTTTCTGCCCTGGGAGGGGTTTATTCAATTAAAAAACAATAATGAAGATAAACAAATTTGTGAAGGGTCCGATTAAAAGGAAAATCATTTTGTGAAGGATCCGTTTTTATGAAAAGATATTTTGTGAAGGTTTCGTTAACGGACCCAAATTTCTTCTAAACAGACCCCTGTATAATGAAACATTTTGGAATATTTCAATTGAATACTACTTAATTTAAATACTACCGTATGATTATCGTCCAGAAGAAAAAAATATTTTTGCAACAACGGGGGTTGACGAGCGAAGGGAGCTGGGATCAGACCCCCTAGTTACGAAAAAAAAAATATGAGTATGTCATATTATGAGAGATAATAGATATATTAATCCATGAAGCCCGCAGCTCACGACATACAATACTGTATAATAATTGCTAATTAATACTTTATAATAAATTATACATACAATAATTTAATTACTATTTTATTAATTAGCAAATGGCATTAGTAGTCGTAAACCCATGAAATTGGGTCGGCTGTTCAACGACGGTTATAAATTTAAAAAAATTAGCAAATGGCAGCATGTATTTAGCATTCAATTGATAACATAGCTTTTTTTTTTTTAAAATTATGTTCGATGAAAAAGCAATTCTTATTTCTTGATCTATATAATTATTTATTTAATTTTGCAATGCCTCGAATAAAAGTGTTGAGTTTAATTTTTGATAATAATTTGTATTTGTCATAGGCTTGTTGAGATGGCCAAGGCCCATCCTGGGCAGTCGTGCCAATGAGAAGAATAATAATAATTTGTATTGAGCGAATATTTATGTAAATACAATTGTACGGGTTTTTTTTTTTTTTTTTTTTTGTTGAATCTTATATAAATTTATCCAGTTTTTGGCACTTAATTATGCATCTCAAAATTACACAAATTTTTAGACAAGGATAACCGATGGATGATAGGAAAAGAAAAAGTAGATGGATAAATTTAGCAAGGTGGAAGAAAATAAAACTACGAAGTAAAATAGATGGATAAATAACATTACAAGAGATAATATATGGATTAATATAACAAGGCAAAACAGATTTAAAAAAAAATATATATATATATATATACATTATGAAGGATATTACTATGGTAAAGAGACGAAAAATAACATTTCAACTGGTAAAATGGATGTAAAAACATAACAAAGAAACTGTATTCTAAGAATAGATTGAAAAAAAGGTTTGCAAATTCATACGAAAAATATTTGAATTTACACAGTTTTTGAAATCTCAAAATAGTGACAATAAATAGAAATATTAGTATGTATATAATTCTGAAACATCAATCTACTTTAGAAGAAGTAATAATTTAGAAAAAGTAATAATAACTAATATGTTCAGCAATATATGTTCGAGACTAACCAGGGGTCTGTCCAGACATTTTGTGAAAGGTCCGGTTTTCGAGAAAATTTTGAAAAAATTACTCACATTCTTTCAACCAGGGTCCGCTTTTATGAATTCGTGAAAATAGGGTCCGGTTATTACAAAAAACTTTTTAAAGGAGTTTTTAAATTGTAAATAGATACAAGATTATGCTCGGCACTGTAAAATTATAATAAAAAACAATTTAATTTTCAAAAATGAACAGCAATTGCTGCTTTTAAATTAGAGATGCAACATTCAAATATTTGGTATTTAGCCTATACTGCTGAACGCAGAATATTCATTTAGGACGAATAATGGAAGAATTGTCTGCCGAAGACAAAACTTAATTCGTTTACATCCATCTTTCTTGTTTTCTGCCCTGGAAAGGGTTTATTCGATTGGCAAAACAATAATGAAGATAAACAAATTTGTGAAGCGTCCGATTAAAAGAAAAATCATTTTGTGAAGGGTCCGTTTTTAAGTCAAAATATTTTGTGAAGGGTCCGTTTTTGTGAAAAGATATTTTGTGAAGGGTCCCGTTAACGGACCCAAATATCTTCTAAACAGACCCCTGCGAACCTAATAAGAAAAAATCTATTTAAAAAAGTATTTCTGAATAAGAAATGCGTAACTGAATAATAATGTTAACAGAAGAAAATGCTGATAGAACTTGTGGCTCACGAAGTTAAATTAGCAAGATTTTTGGCAAAGACAAAATAGTATCAATTAATTAAAATGTTAGTATGTACAATGCTAAAACATTAATCTGCTTTAGAAGAAGTGAAATAAATTAAACTGTTGTTAGAGACGTCTACCTAAGAAGAAAAACCTAATTAAGAAAGTTTTATTTCTGAACAAGAAACGCGTAACTGAGTAATAATGTAAACAGAAGAAGCTGCAGATAGAACTTGTGGCTCTCAAAGTTAAATTTTCAAGATTTTTGCAACGAAAAATTAGTATCAATAAATTGAATTGTTAGTATGTATAATGCTAAAACATTAATCTGCTTTAGAAGAAGTGAAATAAATTAAACTGTTGTTAGAGACGTCCACCTACGAAGAAAAACCTAATTAAAAAAGTTTGATTTTTGAACAAGAAATGCGTAACTGAATAATAATGCTAACAGAAGAAGTTGCAGATGGAACTTGTGGCTCACGAAGTTGTAGCGTAGGCGGAGGACGTTCCGCGTCAAGCACCAGTGCCCAGAAAGCGCTTCCGTACTTGTGATTGCACTCACGTGTGTCGAAAAGACGTTTTTCTATACACAAGGGCTCGATATTCAAAGATTCCAATAGACGATACAGCTATTGTAGAAGAACAATTCAAGAGGCTTTATTAGCAAGGATGGCACGAAGGTTGTTAAGTTCGGCTACCATCAGCATGGCAATTTAATAATACATGACTTAATTAAGTTCGGTATGGATTGATTGTGATGACGTCGATTGACTACAGAATTTCGAAACTTGGTTTTAATAATATTAAGAGATTTATTTGTATATGAGATTTATTAAATATTTGTAATGTAACTTTCATAATGATAAAGCGCGTCTTTTTAATCCCAAGCGAAGTTAACCCATACATGACTAAGATTTGCATCATGTAAACAAAGTGAATATCTTCTAGTTTGAAATGTTCGCAGCATGTTGCATACAGATTCAAGATAAGATTTATTCTAATCATCTACAATCGTCATCGGAAAAAAAATGTTATGTTTCATGCTGAATCTAAAATTTATCTAGGAGTTTTTTTAAAATATTAATTCCGTCGAATTTTTAGTGTATAAAACACAAAACAGTCTGATTTTTACAAAGAGAAAAAAAAATTAATGTACATTGATATGGCCAATGCTACATGGTCTTCCTTTGGTAGAAATGGAAGTTCTTTAAGATGTTTCTACGTTGACTCTATATATTAGAAGAGCACATATACTTGAATTAATCATTAACTTTTATTCATAATTTCAATCACCAGATTACACCAGTCAACCAAACCTTCATTAATCATTTAATTTGTTGGTGTTTTAAAAAATCATTCTTACAAAAACGACTGTAAAAAATTTCCAAAGTTGCTACATGAGTTTAAGTCTAGTTAATTTCCATGCAAAACAAACAACATGATTTTGTTTTTTCTGTATGAATCTCGTGACCATTTCTAAATTAATGACAAGTACCAAATCATGTCACTCTACGAAGACTGCGCTATCTGAGAAAAATCCCGGAACAGTTGATTAAGACTGTGTTTTTACAATTTATTCGACCTGATCAGGTCTAAAAAAATAATTAACTCATCTCAGTTATAAATACAGTACATACACAAGATGAAAATTTAAAGGGAAAGAGATTTCGTAAACGTTATACATTGAATTTGCAAAAAATTTCACAATTCGAAATTTTAAGTCAGTAAATTTCTTTTTGTTAGATGACTTCTTTTTTCAAACACAAACATCCAAATTTCAAAACGAATATTGCAAGTGTTAAAAAATATTTTACGTTTATTTATTTCTTTCAGAACATATACTTTCTGCGTTTTATTGGTTTCTGTTGGAATGAAAGAATAGGATTATAACTCTGCAGACATATAACCCTTCACCCCCTTAGCATATCTGCAAAGCTAAGTTTGACTTGGACTTTCTCTGGTGTCCTCCATAATTTAACACTGAAAACTGCTTTGCACATCAGCAAAGGTGCTTGTATTAGCAAGAGGGGAAAAATTGACCACCAGCTAGTTTAAACATAGCATGACATTCGATTTCCCCGCGTCTTGCGAGGAAATCGAATATCATTCGGTATGAGGTATCCGGTAGATTTCGGTATAATGCTGCTATTTGAAGCTTCAATTATTTCGTTTCTTTTATATCAGTTTTTATTAGATTTTTGAGGATTTTGTGTTTATTCTTGCTAAGACTCCATTGTTTATATGAATGTCGGGTACCTGTAAAATTAAAACTCAGTACACACAGTTTCGCAGATACGCCGAAGTGTCAATAAATGGTTTTTCCCTTTAAGTAATTGTAACTGATTTTTTATGCATTCCTTGACCAATCCTACATGAGAAAATAATTATTATTCTTTACTTTTAAAATGAGTGAAGGGTTAAATTTGAAATGTTTATCTAAATCCTGGATTATTTTGTTATTTAGTGACCAGATTCTTCAATTTTGTTCATTGGATTGTTGCCGTGCAATATACTACCTACTTTTCAGAAATATTTAAATTTTCATTTAAGAATGTAATTGAGATATTGTTGTTGGTACCGGGAAAAAAACAATTTTAGCCTTTTTTCAGGGGTTATTTTAGACCAATGGTTTCCAACTTGCGGCCCGGCGGCCGCATCCGGCCCGCGAAGCTTTTTTTTTTTTTGTGGCCCGCGAACTAAAATATATTAGTTGTCATTTTTTTGCGGACAATTTTCGTAAAAAATCTATATGGGTTGAAAATACTTTTCTCGTTAATAAAAACCTAATTTCTTCGTTTCTGTGAAATTTATCATACCAACGGTGCAAGAAAAATTTCTCAGGTTTTGCATCCAAGAAAATATTTATTCAAATACAAAAATAATCGTGTATGTTGCTCTTTTTTATTTCATTTTTTTCCCCTCCGCATTTTGTGAATATAATTTAGCATGTGTGGTATCAGAAATTTTCTCGAAGAAATTCTCCGATTTAACTTTTTGAAAACACTCATTTTGGACGAAAATATTTACACACACATTTGTAAATTTTAAATTTAAAATGTAAATATCTATTCTCTGGTGGTTGTAGCAGACAAACCTCAATTTTGTCATTGAACATTTTGTGTGCTACTTATGTAAGTTTTAATACCAACCTTTTTAAAGTTTTATATCTTAATTAGATATCTGTTGCACATTAATTGTTTAATACATGGGTGCCACATTAAAGTCATTGTAGCCTGAATTCTTTAATATGCAATTAAATATTTTTAAAAATCTACTTCTTATTTTAATTTGTAATTCAATACTTTTGTTTCGTACAACTTGGTAAAAATCTGACAGTAATATTTAATGTTCCTTCAAACATAAAAGAGTCCTACATAAAATGCTGATAAAGTTGTTGTCCCCGGCCTCATGTAAGTTGGAAACCCCTGTTTTAGACGTTTATATATATATTGATTCCAGATTCAGATTTGATTGATTTGAAATGGTAAAAGCATCAGAAATAGCTACACAAAGGGAGAAAAGATTACTCAGTTCTAACTGGATTCTTGATAATAGTGTTTATCTGCAGAAAATAAAACCTCTGAGAGTTCAAAAATGCTGAATAAATATGAAAAATTTTACACCAGTAATCATGTCACAATATACCAGGATTGGCATTTTGAAGGGAAAGAAGATATTTCTTTCAAAACACTTGAAGAAACTGGAGAAAAAAACTGGACAAATTAGAAGAAACTGGACAAAATAGAAGAAACTAGACTAGAAAAGACGATGAAAGGAAGAAAAAAAAAATGAACACTACGATTGCTTTGCAATTAGTTTAATAAAAAACAGTTTAAATTTAAACAAATCCCATGCTTTTCCATTGCGGATGAAAGTTACTATCCCCGCGATGTACCAATGAATTTCAGAAATTAACCCTTGGACGCAGATAGAACACCAGTGACCCTATTACATATTTTTTTTTTTCTTCTGACGATCTGATTACAAGCAAAAAAATATATTTTTTTAATTATAAAAAACAGCCTAATAGATACTAAAAAAAATCTGTTATATTATCGGAATTGTATTAAAATATAAAATCCAAAAAAAAAGCAGTTTTTCTTTAAATCTATATTTAAAATTTTTTTATCAATAATTGGTTTTGTAAATTAAAAAAATTTCAATGATGAATAAATGTTTCGCTTAGATTTAAATAACTGCAAATAAGTGCAAATTTAAAAAAATATTCTTTGGAAGTGAGCCGTGTTTGGAATTTTTACCTTTAATAAAGAAAAAGACACCGATGTTTCATGCTGTGTTTCATAACCGTAAACTATTAAAATGGTAAATATAATATGTTTTCACTTATTTTGACCAAAAACCATTGAAAAATATGTTTAATAAAAATTCTGCGTCAAATGGTTAAAAAAAATATAAATTTATGGCTCTATAATACACGTCAGAGGGTTGATCATTGAAAAACTAAAAAGTTTGAAAAGTTTTTTAAGTCTCTCTAACTTTAGTTTATTTTCCAATAGAGTTTTATATATTTCGTTCATGTTGAAAATTAAAATAATAACGGAAATAATTCTAATCGCGACGATAACGTTCAAAATAAACTAATTTTATTATTCTAATTAGCACTTTTGTTGCACATGATGCAGAACTGAACTTCGCAGAATTTTATTCAGAAGAAATGCGAACCCTAATTTGCATGTAAAAACCATAACATGACAAAAAGTAAAAATATTTGTTTCATGATACTTAGAAATATTGGTACTGGAATCAAAATGCTATCTTAATACTTATAATAAAGTTAAATATAATATTTTTTACTTATTTTGATCTAAATTAATACAAAGTAATTTTAAAAAGTATGAAAAATATGTTCCATAAAAATTCTGTTTCCAAGGGTTGACAAAATTCTGGGAAAACAACTCACAGAATTAATCCTACATCTTTCAGCCATTAACAACCAATATTGGCTTAAAATGAACAAAAATAGCACACATAGTTTGAACTCGATTTCAATGTCAATTACCAAAGTTAAAATTCTGGGTGGCAAAAATGGTTAGAAAGGAACAGCTGGGAGACAAATAAGGGGAAAAAAGAACAGCTCTTTTTAGAAGATAAATGATCAGAACAATCAATGATCAACTGAATGCAACTACGGCAACTACTATTGATTATGTAAATTTGACGAAAAGTAGAAAAGTCGGGAAGACCGGTTTTCATCATTAACCTTGAGATCGGAAATTTTCTTGTTTATGACCCTAGAAAGAGACTAAACCAATAAAATGGTTTTTAAAAACAGATATGCTCATTGATATCAAATAAATCTGTATGTTTTGTTTTAAACGCAAAATATTGCTACTTCTACTACTTCAATGAACTGTAGCTTATAATGAAAAGAAATTCAGAACATTTTACTGTCAACTGTTTACGTTTTTGTTGTCTAAATTTAAACTGTTATTTAAGGCTTAAATTATTTTAAAAATTAAGAAAAGTTTAAATAACACACAAATATCTTTTTAATGATTATTAATTTTAAATTGATTAGATTTTAATGTATTACTTTCACAGTGAAATACTCATTAGAATTATCTAGTTTCAAGTGATTCAAAACTGTTATTTTCTATTAAATTAATAGAAAAATACGGATCATTTTTATATTATTTTATTTAAAGATAACGAAACATTTTTGAATGATAAAATTTTTTACACCCATTAAAAGAATGCAATTTCACATGGAAAAATACAAAATTTAAGTGGAATCGGTCGAGTAGTCCCTGTGAAATCGAATTTTAAATATACAACTTTTTTAGTATACTTTTTTTTGCAATATTAAATTGCATTCTTTAAAATAATGTAAAAAAATAGTATGCCTTACATTTCAAACATTTTTTGACCATTTAGTAAAATTATAAATATTAACTAAAAGTTATCATTATTTATTTATTTTTTTCCTCGCATAAAATTATTTTCAGATCGATACATTTTATAATTGTGAGACTTTTCAATTCTCTTAAGAAGTTCTCGGGCTATGGTGAAATACGCACAAATTAAAATTAACATAAAGTGGTTAAACATACTTTTGGGAACATATTTTTCGGGTTTCAGAAATCCGAATCCCTCTCTCGAGAAAAAAAGGTATATTTATTCAGAGAAAGCACGCTTTTGTGTTTGATTTCGCATTCAAAAATATCATCTGCACTAATTAATTAGCATACTTGTCACCCTATCGAACCTTAAAGAGGAATCCTAGAACGTGAAAATGGGAATATTAGATCAAAAGTTATTCAGAGTGGTTCGTTTTTTTATTTTGCGCGCTGTACATTTAAGATGCTTAAAATGTTTCAATTAATGAATAATTTTTATTTAACAACTGATTTAAGATAAGATTGACTGATTAAGAACAAAGACAAAAAACTGAATATCATTTGCGCTATTCAGCAATGCCTTCTGAATTAGAAATACGTGAAACATTAGATAAGGCATATATAGTTATGACAGAATTAATTTTAATGTAGAGTTTAATGGTAACAAATACTCTCACAAAGACAAAACCCCAAAGATATACTTATACCTAATTTTATAGAAACAAAACAAAACCCTTATATTACTTTTATACCTTAACAAATAAAAACAAAATACACAAAACGGTAACTAAATTAAGTATACTGCAAAATTTTTGTCAAACGTATGCTCATTAATGATAACAAATGAACATTCTAGCACGTATAAAAACGAAAACATTATCAAAACCAGACGAAACATTAACGAGGAAGACGAGATTTTATTTGATTTTATAACCGTCAATGAACAGCCAACCCAATTTAGAGTTTACTACTACCAATTTTCAACTCAGTAGCCTTGTAATTTTGTACCTGATCCAGAAGACAAGGGTACTCCTGGATCAATTATAGGGCGAAATTTGCCCTCGTAAAGAACTTTTTGGATGAAACTAACCCGCATTTGAACTACATGGGGAGGAAAACCACGACTCCATCCCAAGGTTAGCCTGACGGCAAGGGGACTTTAACCCGCAATCTGTCTACCACTGAGGATATTTTACGTCAGCAATGTGGTTGGTGCGAGCCAGGTGAGGAATTCGTGTTAACCAGCCATGGCTAGGACTCGAACCTGGATCACCTAGTTCAATCCCCCGAGCCACCATGGCTCAAGGATGAAGAGATTAAAAACATTAAAACATTTTTGAATGTTTAGACATTCAAAAATGTCAGAAAGGTAAAATGCCATAGTTTAGAAATACTTCTAAATTCATTCATGAATTAGTTTCCTTTATCCGCGCCTTTTGACAAGTCAGGTTTCAATAACATTTTTCTTCTAACAATTCTTGTTTTGTTTTTATTTCTTTTTCCTTTTTTTAAAATATAAATATTAGTTCGAGATCTTAAATGTGCATACATTTTTGAAATGGATTCTAAAACTATACATTAAGGGCGGTGGTCACAGAACACATAAATTTCGCGGCAATACTGAAAAAGAATTTTAACAAAAAGTGCCTAAAATAGATGCTTTATTTTATTTTATTAATATTATTTTTATGTATTATTTTTTCATTTATTTATTTTAGAAATAATGATAGAAATATTATGACAAATTTCTACAAATGTTTACAAAATAAAAGTTAATGCGTCGTATGACCTTGACTAATAACTAAATTACTTCTGCAAAGAAAAGCCAGACTTATTGCAAAAATATGACAGCAGGGGGTGAAAGGGGGTTCAGTGTTTTGCTGAAGGTCGACGCGGCAATTCAAAAGAAAGT
The DNA here is from genome assembly GCA_949128135.1 of Parasteatoda lunata. NCBI lineage: Eukaryota > Metazoa > Arthropoda > Arachnida > Araneae > Theridiidae > Parasteatoda > Parasteatoda lunata. The sequence goes on along the minus strand of OX421970.1, from coordinate 31,489,324 downwards.
CAACAAAGGTAATTTGTCAAACTTTATGTTTAATATCTCAAAAATTCGTGTAAAAATATTTTAGCAAACAGTTTTTAAAAGAACTAAAAAGTTTAAAATGTATGTAATCATAAAAAATTAATTATCCTTGCATTTGCTTAAGAGAAATAATATTTTACATTTTTATGGTGAGGGTTACAGAAATTTTTTAATTAACAATTTTTTAATAAAGCTCTTTAACATTGGCAGAGACCACAATAAATTTCAACGCCCATAAACCAAACAATGAATTCAAATTGCTTAAAAGAAAAAATTATATTTAACAACTACATAACATTTAGACTGTTTTAAAATACATCAAATTCCGGCCCCGGTTTTTTGCACTTCTGTGTTCAAAATAAACAGTCCCCCTCTCTCATTTTGATGGTGGCAACAAAAAATCTTTGAATATCAGTGAATTTTAGCATCTGTCTATTAACTATCAAATGCTTTGACAATAATAAAAAACGAAAAAGAAAATTGTACGGATTGGGCCTTTAATTTTAATGGAATCCGAACTAAATTAAAAAGGGTTGCAAATCCTGTAGTTCTCAAATTTTTTAACCGGGCAAAAAAATAAATAACTAAATAAAATAATACTTTTAAAAGAAAAATGAACAAGGGTTCTTAAAATATCTTGGGAGGGAAAAAAAAAAAAAAAAAAAAAAACAGAGAATTCTACAATGCGGAGGTAAAAATTAAAATGTCGAAAGACTTAAAACTTCAGCATTTTTGAAATTATCAGCAAGAAAATTTATTTTGACCGAAACTTACGTATTTTTTAAGAATTTAATAGCAATTTCTATACAATAAAAATAGTAAAATTATTTTTCGACGCGAAAAAGTTAAAACTTGTTATAACTTTAATCAAATTAAATAAATAAAAATATTTAAAAAAAAAAATAAAAATCTGAGCAAATTCGAGTTTTTTTTTTTTTTTTTACTTCAAAAATCATACACGTATATACAATTTGTTGTTTTTTCGTCTTTAAAATTTAAAACAAATACATATTGTATTTATCTGCTAACTCAAAACAGATGATGAGAAAGTAATCAAATTAATTATTTTCTGTTAATATAATCTAGGTAATAGTTAAACCGTTGTTAAATGACAAAAAGTAAATTCTCTCTAAAATGACAAGTTTTTATTTCCTCCCGCCTTTTCCTAAATAAATAGCGAAATAAATAAATAAATAGAAATACGATAGGTATTTTTTTAAGATTAATTTATTACAACCAAAAATAAGTTAACCTGTAATCTTTTAGCTTTTAAATCTATTATTTTAAATCTTTTAGCTTTTAAATCTATTAAATATAAGCTATAAATCTTTTAATCTTTAGGATATAATTTTTTTTAAATGACTTATGCAATATTTTCTTAAGTTAATTTGTGAGATCCCCCTTGAAAGGATAATTTATTCAATATCCTTAGCGTTTTTTTAGATTTCTCTGATGATATAAATAATACTCCTGGTATCTTATAAAGAATCAAGTTAAAAATAAAAATAAGTTTGTTAAAACCTTAGAAATTTCAGTGAACTCCCAACAAATTCGGTGAGAAAGAGTTAATAAATCTTATAAATGCTAATTTTAATATAAATTTATTAAAAATTGATATCTAGATTCGCAAATACATAAACTATTCCACATTTATTATTGTTGTTATTAATCATTTCATACCATGAATGCTAAGTTTAACATAAATTTATGAAAAATTAAGATCTAGATTCACAAATGCACAAACCCTTGCACATTATTGCTTTAATTAAACATTTCATATGACAAAATTTTAACTGAAAAGAGTGTCACAACGGGTGATTTAAAATGGAAAAAACTTTAGAATGATGATAGCAAGAAATTTAATCATTGACATTGATTTGAAATCGATTCTTAAAATCGAGTATGCGGTGCAATTTTTAACATAATTTCGTAAAATAACTATTACAAAAGCTAAGAATTGTGGTGATAGAATGCCGAATCATATTAAACACAAAATGATCGAAGATCATATTGCTTTTAATACGAATTGAATAGGCGCGCTTAATCATTTGTAAACGCAGCCCTAAACAATGTTCACGTATTCAAATATTTCCGCAAAAAGGCTGCCTCGTATCCTAGTTTTGACAATTTGAATTTTATTTATTTGACAATCTTAATTTTATACTAAAATATGTGAGGTCATATAAAAATTTCTGCGAAAAAAGAAACCTCGGGTAGTAATTTTTCAAGATTCCGGATCCATATAAATGTCGGGAATGCTTAGTATACTTTATTACGATTATGTAATGATTAATAATAAAACGATACGAAAATAAGGAATTCTTATACTCTAAATTGCAATTATGTAATAACAAAACAATATAAAAGTAAGACACTATAATATACTATATTAATATTTATTTTAAGCATTTTTTAAATTAAATTATTTTATATAAAAATACTTAATTTTTAAAATAATTATTAGTTTCACTAAAATCAATAGAATATTTTATTGTGCTAATAATCAATATTTATTACATGGAATATTTAGTTTGTTATGGAAGATATTATTTTAGAATATTATATTATACATATAAAAAAAAATTTATTAACATAAATATAAATATTTTTCAGGGGAAAAATCTTTAAGATGATAATCCTTTATGAATTTCCAATCATGTATTTTTTTTTTATTTTTAACATTTATTTTATTTTTATATTTTATCATTCTAAAACTTCCCAGTTATAAATGTCATCACTTAAGATGTTTTAAAATCTTAATTTTAAAAAGAGCAGAAAGAAAAAAAAGATTGCTAGAGTGAAATCGTTTTTCTTCAATAAAATTTTAAAATATTACAGATGCAATTTTGGCAATATTTCCGATTTCAATAAGATCAGGGGTGGAAAAAGTCATTCCCCCTCATAAAAATGAAACGCTTATAGCAAAAACAATTAAAAATTCTGTAAATAATTAAAATCAAAAACAATTTTTCTTTTATTAATAAAAAGGTAGGTCAGGAAATTGCATAAGTAGCTAGGAGAGGGAGTATGCTTGGTTGTACTATAGTACAACCAAGCTAATGTACTATAGTACTATAATGTACTATAGTTGCTTAAAAGAAGGGTACATGAACGATACTTATTTAAAGTACTAAGTTCTTTTTTTTTTTTTTTTTTTGAAAAATCCTTGTAAATTGCAGGAATAATTAAATTGGAAAAAATTACAAAAAATTTATCAGTACAGTAAAATTCGAAGAAAATTTGTTTATTGAAATTATTATTTGTTTATTATATTTGAAATAAATCTATTGAAATTATTATTTTTTTATTATATCTAAAATAAATCTATTGAAATTATTATTTGTTTATTATATCTAAAATAAATCTATCTCTTTATACATAACGATTTCTCCGTACAAAATTTAAGTATCAAACAAGTACATAGATTTCTGTTTAATTTCAAGAAAGAGTACAATTTGGTTAATAAATAAATAGCAAATTTTTAAATACATATGTAAGTGTGTATGAATTTGATAATAAAATTTTTTTCTTCCTTTTTTGGTATTGGAAGAATTATTCTTAAAATTTATATAGTTAAAAATATAATCAAAGTAATTTATTATTTATTGTATGTTGTAGCAATAAGTACACTTAAAAATGCTAAAATAAAAATTATAATAAAGAAATCATTATTATCATTATTCTATTCTAACAACTTTTAAAGCTAACAAATTGGTTAAAATAGTTATATAGAAATCCTTTAATACGTTTAAATTGTACCTAATCTGTCAGGTACAAATCTAAGCAATAAATTCTAAATCATTGAATTAGACTATTACAGCCACAAAATTTAAATAATCCGATACGTACATCGATCTCATAACTGAGTAATTTAATTGTTTGATTAGAAAAACGTTTTACATTCTAAACCAACTAAATAAACTATTTACTTAAATTTATAATGGTTAAAACCGATTACCCATAAATGTTTATTTAGACTAAAAGCACTCAAGATTTTTCGTTTCAGTTTGTTTTCATAATTAAAAATATCAACAACAAAAAAAAATCAACCTTGAATTTTCGTCAGATGACAACATCACACACCATAAACAATTATTAAATAGATATTTAGAATAGATGCCGGTAAAATCGGACTCTTTCTATTGGCTACTTACATTAAAACAATAACTACACCAATATAAACAAACATATAATGCCCTCATTGTAGAAATCATAAACATTTGAAAAACTTGAATAAATACTTTTGTACACGTCTACAAACTGCGAAATATCTTAGCATTTTTCTTGTCAAAGCAATTTTGCATCGTTACATGGACCGATGATCACGATTTACCTACTTTATCGGAGTGACAAACTATCATGATCTTTCTAAGATTTACTAAAATTACTGAGTCAACAAAACTGATCATCCATAAATATTTATTTTATCTAAAAGCAGTTAGCCTGTTTTTGTTCGCGTTTGTTTTCATAAACGTAATTATAAACATAGAAAAAAAAATAACATTCGTATTTATTGATAGATGACAACATGATAGAATTATGAATTAATTATATCATAAAAGTATTTAGAATAAATGCCGGTAAAATCGGTAACTTCCTATTGACCACGTAAATAACACGTTACCTGTTTTCAACACATTACTGATTTTAATAAACCATATCCCTCATAATAGAAAACGTAAACATTAAAAGACGTCTAAAAATTTAAACAAATATCTTTGTACACGTCTACAAACTGGGAAATATATTTGCATTTTCTATTCAAAGCAATTTTATATCTTTATATGCACCGATGATCACGACTTACCTACTTCGCCGGAATGACAATCTATCATAGTACTCCAAAGGTACACTAAAAATAAACATAGTTTAAGGTTCCTAAGAATTGTATCCATATTTGATGTAAGTGTCTATGAGCACAGATTTATTTTTATACACAAAAAACAACTGTAGATGATGATTTTAGCCACTACACAAAATTCCTTTGCATATTACACGGACTCATTCTTGCACTCTCATATCCAGTTTTCGTGGAGACTCGTTTACCATCAAGATGCCGTGATCCACAGGTTCGACCAGGGCATTTCTCACTAAAAACACACAGAGCTTTGAGCTACCTGCTTAGGACTGCCTCTTTCGGTGAGAAGAGAGGTTCTGCCGCCAAATGGAGAGCAAACAAACTCGCCAAGCAGTTGGCTCTGATTTTTGGAGAGGAAAAATTTCAGAGATGGAACCTAAAGCACAGGGGAAAAAAATATGTGATGGATATTAATGCTACAATATTTTATCGTTTTAAATATTTGTTAAAAGTTGAAATTGTATAAGCCGTCTTACATTAAGATGAAATTAAAAAAATCAAATAAGCAGTTTTAACTTTAAAGAATTTTTTTTTTTATGAAATTTATGGAATGAGAGAATAAAATATTTTATAAAATGTAATGAATATTATAAACCATATAGAACGTTTATTTTATATAGAATGCAAGGGGAAGAACTTTTATTTTATACTTTTTATAATGTAATAAACTTATCTAACAGAATGAAAAAAATTTGTATAATTAATTATAAAAACAAAAATTTATTAGATTTATTTTATAAAGAATTTAGTAGAATGTTTATGAAATGAAAGAATCAATTGTTTTTCAAGTTAATGAAATTACAAAACTTTATCAACCATTTATTTTATGTAGTAAGCAAAAAAAAATTTTTTTTTAATGTAGTGAATGAATTGAATAGAATGAAAATAATTGTATGGTAAATAATAATAGCAAAAAATTTATTTATTTATATTAGATAAAATTTAGTAGAATGGTTATAAAAAGGAAGAAAAAATATTTTAAAAAAGATCATGAAATTAATAACTAAATCAACCGCTTATTTTATGCAGAATGCAAAAATGATTTTTTTTTTATTTTATTTTTTTAAATGCTTTGGATTTATAAGGGAAAATTTTTATGGAAAATAATATGAATCGATGAATGAATGGGTGAAAAAAAATTATACAAATCGTTTATTTGAAATAGAATTTATTAGAATGTTCATAAAATGGAAAAACATATTATTTCAGAAAATATAATGAAATTGAAAACTCTATCAACCGTTTATTTTAAATCGAATTCAAGAATGGATTATTCTTAAAATAATATGAACTTAATTCGTTTGAATGGAAAAAATTGTCAAATCATATAAATGTATATAAATTTGGACGAAAAAATTATGTGAATCGTTTATTTTACATAAAATTTATTAGTACGTTTTTAGAATACAAGAATAAACTACTTTTTTAAAATGTAATAAAAATCAAAAATTATATGAATTGTGTATTCTGTAATATAAATACATAACATTTGTCTATCTTTCAGACAAATATTTATATCTCATTTTTAAACTTTTAACGGGAATATTTATATCGATATAAAGTTTTATTTTCGGTAATTCACATGTAAGTTTTAAACGTCACTAAGTTATGTTTTATATTTTAGAGTTTTATATTATAGAGTTTTATACGTATTATGGAGTTTTATATTGTTTATATTGTACTCTCACCTTAAATATAATTTAAGGTGGGATTTTACGTACAATTTAAAGGCATATGATTTAAATATGCGAGCATTGAAACATATTAAAATAAGAACTTAACAATAATATTATTATTTTTATGATTACCCATAGTAATAATAAAAAATATGCATACTATTATTGTTAATAATAATAATAATACTATAATAAATGGGGAAAATTGCTTTTATTTTCTTGAAAGCCGTGAAAAAGAATGCAGCTTTACAAAAAATAGATTTTAACAAAAAATGCTATTCGTATTAGTACAAACTATTTGAACTTCATTCGGATTATTTAGTAGAAAAAAAATTATAAAAGTATCATTAAAGTGAAGAATTCTAATTTATATCTCCCAAGAATATTTTACAGAAACACTCTGGTAACAACAATTTCATTATACGTAATCATAACTAAATAAAGCAAAAACATTCTAAATCGTTTTAAATCTTTCGTTACGAGGACCGTATTTAGCCGGCCTTCTCGCCACATCGTGCACAAGGGGCCGTAATGAGTCGGCGTCAGCGGGATTACGTTTGTTAACAATCCCTATCTTCTTCAAACTGCCACTGGCTAATATTCAATTTACCTATATTGGATTAATGCCACTAAAAGTATATTTTGAACGTGCTTAATATGTTTTGTAAGTCCCAAGAAGTTTCTTCTGCGTGTAACATTTAGGGGTGAAGTATTTTCTTACTAGAAAAGTAAAAGATAATCAGATGTCTTAACACGCAATGTGCACACCCTTCGCGGCGTGATGCACCCTTCATGGGCGTGACTTCAGCTGATCGTACCGCAGTAATGAAAGGTTTAATATTTTTTTTAAGGCTAGCAGTTGATAGTTTAATACATTCTAAATGGTTTGCATTCATTAAAACATTGCCATAGAGTCACGGTGGCGCAGTGGAGAGAGAGTTCACTTCACATGAGGTAATCCAGGCAAAAGAATATACACAGGCTAGCTTGCGTCGGCATAATGCAAACCAGTCCTCCAAGGTTTGGTGTGGTCCCTGTGTATAAAGGAAAAAACAGCATTTAGGGCCATGCAGCATAAGTTCTTAGAAATTGTTTCCACCCTCCTCTTCCCCCTACAGAGGTAGGAGAGAAAAAGAAAAGTTTTTTCTTTTTATTTATTCTTGATTTGTACTGAATTTTACACCATTAGGAAACGGCACTGTACTGTTAATAAAGATATTCCTTTGAGAATACATTAATATAATTCATGCTGATGATATCTGCTAACACATTTTGACAAAGAAAGAATAAAATGGTGGTGCGAGTGGTAGCGTACCCAACCATACAAGTAGAGTTGCCAAACAATCGGTTTACAGTTGACGTACCTCCTGACAGTCACTTAGCGCATGCTCTGGATCTTAGTACATATGATGCTCTGTTAAATTTGAGTATGTTGCTCACCCTGTAAGTTGTTTTTCTGCTGTAGCATGTCGAATGCAGCAGTTCCCGACGTTAGTTACGTATTCTAAGAGACTTCTTCTCCTTTCTATATTCTTGGATCCAGGCTCGAATCCAAGCGGTGGCTGGTTGTTACGAATTCTGCTTCCGACTCTCACCAACCACAGTGCTGACGTAAAATGTTCTCAGAGGTAGACGAATCATGGGCTCGAACCCCGTTCCCGTCGAGCTAAGCGTGGGAGGTATTCAGAATTTCCCTCTCCATGTAACCCAAATGAGGGTTGATTTCATCAAAAAGTCCTCCACGAAGGTTAATTTGTCCTAATGCTAGATCCAGAATTTCTTTTGTCTTCAGGGTTGGGTTCAAAATTTCAAGGCTGGGGAGTTGAACATTGATATACGTAAAATTATTGAAGAATTACGCGTAAACTTGCAAAGAAACTGCAATACAAATTTCTCTTATTTTAAAATTTCTTGATCCTAGAGTTTATTTCGCTTATACAAAGTACCCGCTAAAAATTGAAAAATGCAAGACAAGGAATTGAGAAATACTTGTATTTCTTTAATAGATTCAACAGGTATTTTAAGCAATTTGTATAAACCTTCAATAATACTACATTAAGAATATTGTGATTATCCACTTAAATGTTAAAATTATTTAAGTTTATAATTTCTTGACGCTAGAACTTGCTTCATATTCGTCATGTGAGAGTAAGATCTTCTAAAAAATGAAAATGACCACACAGAAAATATTAATGCATATTTCTCAAGTTTTAACACTTTATTTTCAGTACGTAACACGTACCTTCAAAAGAATTTTTTTTTCTCGCTTCAATAAGAAAATAAAATACTAGGATTACTTTTAATATCAATCTAGGATTACTTTTAATATCAATCTAGGATTACTTTTAATATCAAGGACAAAGTTGCCTTGTCCTTTATTATTTTAATGTCTCAGAAGGAAAAAAAAAGATATTTATTTACATAAGTAATAGTATGGTAAATAAGTGCAAATTGGAAAAAAATTAAAAACCAGGATGTTATAAATTTTTTAAACACTTCAATTTCTCACTGATCAACCATGCAACCCGTAACACATAGAGCGAGGCATATTTATATATAATTTTTAAAACAAAATCATCAATTATATAAAATTCTGCGAAGTTCAGTTCTGCATCATGAACCTCAACTTCTATATATTTTTTTCGTTTAAAACCATAGAATATAGAATTATAAAATAAGTTTATTTTCAATGTTATCGTCACGGTTATATTTATTTTTATTATTATTTTAATTTTCTACATGAATTGAATATATGAAACTCTAATGGAAAATAAATTTTGGTCAGAAAGACTTAAAAACCAGTCAATTATTATTTTTAAGTCAATTATTATTTCGCACAGGTCAAAAAATATTAGGTCAAAAATATTATATTTAATGAAAATATTATATTTAGCATTTTAATAATTATTATTTTAATTTTCTACATGAATTGAATATATGAAACTCTAATGGAAAATAAATTTTAGTCAGAAAGACTTAAAAACCAGTCAATTATTATTTAGCACAGGTAAAAAAATATTAGGTCAAAAATATTATATTTAATGAAAAATATTATATTTCGCATTTTAATAATTTATTGTTATGAAATACAGCATGAAAATGAAACATCGAATTATCTCTTTTGGAAGCTTGAAATGTTTAGTACGAGTACGCTTTCTGAAAAATAAGGAATTGCTGAATAAATTTTGATAAAAAACGGATTTCTAGAAGATAACTCGATTACCGATATTTCAACTCAATTAATAATTTAAAATTTATAATTAAAAAAAAGGTGAAAAAGCAGAAGCTTAGTGTAAACTATGAAGTTTCAAATGCTGAAAGAATTCTTTAAAAATATCAAAATGCAAAAAAGTTATTGGTAAATGAAGCTCCCATAGAAAAAGCATTAGCTGCTGGCATTGAGAGGGTAGGTATTGCGTCCTCTTAAAGGCCAAATCTTCCTTTTACGGCTCACTTCCAAACAATAGTTTTTCAAATTTGTGCTATTAATAGTTATTTAGATCTAAGAGAAACAGTTATTCATCATTGAAATTTTTTTAATTTACAAAATAAATTATTGATAAATCTTTGTATATGAATGGGAAAAAAATTCATTCTACGTATTTTAAATTTAGTAATTTTTGTACAAATAAAATTCTAATTATCTAAAAGATTTTTTTTTAAACTTTTGAATGGTTTTTTTTTTTTTTTTTTTTTTTTCATAATTATAAAATGGCAAAATATATTTTTGCTTGTAGTTAGAGCAAAAAAAAAAAAAAAAAAAAAAAAAAAAAAAAAAAAAAAAACATTGGTGTCTCCTTGATGTCAATGGGTTATATAAAATATTCGCATTATTTTAGCAAGAAACATCGAATTTTTTCTATTAGAAAGTAAACGAATAAACGAAAGTTAAAACGACTAAAGACAAGTAAATGGTTTTCTTCTACAGCCTGTTGCAGGCCCAGGCTGTGTCCAAAAATTTTTCCATCGGAAATTATCCGATGCTACAGTTCTCCTATGGTTGACCCCAATTTCATGTAACGTTTCATGAACGTTTTCTGAAGTCATTTGGTGTTTTAGTCCATTTTTTTTTCTTCCTCGTTTTCCTTCTCACTTTTGAAATGTTACTTTTTTCGTTGAGTTCAAACCATTGTATTTGCAGATATTTCCAAACCTTGTCCAAAGATCCAAACCATATTCATTGATGTACCTTTATAATTTTCTCAATATTTATTTCTCAGAATTCGGAGTTAAGTTTTTATTGTAACGGATTCTCCCGATTTTTTTTTTTTTGACAGCACCAAATATTTTTTAAAGTATTTTTTGTTCACTAGTAGATCATTACTTTTTCAAGATTCAAGACTTTTTCAAGATTACGTCTTTCAAAAACCAACTATGAATAATGTAACATTTAAAGCTAAATTTTCATTTAAAAAAATATATAAAATGATGTCATTATTTTAGAAAGAAACAAAGAAATTTTTCTGATGGAAACGAAATGAAAGTTAGAAAGATTAATGACCAGTAAGTTGTTACTTTTTCAAACTCTGCAGAAACTTTTTAAAATTTTTATTTTTGATGGTTTTTTTTATTTTTTTATCACAGGAAACATAATATAGAGCGATAAGTTTTTGTCTAGCTGTGAAAGTTACTAATAAGTATAATGGCATAGAGTTGTTGTTGTATTATGCCACTTGTCAATACTAACAAGCCTATTTCAAGGCAGAGGGGGTGCGCTTCTTCTTGTTTTCCAGTGGCGCTCTCTATGGCCAAGAATTCGACTCTTGCCACATTCATTCGTCACAGCCCGTTTTACAGGAAGGATTCATTCCCACACAATCCATCCAAGATCTGAACCAGAGCATTATCATTCTCTTATTGATTTGTTATGGGAACTTGAAGAACTTCGTGACCCCGACAGACTTAGGGCGTACCAGTCACCATTTTGTACACGGAGAATCTTCGGTCGGCGGGTATCGAACTCGACATGGGCCCAACATCCTACCTACTAGGCTATCCCGGTAAATATAGAGTAATATAGAGCAATACACATAATAATGCATATGCAATAACAGAGAGATAAGTTTTTATTTATTAAACATAATTTAAATATTTAGTTAATTTAATTTAAATAAAATGATCGTATTAATTATGCAAGAAACAACAACATTTTTCGAATGGAAAATAAATGGTTAGAAAGATTTAAAAAAAAGTTAGAAAAATTAAAAGTCAGTAAGTTAAAATATTTTCATTCTTTTCAATCTTCCGATATAACACATGTAAACAAAGTTTTTTCTTATTTTATATATATATATATATATATATATATATATATATATGTAATACAAAAAGTATAATACTTTTGTATTAATAAAAGAATTAAATCTCTTTCGTTTTAATAAAATGTCTTTGTTAAAGAATAAGCGTAGAGAGATTCTATTTTGGGAAGTCAAGGCTGATAAACATACGATTGAGTTATTTATAGAATCTCTCCCCCTTTTACTTCCATATAAGGAAGCATGAAATGATTTTCCTTAATGCGTAAGGATACAAGAATGCCAACGACTGTGCCTGTTTACTCAAATCTGTGTTAGTATAAAAGCGAGAGCAATGCTTTTCGCATGGCTTTTTCCATCATGTTGTGATCCTGAAAAGTTGTTCCGGAATTGTCCAAAGTCTTGTCCACCCCCTCCCTTGCGGAGTGTGGATGTGAAGTGTTATCGATACCAGCCTACTACCATTAATAAAGATTTTTTGTGTGTAACATGGCTTACGACTGCATTATTAAAGCTAAATACACTACTGATAACAGAGATGAAGCTCTGTTATTATAAGTCGACAGGATGTTACTTGCTGAGGAAACCATTGTTATCTATTTTCCGGCTGACTACAACGTTGATAAAACCTCATCCCGGGGGACGAAGGACGAAAGAAAGAAGTGCCTAGTCCGCGGTGAAAAACGAATGAAGGAAGGTCTGTTTTACCACTCCATCTTTAACTACACCTCATCGCTGTGAGAATGCTGACGTTGGCTCGAGCTCGTCACACGCCTCTCTGAAACCCATAGTGTTGATCGAGATGACCCTACAGTGTCCAATCTGGAAATGACCGATGATCCTACAATTCCGTAGTGCTCAAATTGTGAAAACAAAAGTGAATGTACGCGTTAAAACAAAAAAAGGATAATATTTTTTGTTTCTCTTCAACATAAAAAGTCATGAAGGTCAAAGGACACTGTGTGGAAAATGGAAAGAAAGTACTGTAGATATATATATTTTTTTTATCCTCTTATGTTTCTTTCTCACTAGCATGATTGAATAGTTTATCGATATCGGAGATGAGAAGTGTTTTAAAATTTTCATTATGAATAACTGAGTATATTTTATTATGAATAGTTAGATTGCATTTCTTGTATTTATATTGCTTTTCTTTAAAATGATGATATAATATTGTTTTTTATCGTGCATTTAAAATGTTTTTGAAAGAAATAAATGTGATTCAAACGTCAATTAAATTAGTGACGGCAAACAAAATTAAGTTATTATTTAAACTTATGTTTCCTAATGATTTTTCTAGATTAAACCGTAACAAAATTCTAAATTTTTCAGAATTTTCTTTTGAACCTAACGATGAAGAATTTTCAAACAAATTACAAGAAATTTGTAATACTTTCAATTTTTCGGAATTAGTTAAAATTTCAGACATTTTAAATATTTCCAGTGAAGGAAATAAAGATGAAATTGCAAAGCACATTTTAACTTGTTTATGTGATTTTGATATCTTAAAAAATTCGATAGTAATGGAAAATCCCTCTGAAGATGAGGATGAAACTAATCAGTTTCAATGTAAACAAACTCAAACTGATTTTGAATCACATTTACCAATTAAAACTTGTGTAAGTCAATTTACGCAAGTTAGTTTAAATACTAAAATATACGTTGATAAAGAAATACAAACTCATGTTTATACTGATAAAGATATGGCATCCTATAGTCAAAATTCTAGCAAGGATATAAAGAATAGAGAAACAGAAACTAAATTAATAGTAAATTTTTCGGATATTGAAGCAGTTACTCCTATGTTTAAAGGAGAAAAACACGAAAATATTAATTCTTGGTTTGAAAATTTTGAAACTCATGCCAATTTATTTAAATTATCTGATATGCAAAAATTTTTATTTGCGAAAAGATGTTTAAAGGGTAATGCCTTAACATTAATAAGAAGTGAAAATTGTTTAAATTCATATGAAAAATTAAAAAATCTTTTGCTTGAAGAGTTTGGATTTGATTGTAATAGTGCAGAAATACATGCAATGTTGCAAAAAAGAAAGCAAAGATATAATGAAACTCTTCAAGAGTATTTCCTTAAAATGAAAGAAATTGCCACTCAAAGTGATATTGATGACTTAGCTCTAATCACTTACATGATTCAAGGAATACCAGACCAAACAAATAATAAATCAATTCTTTATGGAGCCAATAATCTTTTTGAATTTAAACAAAAACTTAAAATCTATGAAAAAATTAAAAGTGACTTAGATAAAAATAAATTTCAAAATAACAAGGGACCATACATGAAGAAAATAGAAAACCCTAAATATGACATTAGGTGCTTTAAATGTAATGCACCAGGACATAAAGCTCCGGCTTGTCCTAAAAATAAAAGTGTAACCCCGAATGTGACAAAACCCAAAATACATCATACAACACAGGAGATCCCAATAAATCAGTGTAAATACTGTTCGAAGAAAGGACTATTGAATCAGTTTCACATGGGCTCCTCGTGTGTAAACAACCCTAATGTTGTTGAAATGAACGTTCAAAATATGACAAATAAACAATAGCAATTAATAATATCCGGATATCAAGTGGAAAATAAATACCTAAATGGATATCAAGTGGAAAATAAATACCTAAATGGATATAAAGTGGAAAATAAATACCTAAATGGATATAAAGTGGAAAAAAAATACTTAAATGGACGTCCAAAACAAAATGAAAATGTAAAAAAAGAGATATTATTGAATGTTGATACCGGGTCAACATTGAATATAATACCAAAAGACCTTGTGTCAGAACTAAAAATTCCTATTAAAAAATGTGAGGAATTAAATGTTATCCAAACGAAAGGACAATTAACACTTAACAAAATTTGTGAGTTTCCCCTTAAGATAGGCGAAATTATTAAATCAGCTAAGTTTTTTATAATTGATACTGATTTACCATATGCTTTACTAGGGTTGCAGACTTGCAAGGATTTTTGTTTGTCTATTGACTGTGTCGGGCCAGTTGTTACTCAATTTGGTAAGAGATTGATCACCTCTGCTAATTCTAACAGTGACAACTTATCTTTGCACATTAGACAGCAAAATTCTCAAAGTGTTAGGGTTAAAAATGGTGAAAAAAATAAAAGTTTAAGATGTTTCAATAAAAGTAAACATTTTGAAAAAAATAGAAGTTTAAGATGTTTCAATAAAAGTAAACATTTTGAAAAAAATAGAAGTTTAAGATGTTTCAATAAAAGTAAACATTTTGAAAAAATAAAAGTTAAAGATGTTTCAGTAAAAGTAAACATTGAAAAAGATAATGTTAAGGATAACAAAAATAAAAAGAAAAGGAAAAATAGGAAAAAGAAAGAAGGTCCAAAAATTTCAAATGATTCGAAGATAGTACTAGGTAATGTGTGCACACATTATCAGGTCAATATCGACGAAAGAATAAAAAATGAGAACAAAATACAAAATGAGGACTTAAAAGAAATTTTAAAAAGTTATGATGATATTTTTGCAAAACATAAACACGACGTGGGAGAAATCAGAATGGAGCCACAAAGAGTCAGGTTAACCTCAGATTTACCTATATCTCTAAGGCCGTACAAAACATCCCCAAAACAACAACAGGAAATTGATTTACAAATAGAGGAATTGTTAAAAAATAACATTATAAAAGAAAGTTCATCCCCTTATGCTGCCCCTGTAACTTTAGTCTTTAAAAAAGATGAAAATAAAAAGAGTCGTTTATGTATTGACTTTAGGAAATTAAACCAAATTACAAAAACAGATTCTGAACCTCTACCTTTAATACAGTCTTTAATTGAAAAATTGTCTAATAGTAGTTATTTTTCTAAAATAGATTTATCACAGGGATATCATCATGTTCGTATTCATCCTGATGACACTGAGAAATTAGCATTCGCTACTCACAACGGTCTATTTGAATACTTAAGATTACCTTTTGGCTGGAAGAATGCACCAAGCATTTTTCAACGTACAATTCGTAGAATTTTAAATAAACATAAAATTAAATTTGCTACGAACTATTTTGATGATATTATTATATTTTCTAATTCTTATGATGAACATTTAACCCACCTTAAAAAGATTTTCGATATTTGTAAACAAGAAAACTTGAAATTAAAACTTTCAAAATGTTCATTTTTGCAAAAACAAATAGAATTTTTAGGATATGAAATAAACAATGGGATTGTATCACCCGATAACCATAATATTGAGGTGATTAAAAATTTAATGCCTCCTAAAAATGTAAAATCATTGCAAAGATTTCTTGGATCAATAAATGTTTACAATAAATTTATTGATGGTTATGCAAATATTCGACATCCTTTAAACAACTTGTTAAAGAAAGATGTAAAATGGGTGTGGTCAGAAAAATGTCAACAATCTTTTGAACTGTTAAAAAATGCTATTATTTGTAAACCAATTTTGAAAATTTTTAATCCTATTCATGAAGATCATCTTTTTGTTGATGCATCGTTAATTGGAATTGGAGCTGTGTTAAAACAGACAGATGAATGTGGTGTATTGCATGCTATAGCTTTTCATTCTCGCTCCTTAAGAGACTATGAAAAAAATTATGCAATTACAGAACTTGAATGTCTTGCTATAGTCGATTCTCTAAATAAATTCCATCATTACCTGTTTGGCCAGAAATTCACCATACATACTGACCATGCTGCTTTGGTTTGGCTAAAAAATGTTAAAAATTTAAAAGGTAGATTGTTTAGATGGTCATTATTGTTAAGTATGTATGAATATGATATTAAATACACAAAAGGTTCTACTAATTTTGAAGCAGATTGGCTTTCAAGAGATGCAACACATTCACTTGTCAAATGTAATAGTAAAAATAATGTTCATGTTTCACATTTGTTAAAATTGAATGAAATAATTGAAGCTCAAAGGAAAGATAACTTACAAGGTAATTTTGTTGATATCAATGATGTTTTATGTATACGTAAGAAAAATTTTACTAAAATAGTTGATCCATTTTCGTTGAGATTAAAACTTCTGCAAATTACTCATGATAAATTTAACCATCCAGGAGTGCAGAAAATTATTAACTTAATAACCCCTGTTTATTATTGGAATAACATAACAACAAAATTTTCTAAACATTGTCATACGTGCCAATTAAATAAAAAACCGCGACAAAAAAGATTTGGATTATTACAATCCTTACCCCCTGTGAATCAGTCTTTTGACTTAATAGCAATAGATAGTGTTGGTGGATTGAATTATTATAATTCAACAAAAAAATATTTAACTTTAATTATTGACCACCTAACAAGATACATTTGGGCTTTTGCGTCAAAATCCATTAGTTCAGAAACGTACACTAATTTTTTACATCAAATTTTTCAAAATCAAATACCTAAATCCTTGTTGAGTGATCGAAACGCCGCCTTTACGTCTTCTCATTTTAAAAAATTTTTGAAACATAATAAGATTCAACAATTATTGACAACTGCACATCATCCGCAGTCAAATGGCAAGGTAGAACGCCTTGGTCAAACAATAATTACACGTTTAAAGTGTAAAATCAATGAGAAACCTACTAAAACTCCATGGCCTACTTTGTTAAAAGATATAGTTAATACTTATAACTTAACTCCCCATTCTGTGACAAAATTTCCACCTGCATACCTCATGCATGGTAGACTCCCCTATGAAAATCCTTTAAATGAAGAAATCTATCCACCTGTTGAGGAAGCTAAAAAAATAGCAATTCAAAGAACTAAAGAATATCATGAAAGAAATAAAATTTACTATGATGCTAGATTTTTAGATATAGACTTTAAAACTGCCGAATTAGTTATGTTTGAAGAATTTACTTATCCTAATACGAGGAAGTTGTCACCTCCTTTTAGTGGACCGTATAAAATTCTTCAAAAAATTTCAGAAGCTAATTACAAAATAAATAAAAAGAATTGTTTAAGTAAACAAAATTTTGAAATAGTACATGTATCAAATCTTAGGAAATATAACAACCCACAAATGTTGAAATTAAATCATGAATAGTGTACAAAACAAAACAAAATATGTTACTTTCTTCAATGGAAGAAGTACACACATTTTTTTGGGAGATCCGAATCGCGTGTGGAGATTTACCTCAACATCAATTGGATGTGAGGGCGATGAAAGTTGAACTTTTTTTTCTCAACAAGTTGAGAAAAGTATTATAAAATATTTTTGGATTGACCCGTCTGGATCTCTCAATATCACTGTGCTTCATGAAATTCTGTTTTCCTCCATTTTAACGGGGAATACAAATTTTCATAAAGTAAATAACCCCTTTAACCATACAGAATCTTAAATTCTGATTAAAGACACTTGTTGTCCAGTTCGTTTCCATAAAAATTATGTATATTTTTGTGTGAAAAATGTATGAAATATTTAGTAGATTAGTTATAAAAATAGGTTTCATTTTTCTTTCTGTTTAGTTGCCTAAACAGATAAAGTGTATTATCATGTTTTTGTTATTGTCATTGTATATAGTTGTTTTTTTTTTACAGATAATTGAAAAAATGTTATTTGTAGTAGTGAAAAGGAACAGTCGTACCAACATAAATTTTAAAAGTTCAGAGAATTCTAAATTTTATTATGATTTCTTTTTGGCTTGCCAAAAATCTTTTTTGGGGGGGATGTAATACAAAAAGTATAATACTTTTGTATTAATAAAAGAATTAAATCTCTTTCGTTTTAATAAAATGTCTTTGTTAAAGAATAAGCGTAGAGTGATTCTATTTTGGGAAGTCAAGGCTGATAAACATACGATTGAGTTATTTATAGAATCTCTCCCCCTTTTACTTCCATATAAGGAAGCATGAAATGATTTTCCTTAATGCGTAAGGATACAAGAATGCCAACGACTGTGCCTGTTTACTCAAATCTGTGTTAGTATAAAAGCGAGAGCAATGCTTTTCGCATGGCTTTTTCCATCATGTTGTGATCCTGAAAAGTTGTTCCGGAATTGTCCAAAGTCTTGTCCACCCCCTCCCTTGCGGAGTGTGGATGTGAAGTGTTATCGATACCAGCCTACTACCATTAATAAAGATTTTTTGTGTGTAACATGGCTTACGACTGCATTATTAAAGCTAAATACACTACTGATAACAGAGATGAAGCTCTGTTATTATATATATATATATATATACAGTGGAGCATTATTTATACGACGATCGTTTTTATGACATTTACAATTATACGACGTTTTACTGTGGTCCCAATTCATTCATATTCATTTTAATGTAAAAATATATCGTTTATACGACGCACAGAACCTGTTATACGTCGGTTTTAAGATTTTGTTTATGTTTATTCTACTTTTATTCCTCTTACTAAACACGGGCCTTTTCTATCATCTAATGCCGAATCAGACATTCAAAAAATGTAAAGGAGGAAAAAAAACAAAGATCGCCTTACTGTGCTGCTTTGTATAAACTCTGATGGAAGTGAAAAGATCGCTCCTTTAGTGGTAGGAAAATCGAAAATTTAAAGCTTATCAAAACGCTTCCGCTGTATTATAACGCCAAAAAGAATACGTGGAAGACGACCGAAATTTTTACTAGTCATCTGAAAAAACTAGACAATGTTATGAAGAGGCAAAAACTCACATCGATCCTCACATCAAACTACCGTATATAATTTTTTCTGTTAACTTAACGCAAAATGATTAAAGTGAAAAAAAAAACAAAAAACAAATTTGGAGTATTCAAAAAAAAAAATAACAATAATAAGTAAATAAATAAAATAAATGTAACGTACATTCAAATTGCTTACTGTAAGTTTTTTCTTTTTTTTCTGGTTATTTGTTTGTTTCGCTTTGTATAATTTAGAAATTTATGTAAATCAACAGGTTAAACATTAACTGTTTTGGAAGTTTCTAGTTTTGGAAGTAAAAATCGATTATACGACGTTTTTCAGTGGTCCCTTCGGCGTCGTATAAACGATGGCAATATAAGCATTCTCCACGCCTATTTAACTTTTTTTTCTTAATTTAATATATGTCAAAATATGTTTTCAGTTTTTAAATGGTGAAAACGAAAGATTCCATCGATTCACTTGACTTCTTCATTTAAATAAATTTAAGTGCCACCTCATTCGATTTGTGTCTGTCATGTTTTGCTTTTCTATGCCCAAGTGAGGATTCACATTCTTTGTGAATATAATTCTGAGAAGGACAATAAAAGAAACCAGCTTTAGAAGAAAGGGAAAGGTGAGCCCACCCGCAACGAAAAGAAGAAAACGCTGATTCTGAGGGTCGAAAAGAATAAATAAAAAAGAAGAAAATTTTCGGAAAGGCCACCACATCTACCCAGAATTGACTTTATGCTGCTTTGAAGTTTAAGAAAGTAATATTTCTTTTCTTAAAATAGGAAATAAATACTTTTGAAACTCGTTCTTTTTGAAATCCCATCATTAATCAAATTTTCGAATCGGAGATAATGTTAAGAGATGACAGGTGTAGGTTATTTCTATGTGATGGGAAAGGAATTACGAACTGTGAATTTTTCTTTTATTAAATTTATTTATACCGTCTATAGTATGAACATTTTTCATTTTTATGTTCCTTAGGGAGTATATTCTATGTTTCTTGTATAAAATTTCGAACTACATGCTTCTGTTTTGAGCTACTTGGGCTTTATTTGCTGCATCAATATTTTGCGAAGTGTTCTAAGTCGCATTGAAGATTCAGTTTCCTTTCTTTTATTTCCTCAAATAAATTTAAATAGTATTTTGGTGGGATACATGGGTTGAATAGGGTGTTTATTTTTCAATACTTGCTTGTATAAAAATTTTTTTCCACCTTTTCATATTTTGAATAACATTTTTCTATCTCCATTTTTATCAGAAAATATTTTAACGTTAAAATAACACCATTAGCAAAGAAATAATATTCCCGCCAATTTCATGATTGTCTTTTGATTTTGCTCTAAATTGCTTCGGTGATTTAGGTAAGGAAAGAAAACCAAATAAATATTATTTTACGTTTTTTCCTCCATAATTAATCAAAATAAAATTAATAATACTAAATGATAAAAAGTAGGAAAATTAAAAAAATACACATTACTTTTACTGTCATTATTTATATTACTTCTAAAACAGCTTGCTTTTATTTATTTATGTGAAAAAAATTTACTCTAAACAATTAACTACTATTACAAAGTAAGTAAACAAAATTATTAAATTGGCATTTTGTGCTGGATTATTAAACAAAGAAAAAAAACTGCACCAAAATTCGATCAAGTTTCAGCATTATAATATAAAGGCAGTTTATTACTGAAAATAATCAAATCATTTGATTGAAAATTTGTAAAATTTAAAAGTAACAAGAAAATGTAACAAAATTATTAAAACACTATGAGGTTCGCTCATCAAACCGCGAAAGATTCTCATTCATCAGTCTTCTTTTCTTAAAAGTTGATATTAAAAAAAAAGAAACTTAAATTATTTTGTTTATAAAATGTATAATTATTATAATTTTATGCAACAGCATTTTGTTAATATAATAATCGCAATATTTTCAGAATCCGCTTTAATGGCTATAAAACGTTTTCCTCTCTTAATCTTCTTAAAGTTTTTTTTCTTCTTGAAAGTCGATAAAAAAAGATAATTTGGTTTAGAAAATATATAATTGTTATAATTTTACGTAAACACACATCTTATTAATATGTTAATCGTAACGCTAAGGTGAAGACTTAAAACAGCGTCGTCAGCGGCGACTCTTACAATTTTTTAATATAAAGAGAAAAATCTGAAAAGAAATAAAAGAAAATTTCTACAACAATGGATAAATAGTCATTGCTTAAAGCAAAAAAAAAAAAAAAAAAAAAAAAACTCAGAGCGAACGGATAACATTACATCTTTCAGTATTTTTATGCATAGCTAAACTTCTTAGGTTAGTAAAAAGCAGTGTTGCCAGGTGCCGATAACCGTTCACCCCCAGATGGCATTGTAAAAATCCCCTAAAAATTTTTAAAAAAACCCCAAAATTTTTAACTTAATGTATAGTACAAAAATTAAATAACGTATAGAAAACGTTACTATAATACTTTTTAATCTTTTATTATCTACAAATTAATAATATGCTGATAATTAAAAAAAGAATGAACAATTGTACTATTAATTTAGCTTTAAACTGCTTTTCGTGTTCCCAATTTTTCTTGTACTTTTGTACGCACTTCTTTTTTTTCTTTATCCTTTGGCATTATTTTTAAACCATGCACATTAAAAATTTTAAATAATTTGAATTCAAATTCACCAAACGTACAGGTGGATCGCGCTAAGTAATAACTTACTACATTCAACAAACGGGTTAGGTTCTAAAATTAAATCTTAATCTTTTTGTTTTGGTTTAACATATTGACTTTCATATTACCATCTCACACATTCCGTTATAAAGTTTGATATTGGAACGTAACCAAAATGAATCTAGTAAAATTCACAAATAACCCCAAAACAAACCCCTAAAAAAATTCCCCTAAAATACCGATTGATGATTAAAAAAATCCCCCTAAATTTAAGGGGAAAACCCCTAATCTGGCAACACTGGTAAAAAGGTACCGCAGCTAACAGTGCTGTTTTAGTTTTCTTTTATTCTTTTTATTATATTTTTCGCCTCCATCCTTTCCTCATTGTATAGCGTATATGTACTTTTAATTTATTGACCAAAGGGTGAGACTAATCCAAGGGCTATAGGCACAGAACTAACTGTTGGGGGCCATTAATCGTAATCTTGAACCAAATTTTGTTTGCTTGTAAAATACTTTTGATTGATGTATAACACAAGAGAATTATGATATATTAACACTTTGTTGACCGCAATTTCACAAAAAACTTAGTCATGTCACCAGCTATATTTTGTCATTGAATATGGATGATAGTAAATTTATTTCGAGATTCGGATATGCGTACAGCCAAGATATACGAAATATATTTCTACCATTATATGCCCTGGTTAGTATCAAAACAGTCAATATGTGCGTTTTATATTTTATTGTCAAAACATAATAATGAAAACATAACAATTACAATTAGACTGAAATGATGGAAAACGATATAATATTCGTGAGAATAAAAACTAGGAGGAGCTTTCGAGATGGGCTTCTTCCCCGAGAGTGTATCAAGAACAACTAAGCAAAGAATATTTTGATTGGCGACGGATTGGCTCCGCCGAAATGAATTAATTCGTAACAATGGGAGTAAAATAAAACATTCTAAATAAAATCCAATACATTTTATTTACACTGAACGAAGTGAAATTTAAATTTGGATCATTCTATATTTATATCATCCTGTATTTCATAAATTGAAATATATAATGTAAGTGTCGTGTCGAGTTAACTCGTCACCAGTCGACAGTGTGTTACGTAAATTTAAGATTTTATTCACTTAAATTTTTGTTAACTCATAATTTTAAAAATTAATTCTTAAAAAAAAAAAAAAAAAAAAAATCCAACACTTAAAGTCCCTTCTCTCTCTCTCTCTCTCTCTCTCTCTATATATATATATATATATATATATATATATATATCTTTTACAACCGTCGTTGAACAATTTTGGGTTTACGACTTCTAATGTTCAACTCCATAGTCTTGTAATTTTGAACCCAATCCAGAAGGTAGGGGAACTCCTGGATCAAGTTTTGAGAGAAATTTGCCTTCGTGGAGGACTTTTTGATTAAAATAAACCACATTTACGTAACATGGAGAGGAAAACTACGGAATCTTCCCACGGTTAGCCTGACGGCAAGGGGACTACCACTAAGGATAATATAAGCACTGTGGCCGGTGCGAGCCGGGTGCGGAATTCGCACCGACCAGCTATCGCTGGGATTCGAATCAGGTTCATATCATTGGAAGGCGAACGCTCTATCCCCTGAGCCATCACGGCTCCCTCTATATATTTAGGGCCAGGCCTCTCATGCGATCTAATCAGAAGATGCTCATGAAGTATGTTTAGTCATTTGAGAATGGTGCAGTATTGTAGCTTCCGGATGTTATGTACGGATCAATCAAGATTTCTTAGTACCTAATAGAGAGATTTTGCATAACGATTATCTTACGTTATCTGCAACGATAACTTTACTTTCTACCCCTTAGCGATACTGCGATTTATAGAACAATTTCCGAGCATGCGCTGTGAAGTAATAATAGCGTTTGCGCTAGTTTGCTAAAGCTGAAACACCTTGCAAAATCTTTCTAATTTGTCTTACTTAAAATCATATAATTACTTTTTGGTTAAAGCTTTAGATAGGGATATTAAAAAGCCGTATATCTTTATGTTTGGCACAAAAACAATTATTTTTCAACGAATACTATCCTGATGTTTCATTCCTCAATAAAGGCAAACATTTCTTTTGTGTGTTTTAATAATACTAAAGGGAAAGCAATTGAAATGGCTATAATTCGGAAGTAAGTAGGTACCGCCGATATTTTGGATGAATGACTAAACGGGAAAGGTCAACTCTTGCCTTCCATGAATAACGTTTCCTGTTAAGAATCTACATTGAAAAAAAAAGGGTGCATTGTTGTCGCAAATTTGCCAATACATATATTTTTTTCCACCAACGATCATTTGTGTGCTCAGTGATTTGTCTTCTTCCGGATACAAACCGATGCGTTTAACGGATGCAGTTATATTCCTCTTTGTTCATTGATTGAGGGAAGAAAACTGAAAAAAAAAAATAAATAAATAGAAATAAAAACGTTTTTCAAATGATGCTGAAAGGCACTTAAATCCTAGAAACTCAATAAACGATAACATTTTAGGAAATATTTTAGTAATTCTGAAAGGACTATTTTTATTATTATTATTATATTTTAATTTTTTATTTTTCGGAGGGTGAAAAAGAGGGTATCGACTTTACCTATTCAATGGATGACTCAAGTTAAGGAATTAAGACAATGGGAGACTGAGTAAAACTGTTAATCAGGAAATCAGCTAATCACCGTATCGGTTTCTCAGCGAATAGACTTAATCCGTGAATTGGAGAATCAGTTAATCAGCATAACCATAAGTATGCAAATCAGCTTTAATTAAATCAAAATTTTACGATTAATTATTAACAATTTTATTGTTTATTCGTTTTATTTTATTTATATCTCATTTTTATTTATTTTATTTTTGAAAAGTATGTAAGTTTGTATGCTCAATTCAGTGTAACAGCTTATAAACCCAAGACAATACAAAACACAAAGAAAAATTGAAAGTGCAAATTAGAGCTGGCAGCACAAAGATATAAACACGTTTAAGAGGAGATTCGAAACCACTACCACTACTTTATATTTCTTTTTTTATTTGAATTTTATTTTAATTTTATATACATATACGAACTTTTGTGACCAATATAAATAAACGGCTTATAAGCTCAACATAATGCAAGACGCAAATAATAATAATATAATAATAAATAAAAAGAAAAGAAAAACAGAAAGCTCAAATTAGAGAAGGACTGCACAATGATACAACGGTGCTGTGAGATTCGAGTTCACTACTTCAAATTTTCATTTAATTAATTTATTTATTTTCGAGTTTAGGGGGGAAGGTGTATGAAAACTTTAAGCAGAGTTCGTGCTGTATTTGAGTGGGTTTCAAATTGGAGGCATTTTTGATGTCCGACCAAAACCCGAAATGGATAAGTACCTTTTTCTGATTTTTAATACATTTGTTTTTATGTAAAAATACTATGGAAGTGACAATACCAAAGTTTGGCTGCTCTATCAAGTTATCTATATAATATAATAACGTTTATGTTTGGCACAGTAATGCCGATTCCGAATCTTGTCTCAATGAACTCTACCTTTAACGCCACTCTACACTTCGTTTATCAATATAGAATTCGTGCGGTAAGAGATTAAACGTTTTACATCAAGTTATTTTATTTTTCGAAATGTTACTATAATATTTAACTATTATTATTATTATTTCCTTATATCATTCTACTATAATTAAATTATCATTATTATATAATCAGTATATACTTCGTATCTCAATAAAGAATTCTTCTGTTAAGAGATCAAACGTTTTACATCAAATTATCTTATTTTGCAAAAGTTACTATAATATTTAGTTGTTATTATCTTATATCATTCTTATATAATTAAATTATCGTTATTATATAATCAGTATGCACTTCGTATCACTATAAAGAATTCTTCTGTTAAGAGATCAAACGTTTTACATCAAATTATCTTATTTTGCAAAAGTTACTATAATATTTAGTTGTTATTATCTTATATCATTCTTATATAATTAAATTATCGTTATTATATAACCAGTATGCACTTCGTATTACTATAAAGAATTCTTCTGTTAAGAGATCAAACGTTTTACATCTAATTATCTTATTTTCCAAAAGTTACTATAATATTTAGTTGTTATTATCTTATATCATTCTTATATAATTAAATTATCGTTATTATATAATCAGTATGCACTTCGTATCACCATAAAGAATTCTTCTGTTAAGAGATCAAACCTTTTTCATCAAATTATCTTATTTTGAAAAAGTTACTATAATATTTAGTTGTTATTATCTTATATCATTCTTATATAATTAAATTATCACTATTATATAATCAGCATGCACTTCGTATCACTATAAAGAATTCTTCTGTTAAGAGATCAAACGTTTTACATCAAATTATCTTATTTTGCAAAAGTTACTATAATATTTAGTTGTTATTATCTTATATCATTCTTATATAATTAAATTATCGTTATTATATAATCAGTATGCACTTCGTATCACAATAAAGAATTCTTCTGTTAAGAGATCAAACGTTTTACATCAAATTATCTTATTTTGCAAAAGTTACTATAATATTTAGTTGTTATTATCTTATATCATTCTTATATAATTAAATTATCGTTATTATATAATCAGTATGCACTTCGTATCACTATAAAGAATTCTTCTGTTAAGAGATCAAACCTTTTTCATCAAATTATCTTATTTTGAAAAAGTTACTATAATATTTAGTTGTTATTATCTTATATCATTCTTATATAATTAAATTATCACTATTATATAATCAGCATGCACTTCGTATCACTATAAAGAATTCTTCTGTTAAGAGATCAAACGTTTTACATCAAATTATCTTATTTTGCAAAAGTTACTATAATATTTAGTTGTTATTATCTTATATCATTCTTATATAATTAAATTATCGTTATTATATAATCAGTATGCACTTCGTATCACTATAAAGAATTCTTCTGTTAAGAGATTAAACGTTTTACATAAAATTTTCTTATTTTGCAAAAGTTACTATAATATTTAGTTGTTATTATCTTATATAATTAAATTATCGTTATTATATAATCAGTATGCACTTCGTATCACTATAAAGAATTCTTCTGTTAAGAGATCAAACGTTTTATATCAAATTATTTTATTTTGCAAAAGTTACTATAATATTTAGTTGTTATTATCTTATATCATTCTTATATAATTAAATTATCATTATTATATAATCAGTATGCACTTCGTATCTCAGTAAAGAATTCTTCCGCCAAGAAATTCACCGTTTTACATCAAGTTATATTATTTTTCAAAATGTACTATAATACATTTAATTATTATTATTTTCTTATATCATTCTTATATAATTAAATTATTATTATTATATAATCAGTATACCCACTTCGTATCTCAAAAAAGAATTCTTCCGCCATAAAATTCAACATTTTACATTTAATTGTTTTGTTTTTCAAATGTTATTATAATATTTTATTATTATTATTATTATCTTACATCATTCTTATAGAATTAAATTATTATTATTATATAATCAGTATACACTTCATATCTCAATAAAGACTTCTTTCGTTAAACGATAAAACCTTTTACATCAAAATATTTTATTTTGCAAATGTTACTATAATATTTATAAATTTTTTTTATCTTATATCGTTATTAGATACTCAGATTATCATTATCATTATTATATAATTAATCTTTCAGGAGCAGGGAGAAAAATAGACAGTTGAAATTTACAAAGAGTTAAATATGCATATAAAACTAACAGTGAAAAAGTTTTCTTTTCAATTATCGAGGAAAGCACGTGTATCTAAAATTCGCATGCTTCTATAGCAGATGAGAGATAAAAATAAAAAGGAGAGCAAAATCGTACTGTTTCAAATGATTGACAATTGCTGTTATGTAAAGAGAAAAGAAAGGAAAATGTGTCAATTTACCCATCTGCGGCATTTTTTTAAATAAATGGATTGAAAGAAACATCAACGAATGGAATAGGTTGGCATATACATTTCCTGCTTTGCCCAAATGAAATCTTTAACAATGGTTAAAGGGAAAATATGAGACTGTCCCAAATAAAGAACCATTATGGCAGCGGAACAAAGCAAAAATAATTTTTGAGAGCTAATGTTTCCCATTTTCTTGCGTGCGGACTTTATATCGATACAAACAAACGAGTTTTTCAAAATTTAATTTCTTTAAGGGGACATGGTACCTAAGTTTTGCAAAAAGGTTTACCAAAATTTTTTTGACACCTTATCTAAACTAACATTTTGCAATTAATTGTGATGAAACAGAAATTATCGTATAGCAATTGTGGGGGTTGGTGAGCAAAGTTGGTTGGGGCGGAGTTCCCCAGTATCAAATAGTAAAGGAGTATCATTTATCCCCGGGAAAAATTTTTAAAAAAATTTTTTTTAATTCATTTCTAACGAATATGCATCCATTATTTATCAGAATATAATGCACATAAAGTAAAAGTTTCAGGAAAAATATCCAAAGCGGGAAACATTGAAAATTTAACTTTTTAATAATGAAACGTCAATTATTTTTCTCTTCCTTATTCTTCCCTAATTTTGCAAGTAAAATTGTACCAGAGCCCATATTTAAAAAAAAATTTCCAAAAGGTATGCTACGTTTCTTAAACAATGACAGAAAATGTGCAAAAATCTATCTCTTCTTTTCCCGGGGATAAATGATACTCCTTTACTATTTGATACTGTACTCGGGAACTCCGCCCCAACCCACATTGCTCAACAACCCCCACAATTGCTATACGATAATTTCTGTTTCTTCACAATTAATAAATAGATTGTAAAATAAAATAATTTAAATAAATGATACATATTTCTTTATATTTTATTTGATTAACTCAAATCTATTAATATAAAATTTGAACACTATCGTTTTGCTTGGTTACCATAGGAACTTCCGCCTCATTTCTGATTGTAAACCTTTCGATTCCTAAATTTTTCATGTTATCTTTGAATACTATAAAATGCTTTACAACTTAGTTTACTTAGTTACTTTTATTCATTATTGCAATTGCGTATGCTGATTTGACGCAGTTTTAGATATATTTTATAATAAAATTAAATATGACCATTTTACAAATAAATATTACATATTAAAAAATAAATAAAGCTTGTTTAGCTTTTAATAATTGGAAAACGATAACTAAATATGTTAATTAGAAAATTTAACGTAATAGTATGCATAATATTACCTTAATGTAATATTATATAATATAATATTACATTATATTACGGCTACGGCCGGGATAGCCTGGTCGGTAGGGCGCTGGGCCCATGTCCGAGAGTCCGTGAGTTCAAACCCCGCCGGCCGAAGAATCCCCGTTTAGTAAAGTGACTGATGCACGTTAAATCTGTCGAGTCGCAAAAGTCCTCCATGTTCCCATAACAAATCAATACCTCTGGGGGTATTGGATTGGAGATCTATCGTTCTCTGATTGAGGTCAAAATTACGATCTGTGGATGTATGAATGGATGTATGAATGGTTCCGCCCTATAAACGGGTGTGACGTATGGTGTGGCAGAAGTATTGGTCATAGATGACTCCTCTGGAAAACAAGAACAATCGCCCCCCTTCTGCCTACGTCAGGCATACGTCAACAACAACATATAATATAATGTAACAAAAGAGTTGACCTTTTAGTCTTAAGCGAATTATTTTGAAAAATAATAAAAAAATACGTAATAATAACAAAAAATAATATTAAAAAGCCATATTTTAAATAAATATTACTGCTAAATACTGTTAATTAAAAGATTAATTATTTACAAGTAAACACTGTAACAGATTTTATTCATTCTATGTTAATAACAGCCAAATATATTTAGATCTTTGTTTATGAATTGTCATATCATGTGAATTTTTGTTCCGTGTGAATGCTTCGGCAATAATCAGAAATTGTGAGACAATGGTTTTTTGGCAATTATTTTTTAATTAATATGCCAAGGGATATAAAACTATGGATAATTTCGCATAACAGATATTCTTTTATCCGTAGACTAAGCCTTAGTTAAAAATTAGTTTCAATAGACTTAATTAATTCTTTCATAGCTTTTGTTTAACGTTAGTTAAACCTGTGTTTGCCTCAGTTTAACAGTTAACTCTTCAGTTAACTTTGAACTATGCAGAAATCAAATTGGACAGAAGGATTTGTTGTTTTAAATTAAACTTTTCATGGTTCATTAGGGGAAACATATTTTTTTGCTATTTAGAGAAGAAAATTATAAGGTTTGAAAAAAGACAGAAATGCGTGCTTATATCAATTATTATTTTTATTTTAACCTTCTGAAGAGTTAAGCACACAGTACCTTTTTGTTGAAATGTTCTTAAAAGACAATCGTATTACCAGATTCAAAAACACAATAAATAAAAAAATCAAATTTTCTCTTGTTTCACTCATGTATGAAGAAGAGGTAAAGAAACGAGGATTTAAGCTTGATTGCCTCGATTCTCAAATATAATTTTTGTTTTGGTTTTTTTTAAATCCCTAAGAAGTAATCACCTACCAATAGAAATTGCAATGTTTCCTCGAATTTATGAAACACCAAATGTCAATCATAGAGTTAAGGTCAATTAGTAATAGTTTATTTTAACCTTGAAAGAAATATTAAAGTATAAACAGACATTGAATATTGACATCTTGAGACATTAATTAATTACTGATAACCAATTTTTTTTTACTCATTTTGTGTTTTTTATGGATTAGTACTATAATTCTTTTTTTTTAAAAGGTCTAAAAAATTACTCTTTTTTAATGGTAGCGGAAAGAAATGTTGGCATGAAATGCTTACATTGTTTGAAATATCTTGGAAAAATGATTAAATAATAATTTATTTAAATGTTATAATACCATATTCAACCAAAGCAGCCAAATAACCATAAAAAAAAGATGTTACTCAAACGATTAACTGTGAGAAAAATCGTTTATTGACAGTTTTCACCTTATTCGGTTAAACAACCAGAGTTTTATCCGCGCCAATTAGACCCACAATATAAAGCCACTTAGTAAAGTGAGTTACTAGCTGTAGCCGAGAGGGCTAATCTATCAGTCTCATGACTGGCTGCACGTGGATTCGAATACCAGCGATGACACAATTTCAAATCTTTCAACAACTTTAACCAGCACTTCCGAAATGGTGACCCCAGACTATAAAACGTAAACTCATATACACGCATAGATAGGCAGCACTACAAAGTTGCTTAACATAAAATGCCCGATCTTTCTTAACTCTCACGATAGATGGCCCCACCAGAAAAAAAAAAAAAAAAAAACAATTTAATCACATTCCATGGTTCATTAGGCAAAACACAACTCATCCATAACTTAACTCCAATTTATATTACCTAGCCCAAATCTATCATAACCTTAACTCCAATGTCAAGTTAAATTTCATTCTTACGGTTTTTTTAAACTGTCATTAGTTGTTAACAGTTTCAAAACCTTTAAGGTAAGAAATGTTCCTTACCGTAAACTCCACGGTTATTGGATGGGCAGACTGCTGCCGGTTATTTTTCCGTAATTTCGGAAAGAAAATTCTAACAGTGTATAAATCAAATGCTAAACACAAAATTAGAATTAGTAATACTTATATTAAGAACAGTGAAAAACATATAAAAACCTTTAAAGCAAATTAAATGACATTATAAAAATGAATAACTATTACAAGAATAAATATTTTTAAAAATATATGGTAAATGTTTCAATATTTTTTAATTTGCAAATGACTAACTAATAATTAGGTATTATTATTATTACAGAAAGTAAAACTGCACTTTAACTTCCTTAAAATATTTCTAACTTACGTTCAACAATTTGGTAAAAATGCTGCTTATTTAGGTAATAATTAAGAGGTGAAAAATGTATACCGTTACTGGGTTACCTAGATCCATTTTTTTAAATTTCGGTTATAATTTCTATAAAAAAAAATTTATAAGAATATACTGGCCCTGTAGCCTGATTTTATTAATTAATTTACAATAGTAAAGCTTCAGTTTATGTCAGATTTATTTAGTATCCTTTACGTTGGATTATTTTAATACATGTTTTATTTGCTTATACTAATGCAATATAATTAAGCAAGCAATGTCATCCATTGATTTAATTAAAAAAAATTCTTCCTTAAAGGACATATCATCTGGTCTGACGGCATTCATACACTGTTCATACGCATGCAAATTAAACTCTGTTTGAAAAAGAATAAATATTTTCCAGTATTATCTCCGTGTCTCCAGGAGTCTCCGTGAGCCCCCATGCAAATTAAAACCCGTTTAAGAAAGAAAAAGAATAAATACTTTCCAGTATTATCTCCGTGTCTCCAGGAGTCTCCGTGAGCCCCCCATGCAAATTAAAACCTGTTTAAGAAAGAAAAAGAATAAATATTTTCCAGTATTATCTCCGTGTCTCCAGGAGTCTCCGTGAGCCCCCATGCAACTTAAAACCTGTTTAAGAAAGAAAAAGAACAAATACTTTCCAGTATTATCTCCGTGTCTCCAGGAGTCTCCGTGAGCCCCCATGCAAATTAAAACCTGTTTAAGAAAGAAAAAGAATAAATACTTTCCAGTATTATCTCCATGTCTCCAGGAGTCTCCGTGAGCCCCCATGCAAATTAAAACCTGTTTAAGAAAGAAAAAGAATAAATATTTTCCCAGTATTATCTCCGTATCTCCAGGAGTCTCCGTAAGCCCCCATGCAAATTAAAACCTGTTTAAGAAAGAAAAAGAATAAATACTTTCCAGTATTATCTCCGTGAGCCCCCATGCAAATTAAAACCCGTTTAAGAAAGAAAAAGAATAAATACTTTCCAGTATTATCTCCGTGTCTCCAGGAGTCTCCGTGAGCCCCCATACAAATTAAAACCTGTTTAAGAAAGAAAAAGAATAAATATTTTCCAGCATTATCTCCGTATCTCCAGGAGTCTCCGTAAGCCCCCATGCAAATTAAAACCTGTTTAAGAAAGAAAAAGAATAAATACTTTCCAGTATTATCTCCGTGAGCCCCCATGTAAATTAAAACCCGTTTAAGAAAGAAAAAGAATAAATACTTTCCAGTATTATCTCCGTGAGCCCCCATGCAAATTAAAACCCGTTTAAGAAAGAAAAAGAATAAATACTTTCCAGTATTATCTCCGTGTCTCCAGGAGTCTCCGTGAGCCCCCATACAAATTAAAACCTGTTTAAGAAAGAAAAAGAATAAATATTTTCCAGCATTATCTCCGTATCTCCAGGAGTCTCCGTAAGCCCCCATGCAAATTAAAGCCTGTTTAAGAAAGAAAAAGAATAAATACTTTCCAGTATTATCTCCGTGAGCCCCCATGTAAATTAAAACCTGTTTAAGAAAGAAAAAGAATAAATATTTTCCAGTATTATCTCCGTATCTCCAGGAGTCTCCGTAAGCCCCCATGCAAATTAAAACCTGTTTAAGAAAGAAAAAGAATAAATACTTTCCAGTATTATCTCCGTGTCTCCAGGAGTCTCCGTGAGCCCCCATACAAATTAAAACCTGTTTAAGAAAGAAAAAGAATAAATATTTTCCAGCATTATCTCCGTATCTCCAGGAGTCTCCGTAAGCCCCCATGCAAATTAAAACCTGTTTAAGAAAGAAAAAGAATAAATACTTTCCAGTATTATCTCCGTGAGCCCCCATGTAAATTAAAACCTGTTTAAGAAAGAAAAAGAATAAATATTTTCCAGCATTATCTCCGTATCTCCAGGAGTCTCCGTAAGCCCCCATGCAAATTAAAACCTGTTTAAGAAAGAAAAAGAATAAATACTTTCCAGTATTATCTCCGTGAGCCCCCATGCAAATTAAAACCTGTTTAAGAAAGAAAAAGAATAAATATTTTCCAGTATTACCTCCGTATCTCCAGGAGTCTCCGTAAGCCCCCATGCAAATTAAAACCTGTTTAAGAAAGAAAAAGAATAAATACTTTCCAGTATTATCTCCGTGAGCCCCCATGCAAATTAAAACCCGTTTAAGAAAGAAAAAGAATAAATACTTTCCAGTATTATCTCCGTGTCTCCAGCAGTCTCCGTGAGCCCCCATACAAATTAAAACCTGTTTAAGAAAGAAAAAGAATAAATATTTTCCAGCATTATCTCCGTATCTCCAGGAGTCTCCGTAAGCCCCCATGCAAATTAAAACCTGTTTAAGAAAGAAAAAGAATAAATACTTTCCAGTATTATCTCCGTGAGCCCCCATGTAAATTAAAACCTGTTTAAGAAAGAAAAAGAATAAATATTTTCCAGTATTATCTCCGTGTCTCCTGGAGTCTCAGTGAACCCCCATGCAAATTAAACCTTGTTTAAGAAAGAAAAAGAATAAATACTTTCCAGTATTATCTCCGTGTCTCCAGGAGTCTCCGTGAGCCCCCATGCAAATTAAAACCTGTTTAAGAAAGAAAAAGAATAAATACTTCCCATTATTATCTCTGTGTCTCCAGGATTCTCCGCGCACCCCCATGCGAATTAAACCTTGTTTAAGAAAGAAAAAGAATATTTATTTTCTTTACAGCTTTGAATTCTGATAAAATTATAGCAAAGCATCTTTTTCAGTAAAACTTTTTTTTTTTTTCAATTCCAAGTAAAACGCTATTGAACTGTGACTTCTTAAATCGGTTATGAAAATATTCTAGAACTTTCTTTTGAAAGTTGATTCCGTGGGCGAGCATCGAACTTACGTATGAGATACCAAAACAAGTATCTGAAGTACTAGTTTGCCTTGAATGAAGTGGTCAAAACATTGAAATTTTTATTTTTTAACCGACGTCAAACATTTAAGGTTTGTCACTTTATTTGTGAAAATTCTTCCTGCAAAGTTTTTTCGTCATATCAACGGAATTAAAATTTACAGTACTATCAAGAAAATATAAAACGCTATTTTCTCGATACTCAACATTTTGTAATCATAGCAGAACAAAATCCCTACATTACATTTCGGTAAGATTTAATTATTGGTAAATTTATAAAAAAAAAAAAAAAAAAATTGAATTAAAATAAAAAAAATAGCTCTTAAAATTGGATCAAGATCAACGATAAAATTGTGAAATAATTAAGGGACTCGGAGAAATAAAGTGATAAGCAGGGCTCCAAGAGTTTGAAAAATGTTGGTAGCCAGCAAAAATTTCTGATAACCAGTAAAAATATTAGCACCTCCCCGTTTCTTGTTTCTTCTCCTGCCGAATTCGAATTTTTTTTTTTTCAATGCATTCACGTCGAAATCAAATACTTACACTTATCGCGGTTGCTCAGGAGATAAAGCGTTCGATTCCCAATGAAGTGACCTAGATTCGAACCGCAGCGCAGACTGGTTAATACGAATTCTGCTCCCGGCTCTCACCGACCACAGTG
Organism: Parasteatoda lunata; assembly: GCA_949128135.1. NCBI lineage: Eukaryota > Metazoa > Arthropoda > Arachnida > Araneae > Theridiidae > Parasteatoda > Parasteatoda lunata. Next base: position 31,453,853 of record OX421970.1, on the reverse strand, counting down.
CTGACGTAAAGTATCCTCAGTGGTAGATGGATCATGAATTAGAATCCCTTTGTCATCGGGCTAACCACGAGAGAAGTCTTTCACAAAGGCTAGTTTGTCAAATTCTTGATCTAGAAGTTCCCTTGTCTGCTGGGTTCGGTTCAAAATTACAAGAATGCGGAGTTGAACGTTTGTAGTCATAAACTCAGAATTGGGTATGTTGTTTAATGCCGGTAATAAAATAAAATACTTTCACTTGAAATGCTTATAACAACATAATAAAATAGTATAATTTTTTTTTAAAGAAATTTCAAAATATAAAAATTCTATCTGTTATTTAAAAGTATTATATTTTTACAATTAAATATGCATAACATCTGAAAATCTGCAATTACACGGAATGATGCGCATTGCAGGGGTTTTTGCGTAAATTTAAAAATTGGGTCGATACTCCGTTAAAATTTCCCGAAGAAATTCGAAGAAAAATTGTGAAGTCACGAATCTCGCACAAAAATTACACTGATGCTGTGAATGAAAGCAATTTCCTATTATTTTTCTAATATAAAATTTAATCGAACGCGTTTTTCCATTTTTTTTAATACGATATTAACACGACCAAATTTCGAATCTCGTATTTTAATGATCAATTCCTGCTGGGCTCAATTTTGCTCCGATTTCATCAGAAATCTGTGTAATTTTTCAGGCATTATCGTCACCTATTTCTACACGGTTTATTGAAGTCCCGATATTTTAAAAAGGATATTTTTATGACAAATGAAATTTTAATCACACATTTGAATATTAATTTTTCGATGCACGCGTTTGATTAGCTCCTTAGATTTGCGTGAATTCACAACTTTTCTTCAAACCACTTATTCGTAGGTTATACCCATGAATTTTGGCGTAATTTTAAAATCCTAATATTTTTAAATCTTACGACACATGAATCTCGAATCACGCATAGATTTAGATAGATATAGATAGTAATCACATATAGATTTTCGATCACGTTTGTTTGTTTTAGCATTGATTTTATCGTAAATCCAACTTGCTTCTGAGCAATTACTGTTAAAGATTTCTGCATGGTTTCATGAAATCCCGACACATTTCAATCAGAAGACAAGTGAAATCGAATCGTACATTTTAATGATCACTCTTTGGCGCAACCGTTAGATTGCACCGATTTCGTCGTGAATTCACATTATTTTTTTCGAACCACTTATTCGTTGCGAGCCCAAACAATAGACTGGCTCTCTCTACCCTAATATCTCCTCTAAGATTATACCCATGAATGAATTTTAAAATCCTGATATTTTAAAATCGAAATTATTACGACTCATATTTCTCGAATCGTGCAAATGAGTATACATCTTTCAATTTTTGATGACTTTAATTTGATTTTGCATTGTAAATCCAAGTGGTTTTCGATCGCAATTCCTCTGTTATTCTTATGGATTTCTACATAAATTTTGAAATTCCTATTTTTTTTTAAACACGATATTATATTAAAAAACTTAGAATCAGAAATTAAAGGAATACGAGAAAGAGCGAAGTAAAGGAAAAATCAGTTTTTTCTCCAAGGATGGTTAAAAACACGGGCAAGAACAGGAAAAAATTACGCTCGATTTCAATTCTGAAATCGAATTTTTTTTTTTGCATAAATATTGAATTATAAAAAAAACCGACCGACCGTAATTCACGAGCCGTGGTGATAATTCACAGTGTATTTTTACAAAAGTGTCTTTCAGTATTGGCTCCAGATAGCTACTTTATGACATTGAGACATTTCCACTAAATAACAATGTACAAGTAAATATTTTTAACCAACATGCTTTTCAAAAACCACGCTCTTGAAAAACGCATTTTTAAACAATTTTAAAATTATGCTTGTCATTGTACAGCTCAATCCCTTTAATTCAATTAGTTTTTTCATTAAATTTATTATTTTTATTTTACTTGTCATTAGCAAGAAGAAAAAAAAAATACAAATTGTTATATTTTAACAGCAAAAAGCATTGTTAGCATTTAACAGCATTGCTATATTTTAACAGCAAATTCTAATTCAACAAATTCAAGCTGCAATCAATTATAAATTCAATTAACTAAAATCCTTCAATACAAATTCATAGTTTTTGTTAAATAAAAGGAATGTTTTCATATCGACCAATTAACTTCGGGACGAGGAAAAAATCGTTTTCATAAAAATAAAGAAAAATTAAAACACTTAAAGTTGTGCTATTATCAGCCCGTATGACGCTATAACGAGTAACAGACTGAGTCATAAAAAATAACAACGAAAAAAAAATCTTTTTTTTTCGTTCGTCAGAAACTAAAATCTTCTCCGAATTTAAAAGATCTATTCAATCACTGACCTATTAAATTAAATGGAGCGTAAAACTGGAAAGGTAGTAAAAATAAAATGTGAAAAGATCCTAAAGCAAACAAAAATATTTTGTTCCAAATAATCTAAATAGTTTTACGATAAAACAATAGCATTAAGTCGGCAAACTTCGACAAAATGCCTTTTATATCAAGCTTAATTACATAAAAAAATAATGCGAGAAAGTTTATCTTACTTTCAATTAAATAATAAGATAGCTGAATCGGTGAAACTTATTAACGGAAAATGTCAATTGAAGATTGGATATATCAAACCATTTTTTTTAATATTAACCTTTGTTTTACCTGAAAAGAATATTGAGTTTTAGTTTATCCTTTAGTTTAAATTTCAGTTCTAAGTTATGAAAATATATCAAAACGACAATAAAATTTCAAGATGCTTGTAACTAAATGTTGTATTTTAAATAACTTTATTTGGTCTTTTATCAACCATGATTTACTGAAAATTTTCCAAATTCTTACTTTCAATTTTCAATAAGATAACTGAATCGGTGAAACTTATAAGTGGAAAATGTTGATTGAAGATTGGATAAACCGTAACATTTGATTTAAATATTAATCTAAAATTTGTTTAACCTGAAAAGAATATTGCGTTTCAGTTTCTCTTTTATTTCAAATTTAAATTCAAAGTTCTGAAAAATATAAAATTTCAAGGGGCTTGTAACTAAATATAGTATTTAAAAAAATTTATTTAAATTTTTTTCATCCATAATTTCTAACATATTTTTCAGATTCCAAGTTTTTTAAAATGGTTAGGGTAACGCTTTAAACGCATTGCATTATTCATACTCAAAAACTGAAGCGATCTTTTTCAGGTAAATTTTCTCCACAGAAAAAATTATTTATTTAAATTCAACTATGAAACTTCATTTTATTTTATTGTTTTCAGAAAAAAAAATTATGCAAAAATTGATTTGTTAAAATGGCCGGGGTTAAAACGTTAATTTCGGTTTTTTGTTTAAAAAGAATTACAAAATTGATTATATATTAAAAATTTCAGTAATAAATTAAATAAATATTGTAATTTGAGTTTATTATATCACTGATAGTTGCTTTATTTCTTCACAAAACCACTTCCGGTGTTCGGGGAAATTGATTTTGAACAAAATCCCGGATGTTCAAAGTCAAAGTATAATTCAAAGGGTTAAAAAAAAATCACAAATTTAGATTTTATGCAAAAGGAGTACTAATAAAAATGATATTATAGTAGTACGAGTAATAATATCAAGGATTTACAGGAAACAAAAATGATAATGGATATTGCTTTAATGTATTATAGTTAACTACTTTTTAGCGTTGTATGATGCTTGGTTTTATTATTTAATATTTTTCAATTCAGCTTCTCCAAATCTGAGGATATAATGAGAATTGTTTTAGTGTGTCATAGTTTCTTACTTTTTAGACTTGCCTTATTCTTTGGGTCTATTTTTTCATCTTTTTCAGCACAACTTCTTCAAATCTAAAACGATATTGAGATTTGCCCTTTGACGCAGATGGAACGCGTGCATGTTTATGCATGTTTTTTTTTTCTTTTTTTTTTTCTGAAGCTTTAATTACCAGCAAAAATATATTTTTGTATATTTTAATTATAAAAAACAGTCCAATGGTTAATAAATCTGACAGATTATCGGAATGATATCTGTACTAAAATATAAAATTTAAAAAAAAAATGTGGCATGAAAATTTCTATTTTTTTTCATTCAAATTCAAAAATTTATCAATTAATGATTTTATAAATTAAAGAAATTTTAATGGTGAATAACTGTTTATTTTAAATTTAAATAACTGCAAGTAAGTGCAAATTTGGAAAATGACTGTTTGGAAGGCAAGCCGTGTTTTTGAATATTCTACTTTTAATGCAGAAAAAGACATAGGTGTTTCATGCTGTATTTCATAAAAATAAATTATTAAAATGCTAAATATAATATTTTTAACTTATTTTGACATAAATTAATACAAAGTAATGAAAAAAGTATAAAAAATATGTTTAATAAAAATGCTTACATCATATGCTTTGGGTTTATTTTTTAATCTTTTTCATTACAGAGCAAATCTAAAAAGATAACGAGAATTACTTTGATGTATTATAGTTTCTTGTTTTTTTAGACTAACAAGATGCTCTGGATTTAATTTTTAATCTTTTTCAATACAAGTCTAAAACGATAATGAGAATTGCTTAAATGTATTGTGGTTGCCTACATTTTAGACTTACATGATATACTGAGGGTTTATTTTATAATCTTTTTCAATACAACTTCTTCCAATCTAATTGTGACACTCTTGGCAGTTAGGGTAGAAAATAAAAACTTTTCATTGTATTTCTGAAAGAGAGAATACATAATTCGCTCGACACACAATGAATATCGTGCAATCGCCAACAAATAAAGAGAATTTACACGCACATTAAGTGAACTCAGCTGCCCGAGTTTTAGAACCTAATAAGACAATAAAGCAATATACGAAAGGAAAAAAAAAAAAAAAAAACGAATCATTCTTACTGCCTTATACATGCTATGCAAAATAGGAGTACTAGAACTTCCCCCAAATTCGAATAGCTTTTATATTATTGTATTTATAAACTATATACGTGCTATGCTATGCATCTTTAAAAAAAAAAAAAAAATGGCAGAGAATTGCACAATCTTGATTTAGTTCGATTAGAGATTAACTTAGTTTCCTTGTGCTGTATCAGAAGAATTACAATAATAAAATTAAGAGTTTTTTTTTTTTCCCCTTGATAAATGCACTTGGAATAGTTTAGAATTAATAATTTCCATTAGTTTTTGCACGTAATTTTTACATTTTTTTGGATCATTTCCGAACGGCAATTCTGACGTTAATGCATATTGTTATTATTGCGCATAATTTTTACAACATAAGTATTCATTTTAATTTATCCTTACACATGAAAGTATGCAATATTGTATATTATCGTATGCAATACATAATTTTGTCGAAGCAAATATAAATTTTCAGTACAGTTATAATTCGGATAGTAATGACTTTCCGAATTATAACTATAAAAAAAAAAAATATCGTTGACGATGCCCCCCCCCCCCACTTTTTAAAAACAGTATTAAACACTTTGATTGTGCATTCAATAAAATTTTCGAACAATGGCAGTCACCACCCTTCATATATATTTTCAAAATTCACATAAAAATAAGGTCAAAAAATACATATAAAATAAAGGTTTCAAATTTTTATCGACACAAAGAAAATCTAACGAAAATCTATCAAACTTTAACGAATCACTCGTGGGAAAGGCGGGCTGAAAACAACAAAATATGCTTGATTTCCGAAAAAAATAGAAATTAAAAAAAAAAAAAAAAAAAAAAAAAAAAAAAAAAAAAAAACACCCTAAGTTTGCAATTAACCAAACCGGTTTTAATATTTTTCGCGCCGCTTTCCTCAATTGTAATTTGGTAGATTTCGATAGCATTTCTGTTTCTCTCTCGGTTGCGCCCCCTAATGTGTGTATTTTGTTTACTTCATTTCGCCAAGTAATCTGAAAATAAAAATTAAAAGCGGTAATTATCGAGTATCGAAATCCAGTAAAGATTCAAATGCTCTAGTTAACTGAAAAGTTTTTAAAATTTTGGTTTAAAACTTTAACCTCGCACACACATGAATAGATTTAAAACGTGGCAGGGGAAAAAAATCTTATAAGGAGATTGTATTTTGTTATAAAATGAAATTAAACAATTGATTTAAAAGCCAAATATGTGGTTTTCTTTTCTTAAAGCGATTTCAAAGGTCAGAGACATGATTTTTTAGACGTACTTTTGATGCATCAACAGCACGTGTAGGAGGATTGTAAACAGTTTTATTGTAAGCTTTCCATGCGCGGCTATTTTTAAGGCGCAGAGAAATCATTTTATTTGTTTAAATTTGGGCGGGACCTTGAATCTTAACCGAAGAATCACTTGAGAAAAATAATGGTATTCTAAAGCTATTTTCGGAATAGAAATTTTATGAAAAGCTAAGAAGATGGTTTTTCTTTAAGTAAAGCGTGCTGCTGCAGAAAAATAAGTATGGTCAAAACTACCAGAATATGATACAATATGTTCCGTGTTTCTGCCTCTCTGATAACACCATCAGACTCGGTCATTTGTAATGATTATGGTAAAATTAACAATAAAATATGGTTTTGTAACAGCTGATAAAACTTGGCAAAGGTGGTAAAAGCTGGTAATTTTATCATAATACCTTAGAGTAAGGCATAAAAACCATTTATGAAGTTATATACTTTTCAGTTTTATATATTTTACTAAATGTGTGGTAATAAGAACTATAATTTTTAAAATCAGAATTTCCGGTAAACCGTAACCATATGAAGGACACCATAATGATTTAAATACCGTATACTTTGGTTTCTTTTTTTACCAGAAGTTTTATTATTATATAGTACAATAATTTTACCGGAATTTTTTTCTCCGTATATGAAGTACTTTTGAATCCGATAGCTTATTGCTTTTGAGAAAATGCATTTCTTTTCTTTCTTTCTTTCTTTTTCATTTTTTTTTTTTTGAGGGGGGGGGGGTTGCAGGTACAAATCATATTTTCCCCCAAATATACTTCGTTGCCTTGATGCTTTAAATTAATACTCTATTTAATAAAAAGTAAAAACTTGAGGAAGCGATGTTTGGGGTTGATTTGTTAGTGCTTTCAAATACATTAGCATTGCGTCAAATCTAAAGACAAATGACAGCACCATTTAAATTTTATGAAAAATTAAAATGCTATCATTCTTCCTTTGAACCATTTAGGCACTTTTCCATCGGGTGTTTCGTAATTACCGTGATTAATATATTTTTTAGAATTATAGTAAAAAAAGGAGGCAAAGAATAGTACAAACCCTCACTGGCAAGTTAATGTTTAAGTAAAAATGAAACATTATTGAAATTTGCCGAGTTTTTATCGAGGTCAATCCCAGTGAAGGTGGTAATTGAAATATTTTTAATTAATGATGGAACTGAAAGGAAGTAAAGTTTCGCTTACAAAAAAAAACTATTTATTTTCATTTAGTAATCAAATTGGACCTTTAATCATCTTTCACTGTAAGTAACCTCAATAATGATTCATCAAATTTTGAAAACTTTTTTTTTTGTTTTTTCCTCAGTTAATTTGTGAGCCGTGATCTGTATATTTCTTACTTCTTTTGAAACAAAGATTCTAAAAATTAATATTAAAGGTTGACGATACGAAACACCACTTATATGTGTGAATATACCTAAATAATACTTAAATAATAATACTTAATAATACATAAAAATATGTAATATATAGATGCATACTTAAAGTATGAATATGATGTAATTATAGTAATAATATATGTTTTTGTGAAGGGGTAATAATGTAATAAATTATATTCACTTTGTGTTTTATTCTTTTTAGTATTTCAATGGATTTTCCTTCATAATTTTAAAATAATTAAGTTATGCAATTTTTAATTAACATATAATTTAAATAAGTAATGTTAAATTATGCATTAGTCTGTTTTAAGGGTTTTTAGAAATAAACTACTGTTTAAACTGAAGAAAACCGAATTTAGATATTGCTAAAATATTCTTTTTAACTTTTATTGCACAAAAACAAAGATATTTAACAAACATTTTAAAAACAGACTATTTTACTACCTTTCAAAAACATCTTATTGCAGAATTGTACAGACTATTTTAATTATTTTGTCAAAAAAATTAGAAGATAATCTAAAATGTCGGCATTTTATATCCAAAATTCAGATTAAATAATGGTCACGTATTTAACTTATAGCCAAATAGAATTCTAATCTATTATAGAATCTATTATTAATTTATATGTGAAAATTAATAAATATCGTTAAAAATATATTTAGAAATTTTTGCCCTCATCTCCACACTTTTGACGGTTGAGTTTGGTCGAGAGTAAGAGGACAGGTTGCCTCCTAAGAAATTAGAATAAAATTTACTGACCCAATCTGCAGAGCATAATTTCATAATTTTTGACTGTCCTTATACAGTCCCTAAAATATAGTTATCGTTATGGATGAGCTTAATTTAACGTGTTTAAAGAAAAATTTGCGTATGTAAGATTAATAAATGTCATGCACAAAAATTAACAGTTATTAAAAATTATATTGCTTTGATTAAAATTTTTTACAATAATACTATGAAAATATTGAGTAATTCCTGACACAACTTAAAAGCTAAATAAATAAAAAATAAAAAACAAATTCGTAAAATTTTTTTTTTTTTTATAGTTAAAGAAAATTATTTTAAAAATCTTTGTAAATCAATTCTCTTTAGCTTAACTACTTTATAAGTTTCAGATTATAAAAGTTTTTGGGCAAAGGGAATTTTCCCGATTGGCAGCTTTTTAGGCAATTCTCTCTTAGAGTCAGATTTTAAAAAAAAGGAAACATTGCCTTTTATCTTTCTTATAGAAAAATCTTCCCTTTACTCTTTAATTTTTTCTCACTTCTTCTCCGCAAATTTTTAACCCTTTTTTCCCAAGTTGGAGATGAAAAGTAATATTTATATGCAGTTGATCTGATAATTTGCAAAGCTTGCTTTTCCGTGCTAGAAGGTTTATTATACCAGCTTAAGAAGAAATAAAAGGAAAAAGATAAAATAAATTTTTTTATTATTTCTTCTTCCATTTTCACTTTAGTCATTAATTGCAATAAAACAGGTGAGGTTATCGTGTAAGAATTATAAGCTTTTCAGACACATAGGTCATAGCAAGGTCATTCTTGAATTTGTGTTTTCTTAGAAACTTTAGAATATCGTAGTCAAGCAAAGTAGTACTTAAACTTAAATTCCAATATTTAAACTATCCTATTTCAAAAAAATTAGGGTATTTCTAAGGAGTTAAACAATCGAAAAAATATCACAGAAATGTTTTTTTTTTTTTTTCCTCTCCTTTTAATTTACTAGCCTATTATTTTTAACAAGCTCATTCTGAGAGAAAAAAAATGCGACATCTTGTCTTCACCCTTTCTAGGAATTTTCGTAAATCTCTTTGATAAATCTGGGTATTTTCTCAAAACTTTTATTTAAAAACAAAACTATGCGTCTCATTGCTTTGGACGGGTAATAAGTATTGTAAGTCTTATCATTTTTTTTACGCTGAGAAACAATTACCAGTATAGGGTAAATTACCAGAATAGGGTAAATGTTACCAGAGTATGGTAGTTTTTCATTCATTATTTTTAATTACATATGTTTACAGTATACAATTTTTACATAAAATGTAATTTATTTACCTCTTAATACTTGTAAAATGGCAACTAAATCGTTAAATCTAATTATTATTATTTTTTTTAAAATGGCGGGCACTTGGAACAATTGCTGACTCTCCCATTGGCCATTGGCCACAGAAAGTGCCAGAATTGCTGACTCTCTTTTCGTTACCCAGTGGGCACCTGTGGCGAAGCCACGGTGGTGGAGGAGCGTCGCCCACGTCACACTACAATAGCCCGTTTATAGGGCGGGTCACATTCACACACAAAGGAGAAAGGACATAGAACACGGATAGAGAGAAAGAAACATCCATGCCTTGCCCGGGATTCAAACCCAGAACCTCTCTGATGCAAGGACAGTTCCCTGCCCCCTACACAGGCCGGTCGGCTCAATCTAATTTTAATCTCGTAATTAAAATCAGAACTAAATTTGTCTGCCGTCTTTATTCCAGTTACTCTTTCTCAACCTTGAGTGACACTAATTACCTCATTCCATAATGCACAGTCAACAATCATTTCTAAAAGAATTGTATGAGAACTTTAAAAAACACTTTACATACTTTCCCTATTATGTTTGGGTGAACACTTACTATTTAATATATTTCTTAAAAATATCACTGAATGCAAAACGTAGTAATAGTATGTTTATTTCTAAAAACTAATATAAATGCTTGAGAAAAATATTAAATAATTCAGTTTTCAAATCACAGGGCAAATAAATGCTTTGCGAAGTGATTACGGCCAAAGGTTGGATCATAGATTTTCCTTAGGTGGATTCAGAATGTTTTTTGAAAACATTACTTTAATTTTAAGCTTTCATAAAACTATTGACCGTCTGCAGAGGACAGTTTCCACACCTTCATTAACTTACCGTTTGGCAGCTCCTGAATCCATAGCCTTATAGGTATTAGGCATGCAAACTGAACTTTTAAAAATCGTTTAAGGGCTCGCCACTTTACGACTCCTTCTTGATTATTCTCACTCAATTTATTTGGAATGTCGTAAAGAAGGGTTGGAATTTTTTCGATGGAATTATTTTGTCGGGAACACAACTTTTGAATTGACAAATCTGGGAATTACGGAAGAATCATCTTTTCAATGTTCTAAGTTTTTGCCGTGTCTAAGCAGCAACATGTGGAAAAAATGATCAAATATTGACATTTTATTTGATTCTCGGCATTAAGATAACGAGTTGGTTGCAGTATCTCGCCACGATTATTTGTTGGTGGCATTCGAAGGGCCTCGGACGCATTAGATAGTGTTTTTTTTCTTTCTATTTTTTTCCAATTAAGTTTGGGGACCAACGTTTGCAATCACCCAAATATATGAATGTTTATACATTAATTTACATTTAATAACCCTAGATTAAGCTTTTTAATAATTTAAAACAATAATAATAGAGACACCAGAATTTAATGAACTTGCAAGTGCTTTCTTCTTTTAAAATTTTCCCCTTATCCATCTAATATTAAACAATATCAGTTGTTCAATGAAATAACGAATATCATTAACATTTTAAGAGTGGATCAACAAGATCAACAACCACACATGGAGGTAAACGAAATAAATCACTAAAATTCGATATCAGGAAGTAATTCTTTATTGAATCTCAGTTCAGTTTCCTAATCTGTATTTCTCAACAAGTTCAATTTTAACACCTACGTGAGTTTAGAGGGTGTTTAGTCAACAAGTTTGGGCGATTGAGAGAAAAGAAAGAAGAAAAAAAAAAAGAATGTGCTATGTTTAGCCAACCAAATTTGAAATAGTAGAGCGCCGGAAATCACCCGTAGATTGACTTAAGATTTGTTCAAAAGATGTCCCGCTTCAATTGGCTCAAACCTTGACCCAGTTGGTGGACAAAACTCACGAGCTGTTGTATTAATATTTATCAATTGTGATTTAAACAATGCTTCACGAATTCAGCGGGAAGTAATACAAAATCATGCATTCTCATAAGAAAATAATTTCAACAATCATCGCTTATCCCTTCAAAATGGATTTGAAATTCAAGAATCAAAGTGTCTTGATAAAAATCTAACAAATCCGTTGTTGAAAAACTTTTTTTAACTTCCACTGGGTTCTTAAAAGCAGGAAATCTTCAATAATTGAGATCAAGTCATCACAAACCAGAAACTAAAAATTATTATTATTGTTATTATTATCGTTGTTAAAGAACTTCTTCCTATGCAAGAGATTGTATGAAAATAATTTCAAATATGGCATGGTGCTAATCGTATAAAATACTTGTAAACTGAACCATTATAACCCTTGAAATAAATACTTCTATTTTTATGAAAATTGCCTACATGGTTTTAGCCATTTTTTAATCAGTGTATTTAAATTTACTATGTTTTTTGAAATTAATATCATAAACTATAGTGTTTTATGTTCTCATTTGCCACGTAATAATGGATTGTTAGTTATTGAATTTTTAATGACAATTTAAGGTAGGAAGTATTTATGGCTAAATCTATTGGGTAAATGAGAAAGTTGTCTATGGTAAAATCTGATATCAAGTGAGAGAAAGGAAATTTTATCCAGGATAAAAGGTTATTCATTTTTTTAAAAATGTATTTACATATTTATTGTTTACCATAATTACTAGCATTCGGACATTGGACAATAAACTCTGTTACTTGCAGAAAATGAGTTGAATAACTAGCATATTCATCTGAGTAGGAGTATCCAAAATTATGGACTCTTGAAAAAATATTTTCCCCGAACTAAACCTGAAATTTTATAATTTCTAAAAGGTTTACCCACTCTTTCGAAATAACAGTAACAATGCTAATAATGGTAATCCTCACTGATTGCCCCACGTTTATGGTGTCTTTAAAAAGGATAGTTAGAGAGAAGAGAAGAGAAGAGAAGAGAAGAGAAGAGAAGAGAAGAGAAGAGAAGAGAAGAGAAGAGAAGAGAAGAGAAGAGAAGAGAAGAGAAGAGAAAGAGAAGAGAAGAGAAGAGAAGAGAAGAGAAGAGAAGAGAAGAGAAGAGAAGAGAAGAGAAGAGAAGAGAAGAGAAGAGAAGAGAAGAGAAGAGAAGAGAAGAGAAGAGAAGAGAAGAGAAGAGAAGAGAAGAGAAGAGAAGAGAAGAGAAGAGAAGAGAAGAGAAGAGAAGAGAAGAGAAGAGAAGAGAAGAGAAGAGAAGAGAAGAGAAGAGAAGAGAAGAGAGAGGAAGAGAAGAGAAGAGAAGAGAAGAGAAGGAGAAGAGAAGAGAAGAAGAGAGAAGAGAAGAGAAGAGAAGAGAAGAGAAGAGAAGAGAAGAGAAGAGAAGAGAGAGAGAGAGAGAGAGAGAGAGAGAGAGAGAGAGAGAGAGAGAGAGAGAGAGAGAGAGAGAAGAGAGAGAGAGAGAGAGAGAGAGAGAGAGAGAGAGAGAGAGAGAGAGAGAGAGAGAGAGAGAGAGAGAGAGAGAGAGAGAGAGAGAGAGAGAGAGAGAGAGAGAGTACACTTAATCCTCTTCAGGCATATTTTTTACAAATTGAACATTTTGATCTTTTTGTTTTTCCTTTTTAATAATTGAATAAAGCAATAAATAAAAAACTACAGCTCCATTTTATACCTCTTCAATATTTTAACGAATGTAATAGCAAGGCTATATATTCATACGTTTGTTCTGATCTGTAATAAAAATTATATGTTTGCATAATTCAATTGTAAAAGGCATTATTTAAAATTTGTTGCATCACCTTTCGAGTTTTCTCTGCATGCACATAAGTATTGTAATAATAAGGAAATGTCATAAATATATTCTTTCACCACTGCATGCAATTAAAAAGAAATATTTCCTTCATTTAATGCCATTCAAATAATATTTTATTCATTTGTCATTTCTGAAGCTTTACTCGGGAGAACGCAAGTGCTGTGATTCACAAGAATTTAATGAAATTCATTTGACACGAAAGTTGACACAGCTGAGAGGATGCACCAGTTGCTGACTAATAGTAGGTGTATGAGTAAAGCGCACGCTGCGCTACCACGATATTAAGAATAAATAATTGTGTAACAGGAAAAAATGTTCTCGAATTGTTATCTTATTTTGAAAAAACATTATTTTCTTTCAGGTTTGAGTAAAAGATTGTGTCGGCTACTTGCAGCTAAGACTGGACAACATAAAGTGAAATATCGATATTTTTTAAACATCGGGATAATGATAATTGAAACATCGCGATAAAAGTATTCTTACGTTACATAGTTAATGCTACATCTTACGATAAATATCAAAAATCGGTTAACGAAGATAGTATCTCTAATATTATTACCTATGACAGTATCAAATACGATATTGTCACGGGTATATTAACAAATAACTACATTATTATTTTCATTTATTAGTACCATTATATTTCTTTCAATATCTTATCTTTAAAATATTATTAGTAAATATTTTTAGTTAAGTATTATGTCTGCTATTTTACTGATTAATATTAGAGTTAGGCCTTATAACATAAAATATCGATATTTTTTAACATCAAGAAAACAATCTTTCAAAAATTATTCTCCGTGAGAAATATCGAATATACAAGGTATCTGCTACATTTTAGATTTTCAAATCCATGACTTTTCATGACTAATTCCAAGAATTTTTCATGACTTAACGAAGTTACTATTTTCTCCGACAAAAATACGACAATAAATTTAAAAAAGCATTATAATAACTAAGGCCCGGATTTTGATGACATTTGAATTTTTTTGCCTTTTTGGACATTTTCTGTCTTTTAGAGCATTTTTTTAGATTTATAGGGCATTTTTTCTAAATTTTGGGGCGTATTTTGCATTTTAAAGCATTTTTTAAGTTTTTTGTTAATTTTTTCCAATTTTTATTATTTTTTGGAGCATTTTTATTACATGAAATGCAAGATTTGTATTATAATTTTACATTTAATATAGTAACTCTCAATACCACCCGCATGCCATAATACTTTTCCATTATGTTATTGATTGATATAAAATCTTTAGAAGTAATTCTTTATTACAGCTTTCCCATTTTCTCTGATTTGTATAGTTTAGAACATTCAAATTTTCTAGTGAGGAGGCAAAGTCTGAAAACTTCGTGAAAGGTTAGAGCTAAATGATCTGTATATTCAAATGTACCCCTGTGCTTCTCAATTGTCAACAGCAGAAATTAACAATTGTGTATTCAAATAAACATTCTGTATGAAATGAATGTTTAAAACCGGTTAAATCCACCTAGTGTTCTTATGAGTTAGAGCAGATATTAACAGGATTGAGCAAAATTTCAAGTATCTTAGTTGCAATGGTGGTTCATCTGTAAAAATCTAATTCTAAAATTTTATTAAGAAGAAGCTTGCAGTGAAAATTTTAAGATAGTGAAGTCTATCGTCAGTAGTTTTGATTCAGAAGATGCTGCATCAATTAAAACAGCGGCAAATGTGTTGGCCTTTGATAAAATCGAAGGAAACTTAGCATTTATCAAGTCTAACTTTGCTATTGTGTCCTCGACAATTACAAGCTTGGAGAAACAAGAATTGGAACTTTGCGAGGCAATAAATTATATTGACGTAGTGAGTTAAGTGTTGCAAAAAGCAAGGGGAAAGATAGGACAAAGTGTAGCAGCTAAATTGAACTAAGTTTTGGAGAAGAACGTTGGCTTCATAAGTAACATCTTTTCAAACTGAAGAAGAATTGCCAGTAAGTGAAACCGTCTTTTTCAAGTACGCACCAATAACATCAGTAGACGTTGAAAGAAGCTTCTCCAGGTATAAAAATTTACTTTCAGATAAGAGACGCACGTTCACAATTCAAAATATCAAAAAGCATTTAATAATCCAATGTAATTCTGATATTTAGTAGTATTATGAGATGGAAGTTGTTATATTCATTTAAGTTTCTATACAAAATGAAATTGTTTTGGAGTCAATATATTTTCCTTTTTTTTATTTTTATATTAGGATATAAAACATATTTTTCAAACTTTAATGAACGTCGAACGAGTATTGCATTGCTTTATAATATATGAAATGACTCATAATAATTTTAAAGAGTAAAATATTATTTTAGTTCAAAATTTTTGCTTTATTTAAGTCATGCCATAAGGCATTTTTAGCACAATTTTCGCATTTTTAGAGCATTTTTTAAGGGCATTTTTAGCACTTTTTAAGGGCATTAGTTGAGATTTTTTGACCCATCAAAATCCGGGCTCTAATAATAACATTAATTGAAATGATAGGTATAAC
The DNA here is from genome assembly GCA_949128135.1 of Parasteatoda lunata. Lineage (NCBI taxonomy): Eukaryota > Metazoa > Arthropoda > Arachnida > Araneae > Theridiidae > Parasteatoda > Parasteatoda lunata. The sequence goes on along the minus strand of OX421970.1, from coordinate 31,438,059 downwards.
CAAAACTATTATAATCTGCATCTTCATATTTATAGATTTTAAATTTAAAAGACAGAGTAAAGAAAGAGTTGAAGCAATTAAATAGCTGAAAAAAATACAAAAGCAAATATTTTTTTCTTCTTTTTTTTCTGCAGAATTATATTCTAAAGATACTTTTCTTGTTCATCGGAAAGAAAATAAATACTCCTGATATTTCTGTTCTCATTTTGGAATAAAACAAATTCGCCAATGACTGGTTTGCTTCAGCTAGAATTTGAAATTGTTAAAATAAAACAAATAATAATAATAAAAATTCTGAAATCACAGAAGTTTAAAAAAAAATTCGCTCTAGAAATGATGTTTTTACAATACCATAATTTTTAAAGAGCACCATAATTTTTAAAGAACATGATAAAAACATTTTATATTTTAATAAAATATGACCGTGAGTGGGAATATTGTTACAAATTTAGATATTTGGATCGCCATGAAATTGGGAGGGGGGGGGTGAATTACATTTAATAAATTACAATTTTTCGCGACCTAAATCCATGACTTTCCATAATTTTTTTTTTAAAAAAAGATTTTTTTAAAAAATCATGATATTTCATGACAAATTTTGATCAGTACCGAAATTCATGACTTTCCAAGTGCGCAGATACCCTGAATATCTGATAACTATCGACAATGATGATATCGAAACTTTGATTACCAATGACTTAACTTTGGGTTTATCTAAAGGATTATGTCCGTCGCTTTACTGCTTAAGATTAAAGTTAAGCGTTGTAACATGTAATATCGATATTTTTTAACATCGCTGAAAACAAAATCTTTCAAAAATTATTCTAACGATATGAGAAATACCAAATAGATGATAATTATTAACAACAATAATATTGATACTATTATTACCATCAATGACTTTACCTTTAAAAAAAGGATTATGTCCCCTACTTTACAGCTTAAGAATAAGTTAAGCATAATAACGTGTAATATCGATATTTTTTAAAATCGCGAAAATAATCTTTCAAAAATTATTCTCATTACAGATTCTCTTTTTAGAAATATGGAATGTATGATAATTATCGGCAGCGATAGTATCGAGACTATTATTACCAATAACAATATGAAATACAATGACGACATGACATCAGTAATAATAAAAATTATCAAATCTTTCATTCGGGCTGGAAATTTACGCTCTTTTATAACTAAAGAAGTAGAAATAAAATATTCTCAATAATTGAATGAAATGTTAGTATTCTCAGTAGTTGGATGAAATATTAAAATGTGTGAAGTTCTTCACAGCTGCATTTTATCCAATTTTTTATTTATTTTTATTTTTAGATTTAAAGGAGTTCTTTAACTTAAGGCGTAAATTCGAAAAGAATTTAGTACATCTTAATGACATAAAATAATAAATTCGCTTATTCAGAATTTTTTAAAAATCTTTTTCAAATTATGGGTTTAAAAGTAAAATTACCATTATTTGTAAAACTTAATTTCAATTTAACATTCAGTGTTGTTCTCAGCATAAGTTAGCAAAAATTCGCTCTAATTTGGGGGAGGAAGATGAACAAAATATTCGAAACTAAATATTGGAACGATAAAAATTGTAATTATCTTTTTAAATTATAAATCGAGTCGTGGTGGCTCAGAAAGATTTTCGTTTACTTACAGGTAACCCAGGTTCGAATCCCATCGGTGGCTGGTTGATACAAGTTCCGCTCCGTGCTCGCACCGACTACTGCGCTGACGTAAATTACCCTCAGTGGTAGATGGATCATGGTAAAAATTTCCTAGCAATCGGGCTTATCGGGAGAGATTTTCGTGGTTTTTCTCTCCCTGTAACGCAAATGCGGGTTAATTCATCACAGAGTCTACCGTTAAGGCTAGTTGGTCTCAATGTTTGATCCAGGAGTTCCCTTGTCTTCTGCTCCGGGTTATAAATTGCAAGGCCATGGAGCTGAATATTGATAGTCGTTAATAGGTCGGCTGTATAACGCCGGTTATAACATGAACCATTTTATGAACTATTTACATTATTCTTATAACTATATTATATTACTATAATATATATATTATAGTAATATAATATAGTTATATAATATAATATATTATTAATATATTATTAATATATTATTCTTACAGATATGTATTATATTATTTCACTAAACGACAATATTTAAATATAGCCGTTTAGTTTTATTCTTAATTAACTAGTCTTTATTAATTTTATTCTTTTTTATTAGTAGCTAATGAAAGGAGTTCTTAAAACCAATCTCCACTCTCTAAATTAAGAGAGCTAGGTGGTATACAATTCCAATGACGTTTATAAGAATTCTTTTTAACCCTCTGAAGCAGAATTTTTATTAAACGCACCATTCTTTCTTTTTGCATTATTCTGTATTAATTTAGGTTCAAATAAATGAAAAATATTATATTTAACACTTTAAGGATTTATGGTTATGAAATACAGCATGAAACACCGGTGTCTTTTTCTGCGTTTAAGGTAAAATCTTCCCCGCTCGGCTAATTTCCATACAATTTTTTTTTTTCTTTCAAATTTGCTCTTATGTGCAGTTATACTAAGAGAAACAATTATTATAATTTACAAAATCAATAATTACTAAATATTTAATATGAATAAAAAAATTTTAAATTACTTTTTCTGGGTTTTATATTTAAGTACAAATATAATTCCGATAACCTCTCAGATTTTTTTAAGTACAAATATAATTCCGATAACCTCTCAGTTATACTAAGAGAAACAATTATTATAATTTACAAAATCAATAATTACTAAATATTTAATATGAATAAAAAATTTTAAATTACTTTTTCCGGGTTTTATATTTAAGTACAAATATAATTCCGATAACCTCTCAGATTTTTTTAAGTACAAATATAATTCCGATAACCTCTCAGTTATACTAAGAGAAACAATTATTATAATTTACAAAATCAATAATTACTAAATATTTAATATGAATAAAAAATTTTAAATTACTTTTTCCGGGTTTTATATTTAAGTACAAATATAATTCCGATAACCTCTCAGATTTTTTTAAGTACAAATATAATTCCGATAACCTCTCAGATTTTTTTAAGTACAAATATAATTCTGATAACCTCTCAGTTATACTAAGAGAAACAATTATTATAATTTACAAAATCAATAATTACTAAATATTTAATATGAATAAAAAATTTTAAATTACTTTTTCCGGGTTTTATATTTAAGTACAAATATAATTCCGATAACCTCTCAGATTTTTTTAGGAACTATTAGACTTGTTTTAGTAGTTAAAAAATTCAAAAATAAATTTTGCTTGTAATTAGTGCGTCGGAAAAAATTTATATAAAATGTACATCTGTGTCTGCGTGAAAGGGTTGACCCTGAAGCTTGAAGCTTGAGATCTGCAATGTTTGGGTTATGCTTCAGACTCAATTATCATTGAATTAAGTATGTTTGAATAACACAGAATGTATGTTATCTAATACTCATTAAAATCCATTCCAAAAAACTATTGTAACGTAATTTAAATTTAAAATGAAGCAATTTCGCTTTCTGATTCATATTATTCAACAGTTTCAAAAGGTTTCAAGTTTGTTATCATTTACATAAATAAATATTCTTACGGGAAGACCCGAAAAAGCAGTTAGTATGCCTTGTGAATGAGGCCTTGACTGACCGCAAATCTCTTTACTAAGATTTTTTATTTTTTATTTTTTCTATTTTTTATGAGCAGGTCATGGTGTATGACCTAAAACGTTGTATCTACAAAGCTTTTCTTTTCGCATGGTGGGGGGAAAAGGGGTTAATCGCTTTGGTGTATGATTTTACATTCGTCTATTTTTCTCTTCCATGCACCTCAATGTGTCTAAAAAGCATCAAATGTAATCGTGACAAAATTAACTTCTTTGTATACAAGAGTAATTAAGAGTGAAATTTGGTCAAATGAAAATATCGTCTGCTGAATATGAAGATTTCAAAAGCTAAGCTGGGAATAAAAGAAATTTAGTTACTACTTCATCTTCGTTTGAAATTAATTGTTTGTGACGAGCAGTTTTTGACCTTTTTTTGTATAATTGAGCAATTAACATCAGCTTACCCCTTATTACAACATTTGCTATAATAAAGATTAAAAGTTGAATAAAAAGTAGATAATTCTCAATTATTTTTCATACTTTTTTTTCGTTATTATGTGTTAATTTAGGTCGAAATAAGTAAAAAAATATTGCATTTAGTATTTTAAGAATGTTTGGATTATGAAATACAGCACAAAATACCAGCGTTTTTTTCTGCGTTAAAGGTAAAATCTTCCAAACATGGCGCACTTCCAAACAATAACTTTTTAATTTGCATTTATTTGCAGCTAAGAAACAGTTATTCATCGCTGAATTTTCCTTAATGTACTAAATCAATTATTAATTTTTGAATATGAATAAAAAAAAATTTTGTTCGAACTGCATTTTTTTTAGATTTTATATTTTAGTACAATTTGGAAAATATAGCAGATTTTCTTTAGTAACTATTAAACTGTTTCTGAAAATTAAAAAAATACCTAAGTATATTTTTTCTTGTAATTCAGATGCTCAACGCCTTCTATAAAATATAAAATAAAATAATCGCTAGAAAGATCAATATTTTATGATGACAGAGCCTTCGAAAAAAGCTTAAAATCGAACTAATTAAACATAAGAATAGAAAGGAGAAGAGATCATAGGAACATTTTTTTTCCTTCACCGGAGCTTTTCAAAGGATTTTGAGAAAATCAAATGAAATAATGAAGAATTTTTGCATTATACACTATGGCAAGGGCACTAAATCAAATGACAAAGTCAGCATAAACAGAACAAGTGCTTACTTTTAGTGAATGTTTTTTTTCCTGCAATGGGATACCTGCAAGTGACGTAGTGTGGGTATCTCGATCCTGATGGATTGTTGAAACGTAGCATTTGTTTACGTTGTCAACCGTTCTTTCCATTCTATTTCGAGTAAGCCAAACCCGTCAAGTATCAATTCGCTTAAGTGACACATTCGATATTCGTACACAAGGATTTCAATTCTTTCACTATATATTTCTTACTTAACACAAAGACAGATACGAAGCCATGTAGAACATAAACAAACTAATTATGCATCGAAGTTTCCAGGTACTCAAAACAGAAATATATTTTAACAAATTCGATGTTCGATACGGCACTGTATTTAATTAACTTCACGTTAATTAACATTTTAACTTATGTAGAAAAAACTTAGCTCAACTTTAACACGCCATTTTGTTTATAAACAATCCGCTAGCTCTGACGTGATAGGTCACACGTGAGGGTATCTATGATATTCTTCTTCTTGAAGTGCAAGTACCCAATTTTGTTAAATTCAAATCAAAAGAGAAAAAACGAAAACTGCAGGTTATAATAAAAATGAACTGTTTACGAGGCATGACGTTTCGTGATTTAAAGAAAATCTAAAAATTTGGGAAGATATGAAAAAAAATGACATTTTTTCCTACATTTTTGTTTGTCGTTGATGTGAAAAAGCCAATAGCTGCTTAACACGTACAATTTTTTGGCGAACCAAGAAATTGTTACACGGATAAAAAAAAATTTATATTTCAATCAACTTAGTGCAGTTGAGTTATAAAGTGAATTTTGTAAAATGCTGAAGTTAAAACTTGAAAGCATTTATTTAAAAACAATTATTTATATTTCTTTCAAAAAACGGAGAGTTGCTTCTCTTAAACCTTTGGCGCAGATTGAACACCGTTGTCCCTTTTATATATTTTTTTTCTGATGCTCTGATTACAAGTAAAATTATATACGATGTTTTTTAATTCTAGAAAACAGTGTAATAATTTTAAAAAAATCTGTTGCATTCTCAGAATTTTATTTGCTCTAAAATTTCGATTATAAATATTATTAATCATTATTAAAAAAAAAGTAGTTGTAAAAAGTAGTAAAAAAAAATGTTTTTTTTTCATTCATATTCAAAAATTTATAAATAATTGATTTCGTTTTTGAATTTGAATTTCAATGATAAACAACTGTTTCTCTTTCCTAACTGTCCTATTTTAATAACTGCAAATGTAAGTGTAAACTTGAAAATGTACTGTTTGGAAGTGAGACATATTTGGAAAATTTTACCTTTAACGAAGGGACACTGCTGTTGTATTTCATAACCAGAAATTATTGAAATGTTAAATATAATATTTTCCACTTATTTTGACCTGAATTAATACAAAACTATGAAAAAAGTATGAAAAATATGTTTAATGAAAATTCTGAGACAAAGGATTAAGTATAAACAATTTAAGGTCGCGAAAGCTTCTTTGCAAATAAATTTTTTTCAAAAGTTTATAGCTGATTGTTTTTTGTAATTTTTTTATCGAAAAAATAACCAGCAACAAAAAAAAATATAATGCATTTTTGTTAAAAAATCTTTCTTAAAGCTGTCAAGCCAAAATTAATCTAAAATCATAGCTTGCCGCCAAATCATCCATATTAGCATATATGACACACATATTAAAGATAAATCAACATTTTTGAATATACTCTAAATGAGAATAAGAAGAAAATGAAAAAAAAAAAATAGTAGTAAAAACAAAAAGCTTATCGATTGAATAATAATTAAAAATAAAACATTACAAATTTAGACTAATTGCGTTATTTTATTTTTTTTTTTTTTTCGCTTCAGTCAATGTTTTGCATAAATTTTCTCATATATTTCTTTTGTACTATCGTAAACTCTAAAAAACGTTATGAATTATATTTTTCTTTAAATTTATTTTTAAAATTGAAATTATTTTATGAATTGAACAAATTTTAAAGCATACAATGTGTGTGTGTGTGTTTTTAACTGATTCATTTAAATATTTAAAGATAGCAGCGGCCACAGATACTGAAAAGTAAATAACGTTCATAGTTTAAAAGATTTTTTTTTCGTGAGTTTTATATCATTTGTTTTAGTGCGGTGCTCTATATATTTCAGGTTACAGAACTATTTTTCAAGTAACATATTTGATTTATTTACCTTTATTATAATTAAATTATTTTTATCATAATATTTATTATAATTAATCCTCCAATCTTTATTACAGTTAATTTATAATTTTTTTTCATTTAAAACTTTTTTTAATTGCTGCAACATATATTTAAAAATAAACATTTATGTTTTAAAATATTTTCGAATATTTTTTGCGTGTTTTCATAAAGCCTTTTTTAAATTCCATTTTACATAATTTATTTTTCGTTTTTGTCCAATGCTTTGTATAATTTGTAATTCGCTTGAATTAGAAAAAAAAAGTTATAAATTTTATTATTCTTTTTAGGTAAAACTTGTGTGAATGTTTCAATACATTAAAACATACAACTTTTTGGACTTTTTTTTTTTCATTCATAAAAAGGTTTTTTGCAGAAACTATATTATAAACTATATATAATTAATTAGCTTTTTTCCTATTTGAAACTCTTTTGGGGTGTTTAAATATTGCAATACACATTGCTGCTGCTAAAAAAAAAAAAAAAAAAAAAAAAAAAAAGATTAAAACCATTTAAAACGTTTTCTTTCTCAAAATGATGGGGAAAAAATCGTAACAAAATTTAAGAATTTATATAGAGAAAGAAAATATATCTCGCTTTATCAAACACGTTTAAATATTTAAGGATTGCAACACTATCAAAGGATTGTTGGGGAAAAAATTATCATAGAAAGAATATAATAAAATGAAGAAAAATTTTACAACAATGTATTTTCCCTCCCAAAAGCCGACATCGCATTTTAACACTTGGCGATAAACAAGCCAAAAAAGAAAACCCCGTCTGCTAGTTTGGCGGGGCCTTGCGTACCTGTCACAGGCTGGCACAAGGCATTTACTTGCTGCAACTTCACAGGTGTACCTCTGCCCCCAACTGTAGTAAACGTGTTTTGGAATTCCTCATTCTACGGAATACACATAAATGAAGAGATTGTTTTTCTCCCCCCTTTCTCTCTCTTTTCGAATTATTCATTTTCCAATTGCACCCTCCCCTTCCTTCCAGACTACCTTCATAGAGCACGTGTTTCGAACGAATTGGGTGGTGTGAGGGTCAAGATGTTCGGCAATACAGGAAGAAGTTCTAAAGATGATGAAATAAAACATGTTAATAATCTTAAGAAGTAGTATTCCGCAGAGAAAGATGTTTTTATTCAGATTGACTTCATTTGTAATATTTTCGAAAAGAAAAAAAAAAAAAAAAAGGCGGAAGTTTTTAATATCCATAAATAGGAAAAGATTAATCACTTTTCAAAAATATTACGTCATTATCGTATTTCATGCGAAGTAAAAACAATAGGTAGTTAGAAAAGAACATTTGATGCGAATGAAATTGCTATCACATGAAATATTTTAATTTAAACCTAATAGTAATGTTATGAATTCCTCGCATATAAAGAATTCCATCAAATCTGATTGCAATATGGTAATCAGATTTGAAGATATTTGTTTTATTTGATTTATGGTGATTTCTTTAATAAAGGTGCTTTTTAATTTATGGTGATTTTTTAATGCTAGATGCCGATTTCTAGAATTTCTTCAGTTATGTTAAAATTTTATCTTTTTTTAATACTTTCTTAAAATTTTAAGGTTAACAATTTCCATAGAATAGGAGATATATTTGTTTTTAAAAAAAGATATTTGTCAAAATATTACAATAAAAATTACATATGGAATGTTTTTATGCATATTAATGTCATAACATTTTAATAATAATCTATTTGAACTATTTTTTATAATATACTATACTATTAAAAGTATAATACAAGGGTATAAGAACACTTGTTAATAAAATCATTTATTAAATAGCTTATTTCTTTAAAATTATTCAAAGGGAATTTAATAATTAAAAAAAATTAAATAGAATGATACATCATTATCAAACAATGAAAGAAAAAACTGCCCTCAAATTTATAACGCGAAAAAATATTATAAAAACAAAATATAAATTTAGTTTTTACGCCTCTTCGTCTTGAGAAAGAAAAAAAAAAGTTTATTTTTTTCCTAAAAAGTATGTGTAGTAAAAAACGAATTAAATTTATTGTGCATAAATTTAATTCTTTTACATGAAAATAATTTTCTCAAAAGGCATATTTTAAAATATATGATTTCAAAAAAATTACAAACGACTTCATAAGAATTTAAAGAAACACTTTATTTTATAGCAATCCAAGGAATTGTAAAAACAATTTAAATGTTTTTTTTTTCTTTTCTCTTTTAATATAATGTAAAATGTTGAAACTAAGAGAAAATCATTAATTAAGAAAATAATATCTCTTTCATCATACAGTCTATCGTTATATTGTGACCAAAAAAAAAAACAAATATAATTTTAATGAAATATTATAGACGATTTTATTGACAACAGAAGTTGTATTGTTCGTGAAAGCGAAGCGACCATATTTTGTTTCATTTCTGTCGAATAAAACTTAATAATGTAATAAAGTTGTTTATTGATCAATATGCTAATCAGTGCAGCAACAGGGATTTAAGCATATTTCATTTTCAATAAAGGCTCTTATTTAATCTTGAACTATACCCAGCTTAATGGCTAGTTTTATAGCTACTAAAAGGAAATTTCATTAAGTGTAGTGTGAAGGGCGAAAGTAGAGTAAATGAATTAATAGAAAAAAGTACTGGTTAAGCACAAATGAAAAAAAAGAAAGAAAAAAAAAAAAAAAAAAACGTTTTAGAAATTGATAAAATGGTGCAGAAAAAAAAATGTTATTTGAAGTTGCCAACTATTGTTTTATTAAAAAAAATTATGTTTAATACATTTAATGTAATTAAAAACTTTGAGAAGGGCAAGTCGGATGTTTAACATTATGTATTAGTTCTCAATTAATAAAATTGACAGTGTCTTAATTTATAGAAATACGGTACTTTTCGGTTAACTAGGCGCAAAGAAATTAAACTTATTATACTTTATTTCATTTAATTTTTTATTTCGTTTAATTTTATTGTTTAGAAAAATAAATAAAAGAAATAATATTAAAAAAGAATGATAGAAACAGTTGGCGAAGGTCTACATTTTTTGGCGATTTTTCGTTCACTTGCCCTCGGCTAACTAAAAAGTGCGAGATATACTTATTAATATTGTCATTTTTATTTACTTATTTGTCTTTAGTTACGTATTTTTATTTTTTGATTTAGGAGTTTTCCTTTTAAAATTATTGCAATTTCGGTATAAGTGCGGTACACTGTGCTTGGAAGAAATTAATTATGTAATTAAAAGATGTGAGTATGTATTTTTTTAATTGTCTCTTAACAGTTTTGTTTTCGTTCATATTGATACATCCGTTTATCATTCACAAGTATCTTAAAATTTGAAATCTGTATCAAGTATCTTAATTGAACAAGTATCTTATTGAACAAGTATCTTAAAATTTGAAATCTGTATCAAGTATCTTAATTGAACAAGTATCTTAAAATTTGAAATCTGTATCAAGTATCTTAATTGAACAAGTATCTTATTGAACAAGTATCTTAAATTTGAAATCTGTATCAAGTATCTTAATTGAACAAATATCTTATTGAACAAGTATCTTAAAATTTGAAATCTGTATCAAGTATCTCAATTGAACAAGTATCTTATTGAACAAGTATCTTAAAATTTGAAATCTGTATCAAGTATCTTAATTGAACAAGTATCTTATTGAACAAGCATCTTATAATTTTTATACTTATTATAAGGAAAGTTTCAAATGCATCACTTGTGCATTTTAACTTGCCTAAGTCCTGATAAAAGGCAGTCCAAAAATGACGTCAAACTTTTTCTTTCAATTCAGTTTCCTCTTCCCTGATGTCACAAAATGTCACTTTTGACCATACCCTGCACCCCTCTTGCCACACTATATTACATAAACATAAAGTTCAGAAACTAAACACTTAATAAGTGATGTTTTAAATTTCATTTTTTTTCATTTTAACTGTATGTTTTAATGACTTTTGTGAGCATAACAATAATAGTGACTCTATATCTACGTTTGCGATAGAAAAGAAATATAAAAATATATTACATAAAAACATTTAATCTGCTAATTTTAAATATTTTTTATTCCAACCAAAATATGTTGCCACACTTCTTGAAACCTCCGTCACTCCACCATGTCACAATTTCGCGAACCACTTCTTTAATCTCCACGCGTGACATTTGTGGATGGTCCCTAAAAAATTTGCGAAGATTCAAAAATGACACCTGACGTTTAATTATTTTAAAAAAATAAATATTAAATGGCAAAAGCAGCACGATTTCTATTAGCAGTTTAATTTGCCACTTTTCGAACCGTATGGCCCAATCCAAGTTAGCTGAGAGAAAATCATCAATTGAATTCTTTTATCTTTGCAATTTTCTCCAGGAAGGACTCATCGACCTGATGTGATCATCCTCGCCAAGATGTCACCACGCCAAATCATCTACACGGAATTTCTTAAAAAGAAGGGAGATTATGCAGCTCAGTTGATGGAAAAAGAAAGTTCATAACACCTGACATACTTTGAGTCCGGTTTTCTATTTGGCATGCAGTAGAATAGAGAAGTCCATCAAACGCAGAGAGGGGTTAATGTTTATATCTAAGCATCTTGAACTCTTTTTAGTTTCAGTTTCTCCAGCAATATTAATCGCCTGAAGGATGATGAAACATGTAAACCTCCTCACGCTAAAAGGTAGATTGGCTGGATGCTAATCAGGACGAAGGGGTTACGGACTTATGCGAGAGATTTCTATACCGATGATAGGAATTTTTGTGTTTGCTTAGTTATTATGCATTAATTGTTCGCCATTACCGAAATGAAAGTATGTAACTTAATATGTTGGCTATATTTGGCTAGGTTTTTAAATCAACAGGCTAAGTTTTAGTTTTTCTCTATTGTTTTTTTAATGATAAATTAGAGAGAGGGGGTTATTCTAAAATCTAGGGATTTTTGTGACAGTTTATTTGAATCAGAAAAGTTAAGTATCTCTATCTATCATCAAAATATAATTATTAGGGTCGATTCATATCAACAATAATAAACAAATCAAATTGAATAGGGAGATTTCTCACTTTACGTTGCATTTCGTACGCTCCTGTACGTAAGTTATGAAGTAATTGCTCATTCGCACTTGAAGTACGCATGCGTCATTTCTGGTAAAATGACTAAATATGAATGATAAACGTGACCTGAATGAAATAAGAGATTTTGAAAAAATCTGTAAGTTAAAAATGTTAACGTAAAGGAATATCATCTTAACTTTGACCACAAAATCGAAACAAACATTTACAATGGATTTAAATTACAATTACGAAATAACATTTTCTTCTTGAATGTCACGAAAGAAACTTCTTTCAGCTTAAATTGTATAACTTAAATAAATTAATTAAATTTTAAAACAAAAAAATATCAACTTTCTTATAGACTTAGCGCAAGAAGACATCCATAATTTTAAACTAAATTGAATAAATTTTTTTATTAAATCAACAGATTGTAAAATCGCACGATTTATTTTAACATTTTGTTTTAACGAATCGAGCATCTTTCATTTGTGTGGGGCAATCGAGCATTTTTTTGTGTGGGGTTCTTCTTGATCTGTTACATGTCCCTGTTGCTAATTCGAAGTAAGAGTAAGCAGAAAACGTTCAACGGCTATGAACAGTGTACTTGCAGTTTTTCAAAATCACGCCAACAAAACGTAAAAATGTATGAATTTTTTTTTAAAACGTGAGCATGCGCAGTTGCTTTAAATCTTACGTACAGAATCGTACTGATTCTAACGTAAGTTCGCGAAATATTTCTAATAAAAGCGTATATTTTAGACAGCAAATAATTTCAGAGGCCACATCTTCTATTCGCTGTTCTTGTCAGTCCCCTGCACTGACAGGAACAGCTCCCCAACCTTTTTATCGCCACGGACCGGTCACCGTTTGATAATTTAATAGCAGCCAGCTGAAGAGGGGAGGAGAGACGTTTATATTTCAGATTGTTTTATTTAATATAATTATATTGAAACAATGTATTTTTTAATTTAATAAATTTAATTAAATTAAATGTAATTGCATGCGCGGTATGGGTACTGCTTTTTTTAACCGGGAGATGAGAGACGTCCGGTGCGGTCGTCTCTCATCTCCCCGGTTAACCTCTCGTCTTTGGTAAGTCATACAAACTCGAAAGAAATACACCACAGTAATTAAAATGGAAATTATTTAATGTTCCTTGAGCAGCCCGGTACCATCTGATCCATGGACCTGTATCAGTCCGGTGATTGGAGGCCACTGCCCCGAAATTACTGGCGTGGTTCTACAGATTGCTTCGCTCGTGCATTTTACCTGCCCAACCCCTAGTGGGATGAAGTTCCGAAAAAGTGACAAAGTTATGATATTCATTACTAAAGAATTGCTAAATTCCAATTTATTTACTCCAAAACAAATCAGAAATTTACACAATATATGCAGTGTTCATTCGAAAAAAAAAAAAAAAAAAAAAAAAAAAAAACATAATTATACTTTACTGCTAGTAGTTTTCTCTAAACTAAATTATACTCCGTAAAGGGAACAAAAAATCAACTTTGACGTAAAATAACTAATACTAACTAATATACACTTATAATAACGCTATAGCTAATTTTTTCCATACATCTTGTTATAAAATAAAATCTACAAACATTTACCAAAATCTATACAGGTATGTTAAAATAATTTATACATTTCGTAAACTGAATCTCAAAAAATTTGTAAGTTAGCTGTAAAAAAGTTAGCAAGTTATCTGTTTTTTTTTTTTTTTTTTTTTTTAAACTTAGAGATAATAGTCTTTTGTTAAGATAATCACAGTGGTATTTCTAAATGCATTTTATGATTGAAGTAATATTCATATTAATCAAATCAAACGTCTAGAGAAACTAACGAAAAAAGACATTTAACTTAACATTAGCTCGAAACTAGTTCAGCATTCAGAGATGCGGAAAATGATTTACGATATGCTTGAAAACGTCACTAAAAAAAGTCACAATTCAGAAGAAAATTTTTTCTTTAAATAAAACACGTTCTTTACTGATAAAAAATTAACAACAATAGCAGTTCGACAAAGTAAAGCTTTCTTCTTTTTCATCTCCTTTTCTATAGTTTTATCTATTGATTTTTTTTTACGCTCAGAAAACTAACGTTTACAATATTTTATAACTTGTAACAATTTCTATGAACGGTGTCTATAGCCATTCATGCCATTTTTGATAAAAATCGAGAAATTTAGCTCTTTTATATAGAATCAGCTACGTAAGTTCTGCGCAGCGTGGTTATAGCAAAACAACTTTGGTTCTCTACAGAGGCTATGCAAATTATAGATAAGTGAATATGCGGGATATTACATGAGGAAGCAAAAAGAGATTTAGCACAATGACGCATCATCTCGCATGTTCACGTAAGTAATTTTGGAAAAGCAAAGTTACAACAGAACAACCTCGGTCCTCTAAAGCAATGGATCTCAAATGGTGTTCTGCAAAACCCTGGGATTCCCTGAAAATTTCAATGGAGCTCCCAGATTTAAAATTTTTAAACCAGTAAATCGGTTATAATTTTTGAAACCTGTAACTATGTATATAAATAATAACTCTGTATATAAGTAACTATGTATATAAATAATATAATAATTTGTTTGATATTTTGGCTATTTTTATGGAATTATTTAAGTAAAATGCCAAAAAGAGAGGCATTTCTTTTTTAAATCCAATTTTTCCAATAACAATATATTGAATAAATTCTGAAAAGCTGAAAAGAGTATTAAATAGTATTTATAAACGATTGCCTCAATATTTTTCATTGAACTTTTTACTTAAATATATAAAATTATCAAATTAAAAAATAAACTTTGTTTCTCTGAAAATCATTCTCAACGTTTCTAATAGTTGATTTTCAAAAACTATTATATACAGAGAACTTATTTCACTTTTCAAGTTATGGATACACCAAAAACAAATTCAAAATAGTGCTTGTTCAGATCTGCGAATTCATACTATTTGTAGAGAACCTATAATTTTAAGACTGTTATTGATAAAACGATCATTAAATATCTTTCATTTCTTCACATTAATTAAGATCAAAAGAATTAGCAGCCTTTTTTTGGTTAGTATATTTCGCAGTTGCTGATAAAAGTTATTGATAAACTCGGATTATCACCAAAAGTTTTTCGATTATTTAGAGTTCCCTTTGCCAAAATAAACCGAGAACCACTAACTCAAAGCCTTACGAACATGAACGAGCAGGATTCTACGTGAAATTGCTAAATCTATATAACCCTTTGACGCAGATGGGACACCGGTGACCCTTTAATATATTTTTTCCCGGCTCTCTAATTAAAAACAAAAAATATATTTTGGTATATTTTTATTATAAGAAATCAGCCTAATAATTACTTGAAATCTGTTAGATTATCGGAATTATAGTTGTAATAAAATATAAAAATAGTAGTTTGAAATTTTTTTTCCATTCATATTAAAAGTTAATCAATATTTGAGTTAGTATATTAAAGAAATTTGAATGATGAATAACTGTTTCCTTTAGATTTAAATATCTGCAAATAAGTACAAATTTGAAAAAATTACTGTTTGAAAGTGAGCCGTGTTTGGAAGATTTTACCTTTGAAAAAAAAAAAAAAAAAAAACAGACACTGGTGCTTCATGCTGTATTTCATTACTAAAATGCTAAATATAAAATTTTTCACCTAAATTAATACAAAATAATGTAAAAAGTATAAAAAATATGCTTGATCAAAATTCTGCGTCAAAGGGCCTAATCTACGAGGAGTGATCACGTCATCGGAAAGTTAAAAATCTTACATCATTCTGAGAGGGACGACCTTTTGTTTCATTTAATTTATTATCACAAATTTTTCTGTAGAAAAAGTTGAAAACAAACTCCAGTTGAGGAAAACAATTTCAGCAGCTTTAAATACAAGTCCATTGAGACGATTGGTTTCAATACCGATACCATACGCATTTTTTCGAAATGACTTTTGTCTATTACCAATTCAAAGCAGCACCTTCTTTTAATTTTATCTATCGAAACATTTCTATAAAAAACTTTTAATTAAAAGTAAGCCTTTTTGATTTAACTTTTTTTAAATTCTGAAACTTGTTGCAAATATAATTACATAAAATTAAAATAAAAATTTGTTTTTTAAATAATTAAAATTATCCTTATAATTTACCTAAAAGCTAAAGTTTTGTTGACGGGAAAACTATTTTAAATATTTATGTGTTATTTTACTAAGGTTATTTTTAAAATTATGAAAATTTATTTATTTAAATTATTTTGTACTGATTTGTATATAGTTTGAGAAAATGTCAGTCATTTTAACGTTTTTTTTTATATTTGTCTAAATAATGGGTTAAATAAATAAAAGTGTAACATTTTTGGTTCTTCGAAACTAACTAGTAAACTCGAGAAGAAGTAAGGTAATTATACCTAACCATGTAATTTAAAACACATTAAATCGTATACCTGTAAGTCGTGTGTCGAACCAGATTATTTTTAGAAATCACCCATGTCACGATTTACCTGCGATGCACTATCAGATATCCATTTGTGAGGCGTGGAGGGTTAAAAATTAGTCAGTCATTATGACAGTGAAGTCAACTAGATTTCAACATGCTCAAAATTTTCTCATTTTAATCGGCTTCCTCTCTGAAGATTTAAAAAAATATTGAGTCGCCGATAGCAGATCAATTATTCCTATTCCTCCGACAGTTTTTTAACTACATTTTAAAACGTTTAATAATTTCTAATTTTAATTGTATTCTTTCCTGGAAGTATATTGTCTATAGCAGATGAATTTTTCCTACTCCTCTGACAGTTTTTTAACGGCATTTTAAAACGTTTAATAATTTCTCATTTTAATTGCAATCTTTCTTGGAAGTATATTGTCGATAGCGGACCTATTTTTGCATTTTAAAACGTTTAATAATTTCTCATTTTAATTGCAATCTTTCTTGGAAGTATATTGTCGATAGCGGACCTATTTTTGCATTTTAAAACGTTTAATAATTTCTAATTTTAATTGTATTCTTTCCTGGAAGTATATTGTCTATATTTACTGTTTGCTGGAGGTGTTAAATATACTGTGGTCATTGATAGGTCAATTTTTAACATCCTTTCAACAGTGTGTCTGTGTCAACAACATTTAAAAATGTTTAGTATTTTCTCATTTTAATTGGCTTCTACCCTGAGGAATTGGAATATATTTTCGTCACTAGCAGATAAATTTTTTCTACCTTTCCAAAAATTTTCTCATTTTAATCGGCTTCGTCTTTTAAGATTTATAACATATTCTCGTCTCTAGGAGATAAATTTTTCCTACGTTTTCGAAAGTATGTAAACGACATTTTAATTTTTTTTTCTTTTAGCTTTTTCAAAAAGTATAGTTAGCATGACTAAATCCCTTTCTGGATATAGCGATTCTTAGTCCATGGCATTTTAAAATGACTATATCTCATTGTGCACCGAATGAGTAGTATACCAGTGTTACTTAAATAATAAAGTACTGATTACACCTGGCATCATTCTTTCCATTTTAACCCTCAACGCACCGTGATATCATGCACTCATTTTATTTTGCCAACAGTCATCTCGTTCAAAATACTAAAAATTTTAGAATTAAATGCTTTTTTTTTTCTTTCTCGTGATGGTCTATTACAATTGCAGATTTCAGATGAACTTAATAATGGTGTCAAGATGGAGAAAACTATTGGAATATTATGAACAATACGTGATTATCTATCAAACAAACCTATAAACTTAAATAGATAATTGATTGCCATCTGAAATCAGCTCTAGGGTTTTCGTTTGTTATGTAATTAATATCTATGATCAAGATAAATGTCAATCAGGAAAGCGATCGTTTATTTCAAGCTCGCGGGGCTATTAAGGTGGAGTTGTTACATTTCTTTACGCATGCTATTTAACAGTATTGCTTTGTTACTTTTAAAAATGTATACATTAACCTTCTGTGAAGGGAAATCGTTTAATTACTGATACTTTTTCGAACTCATTTGCATTATTTGATTTGTTACGGAAACAAATTAAGCTATCCCCCAAGTAAAAAAAAAAGTTTCAATTATTTCGACATTTTTGTTCTCCCCGTCCCCTGGATCGATGTTAAATCAAAAATATCGTAGGTCTTGGTATTTATAACAATAAAAATTCAATTTTACAGAGAAGAAGGACCGTTTTATGGTGAAATACGTTAATTTTATAATGGATTACTAAAAAAAAATTGACGTAACCGACGTTGAACAGCCGACCCAACTTTAAGTCAACTACTATCAATATTAACTCCGTAGCCTTGTAATTATGAATCGAACAGAGAAGACGACCACAGTGGTGACGTGAGATATCCTCAGTGGTAGACAGATCATGGGTGAGAGTCCCCTTGCCGTCAGGCTAACCGTGGAAGGTTCTCGCGGTCTTCCTCTCAAAGTAACGCAAATGTGGGTTAGCTCCATCAAAAAGTCCTCCACGAAGGCAAATTTCTCCCAAAACTCGATCCAGGAGTTCCCTTGTCTTCTGGATTGGGTTCAAAATTACAAGGCGACGGAGTTGAACATTAGTAGTCGCAAACCCATAAAATTGGGTCGGCTGTTCAACGACGGTTATAATAAAAAGAAACTCTCGGATCAAGCAGTGGTACAAATTAGATTTCGTTCTAGACTTTTTAATGGAAATAACCCGCATTTGCGTCACATGCTGAGAAAAACTACCAAAACCTCCTATGGTTAGTCCGACCCCAAAGATACTCTAACCCATGATCCGTCAACTACTAAAAATATTTTACGTCAATGCTGTGGTCGGTGCGAGCCGGGAGCAGAATTCGCATCATCCAGCCACCGCTGGAATTCGAACCTGGATCCTCTTATTGGGAAGAGGTTGCTTTATATTCCCTGAGGCAAATGCTCTTAAAATGGAGATGACTGGTTTTATGGATATAAGTATATTATTAAATTTTAAACCAAAAAAAGTTATTGTCATAGAAAAGATAACTGATTAAGGGCCCCTCTTTCAGTCTTATACGTCACTCAGAGGATATATCTACTTCAGGAAACAGTCATGGAACCCGTGTTAGACTTTGTCCCTGTCAGACATAGTTTAATTCACCATTTAATCAACTGATCACAGTTCACCCGTTGACGTAATGTCATTTTTGTTTGGGACAACATTGACGAATCCTACTTCTGAGCTTTTTGTGTCATTAAACTCTATGCGCAACTCAAACCAGCATCGTGCGACAATGATTGGTAAAAATTTACAATCGTTAATTTGTATTTTACAATAGCTAAGTATTGCAGTGCAATGTCAGACTAAGCTTGTTTTCATGCCTATATTTTTTTATTAATTGGATTAGTAATTACTGCTTATTAACTTTACACATGTATAGGTAAATCTTAGATGGCAGGTATAATTTTTTTTATAACTTCTAGGGACCGAGGGTGCCCGGTACCGGCCCTTGTTAAACTGTTCTACAGTGTACAGGTCGTCGGGCTACCAAAGCGGGGGAGCCATCTCTTCTGCAGAGGGTCAAAATTGCGATGGTATGTCTTCCGGTCATCCTCAGGGATGTTTCCCAGACCGTCACTAATAGCCCATTGTGCAGCTCTAGTGCAACGTAAATGAAGTACCTACCTATAACTCATAATAGTTATTTAGATTATTCACATTCAAAATGTACTTCCCATGCACCAAGCAATCAGAATATTGTTTGCAGAAATTATTAAAATCTTGCAATCTCACGCTTCTAACGAAGAAGAAAAAACGCCACAATCCCAAAATTTATCTGTGAAGCATTTGTGAAATATGCAACCTTGTAACAGATGGTATTTTTCCCCTACTTTCGCTTTTCACAACGAGCATTTTCTGAGAAACAATGCCTGCTGTCAATCATTGGCGAGAAATAAAAGCCAACAAAAAGGGTCTACTTTCACACTTTGTTAACGACTGAAATACGTAAAATATTCGTAATGAAAGGAAGGGAAATGGGCTCGATTCTCCCTCTGTTTATGCCTGACATTCCGCTTTAATCATTTTGCTGGAAGTTAATGAGAGCTGAGGGGAAAAAAAGTGACCTTGAACTGGACGTCACGGGCTCGAATCTATGCTTTGTTTTAAACCGGTCGAGCGTTGTTTACGTCTAATTCATGTCCCTCTGATTTTAATTTTGTTGTTTAGTCTTGAATAATAAAAATATCGTTAAAGGATTTGTTTGAAAGTTATTTAAAGAGGTTGCTGTAAGAAAATAGCATACGCAAAGCAACATATTTTTTAAAAAATATATCAGAATGGAAATAGGGTGATGTATCTGGTTTATATTTGGATTTCTTTCCTAAAATAAAAACCAGAGACTTGCTGAGGGCCCCAAACTATATAATTATACATTAAACCTTGTTTGTGTACAAAATGATTTATAACGTAGGAGAAATATGGAATATTAAGAGTCACTTATTTTATTTATATATTTTTTAAAATTCAGAATACGTGTAGATAGTTCTCAAGTCGAAAAAGAGACAGCAATAAACGCAAAATTTAAAGGAACCTGGGGCTGGGTCTTTCAAAAGCCTAATGTTAAATCAGGCACTACGCATTCGAAAATATTTTGTATTTTCGATTAAATTATCCTAAATTTATACAATTCTTGTGTCATTCCAGTCAATGTATACAAATACAGTTGTTTGAATAGCTGAAAATTTCAGTTATTCAAACCGCTGTAACAGAAATGATCTATTTAAATAATAAAAACTTAATAATGTATTACTTATTTTACTGTATTAATTAATTTTAATAATTATAAACAAATTATAAGATTTTTTTCCATCGATTTTCAGAAATCTTTTAAACATTGTATTTCGAAGCTCTGCGCCCAAGGAAAATAAAAAAAAGGCCACAGTTTAAGTGACTTACACTTACTTGAAGCAAAATGATGATTTTGTTATATATATATCTATATATATATGTTATATATATTATAAAAATTTACTGGGCTTAGAACAGAAACTCGGAAAGTTATTAAACTCTTTTAAAAATCAAAAATTTGGTGACATTTTCCCACCTAGATGAAAATCATCAAAATCAGTTTCTCAGTTTTTGCACATTTTTATGAGCCCAGGTAATGCAGTTTTGGAGTAAGTTTTAAATATATTAAAAAATTAGACCACAAACGCTTTTCACTCTCACAAAACTGTAACTTTTCTCCATTTTAGCGTTTTGCGTCCTTTTTAAAATAAGCATAGACAGCGCTTGCTTTAGATAGGCTAAACTTGACCAAACAGTCATGAGAAACAGCTGCAAAATTACAGCAGTTATAAAAATAGACTATTATTCGAAAAAAAGCATTATTTAATATGACGACGGAGATTTCGAAAAAGAGCCTTGAAAATGAAAAGCATTCGTGGTCTAATTTTTTAAAATTTAAAAACTTACTCCAATGCCGCATTACCTAGGCTGATAAAATTTTGCAAAAATTGAGAATAAGGCAATGATTTTTATAATTTTCATCTAGGTGGAAAAAAGTTGCCAAATTGGTAAGTTTTAAAAAAGTTTAATAACTTTCAAAATATTTAAGTTACTTGTCTGTTCTAAAGCCTAGATACGGCAAGATTATATATTTAATTTAAAATCATCGCATTGTTTCAAGTTTACGGCACTTAAACTATGGCTTTTTTTTATTTTCCTTGGCGACAGAGCTCGAAAAAAAGCGTTTAAGGTATATGTTTGTTGCCACCAAACTCTGTCCAGAAACTTCTCTGTTTAACTTTTTACTACTATTGGGTGAAATTTTGTGGAATTTTCTGAAATGAGTTTTGTGGCAGCAAAAGAGTGCAAACTTTATTTTGCCAGCATCCATTCGAGCGTTTTCTTCGATTCATTTAATTCAACTAGGGTTGAAACGATTTTAGATTTGAAACAAACAAAAACCCACATTTTAAGCTTGCCTTTTTGCACGAGCAATGCAAAAGTAGATTCATAGCATTCATCTGTGATGAACTGGAATTTTTATTTTCCGCGAGGGAAAGTTTTCAATCTGTTATTTTTAAAAAATGATTTTATTGTTTTTTTTTATTGAACGATTCGAAAAAGAATTGTTTTTACTGGCTTTTGAATGCAAATATTTTATATAAATATGAGTTTCCTATTAGAAAGATGTTTAAAATTTTTAGTTATTGTTTAGCGCAAATTTAATAGTTTTTTGATATTTAACAAATTTTAAACCATTAATTTAATTTTTGAGCGTCAGACACAAATGAATAATAATGTATTTTGTAATATTTAAATAGAACTTACAAATCAAGTAAAGAAGCCTATTCACCTGTTGTGATATCATTCCCTGTTTAGGATATTGTGTTATTTGATTCATTATTGTTATTTATAATGGAATAAATTCAATCCGTCATGTTACTATTTATTTATCAAGATATTTTTACCTCTTTAAATTTATATTTTTTTTTTTCACTTTCTTCGAATTCATATGATTAATAACACTGGGGAACATTTTAAAATATGTTGCATGAGATTTATTTATTTATTTATTTATTTTTTTTTAACGGATCAGGGAAATTTTCACGACGTTGATTTTTGTTGTCATTGATATCATTGCTACTCAAAGCTACATTTTTTAATGACATTTTTAGTCTATTTCTTTCCGAAACGTAAAAGTTTACAGCACATCATCAGGATAAAAATTGCATTGGAACCCATGTTTTTTATTTTTTTTATTTTATAACAATCGTTGAACAGCCGACCCAATTTCATGGGATTACGACTACTAATTTTCAACTCCGTAGCCTTGTAATTTTGAAGCAATCCAGAAGACAAGGAAACTCCTGGATCAGTACCCCCAGACGTTTTGATTTGTTATGGGAACATGGAGGACTTTGCGACTCGACAGATTTAACGTGCATCAGTCCCCATTTACTACACGAGTCTTCGGCCGGCGAGGATCGAACCCACGACGTCTTAGACATGGGCCCAGCGCAATACCGACCAGGCTATCCCGGCCCTGAACCCATGTTTAGAAATATCATACGCCACTAGGGGTGCTTCACTACTATGTATTGTTCCTTCCTGTGTTTCGGAACAAGTCATTATAGAGGAAACGCCCCTAGTCTTGTACGAAGGTTCTTCAATGCATGAGTTTCTATGCAATTTTAATCTTGACGATGTGTCCTCCCCTATAGATTTGTCGCGACATTTACACCAACCCCTGTTATGTATAACATTTCTAAACTTGTGCTCGGCAAAGAAAAATAGTTAAAAAATGTCATTGTAAAAAAATTGGTAGCTTTATAAGCAAAACTAATTTCAGATTTGAAATCCCCACACTCGAATTTGACAAGACCAAGCATTTGTATGAATGCAACAAAAATTTCTTCCTTAATGTAATCATTCAAACAATGTGTGATAAATACGTCAAAATTATTAAAATTCATCCCGATACTATTTGAACAATTTTAATCCAGTTTAAGCATATACCATACAGTTTATTTATTTAGATGTCGTTAGTTACAGAAATGGTGTATTTGATAGTTTTTTTTATTTAGAAACTCATGCACACAGGATGCAACAGATTAGATCATTCCTAAGTTAACATTAAATTTTTCTTTTAGAGTGGATGGAAATTATTAGAGCACAAAAAAGCTATATGCGATACTCAAAGACGTATTTACCACGAAAAAAAAAAGGGGGGGGGGAAAGGAGGAAAATAAAAAGAAAAGGGAGAAGACATAAATAAATAATGAGGCATGCTGAATTTACCTGTCCACTAATCCACTTATGAGTCATGTAGTTTTCCAATGTTGAATGTTAAACATTTTGTCCAACCTGCTTTAAGGTTGAAAGAATTAGGCTACAAAAAAATGCATTTTTTATTTGAAATCGTTTATTACCGTAACAGAAAATAATTTCCGTGTATAAAATAATCATACATAAAATATTGAGAATAATTAATGATTGCGAGTCGTTCCTCTCCTTCTCTCTCCCCCCCCCCTCTAATAAATAAATAAATAAATAAAAATAAAAACTTTTTTTGTTTGTTTTTATGAACATCAAACATCTTTTCATTAAATAAATCAATTATTAATTTATGGAATAATTTGTTAAATTCCTTTTATGAGTTTCTAAAATATTGTTTTAAAAAAATGTAGATTTTTTTTTCTTCTTCTAGTTATTGAGTTTAATGAATTTTGAGTTCTTAAACACCTTAGATGTCACTTTGTCTTGTAAAATAGAATGGGAGTTAAAAGTTTTATTATAATAATCTTAAATAAATTATAAAAATTTTTTTACTGATATTTAAATTATAACTGTATATAAGAAAAATAATTCTGATAAAACAATCGTACTGTACAGTAATAACATTTCAGGTAGGAAAAAAAAAAAAAAAAAAAAAAAAAACATAATTCTAAATAATAAAACCAAAATATACGGTATTTAAAACATTTATTTGATAATTTTTTCACTTATATGGTAACGGTTTACAGGAAATAATGGTTTTCAATGTTATAATTCTTATTACCACACATTTAGTAAAAGATACAAAATTGAAAAGTAAATTTAGTCGAATAAATGATTGCGATGAAAATAGTTTTTATCCCATACTTTAAGGTATCAAAATTATCAAATTTTACCCGAATTACCAATTTAAGCGCATATTATAAAACCGTATTTATCGTAAATTTTCCCAAAATCATAACCAAAGCGCTTTGGTAAAAAATGACTAACTTTTTGGTGTTTTCATAGAGACAGAAACACGGTAAATTTTGCCATATTTTAACAGTTTTGACCAAACCTTTCTTTCTAATTTATATTATGCATATTTATTTACGTTATAAATTATGTATATTTTATTATATGCATTTATAATATGTGTATCTAAATATAAGTATTTACATTATATTCTATGTATATATATAATCAATTTTTTTAATCGTGATTTTTCTCTTATTAGTAAGACAAAATAGGGGCAATAGTCGTGAGTACGCAGTTGGCAGCCTATTAATTGATCAAAATTTAAAATGCTTTTTTTTTAGTTATCTATTTTGACTTACAAATATTAGGCCAACAATGAATATTTTTATTTAAATTTCAGATCATATGATTAATGTAGAATTTGACCAATTTGGAGCATAAAGTAAAACATTACTTTTTTTAATTTTAAAATGTTCATTTTGAAAAATTAAAGCAGATTAGCAAGTCTACATGGAGTACATCGAGATAACTCAATAAAGGAAACAGTGAGCGAACATAAATTTTAAAAAAAGGACCGAATCATTATAAATACCCACGCATTCACACAACAGCCCGTTGTTAGCCATGGTTTCTCATAGTGGTTAAGGCTTCACAGTTTCATAATCAAAGGCAAGATGTAGTCAGCATGTGCACAATCTTACCTTTACTTCTCAGAAAGAGCTGGTACCCAGCTTTTTTAAGCAAGGGACTTAAAGGACTGTTTTCAAAAATTTGCTGAATAAACAGAAAAATTTCAGATAGATTTATTTGTAAACTTCTTTTCTAAAACTTCGAAGGTAAATCACCATGCCCGAGCTTCCCAATCATTTAAATATATTATGATAGATTATAAAAGACTTAAAACTATTGGATGCCTGTAAGTGACGTCATCGAAGGTAAATCGTGGCATTTGTCGCTTCAGAAGCTAGTCAGATACGACATACACGCGTGACGTGGCTTACAGGTATCCAATTAAACCTTATTTAAATACGAACGATTAAATTTTAAAATGGCGGCATCGCGCTAGCAGTCGAAAATGACATCACTACTTGAGGGAAGGAACATGGCACGTATCGGTTGGTATTGACGAGTTGACGCGATTTTGGAAAATTTTGCTTTTAAGCAAGTTAATTTTTGATTTTCTTAATTTTTATTTAAAAATTTATTATTGATTTTTATTGTCTCAAGATAAACAGCTACATTTATTTTCTAATGTTTTTTTTTAGCGTAATATTTTCGATTTTTTAAAAAATTTAAATAAAAGAAATGGCTGTTCAACACAGAAAACAATGATGCAATTTATTGAATTTTTAAAATTCACTGATGGTAAGATAAATTGTCACAGTGCTACTAGAATAAAGTTTTTATAAAGCCAGATAGGTAATAAATATAAATACAACGAGTGTAAATAGTATTTTGTTTTGTATCTGTTACAAATGTTATGTGAAATGGATACTGGTAAATAAATATAATTTTAATTATTAAAATTCTTCAAAATAAAAATATTATTTACAATTCGCACAATTTTGTGATAACTTCTAATAGAGTCAAAGTCATGGCAATAAAACTAATACTGATGTTAAGCAAACATTTAAAAGAATGAAATAAGCCTAGATCACATGTGAAAACGAAATCTGTAGCCTAAGTCAAGTAAACCCCAGCGGATCCATAATATTTCCTCTCGCACATGTAGCGATGTCATTTTCGACCAATAACGTGATCCGACCGCTTTGAAATTTAATTGCTTGCATTTAAATCACATGGTTAAGCTTAATCTCTTCACTTCTTCACGAGTTGCAACTATATAATTGTAGCAAGAGGAGGGTAAAAGAAGTACAAATTATTTAAAAAAGTGTGGCATCATTTATGACATCTTTCTTAAAAAAAAAAAAAAAAAAGAATTTTATCGTGTCTTTGACGATAAAATTCGTCACTCACAATAGATTTGAATGTCATCCAGGCAGACTTACGGTTTGAATTAATTATAATTACATTGTTTACTTCATAAACAATTCACTAATCAATTCGATGAACTCAAAAATAAATTAAACTCTTCTTCTATTGTCATGTGATTGTCATTTCTATTTTCAAAAGAATCGGAGACATTGTTTCCGCTCGGCTACTTCAACACGCTAATCAGACGATTTAGAATAGAAGTGATCGAAAAATAGGTCTGAGACAAACGACAAAGATTACAAAATCGTCCCGCACGTTATGCTTTATCTTGTTTATGGGGCCAGCAAAAAAAAGGCACCCGATATCGATTTATAGGTACAAAAAAATTTTGTAATCAAGACAGAACGTTCGAAGGTGTAGCGACGAATAATACCTGAAATAGATTGATGAATCTTGTAATTTGCCGTCAAATCTGCTATCGTCTGCGGCAAAATAGAAGTTGTTATATATTTCAAGGTCAAAACGACGAGCTATCATTTTTCAATCGATGCCCGTGGCCATTTTAATGACTCTTAAAGCTGGCAGCTGTTCTACTTACACTGAGTAAAGCGTCTCTTTTGCTTACATTATCACTCATATTCATTTGATTGAAAAAGTATATTTGACACTGAATTTAATGATATAATAGATAATTGTTTGATCAATTATAAATTTGTTACATGTAATTTGACACTGTTGTGGCGAATACTCCCAAATCCCGAGGGGCAATTGAATATCCTAAAACTAATTTGAAGCAAAGAAATCTTAATTAAATTTGTAAGTACATTTGGTAATTATTTGGTAATCGGTTGGTAATTATTTGAGCTTTAGTTAAGATCAATTGCAATTTTTTTTTTTTTTAAATATTGCTTTTATAAAGAATATATTACACAAGATTTTTTTATTTTTTATTTAACGATATTAATCAAACTTATCTGCTAAAAATATGTTCCACTTGAAAAGTATCTTCTAAAAACTTTCTCACTATTAAAACGATATTTATTTTTTTTACTTGAATAATAAAACTAACAAAGGTAGTTTTTATTTGAAGAGTTCATTCAAATACCATTCGAAAAAAGTGCATAATTTTGGTTTTAAAACTATGCTTTTACCGTAATTAGCTATTTTTCTATCAAATTAGTAAATAAGCCGGTTTTTGAGTAGAAAATATGTGTCGTAAACAGTTTCCTGCTGTTGTTATATTTTCTAAAGCTTTTGCTCCTAAATTCCCTAAAATGTCACTTTTTTATCACAGATTTATTATCAGTAAGTATGAAACAAAATCGCAGAAATAGTTAGTAACTTTAACATTTATATTCCACTGAACTGAATGTACAGCTTAGTAGCACAAGAGTCGGAAGCGACTATACTGCGCCCAAAGCAAACAGCATTACATTTCTCGAGGTCAGGAAATCCCACTGTTTTAAAAACCAAAATTAAAGGAGGAAATTATGATATTTCATAAGTCGGAGATCTCTGAGGTGTTCTAGTGATCTTTCTCCTTTTTTGCTTTGTTTTCTAAGCTAATTTTGACAATTGGCTTAGGTAATTTTAGTTTCATTTGGGCAGATTTTTTACAATGCGTTGTTTATATCTGATTGTTGAGTTTGAATAAAATTTGACAGCATTTAATCGAAACGCAAAAAAAAGACTTATTATTTTAAATCTGCTGAGACTAAAATGTGTTAATAATGCTACAAAATAAATAAAACCGAAGCAAACATATTTTGAACAATAAAAACTTCGGTCGACATCTTTCCAGCAGGCAAACAACGATCTTAATCAGGACAGATATTGAGAAAAAAATACACGGATCGATCTCAAACCTTTTATGTAAACCCCCACAATTTTAAATTTTTTTAAAATTAGTACATTGTAATGAAATTATTTTTAATTCCTTATGAATACGGTGCAGAAAAAAAATTCTTTAAATGTAGTTAGGTTCGGTATATGAATTTCAATAAATCCTGATATTTTACATCATATGTAAAAGATGCTATGGATTTAAAAAGTCTGACATTATTAATAAAATAATTCATCCAGACTAAACGTCTTCACAGACTTTATAAGTAGAAAAAGAAAGACTTTTAATGGCATTATTACAATAAAGTTATGTAACTGATGTATTCGTACTTACATCTGAATAAAATTTAAAACATTTTAATATTATAATATTTATACTGATATTTGGAGGGGAGTAATAAAGATCGCTGCACAAACATATTTGCTCAACGTTTTTTAGTACGTAGTAGTATGAAAATACCTTTTTCTAATGACAAACGGCATGAATTATTGTTTGAATGAAATTGCATGAATGAAAACAATGGATTCACTTTCACAAGAGATGGCTGGCATGTGTAGGAATGACATCGTTTTGCATCATTTTTAGCATATTTCTCAATATTATGATTTTTAATGCTTTAGAAAGCTCATAACTTTCCAGCTTTATTATGCGTAAAATGTATCCTAAGCTTCATAAATAGATCTTAAAACTACTTCGCTATTTAAGAAAGACACATAAGATAACAAATTAAGATATTACGACACTGTTAAAAGATTATCATAACATATAATTAGGAAATATGGACGCATCCTTTTTTTTTTACTAAAGAATCCTAAGACAGGGAACTAATCTTGACAACACTTCCCAATGTTAGGGATGCAGTCATCAGATAGAAAATTGAAATATAATAGTAACTAATATAAAAATATTAGTTAATTAACCTGTTATATTAGTTAACTAACTAATATTAACTAAAATAACAGGGAACTATAATATTAAAGACACTTCACAATGTTGGAGGTAGAGACATCGTCACGTTTTTAAAGGGAAACTAATATAAATGACACTTTATATTGTGAGCCATCAGATAGAAAATTAATGTATTACAACATATTTCATTTTTGATGGAAAAGTCCTAGGATAATAAACTAAATTTACGTTAATGTTAAGGAAATGAGTGGCATACGATACATTACCTAGATAATTCTTAATCCTTATGATGTGCCCTGGAAGTTTGTCACAACATTTACCCGACACCCTGTATACCTATCTTGGATTTGATGCATGCTGCTTCATGGAATTTTTAAAAAAAGAAAGAAAGAAAAACGAGAGAAAAAAAGAGCTAGTCGAACTAAATCTTAATGTTTGCTATTGGTATTGTAAATGGATTTGAGTCTATTTTTCACGTAACATGTTTTTACTTCACTTCTAATTTTAAATGACCTCTCTGTATTTGTTATTCCACATTCAATGGAACCAATTTTCAAATCTGGCCCTACGTCACCATTTCTAAATTAACTAAATTTTAGCACATTAGTGGTCACGCAAGCAAAATTAAGTTCTGGAAAATTTCAAACTAAAGAACTGAAACTTAGCGTAATTAAAGGTCTAAAAGAAATTCACTGTTTATATATAAATTTCATCAAGAAAGGGTTGAGCTAAACTTCAGTTGGGCTTAAATCCTTGGGATATCCTTATTTTGACCCTGAAACATTGGATTAATTCACAGGGACATCATTAATTTGACCTCAATACTGTTAAAAAGAAAAGAAAAAAAAAGCTACTAAAGTTTTGAAAAAAAAAAATGTTTCTCGAGCTTTTCCTGCGTCAAAAAAACGTGTCTGAAATATAACTTATTTATAAACTTTTATATATCCTATTTCATTGAATCGACCTACGTATACAGTGAAATCATTTAAGATATTCCCGTTTAAAAAGTATCCCGTTTGAGTTAGAGTAGTTTATTCCCTCGTTACCTTCAACCCCAGCCATTACTAACACTATTGCGGCACTTAGTTTTTAACTTTTTTCTGGTTAAAAAGTTTTCTCAGACTGCTAATTTCCCCATGGAAAGTCACCAGAAAAAAAGTATACAAAAGTCTTTAAAAATGAAGCTCATTGTTGCAGAACCCGCTGCTTTTTTGGCAAAATCTCTAAGTGGTCTTTGACTATCGTTAGCTTTTTTTAGAACAGGAACTTCCGCCTATTATATGAAAAAAATAATAAATAGAATTTTGGTATATTAGTTTTAGTACTTACTTTCTCAGCATTTGAATGAGTAAATATCTAAGTTTCAATTTAATAAGTATAACTCAATATGTGTATGATATTATAACGTAGAAAAAAGCTTTTGTATACCAGTCATGTGCAGTCTAACCCCGCTATAACGAACTAGGTATATAGTGAACTCTCAGTTGTAGTGAACGGTTTTAGTGGTCCCATCCGAAATGTTATTTAACTAATCTTATTTCATATGCCTATAGTGAACAGCCAAAAAATTTGTAGTTAATTTATAGTTGACTCTTTGTTGATATTTAAATAAATATTACAAAATTTTTAGTCAATGTGATGAGTTAAAAAATGTTTAATTATGACTTTTAATTGCAAATTAAGTAATACACATTATAAAGGAGTGTTTAAAATAAGTCATTTTTCTAGATTGAATAATCTGAGATTATTTGATTGAGAGCGAATTAATATCCCAGAAATTCCCACATATGAATTTTTTAAAAATAGCGGGAATAAAGATAAACCTTAAAAAATTTCAAGAATGTCGAAAATTGAGAAGATAAACATTTAAAAAATTCGCTAAAGCAGAGCATGGAGAAAATTTTTAACGTCCCTTTCGAGTAAAAATTTCGTTTCAAGAAGAAATTTGGTGTAAGGTGACTACAAATTCTACACGTTTAATTAGTGCATGCAGAACGATTCTACATGTTTAATTACTTAATAATCCATAAAGCAAATTATTTACAGCTCGCAAAATAAAAAAAGGACCACCTCAAGTAACTTTTAATCTAATGATTGGATCTTCACGTTCTAGAATCTTAATGGCTCGAGGGGGTGACTTCAAATATGCTAATTAATAAGTGCAGACAAAAAAGTCAAATATTTGAAATTTGAATATTCAAAAAAGTCAAATATTTGAAATTCAATTTCTCAGAAATTTTTTATCCGATTTTGCTCAAATTTGCTAAAAAAATTTATTTTCCACAGATTTTGGCTACAGTAAACCATCGTTTAAATCGGACTTATTGCTAGGTTCACAGACAATTCACTATAACGGGGTTTGACTTGTAATATACATTCATTATTTTTTAAAAATATATTTTTTTCCAATCCTCTTACAGATTTTTACCGCTTAAGAGTTTTCCTTTTTCTTTGAAATAGAAAACTTCTTAAACCGGTTTTACTGAAGTAATTTTCCAAATATTCCCAAAAGCAATTTTTCTTTTCTTTTTTGTGCTACTATAGCTCCAATACTTTATATTGATTAAAAAATCTTTTCTTAAAGGATCGTGAATGAAAACCATCATCTATAACTATTCTTTTCCTCTCCCTTTTGAACTACATATTGATATTCATCATTGTTTTCCGCTATACTTTCATTCATACACATGCATTCATAGATATTTATTTTTTGGAGAACTCCTAAACATTCAAAGACACGCGTTGAACAGGAAGGTACATGAGGGACGCTTTGGAGTGTGCATGATGTATCCTCAGTGGCAACGTGACTTCAAGTTGATTCTAGACTTCCAGCAATAAGCATGGGTTGCATTTGTTCCATCGGAAAACATGTCATTTCCGAATAAATTACTGCCATACGTGCGTGTCAAGTGTTTCAATATTTGATGATATCAGTGTCTAGAAAAATAAACGTGAACAATGAACACGTATCAGAAATCACCCGAAACAGCTGCTCGAATAATTTGTCATTCTGGAAAAAAAAATTGGAGTGGCAAAGCTCCACTCACAACAATATTGAACTATAGTACCGGAAAGATGTTACTAGCTCCCAAATATAAAGAATCTTAAATAATAAGCAGAGCCTTTAAGAATTGCTAACATCTCAAATATTAATTTACTTATTTTTTATATCGTAACAGTTTAACAAACTCCACACAAATCTAAATAAAGCAAAAATTCTGATCTGTTGCGTTTTTTTTTTTTTTTTTTCTAAAGCAATAGAGTTTTAAAAATTTTCGTGCTCCAAAATTTTAATACACTGTAAAAATAATTCCTGAAAAAACACATTAAAAAGTACCGGCACTCAGGGTGCCAGCACTTTTTAACATGAAAACCATTTTTATAGTAAAATTTTGCTGAACAAAAATCTGACATACAGCAATTTGCAGAATATAAATTACAGTATCACTGTAATTCAGTAAATATTACTGTAAAAATTACGGTATAAAAGTTTGTGGTAAAAAGTATTGGCCCTCTGAGAGCCAGTACTTTTGATTCGTAGTTTTCAGGAATTTCTTTATAATGTATGTCGTATTTCAATAAAGTTATAGTGCTTTCTGGTTTCTCTATAGTTTGTTCCATGTAAAAATGTATGTAGTTTTACTAAGAAACTACTAAATCGATTACGAAAAAAAGTAAATTTAAGAAAATTTTTTCGTTCCTATTGTTATTATTTATTTTAATGCGAGTTATATTTATTTTAAGTTTTCTGACATAGATGTCTTTTTTTTTTTTTTTTTTTTTTTTTTTTGTATTTACGCTGTTAAAAATTACACTTCCAGATGAAGGGAAGTGATTACGCCTAACCATGTGACTTAAATTAGATTTAATTTGATACCTATAAGCGACGTCACGCGTGTGTGTCGAACCTGATTGGCTGTCGAACGATTTCCTAACGATGACGTCACTTGCCGTTATCCAATTATAAAAACACGCTGAAACCATAATATTTTTCATATTTGCAGGAATCCTCCTGGATTTCTAAATTAGAAAACTCTTTATGATATTTCATAATTGTTTGACTGTTGGAGAATGAACATGATTTAATTAAGTCGGATGATTATATAATTAAAAAAATTAAATAAGTCTTAGAAAGCTGCAATTTTTTGTTAAAATAGCTGGATATAAATTTTAAAAAAGTGATTAAATAACCCATTTGAATGAAAACTGTACGGGTTGTAATTGGCAAGATATGTATTGAACTGCTTATAACATGTTCCGTTTCTGTGTTAAATATGAAACGAGTCCGTTAATAAATTTAGTATTTTTGAAAAAACGCATCTAAACAAGGAAAAATAATATAACAGATTAATAAAAACTGAGTTTTATGCTTAGTTTAAGATCCAGCGCTCAACATATAGGACAGCATTTCCTACTTTTAAAGAAAACAGACAAATAATATTAACAAAAACACTATGCGTCTGAGTTTAATTAATTTGTTTAACTACTTAGTTTTTTTTTTCTTTCTCTCAATAAGATGTTCATTTATTTTCTTCTACATTTTCTTTAGATAATATGTTTCAGCTCAAAGAACTTATTTTATTTTTTATTAGTTATAAGTGAAGTTTTATTTATTTTTATTCGGGGAAATTTTTTAGAATTATTTTGTTCTTTCTATAAACTTGTTTTTAATAACAGCCATTCTTCCTTTTTCAACGTCGTTTAGGTCTTTATTTGCATTTGTCAGCTCCTATCATAAATGCTTTTCACTCATATCAGCTACCGACATTTTAAAAAAATTATTCAAAAAAATTCCTTTTAAATTATTCGAAAGATGTACTTACGGGATTTTAGATGTAAAGATATTTTTTGAACTTCGTTGCGATATTTTAATCTCTAGCTTGTGTCAAAAAAGTTTTCTTTTTCGCTTTTATAGAACTTCTTTTCAAAAAGTTGCAGATATTAAATTAAAAACAAAATAATAATAATGAAAATCAAAAATTTTAAAATAAGAAAAGGGGGAAAAATGCTTGGAAGAGTTTTTTTATTGGATGTTGTACTTGATTGATATCATACGGCTAGGGGAATTTAGTTTTGCTTGATTTAAATTTATTTCAGAAAAACTTGTTATTTTATTATTATTTTTTTCCACATTGGAACTTTTTTTGTTAAAAATTACTTAAATCTTCAGTTACTTTTACATTTATATTAATACAATTTTAAAGTTATTTATTTGATTCTTACAAATTATTTATTGAAAAATTATTCGAAATTTTTATTTTTAATAAAATTTGATGTTTTGTCGTATATTGCATAAAATTTATTAATTGCAATAAAATGTTCATTTGAAAAATAAAAATTTACCTTAATTTCTGCTTCTATTAAAATTAATTGTGTATGTCCTGCATATATTTGAAAAAAAAAAATAATATTTACTTTTACTCGCAAATTTTATCGAGTTCTATTTTATAGCTTATTTTTAGATGAAAAATTACTATTAAATGTCGACGACATTATATCATTTTGCAGTTTTTCGATATCCTGTATTGTTAAATGATATATAATGCTGCTGTGTTTTTGAATCATTATGGATTAAATGTAATGTAAAATAGATTAAATGTAATGTAATATGGATTAAATGTAATGTATGGAATGTAGGGGAACTGAAAATTGTTCATTGTTTCGTAATTATGAAACATACTCAAAAGACAACTTACTTTTTTTGGGGGTAATTTAAGATTTCGCATCAAATTAATCCGCAGCTGCTCACATTGATAAAAAAAATATACAAGTATTAAAAATTTCACAGGATTATCCGAACGACAAGAGCACTTTAATCCATGTTAGGTTTATTTATATATTTTTTTTTCCTTTTCGTTTTTTGCTCTGGAGACAAGTTGCCTAATTTTGAATTTTATTTTAACAGTTTTTTTTGGCAGTTATTTAATAGACAAAATGTCTGTGTTTTACCTTTCATATTTGAAACACGTTATTTATTGAACAGTTCACGAAATGCACGCATTTATTGTATAACGTATTTTGCGTTTTATTTTTAGATGCTTTTTAAGGACATAAATGAAGCAGCTTAGATTTATATATTTCAATCGATAACTTGTTGTATAGTTAATTTCTTTGGTAGTTGCGGTTATTTAAAACATTATATATGTTCTGATTTTCTTATCGGTATTAAAGTGCATTTCTTTGCCTTTTTATAAAAGTATATTAATTATTTTAAACTTCTATTGCGTATACCCGTCGACTTTTTTCGCCAACATCAAATCAGAGTCATTTTGGTATCGTTCAAATTTATTTTAATATAGTAATTTATTATAAATATTTGACAAAATACAATTATAACTTACTACAAAAAATGAGATAATATTTAAATTTGAAACATTACCAAATTTATTTTTAGTTTTGACGAAAATGATCGATGGGATAATACGTAAGTACCTAAAATAATAATAATCCTAGGCGGAATGGGTTCCAAGTCGAGTATCCTAGGTTTAAGGTTTAACCATGCCTTTAGTCATATAACCGAATGTTATAAAATGACAGAATAAAATATCACATAATCGATAGAAAAAGTGTTAATAATTTATTAAGTAATCCCGAATGTTCGAACATTGATTGTGTAAGAATAAGAACTTACGTTCAATTTCCGTCACGTTAAAAATAAATGCCGAGAAGTATACAAATGTTGTATGTTATCACGACGGGCTAAACAAAAAAGCAGAACTTAGCCTATCATTTTTTATTACTTCGTATTGTTTTTTCGATATAGATAAAAAAGAACAACTTTTTTGGGCCATTTTACAAGTGTTACATTATACATAGGGAGTCGTTCGGTAACGTTTACAGGAATGAAAGTTGGCGTATGACGTCACAATTGGCAGAAGGTTACCCGAGGTCAACCAACTCAGGTGGCTGGCAGGCAAAGGCCATTGGCCACCTAATGGCGCCTGCTGAAACAGGGTCCACATTTGGCGTTATAGCGCCAAGAGATCACCATCAAGCGAGTGAAAACTGGAATACTTGCCCGATTGAAAGAAGTGAGTTAAAAAAAAAAAAAAAATGTCACAATAAAAAATTATAAAAAAAAAATGCTGTGATTTGTGTAAGAAAAGAAAATAGCGGAGTATTTTTATGAGGGAGTAACGATCTTAACGACCTCAGAGTATATTTTTAATGGAACGGAAGTCACACCTACTCGTTGGGGAACATATTTCAATTTCCGCATGTTGCGGAGTTTCTTTTATTACTTATATTAATTCCTTATTTCCGTATTTATTTATTTTATTGAGACACTTACGTGCCCTTCATTATTTTGCAAAAATAGACTGTTCGGAATTTCAAATTAGGAAAATTAAGATGCACTGGGACACGCCTTTTCAATTGAGCCTCCAAGCGATTTGAATCGATTCTATCAAAGTTTTCGCAATTGAAAGTTTTGTTTCGGCAATTAAGGAGAAATGAAAATTGTTTGGTATGACATTTAGTTAGGTAAGAAGCAGTTAAACGCACGATTGAAAGAATTAAAATGAGAATCTATAAAAAGAAAAAAAAAGTTAAGTAATTTTGCGAGCCAGTGGACAAAATGCAATGCATTTACAGTCCAATGTTCTGAACGCACGTAATTTTCATGTAAACGACACAAGTACGTTGATAGTTTTGCTAATCTTTTCATTTATTTATTCATTTGTATTAACCAAGTAATGTATTAAAAACTACACCGATCTTTTCAATCGAAATTTTGATGTCGTATTTAAATTTGTTCATTTCGTGAAGTGTCTTTTTTTTTTTTTTTTTTTTTTTTTTTTTTTTTTAATATCCGTAGAAGTTAACTTAGTCCGTAGAAGTTCGTTGATCAATAACGCACAGTTTATAAAGTTTTTTGTAAAATAAAAATACGTAAACTTTGTATTTTCAATCGTCTTAAAGTAAATAGGAAAGCTTTCACTTTACACTGCATCGTTTTTTTTCTTTCTACAAATCTTCCTCTGAAACAGAAAGAAAAACCTTCTATTCAGCTGCTACATTCCGAGAAAAAAAAGTATGGTCAAAACTATGGAATATGGCAAAATTTACCGTGTTTCTGGCTCTATGGGAACACCAAAAAGCTTGGTAATTTTTACCTACTTGATGAATACAATGATATTTTCTGTTAAATAATAGTAATGAATAATTTTCAAAGAGTTTAAATGTATGCACATTTCGAGAATGTTTGTACTTTTATTACAGAAGCGAAATATTTGAACT
This sequence comes from Parasteatoda lunata, assembly GCA_949128135.1. Taxonomy (NCBI): domain Eukaryota; kingdom Metazoa; phylum Arthropoda; class Arachnida; order Araneae; family Theridiidae; genus Parasteatoda; species Parasteatoda lunata. Next base: position 31,400,419 of record OX421970.1, on the reverse strand, counting down.
AAATTTTATAATGGCCTTAGAATAACATAAAATTTGAACAAATTTCCAGTTGCATAGGTAATATATCGAATAAGATTTATTAAGCACATTCCTGTGTGGAAAATTAAAATTGAAGATTTTCCATTCCTTAATTTTTTTAATATAAATGATAAAATAAGGGGTGTATGAATATTAAATCAATACCACGTCAAATCAAAGTTTCAAATCCATTAAACAAACTTAGAAAATACTGAAATTGTCATATAATAGAGAAATGTTGATAAAACATATTCAAAAATAACCATTTTTCTGTTTTTGTCTTATATTGTTCAATTATTTTATAACCGGCCTTGAGCAGCCGATTCAATTCTGAGTTTACGACTATTAATATTCAACCCCGTAGTCTTGCAATTTTGAACCTAACTCAGAATTCAAGGGAACTCCTGGATAAAGCAATGGGACTAACTAGCGTTTATGGAAGGCTTTTTTATTGAACTAACCCGTATTTGCGTTAGATGGAGAGGAAAATAACGAAAGCTTTCCACGTTTAGTCCGACGGTAAGGGGACTCTAACCCATGATCCGTCTAACACTGAGAATATTTTATGTCAGCACTGTTGTGTTTAATTGTTGGGGGAAAAAAACTATTTATGATAAAAATTTGTCTGGTACCGTATTCGTACTATAGGAATTATCCCTAACAAAGAAATTATTAAAGTGTCAAGACAATTTTGCATTATACTGATAATTGAATTATGATAAAAATTATTAAATTTATATGTTGAAGATAAGTATGAATGAATAATATGCCGATGATAAACAAACGTTTTAGGGATATCTATATTTATTTCCAGTTTTTTTTCTCCCGGATAATATGTGAATCAATTTCTTTTCTGAATAATTTCATCATTAAACACTCTATCATTATCATAACGCGCTTCTTTTTATAGGTCAATGCGCAAAAGAATAATAATAATATCAGATTTTTACGTTTTTTTGAACATTGTTATAGAGAAATAAAAGAACGTGTGAATCTCGGGAGCTGTTTTTTTACTCTCACTCTTATATGAGTAAAACCAATAAAATGTTATTTCATGGTGAGATTTCTAAAGAATCACAGTTTATGCGTTTTTTAACATTTTTATGAGAAGAAATATGAGTAATTTTTGTGGAATTGTCCATCTCTTAGGAGTAACATAACATTGGTCTTGGACTTATAAGATACTTAAATGTTGTGCAAACGCAACTCTTAGAATAAAGATATTGTTCTCAGGACCATTTGAAATGAAATTCTTGTCAAAATCATATCATATATTTTAGTTCATATATTTTATTTTTTACACAGTTGCCTATAATCCACTTATTTAAAGAGAATTTTGAAGACATGAATCAATACTTCAACTAGCAGAAAATATCCTGTATGATTTACAAGTTTATTGTTTGAAATTTATGTATTACTATGGAAGTTTTAAATTTAGTAATTGTTGATATATTTTTTTTTCATGATTATTAAAGGAAAAAAATAAATAAATAATAGTAAAAAATAATAATAAAAAAAAACTACATTTTTCTCGTGTGAACTTAAGTGAAATAAGTCTAACGGGAGTGAAATTAAGCAATAGTTTGATTTCATTTTTTTATTAATATCGTTCCTTTATTGAAACAAATAAGATAATTCATCCAAACCTATTGAATTCTGATCAGTGATTATTCATAATTTCCAATACACAATTAGAAAGATAGGTTCAACGTTGAACCATATTATCTGTGCCTTGTTGCGCGTTGAAACATGTATGCATGGTTCAACTTCTGCTGCAATCTTAATTGTAAATAAAGCGTTAAATTAAACCATGTTTCTGTTCAAGTTGAACCAATTTTATCGAGGAATCAAAATCAATAATTACAATAATATAGTTAATATTAGCAACATATTACAGGTTGCAGCCAATTTGATCTACATATGAATGAACCATACATTTTTGAATGAATTCAACAACCATATATTTGAACCCAATATATAGAAAAGGGACCACACATATTGAAACGAACCACATATATTATTACAAAACAATGTATAAATCTATCATAATTTGTAATTTTTTTTTTGGAATTATACAGAATATTACACCTAAGCATCTAGGTGTAAAAACTTACATATAGAAATGTTAAAGTTGTTTCAGTTTAATTGCTAAAGTTTCGAGACTTAAATTCACTAAATATGCCATTCACTTCCTTTAACAGATTACACGTACATACATCACTCATCATGAGTCAGAATGTCCCATTAAACTTCACAGAATCATTTCGAACTGAAATATCTATTTCATTTGCAAGTTTTCATTAATCAGAGAAGAGGAGATGAAACGATTAGAAAATGAGCTGAGTAATTTATTCCAATATTAGACGAGTTTCTTTTTTATTTGCTAATAAATATTAAAAAGCGGATATTAGTAATTTGAATATGTCAAGTAACTAAATGAGTGCTGAATCGTCTCCGAAAATTACTGCAGCAGACAACCACAATGAGGCCGTCGAACCTTTTGGTGGTTTTGAATTACACCTCAATTATTAGTTGTAAAATTCTGCACCTTTAATTATAAAGTAAAATATGTAGTCGGAAGTAGTGAACTACAAGTAGTGAAATAACTGTAATCGCTACTTTTTATTGTATTGCAGTGTAGCGTGCTACTTTTTTTATTATTTTATTATTATTATTAATGTAGTGTAGTGACTAGTGAGTTGAGCTATACAGAAAAAAAAGCAGTTGTAGAGATTCCTGACAACTTCTCTTTACGTTAGTTTACTAACACAACTAATTTTTTCGAAATTGATGGGTTCAAATTTTCGTGGGTGCAATTTAAAATGTCCCTGTGACTGTGAGTTAACAAGAATTGCGTATTTAGGGTCACGTATAACTAATATTTAAGACGAATAATTGATAACGAATAATAGATACGAATAATAGATAATTTATCACTTAGATCAGACTTTCACATGCGGATGCTCACTCGTAAGATAGTGATGTTGTTTTAAAGGGAGGGAACATATTTTCGATGCACTTAATTTCGAGAAAATAAAAGAGCATTAAGTACTTAACAAAATTGCTATTAATTGATAATTTCCTAACATTTCTCAAATTAAATATTTGCTGTCTAGAAAGGCATAAAAAGTTGAAGGTTTAAAGAACGATTTGAAAAATTTTTTTTTTTCAGAATACAAATTTGACTCATATAAACATGATATCTCTTCATAATGCCTCTTTTTTAACGTAAGCCAAATTTTTATGAAAAGCCATTTTAGACGCAGGTGTAAATTAATTTCTTCAGTTCATTTAGTTTCCTTAAAGTAGTGAAGTAGCTACTAATTTTGAAAGTAGTAGGTAGTCACTACATTTAAAAAAAGAAATAGTTGCAGCTGTAGTTAACTACATTTGTAATAAAGTAGTTGTAGTTATAGTGAACTACAAAAATAATGTAATTTTTCCAACCACTGAGTAAAATCTATTTTATTTTCTGAAATATTAAATTTCTGTAATAATGAGCATTTGAGAAAAGATATTTATCTATAACAATAAAATGGAGAGAACCTGAAATTTGGCCACTGGGTGAAAAGTGTAATTTCAACTTCCGATCGTAACAATTGTTAAAAAAAAAATTTCAATTCGGGAGAAAAGTTTGAAATATGAAATTTTTTCATTGGCTTAGGCATTGCCATTGCTAAAAATTAAACATTCCTGAAACACCTTTGCAAAATTAAACCAGAGTATTGAACAAGTAAATTTAGAAAATTGGTCATGTTTATAAGCTCTATCATTTTTTTTATTTCAGTTATGAAAATTGCGTGTCTATATAACTTTTCCTAAGGATTCACCCTTCTGCACTATTCCTGACACCTGTGGTGTGCTGTTGTGTGGTTGGTATTTTTATTTATTTATGAGTTACCATTACAATGCATTTATGTGACATTTTTTTTTAAAATGGAATTTTCTTACCTATTACCTTATAATAATTTTCAAATTTGCATCATCTTTCATTTCTATTTTATCATTGTTTCATTTGCAACACTTTTGTAAATTTTTTCCTCTACTCAAAGCTATTCAATTCCTCAAAATTCGTATTCCAACTCATAAGTTCCCAAATCTACGGAAGAAAGATTTATAAGAAGTCATTCAGAAACAAGCTCAAATAAAAAGAAAAGGGTAACAAAACTATGCTATTGCATTGTAGAAATAAATAAATAAATAAGAGAAAAAGAAAAAAAAAAAAAGAAATTATACAGCCACACGTGGTAGGCATAAAATAAATGGATAAGGTGGATTGATAAACATGTAATTCCCAGCAAAACCCTAAATCTGTTTCATTGTTTTCCTCTAAATGTGGCCTCTTTTTTTTATTCTGCGTATATTTGAGCTTATGACAATCTATCATGCTAGAAACTCAATTCAAGAGAGCTGTTTCATAAGTGTATGGAATTTCCAATATCAAAACAATATTTATTGAACGAGTTTTAGAACAAGGTACCATCTGTTCTAGATGGAATCGATTCTCAATTTGTTTACTCCCTCAGTTAGATGTTGATTATTATTGTTTCATGACAGCAATTAATGTTCGTAATATTTATAGCTTTTTTCTGTGGATTATATTTAAGTGTGAACCTTAAATAGGTGAATGGGTTCTTTATGTTCCAATTCCAAAAATGAATTCTCAATATACTTAGATTTAATAACTTTTACTTTTTATTTTTACATATATGCTTCGCTTTCGAATGCTATATATTACCTTTTGAATAAATTTTTTATCGGAATGTGTGACATCTTTTACAGTTATTAAACACTTAAATCATAGTTTTAGTCATAAATATTTTTTGATGTAATAATGTTCATTTTGAATAGTATGCAAGCATACGTAGGTTTAGTTATCTGCTTATTGTTACTGCTTACTTAAACATTAATACTCACGTGGAAAAAAAAATATTTGAAAAAAAAAAATCCCTCGCAAATTACTAAGATGTAATACTTTTAAAAATAAAAAACTTACGTAAGCAGAACTGATGAGGAGTTTACGATTTGTTTATTTTTGCTGGCAAAGAAGGAGAGGGTAAAAAGTCACCAGAAACATTAGTATCATTTGATTGGCTCCAGAGTTTTTTTTAATTTTAATTAATATTATTTTATTTACAACATCAATAACAATAATAATTATAATCTATAATTCATGTAACTTATTTCAAAAGAGCTGTTTCATAAGCGTATGGGATTCCCAATACCAGAACAATATTGAACGAGTTTTAAAACATGTTACCGTCTGCTGTAGATAGAATCGATTCCTAATTTATTTACTCCCTTAGTTAGATATTGATTATTATTGTTTCATGGCAGAAATTAATGCTTGTCATATTATATTTATGGGTGAACTTTATTAGGTGAATGGGCCTTTTATGTTCCAAACTCGAAAAATAAACTTTCAAGATTTATTAACTTGTTTTTTATTTTTAATCTATATTTCCCATTTTGATTGTTAAAAATATTTTATTGTCTTTCACAATAGTTTTAGTTTTGGAATGTACGATATCTTTTACAGTTATTAACACTTAAATTATAGAATTTATAATAAATGTTTTTGATGTAATAAAGTGAAATTTTTTCCGCCTGCATCTAAGGGGTCTTGAATTCGATTATAGATACTGACGAGGGGATGGGTGTACAAGCAGTGTTTACGCAAAGCATTTATTTTTCCTATCTAAACTTATCCCTCACAAATTTTGAAAAAAAAAAAAAAAAAAAAAAAAAAAAAAAAACTTACGTAAGCAATCTGTCGTAAAATATTTTTTTTCCGTTTTTGATTGTTAAAAATATATTACTACCTTTTGTAATAATTTTTGCATAGGAATGTATGATATCTTTAATGTTATCCTTATGTTGTAGTAATAAGATGTAGTTTAAATATTACGTAAGCACACAAACGGTTGGGGGCTTGCTCATTGTTACGGACAATGGGAATGGGTGTATGAGAAATGTTTTGGTAAAATAATAATTTTTTTATCCGAAAATATACCTCGTAAATCGCAAAAAAATGTAATATTTTTTAAGAAAAAAACTCTTACGCAAGTAGAAGTGATGGTGAGTAGACGATTTGTTGACTTTTGCTGACCAAGGAAAAGAGGCTAAAAATTATCAAAAATACTCTTACCCATTATTTGAAAAGCACTCCAGTTATTATTATTTTTTTTTTCATTTTAAATTTTAAAAAAAATCAGTCGCAAAAATAATAACAATTACGATTTGTCATTCAGGAAACCACTTTCAAATGAGTTTCCAATATCGGGACAATACTTATTGAACGAGTTTAGAAACAAGGTGCCGTCTGCTGTAGATGGAATCGATTCTCAATAATAATTTATAACACAAAATATATGTTGTCTTTTATAATTATAAATACTAAAAAATATTTTTTTGTTCATCAATGTCTTTGTACTCTTTTTGATTATCATATGTTTTGTACCATTTCAAAGGTACCATTAAGAAAAAGTAAGGTTGTTTATGTTTTTTGACTTGATAAAATATATTATTTTCAATTTTAAAAAGTATTGTATTGGGAAAAATATAGGTAAACTAAGCATTTAGCTTTAAAGAATTACAATATTTTTGTTTTGAATTTTCAAACCTATCATTAAGACTAATTTTATATAAGATCTTTTCTAAAATATCTCTCCTTTGAAAACTATCCTTGGTACAGAAACAGCTAATTTAGGTTAATCTCTTTTTGAACATCAGCTTTTCTAAACATCATATTCAATGTCGTCGGCATGCAGAGATTTTATCATAATTTACTATTAAATGAACCAACAACAATCAAGAGGTTCATTACCTGCATGCCTTGTTTATCTTCATAATCTTCTTCTTTTCATTTTCAAACATTTAGTTGGTGTTTTCGAACGATTTCACTTAACAAAATTGTTTATTAGGAGACAAAGCATCTTCAAGATGACCTCGAAAATACATTTTCCCCCTTTACTAATGAGTGGTTATACACTTTTAGAAACATGAAGATAAGAGGATACAGCTTATACCACTTTGTTTTGTTTTGTAAAAGGCCTGTCATGCTTCCCTTGACTTAACTTTCAAATATGCTATGTCTTAAGTGTTTTAGAGTGCTATAGCATATAGCGTTTGTTTCTTGATTGAAGGAATTTTCGCCAACAAGATGAGCTTACGGTAAAAATAAATATTTGAATGAATAAGTTACTGAATTTTGCAAGAAAAAAAAGCTATTTCTAAATGTTTAGTATTAAACTAAAGACATATTAATATTTAGTATTATACTAAAAACATATTAATATTTAATCGATTTATAAAATTTATGTTATAAGATAGAGCTTTATAATTTTATTAGTTTGAAAATATGATGGAATTCATTTTATTTCGTGTAAGTTGCATGTTTATCCGTTTAGTGATTTTAAAATTTGAATCATTTGTAAATTTATTTTAAGAAGAAAATAGTTTTTAGTGTAGCTTAATATATATATATATATATATACTTATAACATATATATATAACATAACATATATATATATATATATATACTTATAACATATAACATATATATATATATATATATATATATATATATATATATATATATATATATATATATATATATATATATATATATATATATATATATATATAGTGGAATTTTACAATCGAAGTTATGACCAATCCCCGTCTAGCTAGAGCATTCTTATCTATACAAAAGCTCTATATTTAATGACAATGCCAGTTCAAGTTGTTTCTTGACCATTACAAGCAGAATTTTGTCGTTTTATCTAAAACTAAACTAAACTCAGTAACGCGACAGCCCATAGAGGACCAAGTTCTACTGTGCCCATCTTAGTTTTCTTGACCTTTGGCTCTGGGGTGCAGGAGCAGATGTCCCGGTCAGGTGATCAGCCGAAAGCGGAACTCCCAGTGTTTAGTTTCCAAGCATGCTTGGTACTCACATATCGACCTGCTGAAGGCTGAGACCGGCGTCATTTTATCACCTAATAAAATTTATAGTTATTTAAATTTTTGACAAATGTAATTTTCAAATTTCCACGAAATATTTAAGCTGAATCAAATACAAGTTTCATTCGTTTTCTGTCTGTTATAAGTTATAAGTATCACTCATTGAAATTTTAACCTTTTATCAAAATTTTGAACACTTTCCAACTAGTTAGAGTGCCCGAAATTTTACAGGAGCTTTGTGTAAAAGCTTAAATTGTTTCCCAAAAAGTTCAAATAAGTTTATCACCAATCGAAATTTTATCCACTGTCCGACATAAACCATTTAACAAACACAAAACCAGACGAAAAAAGAGCAAAAGTTTGAAAAGCTGCTTTTATGAATTAGTAATGAAAAAGAGGAAATAATTTTTTTTCAGGCCTAAAACGAGAAGAAACATACACGGAGAAAATAAAATTCTGGTTAAATAACCGTACTGCATGGAAATGATATTTTCGATTTTAAAAAAACCACGTCATTCTGGTAATAAAACCAAAATATACGGCATTTAAACCACTGCACAGTGGGCCAGAAGACACTGATCTTTGGCCAAAAGTCAAAATTAAATTTTCAACTAAAATATGTGTAGGCAGTTTTAATATTGCCCAAATTAAGTAATCATAATCATTCCAAACATTATAATTTACTTTTTGGACCGACGAGAGTACAATGTAGTGAAAAATATGTTAAAAATTTTTTTTTTTAAATGTAACTTTTAAATTTATATTCCAGAAATATATATAGGAATTTTTTTTGTTGTCTTCTTTGATGTTTCTTCTTTCGAAAAAACCTGCCCCATTTTGCCCATACTGCAAAGGTGGACTAAATATACCGAAAAACAAAAATTCTGTTTTTTTTCATGTTTTCGCGTTATTTCGTAATTAATTCGCGCTATTTTGTAATATTATTTCAGAAATATAATTTGCTTTTCATTTTTAATATAAAATTACGAAAATTATAATATTTTCATTGCTATATTTAATTATTTAAACGTTCTGTATTATTTTTTTTATTTTTGCTCGCCATATTTCAGCCGCCATTTTTTTTTCTTGGGAATTTTTAATGTATTTCAAAATTTTAACTATGAATACAATTTACCTGCACATGAAAACCCCCAAATTTCGAAAACATTTTATCGAAATACTAATTTTGGCCACGAAACCTTGGATCCTGGACCACTGTGAACGTAATGAATGCATTAACCAAAGAATGCATTCTTTTGGTAAGTTTTACGTTCTGGTACTTGTTCCACCAGAAATTCCAGTTTTCAAATTTACAGTTCTTATTATTATACATTTAGTAAATATATGCAAAACTGAAACTGAACTATATTTGAACAATTAAGTGTTTTTTATACCATGTTATAAGGCATGATAATAAAATTACCATATTTAACTTTTTTTCCATATTTAACATTTCCATTTAATATCACTCTCACCTTGCTCGCATTCATGGTCAACATCTCATAGAATGGAACCATTCACATGTTAATTATTCCAAAATCATTGCGCATGCACGTCGGTAAAAATTACCGTGCTATTTGGTGTTCCCATAGAGTTGGAAAATTTATAACAATAAGAAAATTTTATAATAAATTTTATCATATTCCAGTAGTTTTGATCATGCTTTTTTTCCTCAGTCCAGTACGTTCTACTTTTTTCCTTTTGAACAGAAGCCTTCATTTCTAATGTTTTCTAAAATTTTTAAAAAAAATTATACTTCACCATTAAAAATTTGAAAGGACTGAAAAAGAATAAGACATTTAAATCAAAAATCAAACTTACAAAATCCAAGATGTCGAAGGTATGGGTTGTTACGTGTATCTATAATTTTTAATTAAATTTTTAATAATTTAACTAAGACCAGAAAACTTAAAAAATAAATAAATAAACATGTAAACAATAATAATGCCGTATTAATGCCCTGCAACATATTTTGCTGGCCGGTAATTTTAAATTCTTGCCTGCAGTTAATTTCGGGAACAGTTTAACTTTATAAAATGAAATCGAAGATGCATGCAGATCTGTGAAATCGAAATTCAAGGATTGAATTTCAATCTTTTAGTTGTAATCAATTCCCAGAAATTCCTGATTGGTAAGAGTGAAAGTATCCTACACACTAGTTAATATCACTCTCACCTTGCTCGCATTCATGGTCAACTTCTCATAGAATGGAATCTATTTGAAGATAAAAAATAAAAGAAATCTTAATAATACATTGTTGCTAGTGTCTTAAAAAAAAAGTTTAATTTAAAGATTGCGGAAGCCACTTACGTCACGCAATAGAACGAAAACGAAAACAAGTCCCAAGGTCATTTTCTATAGGGCGGACTGAAATGTCCTGATGAAATCGTTTATACTCTTCCATCTTAATTCAGGGATTTTTATTTTTTCAAATCTGAAATTATGAAATACTTTAATAAAAAACAAATGAATACCATCTGTGGAGGTATCTTTTGAAGCATAAAAAATATATTAATTTTTTTCATTGTTTAGATGCATCAATCTGTGCTGGACTTTTAATTGTGAAAGAGATCTGAAGCAGCACGTAATCGTGGATAGTGGCTATTAACAATATGCGTCATATAACAATGGTAGGATTTCACCTGTAGATTTGCTGCAGCATAGTGGACTAAAGCCAGAATTTCAAAAACAACTTAAGGGTCATTTTTAGGAAGAGTTTGGTTCCGGAAACGGGATCCCCATTGACCTTTTTTTATCGTAAAAATGGACCCTTTACGAAATAGTTTATATTATAAACGGAAAAGGAATTGTATGACGTCTTTATTAATAATTTTAAACTAAAACTCACTTCGTTAACGTGGCTTTTGCGTTTTTTTTCTTTCTCCACAAAAAGAACCTTGTTTTACCAGTTACAAAATTATGAGTAGATTTTTTAGAATATGGTAAAAAATGTTGGGCACAAAAAGTTTGAGCTGACTGTGTTTTTTCACAATCGGGATCCTATTTTTCACACAGTACAAAAGTTTGAATAGTTTTTTTTATAATTTCACACGAAGAGGGGAATGGTTCCTACATCTCACAATTGAGAATTTCGATCACGTGAGAACTTAAATCTCATCTGGAGCTTTTATATGATGACATCACGAGTTTTAATCATTCTCTGACTGCTACAAACATAATTAATAACTGAAAGAAATTTATCTATCAATCAAAATTTTGGTCGATTTTCAACACAAATAATTTAGCCCTTTTTTTTTATTTTATAAAGGGTCTAAAAACAGACCAATTATTAAATATTTTGGCGTAGAAACGAACCATTGATAAAATACTTTATGGTTAAAACGGACCATTCACAAATTATATTAACGTAGAAACAAATCCATTAAGCATAATCTTAAAATCAACATACAATCTGACCCTTCGAAATAATTTTCATTTTAAAAATGAAGCCGGAGCAAAGTTTTTCTTAAATAAAATTTTCAGTAAATTAGTATTGTATTATGGTTTAAAGTTCCAATAATATGGTTCAACATTGGGCCGATTTTTTTTGGGGAGTGTAGGTATGCTTTAGAAAATTTCCCTAAAATTTTAAGATGAGAGTTGAACCTCATTTGGGATTATGATGGTTATGGTTCGAAGTACCGATAATTTGGTTCAACGCGGAACCAATTTTCTGAGAGGGCATGTACACTAGAGAACATTTTCTCAAAATAAGATGCTAGTTGAAGTGCATCTACAAGAGAAATAAACATGCATTTGTTGTTTCGACGCGCTAATTAATAGAACATAACTTTACATTTTAAATATTAAAAAAATCTTGTATATTTATTTTTTAAAAAAAAGCATAGATTCTTAATATAATTGAAGAAATCCTGCTTTCTTCACCCTATCTTTCTTATATTAAAAAAAAATTCAATAATTAAATTTGGCATGCTAAATTATAAAAATACCTATTGACTCGTAAAGGGTTCCTTTCTTTACACTAATCATTCAGGAAGTGCTCTCCTCATTAGCTTAAAAATTGACGAGATTAAATATTTTATATTATCTGATGAGTTAGTTCAATTATGCTGGTGAATCCAATTGTTTCATAATTCTGTGCTAACTGCCGATTATCACGAAGGGTTACATCATAAAGCCTGTCTTAATTTTCTTCTAAAGGTCACTCACGCTTTTGTCGAACTGATAAAATAGAATATGCATTGTAAAGGTAAGAATGTCGTATCAAGCAATTAAATGTAGAAAGAGAACAGAGTAGAATTAATTTGAATTGAGTTTTGCATAATTATTATGCATTAAATCCGATTTTATTATTCATTAAATCCGAATTTTTAAAAGATACATTGAATTGAGGGAAAATAAAAGCCACACTTTTTACAATATTTTTTCCATTTAACTATTCCTTTGTATTGTTTTAAGACTGGCATTTTAAAAATGTCGGGAATTTCCACTCAATACGAGCACAATACTAAACCTCGTATTTTTTATATGGAAATCATGTTTTTTACTAAAAATGTTCTTTTGAACTACTTGAAAGTAAGATTTTTCATTATATTGCCCCAAGCGCTTCGAATTGATAATTTTTTAAAAAATTCTTTCGTTAATTGAGAAAAAAAATGTTTTATATTTTATTATTGAATCTCTGTTTATTAACATATTAATTATATAATACAAAAATTGAAGCCTTTATAAAAAATATAATATTAAAGTATGTTTTATTTTTTAATAATTCACTTTTAAAATGAGAGAAACTAATTAAGGTACGAAAAATATGTTTCATAAAAATTATAATAATAATTGTAGTTTTATTCATGATTTAAATAAAAACCTTTGCTTATATCAATTTTCAGATTATTCACTTATAGTTCACAGACCTGAAAATTTTTTACTTCTTTATTCCCTTTTAAATTTATTGTTGTTTGTTGGCAATGCTTTAATAGCGCATAAGTGTTGTTCAAACAATCAAATCAAGCATAATCAAAATTTTTAACAATCAAGTCAAATCTCACAGAGACAACTTCGATAAATTTTCATTAAAATTTCCCTTTTGGTTTAATCTACAGAGATTTATTTTGATTATCGTCACATTTTTGTTAACTGTATTTTTCGCTGATTTTATATCAAACAAATTGGTTTGAGAAAGTATAGTGACCCTGAATTTTCATTAAATCAATTTAATTGTCAATTTAAATAAAAAATAGAAATCTAGTTTAAAATTTAATTACTATAAGTTTTCTCTTGATATAAAGTTTTCGCTTTACTGGACTTAGGTTGAATAATTTAATTTCAGCCTGAACTCTCTGATAGTTCATTATCTTAATACACTAACTTTACCATTCGCAATGTTTGAGAATAAACGTTTTTCATTTTATAAAATGTAGTTTCAAAAAAATGCAGTTAGTGTTTATTTATAAACGTATGTTTACTTTTTCTTTTTATAAAAATTATTGCTATATTGATATTTTTTAAAATTATATTTTACGGGAAAATGTTTCCTGATTTATTTTAATTTATTTAGTTAAAAACCATGCAGAAAATCCTCAGCGGCCATGTCGTATGATGCGGCATGTAAAAGATCCCTGGAGTGTCTTATTGGCTCTTTAGCATTTCCGGCAAAATTAAATTCCTAGTGCACTTTAGCATCCAAATAGAGTCTCGGTGCTGCCATCTAGTGTGGCAGAAACTAGACGTCCAAATTACCATGGCCAACGGTATCTCACCCATTGTGGTGGTCCTGAAAGAGTGGATACCACTTCTGGGGAACGCACTAGGTCTGCTCATCGGAAATAAAAAAAAAAGTTAAAAACCACGTTTGAATAATGACATTTGCTAACTGGACAACCCTGGAGAGTTAAAAAAAAATGATAGACTACGAAAACGAAAAATAACCTGTTTAAATACAGAAAACTGTTTCAACTTTGAGAATTACTACTTTATACCGTTGCAATTGGAAACTTAGTTGCTACTTTGAAAAAATATAAATCAAAAGAAAACTGTTGCTAAATCAACGTTAAATAACACTTAACAAAAAAACTTGTCCCATTCATAAGAAAAAAAGAAAAAAAAGAATAAGAAGCATCAGCGTTAAAACACAGAAAAAGCAATTATTTTGTTTGTAATACATACCTCAGGTTTAATAGAAAAATCACATTAACTGAAGTCAAAAGTTATTGCCTCGCGATTAGAAACTTAGTAACTCTAATGAAATCATTTCCAACTTCGAGAATAACAAATCAAAAGAGTACTGTTGCAAAATCTGTATTAAATAGCACTCTAAAGAGAGACAGAAAAAACTTGTCGTGTCCGTAAAAATAGAGAATTTATGAAGCATCGAAATTAAAACACATAAAAAACAATTATTTTCTTTCTAATACAAACCTTACGTTTATTAGGAAGATCAAATTAAAGACCACAGTTGTTGTCTCGTGAATAGAAACTCCCCAAATAGCAAAATAAGGTTTATTTCACTCAGCAAAAACCTTTTAATGTAAACCTAAAAAAGTTTTTTGTGCGGTTTACGTGTAACCTTAAAACGAGATCTGTGACAATCTGCTCTATTCTACGCGCATCACCTTAATCTAAAACCTTGGAAAAAAATCTTCTATATAAAAACCTCAAATAGAGGTTGCCTTAGGGTGAAAATAATCTTACTAATCTTAAATCTAGGTTATAATAAGGTTTATTTTCGCAACGTTTTGCATGCTCAGCTAAAAGTCACGTTGTCATGAAATTTTTATGGACAATGTAATTTGATCCTATCGCTAGTGTGACGTCAGCTTAAACGTCATTATGGACTTAAGTGACCATTTTACCTAAGTGACAATTTCTTTTTAAAAAAAGCTTTAAAAGAAATTTTTTAATCCTTTTGAGATGAAAGGTTTGAAACTGCAATATTTTTGCTTTACTGAAAAAATGCTTTTAGTACAAACATTTTCGTGACAATGAAAAGAAAGTTTCGACACAAGATTGCCGTGAGGTTACATGTTTTCTGGGTTTAATGAAAACACATTTGCAACTATGAGAATAACAAATCAAAAGACAACTCGCGTAAAATACATATTGTATAACACTTTAAAGACATAAAAAACTTAACACATCCATAAAAATAGAGAATTTATGAAACATCGGGGTTAAAACAAATAAAAAAACAATTATTTTATATGTAAATGTAATACAAACCTCAGCTTTAACAGAAATATCACATCAACTAAAGGCATGTTGCCTTGTAATGAGAAACTCTAATGAAAACAGTAGTAACTTCGAGCATGAGAAATCAAAAGACAACTGTAGCAAAATCCGTGTTAAAAAATGCTACTAAGGCTTAGAAATCCTAAAGTATCACTAAAAATAGAGAAATTACGAAGCATCCAGATTAATGCATTGAAATACTAAAAACACAACTATTTTGATGGTCATGCAATTCTCGGGTTAATAAGAAAACCACGTTAGTTAAAGACAACAATCAAACCCTCGCGATTGTAAGTTAATGACAACGGGTGAAAATGACATATTTAAAGACAATTGTTGCAAAATCGAAAACCCTCTGAAGACAGAAAAAGCTGGCCGTCTCCATGCTAGTAGAGAACTTAATATCGTTATTAAAAAAGAGAAAAAGAAAAACTATTTTGTTTGACATACAAAGATAAAAAGATGAAAAAAAAAGTTATTTTGATGTAACTTTTAAATATTTGCTACAAGTATGATTTAGACATCTTAATTTTAATTTCAACAATCAAACTCTCGCGATTGTAAGTTAATGACAACGGGTGAAAATGACATATTTAAAGACAATTGTTGCAAAATCTAAAACCCTCTTAAGACAGAAAAAGCTGGCCGTCTCCATGCTAGTAGAGAACTTAATATCGTTATTAAAAAAGAGAAAAAGAAAAACTATTTTGTTTGACATACAAAGATAAAAAGATGAAAAAAAAAAGTTATTTTGATGTAACTTTTAATTATTTGCTACAAGTATGATTTAGACACCTCAATTTTATTTTCAACAATCAAACCCTCGCGATTGTAAGTTAATGACAACGGGTGAAAATGACACATTTAAAGACAATTGTTGCAAAATCTAAAACCCTCTTAAGACAGAAAAAGCTGGCCGTCTCCATGCTAGTAGAGAGCTTAATATCGTTATTAAAAAAGAGAAAAAGAAAAATTATTTTGTTTGACATACAAAGATAAAAAGATGAAAAAAAAAGTTATTTTGATGTAACTTTTAATTATTTGCTACAAGTATGATTTAGACACCTCAATTTTAGTTTCAACAATCAAACCCTCGCGATTGTAAGTTAATGACAACAGGTGAAAATGACACATTTAAAGACAATTGTTGCAAAATCTAAAACCCTCTTAAGACAGAAAAAGCTGGCCGTCTCCATGCTAGTAGAGAGCTTAATATCGTTATTAAAAAAGAGAAAAAGAAAAATTATTTTGTTTGACATACAAAGATAAAAAGATGAAAAAAAAAGTTATTTTGATGTAACTTTTAATTATTTGCTACAAGTATGATTTAGACATCTCAATTTTAATTTCAACAATCAAACCCTCGCGATTGTAAGTTAATGACAACGGGTGAAAATGACATATTTAAAGACAATTGTTGCAAAATCTAAAACCCTCTTAAGACAGAAAAAGCTGGCCGTCTCCATGCTAGTAGAGAACTTAATATCGTTATTAAAAAAGAGAAAAAGAAAAACTATTTTGTTTGACATACAAAGATAAAAAGATGGAAAAAAAAGTTATTTTGATGTAACTTTTAATTATTTGCTACAAGTATGATTTAGACATCTCAATTTTAATTTCAACAATCAAACCCTCGCGATTGTAAGTTAATGACAACGGGTGAAAATGACATATTTAAAGACAATTGTTGCAAAATCTAAAACCCTCTTAAGACAGAAAAAGCTGGCCGTCTCCATGCTAGCAGAGAACTTAATATCGATATTAAAAAAGAGAAAAAGAAAAACTATTTTGTTTGACATACAAAGATAAAAAGATGAAAAAAAAAGTTATTTTGATGTAACTCTTAATTATTTGCTACAAGTATGATTTAGACACCTCAATCTGTAATGCATAAAAAAGGGAAAATAAAGTGAAAAAATGCATAAAACATTTATCTTTATTTAACATCTTTCTCTTCCTCACGCTTTTGAACACATTCCTTTTGATATTAATGCATTTATTCAACACTATGTTTGAACAGAAACTTTTGGAATCGATATGTGGAACAATGCCCACATCACGAACATGAAAATACAAGGCCTTATCGGCCAGCATTCTTTTTTGCTTCGGAACGCCCATAATTATTACATGAACTAAAAAAGCGTGTAGTATTTTGAAATGCATAAAGCTAGTAAAATTCAAGTTTAAATTTAAAATATCACAGATAAATTTAAATGTCCCTTGGTAGTTTTGTGTTCATTACAAAATATTGATGAAAAAGAAAACATTTCAGTTTATGGATGTGATAATTTTTCTTAAATCAATAATATTTTATCATTATCGTTTTAAGAGATGTAGACCTGAAAATTTAAATTTTCAGTTAGTAGCCAATGGCCGATAGACTCTAATAACTGAGTAGCCATTTTTTCCTCAAACTAATGAGTCGGTAATCGATATCAATAGGCCTTTTTGTTTGATAGCCACTTTTCGCAGTTTTTTTTTTCTCGCTTGAATTAAATTATATAAATTAATATTAGAAATTATCTACGGCTATAAAAAGTTAATTCAACATTAAAATGATCTAAATATGTGAGAAAATTTAGTTAAACATACTGACTTTAAAGAACTTTAGAATACATGGAAAGGCATAATAAATTTCAAGTATACATTAAAACTTTGAAATATGTGAATTTTTTTAAGAACTCTCGTTCGAGTTAAATCTTCCCATCACAAATTGATAGATTCTGAAGGATCAAAACCTTAAATGAGAACATTTAACATTTTAATGAAAACTCTGTTTTCCAGATTCTTTCTGCATTGTTGTATTTTTATCATTAAATGATTTAAAAAAAAAAATAATAAAATAAATAAATAAAAAAGAATAACGATGTGAAAAACTAACCGGTTGCATAATGTAAGTTGCTACATTTTCCTTTTTTTGACGCATCGCCATGTAGCGAATGGTTATTTTCAGGTCTAAAGAGATGTACTTTTTGGCTAAGACAATGTTCTCTATTTCTAGTTTGATTTTGTTATTTAATTCAATTACATATTAAAAATTGCTATAAAATTTTTGTAAATATACTCTTAGAAAAGTCAAAAAATTATCCTTAATTACTCTAGAAAATCATATTACCTCTAACCATACTAAGATTCAAAACTTGCTGCTACCAACAGGGAGCAGAAAAAAAAAAAAAAAAAAAAAAAAAAAAAAAAAAAAAGACGGTACAAACAATTTTGAATATAACTTTAGTAATAAATTTTAAAAAAACATAACAAATAATAATAATAAAAGTATACTTTTACTAATAAATAAATTTAATTAGTTTCGAAGTGGCAGTGATGCAGAGATGCAAACTTGAAACTTTCAACAATGGGCTTCAAGTTAGTTTATCCCCTTTAGTCTATCCCATTTGAAGTTAGAGAGAGAGTGCAAATTTTTGTTTGGTTTATTGCAGACCTTAGACTCCAAAATGGCTCCACTGTTACCCAAGGGATTGATTTCTAGCGAGCAAGGTGGCCATTCCGATATCATGTCCAATGCCTTGCACTACTATTGTGTCTTTTTGACCTTATGAGCTTGTTATAGCATCCAGTTTGCATTGCCAAATTGCTTTTTGGCCCACGAAAGTCTAACAGCTTGTCCCACTAGCATACTTTTTTTAATATTTATTTTAACGTCTTTATCCACAAAAACAAAGGTTTTTCTTGCTGCTTGTGCGAATTCCATCTCAGACCATGACAAACTTTGGATTTTGGCGGTGTTCAACAATTGCTGCAGTGTTTGGAGCGTCTATAGACCAGATGCTATCGTTCTAGGAGTTAAGAGCTCGTTGGACGGTTAAAAGCTTCTCATCAATAAAAAGGATCTCTCTCAGCGTGAAATTGCGGTCCATTGCTCTAAATTTCAATAAGCGTTTGAGCCTCTGGTTAGTGTTTTAACATTTTTAGGTAATTTCTCTTAAAACACATTTATTGTTGCAGTAAAAATAGAAAACCCTTAGAAAGCATTTGAGTTAAAATTTTTGAACTCTAATTAAAAGTTGAAGCACTTAATATTCCCCCCTCTTTTTTTGTTGCCTACTTTAAAGTAAAATGATCTATTGCGTTTTCCGGGATTTGAATTTTTCCCTGTAAGTTTTGGTTTTTAAAATGATTTAAAGAATCGACAGCAATTTTTTAACAAGTTAATTGTGTCCATAGAATATTGGCATAAGTCCGAAATTTCATTCCTTGCTTAACGAAAGTGATCTTCCAAGATATTTTGTTTTAAGGCATGGCAACTCATATGCGGACAGTTCAACTCCCACTTAAAATCGATAAATTTCTTCTGTAGAATTTGAAAGTGAAATTTTTGCATCGTTCTGAATTCACATTTTCTAGCTGCACTTTTAGGAAGAAAAAAAAAATTAAAATGTAAAACAGGCAATTTCATTATGATCCATTTAAATTGTCGTTTGATTTCATACAAATGGTTAGGAAATGCATGCTACTATTATTGTGCGTGACAAAAACAGTTAGGGAAAAAAGCTACAGCAGAAAATTAAACTAGAAAACTGCGGGTTAATCCAGGAAAATAGATTAAACTAGTTTAACCTAAAGCTCTAGAAAATGTTTTATTATTGTGTATTCAAATAAAAATGGCATACATACCAGTGGGAATAATAGTTAAAATGGAAATCGTAAATAGTTATACCTAAAACAGTAAATAGTTATAAATTTAACTATCAGTTTGCTTATAAAAAACGGCACGATTATAAAGAAGTTCAAATGGTTAACATTTTTGAGATATTAACATTCATGTTCTTCTTTTATCATGTGTATCTAAGTATAATGTGCAAAACATTAACTGTAAAGTATCATTGTCTTGCCTTCCATTGACTTTTAAGTTTTAAATAATAAGAAAACGAGAATTTTAAGAAACAATAATTTAATAATTTTAATAGTTCTTTTTACTATATAATTTAAAAGTACTTTTAAAAGTTACGATTATTTTTTTTATTGTTATTTCTTAGGAATTATTTAATGTATTTATTTTAAGTTTCAGTTTTATGTCATTTAAAATCGCGTTGTTTAAAAGGATTTAAGCATATTGATATGTTATTATTAAAAAAATTTCTGTCACTAAAAATATAATAATGAAGTATAACTAACTATATATATAAAAAAAATTATTGCGTGAAATAATTTTTGGGTAAACGAGTTTATCCGTTATTAAAATTATTGTGCATTTACTACTTGTTATTGTTACTTATGCCACTTGGCAATACGTGCTTGAAATCAAGTGAATTTTTAAGGCAGGGGTGCGTTTGTTGATTTTTTTTTCAGAGGCACCATCTATGGCTAAGAATACGACTTCAGCCACACACGCGCCACAGCCCGTTTTAAGGGATGACTCATTTTTGCTTCATTCCTTCCTCCACAGATCGTGATTTTGACCTGAACCGGAAAACAAACAATCTCCATCTCAGTACCCCCAGAGACATTGATTTGTTAAGAGAACTTGGAGAACTTTGTGACCCCAACATATTTAACGTGCGTCAGTCACCATTTAATGCACGGGGATTCTTCGGCCGCCGGGATACGAACTAACGTTCTCATGAACACACGAGTCCAACATGCTACCAAACTGACTATCCTGGCCCTTAATTATTACTTGTTTTAACTGGTATCAGATTTTAACTACGTGAGTGTTTTTTAGATATTCTAAGGTTAAGAAGCTTAAATTTAAAAAAGCAATAATTATATTAAAGAACAAGAATTAAAATTAAAAGACAAGATTATTCAGAGATCATGTCTTATTTTACAAATTAATAAATAATGCTTATTACACCGAGAAAAAAAAAGTATGATCAAAATTACCAGAATATGGTAACTATATCTTGTTTCACACTCTATGGGGCATCGGTGATTTTTACCGAAGAGCTTTGGTAATGATTTGGAGAAAATTAAATAAATTAGGGTTTTATGATAAATGATAAAATTTTTTAAACGAGGTAAAATTTGCAAATTTATTCATGACACCTTAGAGCATGGCATAAAACCATTTTTTCGACTAAATTTACTTATCTGTTTTGTATTTTTTACTATATATAATTAACTGTAGTAATAGTAACAAGATAGTAATAGTAGTAGTATAATTAACTACAACCATAGTAACAAGAATTACTATTTTAAAAACCAGAATTTTTGGTAAGCTGTTATTTTATTAACGGAAAAATTACTATATTAATGGTATTAATACCGTATATTTTGGATTTTTTTTTACCAGCATTAGGATTTTTTTTTTACTAGAAATACGATTACCATACAATACGGTAATTTCGCTAGACTTTTTTTCTTCGTGTAATTAGTATATCTTAAGTGGTTTCTTCAATTATTGATATTTGCATTTTAGTAAATGAAATTTCGATTTCTCATATTGAAAGTTAATCAGAGGGATTTTTTTTTACCCTCACTGCATGTATTGAAATTTATATGCATACATAAAAGAATTTAGTTTAATTTTTTGGAAAAATTTAGAAAAATTAACAGCATTATAGTACCGGAAGGTAATAGTCAAATTCTATACATTGCCGTTAGACTAAATCAAGAAAAGTGCTGAGATATGATAAAAAAAATCATTCTTCTGTGTTAGACAACATTTTAAAAATTAACTTACATGGCCACATTTAGAATTTATAATTTCAAAAACAAAATAAAATATTGAGCATCTTTCAAAAAAACGAAGGGATCCAATATTTGTCAAGTTATCTATAGATATTGTCGCTCAAAATAAAGCCAACCAAGGGTTATTAATATTATATTTTAAATAGCCTGGCTACAACCTAGAGCCCTGGTGGATCCCTTGGCCTCACCTGTGATCGCAGGGACCAGACAGCTTTGTCCAGATTCGCCAGCGGTCATCTGAGGACCCTTGCTTTCTTGGAGCTCGCAAGGTGTTCCCAGTTTGTGGAAAATGTTTTTCAGATTTGGCCTCCCCAGACCACATCCTGGACTGCCTTCGCCTTTCTTGGGACGATCTGATCAGGGAGCCCTTGAGTTTTTTAGACTTTTTGCGTGTTTATAATCTTATGGAACTTGTGTCTAGCTGTCGCTAACCAGAAGGATTTGTAAAAAAAAAAAAAAAAAAAAAAAAAAAAAAAAAAAAAAAAAAAAAAAAAAACCTAGTTACTAATAAAAGCGATAAAATAAATTTAATATAACCCTGTTACTGAAACATTTTTGTGGTGTGAGAAATAAAGCAGCTTAAAGGAAAATAAAGTTCTTAATAGATTTTGATATTCAAATGAGTTTAACATTTGTATTGAATAAAAAGTCAGCCGTTACATTGATTGTTAAGAAAATATTTATAAATTCACTTTTTATGAAATGTGATAAAATTAAATATTTTTTTTAACTTAATTATAACAGGATTAAGAATGATTAAAATATTACATTTACGAAATTAAAGAAATTTATAAAGCTAGGAAATGTGCAATGCCTATAACGGCATTAACAAACATAAGCATTTCTATAAAATAAGCATTCAAACATAAGAATTTTTTTTTTAATAAAGTTGAAAAGGATGTCTAAAGTTGTATTTTATGAAGTAATCGATTCTTGTCTTAACAGTAGTTCACGAACTATTTATTAGAAAACAAACAGCTATAAATATCGGTAGAGACGAAACGATATTTCTAAGAGCAGCTGAATGAATAGTCATGCATTTTATTACAGTGCAATGTCCGAAAAAACCTTAAAAATCAAGAATTTGCGTTTTTATAGTTGAAGTTTTATTTTAATGTGATATCAATAAACAGAAGAATAAAGCCGCTAAACAGTTCTGATAGTTTTAAATATAACTATTCAGAAATATATTTTAAAAAAAGCATAAACTGTTATAAATGTTAACAGTATTAATAAAATATTACGTGGTTATTTACTTAGAGTGAATAAAACTATATAATTTTTTTTTAGAAAAATTTCTAGTACTTTTTAAAACTTTTTTTATGTAAATTCGTGTCCCCCGTTTGAAATTTTAAATATTTAAAAAATGGATATTAAAATTTTATATTTGAAAAATCTATTAGATTCATGCAAAGGCTGTCGCTCATAATAATTATAGAAAATATTTTTTTTTATCAGAGATTATTTATTCTAATTAGGCGTAAACGATATTGTTTTTAAGTCGAGCTATCCAATTTTTTCAAATTATTTAATTATTACAAAATTTGGCTCGATATTTCTTTGTGCAATATTGATTCTTTCATTAAAATCAACGAAGAATGATTAAGAATAACTTATAGAAAAACAAAGAAAAGATGGAATAAATAAAACAGACAACAACATCATAAAGACGAATAAAAATAGTTGATATATCAGATATTCAGCTGTTTCTGCACAACGCAGAAGTACAAGCTTGTATATCGTACCGAAATAAGCGTAAGTTTCAGGAATTATCATTCTTACTCCTTACGTTATCTAAATTATTTTTCTTAGATGTTTTTATTCATTATGTATTTTTTTGTGGCTACATTTTGACTTGACAATAATTTAATTTAGAAAAACAATAATAAATTTTCTAAATGAAATGATAAAACAAAAATTGTTTGGAAATTTTTATGATCAGGACGAAAGCTAAAATTTTAACATAATATGCATAATAAAAATGACTTAAAGGTCATTCTTAAGCTTAAAAAATAATTGGCTCCCAATTTTAATTTTAACTATGCTTTTTAATTAAGTATGTCAATCAAAATTTATGTTATATCGAAATATATTTTTTATTTCTAGTGTAGTATACGTACGATGAAAAAAAAAATGTTTACCCAAATAATTTTTGTTCTAGTAATCAGAATTTCACGTACGATTTGTCAATTGTAAAATGTCTCAAAAGGTTGACCTCAAACAGTTTAATTATGGTCGAAATTATTTTGAATTGTAAGGTACATATATCTTTACATCATTTTAATTTATGTAATTTAAATCCCAAAATACAAAATCTAATTGTTCAATTTTAAAAATGTTGTTTTTAAAATTTTTATTTCACAAGAACTATTCAATAAATTCTTCTTGAATTTCTTAACTTAATACGTATATCTTTACATCATTTTAATTTATGTAATTTAAATCCCAAAATACAAAATCTAATTGTTCAATTTTAAAAATGTTGTTTTTAAAATTTTTATTTCACAAGAACTATTCAATAAATTCTTCTTGAATTTCTTAACTTAATACGTAGTTCACAAAATAATTAGCATATTTTAAGTCATCTTTTTGGATAATTTAGACTGGCATTCCGTTCGTGAAAATCCGGCTATTGGAGCAAAATTCATTCTGATTAATGTCCTTTTTTTCTGGAGCCACTGCTGTAAACAGATTAAAAGTATCAAAGTATAGTAAATATTTAAAGTGTATCTCAGTTAAGGGCATTACTTTTATTTTTAACAAAAGATTTAAAAAAATCTCTGTAAATGTGGCAACATTGGTAAACAAAGGATAAGAAGGTTTTTCAAAATGTCTGTTTGAATTTATGCTTTCTATTCTTTATTTTAATCACTACCATGATAAACTGTAGTATTTTCAACGAAACATTTGAAATCACTGCAATTTCCTCATACACTTCATTTCACCAAAATAATGAATGAGAATTATCATATATCTAAAGGCAATTCTGAAATATTCATGGCTCTGTCGAACGCAGGTAGACTTCAAATAATCACATTTATCAAACGCCAAGGAATAATCCCTCAAATGAAGGTGAAAGCACATGCTTTGGAGTTGACGACTGTTTTCACTTTCCAAGTTCATATCCTCAAATCACAGGTTACATTAAATATCCTGGAAGACCTTAATCTTCCATAAATCTGAACTAAGAAAGTAAAAGAACCGGTTGTTACTTATAAAAAAATTTAAAAAAAAATAAGACAAGAAAAAAACTAGTTTTACTCTTCAATTTACAACAGTTCATTGTAAGGAATTCATTTTTTTATTTATTTCAGTCTTGAAGTTTCGTCAACAGTTCGTCCTAGCCAGCAAGCAGTTGGCAATCTGATGAGATAGCGTGCGTTTGCGTTGGTCCCTTAAGGGCCAACTACAATGTATCTTTCAGAGTTTGGTGGCGAGGATCATAGGCGATGAATTGATGGCTTAAGATCATAGAGGCATTGGCTTCAGGTTGCAACAGTACATTTATTCGCTTATTTTCAAAAACATTATTTTGATAACAAATGAAAAAACAAACAAACATTGGCATTGATTTTAATGCAGAACTAAAACAGTGATTTTTGTTGGTAAAAATTATTCAAATTGATTGTTTGAATATTTAAAAACAAAAAAAAATTCGATGACGTAATTGTTGTATCAGATTTATTCAGAGGGATGTATTTTAAATTTTATTGGATTCTGATTCCCATAGCGACAGTATTTTATTATTGTCCGAAATAATTCAATTTATAATATAAGTGTATCTTTTGTGAAGTTTTACCTTAGTACTCATGTTTTATTAATTTTAGGTGAAAATGAGTTGAACACGAAGAATTGTTAATAAATAGAACCCATTTGTGTAAAAAATAAAACTTAAATAGAAGTAATCCGTTTGTTAAGCTTAACGTTACTTTTCGCTCTGTTAAGCGTGGAGGTAACGGGTTCGAATCCCGCCGTAACCCTGGATGTATACTTTGTGATGTCTTTCTCTGAATTGTTCTATCTGTATTTTCTACTTGACAATGACTTATAAGCCTATATTGAGCACACAAGTCAGCAAATGTATGTAATTTCAATAAACAATAAAATAAACAAAACGTTACTTTTTATAACTTTCTGGCATATTTCAAAGCACTGTAGTTTTTACCTTACTATAATATTATTTTTTTATAATATCTAAGAATCCATACGCATATTACATAAAAGGCTAACGTAACCCCAGAAAGAAGGGGGTGTGCCAGCGACCCTAAAATAGTTGTAGTAAAATAATGAATCTCAGTTATAAATATATCAGTATTATTTACAATTGAGACACACTTTCGAGACCAAAAGACAATTCTTACTTCAAGAAAACAAAGAAGAGTTACGTTCTTTTTACATCTAAGTTTAGTATATCATTCAAAGGCGAAACAACAATTTTGATTTTAAGATTTTAGTAATTGTATCGATTATTTCATTTAATAATCTACAATATAAAAAATTTTGCTGGGGGTTTTGCTGTAAAAAGTTTTCAAAGTGCTTGTACTTTTTATCGAAAAATCCATTTTTACCGGAGCATGTTGCCGAACAAAAAAAATCTGATATACTATAATTTTTAAAGTAATAATTACCGTAAAATCACTGAATTAAACTAAATAAATATTGCTGTAAAAATTCACTTTTAATTTCGTATTTTTTACAAAATGTGTGGAAATAAGAATTATATATTTGAATGAACAGAAAAATTAACAAAAGAAAAAAAATTGTTTAAATATCGCACATTTTGGTTTTATAACCAGAATTGTGTGGTTTTTAAATTTTTTTTTTTTTACCAGAAATGTTTTTACCATACAATACGGTAATTTTATCAGAATTTTTTTCTCTGAATAGGGTGTAATGTTTAGAAACCTTAATATATGTTTAGTACCTTTCTACATACATACATACATTTGGTATCCTTAGAAATGCATATATTTGATCTATACATATATATTTAGAATCGTTATCTGGAATGAAGCAAAAAAAAAAAAAACAAAAAAAAAAAAAAAACACATTTGGTATAGCAAATTAATATTTAAGCAAGGATGAAACAAAACCGCTAATTCAGTGAATATCCATTGAAGAAAGCGGAGTAAAAAACTTCAAAACAAGCTGTACTGCTTTGACAAACTTGACAGTATTTGAAATAGTTGGCTTTTCAATTTGTCTTTGTTTCCTACGGTATTTAAACATGTTTTGGTTTTTATGCATTCGGACTTGCTTTCTCAGTAGTTTTTGTTGATTGCGATAAATTCGTCAATGCAAAGTCTACAAGTACAAATAAATTCTTTTTTTTTTTTTTTTTTTTAAAAAAAGAATAAAGTCTTTTTTTTTTGTTAATATTTAAGGTGACAGCTTTTTAAAAAACATAGGAAAAACATAAAAATAAATAAATAAAATATCTGAATTTACTTGCACCGGTGAAATTCAAAAGTACTGTTTTATATTTAATTGATTACCTCATTTTTAATTAATTAAATATTTTAAAAATTAAACAGCAATTTAAAAATATTTTTCGTTTTTGTTGTTTGCATCTAAAATTTTAATTGGGATTTCTTTTGAAATTCAACTAACTGTACTTAAAGTTTAAGTAATTTTTCATTATAAAAGACCAAACATAACAATTGGCATTGATTAAGAACAAAAAGATTTGAAACTTTGGGAAAATTTTTTTTTCTTTGAACACTGATAATAATGTTTATAATGATTTAAATTCGCGAATCATATCACCTGTTAAACCTCATAAATAACCCGACAGCAACAAATTTCAAAGAAATAATAAAAAAAATTATAGCAAATTATGAAAGAAGAAGAAGAGGAAAAGTAACTTATTATTTCTTATAGATTAGGTATTATTTTCACTAAGTGGAATAAAAATAAAACATAATTTCCGAGATAAAGAAAATAAATAGTTAATATTTTAATTATCTTCAAGAATATGAAAATATTGATCAATAAAAAGTGGCGTTTAAGAATAGAAACGCCAGATTTCTACGCAGTGAGCTGCTGTCACCAAGATGGCGGCGTGTTGCTATCTATTTATCCAGGGCTTTAGATCCATCTAGAGGATGTGTGCATTTTTAATCTCTTCATTAAAATATAATATTAAAGCTATATTATTTTATTTTATTTTATATCCGTCGTTGAACAGCCGACCCAGTTTTTGGGTTTACAACTACTAATGTTCAACTCCGTAGCCTTGTAATTTTGAACCCAATCAGGAAGACAAAGGAACTCCTGAGTCAGTACTCCCAGAGTTATTGATTTGCTATGAAAACATGGATGACTTTGAGACTCGACAGATATAACGTGCATCAGTCACCATTTACTACACGGGGAGACTTCGGCCGACGGGAATCGAACTCACGAACTCTTGGGCATGGGCCCAGTGCCCTACCAATCAGGCTATCCCGGCCCAAAGCTATATTATTTGAAAATAATTAGTTTTTTTAAATAATTTTTCTATAATTAATCATTTTGCTCCAATCCATGAGTACCTTCGAATTTAAGATGGTTATTCGCCTGATATTCATCAGTCGCATGAATTCCACAATCTTAGATACAAAACAATGCAACGTAAATTCCTATGCAAAGCAATTATTTTGTTTTTCTGAATGATGTCTTAAGGTTAAAGAGTAATATTAACAAGGAAAAGCAATTACTCTAATTCCAAAGAAGTGGGGCGTGCGAAATAGGAGTTAAAGGTGCGAACATAATCACGACTAAAGACAATCAAGAACGACTTGGACATACTTGTTTGTTTTTATTGACCTTTCCCATCTATTCCCTAAATTATCTCTTCCAACAATGCAATTTAATTCACTTGATTTAGAAGTTCGTTTTTTTTTTTTTTTTTTTTTTTTTTTTTTTGGTCTAGTTAATTATTCATTGTACTGATTTTAAAAAATTAAATAAGACAAGCATCGATTTATACTTAATTTGCCAAGCTTAAATAAAATAAAAAAGTTAAGGTCTTTAGGTGTAAATGTTTGTGTGTATCAACTTCGTATTGCTATGTTTTTTATGATGTGATATTAAAGAAGACATTAAGCAGATGAAAACATTCCATTTTTTTCCCAAGTTGTTATTCTGATTTTGATTTACTAGAAGAATTAGATGGAAAAAAGAAAGTAATAAAATCAACTCAATCACTATTATTATAAGTACTGAGTAGAAGCATATTTAAGTATGTAAAATGAATAGAACTAATAATTTTCTTTGAGAAACTGTAGTTTTTTTTTTCATGGCAATAAATGTTTATATAAGTATGATCTGTCTACTGATTTAAGCTATGTCTTTATATAAGAAAAAAAAAAGTTACAGTCGTTTTATTATCTTTTCGTTTTAGCTAGTAGCATCTCACGTTGTATATATTTTGTAATGTCTTTGTTTCAAAACAATGTAATTGAGAAATAAAAAATATTAGGAGTTTTAAAAAACGACAGGAATTAAAGTTCGGGCAAACTTATTATTATTATTATTATTATTTTTGTAAAAGTTGTTTTTTCTTCTTCTATTTTTAAATCGTTGGAGCAGGATTTTAAAAAAATCAGGTAATTACTTTTGAAAAAAAAAAAAAAATAAAGAAGTTCAAAAACGTTTGAAATATTTTTAAAATGAATTGTATTTCTCTGTAAAATAATAAAGTAGAAACTTTTCATTTAACTTTTTGATAGTACTTTATAGTACTTGATAATAGAAATAATTTCAAAAAATGGAAATATATATAAAAAAAATTACAAATAGTAGATAAAATATTAAATTTTGTACTTAAAACATCAATAAAGCCAAAAAAATAAAAAAATATGTTAATATGTAAAATGTGATTATAATTAAGAAAAAAAAATCTAGGCTTGATAAGTAATAATAACAGAAAAGTAATTATTTTCAATATGAATCATTCAAAAACTTGTCGTCTAATCTAGTTTTGAAATCATTTGACTCAATTAATTCTATACTATTTTATGCAACTGTTTTGATAAAAAGATAAATATTTTGGAACAAATAGTAAAAAAAATATTCAATTTGTATCGAAGTTTTGTATTTAGAACGAACGGCAAGAAAGAAAATTAAGGAAGATTAAATTAAAAAATATTTGTGAAAAAAGGAAAAAGTTATTGTTTTCCATAGAAGGGAAGAGGTCACTTTAAGAAGTACGCCTAAATTTTTGTGCATTAGGGTCTCATATTACCTACACCGATATAACTGCAACTGAAGATGTCAATTTAAGCTACCACAAATGTAAAAATACTTTAATGCTGTAGTAAATGTAGTGACGCTTTTTTGTCCATCATTAGCAGTTTAGTTATTCTTCTATCACTATGTTTAGACCATTAAACCTACTTATGCTATCAAAGGTTACGAAATGATAATCGTGATAAATTAACGAAGAATTCTTGTTTCGAGTGTTTGGAGGATTTAAAATATCATTTCTTGTAAATAAATAATTATTAAGTCTATATCAGGTATTATTTTAATTACATTTAAGAACAAATTATATGATTAGAAAATTTTTGCGGCGACTTTAGGTCATCGATCACCAAGAGAAGAAAAATTTTCATATTAAAAACTTGAATTTCCAATACGAAAGGGATTGTTTTCATAAAATTGCGAATATCTTTATTAAAATAAAGTTACTATGACAACAGTACAGAAAACTGATAAACAAAAACCTCGCGTGATAAAAAAACTAAAAAACTGATTTAATGGCATGGTGCCATTCACAAACATCTTGAGTTCTCTATTCTTATTTTTAAAATGACGTTCATTGATTGGTTCTAGGAGGTTAGCTCTTACCGTGAACTTTTTATCAACGAAAATATATTGTATCAAAATAAATCTTAACTATTCTAAGAATTCGTTAGTGATTTAAGACTACTCATGTGTCTGTAACGTTAGCCTTATGAATCTGAATGTCGAAAGTTGTTTAAAATAACAAATTCTTGTCGTTCTATGAGGATCAGAATTATCTGATTGCAACGTATTTGGCAACCTATGAAAAAAGTATGGTTTGAATATCTTAAAAATTTAAAAACTTTTAAGCAATTTTCTAAGTCATTTTTGTACTTTTTAAAAGAAAACGCAAAAGGATTAGAGTTTTTCACAAATTTCATTGTAGTCTCTCGGCTGTATATTGGAGTCATTTTTAATAAACCTTGTTTTATAATACAAAATGAAACTTGTGGGAAACCCCTTATCATTTTGAGCTTTTAAAAAAAAATAAAAAAAATTGATTAGAAAATTACTTGAAACATTTCAAATTTTTAAGATACTTAAATCATTTTTAAGATACTTTCATTAGTTGCGAAATACGATTTAATACAAAATTATATTTATAAAAAAATAAATAAATAAAATTCAAAATTTTCCACCTATGCGGTGTACAAAAGAACCTTTTTAAATTCTCATATCTTAAGCAGTCTTTAACGAAATTTTTTCAAATTTTAAATCAAAAATTTTGTAAATAATTTTAAATTGCTCTAAAATTTTTGTTTAATTGTATTAAATATTTTTAAAGTTATAGTCAAAAAACGTAAGATAAAGAAATTAGTTTTTTTTAATGCCTATATCTCCATAAATATTTAAGCTAGGTTCACGAAATTTTATGCTGTTATTGCAAACAACAACCAAAATAATCGATAGACTATAAGACCATAAGACTATTGATTGATTTTCTGGCATAGGAATTGAATCTCTTAAGTATTTCTTGAAAAATATAAAGAAAATGTCAAAAATTGAAAAGCTTTAAACTTTATTGCTAAGTATGAAAAATCGAATGAACTATACACCTCTAAATCTAAGTATTTCTTAATCCTCAATATATTTCTAGAATCCTATAAGTATCTTTATTGAATCTCTTAAGTATTTCTTGAAAAATATAAAGAAAATGTCAAAAATTGAAAAGCTTTAAACTTTATTGCTAAGTATGAAAAATCGAATGAACTATACACCTCTAAATCTAAGTATTTCTTAATCCTCAATATATTTCTAGAATCCTATAAGTATCTTTATTGAATCTCTTAAGTATTTCTTGAAAAATATAAAGAAAATGTCAAAAATTGAAAAGCTTTAAACTTTATTGCTAAGTATGAAAAATCGAATGAACTATACACCTCTAAATCTAAGTATTTCTTAATCCTCAATATATTTCTAGAATCCTATAAGTATCTTTATTGAATCTCTTAAGTATTTCTTGAAAAATATAATGAAAATGTCAGAAATTGAAAAGCTTTAAACTTTATTGCTAAGTATGAAAAATCGAATGAACTATACACCTCTAAATCTAAGTATTTCTTAATCCTCAATATATTTCTAGAATCCTATAAGTATCTTTATTGAATCTCTTAAGTATTTCTTGAAAAATATAATGAAAATGTCAGAAATTGAAAAGCTTTAAACTTTATTGCTAAGTATGAAAAATCGAATGAACTATACACCTCTAAATCTAAGTATTTCTTAATCCTCAATATATTTCTAGAATCCTATAAGTATCTTTATTGAATCTCTTAAGTATTTCTTGAAAAATATAAAGAAAATGTCAAAAATTGAAAAGCTTTAAACTTTATTGCTAAGTATGAAAAATCGAATGAACTATACACCTCTAAATCTAAGTATTTCTTAATCCTCAATATATTTCTAGAATCCTATAAGTATCTTTATTGAATCTCT
The DNA here is from genome assembly GCA_949128135.1 of Parasteatoda lunata. NCBI lineage: Eukaryota > Metazoa > Arthropoda > Arachnida > Araneae > Theridiidae > Parasteatoda > Parasteatoda lunata. Next base: position 31,367,895 of record OX421970.1, on the reverse strand, counting down.
TAAGTATTTCTTGAAAAATATAATGAAAATGTCAGAAATTGAAAAGCTTTAAACTTTATTGCTAAGTATGAAAAATCGAATGAACTATACACCTCTAAATCTAAGTATTTCTTAATCCTCAATATATTTCTAGAATCCTATAAGTATCTTTATTGAATCTCTTAAGTATTTCTTGAAAAATATAATGAAAATGTCAGAAATTGAAAAGCTTTAAACTTTATTGCTAAGTATGAAAAATCGAATGAACTATACACCTCTAAATCTAAGTATTTCTTAATCCTCAATATATTTCTAGAATCCTATAAGTATCTTTATTGAATCTCTTAAGTATTTCTTGAAAAATATAAAGAAAATGTCAAAAATTGAAAAGCTTTAAACTTTATTGCTAAGTATGAAAAATCGAATGAACTATACACCTCTAAATCTAAGTATTTCTTAATCCTCAATATATTTCTAGAATCCTATAAGTATCTTTCTTGAATCTCTTAAGTATTTCTTGAAAAATATAATGAAAATGTCAAAAATTGAAAAGCTTTAAACTTTATTGCTAAGTATGAAAAATCGAATGAACTATACACCTCTAAATCTAAGTATTTCTTAATCCTCAATATATTTCTAGAATCCTATAAGTATCTTTATTGAATCTCTTAAGTATTTCTTGAAAAATATAAAGAAAATGTCAAAAATTGAAAAGCTTTAAACTTTATTGCTAAGTATGAAAAATCGAATGAACTATACACCTCTAAATCTAAGTATTTCTTAATCCTCAATATATTTCTAGAATCCTATAAGTATCTTTATTGAATCTCTTAAGTATTTCTTGAAAAATATAATGAAAATGTCAAAAATTGAAAAGCTTTAAACTTTATTGCTAAGTATGAAAAATCGAATGAACTATACACCTCTAAATCTAAGTATTTCTTAATCCTCAATATATTTCTAGAATCCTATAAGTATCTTTATTGAATCTCTTAAGTATTTCTTGAAAAATATAAAGAAAAAGTCAAAAATTGGAAAGCTTTAAACTTTATTGCTAAGTATGAAAAATCGAATGAACTATACACCTCTAAATCTAAGTATTTCTTAATCCTCAATATATTTCTAGAATCCTATAAGTATCTTTATTGAATCTCTTAAGTATTTCTTGAAAAATATAATCAAAATGTCAAAAATTGAAAAGCTTTAAACTCTATTGCTAAGTATGAAAAATCGAATGAACTATACACCTCTAAATCTAAGTATTTCTTAATCCTCAATATATTTCTAGAATCCTATAAGTATCTTTATTGAATCTCTTAAGTATTTCTTGAAAAATATAATGAAAATGTCAAAAATTGAAAAGCTTTAAACTTTATTGCTAAGTATGAAAAATCGAATGAACTATACACCTCTAAATCTAAGTATTTCTTAATCCTCAATATATTTCTAGAATCCTATAAGTATCTTTATTGAATCTCTTAAGTATTTCTTGAAAAATATAAAGAAAATGTCAAAAATTGAAAAGCTTTAAACTTTATTGCTAAGTATGAAAAATCGAATGAACTATACACCTCTAAATCTAAGTATTTCTTAATCCTCAATATATTTCTAGAATCCTATAAGTATCTTTATTGAATCTCTTAAGTATTTCTTGAAAAATATAATGAAAATGTCAAAAATTGAAAAGCTTTAAACTTTATTGCTAAGTATGAAAAATCGAATGAACTATACACCTCTAAATCTAAGTATTTCTTAATCCTCAATATATTTCTAGAATCCTATAAGTATCTTTATTGAATCTCTTAAGTATTTCTTGAAAAATATAAAGAAAATGTCAAAAATTGAAAAGCTTTAAACTTTATTGCTAAGTATGAAAAATCGAATGAACTATACACCTCTAAATCTAAGTATTTCTTAATCCTCAATATATTTCTAGAATCCTATAAGTATCTTTATTGAATCTCTTAAGTATTTCTTGAAAAATATAATGAAAATGTCAAAAATTGAAAAGCTTTAAACTCTATTGCTAAGTATGAAAAATCGAATGAACTATACACCTCTAAATCTAAGTATTTCTTAATCCTCAATATATTTCTAGAATCCTATAAGTATCTTTATTGAATCTCTTAAGTATTTCTTGAAAAATATAATGAAAATGTCAAAAATTGAAAAGCTTTAAACTTTATTGCTAAGTATGAAAAATCGAATGAACTATACACCTCTAAATCTAAGTATTTCTTAATCCTCAATATATTTCTAGAATCCTATAAGTATCTTTATTGAATCTCTTAAGTATTTCTTGAAAAATATAATGAAAATGTCAGAAATTGAAAAGCTTTAAACTTTATTGCTAAGTATGAAAAATCGAATGAACTATACACCTCTAAATCTTAAGTATTTCTTAATCCTCTAAATCAGTGTTTCTCAAACTTATGAATTTTGTGTACCCTTTCTAAATTTTTCGTAACGCTGTGTACCCCTAATGAGAAAATGAATGTATATTTTACTATAAAAAATGCACAAAATTTAAAAATCACAACTGGCTGTTGACACCACTAAATATTAACTGGTAACTCTGCAAGAAATAGCCAATAGAAAAATACGGTATCGTAAATTTTCATGGCTAGTTTTGTTTTTAAATAAATTTTAAAATTTTCATATGTTGCAAGTTATTTCGCATAAGAACGCGTACCCCCGCTAAACTGTTCCCGTACCCATGGGGGTACGCGTACCACACTTTGGGAAACACTGCTCTAAATATTTCTAGAATCCTATAAGTAATATCTTTATTGAACCCCTTAAGTATTTCTTGAAAAATATAAAGAAAATGTCAAAAATTGAAAGTGTCTCTCCCATTATTTTAGGGTAGTATATGTAACAGTGGGGCTCGAATTTTTATTTACACGCAATTTCTTCATGTGTTGCTTAATTCTATTTATTTTTAAGTGCTAATTAATAGTTTTCATAAGTTGTTTTCTGATCTTCATGTGCTTCTTAATGTTTTTAAGTTTTATTGAAGCATTGTTAGTTTTTCTTATAGAAAAAAAAGTCCACACATAATGTGGAATACTGAAGAAACATAACTTGGTAAGCTTATTTTTTCATAAAGTAAAATAAATAGTAAAATTTTCAATAGTCCCTTTTTATGAGCATAATTCAATAGTAGGTGCATTCGTTTCATATTTCTCATAAGAAATATAAAATTATCTTTCAAAGTTTGAACAACCTACAAATTCGGTTGAACATTGGGGTACGAATTAACTTCTTGGTTTAAGCCTCAGCTAAGAGAGGTAAAATCATTGGAAGGGGCTAGTAAGAACCCATTTAATCGATAAAAAAGAAACTCTTACAGGAAAGATAGAATAATGAAAATCTGAAATAGCAAATCTCTTGAATTTAGTAAATACAAACTTTGTTTATGCTATTTATTAATGGACTGAAAATGTAAAATGAAATCAAAGTAAAAGCATGTATGAAATGATGAGCAAATAAATACATGCAAATGAAAAGCATAGCCATCATTTGTTAAAAATTAGATATTAGATAAATTTTTTTTTTAACGGTGATAAGTGTGAAACAAATGCTTTTATTTTTTCAAACGAAATAATTTTTCTTATCAGTAAAAAATATAATGATATTAGTCTCCTCTTTTCAACTTCTGCACCAGTTTGTATAATTTATTCTCAGGAAATAAATATAGCAAAACAAAATCTTCTTCATCCATCAAAATTAGTAAATTTTTTTTTAACAAATGTTTCATTTCCTCACACAGAAATTATGTAATGATAATACTTCTTTTTCAAGTTTTCGTTACTATTTTCCAGAAAGAAAGAACTAAAAGAATTTTTTGTCCAGAAATAAAAAAGACAATTAATAAAATAATTAAGCTACGTAAGAAAATAATTTTTAATAAATCTAGAAAAGTACGTTTAAAAAAACTTTTCTAACGATTCACAAAATTAAGTTTAAAGTTTGTTTTACAGTTTTAAATATGGAAAAAAATAACGTGATTTGTTTCAAATCTATTTGACTTGATTATATTATCAAAGAGAAAGCATTTCGACTACAGCCCGTTGTGTACCAGGAGGATCACGAAGGTGAAAGCTTCACAATTTCGTTACCAACATCATGATTGGGATAATGTGGTTAGCACTATGCACAAGCCGCCTTTACTTCCTAGACAAGCTGGTACCCATCGATCTGAATCTGGGTGGGCTTCAAGCCGCCACTGCGGATTGAACCCGAATTCATTACAATGACTGTTCAGTGCTCTAACCACTGAATCATCGCTTTGTTAGATAGTTAAATTTTATTATAAAAATTCGGTTTTTAAAATATTCTAAGGATATAAAGCAAAACAAGAGTTCTTTATTTTTTGTGTCATATTTTATTAAACTTTTTCTGTTACACGACCGTTTTAGTATTTGGGTGAGAGAGTGCCTGGCTTTAGGGCTCGATTCAATACATTTTTTATACATTCTTTATCTATGCAGAAAAATGGTAAAACGGTGATCCTCTACCATTAATTCCAACTATTTACTTTATTTTTCAGAACAGAATTAAGTGTAACAAACTTTATTCAGTAGACAACTGTAAGTTTGTCTAAGTCTCATATTGTATAAATATTGATATACAATTCCAAGTACAAGCATTCTGTTTTTGTTATAAAATTAAAAAATATTCTCGAATATATGACTAAAAGAATTATTTCCTAGCAACTGTTATAGTAAGTTTTAATTTAAATGAAAAAAAGCTGTTGTAATTTTAGTTTTTTTACGTCGCACTACAGCTGCACAATGGGCTACCAGGGAAACAGGTCCCAGAGGATGATTCGAAGACATGTCATCACAATTTTGATCCTCTGCAGAGGGCATGGATCTCCCGCTGCGGTAGCCCGACGATCTGCGTGCGAACATTTTACTGTAGAACAGTTTAATAGGGACCAATTCAGCACATCCTCGGAACCTACTCAAACAGATCCAAGTGGCCATACACCCAAACACTGACCGCAGCCAGTTGAAAATAAAATCTTGCTGTTATATAATCTGTTTGAATATTTGGTCAGGAAGATCGCTCTTAAAGATGGATGAAATGTTACATCTTCAATATTTCGCAAGAACAACGTGGTTCGAGCTGCTACATGTTCATATTATATATCGAATTATACGTTTTTAAATAAGTTTTCTAAATCGATGGCATTTTATGCCACACATTTCATCGGCGTAAACTACTGCTATTTTCAATCCAATTTTTCTTTTTTAAAAAATCAAACTATATATTTGTTATTATTTGTTACAGAAATCGAAATTAGATTTTTTTAAAAACTTTTCATTTAAAAAAATAGCACAACCTGACATATTTTTATGTAAGTAAATATAAATATGTTTTTTTGATACTAATTAATCAGTACTTTTTTGATTGCAAATATCATGTCTAAAAAGTAATATTGAATTGAACCATTGCGAAAACGAGCCTAGTTTTGTTTATTTTTTTGAGAAAATAATTAAAACAGTTTAATGTATTAGTTTTCTTTTTATACATGAAAAAAAAATTTTTTTTCTTTCTTATACATACAACTGAAGAATCACTATAAATTATAATAGCTAACAATTTCTCAGCTGAATAATTAAGACAATAACATCCACAATAAGCTTTGAAAGAAGTAAAAATAGCTTTTTGTCACTATTACGAGTAATTTTCTCGTTTTGTGTTCTTAACATGATGTACAATTAATCAACACCTTTCCAGAATAGTTGGAAGAATTGCGAATTTCAACTTTTGACATTTTGAGATAATATACACTCTTTGCATCTTCTAAGATCAAAGCCATCTACTTAGAGCTCCACCCTTTCTAAATGTCAATATCAAGAGATGCTCAAAGATAAAAATTAAGTATACTTAATAAAGAAATACAATTTTTGCCATTTTGTTCCTGTAATAATAGTAGCTAACTCATGATTTATAAATAAAAAGAACTTTATCCATGAATTATCACAAAGCAGTGAAAATTTAATGATTTTGTTATTGTTTTGTAGTCACAAGAAATATAAACTTTTGGTTAATAAATTTTCGAAAATCATTGTTATCCATACATCTTTAATGCTATAAAATAAATGTGGTTTTTTGATTTATGAATTGTAGAAAATTCTTGGTAAATATTTCTTTTTCAATGTGCTATAAAAACTGTTTTTGTTATTTTGTTCTAAAGGAAAAATAAGCACAAACTATTCACGATGTTCAGAAAATTATTGTTTGTTAAATTTTCCCTGTTTTTGATTCTACTGTATTTTTTAAATATTTTAAAGTTTCATAGATTAGTTGTTTAGCATAAAAAGAAAACGTTCAAAACATGTTACATTAAAAGTTTAGTGAAATGTGATCTGTTTTTTTTATTCGAAGTTGAGAAATAAAAAATCATCTCAAAATGCAATGCTTTTAAATTTTAACTAATATTTTAGTTACTGATTGAAATAATTATTCCATCGATTTTTAATTTACTAAGAAACATTTTTATGACAATATTATTGCAAGCAGAATAAATTGAAAAAGTTACAAGAAAATAAAATCACGGCATATAATATTTACGACTCGACTTCTTTTCTTTCAATCTATACACTTAATTGCCTTCTTTTTGCTGTTTTTGCGTTATAATCATTAAAAAGTTTTTCTTGGGTCATTCTCACAAAAAGGTGATTTTCTTAGTCCCTAAGTAATAAATACTAGGAAATAGAGCAGATTTCTTAATATTTTTCTGCATCATTTTTCGTAAAGGTCTAACTAATCAATCATATGCATTTCTGTTGAATGCATTTAATATTTTATTCTTATTTTTAAATAAACATAACTTCAAAATCCCCTCCGTGGACGTCTCTACGTCTGTGATACAAAATAATTTTTAATGGTTGTTAAACATTTTAGATGTTATTTTAATGATTTTTGTAGTTTTAACTAGTTAAATGTTTATAGTAGCTTATTATTAAATATTTTTTTAGAAAAGTTTTATTTTTATAAAATAAATGGTTAGCAAACTTTGTCCATCAAAAATGAAGTCTCCCTCCGTGGACAATTAATATAGTTCAGTAAATATGTAATAGAGAGCAGCATATGTGAAATCCCTATAAGACAGCTGGTGGGGAAGGTAAAGATTCTATTTTCTAGTGTTAACTATCAGTTGCTTTTGTTCTCTTTGGTGTTAGTTTCGGATTGTTGTGTTCAACTGAGGTTTGGCAAAGTTCTCAATGTATACTCCGTGGTCATCATAAAAAAGGTAAGATAAAACTATTTTATATTTGATATATAAATTTTAGATTGCAAAAATAGTATATTTAATGAAAAGAACTGCGCCATTTTTGTAACTTTAAAATTAAAAATCAGAAAAATTCAAGAACTAGTTTTTGTCTCCTCCGTGGACTTCCCCTCCGTGGACAAAACAGTTCCACGGAGGAGATGACACAGTCAATGGAAGAGACAATGTGTTAGACAACCAATAATACATTTTTATTAATTAAAACACTATTTTCTTTTAATTGATATTTTTTAAATGGAACAAATGTGTTAATTTCTTTGTATTTTTAAAGAAAATCAATTAAATTTAACTATTTTTTATCGGAGAAGTAAGTATTGGCAATTTTTCCAAATAATTTCTGTGATGTTTAACATTTTTTTTCTCTTCAAATTTTAGAAAAAAAATGGCAAAACCAAAATGAAAAAAAAAAAAAAAAAAAAACGCAATCAAATATTTAAATCTAAAAGAGGAAGGAACAGAAAAAACTTAGCATAAGACAAGCTAGACTGAAATTACATCTCCTCCGTGGACAAGACAGAATTTAAAATATTTTAAATCTTGTAAAAAATAAAATAGAAAACTAGACCATTATTATAAGGGCATATAACAAAAATAAATAAAGGCATTTATGTAATTTTTATCACTTTTTTAATTACTTTAATTTAAGAAAATTTTTTAGTCTATTTATACCATTTCGATAATCTTTTGGTATTTGATTAGCGTTTTCACGTCTTTTATTTATCCAAAATTATGCATTTTTATTTTTGTTGCAAAACGTTATGTTGTAAAACGTTATGTGTTATTATGTTATAAAACGGTTTTACTCAAAGACAAGCACAGAACCATGTAGAACAAAAACAAACCATTTCTAAATGTAAATGATGATGACTGACGGGCTATACAACACGCAATTATAAAACAAAGTCATTAGTTACACAAAACAAAAATAATCACTGTTACAATAAAATACAAAAGACAAATACGAAATAAGAAACGTAGACAAGAAAGAAAAATACTTTGACAAGTTCGATATGCGATACAGCGTTGCAACTTGGCTCGACCTTAGCCAATACCTCCCAGATGGAATTAGAATACCTCCTCAGCCAGCAATATCCAGTATATTAACACATTTTGTTCATGAACAATCATAAATTACGTGATTGTGTATCAGTGGTCGTCTTCTTCTTGAATTGAAAGTATCCCATTAGTTTAAGATTCGAAAACAAAATATTATAATTATCTGCGTTTAACTAGCATCACAACACTTCTGTTAAACAAGTTAAATAGAAATGAAAGAAAAAAATAGAAGAAAAAAAAGTATACAGTGAATAAATATAAAATCTTCCTTGTTTTACTTACGATCAGTACCAGCAGTGCCCTTTTTGCTGATGTAACCACAAATAAAACTTAAACTTTTTATTTTTTTCATTTTATAAAAATTAGAACTTTATTATAAATTTTACTGAAGTAGGATAAACCAACCAGTGAAGGAACACTTCATATATATTGATTAAAAATAAGAATTTGAAAGTTTTTCTTTACATTGATTGGTAACAATAGCTTACTGCCAAACAATAGGAAGTCATCTAGCAATGTTATAGATTACCTGGTCAAATAGAATACTCTGGAAAATTTTTTGAATTTGTTATTATCTCTGCAACATCTTGTTTCTTTGAAAAAATTATAAGGTGAGTGTTTGTATTTATATGTTTGAAGTGGAATTAATTGCATGTAATAGTTTTATTTCTCTCACTGTGAAAAAGAGAATTCAAAATATAGTTATTGAAGTTACGTTTTATTTTTTTAAAGCATCATAGCATAATAAAGTACTGAGATAAGGGGGTGTTTATTCACTAGATCACCAAACGATGAAAAACCAGTGAAGGAACAAGTGTTCCTTTACTGGTTTTTTTTTTCTAAGTTAATGAAAATAAAAAATAAACTTTAATTTTCTTGTACTTTTAGTGATGTTCCGCATCAAAAGTATGTTAAAAATACGAAAAACAACTTCTAACCAGTGAGGGAACAGGCATGTTCCTTTACTTGGCATAGATTTCCCAGTGAATGAACAATATGTGTTAATATGTTGACACTTTAATTTTCAATTCATGATTACAAAAAAAAGTTAACATTTTCCAAGTATAATATGTTATAATTTTGAGAATAGGCGTGTTTTTAAATATTTGTATGGCTTATAAATTCATCAAGAGCATTAAAAAATAACCAAAATTAAGTGTTCCTTTACTGGGTGTTCCTTCACTGGTAAGAGCTGTTCCTTCACTTGGTCTTCTTACTACTTGTTATTTGAGCCTTCAAAACTTTAAAAAAATATTATGTAAGTTCTCTAAAATTTTTTTACATAATTTGCAATTAGTAACAAATATGTTAACACTGTCATTAGTAACAAATTACGAATTAAAATTACGAATTTTGAAATTAATATGATTTTTTAAAAGGCAAGCGAAGCTTAAGTGTTCCTTCACTGGTTAGTTTACCCTACCTATCGTTTAAGTGTTTTTTAGAGCAGCGGTTCCCATTTTTTTCCCGTCCATGGAACTGACTGAGCTTCTTTTGGTAGAACTCCGGCTTCATTAATAAAGTACATCAGCAGCTGAGGATATATAAATTAAAGAAAAACTATTAATTTATTTTGAAATTATTTATTGCGAAGAACGAGAAATATTTGCATCGTTTTATCAATAATAGTCTTTGAATTAGGTTTTGTGTCCCACAGAATGAAAACCGTCATTTGACTGTATATTTCTGAAATAGATAATATGTGTCTGAAAGCATTAAATTTTTTTTTATATTTTAAAATGAATAAATAAAAAAAAAATTGCAATGAATATACGTAACACTTTTCTTTATTATATCGCATGAACAGTTTTGTCTGGAAAGCATATTTTGCTGACGTTACCACAAAATAAATAAATTAATTAAAACTAAAAATATGACCGCATATTTTAAGAAAGTAGGACTATTTTTCCTTATCACTAGATTTCCTAAAGAGAAAAAATTATTTTTTCGCGATAAACTAAGTGTATGAAGCATATTTTAGAAAATATCTTTTTATTCTAATATAATGAAAAAATATTTTAGAAAAGTATTAAAAAAAGCAAGCAAAATAAATGTCAATTAAATTTAAAATAAATATATTAAAAAAATGCATTGGAATAAAAAGAATCATAAATAAGTATGAAATAATTAAAGTCCACATAAAACATTCATTTTAGCAATAGTATTTAACAATAGTAGATTTTTAAAAATTAAGTTTTCAAATGGTGTAATTTAAAAACTAAAAGTTTGTCATTGTTGTTCTAATTCGAAACAATCTTTCCTTCGAAAGTATCAGAAAAATGAAAACAAATCATGTTCAAAAATTACAAAGTACTTTTAAAAAAATAGTTAATCATCCTAACGAATAATTTCAGTTTGTCCTTGCAGTAGCTAAACAATACCGATGAATAATGAATAATAGTTTTTACATCATTTGTTTTTCACACATTTCCTGGAATATCAACTTCTCTTTTCATTTGAACACCGCCAGAGGGCTGGAAAAAAAAAACATCCCAACAAAAAGATGTTCCGTGCTTGCCTGCGCCAGGTACGCGAAACTTGCGAGGGCAACTAGTTTCTTTTAGTTATCATTTCGCCAAATTAATCTAGCATGTTGGCGAAAGTTTTTGAGAACACGCTGACAAAGATATTGCCAATATTATGATGATAAAAAGATGAGGATGGGGCTTGGCCATCAAGGAATGGGGAGACCAGGTAGTAAGGATTTATGACTATGATAAGGTCTACCTGTGAATTCTGCACTCAGAACGAAACCTATTGTTCCGAAAGTTTCCCAACTTTAAAAATAAATAATTTATTTTCTAAAGTTATAGTTAATTATTTCTTAAACTAAGTACTCGTTTTAATATTGACTTCTTTTTCTCTGATATTATTATTATTAATTTTATAAATTTACTCAAAGTGCTGAATTTTTAAACAATGACTTACAATTAATCAATCGAAGGAAAAAACACTGAAAGAAATGGAACACACATAAATAAATATCGAAAATTTTCTAACTAACGCTTAATTAGTTTTAATCATGCCTCTTTTACGCAATCATTAACTTAGGTTTCCTTATTTCTTTTTTTCTTTGTCGAAATTTTATGATTCATATTTAATTAAAATTATAATCAAAGTAGTATAAGATTGTTAATTTCTGTATTAACTACGCAGCACCTATTGATTTTAAGAAACCAAATTAATTCATCTCAAATATAGTACAACTGAAATATATTTAAAAGATATTTCATTCATTGAAAGTGTTTAAAAAAATTAAAAGGTCTTTAAAATTGCACTTTTTCAATTGGAATTTGATTAAGAAAAGAAAGCAACTTTAAATGTTATGATAAATTCTTGAATAAGTATTTTTGAGTGAGTATATTTGAGAGTATTTTTCTCCGGAAAGTAGTTTAAATATTTAATTTACATTCTTTAAAAATAGTTTAAAGTGTGATATTTTTAAATGAATAAATATAATAAAAATAAAGGATTAAAAGAATCTAATAAAAACAAAGTATATATAAAATATTTCAATGTATTTGTATGTGATTAATTGCTAAAATTCGTCAATTATGTTTTCTTCATCTCAAAAAAAAAAAAAAAAAAAGGCAGCCTATAATTCAGATAAATAAAATTAAATTGCAGAGTACTTAAAAGAAAATAAACAGGAATATAGTGTTGAAATATTTAAAAGAGTTCCAAAATTTAGATTTTATTATATAATTTTTTAAGAGAATGCAAAAATTATTTTGTTTTTGGACTTTAAATTTCTTTATTCAGTTGCAAACGTGGCTCGGTGGTCTAGGGGTATGATTCTCGCTTAGGGTGCGAGAGGTCCCGGGTTCAAATCCCGGCCGAGCCCATGGTAAAACTTTTCCAACTTTTTAGATTCTTTTAACAATAACTCTTAGCGTAACTTATGCATCTTTTGAAAGAAATTTTGTTTTTTCACGAGAAAAAATACATTTTTATTCAAAAATAATTCGAGCTTCCTCAATTCCTCTTCTGAAAAATTAAAAGAGGAATCATAAAGGCACATTATAATGAATTATAAAACTATAGTTTACATTTTTTAAAATTTACTACTTTTTTAATCATTAAATCTATTCAGAATTCTTTTTTAAAACAATAAAAATAAGATTATTTTTACACTCATGGTTTAATTGGGTTCAAATTAATTTAAGCTTAAGTTGAGAAAATCGATACAAAAAATATAAAAACAAGTAAAGGTTTTTCCAATGTCTTATGCATAAGTGCAATCAAACAGTGTCTAACTTCAAAAATGAGAAAATAAAAGAGAAAATAGAATTTATTTAAAAAAAAAAAAAAAAAAAATTCAGTACTCTGTTTACCCGAAAATTTAATCTAATTCATTTTTACGAATGTACCATATTAATTTATTATTTCCACCTATAAAAAGTGAACTGCACATAAATATCAAATTTTTCATGAGTATCCATTGAATGATTCTTTGAAATGTTTTCTAAATTTTGAACAATTATTTATCGTAATTTCATAATAAAATGAGTTTTTTTTTTTAAAGGATAAAATTTATAAAAAACTACCATCAGAATTGATTATTATAGTGCTGCCATCTATGAAAAAGATTTAAATATATTCTATTTTCATGCATTTGTACAGTTCAAATTTCAAATTATGAAGAAAAAAATTGATAACTATAATTGGGTATGAAATGAATTTTAGAATCCTTAAAAATTTGCTCAATATTGAATTATAAAAAGACACTAAGTGCTCAAAACACAAGCTTGGAGCAAATTATTGAGTGATTAAAAATTTAACAAAGTAATAGTGCTGCCATCTATAAGTAACGGTTTTAAATATTAATGTATGTTGTACAATGCCGGAGGGAAAAAAAAAAAAAAAAAAAAACTATCTGAGCTAATCTGAATAACTTTTGATCTTATGATTGGATCTTCACGTTCTAGGCCTCAATTAGTGCAGTCTATCTTTCAAGTTACGAAATCAGACACATAAACGTTCTTTCCTGATAAACATACCTTTTTTTCAAAGGATTCGAATTTCTGACCCCTTCCCCCCCGCGCGTAAAAAAAGGGGAAATTCACAATCTGGGGTGTATGGTCCCCAGAGTTTTAGCAGCAGAGAGATCTAAATTTTGGGTCCTTAAATATTTATTTTACTTTTTGCGTATTTCGCCACATCTCGAGATCTTTTTGCAGCGAATTAAAGCGTTTTGCACTCAATTATAAAATTCAATTTACCGAAGATAAATTCCACGCAAAAAATTAATTTTACTAAATATTTAAAATTTTTTATGATTTATTAAATAATAGGTGAATAAACTAAGTGTAAGGCGCAAAATTTTTTACGCAAATACAAAATTTGGGAAAAATTGGTTGAGTAGTTCCTGAGATTTGTTTCTCAGGAACTATCCAGCCAATTTTACCCAAATTTCGTATTTTGTCACATAAAATTAAATACTTTAAAACAGCGTTAAAAATTGTAAAACGTACAATTTAAAATCTTTTCGACTGTATATTAAATAAAATAATAAAAAATAAATATTTAAAATTTTTTTTTTGCATCCAAATTTTTTTTGTCTTCGGAAAAACAAATTTCATAATTCTGGGCAAAAACTTTCCAATTCGCATAAAAAGTTTTCGAAACATAGCGAAATACGCAAAGAGTAAAAACTACATTAAGGGGTCAACCAAACCGTGGGGACCATATTTTCCAGATTGCAGCTACCCCCTATATGTTGGGGGTCAGAAATCTAAATCCGTTGAAGAAAATGTATGTTTATTCAGAGAAAGTACGTTTTTATGTCTGTTTTCATAACTTAAAATATCGCTTGCACTGATTAATTAGCATAGTTGAGGTCACTCCCTCGAACCATTAAGTTAGAGTCCTAGAACGTGAAGAATCAATCATTAGATTAAAAGTTATTCAGCGTGGTCCTTTTTTTTTTTTTTTTGGCTCATTGTACATTTATTACGTAGTCGACACAACTAAGCCAAATCCTGACCAATTCGGACATTAAAAAAATTTCTAAAAAAATCTGGAGAAAAAAATTATTTGATTTTAGAATTCTCGAGTATTATTTTCGAAATATAAAATGAATATTATTAATATATTGAAAAATATTGGGTAATTTTCTTTAAAAATCTAATGGTATTATTTTTTTATCGTTAAAATGGATAACCATCACGCTAATTAAGTAACTAAGAAAGGCCGATTTCCCTAATCCCTTCAGATAAAATAATATTGCAGTTTAAATGTTTTGTTAAAGTAAAATTTAATTAAGTTGAGAATACTTTTAGTTTTTTTGTTACAGCAGTTAATAAGCTGTTTTAAATTGTAACAGAATTGTAGTTGTAGAATTATAAATGGTACAAGAAATGTATATTGCTGTACTGGGTTGGTTGTTTTGGAATTAATTATTTTGGAATTGATTATGTATTATAATTACTTCATGTGTTTCTTAAATGCTTCTGTTTTAAACCTATGGAAACTTTTAAAATTATTTTAATAATTTTAAATTTGTTGCACAGATAAAATTGTGATCGAAATATATTATCCAAATTAATTCAAGTTTAAATTATTCAATGATAGAATTGAATCTTTTAAAAAAATCCCAAGTAAAATGCTGTAAAAGTGTAAGAGTATTTAAATAAACGAACTTGTTAAAACAAATGTTTTAAATTCTAGGATCATGATTAATTATAATAAATTCATAAATAGTTTTTAAAAGGCAATATGTTGAAAGGAAATTTTAAAAAAGATGATGAAATGTTCTAAGATGCTCATAAATTTTATTTATCATATTGTTTGAATATTATTAATATTTGAATATGAATAGTATAAATTTAAAATACGTGTTACAAATTTTGTCATGTTTCATGTTTTACTTTTTAAATATTTTTTCAAACTATTAAAGATAATGTTGTGGAAAACAAGCAGCATACAAATTTATATATATATATATATATATATATATATATTTAAAAAATAATTATGTTTCTGCAGCTTAATTTATCAAGTTTACATAATTAAAAAAAACACTTCTTCAAAAAATTAGACTCTTTTTAATGCTATATTAAATAATTTTAGAAGTTAAAAATATTAAAGATGCATTTATCATAATATCTTTCCTCAAATCAGCTTTAATGATACTTAAGCAGTCAGTCCAACAATTTACTCGAATTTTTTATATAATTGGAGTATAATTAATTCTTCATCAATAACTTTTTCAAACTTAAAAAGGATCAAAAGAAAGCTTAAAGATTGAAGAAATTTTAAAGTAGTTAATTTTAAGAAACAAGAAAACAAAATTCGTAATTTAAATTGTCTTCCTAATTATAGGAAATGTCATGAAACTTTTAGAAGAGTTGTTTCATTTAACACTTATTTGTAATAAATTATTAAAATGGAAGTAAATAGAAGGTGTTTTGTAAAGAGCATTCTTAATATGCACTTTACAGTCCTTGTAAAAAATAAGATTGAAAAAAAATGTACACTTGTTCGGAGGTCTCAAGCGAATGTAATTAACAGCAAGACATGTTTGATTGCGATAGGAAACAGATTCGTTGAAAAGTGATAAATAGAAACATCTTCAAGTTTCAACATCCAATTAAACTCGTTTTGATGTTTACTATAATCGCATTCCTCTAATGTAATCTGTCAGATTTTGATTTCGATTTTTTTTTTTTTTTTTTACTTAAATATTAATTTGATATTAATTTGTAGACTAAGCTTCGTAGTTTTTTTTAAAATTTTTTTTCATAAGAATACAAAAAATCTATACTATGGTCTATACCAGGGATGGGCAAGCTTTTTTGGCCGTGGGCCAAAAATCGAAAAAAAAAATATTTGGTGGGCCAAGTAAAAATTTCTCAAATAAAAAAAAAAAAAAACGATATACAAGTTTTAATTTAAATATTTAATGAGATGAATGAAATTGCGATTTCATTTTTAAAAGTTCCTTATATTGAGGTTCGAAGTGAGATTTACTTATTTTAAGGAAGGAGGATAAATGTTTGTCAATTAGTCTACTTCTGAAATGATTTTTTCTAAGGTTCATAGTTGAAAACACTTGTTCACATATATAAGATGAAGCAAACATAGCACTGATTTTCTGGGCATGAGATATTAAATTTGGGAAACTAGCTTTTGGTAATAATTTGTAAAACTCACACTTCGGCATATTTAGAAACAACTGCTTCAGATGATTGTTAGATTGTAACTCAATTAATTCAAGCTGCAGATCCAACTTCACTGTTTCACAATTCACGTTGAAAGGCATGGTAAAAAAATCTAATTCTGTTTGAATGGCACTGAAATTTTGAAATCTGCGTTCAAACTCAAAATGGAGATTTTTCAAGCCATCTTCATAACTCTTAAGCTTTTCCTTATTTACTGAGGGTATTGAATTTAACCTCGAGAAATGAGACAAGTCGTTCTTGGCTAGCTTCCCGGCAAACAGATTAAGCTTCAGTTTAAAAGCTTTGAGATGGGTCCAGATATCATCAATGAATTGATTTTTCCCTTCCATTTTAACATTCAAGTTGTTCATATGACAAAGAAGATCTGTGAAAAACGCTAAGTCTGAAAGCCATTCTGTATCTTCCAATATTTCGCACTCTGCTAAACATTGTTTCCCACGGAAGAACGACACAATGTCGTCTTTCAGCTGCCAAACTCGCTCGAATACACATCCTGCACTAAGCCACCTTACTTTCGTGTAATACAGTACATCAGACTATTCAGATTGCACAGACTGAAAAAAATCTCGGAATTGCCTGTGAGTAAGCCCACGAGATCGAATAGTATTAACAAGCTTTACTACTGCATCAAGCACGGGTTTTATATTCAATGCAGATTTACACAGAGCATCTTGATGTATAACACAATGTAGAAAAATAAAGTTATTCCCGGTATAGTTCTTATTAAAGAGTCCATGGAATCCAGATTTTTTTTTCCTGACATATTTGGTGCACCATCAGTCGTAATATTGCATATTTTTGTTATGGGCACTTTCAAAGGTAAAAGCCTTTCCTGAAACTCACGAAAAATATCACATCCCGTGGTAGTTCCCTTTAAAGAACGCATGCACGCCAGTTCCTCGGTAATTTCAAAGTTCTCATCTACACCTCTTATAAATAAAACTAATTGAGCGGTATCATTTATATCAGTGCTTTCATCCATAGCTATTGAGCAAAATTTAAATTGTGCAATTTTTGACTCCAATTGTGCTGCCAAATTTTTATCGATTGCTTCGATTCCAGAAGTCACTGTTTTTCGCGATAAGCTTACAGCCTCAAAATTATTTTTCATGTTTGGACATAAAACATTACAAACTTGAAGCATTTATTGTTTAACAAACTCCCCATCACCCAGAGATTTATTATTTTTAGCTATATTGAATGCTACAATGTAACTTGCATGCGTAGCTGCTTCTTGAACACTGTTTATATTCTTGAACAAGACGGCCACATAATTTTTTTAAGAAGATTTTCTGCATTTTGTCTTCTTTCACATCCAGACATTGCGTCGTAGTTCGCATTCTTGTGCTTGACTGTAAAATGTCGGTTAATGTTGTATTCTTTAAAAACTGCTACTGCGTCATTGCAGATAAGACATACTGGTTTATCTTTAACAACTGTAAAAAAGTATTTCCAATTCCATTCATCATTGAACGCACGGCACTCTGAATCAACTTTGCGTTTTTTAGTTGCCATTTATGGGTTAAAAATTTTTACAAATAACTAAACAAGTACTAGCTATTTTATACATATAATAATTTCACCATCATTTACAATAACGTTATATGTGAGAAATCTTTCCGTACGCAATAAATAATTCACGCCCCCAAAAAAATGAAAAAGCCGCTCGTTGGAGCTTAAAATGCGCAGTTTGCCACATGTCAAGCACAATTCACCTACATTAGATTCCGTATTGTCTGCTCCCCGAGAAAGACAAACGCTTGTTGGCGCCATTCTACAGCTATTCTATGAAGAACTTCTGCTTTCAAAATTTTACCAATTGAAAAGCTGTCTGAAGCTATTGCCATCAATTTATGTTTTGTAGAACAAAAATAGAGAAAGTAAAAAGGTCACCAGTACTTTATTAAAAAAGAAAAAAAAACTAGCTTTATACAAAGTATGCAAATATGTATATTGTTTATATTTGCGGCGGATCGGCAAGTTAAAATTCTATCCGCGGGCCGGATAAAACCTTCCGGCGGGCCACTGTTGGCCCGTGGGCCGTAGTTTCCCCATCCCTGGTCTATACTATACTGTGGTCTTTACGGAACATCCTGTCTACATTTTTAAGTTTATTAATGTAGGGCGAGTTTTAGAATAGTGTAATAAAAGGGATAGCGAATGGTATTTTTACTGTATTTAAAATGAATAAACATTTTATAGCTAACATAAGGTGTCAAAGACATATGATAAGATTCGAATTTTATGAGGAGCACAACTGAACGACGTATACAGAGTTCATGCAGCGTATACTACTCTTCAATGTTCCGCCGAACGAAGAAACTAATCGTATGATTATAATTTTTTGTTGTTGTTATAGACTATACCGGGAATTTCAAAAATGAATATCCATCTAAAAAATTAATATAAGAAAAATCAAGATAGAAATGTAGGGTTTCATGCCTTCTGTTTAGAAAAAAAAAGAATTTATATATATATATATATATATATAAATATGGGTGATTCTTTTTAAACATGACAATTCGGACCAAAAATTTTCTTAAAATTTAAAGTCTTCAAAATAATCTAATTTTTTTTTTGTATAGTTCTTTCGTTACACTTATTAATATCTTAGGGACAGCAGTGTAGTTTATTCACATTTGCTCGAGAAAAAAAATTAAATAGAAATTCACCAAATCTTAAATTCCAGGAAAATGACATATTTGCTTAGAAGTTTAAAAAACAGTCATTTTAAGTTAATAGTAAGTAACTCAACTTAAGCCTTTATGTTAGATGGACCATAAATTGCTTAAATTAATTCTTTTTATCCACTGTCGAAAGAAACAAAAAAAAATTTGTTGCTGATATGTACAGAATAAAATTGTGTATAATAATCAATCATAAAATAAATAAATAACTTTGATTAGATCCAAGCATATAACAATCACACATAAACTTGGTATTAGGTTAATATTTGCTTTCCCTCCTTACAGTATTAGCAGTTAAAAAAAATTTCTAATAACACTTCAATGTTCTGGATTTCATAAGCCAGGAAAATGACATCCAGGATAATGACAAATTTGCCATTTTAAAGCATATAACTTTAGTTTAATTTTATATTTTGGCCTAAGACGTTTATATTCTGCAGAAAACAACAGGGTTTCTTAAAATAACTCAGATAAATCTATGTTATTAATGATTATGTTATTAATGATTTCAAGAAGCCTGGATAATGAGAACACAAAAACCTACTCACCTTGAAAAAATTTTTGAAATAAATTTTGAACCAGAAAATTGGTTCTTTATTCATGCAACAAAACATGTTCATATAGGAGGATATCTAATCAATCTATTAACATAAGATATTGATTGCTGGCCCTATCTATTTTGGTCATAAACCACTAAATAAAAGTAGCCAGGAAAATGACAGATATTCTTTGGACAAACAAATTATTGACGGAAAAAATTATTTTAAACGAAGTTTTTGTAAATAATACCCTCCTTGCATATTCTAGAAATGCTTGCACCGGTTGAGATAAAAAAAATTAGATATTGAAAAATTTATGGGAAGTTTTGAAGCTATAAGGAAGCTTATTGGAAACATTGTTTAGGACATGCCAGGAAAATGGCATTTATATATTCAATTAAATTTTTTAAGTATACAAAACAGTCAAAGCTAGTGCAAAGTCATTTTAAAATGCTAACAGCAATGCTATTTATTAATTTTAATAATAAAAAGTTCTTTTAGTATTATAATATTAGATCTTGGAGCAAGGGACAGTGAATTGTCATATTTCGTGAGAATCACCCTCATACATACATTTTTACATATATTTACATTATATGTAAAATATAAATAAATAATACATACATTTTTACATATTCGATCATTCTAAGTGGAATATTTGCATCAACGATTCTTATTAGTAATTTTTTTTTGTTGCGAACCTCTTTTGCGGATTGCACCATGTTGTTTCTATCAATCTGTTTTTCTTTAATTAGTTTTTGTTTTAAATTAATTATATTATATATTATATTCAGGGAAATATATATATATATATATATATATATATATATATATATATATATATATATATATATATATATATATATATATATATATATATATATATATATATATATATATATATATATATATATATATATATATATATATATATATATATATATTCCTATTGCACGCAGTTATACTTTTCAGGAAAACGCTATATTGAAGGTTATATAAACGCTATAACTATAAGATTTTCTGAAAATGTAGAATACTAAAATTTGGTTTTTGAGAAAATCTGATTGGTGTCTTGTCTATACAGATATCCCTTATTAAAATCAATACTAAAAAAAGAACTTTAATTGATATTGGTTATTGATTTAAGAAAAATGCATATCTTTAAGATTCTATAAAAAAAAACAAACAACAACGAATAAATGAATAAGTTTTTTTTAAAACGGAATGAAGTTTTTTTAATGTAAATTTTTTTAAAAACAATTCTTAAAGTTATAACGGGTGGACAAAGGGTAAAAATTCGTTTTAGGCACAATCGATACATCGTAACAATGATAATAAAATTAAATCGATTTTTTTGTTGACATAATTTTCACCCGCGGCACGCACATTCACTAAGCTTATTGTTCATGTAAAGTGAAAGGAAAGATAACTTAAGAAATAATTTTCTACTGGCAAAAAGTATTGAACTCTAAAGATTTCAAAAGGTTGGGTCCAAAACGATTGGATGGTCATATGAACGAGGTATAATATCTGCGAAAATAGTAAATAATAGGTGAAATATCAATTTAAATTTCTTTAAGTTTATGCTTGAAATAAATGAAATCAATACTGTGTGATGATTGTTTGATAATCTTTTACACAAAATGCAAAATATCTTAATATTAGAGTTTTTTTCCCCCTAATTAAAATTTACCCGCTTATCTAAAGGGGATTTTGGTTATGTAATTGAGGTAGGCTCAGACTGTTATTGATTAATACCTGTGGTAGCTGTTACTTACTGATAAATTGAATTTTATATGCACTATTTCATTTACTGACAGGTAAAAGTCAAGATACTAGAATACTTTGTGCTCATCATTTATTAATACAAGTTAATTATTGATACTAGTTGAATTTCGTAGATATCATTTGTAGTGTAAATAGAAAAAGTATAGACCAAAGGAATATCTACCGATCAACATCTATTAGTTGTTGATATTAGTTGAATTTTGTTGATATCCGTTCCATTGCAAGTAGAAACAGGTACAGATCAATGTAAATTCTTTGATGGGAAGAAAATATTTTCACTGATTAGTCATTTTCCATAGGAATAAAATACACTGCGTGTGAATAGTATTGAAGTTTTACAATTAAATGGTCAAAATAATTTTTCCCTAATGGTTATAAAAAATAAATAAAAAGAATGATACTAATAATAAAAGCAAACCAACACGAAAATAATCTAAATCAATTTTTCTTTTAAACGAAAGATAATTTTTTTTAAAAATAAGATAATGTGCTTTTACTGAGAAGAAGAGATCTTGAATTTCCTACGCTGAATAAAAAAAAGGAAAAGATTTTTCTTATAAGACTGTTTTCTATTATTGAAAAGAAGATATCTCGAATTTCCTATGCTGAATAAAAAGAAAAGAGGAAAAATAGAAAAAAGTTATATTTCTTCATAAAATTATATTCTATTATTGAAAGGAAGAGATCTTGAATTTCCGACGCTGAATAAAAAGAAAAGGGTTAAAAAAATAAAAAAGAGATTTTATTCCTAAGATTGTTTCCTATTACTGAAAGGAAAAGATCTCGAATTTCTTACTTTGAATAAAAAAAAAAAAGAAAAAAAAAAAAAGATAAATAAAGACGATTTCTCCTCGATTTTGAAATTCAATTTCAAAAATAAAGGAATTACCTTAAACAGAAATTTAGACAAATTTATATAAAAAAGTAAGTTTGAGAACATGTACAACGACAGCAACGATATGAAATTTCCCGTGTCTGAAAGCTTTGTATTGAAATACAATACTTATTTATGGAAGTTTCTTGCTTTCTTTAGAATAAATATCGAGATTCCAAAACATAGAAAACGTTTTTCACGTATGTTATATTTTTGGGCACTTTCATTGTGGTTCATTGTGACACTTTATAATTTTTATATTTCTATCATGCTTGTAAGGAAATATCCACAGACTGCAAGATCAGTCATTTGCAATTATATCATATTTGCCATTTCGATAATTTTGTGGATTTTCATGTATCGAAATAGACTTAATATTCTAAAATATAGCTTGAAATTGAACGAATTGAACACAGAACTTTTCATTTCGCGTTTTGATAAATCTCTGTATGTGAATTCAGCTGTAATAGTAACTTTCAGTTCTGTTCCGATTTATGTTACCGCGATAGTGGTACTTGGCGAGGGAAGTGAGGGTTACGTAGTATTTGGCTACTATGTTGACTCTCGGATTCTGCATTTCTATAAGTTTGTTACTTATTACCTTCATTATTCTTATTCAATGTTTTTCCCAAGTTTGATAAGTATTTTGTTGTGTCTATTGTACTCCAATTGCAACTTCTTGATGACAGAGTATGAAAAGAAGCTTCAAAAAACGAAAGTTGGAGATTTTTCAGTACAGCACGTAAATACACTTCAAGCAATATTTACTAGAGTGAGAGAGTTAAACAATACATTCTCAACGCCTACATTTTTAACTTTTACTTTGTTCTTCATGCATATGAGTTCTTCTTTCTATACAGTAATACTTACAGCTACAACTAACGATATTATATTAATCGATTTTACGTACATAATGACTTTTACAAGTATTCCGATTGTACTTTTGTCATTTATTGCTTCAGATGTACACAGAAATCATGAACGCTTAAAAAGGTTTATTGATAAAATACACGAAAATGAATTAATAAGTACAAAGTCGGAAGTCTACAAAATAAAGCTACTTAAGTCGTTCAAAAGAAGAAATAGTTTAGACGTATCTGCTTGCAATCTTCTTACCATCAATCGCGGTTACATTTTTTCAGTATTTGGTGCTTTACTTACTTATAGCTTATTATTAATCAGCGTCAGTCCAAGTTTTGAAACTTATAATTGTATAACATAATAAGTTTTGCATGCATAAACGTAATGATGAAGCATTTTAAAGAAGATTAGAAATCAAAATGTGTCATGAAAGCATCTTCTATACTTCACGGCAATTGAATTTTAGATTTGTATATTTAAGTCTTATTATATATATGTGACGACATCCCTTTCTTTGAGAGATGGTTTTATTTCGGTTCGTTCATTCAGTCACTTTTAATGATGACAAGAACATTTCATATTATATATATTTATTTTCAGTATTTGGTGCTTTACTTACTTATAGCTTATTATTAATCAGCGTCAGTCCAAGTTTTGAAACTTATAATTGTATAACATAATAAGTTTTGCATGCATAAACGTAATGATGAAGCATTTTAAAAAATATTAGAAATCAAAATGTGTCATGAAAGCATCTTCTATACTTCACGGCAATTGAATTTTAGACTTGTATATTTAAGTCTTATTATATATATGTGACGACATCCCTTTCTTTGAGAGATGGTTTTATTTCGGTTCGTTCATTCAGTCACTTTTAATGATGACAAGAACATTTCATAATATATATATTTATTTTCAGTATTTGGTGCTTTACTTACTTATAGCTTATTATTAATCAGCGTCAGTCCAAGTTTTGAAACTTATAATTGTATAACATAATAAGTTTTGCATGCATAAACGTAATGATGAAGCATTTTAAAAAAGATTAGAAATCAAAATGTGTCTTGAAAGCATCTTCTATACTTCACGGCAATTGAATTTTAGATTTGTATATTTAAGTCTTATTATATATATGTGACATCCCTTTCTTTGCGAGATGGTTTTATTTCGGTTCGTGCATTCAGTCACTTTTAATGATGACAAGAACATTTCATAATATATATATTTATTTTCAGTATTTGGTGCTTTACTTACTTATAGCTTATTATTAATCAGCGTCAGTCCAAGTTTTGAAACTTATAATTGTATAACATAATAAGTTTTGCATGCATAAACGTAATGATGAAGCATTTTAAAAAAGATTAGAAATCAAAATGTGTCATGAAAGCATCTTCTATACTTCACGGCAATTGAATTTTAGACTTGTATATTTAAGTCTTATTATATATATGTGACGACATCCCTTTCTTTGAGAGATGGTTTTATTTCGGTTCGTTCATTCAGTCACTTTTAATGATGACAAGAACATTTCATAATATATATATTTATTTTCAGTATTTGGTGCTTTACTTACTTATAGCTTATTATTAATCAGCGTCAGTCCAAGTTTTGAAACTTATAATTGTATAACATAATAAGTTTTGCATGCATAAACGTAATGATGAAGCATTTTAAAAAAGATTAGAAATCAAAATGTGTCATGAAAGCATCTTCTATACTTCACGGCAATTGAATTTTAGACTTGTATATTTAAGTCTTATTATATATATGTGACGACATCCCTTTCTTTGAGAGATGGTTTTATTTCGGTTCGTTCATTCAGTCACTTTTAATGATGACAAGAACATTTCATAATATATATATTTATTTTCAGTATTTGGTGCTTTACTTACTTATAGCTTATTATTAATCAGCGTCAGTCCAAGTTTTGAAACTTATAATTGTATAACATAATAAGTTTTGCATGCATAAACGTAATGATGAAGCATTTTAAAAAAGATTAGAAATCAAAATGTGTCATGAAAGCATCTTCTATACTTCACGGCAATTGAATTTTAGATTTGTATATTTAAGTCTTATTATATATATGTGACATCCCTTTCTTTGCGAGATGGTTTTATTTCGGTTCGTGCATTTAGTCACTTTTAATGATGACAAGAACATTTCATAATATATATATTTATTTTATGATTCTTGAATATATATATATATATATTTAAAATTAAATACGAAAATATACATGTGCAACATAACATACAAATTCCGGAGCCGATATTCTTCTATAGCTCTATATTCTTTGCCCATTGCTCCCTTCTCATCTATACTCTTTCCGCTTCCAATCTATCTTGAAAATCCTTTTTCTCTCACCAAAAAAAGTCCTTCGCTTCACCTTACTCCACCCCCACTCTAGGGGAACGACACTTCCTGTTTCTCTCACACCTCTGCCTCTCAGATCAAGGGTCAATTAAATGCGTATATATATATATATATATATATATATATATATATATATATATATATATATATATATATATATATATATATATATATATATATATATATCTGTAAATCCTTTTCTTAATTTACTTATGAAATGCTTTATCATACTTTTAAATTCACATCCTGTCTTTTAATCTATTTTTGGTACAAGTATGCATTAATTAAAAGTAAGACATTTTCCCCTTTGCTTTTTGTGGGAATCGCGCGACTTATTTAATAAACCAATTACATTTACTAAGATTTCCCTTATTCCTAAAATAAGAAAATATACGGATTTTCTTTGCAAGATTTTCCCTAACTTTTATTGACCAGCACGACGATTTTGTGTTACTCTCTCTTGTTTTTCATCATCACATAATGATTAAATAAAATTAATTTTCTCTTTTTAAAATCCTGTGCCTGTTTGTCCTGCTCGCACGACTGCCGTCATCATAAGCCTTGCAAGATTTTAAGACCTGATGAAAATGGACGTAGGATTAATGAAATGCTTCTTCAAAATATATAAATAATAAATTAACTAAAGAGCACGCAGATACTATGTTGAAGAATGGAGCTTATTGTTTCGCTTTTAGAAAGAAATGTCATTTATACATAATAATAAACGTGGCTGTGTGTGTGTCTGTAATCACAATATATTGCCCCAGAAGCCTCGCCCAGGCACGAAACTCGGCACATAATTGTGTTTTGACATAATGAAGAAGTATTTTTTTTCTTTTTCAAAAATTTGGATTAGTTTTTTAGTTATCAGTCATTTTGTAAGAAAATCTATGCTTTTTCGTCTTCAAAGAGCCATATTCAAAAAACTATTTAAAAATGCATATACTTTTCTCCACTCTTATAAATGTATGCTAATGCGAACCTTACAATTGAAATATTAATTTTCGACAACTTAAATCAATAATATACGAAGGAATTAATAATTTAATTGTAAGGTTCGCATTAGTTTACATTTATCAAAGTGGAGAAAAGTTTAACTTTTGTATTAAAAATGTGGAAACATATTCAATACGTAAATAGAACGCTTCGCTTTGATATATTTGTCGCTGTTCATAATTGTTATAAGTTTTTCTTCTTCTTTCCACGCTCTATTTTTTTTTCTTAAGTGAAGACGATAATTTTTGTAGCGATATAGAAATAGAAATTGATACCATAAAAAATTATATAGAAATAGAAATTGATACCATAAAAAATTAATTCGTTTTCGTGTTCTTTTCATGCATTTAGCATTTTAGTTTTTTTTTCCTTAAGCGTTGTAGCTATATAATATATAAAATAGGAATTTAATTGTTTTTGAAGGAACGATCACACTTACCTTGAATCTCTTTGGTTTTTCTATTCTTTATTTTAACAGTTTTTATTAAATGTAATTAGTTATTTTCAGTTTGCAGGTAAGCACTTAGATTTTAATATTGAAGTTTCATGATTTGCTTTCATAGTAATTGTTGTTCTAAAGTATTCGTATTTTGTCAAAGAAAAAGATATTAAGAGATTCTCAAAGAAGAAGAAGGGCCCAAGAAACGTCTATGGAACGTTAAAGAAGGATGGAACATGACCGAATTTCGACAAGCAATTCTAGAGCCCAAGAAGTATCAGAGAAACGTCAAAGAAGATTAGAAGAGGATCGTGTCTCAACTAGCAGTGCTAGGGCCCGAGAAACACCTGAGGAATGTCAAAGAAGATTGGATGAGGATCGTGTCAAGAGCTATAACACATCTGCTGCAGAACTGGATATGAAGACAAAATTGCAAGACAGGAACGCTTTAATTGTCCACTAATCTTCAGATTTCCTGCTATGTTTTAAAAACTTTATTTGTGAAAAACTTTAGCGTGGCGGGCAGCTGACCGCCTTAAGCGGCTAGTAGAAAATAAAAGTAAGTTTTCGCCAGTGTTCGAGGTTAATCGAAATACATCATGTAAAAGGAAAAATGTCATACTTTTAATAAATGCATATTTGAATCAAAAATATATTTATTACCGTAAAAATATAATAATATATTAAAAGACAGGATGTGAATTTAAAAGTGTGAGAAAGCGTTTCGTTTTGAATCATAAATTAAGAAAAGGATTTATATATAAGGATATATATATATAATATGGTAATAATTTTATAGTTAAAATGGATATTCATCATTCAAATTAAATAACTATAGTAAGATATAATAGAAGAACTTATATAATAGAAAGCCCAGTATTCCAAATCTACTTAAATAAAATGATAATGCTGTTCAAATGTTTTGTTAAAATAAAATTTTAAAAGTTGACAAAAATTTTAGCTTTTTGTTACAGCAGTTAATAAGCTTTCTTAAATTATACCGGAATTGTAGTTGCAGAATTATAAATGGTACAAGAAATGTATATTTCTCTACTGGGTTGATTTTTTAGGAATTAATTATGTTGGAATAGATTATGTATTATAATTAATTTACGTTACTTAAATGCTTTTGTTTTAAATAGAAGGAAATTTTTAAAATTATATTAATAATTTCAAACTTGTTGCATAGTAATATTATTATCAAAATATATTATGCAAACTGATTAAAGTTTCAATTATTCAATGATAGAATTGAATCTTTAAAAAATTTTGTAAGATAAACAAATTTGTTAAAACACAAATATTTTAAATTAGAATCATGATTATATATATATATATATATATATATATATATATATATATATATATATATATATATATATATATATATATATATATATAAAATTCCAATTCTCTAGTATGTAACACGCGTTAACCAGATTCTATGGTGGGGTACCTTTTCATAGATGAAGGTTGACATAGTCGTTAACTAATATCAACACATTGATGACCTTCGGACGTGATGTGAACCTGCCTACTTTGATAGAAACTTCGAAATAAACGCGCTTATCTTAACAGTGACGCTCACTACGATCTGAACAGCCCTACTTCGAGGGATGGTCCACATCGAACTTGCTACTTGTGACAGCGACATTGACCTCCTTTACGCTGTTGCTTCAAAATCTCGATCACACAACATTCAACGTATACACTCGGCTACTAAAGATAACACAGGAGCGACCACGACCGTGAACTCGATCAGCTCTCACGATCAACACTCAAACAGTGCAGTGATCTTAATACAGCTCTCCCGGCTTCTCACGAAACAGCAATGAATTAACTAGTAGTAACCGTTCTTCGAATTCTGTCACAAATCAAATTCTGGTGGGGGAGTTCTGTAGTGTATCTACCACTACAAAAATATAATTCCAATTCTCTAGTATATAAGACATGTTAACTCGATTCTATGTTGGGGTACCTTTTCATAGATGAAGGTTGACATAGTCGGAAACAACTCTACCCACATTAATATATATATACACTTACATAAATTTTTATCGTGAACAAAGAAATATATAACATTAGAGGTTTGTGAAATACAAGATTGTCACCCAATCGGAATTTAAGAACTGTAGTGCTCGGTGTTGTTAAATAATCTACTTATTTTACTTGAAAAAAATTATGTAAATACAATTCCAAAATCAGCATTGTTTAAAAAAGCATTTAGTATTATGTAGCTTTAGTGGGACGTAAATTAAGTACCTATACCTACTTACATAGGTTTGTCAGTTTTAGGTTTTCGATAAATGTCTCCGTTTTCGTGTAATTTACATAAGAAAATTTTTAACCACTATGCAGATCAGTTTTGGATAAAAAAATTAAACTTAGAAAAGTATAAAAACAGATAAATGCGAAGTATTCAAAATCACTAAATACCTTTAAAAAGGAAATTCTACCTTTAAAAAGGAAATTCTAAAATTTCACAAGGGCTATTTACTTTAATCAATTAAAACGCCGTTTTTATATCCCACCATTTTTAAAAAATTACTCAAAATCTAATAATATTTTATGACCAAAAGTTTTTTCAAAAAAAAAAAAAAAAAAAATCAGAAAATAAAATAATCAAAAATTTAACCTAAACTCAGAAGCGGAGAAAAGATCTCCGCAGAAAAAAAATTAAATTATAATTACTTTTTTTTTTCTTTTCTTTTAAGGGACCAAAAAATACGAGGCTATTTTTTACCAAAACTTTTTTAGATCAATGAAATATTGACGTTTCATGTGATCCATTTCTAATTTCTTTGGAATCTTTCTTGTCATAAATTACAGCTCAATATGTCGAATCGATAACAAATTGATCTTAATTCGCGATCGCAACACTCGATACGCCATCTAGCGGGAGACTGTAAATATCGTGCATTAGTTCCCACATAACCATTGGCAATGACGGACGCCATTTTCTTAGCATCAAAAAAGAAGCAAAATTTCCCTAAAGAAAAGGTAAAACTTCTTGAAAAAACTAATCAGAACATGCCAAACATTGAAGCAGAACACGCCAAGCATTTGAAGAACAACTTCTCAATATTTTTTACCTTTCTATTACCAACAACATAACATGATTTCATGATCACTTGCTGTTACAGATGTGTGTATTGCGGTAAAATAATTTTTCTGTCTTCAATTCATTACAAGTTAAAATGAAATCAACATTGCTTTCGTCATTCCAATGAATAAATGTGTTCCAATGAATTCCATACAGAACTGTAATAGTTATAGAATATTCTTCTTCTTCATAGAATAGTATATATTTCTGTATCTACATAATTCAGAAAACAACAATAAAGAATAATCCGAATTACTTGAAAAAGTATCTTTTGTGCTGATTATAAATAAATTTTTTATCGTTTTCTTGGCAAGTGTTTTTTAGTTTTGAAAGAATTTCAACTAGAATACAGCTATTCTGTTTTTAAGCTACACATTAAAATTCATATCGAGATCTTACAATTATAAAATTTTGATGTGTGGTATGTTACCTAAAAGTAATGAAGGGATAAACTATGTATATATTATTTGAGAATAAAGTTTTCAAACAAAGAACATATCATTTTGGAATTCTCCGGACTTATAAATCAGGTAAGTGTTATGATTTTTATAATAAAAAATTTGCTTGTAAATAAATTTTTTTCTTACTTGATGATCGTTCTCTACAAAATGGTTTTTTTACGTCTGATTAAATACTATAAGAATTAAAAAAAGAAACAATAAAGAAAGTTTTTATTGAAAAATGAGGAATTTTTAAAATCGTTTTTATCCTAATAATTCTTTATTTTACGTTTTTTAGTTTATAATTTTTTTTCTAAAATTGTTGTCAAAATACTTTTTTTGAAAAATTAAATGGTATTAAATTATGTGTTTATGTATACTTCTTGCATATTCTAATATTTGAAGTAATATGATTCAGAAAAGTATGGAAGAAAAATTCGGTACTTACGTATTAACCACAGTTACAGATTTGGCAGATTTTTAAGTGCCGCCAATCTACACTTAAAATTTTTGGAAAAAATCTTAAAATGAAACACTTTGTTTAAAATCAAAGTAGTCAATCGGATTTCGGTGGAAAATGGGCCGATATAGAGTTTAGCATAGATTCAAAACAAACTTTTCTCTCACCTGATTCTATAGCCATTATGAACTCTAATAAATAAGATTCAAAATGAAATAACATTTCCAAAACGGACTTTTACTAAGATAAAGTTTCATGTTATGGACATTGGTACATTTTCGTTATATTTCACTCTTAAAAAAATAAAATTGTATCTTGTTTTGTTTTTGGCAAGTCCCAAAGACGTATTTTCGTAACACTTAAAATGGCGACAAAAAAAGAATAGTTCTTTTTTTGTTTCGTAAGCATTCTTTATTTTACGTTAAAATTTAAATGGGTCTTTCATGTTATACCATTAAATTTAGTAAAACTATTTCTTAGGCATTAGGTTTGAACTTTTATAAGAATATACCTATTTTTTTCTCTTTATTTACAAATATTTTTCCGATGTGTTCTGGATGTTCCTTCTCTAAAAAAAAAGGAGATACCATTTTGTTTTCGTTTGCATAAGAAAGAAAACAAGCATTTTTCTTTTTTAAATTTAATCTGCCACAATAAAGATGGAACGTTACAATGCTACATGCTACATTAAAGACGTCTCCAGTGTAACTGAATGACTGTTCATATGGAAATCGCAGGGATTCGGCACATACAACAACGCCCCCTATAGTTCGTTGCGATCGCGAATTGCAATTATCTCTTTTCTTAAACACTACGATAACTTTTAGTTGGCGCTGACGTCATAGGTCACATGCGTGCTTAATGGTTGTCTTCTTCTTCTTGGAGTGCAAGTACCCAATACTGATAAAATTGCCATAATCATATCGTTGGTTATGATATGTGGGAACCTTAATCTCCGTAGCCCCCTGACCCTCAACTGGCTGTTGCAGAAATGCTCTACTTTTTAATGAGATATTTCATCGAATGATGTTTTGTTCTAATTGAAAGCATCTTGCAATCTAGTTTGACAAAGATGATAATATGGCTCAACTAAGCCAACGTGTTATGTTTGTGGGAAATTTGAACTACATTTATATTCAAAAAGACCCAAAATTTAACAGAGAGTTGCTAAAAAGAAATAATGTACGTTACTTTTATATAAACGTCTAGATGTATTGCACATATCATCCAATAGGCTTTTCACTCCCATCAATATAATGGCTTCGTCAGCAATTATTGCATTGCCTGTCGATACTTCAGATTCGACATCATGTCCCAGACATCTTCTAAACTCACCAAAAAAAAAAAAAAAAAACAAAAAAAAACAATCCAGAGCTTCTCGAGCCGAACTGAATAATTAAAAATTCTTAAATGAACAAACTTAAAGTATTTCACTATAAAGTTAAAAATAATTATTTTTTTAAGTGTATAAATGCATGGCGTTCTAAATACAGTGGCGATAGCAGCGACACTATTCAAGAATATAAAGATGTAATTCAGGAATTCTCTTTTCAAATGCTATACGTTCAGTTTTTTCAGGGAAAAACGAGATTTTTATACTACTTTACTTTTCTTTGATATTTTTTATAGCTATAAAACTTTTAGTTAATTAAGTTTTTTTTTAATATGTATAATTATGGATATTCTGAAGCTTATTATGCTATTATATTATAAGGGTTTGACGCACGTGAGTGCAAAAATTTAATGACAGCAGGGTTACAAGAGAACGTAAGGGGAGTATACTATCTGTTGTATATAACAGATAAAATATTTCACGTGCGAGTATTTGTGGCAAATGTAAAGTTAGGATCAACGTACCAATCACAATAACGGTCGAGTATTTAATAGCAAAAGGTAAGCAAATAAGTAAAAGAATAAAATGTTTATTGTTACTTTGTTTTTTTCTTAGTAAAATATTCAAGAAAAGGGTTATCTTTGCAATTGTTACATTTGAATAAGGCGATTCATTTAATAGGTGATATACTGTGAAAAGACACGGCTCAAAAAATACGGTAATTAAAAAAAACAAACAAAAACAAATTGCCAAAGAAATACTTGCGGGCACATGGATAGTATATGTTCAGGAGTATGATATACATTTAAGACCGTCGTCGTAGGTTTTCCCGTTCCACATCTTTTTAAGTTACAAATTTCATTCAGATCGGCAAAACCAACTAAAAAAATACATCTGATTATTTCTAATTCGCTATATATATATATACATATATATATATACATATATATATACATATATATATACATATATACATATATATATACATATATATATATATAATATATATATATACATATATATATACATATATATATATATAATATATATATATATATATATATATTATATATATATATATATGTATATATATATGTATATATATATATGTATATATATATATGTATATATATATATATATGTATATATATATATGTATATATATATATATATGTATATATATATAGCGAATTAGAAATAATCAGATGTATTTTTTTAGTTGGTTTTGCCGATCTGAATGAAATTTGTATCACATTTAAAACAATAGTACTTATGATAAATCGGCTCTATGTCTGTTGGCTCTAGTATTTAGAACGCACCTATTAGCTGAATTATTGAGTCAAAATCGGTTTTCAGTTTTTAGAGATTTTGAACCAGAAGTTCGCATTTCGTTTATATCATTATTATTAAAAAAAACACGATGGCTGATATATTTACCTCACAAGATGAAACTTTCCGCTTAAAATAGCACACATTTTTTCTTTTTTTTAAAAAAAAAATCGTAACCTCAAAAGCTTCTAAGCATAAAATATAATAAAATAAACAACATGAAATATTCATGTTACCAGCAAAATAGCTTCCAACAATGAACAAAACTTCCAACATCATAGTTACCGTAAAATCAACACAATTTATTCCCCAAAAATAGAAGGAAATAAAAGTTTTTTAAGGTTTTATACTCATTTATTTTTGCAGAAGTTTCCTCAAAGGGAGTTTAAATGCTTAAATAACTAAAAGGGAAATCTGTAGATGAACATGAAAATTGATATTACTAAATGCATTCCATAACGAAATGGATTACGGGACAATAACAATAAATAATTAAATATTTTTAACTAAAATAATGAAAAGCATTACTTAATATTTGCCACCTTCAGTGACCAACTCTGTCGCTTTTCATAATTATTTTATACAACATATAAACTTTAATAGAAACCAAGCCGAATGCACAACACAGTTGTTTTCAAACATTTTTATTTTTCAACCCCATCTTATATGTAACCCCATATATATAAGACATAAGAAGCTTCTATTAATCTTTAACACTTACTCATACTTTTAAAAAGCCACATCCTGTTCTTAAATCTATTTTTGGCTCAAGTATGCATAAATTATAAGTAAAGACATTTTTCCCTTTAATCTTCGTGGGAATCACTCGACCTGTTTCATAAACCAATAGTAATTTCTAAGATTTCCCTCTTTTCAATAAATAGAGACAATTTTGGATTTTTTGCAAGATTTTCCCTACCAAAAAGACTGATCGCTGATGGAGTAAACTTCACTTTTCGCTCGCCACTCAACAGAAAATGATCTAAATAAAAATTATTTTGCTTATAATTTATGCAAACTTGAGCCAAAAATAGATTTAAGAACAGGATATGGCTTTTTAAAAGTATGAGTAAGTGCTTCGATTTGAATATTTAATTAGGATAAAGTTTTATAGTGAAGAACTGACATAAAAAGATTAATAGAAGCTTTTTATGTGACCTATATATATATATATATATATATATATATATATATGTAACATAAAAAGCTTCAATTAATCTTTTTATATTAGTTCTTTTCTGAATATCCTTTCCTTTTATTTTATTTTTCTAATCGAAATGCTTTCTCAAACTTTTAAAAGCCACATCCTGTCCTTAAATCTATTTTTGGCTCAACTATGCATTAGTTAAAAGGAAGACATTTTTCCCTTTGCTTTTTGTGAGAATCTCGCGACCTATTTGATAAACCAATTACCATTTCTAAGATTTCCCTCTTTTCCCTAAGTAGAGACATTTTCGGATTTTACTTTGCAAGATTTTCCCTAACATATAATCGAGAGCACAACTTTTCGTACACACATTTTTCATGACTGCTCTGTCTGTAATTAATAAATAAATTTTGTACCCTCCTTCCCGGCCTAAGACCTGTTTTAATCCTTCCACTCGGCAACGAAGTTATATATATATAAATCATACGGTACATATACATAAAACTTACATCAAACTCTCGTGCATAAACTACACACATGAATTATTTTTTTACTCTCAACAACACTAACGTCATCGCACTTTTGATATGTTTGTTTTTGCTCTTTTTATATGTTTGTTTTTACACTTTTGGTATGTTGAAGCTTGTTTGCGAACGAATTGTCATGAGTTTGTTGTTGTCATTAACCGAAGCAAAAATTCGCCTTTAAAATATACATGTATGTTTTTAAGATAAGGATAATTATATTTTAATCTTTAAATATTCGTGAAAAGTTTTAAATGATATAATGTATAATTTCTATTCACTTCCGTTCTGTTAAGTCTAGTTCCAATTTACCTCAATATGCTCTTTGTGTTACGCGCACATTTGTTTAACGAACTAATTTAATCTTAAGAATAAGTATATATATATGCATTTAAAATTAATGATTCTTTTCTTATATAGTTTCGTAAAAATAGTTTATTGACTCTTATGTGTGCGTGTGTCTCAACTTTCAGTAATTATAAATTT
Source organism: Parasteatoda lunata (assembly GCA_949128135.1). Taxonomy (NCBI): domain Eukaryota; kingdom Metazoa; phylum Arthropoda; class Arachnida; order Araneae; family Theridiidae; genus Parasteatoda; species Parasteatoda lunata. The sequence continues at coordinate 31,331,989 of OX421970.1, read as the reverse complement.
TAGTGCTATTGAGTAGAAAAAAAAATTGTGGCAGCTGCTTTAAACCAAGAAATGTAAAAGAAAACTTTTGGTGTTTTACTGCGCTGAGACCAATTGGCGATCGAAATGGGCTGCAGGTGGCATAGAGCAGAACTCTCTACCTATGGCAACACTTCACATGCTTTCCCCATTAGCGTGTGGAAAGTCATAGAGGAAGGAAGTACGTTAGTTTCTCTCTTGATTTTCATATAGATTAGAATCTTTTAAGTTGGAAAACTATATGGAACTGAAAACTACATTAAGCATAGTTCTAAAGAAAAGTATCACGGAAATTTTAAAAAATATTTTTATTAAATAAAGAGGAAACATATTAAGAAAAAGGGAAATATCGTAGTACATTTCTGTACAACTGAAAAGAGGAGGAGAGGGAAGGGAGAAGGGCTAAAGTCATGAAACCGGTCTCTCCCCAGATGGCGTATTCGAGTGTTACGATCGCCAATGGTGTTTCATTACACTATTTAGGTGTAAAATAGTTGCCACCATTTGTGTTAAGATACATAAAATTTTTTGACAGTATAGTTTATAACAATTTGAGCTTAAGTATATAATATGTTTTTAATATCTTTGTATTTATTAAAATTTTTTTCGTTTTTTTTACCAACCTAGAATTTTTTTCTCAGATCAAAAATTTAAATAGGAGTATTTGACCGGTGCTTCCCACTCTTGTTTGGTATAGGGCTAGTAAGCCGGGACAGTCGTTGATTCTTCCATGCGACAGAATCCTGAAGTAAATAATTTATTCAACCTGCCAAAGAATTCGCCACAATTAAACAAACTTTTGCTTCAAAAATTGATTACGAATTAGCAAATTTGCATTTTTAAAATACTTTATTTCAAAAATTTTCGTACAGTCATTTGTACTTCATTATTAAGTATGCTGTGAAGTACTTGTACAGATTTTCAGTATATCTTTTAAAGAAATACATAATTTAAATATAAACACTGGGTAGGGGGTTGGGCTCATGTACAAGGGTTCAATCATCACCGGCCAAAGAATCCTCGTATACAAAATGGTGACTGGTGTGCATGCTAAATCTGTCAGGGTCACGAAATTCTCAAAGTTTCCAAAACAGATCAATGTTTCTTTGGATATTGGACCGGAGACTAGATGGTGACAATGGTGACTGGATGGTGACAATGCTGGATGGTACAAAACGGTGACTGGTGTATGCTAAATCTGTCAGGATCACAAAATCTTCCAAGTTCCCATAACAAATCAATGTTTCTTTGGGTACTGGAACTGCTCTGGTTCTGGTCAAAATTACGATCTACGGATGGATGGATAGTGTGTGAATGTGTTTTCTCTGCAAAGTGGGCTGTGGCGTATGTGTGTGGTAGAAGTCTAATTCTTTGCCATAGATGGAGCCACTGGAAAACAAGAAGAAGCACACCCCTATGCCTTAAAATATACTTTCCAGCATATAATAGCTTTGCTCAGAGGCAGTGTTATAGCCAATGAGGTTCTACAGAGGAGAGACTGTTGTTAGTTGAAAACTTTCCAGTATTGGCAAGTGTCTTAAGACAGCAGCAACAACATACCTTAACAAGAGTTCGTTGGTCGTATTGTTTAGTTCCATTTAATTAACAATAATTTGTATTGATGCTTACAAAGAGCAAGCCATAAGTGAACACTGCACCAAATGCTGTCAGAATGTATCCTCTTGATAATTTAAACATATTGCAAACAATCACGTCATACTTTTTCTTCCTTTTTAAAGATTTTAATACTCTAAGTTGATGTTTGTCAACATTTGCTTTATAGAGACTGTGTTCGTAAAACTTTTCAAGCGATAATTTCATGTTTTGAGTTCTATGCGTAATATTCGAAGCTGTCCATGTTAAGGATGTTGTTCCAACAATCGATAAAATAAGAACATAAGCGATTTCTAGAATGACATGTCCTTTCAAGTTATTTTCAGAGAGTAAAATCCATGATAAATAAGTGTTCATTTGCAAGAAAAATATCGAAAATGCGAGAAAAGACGGCATAGAGAGTAGTTCATTTAAATCTTTGAGATTTTCAAGAACATTTGGATATGTCTTTAAGTAAAAAATTAGAATCGTATGATTTTTAAATTTTTTGAGGTTTATTTGAAACATATGGATTAAATCACTATTTTGTTTATACATTAAACATAAAAGTACGGTAACTATACAAGGAAAGGTAAATGCTATCGAAAAGTAAAAAAATGCATACATGGTGGTCAATAAGCAATTAACTTTTGGATTAACAAAGTAACTATAAGCAAAAGATGAGTTGTAATAATATCCATATAAATGAATACACACTAAGTATACTGATATGAAAAATATAGATGTAGATAAGATTATTATTACTGCGAGATTACTAATCCTGCTGTTTAAATTAGGCATGCATTGAATACGTCGTAACCTTTCTAATTTAGACACATAATTTCTAATTTTACTTTCTCTTTTGTTAATGATTAACCACAAGAATGTTGAAATAATGCAAATGATCCATGTGCATGCAATCGATCTAGCATAGGTTGGATAATGTTGAATAAATAATATGAGCCCCCTAGTGTAGTCGATTAAAACGATAGAAAACACTACTTGTAATGTAATTTTAATGAATTGCACGAGATATTTGTTTTTAACTTTTGATGATTTCTTCTTGGTGTCTATACCAAATAACGCAAGGGTCTTCCATAAAAGTGAGTAAGTACTGAACATTTTTGTGTTTTTTTGTTGAAGTTATAACTTTTTATTCAATAGTACACTATAAAAAATACCCGTTTCCTTCCGTTTATTTGGCGTTTTAAAGCAGTTTTGCTGACGAAACAGTTTTCACTGTTTTTTATTTCTCATAAACGAATTTAAACCGAGAGTTAAAATTCTAGTTTTTGTCATACAATTTTGATTACGGTACGCTAACGTTTCCTTATTTCAAATCAATTTACGATTATGTTTAATACTTACTTTTGTTTTTATAAAGGAGGACCACTATATTTATAAATGTTTTTACTCTTAAACTTAGTTTTCAGCATGCAAGACTTTTAAGATAAGGCAGTTTCAGACTTTACTTCATGATAAAACACTCGCGTTCCATTAAAATGAACTAGGTTTGACTCCCAGTGATGGCTGGTCGACACGAATTTCACTCTCGACTCGCACAGACCACAGTGGTGCCGTAAAATAATTATATTTAGAGCGAGTACAGATTTATTTCGTAATTTTTATAGAGAAATTTTTTCCCCATGTTATAAAAAACTGTTGTGACTACTAATTTTAGACTTCGTTTTTACGGAACAACAATTTCCTGTATGGTAACAAACCATTGATTTACTTCGTAAGTTTTACGGGTTTGCACTGGTTCACTGACGGTTAAATACCGTAAATTTAACAGGATTTCTTTACAGTTTAAGAATCGTCTTATTACATAAGAACTTGCATGTAAACGATGAAGTATTCATTTTTTAATTTCTTTTATTATTATTCGGAGTGCAACATTTTAAAGTAGTTTTATTTCGTGTTAAACAATTACTGTTTAGTAGAGCTTATTTCATCTACTTTATATATTATTTTAGAATACATCATCTTTTATTTTTTCCCATATACGTAGGAAATTACAATTTAGCAAGCAGCAATAGAATTTTCATAGTTTTTATAAAAAGTTTAGATCTTTAACTAGTAGAAAAATAGTTTTACATTTAAACGTTGTTTGATAGCTTAAACATCGTTTAAATAGAAAGTGGTTTGATATTTAGGGGAATAGATTACACACTTTCAAATAATGCTGGAGAATTTAACGCATTTAGTTACCCAGTTTAAATCATAAACTGTTAGAAACACAGCATCGATTTTGTTTAAACTTCGTTAAATAGTTAAACAGTGTTTAAAAAAAACAGTCTGGAATCGATATTTTTTAATAAATTAGAAAATTTAACACTTTTAGTGGCACAATTTAAGTCTTTAGTGGCACAATTAAAGTCTTTAACTGTCAGGAAAACGATTTTTAATTTGATTTGAGCATTGTTTGATAGTTTAAAAGTGTTAAAATAAAATAATGTTTAACGTTTTGGGGAGTAGTTTCGATATCTTTAAATAACATGAAAGAATTTTATGCTTTCAGCAGCACATATTACATTAAAGAGTAGTATTCTTATAAAAGCAGTTTTTCTTTTATTTAAGTGAAATATAGGACTTTAAATTTCGGCTTTTCCATTAAATAGCTTCTAATCTTTCACACACATTGGAGCAGTTTTTTTAATTAAATAATTAAGAGTTCAACTTTTGAAAGTTTAATCAGTCTTATAACAGTTTTAGTGTCTTTAAAATTTTAAACTGGAGCTTTATTTTTCAATTTCTTTATGTGGTTTTGTAGACATTAGAAAAACTTCCCATTCTTTTTTAAAAAACTGATGTATTTAACATTAATACTAGTTTAGCCGTGGTGGCTTAGGGCAGTGTTTCCCAAACTTATGACTTTTTTGTACCCTTTCTAAATTTTTCGTAACACTGTGTACCACTAATAGAAAAATTAATGTATTTTTTACTATAAAAAATTGCACAAAAGTCAAAATTGCACAATCACAACTAGCTGTTGACACCACTAATTATTAACTGTTAACTCAGCAAAATATAGCCTATAGAAAAACACGTAATCGTAAAATTTCATGGCTAGCTTTGTTTCTAAATAAAATGTTTTGAAATTTTCGTTTGTTCCCGTACCTTTCGTTTGTTCCCGTAAACTGTTCCCGTACCCCTGGGGGTACGCGTACCACACTTTGGGAAACACTGGCTTAGGGGATAGAGCAATCGCCTCCCAAAGAAGTGAACCGAGTCGAATCCGAGCGATGGCTAGAATTCGAATTCCGCTCCTGGTTTGCACTGATCACAGTGCTGACGTAAAGATATCCTCAATGATAGATCGATTATGGGTTAGAGTCATCTTACAGTCAGACTAACCATGGTTGGTTTTCGTGTTTTCTCCTCCATATAACGCACGTATGGGTTAGTTCCATCAAAATGTCCACCACGAAGGCAAATTTCTCCCAATATTTGATCCAAGAGCTTCCTTGTCTTCTGAGTTGGGTTCAAAATTACAAGGCTACGGAGTTGAACATTGGCAGACGTAAACTCAAAATTTGGGTTTGCTGTTCATCGACGGTCACAAAATAAAAATGATACGTACTCGTCTAGAAAAATTTCAACTGCATTGAATTCAGAGATAAACATTTACGGGAACTGATTGTTTTAACAGAATATATTTGAAAGCTTAATACACGATTGAACAGTTTAATTTTCTTTAAATAATAATACGCACAGAGTTTAAGTTTGAGTATTTAATAGCGTTTCGCTAACATTTAAATAATAAATATAACTCATAGTAAAACAGTTTCGTTCCTTTCAAATAATAATGAACAATTTCTTACCTAGTTGATCAGTTTTAACTTTTTAAAAAATAATATTGAATAGTTTAACTCACAGAAAGAAAAATTTTATATTGAAGATGACTTATATACAACTTCGAAAGGGTGCATTCTGATTCGAAAGCTTTAACACACTTTCGAGCAGTTTATATTTTCTTTAAATATTAAAAATAAAAATAGTCAAATTTCAGTAGTCAGAATCACTTAGTTGTTTTTACTTGCTTTAATTGATAAAAAGAAGAAATTTAACTCGTTGAAAAACAGTTTCAACTCATTATACGACTTAGAAATAGAGTAAGGTTTTAATTAACTGAATGTCACTGTAAGAGGTAATGAATGTATGTTGAACAAAAGGTGAGGAAGGGGTAATTGAAAACATATACAGTTCTGTTGATGGAGCAAGTGATACGTCATTCAATATGATATTAATAATAATTCAAAAAGCGGAATATTGATTTTTTCACCTTAATTATGTGAAATATTGATATTGATTTTTATATATATTGATTTTTTCACCTTAATTACTAGAAATATTGATTTTTGACCTATAAAGTATACTTTAAGGTCTTTGATTTCGGGGTGTATATGTAGAATGCTAGAAAAAGAAAAAAAAGGTGTTTTTGTGTGTTTTTAAACTAAACATTCTCAAAAGATTTTTTTTAAAGGATAAACGCATTAATTTGATTGTGGAATAAGTCATTTAATTTGTTTTGTTTTTCCGCTTCACGACTAAATATAATGAAAGATCAATATTTTTTTAAGAATAAATAATAAAATGTGTTTAATGTAAATTATTCCTCGATCCAATTATAAAAAATAGAGAGTTTTGTAAAATTTCTTTTAATAATAAAATGAATGATAAAATTTTATGTTTTTTTAACGTAAAAAGATAAAGAGTTTTGAACAGTTTCTTCTCATAGTTCAGATTGTGCAACTTTCATGATGACAGCAAGGATATGCATCCAGTGTTATAGCGAAATTCTACCTCACTACATCTACACTTCAGAGAGGTAAGTGGAACTGAGATGAAGCACGAGTTTCCAATACCGGGGGGTATGGTCCTTTCGCCAAACACTCGAGGTCGCGAGTTCAATATCCTTTTGCTGTCTTTTTTATTTTTGTACTATCTGTTCTTCAATTTTATAAGAGACAAGCCATTTTTCGAAATAAGCACTGGAACTTGTAGATGCTTCGAAACCAAATTTATTTATTTATTGTTATGAATACATATGCAGGCTTCGGTGCACACTACAAAGTACGAAGTCATTGTCAAGTGGAGAAACAGATAGTTTAAGATAGAAAAGACATTATGGAGATGCATTTATTGTAGAGCAAAGGTAGTTGATTCCAATCCCGCAATATAGCTGGATATTTGCTTATGGTGTCTTTCTCAAATTTGTGCCATATGTATTTCAATTTGACAAGGGCTTATAAGTCTGACTTTGTATAGAGCACACCAGTATACATATGTGGGGGCGGAGTTATCGACCATGCCAATCGTCATCTATCGAAAGGTACCTCGTGATTGATTCAAGTTAGCAAGACTTATATACCAGTGAATTGATGTTTAATTTTCGTAGTGGTAGTTACGCCACACATATGTATGTGTAACAGTAAATTAATAAATATAAATAAATAAGAATAAAAAAAAATTATTTCCAGGTTTGAGGTGATATTGGAATTCTTACCTCTACGCTTTTATTTCAGGCTGTTTCAACAGGCTCGATGTTAACAGCTCAACTATTGATTTAATTTGGCAAGTCCATTTGTATATTTACATACAGAGATTTTTCATGGATCGAAATGTTGATAGATTATTGCTTTTAGCTTACATAGAAATAAGAAAAATAGTAAGTATTTTTTATTAGTTGACTTCACATTAAAATCAGAAAGTCTTTTTTAAAATTTTTAATATTTATGGGAGAGTCGGGTAGCCCCGCCCACTTAAGGACTATTGCTTATATTTCTGTATAATATTGAGTAATAATCAAGATTTTTGTATGTTTCTATTGTTTTATCATTTAATTAAATAATACAAAAATAATAAACCAAAAAAAGAATAGTTTAACTTAAAAAAATAGAAATTTAAAAAAACATGTTTTTCAGCTCTTTTCAAAATGTGTCGGGTAGCTCCGCCCAGTTACAAAAATTATGTTTTTTGATTGTTTTTTCAGGTGTAAATAAAAATGACCAATGTATTGACAGTAGATAAACATTATTTATCATTTTTATCACAAAATTATTTTTTTTATTACATATTTATATACTTTTAGTGAATTCTATCATTTATTAGCAACAAATGTTATATTTTTTATTATTATTAATGTATATTAATATATTATATTAATATATATTTATATTAAATATTTAAAGAAAATAATTTAATTTAAGTAAATCTTTGGAACCGTACATTTATCGACGAAATAAAAGTGGGCTGTGATACCTAATATTAATGTGAGCGGGGCTACCCGAAATCCATTTTTTTTGTAAATTTGTAATTACTCGAAAAATTTTTCACACATAAACTTCGTTCTTTGTGCAAACTAAACTTAAGACTACATACTTTAATGCTGTATGTGTAGAAAAAATTATTTTTTTAATATTAAAATGAAGTTTAATCGAAACATTCAACCAATTTTTCTTAATATCATGACAACTGTATTCAACATATTTTCAAAACTATTGTTTACCATGTTACCAGCTGCATAAATACTTGAAACTTTGAAAATAATCTTTTTTTAATATAACAATTATTGTCCGATGGCCCATTGACTTGAAAAAATATTCTATATATATGAAATTGGCATTGGGCGGGGGAACCCGCTAGGCGGGGCTACCCGACTCTCACCTACGTACAATTGACATTAAAAGAAGCAGAGAACAAAGAAACTTGGTGATTTTAAGAACTAAAACTTTCTGCTTGTACCTATAAGAATAAAATCAAGAGTTTGTCTGTGTGCTTGTCTCTCTTATGAACTCCAGAACCGTTTTTACTAGAGTCTTGAAATTTTGACAGTGGATGGAAGGGGCAATTTAAGTCTCAGATCGTAAAAATCGTCCAAAATCACTTTTGAGAGATGTTTAAAAAAGGGAATTTTCTCATTGACTTAGAACTCGCCATTCTTATAAATTCAACTGCACACGATTCTGTTTTTTCAAATATTTTAATCATCACGTCTGTAATGTTTGCAAGTTTATAGATTTCCTTAATAAAAAAAGGAGCTTAATGCATGTTTTTCAATATTAAATTATTTTTTGTTCGTGATGTCAGATTTACTCAATGCTCAACGTAATAGCATAGACAGAATACGCCACCTAATTATTCCTAAAATCAACTGTAACAACATAGTTAATTTATTTATATTTATGCTTAAAGAAGTTGATTCTATAAAACTAAATAATTTGAAATAAAGAGTAATTAAAATGAAATAAATAAGTTTTGTAAGAAAAACCAAAATTAAAGAAGAAATGGTATTAATTAGTTGAAGAGAAACTTAAAAAGGCGCCAATAATATTATTGACGCCAATTATGCTTAATTAATTTTAGAAATCAATACTTATTGAAATACAAAATAAGATTTGCCTTAAAAAGCAAAATTATTGGAGAAATCATTCTAATTCATTTAGAAGAAATGTAAAAAATCGCAATACTATTTTTGACACCAATGATGCTGAATAAGTTTTGATAACAGGCACTACTTTTGATAATAGGCACACTTTTGATAATAGAAAAAAAGAGGCTTTGCAATAAGAAGCAAAGTTAATGGAGAAATCGTATAAGTAATTTAGGAGAAGCGTAAAAAATCTCCATACTATTTACAAAGATGTTTAATTAATTTTGCTCATAAGTTATAATTGAAATAAAAAGATAATCTATGAACTAAGATGTACTTAGTGAATGGAGAAAATGTACTTTTTTCGTTGAGGAGGACCACAAAAAACGATGATGCTTAATTAGTTTTTAAAATAGCAACTAATTTAAGCGAAAAAATTAGCTATGTACTAAAAGCAAAGTTAAGGGATAAATGGTGAAAATTCATTAAAATGAAACGCAAAAATTACCATGCTATTATTGACACCAATAATGCTTAATTAGTTTTGGAAATGGGCACTACTGGTATTATGGAAATTTTTGCAGTTTCAGTAGACTAATTTAGGGAAAATATTATATTAGTGCCTGTTAAAACTGCATACAGATACTGTGATACATAATACGGATACTGTGGAAAGAGGTTTTTTTACGATCCTTCAAAAAGGATACGTACCAAAGAAAACTGCTTGATTGTGATAAATTCATGAATTGACCTCGAGCAACAGCATCATACCAAATTTTGATGGGAAAATTTTTTTCGCTTAATCTATTAAAAGTCTTCAAGAATGAAAAAAAAATTATATTAAATATAAAAAAAATTGAATTATTAAATAATCATTGCATTTTTAGCATAAAAATGTGTTAAAAATGCATTACTAGCCTAATTACACTCTCAACTAACATTGTAACACGCATAACCATCATAAAAACGCTTCTAACTTACATAATACTATGTTTAAATTACATAATAATATGCCTAAAAACGAGCACAATTAACTTAATATGCTTAAGTAACATAACTTTAATTAGTAACACAAGAATGTGATTACTATAATAATATACAAAACTAGCATAATAAAGTATAAAATAAGGTTATAACGTGCAGAACTTATATTATAACAGGAATGAATATCATAATAACATGACTAGCATAATACATTGAATGACTAGCTTAATAACATTCATAACTAACATACTTTCATTTATAACTAATATAATTTCGTGCAGAATTAATACAATAACATAAACAATTGATATAATAATATGTAATAAACAAATTACCTGAAAAGCAAATTCCAATTAATATGAATAACGACTTCTACGTAATAATAAAATTTAGGCAGCCATTTCGTTCAATAAAATACAAGAAATCAAATGTTGATTTTTTTTTACAAAAATACTAGTGTTTGATGAATCTTAAAAAGAGGAAGTGATTCATATGTGACCTAGAAGACAAGCAAATCCACTCGTAATTATGTAAAGTGATGTAACTTAATGATTACTAATTTCTACCAATTATTTATTATGCAATTTAATTTTTTTTTATTATTTTCATGAATGATTTTTCGAAGTTTAAATATTTTATTATTTTTGAATTGTATTATTGTAATTTGTTTGTTAAATTTATTATATTTTCAACTCGAAGAATGTTCAGAAAACTCAACTCTTTTATTTATATGCTGATTGTTTTTTCAAATAGAATTTTTTAAGTACACAGTAAATAGTTTGTTTCAAAACTGAAAAAGGGGAAAACTTTTTTATAAAAAGTGTTTTCGTATAAAACATCAGGGAGAATTAACTAGTTGCCACCATTTTTGACGTACTGTAACGCTAAAATTTAAAAAAAAAAAAGATATTATACACAAAAGAGTAAACAAAGTTATTTACTCTTGTTATTTACTCTTCTATTTCTTCTTTGTTAGTCACGTGCTCAACATCAATAAAAGACCTGAATATCAAAATTTAACATTACATCACGAGTCAAAATTGCATTTTAAAATGTAAGGTTTAATGAAAAATCAAGATTGAACCAATAATAGATTGTGTAAAAACACACAATTTTATTGAAGAAAAAGGTAAAAATAAATTGCATCGAAAACAAGGTTAATAGAAAACGACGTCTCATTAAATGTCATTGCATCCCAACCATTTATCATCTAAGTGTTATTCAAAAGTTGCATATATTCAATTATAAAAAACAAATCTCTCTATTCTTTAATTTAAACACGGAAAAGAAAATGCTGGTAAAATTACCATAAGGTATGGTAAAGACATTTCTGGTAAAAAAACATTATTCCGGTTAATAAAACCAAAATTTAGATCATTCACTTAGTAATTTTTCTATTTCTATTCATATTATAACATTTTACCAGTAATTTTGGTTTTCAAAATTATAGTTCTTTTTACCACACATTAAAAGAAGAATACAAAACTGAAGAGTGAATTCAAGCAAATAAATAGGTTTTATGCATTGTTCTAATGTTTCATGATGAAACTAACAAATTTTTCCTTAATTACCAAACATTATCACATTTTATAAAACCACGTTTTATTGTTAAAATAACTAAAATCATTAACAAAACACCGTGGTGAAAATTACAGAGCATTCTGGTTTTCCCATAGAGGCAAAAATGTGGCAAATACTGTCCTATTCTGGCAGTTTTGACCATATTTTTTTACTCAGTGTAATGTTGAGCACAGTGTTCTCGTTGGGTTTTAATTTACTCAAGCAGTTCGGCTAACATGGCAGAGAAATCATTAGCCAAATGAAAAATAAAATGTTAGCAAAATTAATTCTTTCCCCTCTTCCCAAGTTTTGATATAATTTTAACTCTTGGTTTTGCAAACCACAAAATGAGTTCCAAAAAAATTAAAATATAAAGACATATAAGTAACATTTTATTTTATAACCGTCGTTGAACAGCCGACCCAACTTAATGGGTTTACGGCTACTAATGTTCAACTCCGTAGCCTTGTAATTTTGAACCCAATCCAGAAGACAAGGGAACTCCTGGATCGAGTATTGGGAGAAATTTGCCTTCGTAGAGGACTTTTTGATGGAGCTAACCCGCATTTGCGTTACATGGAGAGGAAGACTACGAGAACCTCCCACGGTTAGCCTGACGGCAAGGGGACTCTAACCCATGATCCGTCTACCACTGAGGATATTTCACGTCAGCACTGTGGTCAGTGCAAGCCGGATGCGGAATTCGTATCGACTGGGATTCGAACCCGGTTCGCCTCATTGGAAGGCGAACGCTCTATCCTCTCAGCCATCGCGGCTCATATAAGTAACATTAAAAATTATTCTATTTATTGAAACATTCTATATTATATTATTCTATATTATACTCTATATTCTATATTATTCTATATTATATTACGCTATATTCTATATTTTATATTATTCTATATTTTATATTATTCTATATTATATTACTCTATGTTCTACATTTTATATTAATCTATATAATATATTATTCTATATTTTACATTGTTATATTGTTTATAAGTATTGTATTTTTGTAGGCAAATTTAGCGAAATCGAGTGCTTATCAACGTGGTTAAAAAACAATCTCAAAAAATTGGAGAAGAAAGAATACTTCGAAAAATGTCCGAAGAGATGTTTCGATTGCAAAAACTAAAAAAAAACTTGCTTTTCTTGCATGTAGGTATCACGTTTCGTCGAGTACGTTCAATAGTTTTGTAGCCAAATGAGACGTTTATTCACGTTTAGACGTAATGGCGATCGGCAGTGACAATCCTGGTTTTCTGATATAACCTATACCTCATGTAATGAGTTTTACTAAGAAAATCTTATGTATTTATTTAAATCTCTCCTTTAAATTTAATTAGAAGGATAATTAGAATTTTGACAGTATCAATTTGAAACATATTAGACTGATTTTCTGAAATTTCTGTTTTCTCTGTACTAAGGGTACTAGCTTATAGTACAGATACAGACAGATGTAAGTTTTAATTAATTAATTAGATTTTTCCTATTTTTTTTTTGCTTTTTATTTACCCCTATTTCTTGTTTATCAAAAAAATTAATTATATTAATAGTGTATTAATACTAATAACATGAATGTTATTGCTTTTTTAAGGGGTCACAGTACCCAAAAAATGACCAAACTATCGAAATTTTTTTTATTACTTATAATAAAACTTCAAAGTATTTCGAATGCACTGAAAAAAACATCATCTCTCTATCTACATTTTTAAAAAAGTTATGAATAATTTTAGATAGTCCTAATACAGAAACTTGCTTAGCGGACGGACTTTAAAGTGCCTTTTCTCATAGATGATAATTTTGTGTTTTAATCTTAGTTAAATCCCTAAGGAATTTTTTCTATTTAAGATAGAACTTCGAAGTAAACTTTTTTATCTTAAGTATAATACACTTATTTAAACTGTGCATGGAATAAGCATTTTAGGAGGTATTACAATTTTTACAGCATATTATATGTACCTAACAGGAATTTTTAACCTTTTTTTTCTACTTTTTTACAAAATAATCTATAAAAAATGTTCTAATTGATGTATCAACAAATGAATGCACAAGATTATTAAGATGTATATTCTAAGCAAGAAGAAAAATTATTTTTTTGAAAATATGTTAAAATAAAAAAGCCTTAGGGATTTAAAAATTGTGAATTTTTTCAACTTTTTTTAAAATTTTAAAAAAGTTAAACAATTTAATTATGTTTTGAAGATAAATTATTGATTATAAGTTAAATGAGCATGTAAAGCATCCACAAAATGAATGATTATACCTTTATTTAAAAAAATCGTTGCAAAGGTACTGTGACCCCTTAAAAGAAAGATGAATTTTTTTCCAGAAGATTTCACTTTGTTGTTTTGTATCACGAAAGCTGTCCAAATTTACGTTCTTAATTTTTTTTACTCATCTAATTCTCAGACCACATTGTTCATTTATGCCTAACAATTCAACTATTGATCTTCAAATACTCAAACGAAGCTTAAAATGCATATGCAAATCTTTGCATTTCAATTGATTCAGTTAGCGCGAATTACTACAAGGTTTTCAGCAAAAACCACCCTTAATGTGTATTTTTGAAATCTTTATCAATAGTCCTACTGATTGGTAAAGTAACTGAAATAATCACGCCTTCAATGCTAAAAGAATAAAACTTAGTAGATATGTACCTCACATATGAAATTTTAATTTTTGTTGGGAGGTCCTCTCGGAACTAGCGAATAACAATAATAGCGCTCGTTCCAAATGGTGAATACTGAAAAGTTTTGATTTTACACTTAAAAATAGTTTTACAAAATTCGAATATTTATTTTTTTAATTTTGGTTTTATTGATTTTGGAGTTATATTGACAACAGAAAGATTACAAGCGTGTGTATAAAACATACAATTGCGTATGGAAACTAAGGAAATAATATTTCCGGATCATACACTACAAAGAGTACCAGCACTGAGTATCGGTACTTTTTTTAATCGTAAAATCCATTTTTGCCAAAACATGTTACGGAAAAAAACTGATACACTGTAATTTTTACTGTAATAATTACCGTTAAATCACTTAATCACTCTAATTAAATACATATTAATGTAAAAATTACAGTTCGGTAAAAATGGATTTTGCGGTTAAATAAATTTTACAATGATGCACCCAAATTGCCGGTGTTTTATACTTTAGTTTAATCCGAAATTTTAAGAAAAGTAATTTACCTTCGATGGAAAAAATCCATCGTTTTCATTTAATGGTGTCCACGAATCAAGAATATTTTAGTTTCACTCCAGTTTCTTTCTTGTTAAAATTCATAAAGTTAATTTCGAATTATACTTTTAAATAGCACTACTATTAAGGACACAAAAACTAGTATTAACCGTGTTGATGTTCACAAATAACAAACCATAAGTAAATAGGGCACCAAAGACAGCTAGAATATATCCACGATAAAACACAAACATGTTACAAGCAGACACTGAGATATCTTCTTTTCTTTTCAAAGATTTAAGAAACATAAGTTTATACTTGTTTGAACCAAATCTTCGAAGATCGTTTTCGTATATCTTTTCAAAAACTAATTTCATACTTTGTGTCCTCTTTTTAATATCTGATGCTGAGAACGTTAAGTTCGATATTCCCATAGTTGATAAAATCATAACATACGAAATCTCTAAAGTTATATCCAATGACAATGTTCCATTTCCTGTTAGTAGTATCCAAGTGAAATAGGTGTTAATTTTCAAAAAAAATATTACAAATGTGATAAAAGAAGGCACAGATAGTTCTTTGTTCAACTCTTTAAGAGCGCCGAGTATATTCAAATATATTTTTAAGTAAGAAACTGAAACAATATGCTTCAGTTTTGCAATATTTTCTTCATACATACATAGTAAATTGCTGCTTTGCATATACAATAAGCATAAAAATAAGTTGACTATGGAAGGGAAAGTTAAGGAAATGCAGAAATAAAACGAATGATACATAATAATAAAAAAATAATACAATATTGGGTTGATTCGATAGCCAAAAGAAACCGAAAGATCGAAATCGAGTTCTGTTATGCATTTAGACACAACTATCGCTACTATATACATTAGAAACATGGCTATAATTAAGTACACAGATAAGTTTGTAATACGCGATTTAGAGTTTGTTATAAATTGAGTACATTTCACTTTTTCTATTTCTGATATACATTTTCTAATTTTGTTTTGATTTTTGTACATGACTATCCATAACAAAATAGAGATCATACATATGGACCATGAACATACGATAGATCTGGCATATGTTGGATGAAATTTAACGAATGAAAAAGTTGCACAATTGTAATAGAGAAAAGCAGTTCCGAGAATTGTGCAGAAGATTGTTCGGAGAAATTGCTCAAAGAATTTTTTATGTACATCACACTTATTCTTTTTAATTTTTATACCAAACAACGCAAGTGATTTCCATAAAAATGTGTGGTGTTGAAAAATCATTGTAATTATGTTCTCAATTGCTTATATTTTAGATTTATCTGCTATCTAAACCATTTTTTAAACGACAACAAAAATAAATTTTTTTCAAATTTTTATTCAAATAAATTTAAAGTCATTCAAAAATATTTCACAAGTTCCTTACAAATTCTGCATCAACAGATTAGACAACAAGTTCCTTACAAATTCTGCATCAATACGTAGGAAAGCTTTTTGCTCCGTTTTTCAGAGCTGTATCTTTTAGCAGCCACGGTATTATCCACAGACTAGTAAGACTGGTTACCACAGATAAATAAGGCGTTGAAATAACATAAACAGATTACTGATTTTTAATATACATTAAATGTTTCGTCAAATGAATTTATTGTCATTCAAAAGCATCTTACGATTTCTGTACCGACAGACCATTAAGAATGATTTCTACAGATAAGTGGTGTTGAAGCTAAGCTCATTTATTGATAAATTTTTCCAACATGTATTAAATTTTTAGTTAAATGAATTTAATGTCATTCAAAAATATCTCACAACTTCTGTATCAACAGACGAGTGCTAATGATTTCTGCAGATAAGTGGTACTGAAGCATCATACATCAATAATTGCATTTAACATGCACCAAATCTTTAGATAAATGAATTTAATGTCATTCAAAAATATCTAATAGTTTTTTTTGCAATGTCTATACCGACAGGTCAGTAAGAATGATTTCAACAGATAAGTGGTTTTGAAACACCACATTTTGATAATAGCATTTAACACGCATTAAAACTTTAGATAAATGAATTTAATGTCATTCAAAAATATCTAACAGTTTTTTTGCGATGTCTATAACAACAGGCCAGTAAGAATGATTTACAGATTCTACAGATAATAGGTGTTGAACATCATATTTTGATAATTGCATTTAATGTGCATTTAATCTTTAGATAAATGAATTTAATGTCATTCAAAAATATCTAATAGTTTTTTTTGCAATGTCTATACCGACAGGCCAGTAAGAATGATTTCTACAGATAAGTGGTTTTGAAACACCACATTTTGATAATAGCATTTAACACGCATTAAAACTTTAGATAAATGAATTTAATGTCATTCAAAAATATCTAACAGTTTTTTTGCGATGTCTATAACAACAGGCCAGTAAGAATGATTTACAGATTCTACAGATAATAGGTGTTGAAACATCATATTTTGATAATTGCATTTAATGTGCATTTAATCTTTAGATAAATGAATTTAATGTCATTCAAAAATATCTCACAGTTGTTTTGAAATGTCTATACCGGCCGTTCAGTAAGAATGATTTCTACAGATAAGTGGTTTTGAAACACCACATTTTGATAATAGCATTTAACACGCATTAAAACTTTAGATAAATGAATTTAATGTCATTCAAAAATATCTAACAGTTTTTTTGCGATGTCTATAACAACAGGCCAGTAAGAATGATTTACAGATTCTACAGATAAGTGGTGTTGAAACACCATATTTTGATAATAGCATTTAACACGCATTAAATCTTTAGATAAAATAATTTAATGTCATTCAAAAATCTCCCGCAGTTTTTTTTCAATGTCTTTACCGATAGGCCAGTAAGAATGATTTCTACAGATAAGTGATGTTGAAACATCATAGACTGATAATTGCTCGTAACATGTTTTAAAGTTTTAAATTAACAGTTGTTGGTTCGTGATTAAAAATTTTCTAGTCAATCAATTTTTCTTCCTTACGGTTTCCATCGATACATTCGTTGGTGAAACTCTGTGCTCTGGCAAATTCGTGCGTTCGTCGTGATTTAAAATGGGCATTTGATTGATTAAAGAAACTACTCCATGATTAAGCAATTCCAAGAAATTAGGTTGAAATTGTAATATAAAATTGAAGTATTATTGTAATTATTTGGAGTATCATATTTCTTTCCTCACAATTTTTGTACGAAACTATCTAATCGTGATCCGCAAATAATTGCAGAGATTAATCATCATAGGCTAGTAAATATTTTTATCACTAAGTTTTAGAATAGTTAAATAAATTATACATAACTTTGTCATTTCATAAAGTAAAGCTAAAATTGTTTGAAGAAATTATTCGAAAACTTTTTACGTGAATCACATCTACCTTCATTATTTTTAATCAGTTTGCAATTGAGTTCCATATCTAAGTGAATGATTGAAAAACTATATAGACGTTGTCAGCTATTTTTTGGCTTTTATGTACAAAATTGTTCTTTAAAGATAATATGCAATACTTTGTAATTCTACGAACTGTAAATAAAAGTATTTGAAGAAGTTATTTAAAAGTATTTTGAGTGAATTACGGTTGCGTTGTTGGGAAGTCAGGTGCTTTTATATTGCCTATATGAATAAACTTTTTCGCTAGTAACAATCTTCAAGATTTTGTAATTCTATGAACTGTAGATAAAATTATTTCAATAAGTCATGGAAATGTAGTTAACTACATTTCCAGCGAATCACATTTCTCCGCATTATTTTTTAACCTGAAATTCGTTTTTTAACCGTGTTTTTTTTTTTTTTATATATATAAGCGCGTTATGAAAACACATTGAGACTTGTAATTACGTTTGTTTCGAGTTTTTCAATACTATCTTCATTAATTATAGAAAATTTCTAATAATTTCTAACACCACAAAATGTGGAAGAATTTTCATATCCTTAACCTACCATAATATTTTTCACAACTCATACAGCGATAAATTCGCTTTACTTACAAAACTGCTACCGTTTCAAAATCATAGTTGTATTATTTAATTTTTTTTCTTTTATCATTCATCAAAAATATAGTTTAGTAGATTTCAGGTTTCAAGATTAACCTTCACAATTTTCTAGAATCCAAAAGAATATCGTTCAAAGAATTTATTCTGTATACAATGTTTCTTTTTCATTTTTTAATCTACTGATGATTGAAAAAATGACTCCGGCGATTGCTTTCGCTCGGTTTAAATTGTATATTAAAAAGCCGTTCCGTAAATCATATCCTTTTTGGTCCATTTTCCAATTGCTAAGCATTTATATTTACAACACGAAACTTCAATTGCTAAGCAATTGTACAAAACGTACATGGTATTTTACTATTTTCATTCAGTATTCAATCGTTCATTCGTTAACAACACTCACATTTCTAGTAATAAAATTTATTGAATTATCAGGCTCTTCATATTTGGCTCTCCTAATGTAAAAGTAGTTCTTTCGCTATTTTTTATTGTTATTTGCCATTTTCCAATCATGAATACAGATAATTAGGTGAATTTTTTTCTCATTAAATTAAATGTGCTTATTATTTTAAAGAAAGCAAAAAATTTAGCTAATTATATTGATTCAGCTACAGGGTGTTTCATGATATATTTTGCAAGAATGTTACAATACCGCTCATTATTTTACAATAGAATACTTACTTGTTTATATAGCATAGCAACATAGATGGAACTCTGTTGTTACATTTCAGCGAGATATTAATCCATCCATCTAATTCCATCTTACTTCCGGTATATTTATCTACGTTGTAAAAATTTCCAGATCAAATCACGACAAAAAGTACCGGCAATGAGTATCGGTACTTTTTATTATAAAATCTATTTTTTACCGAAGTATGTCATGGAGCAAGAAACTCTGGTATACTGTAATTTTTACTGTAATGATTACAGTAAAATCACTGAATCACTCTAATTAAATAAATATTAATGTAAAAATTACAGTACGATAAAAATGGATTTTACGGTTAAATGGATTTTACAATAATGCACCCAAATTGCCGGTACTTTATAATTTAGTTTAATCTGAAATTTTTTAGAGTGTACATTCTAATTTCATGTTTCTAAGTAGTATGGTTTTCCAGCAGTAAAAGCAAAATGTAACGTAAAGTTGGACTTCTATAACAGTGGTGGCATAATTTCTGATTTTTTTTTTGTATTGTATAATTGTTGAGGAATAAGGTTTTCTGCTATGAAACTGTAACTAAGAAATATTATTTTCATATTTGCGTTCAGGATTTAAGTTTCACTACTCATTTAAGGACTTTCTCAAATAATATTTGTTTTACCCTAGAATTTGTTTACAACTTCCAAAATTATATGTCCTGCTCGATAATTTATTTTGATTTAGTAACCTAAAAGTAAAGAAATTTATACAAAGATAAAGAAAAAAGCTAAAAAATTGCAAATCATACAAAAACGTAATTTATGATACATCAGCCTTAAAAGCCAACAGTTATAGTTAAAATTATTAAAATAATGAACTATTAAGTTAAGCAGTTCAGCAGAAGAAGTTTTTGAGAAAATCTATTTTTGCAATCGTCTTTTATGTCAGTTAAGAAAAGAGTGCAAAATGCTACAGCCGCTTATTTCTGCCCAACAGTGCAGGAATAAGCCACAGTTTTAATGAATATAAAAAGCTTTTATGAACTAATTTTTTAATGTTACAAGTTACTTAACTGTCGCATTATTTGTGTTCGTAAAAGCATGCACATTTTGTGAATTATTCATTTATTTTATGGAAATTTTTCGAAGTTTATATCACCATATGAAGTAAAGCTTTTTTGTGAATAATGTTCTGTTTAATATTCTTTTTTGCATACCAGGAGGGTATATGTTACTAAGTTCTAATGAAATATTTAGAAAGTTCTATTAGAAGAAAGTTTTTCTATGTTACTAAGTTCTAATTGTTTTAAATAAATATTTTCATGCACTATGAAAGTGTTGTGGAGGAGAACGATTACTGCAATTGTTCCAAGCCTCCTTTTAGAACCTTAAAGCTATGATAAGAACATCACGTTGCCAGATCTTCAAAACACTCAATCAATTCAACAAGTGTGGCAATAAACAATGATAGTAGATAGTGCAACGATTTTTTCTTAAAATGATATAAAAATTCCCTGTGCCAGGAGACATGAAAACCTTGTGGTCAACTTTCAAATGATACATCTTGGCGAGCTATATAATTTAACGGATCAAAAAATATTATTTTATATCTTCTAACATAAATAATTTACTAATGCTACTTTAATTATTGAAATATTGGCTTCAAAAACTTTAAATAAGTTGAATAAGTTTAAGAAAAAGTTTTAGGACAGTGACATTTAAGTAATTTTAAAAACCATTTAAGAAATTGTAAATGAAGAATCTTTTTTATATGCATAGAAATGCATAGAGTAAATTATGACTTAAAAGTATGAAAAATAGCAACTTTCTATCTTTTAAGTCAATCTTTTTCTGTTTTATAACCGTCGTTGAACAGCCGATTTTATGGGTTTACGACTACTAATGTTCAACTCTGTAGCCTTGTAATTTTGAACCTAAACCAGAAGACAAGGGAACTCCTGGATCGAGTATTGGGAGAAATTTGCTCTCGTGGAGGAAATTTTGATGGAGCTAACCCGCATTTGCGCTACATGGAGAGGAAGACCACGAGACCCTACAACGGATAGCCTGACGGCAAGGCGATTCTAACCCATAATCTGTCAACCACTGAGGATATTTCACGACAGCACTGTGGTCCGGTGCAAGTCGGATGCGGAATTCGTATCGACTGGGATTCGACCCCGGTCAGCCTCATTTTAAGGCGAACGCTCTATGCTCTGAGCCATCGCGACACACATTTCTTTTTTAATTTTCTATAAAACTTAATGGGCAAAAAAGTAAAACATGGCGCAAAAAAATATCGTAATTTTGTTTTGGTTGTTTTTTAATGATATACTATTACCTAATGATTCAATGTCGATTGCTAAAAATATATATGAAAGTAGATGATAATTATATAAAAATTTAAAAGCATAAGCTTTTATTTTTGTTATAAAATGATTTCTTTAGCTTTATTTTAGAAAAAAATGATTTTTTATTGTTACGCAAATTTGAATCATTTCATTTACTTGGTTTTGTTAGATCTATACGATTAATTTTTTTTTTATAGTCTTTTGAAAATTAAGCTGTTTTATGATGCAAATAACGGTACAATACTCAAAGATATCGATCTGTTTATTAGTTTTTTTAGTTAAAAAAGATTGGGAAAAAACTCATTTACTTATTGAAGGGATAATTTAAATGATGCATTAAATGGATAATTAAAAGCTGGAATTTTTTGGTAGAAATAATTTTATTCATAATCAATTGCTGAATCAATTATGGAGAACTTTACAGTTTTTTTCTTAACTGCTTTACCAGTTATTTAATGAAGTTGGGTTTACGTATTTTGTTTTCCAATAAAAAAAAAAGAGACTCAGAGAAAAAAATGAAAATAGAAAGTGCGCGAAAATATATTCAATTAGAAAAAAACAATCTCTTGATTCTTTAAATTATACACGGATAAAGAAAATGCTGGTAAAATTACCGTAAGGTATGGTAACGATATTTCTGGAAAAAAAACATTATTCTGGTTAATAAAGCCAAAATTTGGATCATTCATTTGGTAATTTTTCTATTCATTTAATAATGTTTTACAGGTAATTTTGGTTTTTTTATAGTTCTATTTACCACACATTTAAAAAAGAATACAAAACTTAAAAGTAAATTTAAACAAATAAATAGGTTTCACGTCATGTTCTAAGGTGTCATGATGAAATTACCAAATTTTGCCTTATTTACCAAACATTATCATAATTTATAAAACCATGTTTTATTGTTAGTATAACCAAAAGCATTAACAAAGCGCCTTGGTTAAAATTACAGAGCATTTCGGTTTTCACACAGCCAAAAAAACATGGTAAATACTGTCATATTCTGGCAGTTTTGACCTATTTTTAACTCAGTGTAATGTTGAGTACAGTGTTCTCGTTGGCTTTCAATTTACTCAAGCAGTTTGGCTAACATTCCAGAGAAAACATTAGCCAAATGAAGAAAAAAATGTTAGCAAAATTAATTCTCTCCCCTCACTCCAAGTTTTGATATAATTTCAATTCTTGGTTATACTTACCAAAAAAGAATTCTGAAAAAAATAATAAAGGTATATAAGTAACATTAAAAACTATTCTATATATTGAAGCTTTCTATATTATATTATTCCATATTGTGTTATTCGATATTATATTACTCTATATCCTAGATTTTATATTAATCTATATCATATATCTTTCTATATTTTATATTGTTATATTGTTTATAAGTATTGTATTTGTGTAGACAAATTTAGCGAAATTGAGTGTTTGTCACAACGTTGTTAAAAATCAAATTGGAGAAGAGAAAATATTTAGAATGCAAAAACTAAAAAAAATTTTTTTGCTTGTGTGTAGGTATCACATTTCGTCGAGTACGATTGCATGTTTTGTAGGCAAATGAGAGGTTTAATCACGATTAGACTCAATGGCGATCGGCAGCGACAATCATCGTTTTATCGTATAATCTATACCTTATGTAATGCGTTCTAATAAAAAAACTCATGCACTGAATTTAATCTGTCATTTAAATTTAATTATACAGATAATTAGAATTTTAACAGGATCAATGAGAAAATAATTCGACTGATTTTCTAAGATTTCTGTTCTCTCTGTTCTAATGGCACTAGTACCGATTCAGACAGATGTTAGTTTTTAATTAATTTGTTCGATTTTTTCCTATTTTTCATTAAAAAATTAATTATATTAATAGTGTAATAACGCTAATAATAGGAGTATTTTTTGTAAAGAAAGATGAAATAAAATTACTAAAGATTTCGTTTCGTTGTTTTGTATCCCGTAAGCTACCCAAATTAACGTTCATAATTTTTTTTTACTTATTTAATTCTCAGACCACGTTGTTAATTTGTGCCTAATAATTCAACTATTGATCTTCAAATACTCAAACGAATCTTAAAATGCATGTGAAAATCTTTACATTTTAATTAGTTCAGTTAATACGAATTGAAATACTACAAGGTTTTCCATAAAAACCACCCTTAGTACGTATTTTTTGAATTTTTATAAATAGTCTGGAAAATTGGTGAAGTGATTGAAATAATTGTGCTTTAGTGATAAAAGCATAAAACGTAGTGCTGTAACGTATCCAGCTATATTAAGAACACTTCTATGTTTATTAAAAGACATTTATTTCACAACAACAAATACGGTAACAAAATTAAAGTACCCATAAAGGGTTAGTAATAATTTTGCTAAAAAGTATAGTACAGTACGCATGTACCTCACATATAAGGTTTCAATTTTGGATGGGAGGCCATCTCAGAACTAGCCAATAACAATAATGGCGCTCGATCAAAATGGCGACTACTGAAAAATTTTGATTAACACTTAAAATTTTTACAAACTTCGAATATTTATATTTTTAATTTTGGTTATATTGGTTTTAGAGTTGTAACAAACCATAAGTAAGTAGAGCACCAAAGATAGCCAGAATTTTATCCACGATAAAACTCAAATATTTTACAAGCAGTCACTGAGATATTTTCTTTCTTTTTCAAAGATTTAAGGAACTGAAGTTTATACTTGTTTGAACCAAATTTTCGAAGATTGTTTTCGTATATCTTTTCAAAAACTAATTTCATACTTTGTGTCTTGCTTTTAATAGCTGATGCTGAGAAAGTTAAATTCGTTATTCCAATGACTGATAAAATCATAACATAAAAAATCTCTAAAGTTATGTCCACTAACGATGTTTCATTTCCTGTTAGAAGTATATAAGAGAAATAGGTGTTCATTTGCAAAAACAATATTACAAATGTGATAAAAGAAGGCACAGATAGTACTTTGTTCAACTCTTTCAGATCACCGAGTATATTTAAATATATCTGAAAGTAAGAAATTGGAATAATATGCTTTTTAAGTTTTGCGATATTTTCTTCATACATTCGTAAGAAATGGCTGCTTTGCATATACAATAAGCATAGAAATAAGTTGACTATAGAAGGAAAAAATAAGGAAATGCAGAAATAAAACGAATAGTATATAATATGCAGGAAATAGTACAATATTGGGTTGATTCGATAGCCAAAGGAAAACGAAAGATCGAAATCGAGTTCTGTTATGCATTTAGACGCAACTATCGCTACTATGTATATTAGAAACGTAGCTATAATTAAAAACACATATAAGTTCGTAATGCGTGAATTAGAGTTTGGTATAAATTGAGTACATTTCTTTTTTTCTATTTCTAATACACATTTTCTAATTTTGTTTTGATTTTTGTACACGACTATCCATTGCAAAATAGAGAACATACATATGAACCATGAGCAAACAATAGAACTGGTATATGTTGGATGAAATTTAACGTATGAAAAATTTGCACAATTGTAATAAGGAAAAGCAGTTCCGAGAATTGTGCAGAAGATTGTTCGGAGAAATTGCTCAAAGAATTTTTTATGTACATCACACTTATTCTTTTTAATTTTTATACCAAACAACGCAAGTGATTTCCATAAAAATGTGTGGTGCTGAAAAATCATTGTAATTATGTTCTCAATTGCTTATATTTTAGATTTATCTGCTATCTAAACCATTCTTTAAATGACATTAAAAAGAAAATTTTTTATTGAAATAAATTTAAAGTCATTCATAAATATCGCACAAGTTCCTTACAAATTCTGCATCAACAGATCGAATCATAGGAAAGCACTTAGTTCCGTTTTACAGAGCTGTATCGTTTAGCAGTCATGATAATATCCACAGATCAGTAAGACACACACATTTAACAGATAAATAATGCGCTGAAATAACACAGACAGATTATTGATTTTTAACACGCGTTAAATTTTTGGTTAAATGAATTTAACGCCATTCAAAAATATTTCACAATTTCTCTGCAATTTATGTATCGATAGACTTGTGTTTAAACATCATATATTTATAATTGCTTCTAAGATGCATTAAATGTTTCGTTAAATGAGTTTAATGTCACTCAAAAATATCTAAAGTTTTTTTCAATGTCTATGCCGTCAGACCAGTAAGAATGATTTCCACAGATAAGTGGTGTTGAAACATCATAGATTGATAATTGCTTTTAAAGAATAAAATCAACAGTGATTGGTTTGTGATAAAAAAATCCTCTAGTATTTATTAAATCTCAGAATTGCTAAAAACGGATGGGGAAAATAAAATAAAAAAAAAAAAATTCTTTAAGCGTAATCAATTTTTCTTCCTTACGTTTCTGAAACTGTGCTCTGGCAGATTTGTGCGTTCGTCGTGATTTAAAATAGACATTTGATTGACTAAAGAAACTATTCCTTGATTAACTAATTCCAAGAAATTAAGATGAAATTGCAATATAAAACTATAAACATTAAAATATTGTGATTATTTGGGGCATCATATTTCTTTCCTCAAAATTTTTGCACGAAACTATCCAATCGTGATCCGCCAATAATTGCAGCTATTAATCATCATAGTCTAGTAAATATTTTTATCACTAAGTTTTTGAGTAGCTAAAGAAAATATTCACAACTTTTTAATTTCGTAAACTGTAGGTAAAATTGCTTGAAAAACTTATTCGAAAACTTTTTACGTGAATCACACTTATCTTCATTATTTTTACACACTTTGCAATTGAGTTCCATATCTAAGTGAATGATTGAAAAACTATACAGGCGTTGTCAGCTATTTTTTCGCTTTTATGAATAAAACTTTTCTTTAGAGATGATATTCAATATTTTGTAATTACACGAACTGTAGATAAAAGTATTTGAAGAAGTAATTTAAAAGTGTTTTGCGTGAATTACATTTCTCCTCATTATTTTCACATCGACCTTTTGCGATTGAGGCCAATACACGATTGCGCTGTCGGGCGGTCAGATGCTTCTGCTTTGCTTATATGAATAAACATTTTTGCTAGTGACAATCTTCAAGATTTTGTAATTCTATGAACTGTAGATAAAATTATTTCAAGAAGTCATTTAACTACATTTCCAGCAAATCACATTTCCCCTTATTTTTTTTTAACCTGAAATTTGTTTTTTAACTCTGTTTTTTTATATAAGTGCGTCCTTAAAACACAATAAGACTTGTAATTGCTTTTGTTTGAAGTTTTTCAAGAAGATCTTCATTAATAACAGAAAATTTCTGATAATTTCTAACACCACTAAATGTTGAAGAATTTTGCAAATCCTTGCGTACCATATATTTTTTCACACTTCATACAGCGATAAATTGGCTTTAGTTACAATGTTACAAAATCATAGTAGTATTATTTAAACTTGTTTTCATTGATCATTCATCAAAAATATAGTTTGGTACAGGGCTCGAAAAAACTCGGAAATTTTAACCGTCCCTGAGGACGGCTTGTCCAACAATGTACCCGACTTCTTTTTAAACTAACCCGTCACTTCTAAATAAATAAAAATATAATTTTCTCTTATTTATTACAAACATTTATCATATAAATTGCACAATGAATTAGTAGTTATTAGGATTACAAATACTAGGATAACATTATACAGTTATAAAAGAAATACTAGGTTACTAATAGTAACCTAGTATTTATTTTATGAAATAATTTATTTCTTATATGAAATAATTTAAATGACAAAGGTCAAGTTATCTGGAATGCCAATTTATCCGAGGGTACTGCGTTTTTTAAATAAATCAAATATGACGTTTGTCAGTTCCACAATCAATCTAATGATTTACAGAGGTTTGTGCTCAGAAATCTGAAAGGGGTTTTCCGTTTAGGTAGATGTTCATAATTGCATTTAGCGCTTCTTGTTAAGACCAGTACATAATGTGTTTTTTTGTAAGTTCATTACTGAAAAGTTCCTTTCAAAAGCTGCAGTACTCCCAGACAAAGAAAACATCAATTCCACCAAGGCTTTTCATATTTGGCTCTCCTAATGTAAAAGTGGTTCTTTTGTTATTTTTTATTGTTATTTATTATCTCCCAATCACGCAAATAGATAATTAGGCGCAATTTTTTTCTCACCAAATTCCATTTGTTTATCATTTTAAAGAAAGCAAAAAATTTAAATAAATTATATTGATTCAGTTACATGGTGTTTCATGATATATTTTGCAAGATTCTTAAAATGCCGCTTATTATTTTCAGAATTTACTTATTTATATAGCAACAAAGATGTAACTCTGCAGTTGCATTTCCGCGAGATGTAGAATGGAGTGCGTCATAATTTTTACAAATTTAATGGTTAATAATTCTTGTTCTAATAATTGAATGCTATTTTTTTTTTATTCCATCGTACTTCCTGTAAATTTATCTATGTTCCGGATTAAATCACGAAAAAAAGTACTAGCATTGAGTATTGGTACTATTTATCACAAAATCCATTTTTACCAATACATGTTACGGAACAAAAAAATCTGATATACTGTAATTGATATACTAATATACAGTCTGTATTAATTTGAAAATTATAATGCGGTAAAAATGCATTTTATGGTCAAAAAGATTTTACAATGATGCACTCGAGTTGCTGGGGCTTTATACTTTAGCTTCATTTGCAAATTTTTTTAGAGCGCACACACACATCATTCTAATGTCATTTTTTCTCAGTAAAAACAAAATGTAGCGTAAAGTTGAACTCCTAAAACAGTGGTTTACGATTTTTTTTGTATTGAAGAATAATTGTTAAGGAATACGGTTTTCTGCGATGAAACTGTAACTAAGAAATATTATTTTCCTATTCGTGTTCATGATTTAAATTTCACACCTTGTTTAAGGATTTTCTCAGAAAAATAATCGATTTAATCTAGAGTTTGTTTACAGCATCCAAAATCATAAGTCATTCTCGATAATTCTTTTTGTTGATAAAATTATATTTTTTTGATAATTTAAAAGTAAAGAAATTTATACAAAAATAAAGAAAATTGCAAATCATACAAAAAAGCAATTTATGATACATTATCCTTAACAGTCATAGTTAAAATTGCTAAATTAATGAACTATTTAAGCAGTTCAGCGGAAAAAGTTTTTGAGAAAATCAATTTTTGCAATCGTCTTTTATGTCAATTATGAAAATAGTGCACCATGCCACAGTGGCTTATTTCTGACCAATAGTGCAGAAATAAGCCACAGTGAATATGAAATACGTTTGTGAACTAATTTTTTAATGTTTGAAAAGTTACTTAAGTGTTGTATTAGTGTTCGTAAAAGCTTGTTCATTTTGTGAATTATTCATTGATTTTAAATAAAGTTTTTAAAGTCCTCCAATATTAATTGCATTGGCTTATGAAAATAATAAATTTGAAGTAAATTAAGAAGTGTAAAAAAATAATGACATAACTTGGAAATATTAACAGAAAATATATAGATCCAGATCATTATTCAAACATAATTTATTCATTTACAATCACTTTAATGTTTGTATACATAGACAGAATGTGATCATTTAAATTTTAAAATTTAAATATATTATACTTTTTATACTTATCACAGAATTCATTAAAAAATATGAAATATTCACTGAAAAATATTGTAGTAATGTTTACTGTATGTTTTTAGTTTTGAAATTTGGGATCATCTGGAAGTAATTTTCACTATTAATAATTAACTAAATTATTAATAATATTAATAAAACTAAATTTCTTTATATACTCTGCCTCATCGGAATTAAAATTTACAATCCAACTAAATTACTTTTTTACAATCATAATTTACTACTTGATAAAATGATTAAAATTTCACGCAGTTTAGAAAAAAATACTGTAATTTTTTCTTATTACAAATTAGTAAATGATGGTGAGTATTTGAGAAAAACCAACATTTTTATTACATATTCATTATTATATTCATTAGTATAGATTTTCTGGTGCTATTACTTTAACTATATCAGATTTTTCTGTTGGTTGTAAAAAGCACAACAAGATTTAAAAAGATTACACACAACTAAAGCTTTGGAGCCTATTCACAAAATAATAATTTATTTTCCAAACACAGGTTCTTCATTCTCAAAACTATACGCATTCCTTGTTTGTAAGCTGTTCTTGAAACTAGTACTTTTAAGGTGCGATGAAACTATTTATAACCTTCTGGAATTCTGGTAATTTCGGCAGAATAAATATTTTTACCAATAGGTTCGGCACTGGTTATAACAATATTTTTTTCTATGTCTCTTTCTTGATTAAAAGCATTGAAGTTGTTGGTGTCTTTGTGCTAGTAAAATAAGACTAAAAATATTGAAATTTATGCTAATAAAACATACAGAAGAAACAAAATTAAAACATAGAAAGACCAATCAAAACAAGTCATATTTTAATTACTATTTTTAAAATACAATATTTAAAAAAATTGAGAAATTGTAGTACTCATGTAAAAAAAATTTTAAAACTTTTCACTACCTAAAAAAATAATTTCGAGATCAACTATTTACACGGGGGGTGGGGGGGGGCTGATTTTTGTCTTAAGCCTCCTTTCACCCACAAAAATCCCGGAAAGGAAAGAAAGATATTGATATTTTAAAATATTATAATTATTATTTTAGTTAAAATGCGCTGAAACACCCAAATAGAATTTCTCCGCGTGAGAAATTGTGAATTGAGTTTTATGCAGAGGGTCCCCGTAAAAAATTTGCTGAAGGAACTGTTAACTGTTGAAATAATAAATGAACAAATTGATCATTACTTGTATAGATAAAAGAGTTCGTGTTGAGTCTAAGAAGGTGGAATCTGGCTGCTGATAAAAACACAAGCAGTATTCATGTGGATGGTATTAAAACTCTACTTTTTAACTAAAGGTCTTTTGTTACATGGAAGCAGATATACTTCAGAATAAAAAAGAAATACTTTTATAATTAAAATGAAACTTTTCAAAAAAAAAAAAAAAAAAACATTATTTAGAAAAAAAAAAAAAAAAAACTGTAAATATTACAAAGAATACATATGACATTTTTGATGATCAATGAAAACGTTCGATTTCATGCTTATGTTGGCTTTTCCCTCCCTCACAAAACACAAATGTAGGCTAAATTAATAAACATAAATCTACAAAAAAGAAGAAAAAAAATCATAGAAAACTAAGTATCTAAAGCAAAATATCTATGAGCATCAAAGTATTTTTTTTATTTATATTTAATAAAAAAATATATTTAACTATTATATTAATATATTATATATATATATATATATATATATATATATATATATATATATATATATATATATATATATATATATATATATATATATATATATATATATATATATATATATATATAAGTAGTATACAGAGGGATTGGAGGGACGGAAGTGACGTCATAGTCAACCGGTGCTTATTTCTGTCCCAACCGGAAGTTGCTTATTTCTGCCCACCTGAAATCGAAACTTCGTCTGCAACGTCATGGGGAGCTTATTTCTTTTTTTTCTTAAGCCTAATATATTTTTAGTTTCGGTTTCTGTTTTTAATTTAGTTTCGTTTTTTAAATATTATTTAATTTATTAGTTTTTTAGTTTCGGTTTTTAATTTAGTTTTGTTTTTTAAATATTATTTAATTTATTAGTTTTTTTTTTTTGAGGGTGGCAACACTTATTATTTTTAATATTAGATTTTAAGGATGACAATACTTAGAAACTTTGTTATTTGGGGTAGAAATTGTATATTATGAAGTAATGACGTCATCTTTTATTACATAATAAATATCATACACATGCTTTTACTCTAGTGGTGCCATCTATGTGGAAATAAAATAACTTTAAATCTATTTTAATATTTAAATCTGTTTTATTATTATTTATTAAATATAATTAAGGCTGAGGATCGAACTCACGCCAACAAAAAGACTTCGCGGGTCAGTAGTTGGATATCATAACCACTGACCCACGAATGCTTGCTAAGATATGTGTAAATAAGTTAAACTTTTGTATTCTGAACACGTGTATAAATAAAAAAGATTTGATATCGATATCATCCTAGAGTTTCATCGATATAGTTTCACTTAATCTTTGACAGTTATTTAATAATTATTTCTGCCCCCTCTTAATGCTATTATAACTTTCTCTGGATGGCAACGGTACTGACCATACACGTGTTAATTATTACATAACACATAAATGATATCATGCTTTCACTCTAGTGGCGCCATCTATGTGGGAATGTTAGAAATAAAATAACTTTAAATCTATTTTATTATTTAATTTAAATATAATTAATGGACTCACCATGTGGTGATATGAGATAACGATAAATAGAGGTGACGAGAGTAAAGTTTTTCATTCATCATGGATCTTTTGAAGTTCAAACATCCCTTTACAGCAGTCCTCGCATTTTAACTGTTAGAAAGTAACTGTTATTAGAGAAAAAAAAATTCTGATAATTTCTAAAAAACTTTGAAATAGATTATGGATCATTTACTTTCATCAGTTTATACGAAACCTGAAAATCCAGGAAGTTTTGGAGGTGTAAATGCTATTTATAATTCTGTGAAAGGTAAAGTGAAGAAAAGTGACGTTAAGAAATGGTTAGAGACTAAAGATTCTTATACTTTACATAAACCAGTAAAGCACAAATTTAAACGGAATCGAGTGATTGTCGGAGGTATAGATGAACAATTTCAAATTGATTTAGTAGACATGCAATCTTTAGCAAAATTTAATAATGGATATAAATATTTGTTAACTTGTATAGATTGTTTCTCAAAGTTTGCTTGGGCTGTCCCCGTAAAAGACAAATCAGCCAAAAATATATTGTTTGCTTTAAAAACTATTTTTAAAGAAAGAAAACCTGAGAAACTGCAATCAGATAAAGGTACGGAATTTACAAATAAACTTGTTCAACAATATCTTAAAAAGATAGGAGTTTATTTTTTTACCACAAATAATGAAACTAAAGCAAGCATAATTGAGAGATTTAACCGCACTTTGAAAACGAAGATGTGGAAATATTTTACAGAATTTAACACGAAAAAATATATTGATGTCATTTCTAAATTAACCCATAGTTATAATCATACAAGGCATAGAAGTATAAAAATGGAACCAGCCTCAGTGAATATCAACAATCAAAAACAAGTTTGGAATAGTTTATATAGTGATAAGGTGAATAATGATAAGCCTGTTTTTCAAGTAGGTGACACTGTTCGAATTAGTAAATCAAAACTTACATTTGAGAAAGGATATGAAAATAATTGGACACGAGAATTATTTGTCATAGATAAAATAGTTCATCGAAACCCTATAGTGTATAAATTGAAAGATTTAATGAATGAAGCAATAGAAGGTACTTTTTATGCAGAAGAATTGCAAAAAGTAGTCAACTCGGGTTATTATCCCGTAGAAAAAGTTATCAAAAAGAGAAAGAAAGGTGTAAGCACAGAATATTTTGTTAAATTTTTAGGCTATCCTGAAAAGTTTAATGCCTGGGTGAATGATATTCAAAAAGTATAAATAGTGAAACTTAACCTCTGAAGTCTCATTCTCGAAAATGTCTTTCTACGTGACGTTACCTTCTGATAGCTCCATGCAGTTTTTTCCTAACAACAAAATCTCTCATTTTAAGACGCAGTTACCGATACCAGTTAATCTAAAAGGTGAATGGGAAGTAGGCCTATCTGAAATCATCTATCCGCATTCTTGGCTGAACGTTAATGAAACTAATAATTATTTTCGATACACGATTAGTAATGGTAATATCGCATCGACTGTTAAGCAAACAATTGATGTGGGGTGTTATGAATCAATGTTCGATATTGTATCAGCTATACAACTTGCTTTACCTAAAAATCCAAGTCGGTTTACAATAATTTTCAATAAAGCTACGAAACGAGTAAAAATTAACGCCGTTCAAGGGTGCAGCCTTCATTTAGAAAAGTTAGGTGAATTGTTAGGATTCCAACGTGATACAGTCATTACGGGTAACCGGAAAAGCGAATTTGTGGCTGACGCATGGTCTAATTTTTCCGTTTTTTACGTCTACTCAGATTTAATTTCTCCACAAATTGTCGGAGATACACAAGCTCCTTTACTACGGATCGTTCGAATAAAAGGATATGATGGTGAAACAATCAGTCAGTATTATGATAGACCTCAATACTTACCTTTAACGAGGCACTCCTTTCAAACTATTCAAATGGAGCTCAGATTGAATTCAGGTGTTTTCGTACCTTTTGAAAGTGGTAAAGTGATTATAGTTTTACATTTCCGCATGAGACAAATACTATAAATAGTACGATGCGTTTTTGAAACATTCATTTGAAGAGAAGACGTCAAGATGAGTGTACCGTACGTTTGTTGTGCTGAAAAATTTGAAGATCATTATGCGAGTCAAATTGGCTCGGGGTTGCCCTATTATAAAGGTATTAATTTCCAAAAGGGCTATGGACTTGGTGGTATATTTCGTCGATTATTTAGAGCAGCACTACCCTTTTTAGTAAAAGGTGGTAAAACTATTGGAAAAGAAGTTTTAAAAACAGGAACTCGAGTAGCATCTGATGTGTTATCTGGAGAAAACTTTGAGGAAGCTGTCAAAACAAGAACTAAAGAAAGTGGAAAACATCTAGCACAAAAAGCTATTGATAAAGTGCAGTCTATGGTCGGGAAAGGAAACTATAAAAGGAAGCGTAAGAAGCAAAAAAGATTCATTTCCTCCAAAGCACGCAAAGTGAGTGGACGTGATATTTTTGATCCATAAGATGGCATTTTTGTTGAAAGATTCTCCTGAGTGCGTAAAATCGGAATTGGAACTTTTTACTTTACCCGGAACTCAAACAGTTATTCAAGATGGTCAATGGATACAATTTCATCCGTTATCGAATGTGTTTGATAATGCTCCCGTAGAGTTTCACGTCTCTGGAAGTGTGGAAGATTACATAGATCTCAGTCAAACACAATTGTATGTGAAAGCAAAAATAGTTAAAGCAAACAATACGGCTATCACTAAAGATGATGTTATAGGACCTGTGAATTTATTTCTACATTCATTATTTTCTCAAGTAGATGTATCTTTAAACGATCGTATAGTTTCCAATTCAAGTAATACCTATCCCTATAGGGCCTATATTGAAACACTCCTAAACCATGGATATGATAGCAAAACATCTCAATTAACTGCTGAATTATTTTATAAAGATTCTGAGGATGGTTTAAACAAAAGAACTGCTTTTTTCAAAGAAAGCGCAACAGTAGATATGATTGGCTGCATTCATTCAGATTTATTTCATCAAGATCGTCTTTTACTCAATTTAGTGGATTTGAAAATAAAACTAATACGAAGCAAACCAGAATTTTGTCTACAAGGATCTGAAGGATTTAAAGTAGTATTGGATCATGTCTCTTTATTCATTCGAAAAGTTCGTGTGAACCCCGGAGTGATTCTTGGTCATGCTAAAGCACTCGAAAAAACAAGTGCAAAATACCCCATTAATCGAGTCCTATGCAAAGTGTATTCGATTCCAAAAGGGAGCATGTCTTTTATTCAAGATAATATATTTTCGGGTCAAATGCCTAAAAAAGTTATTATTGGTTGTGTAGATAATGAAGCTTTTCATGGAACATTGACAAAATCTCCTTTTGACTTTGAACATTTCAATTTAAATTTTATTGGAGTGTATGTAGATGGGCAACCCGTCCCCCATAATCCCTTGGAACTCAACTTTTCACAAAATCAATACATTCGTGCCTATCAAACTCTATTTGATGGAACGGAGCGAATGGGTCAAGATAGAGGAATATTTATTTCCAGAGAAGACTACAAGAACGGAAATACATTATTTGGATTTAATCTCTCCCCAGATCTATGTTCAGGAGAACATTTAAATCTGATTAAGCATAGCAATTTGCGATTAGAGCTGAAATTTACCAACTCACTAGAAAAAACAGTATGCGTTATCGTTTTTGCCGAATTTGAAAATTTGATTGAAATTAACAAGTCAAGAAATATTTTATTCGACTTCGGAAATTGAAGAATGGATGGATTGCAACTATTCTACATTTTATCGCAAGATAAGATAACATCACCTTACTTTCAAGGCGTATATTCAAGAGATATGCTTCCGGATCTCCAAGAAAACACATGTGCTATCACGAATTCAGATGACTCATCACAACCTGGGACTCACTGGCTAGCGTTATTTGTGAATGATCAAAGACAGTTAGAGTTTTATGACTCATATGGGAAGCCTCCAGGATTTTACAACGTGAACACCACTTCCTACACGGACGTACTATGGAATTCCAAAGTGTTTCAATCACCAACATCCAATGTATGTGGACAATATTGTATTTACTTTTTACTCAAACGCTGTCAAGGCTATTCTATGTATCATATTTCAAATCAATTATATGTAAACGATTTTCAGATGTATCAATTTGTAAAGAAAAAATATGGTGTAAGATTTGTGTTTAGAAAATAAAAAGAATGAAACTAAATCTAGTGTCTTTCATGTCATTATTATTAAATTTTACAATTAAATATTGTGATATAGGAAATAGTGTAACATTTTTTATTTCCTTTTAATATTCCTTTTTATTTTTTTTATTTCCTTTTTTCTTTATAATTTTTATTTCCTTTTTTTTCCTTTTTCCATTTTTATTCCCTTTTTTAATTTTCAGAAAATATTTTTATTATTGAGGGAAACTTTCTAACATTTCAGAAAATATTTTTATTTTAATAAAAAATTTTTATCTTTTAAGAAAATATTTTTATTTTTATAAAAAAATTTCTATCTTTTAAGAAAATATTTTTACTTCTTACTAAAAATTTGCTAGTTTTGTAAAAAATATTTCAAACTTTTTAACGAAATTTTCTAGTTTTTCAGAAAATATTTTTATTATTGAGGGAAACTTTCTATTATTTCAGAAAATATTTTTATTTTTATAAAAATTTTTCTATCTTTTAAGAAAATATTTATGTTTTTGCAAAACATTTTCTAGTTGTTCAGAAAATTCTTTACATTTTTCTGAAACTTATTGTATTAATTATTAAAGGGTGTAATTTTTCTTGATAATATAAACTTTTTCACCTGTGAAAAATGATCAATAAAGACAAAATATATCTTAATAAAATAAATAACATTTTATTCAAAGTTTCACCCAACCACTTCTGCGGGCATACATCCTAGGTTTCTTAACAATTTTATTTTTACTATACAATTTTTTATTTACATCTAAATGTACTGGTAATTGAACATCATTTAATGTTTTTAAAAATACATTTCTTCCCACTGGAGCTGATTTTCTATTTCGCAAAAAGTCATTGATAAGATTTACTATATTACTTCCAGGAACGGCTTTATCTTCATGAATAATTTCACCTTTAGCGCTCCAAAGGAGAGATTCATTATTTTTTAAGAATTTATACATATCTTTAGCTTTTTCTTGAAGTCGAACTGGAACAACAGTTAGAAGTTTTCCCTCCAAGTCTTCAGTTTCTTTTTTGATATTTGAAGAGATCTCTTCTGCAGACTCTACTAGAGGATCGGCTATGTTCGGAATTTCCTCCTGATCGGTTTGAGGCTCTGGTTTATTCGGTCTAGAAATTGAAAAGTGCGTATACTTTTGCAATATTTGTAAATACAGAGTTGCTTTCTCGTCATCTGCTAAGTCCTTTTTCTGTAGAATATTTTTCATTAGTTGATCCAATTGTGATAAATGTTCCGCTACTTGTACTCTATCCTCCGGAACCAACACAAATTTCTTACTGTACTCCAT
Source organism: Parasteatoda lunata (assembly GCA_949128135.1). Classification (NCBI taxonomy): domain Eukaryota; kingdom Metazoa; phylum Arthropoda; class Arachnida; order Araneae; family Theridiidae; genus Parasteatoda; species Parasteatoda lunata. The sequence continues at coordinate 31,294,489 of OX421970.1, read as the reverse complement.
GAATTAATGAACTAATGACAGATATAGCTGCAGGTAATAAAAATGATAAAAATCCTTCTCCTTTCTGTACAAGAATTTTTTTCTTCTTATACAATGGCAATTTCTTCTTAGAAAGTTTTCTTAAACTTTCTTTATGAGGAGCTAATTTATTTTTCTGAGATTTCGTGAGTGGTATATTACCACACAATACATTCAATACACACTCACACAAAGTTTTTATTTCACTTTTAGAACACTTTTTTAAAAGAGGCTTGCAATGTTTAGTTTTAGAGATCAATTTCATGAGCTCTAATGTTCGCTCATTACATACGGACATCTTACTTTCAAATGATTTGAATTCCGAGTGCTTCTCCTATTTATAGGTCTTGTAGAAATCCTCCAAATGCTTTCGCCTTAACTAGAGCACAATGTTTAAAATCTGGTGAGTGTATAGTGCACGAAGAAAAAGTTGTTATCAGTTCATCTACTTTAGGACACCCAAAATCTTCTAAACTGTAAAACACTCTGCCGGTTAGAATTTCTAAAAATTTCCGTTTCTCGAGTCCTTTCACATAGATTTGTGAATACATATCACACAAAAAAGTCAAAATAGTATGAAATTTAATGTAGGGTAATTCTCCTTGGTTCCAATCTATTCGATGAATATTTCTTTTTACCCAAGAATACTGTATTTTCTGTTGTGTTGGAAGTTCTTCGAACGGGAACGGTGGTTGGAATGTACACACTCCGGTAATAGGACTACCTTTCACGGCATGAAAAGCAAGTTCTTTGACAATGTAGCACTCTGATGAAAGTTGGAAACCTTCAAAATCAATGACTAAAGCAGACATCTAATTTCCTTGAAATTCACTGTTGAAATGAAGTTATCGAGGTTGGTACACATAATAAGTATCTTCAGGAAACATTCCAGTACGCATGCGTAAAGATTCTTCGGTATCACACTTTAAATCAATGAGTAAATAACCATAAGGTTTTGATGTGGCATCTGCATAACATTCTTGAAAAAATTTAACTTTTCGAGGGTACAATTGACGTCCTAAATGTGTAATTTGTGATTGATCTCTTCGATTCTTAAATAATACAAGATAATGAGCATTTAAGGATATTTCTCTCATTTCCTTTCCTTTATGAAAAATGTTTTGAACCACAAAAATAATGCTAAGAGATTTATGGTGGGAAAATTTTGTAAATAATTTCGTCAATTGAGGATCATTTCCCAATTCACTCATGAGATCATCAATCACAATTAATGCATCTGAATATTGATTCAAATCGGATGGAAGTCCTTCGTGAAAAACAACATTAGGCATCTCATCATATAATTTTTGATAAACGCCATAACACCATACAACGTGTTTTGGGAAAGGCTGTATCATTTGATTTTCAATCACTTTTTTTATGAAATAACTTTTACCACTACCTGTTGGACCTGCGAGGACTGCTGTAAAGGGATGTTTGAACTTCAAAAGATCCATGCTGAATGAAAAACTTTACTCTCGTCACCTCTATTTATCGTTATCTCATATCACCACATGGTGAGTCCATTAATTATATTTAAATTAAATAATAAAATAGATTTAAAGTTATTTTATTTCTAACATTCCCACATAGATGGCGCCACTAGAGTGAAAGCATGATATCATTTATGTGTTATGTAATAATTAACACGTGTATGGTCAGTACCGTTGCCACCCAGAGAAAGTTATAATAGCATTAAGAGGGGGCAGAAATAATTATTAAATAACTGTCAAAGATTAAGTGAAACTATATCGATGAAACTCTAGGATGATATCGATATCAAATCTTTTTTATTTATACACGTGTTCAGAATACAAAAGTTTAACTTATTTACACATATCTTAGCAAGCATTCGTGGGTCAGTGGTTATGATATCCAACTACTGACCCGCGAAGGCTTTTTGTTGGCGCGAGTTCGATCCTCAGCCTTAATTATATTTAATAAATAATAATAAAACAGATTTAAATATTAAAATAGATTTAAAGTTATTTTATTTCCACATAGATGGCACCACTAGAGTAAAAGCATGTGTATGATATTTATTATGTAATAAAAGATGACGTCATTACTTCATAATATACAATTTCTACCCCAAATAACAAAGTTTCTAAGTATTGTCATCCTTAAAATCTAATATTAAAAATAATAAGTGTTGCCACCCTCAAAAAAAAAAAAAAACTAATAAATTAAATAATATTTAAAAAACAAAACTAAATTAAAAACCGATCCTCAAAAAAAAACTAATAAATTAAATAATATTTAAAAAACGAAACTAAATTAAAAACAGAAACCGAAACTAAAAATATATTAGGCTTAAGAAAAAAAAGAAATAAGCTCCCCATGACGTTGCAGACGAAGTTTCGATTTCAGGTGGGCAGAAATAAGCAACTTCCGGTTGGGACAGAAATAAGCACCGGTTGACTATGACGTCACTTCCGTCCCTCCAATCCCTCTGTATACTACTTATATATATATATATATATATATATATATATATATATATATTTAAATATATTAAAAATATATTAACTTTTTAAATACGATATTTTGTTTCATTTAAAATTTGTTTCGCTTAGTTAAAAAATATTAATAATAAAATAAATTTCTTAAAAATTTATAATAAGAAATCAGCCTATTTTTAAATGTTATAAAACAAATCTTGTTCTTGCCGGTGTTTTGTTCTAAATTTCAGTAAGATATTCTTGGTGAATAAAATAAGAATATCGCTTTGTTTACTTAAACGCCAATATTACTCACTTTGCTTTTCTCCTTGCGCCCAACGAACTTAACGAGAAACCTAGTTTCCATGACAACGGTTAGTGCAAATTTGAGGCGAATAATTCGCGTTTAAAGTTTTACATCAATAGCATTTTCGAATGTATAGACAAAAATTCGTGTAATTATGTGGCATTACAAACGAAAATGAGCAAAATAGAACATGAAAATCAAAACAAAATCATAGATATTGATAAAAAGTTCTAATCCTGACAGAAAGCACATACGAATTTTTTTGTTCGGTAGAATGAAATTAAAACACAAACCTAGAAAATTTTAACCGGCAGTAAATTTGGTGAAAAGCTATGTTGCTTAAGACTGTAATTAATGCAAATAAATAAAAAAAGTTTACTTACTTGCAAAAGAAATTGATAATTTCAAAGACAACTTGCAAGAGATGATAGCAAGCTTCAACAACAAAATCGTCCATATTGTCAACAGCACTACAAAATAAGTTATTGGACACGGTTTAAGCTCGTGCCTCTCATAGTACGAAAGTTTGGCGCAATCGATTGCGCCATAGACGCATTTTTTGATGATATTTACTAATTTATGGTGCAACCTAAATGAAATAATTTTTCATTTATCCAATTTATGGTGCAATTAGAAACTTTGCACCAAGTATTGGTTAAACATTAACCGAGATTTTTTTACAGTGTAGCTTTTGACGACTTTTTACTTAAAATTTTGAATATTCGGTAGCACACATTAAATTTAACTTGCATTAGTAGTTATCAGCATATGTTTCTTTACTTTATTTTTTTAAGTAGTATGTTTTACTTATAGAAAATTAAACATCTCAGGCATTTTATCTCAATCGTGTTTTTAAAAGGTGTGTTTTCTCGATAAATTTCAGGTTCTCGTAATAAAAGTTTATTTCGAGATGAAGATTTAAAATGGTGTCGAACAAAAATAAACTGCTTTAAGAAATTCCGGATAAGATCCAGAAATGCGGTACTTTTTTTACCATAAAATCAACTTTCATCGTAACATTTCACGGAACAAAAAATAGCTGATATACCGTAACTTTTATAAAGTTATATTTACTGCAAAATCACTGAATCACTGCAATTAAAAATATTATTGTAAAATTTACGATGTAATATTTTACTATAAAAATTAACTTTACGGTAGCTGCTCTCACGTTGTACAAAAACTCGGTAAATCTTTAACCAGTATTTGGTGCAAAGTTTCTCATTATCCCTAAGTTTAGTTAAATGAAAGATCATCTTAATTTAGTTGGACCATAAATTGTGAAGTATGATCGAGAAATACTTCCATGGTGCAACTGATGGCACCAAAATTTGGTAAAAGACACAAAACTTTGATCTTGACTGTAAACTGAAAGATATTTATTTACGACGCCATGTTTTCTTTACAAGTTGGTCTCAGAGTATAGGACAATTGTGCATGTTGTTTCAAGTATTGACTTATTTAGGTATATAAACTTTTTATTTGAGTTATTTAAAGTTTATTTATTTTATTTTGTGTTTTTAAATATGGTTGGTATGGTTAGAGGCATGTCATAAAATATCCTACTTTCTGTAAATAGTTTTGTTTCGGTAAATAATAATTTTGGCTTGCATTTGGGCTCTTTAAAAATACCTAAGAGTGGTGCTATCTCCTCTGCTTTTATAAAAGAAAAAAATAGGTGTTTTGTTTCTTCAAAACACCTACTTTTGGTTCAACCTTCTACTGATTTTTAGAGCTGGTGACAATACCAAACAAGTGGTAAAATGGAGCTCCATTTTATGTCGATTGCAAATGAACAAAACTATAGGTTCAACGTGGCTCAGATTTTTTAACGGTACAGGATGCCAGTACTTTTAACCGCAATTTGATCTGTAATTTTTTACAGTGCAAAAAACATTAAATAAGGAGGCTCACTTTTTATGACTTTTATCCCTTCTTTGCTATTTTTATTCTCAATAATATGCGAATAAAATTTTGAAACGGCTTTGTTTTTATTCCAGCTTAAATTTTCTTTTGATACTCCTAGTAACCATAGTTTTTTTTTCACTTCATTTTTGACGATAGCTCTTCAGATTTAGATTTAATCATTTCGAAGCATCTCGTATAAACTTTAGTAGTTCTTTATAATTGCAGTTAAGCTGAATGAGCAAGATGAAGTTGGCTACTTTTCTATTGCTGATAACTGTTTCGGTCATAGCTTGAGGTAAGTATCAAAACAGTTTTGAATTACAATTCACAAAAATATTTTAATACAGAGTAATTCTTCAACTATATGGAATCAAATCATAACATCGACGATTTAGATCTTTATTTTTCACTTTAAAGGAAGCATTTGATTTTTTATACCAGTCTTGTGCCAATTCAAATAATTTTCTTTTGTTACCTTTGTTATTTTTATATATATATATATATAGTTTCATGTATTTTTATTTATCTTTTTCTCTTAATTTCTATTTTAAATTTATTGTATCACCTTTCGTTGTCGCCTGGACAGGATTTTCCTCTTGGCGACGAATATATATTTTTTGTATTTATGTATTTGCTTTTGTTCCCAATAAAAATTGTTTGTTTGTTTGTTAAAAAATACTTGTTTAAGTTAAACAACACACTGAAGAAAAAATTATGACAGAAAAAAAAACATATTTTTTCAGCAAAACCTTTTCTTAAAAATCATAGATTTCCGGTATTCAACTCTAAAAATTACGATTAAATCACTTTTTTGATATTTTTTCTGTTCGTTGTCGTAGTCAGTTTAACAGAAATTCCTTATTTGCAAAATTATAATTCGTGCCACATATTTTGTAAAAATACCACAATTGAAAATAAGCTTATTAAACAAAAATAGTTATCACGTTTTGTTCTGAAAAATCCCGATATAAATAACAGACAGTTCTTTATAAGGTATAATTCATTTGGTATTTGGTTTGATGACCACTTCTTTAATCAAATGGAATGATAATGTATCTCATAATCTGTTTTACCTGTTCCGGAAAATTTAAAATAGCAGTTTATTCAAATGGTTGATAGGAGTTAGATAACGGTTGATAACTTCTTTATTTATAATTAATTTTTATAATTTTAAGACAGGAGAGAGAGAGAGAGAGGGAAAGATAAATGATGCTTTCAAATTTTTAATGATTCTAAACTCGGATGAAAAAGTCTATGGTGTCTGTTTTATGCATTTTTTATGCGAAAAGTGAGATTGCATTCGCATTGTGTGCTCAATATAAAGAACTTCTTAAAAACCATTATTAACAAGAAAAACAAACAGCACAATTTGAGAAAAACAGCATATTCAGGATTATGGCGGGATTTGAGCTCGCTATCTTCTCGCTTCAGAGAACTTAGCGAGACGGTTATGCCGCTCTATCAGGGAGGTCAATGGGATTTAAAGAACCAAATGCTGAATTAAATAACTAATTGCTGAACATAATTGAGACCTAAATAACTGAGGACTTTGATAAACTCATCCGTTGAAAAAAGTACTCTAACATTTTTTAAATTGTTTGAAAGATTACGTCTGTTATGATTGTAACGTTTGTTTCATTTATTTTTTTGATGATTATATTTAAGATTCAGTACTTGAAGGAAATGAAGGGCATGGATGCCCTAGTTAAAGTAATGGATGCATCAAACATTGAAAAGATATAAATTACAGACGTGGTAAATGTGATAAAGAAAAATGCATCTGCTTGGATAAATACCCTGCGTCAGCTCATAAAGCTTAATAAGGTATGCAAAATGTTCTGAGAGTTAAAACATGTCAAAACGTACATGGTTTAATAAGGTATATAACACATTCTAGAAATCAAAGCAAGTAAACTGTGAAAGTGGATAAAATTAATAAGGTATAAGTTTTCAAAAGCGCTAAAAATTCAATGTGTTGTGCAGTGCGCCAAGGAAACAGACCACCCTGTTTAACTTTTGATCAAATGATCGGATTTCTACGTTCTAGGACTCAATCTTAGTGGCTCGAAGGAATTACCTAATTAGTAAGTGCAGAAGATACTTTATATTACGAAACCAGACACAGAACGTATTTTTTCTGAATAAATATATCTTAACTTCAAAGGATTCAGATTTCTGATCCCCAAAATATAGGGGGTAGCCGCAATGTGGGAAATGTGGTCCAGATAATTCGTTCAGGAGAGCGTTCCAAAATTTGGAAGCCATAATGTCACTTTTTGTGTATTTCGCTATATCTCGAGAACTTTTTAAGCAAATTGAAAAAATTTTGCACACAATTATAAAATTCGTTTATCTAAATTTGATTCCATGCAAAAAAAAAAAAAAAAAACTTTTAATAGATATTTATTATTTTTATCATTATATTTAATAATGGTCGAAAAATATTTTAATTACTAAAATTTTTATACATTTTTGCACCGTTTTAAAGAATGTAATTTTAAATAGCAAACTACAAAATTTGATTGAAATCGATGAAATAGTTCCCGAGAAATTGAATTAAAAAAAAGTCAGATACATAAAATTCGATTTTTCAGAACCTATTCAAAGAAATTTGCTCAAATTTTGTAGATCTGGCTTACGGGCAGAGACAAAACCTCCTAAAATATAGAAAGCCTCCGTATGGGTACCGTATAAACGAGAAATCAGAGAACGTTGTGGCATTTCCCCCGTCTTTTTACAGCCACTCTTTTTTTTTAATTTCCCCACACCGCACTTTATTCTCATTACGTTGCACTTCTAAATTGATCCGCGCGGAGGCCGTCTCTCTTTTAGGAAGTGTTGGTAGAGATCGCAGTGCTTTCGCGCTAGATTATAAGACCGTAAAGGTTATTTATTGGGATTTCATCAATGTCTGCATTCGCAATGCTAATTCGAGCGGCAATCCCTTCTGTTGAATCTACCAACAGAAGACTGTCGTCTAAGAATGCAGTCGTTTTTCGAGGGGTAGCTTCATTCCTGAATCGTAAAACAATCCGGTTTTAAATGTTTATGAATCCCTTCTTTGCGAAAATTAACCTCGATAGTAATTAGTCAGATTATGAAACAAATTTTTTCCTTCTAATTTTTTTTGTCTTTCAAGCACGATTTTTTTGAAATAATATTTTTACAATAATTTAAAAAATATATAATAGGGCTTCTTTTCGGAACATTCTTCGTACGACAAAGCTATTCTTGTTATTATAACAAACTCAATTTTAAAAGTTAATTAGTTTCTTAACTACTCAACTATTCTTTCCAACTATCCTTCTAGGCGGAGAACTAGGAGGAAGACGGAAGTTAATGGAGAAGACTGACTTTTTCCTGAAAGAAAAATTTTCGAAGCACTGTAAATGGACAAGAATATGCACAAAAACAAAAAATAAAATTTTTTTTTACATCGAAACTGATTTCTTAACAGCAATGAACACTACCTGCTGCAATAAATTTCGTTTGCATTATTGACTATTTTTTAATTTAAGATGATCTTAAGTAGAATAAGGTTTAAGTGACATTTTTGCAAGAATTGAGATTCCTCGGGGCAATATCTTTTGTCTTACTTAAAATCACTACTTTTAATTATTCATATACTTATTATATTATTTATTATTATTATTAATTATCACTACTTCAATTTAATATTCTTTATTTATACTTTTATTTATTTATCTGGCCAAGTTTTTAAACTTCGAAGATCAGGCTTTCAAAGAAAGTACACATCCGAAAAATTTCCATTAAAACAAAATTATGCATGCTTAAAAACCTTATATAGGTTACAAATTATCCGCTTGATTTGCCCCTCGGGTAAAGTATTGCCTCGTTAGAGTTTCAGTTCCTTTATTTTGTAACTAATAAAACTTTCCAGAGGATGTGTGTTCGTGATGTAATGGTTAGGTTGGTTACCTAGTACCAGCGAGGTTCGAGTTTGAAATCCCAGTTAGGACATCTGAATTTTATCTTTAATTTACTTTTCTGAAAAAAGTTGATAACCAATTAATATGTTTTGATTGATTTATGTTATTTTGAAAATTTAACATTACAAAAATTTAATTTTGTAATTTTTTTTAAAAATTTAAGTATACTTTTTTAAAAATTTAACTTATTTTTTAAAATTTAAGTACAGTTTTTTAAAATTTATTTTTTAAGTTTGTTAAATTTATTTATTTTTGTAATTTAAAATTATTTAATGAAGTAACTGATTTTTTTTTAATTTTGTAATAAATAATTTAATTTTTATTAAATTTAATTCTGAAAATGTAAACAAAAGTTATCCTTGTTAAAAAAGGAAGGAATAAATTGAAAAAAAATTAAAGTAGGAAATAAATTAGGCAAATTATTGTGTAAGTGTCGCATAAGTATTTAAAGCATTCTTTGGGCATAAAAAGTATAATAATGAAATAATTAAAAAAAATTTTTTTTTTCCCTATTTAAAAGATAATATTAAAAAAAATTTCTGACAAAAAAAATAACGATTTTATTCTTAAATAACTTACACTTAAAATATAAAATGAATGAATAGTTTGTGAATACGCATGCTTCAAAAAGTTATATAAAATACTCACATAAAATATATTTTTTAGTATTAAAAACAAAAATGCGAAACTCCCATCAGCTTTATATAACCTTCATACACATAGCTTTTCAATTGAGTCTACGAAATGGTTCGTATGTCGAAACAGTAATTTGATCTCAGTTAGATTATGATTAAAATCTCAGGATTAGTATTTCAATTTGCAACTAAATTGCTGCAATATATAAAAAATAAAGAGTATAAAGAGAGTTAAAAATAAAGAGAAAATATGGGAAATAATAAAGATTAATGAAAAGAGAAGAAGAAAAGTCATTAAAATAAAATATTTGTAAAAAATATTTAAAAAAAAATTTATATTAAAAAGCCGGAAAAAAATGAAAAGATATAATCTCTTCATCCGCTCACACGATTATATCCGCAAGGAGGACTGCTTTCTAATATTGCATCAATATAGCCAAAGCAAAATCAATACAATAGCGTGAGAAGAACTAAAAAAATTAAGCAAAATAGAACACATTAAGTAAAAAATATATCACGCAAAAAACAGAAAATAAAATGTAAAAAAAAACAGAACAAAACACAAAACGAAATCTATAAAGTGAGTAGCCAATTCAAATGAACTTATATGTACCAGAATCTTTTAAGAATGGTTTAAAATATTTTTGTAATAAGATTGCCATATGACAAAATATCAAAGTAGAAGCGCAAATGGAGTTAAAAGCGTAAATATAGGAATTTTGCTTCACGGCACATTTTTACTGAAGCGTGTTTGATTTGTTAGTTACCAAAGATCGGCTCGAAAATGGCTTGAGGGGTTGAGAGACGTAAAACTTGCTATAATATTATCAAAAATATATAATTCATAATAACGATAGCTCAAAATCTGTTGGTTAAATTAAAAATGTTATTTAAATGCTGACCTGTGGTTTTTGTAATGACAAACCAGTAGCTCTCTTAATATTAGAATTAATCAACATCGTCCAGATATAAACAGTAATAAAATTATCAATAACCTAGAATTGAACATTTTAGAGAACTTAATTTATCAACGTAAAAATTAATATTTCAGATACAGTAGAAGATATCTATTTAAGAATACACAAAGAAAATTACCGCATTGCTTTTGTACAAAACAACTTTAGCGTATGGGCTAAGCGATACCTTCTAACATGCACTGATTAAATTAAATAACTCCTTAACTTACTCACTCTTTCATATTAAAGATAAGCGTACAAATCGAGGTAAACGGGGATCAAGAAATAGTAAAAGCTCTCTTTATAATGACAAATCAAATGTAAATTTTATTTCTGATGTGGAAAAAGATTTTAATAAACATTAAAGTATTAAACCAATGAAAGATTTACTAATTATTACTAACTTTCTTTTATTAATTTACACATCAAAATTCTTTGTTTCGATCTTGTAAAAGCCAAAATTAGTAAAATTTCTCCAGATAAAAAGAAAAATTTTGTATAATTTATATTTCGTTATTAACTTTTAAAACCCTATTTTCAATACGATTAAATTTCAAATATTTTTGAATATTTAAAAATTTCTTTCCATTAAAATATTTTTTAGCATAATTAAAAGCTTTAAATATTATAAATATCTTGGTAGAAATATATTTAAACATAATGATATTAGCAAAAGTTAAGGGAAAATGAATATATCCGATTATGAATGTCACTGTGAAGAAATGAAGTATTTTCCTGTTTTTCTTTTGTTGATAAACATCATCATAAACATATTATTACTGGTAATTTAAATATTATAGAGAATTTAAAACTTAGAATTAAATGATAAAAGGTACAAAATTTAGACCCATTTACCATACATCAATTAATAAAATTCTAAAATACGTTCTTAATGATATCAATTTTTGTTTAAATAAATGAAATAGATTCGCTTTACCTTCAGGTATGTTAACAAAATGGAAATGGGCTATATATTATTACATTAAAAGCTTTGTTTTCAATAATAGGGAAAATTGAACTAACAGTAACATTTAAGCAAATCTTTGTAAAATTGTTTGATCAATCTATATATATATATATATATTATTATTATTATTATTATTATTATTATTATTATTATTATTATTATTATTATTGTTATTTACTATTTATAAATTTTTTATATTATTATTATATATAATATAGGTTTCTTTGTTTCACAGAATAATAAGTTCCAATTTAATTGCAAACAGAAACTTAATAAATAAAATGATGTGAGGTTGTACCAATGTATTGGAGTTCTCAGTTGCGGTTGTAGAGTTGCTTAATTAGCAAATGACGACCGAACACCATGACTGTAGGATGATTGCTCAATGCTTGTATCACTGAGCTATCAGGCTCGATTCGCGTCTTAGGTTTTTCTTTGATCTATTATGATGAAATATATAGCCTTGTTTCCTGTGTTAACAAAATAATTTTATGATAAAAGGTTGATCTAAATGTAAGTTTTTTTAAAAAAAAACTATACTGTAATACTGATAATCTAGTGCTATATTGTAGTTAAGTTGTTTGTTAAATTAGAATGCTTTTGTAATTCAGTTTCGCATGAAAAATAAAGGTTTTTGATTATGAATAATTGTTTTGTTCATCCAAATTAAAAAACAAAACACATTGGTTGCTATTTGTGGCTTTTGATTTCAAAATTGTGCTTTTTTAACAGCAATTAAATGTACAAGGGGCAATTTTAAAAAGGGAAATCTTCATCTCTGATTATCTACCATTAACTAAGCATGCAAGCATTGCATAGCATTGCAAGCATTGCAGAGCATTGCATAGCATGCAAGCATTTTTATTAAAAAACAATTTGCTGAAATTTGTTGAGGGCTGCATTTCCATTTACTAGTTTTTCGATGGAATTCTTAACCACTTTTTTTAAATGCAAAAAATTAATACATTGACATTGAATTGTTTGTGTATGTCTCAATATTTTTTCCATAAAATACTAAAATCATAAAACAACTTATATCTAAAAGCAGGGTTTACCCCTTAATCGCTTACGCTCTTCAATCCATAAAGATTACTACGCAATTTTGAATAGCTCGCCGTTTGAACCACGTACATTTCGCTGGCTATTAATTTAGATTACATAAATTAGAATTAAAAAAAAAAAAAAACCCGAAAAGAAGTACTACAAAAACACTTCCGGTGATTTGCGAGGGCAGAGAGAAAGGGGTAGAACTCCTAATTAAATATTAAAATGTAAAATTTGTACAACAAATTCATACACGAATTTTATGATATAATTATACAACTGATAAAATTATATATTATTCTAACAGGAACTATAATGTTTGAAAAGTACTTGTACCTTTTTTTTAAATCTCTTTCAAGCATCGTATTATATTTAAATAATTAAAAAAAGGTAATCGAGACTGTATTTTATAAAATGTAATTTTTTTATGACAGTGATACGTATAAGATAAAATAAAGTGATAATAAAATAAAGAAAAGCACCATATCCGGTTTTGTTTCTTACATCCGATTTTGTTCTGAATAACAGCAAACAACAAGTTAAAAACAATCATTAATAAATAACTCATGGGCACAAAAAGGCTGTAAAGATACATATATTTTTTTGTTTATTGTGGATAGTAAAATTTGTTTTCTCCAAATAGTGGCGTCAGCCAGATAAGTCTGTTTATATATTACAGAGGCACAAATACATGATTAATGTTGTCCTTGAAAAGTGAGCACATGTGATACAAATATTTTATGTAAGAAAAAGCAAACTTTAAAATCTAGCAAAGGAATGAATGATAAAGATTATTTATATTTTCAAATAATTTGGTGACACGCATTTCTGTTTAAATTATAAGTAGCACTTAACTTTATTGCAAGTGTACATTTCAACAGCTAGTTTTAATCCGACTGGTAAATACTGTTTCTTTAGTTTTTATATTTTCATTTAAAAGTTTATCTTTAAAAATATTAAAAAAATTTTCTATTTATTTAAAATTTTATTTTCAAACATAGTTTTAAACGAATAATTATGCAAATAGATTTTAAGCACTAAAAATAACGCAAACAATATGCTGGTTTAAAATAACGGGATTGAGGATGATACTCTAATTTTTCAAGATGTTTTTCTATAGCATATGTGCATCAGTACACAAATAGTAAAGTAAATATAATATTAATAAGTAACGTAGAATTTTACTTTGTTAAAAAATAAGGATATGCGTAATAGCATCTTATTCAATTAAATTTTTAGTAAATATAAGTAAATGAAAGTTTTTACTGAGCCTAAATTGCATTTTGAAAACTCTTTTCTTGTATATGAAAATACATTCCATGCACGTTCCCATTAGTATTGAAAAGTACAGTCTAATACAAACACTCACAATAATATTAAAGTATACATCTTCAAGTTTAGAATAAGCTTAATAACTATGTTTTAGATTTGAATGCAAATGTAAAACAGTAGTTTGTCAAATATAAAAAGAAAATTTGGAGATGAACGCATTGCATCGCATTATTGTTTCGCATATGTTGCAAACATATTCCTATTTAATTTAAAAATTATTAATTTAAATTTTTTAAAATCTGTGTATGAAAAGTTGCTGTTATCAGCAGACAATGGAAAATTTGGTTGTATTTGATTAATAAGAAAAAAAAAAACTCTTTGTCGCGTGACTCTCAACAGAGTTAAGACATAAAACAGTTCAGTCATTCAAAAGAAAAATCTTCCAAATTTTCCTTAACTCGTTAAATCGGAATTTCATATATCTCATGGCTTTTTTAAAAAAAAAAAATCGCATGATATCTACACAAAAAATATTAAAAAATTCATAAAACTTTTTAAAAAAAGTTACGGAACATACTGTTTTGACGAATTAATGTTATTCTTTTAAAATTAAAATGTGCATTTTTTTAATTAGGTATAATTTTTGCTAGTATTTGATATTTTAGAAATAGGGAGAAATTGTCCCAGTTTACTATATTTTTTTTACTGTCATAAAATCAAAATAATTATTTATTATTTAGTTTCATTGAAAAAAATATTATTTAAATTTCTTATTTTTATTCACAATAATTTGAAAGTTGGTAATGGTGATTTCAAAATATTTTATTCTGGATATCAAAAAAAAGAAACCAGAACAAAAAAGCCATTAGTTTATTACAAAATTCCGTAATTTTTACGTAAATTTTTACTTCTTACGCTTCATTCTTAAATTGTTATTTAATTAATCATTTATTTATTTTAATTACAGTTTACAATCGAATTTAAATCTCTAAAAAATGAAATTGTCAACAAGTCTTCTTCTGATGACTCTCTTGATTGTTGTTTCAGGTATGCTGAAATGTTATCTTAGTCGTAAATAATAACTCATAAGTTCATTTGAGAAAATACAAATCTCCAATCGAGAAATTGTGATGGCAAGTTGAAGCTGAAAATGGGTATGCGGAGATTTGGGGGTGTTTAATTTTTTATTACAGATTAAGTTCGCTCTCAAAGGTGACCATTTATATGAATTTTTCTGAATGATTGCTTTTTCGTCAGAATCTTTAATAGTGAGTTTGCTGTTGATACCACTTTTTCTCAAGATAACAATAGCTAAGCTCATCGGTTGAAAAGAATTGGTGATTGGTTTTATTGATACTCATACACCTCATTATCTTTCGATTTGCTGGAAAAAATCATCGGATCTTAACCCAGTGGAAACTTTAAGAGACACGTTGGAACATGCTAAAACGCCAAGATTTGATTCCCCGTAATTCAGAAGATTTGCGAAACAAAGTCCTCAGTGAGTGTCTTATCAAACCGGATGTGACGTTCCTGAAAAACTTGCGGACTCACTTCCTTGCTAAATAAGCTGTTATTAAGTTCAGACGTGAAATTACACGATATTAAAGGACGATTTTTGTGATTTTTTATGAGGTGACTAATTTTTGCCCCGGTAACTTTTATCAAATTGTTATCTTACTTAGAATATAGTTAGTGTTGCATTTATTATTTATTATAATTATTTGACTGGCACATGAAAAAAATTTAGTTTAATTTTACCAGAAATTTTAGTTTTTAAGTATTTATTTACGTGTAAAATATTTTCAAGGAGAGGTAAGCTTATGTGCATATGCACAATCCCTATAAATTTTTGATGGAATCATTTTTGACAACTGCTATTGAATAATCATATATTGTTGATACTAACAATTCCACAAATGTAAATTGTGCTTCAAATATAAATCCCCATGCATATAATTTTCCACTTCCCATTATTTTCTTGTATCATATTAGTGTTCTCCTTCATTATCTCATGCAATGTATTTGTTCACCCAGATGTGTTTTTGTGATATGTAATGCATAGCCACGCTTCTTCTGTATCGTCACTATTTTTGATGCTCAGCTCCCATGGGTCTTAAATGTCAATAATCAATATTCTATAACAGTTACACAATGTCTGAAAACATCTGTTTCTCTAAATAATTGTAAAGTAATAAATAAACAATAAAATTAGGGATCCTGAATTGAGATGAGGCCAGACGTTGGGCCTAGCTCTGACGACGTTGCAGATGCTAGGGTAGGCTCATGTTTGGGGACTCATCATGGGAAGCGTAGTATGTCGCCGTTGTAACTGTCTGTTTTCCTGGTCATAGTATTTTTTTCTCATAGATGCCCCCTCCGGGGCCGGCGTCCTTGTCCATGAACAAACTTTGATTTTGGTTAATAAAACCATATTATGTATTTCTGTTCAAATGGGAACAGTTTACCAGGTACTCTGATTTTCAAAACTATATTTCGTATTACCACACATTTAGTAAAAAGTTCAAAACTGAAAAGTAAATTTACCCGAATAAATAAATTTCACGACATGCTCTAAGGTATCATGATAAAATTACCTAATTTTATCACGTGTGATAAAAACAGATTTTATTGTTAATTTTAACGCGCTTCGGGAAAAATTAAAGAACAAAAAATTAAATTTACCGAGAGGAACCGCGAAACTTTCACACCAATAACTTTAACTTTCAATAACTTTATCAGAAACACCTTCAAGTGTTAAGCCCAATTAAACCTGTTTTGAACCTAATTGAATGCCTCGACTGCAATTTGTCAGATTTCGATAACGTTTCACTTTATTTTATTTTTTATTGCTTAAATATAAATTGGGACATTTAATGAGCGAGCTTTTTTATTTGCATTTTTTATAAAGATTCTAAAATGACACATTAAGGGTGTCATTTACGAAGCACACTGTAATTTTAAAATCCTTTTCTAAAAGGAAGGATCGCATTTAAAACTTGCCATCAAATTTCGACGAATTAATCTTGAGGCAGGTGAGTTTAAAACATTAAAAAAAAAATAATTATTATATCTGCACAAAAAACTTGTAGATTTTTCTATGCAAATTATAATGAAAGTTTTTGAAAATCACATTTTTCTCCTTTTACTTTCCTTTTGCAGTCAAACAGGTTTTCAAGCGTTGAAAGAAATATTTTTAATAAATTATTTTGTAAGGTTTGGTGACCTTTGTTTTTCTCGCGTAAATATTAATTCTCGTCCCCTAACATTAGATATATGTATATTTTTTTATTCAATTTTTGACAAGGAATTTTAAAGTACAAGTTGAAGGCGATGAGTACGGAAGATTCTAATTGAATAACTAGCTTTTTTTTTGTTACTTTTCATATTATTTTTAAAAATCCTTTTCAGTAACTGTTCCAAAATGAATGGATAAATTGAAACTTAATGTGAGATATTTAAAAGACCATAAAGATACTGGATAATACATAAAGCAGCAATTAAAGAAAGACGATCAACAATTTATAATAAATAACTTAAAATGTGCGTTTACTATATAATTTTAATTAGACTTAAAATGATTTAGCAAAGGTTCTGATGTGAAATAAAAGAACGATTTTCTGTGAATAGCATGCCAATTTTTTTAGCTTTTGTGAGTTATTGAAAGTTGTTTATAAATGTTATGTGACGTTTTGATCTCTTTTAACCAACTACTTAGCTATACTTAGTCTGAAAATGGTGCAAAGTTTGAAAAGAAAAAAAATTTCTCCTTTTGGAAGGAAAATTGCTTGTGATCGTTTTTTTTTAACATTCGAAAATGTATTCTAAGTTTCAATGGGTAGGTTCACAAACTAAAGCAAACTTATTCATTATTTATTCATTGCAGGATAATTCATACATTTTCATAACTTTCATCTCTAAAAAAATTTAACAGCTTTTAAAATATCTGAACTATATTCCCGTGATAAAGCTCAGATAAAACTTTTTAAGAAAAAAAAAATGATATACGCGTTTGAAACTATAACTTTGCTTCTAGTTTAGGGTACTTAAATTGTAGCTTTTTTTATTTTTTGTATTGCGGAAGAGCTTTGAAAACTTCCCCTAATCGATTTCAGTTTCATAATCTAAGTTAAGCAAAAACCGGAAACATTAAATTTTGTGTATAAAAATTTTAGTGATTGGGTCCCTTCCACGCAATGGAACTTTTGGAGCTCGCTCCAAATTTCTTCAACTTTCAAGAAGTATATTGTTTGACCGTTAATGTTTGTTAATCTTTTAACGGTTGATTTTACGATTGATTAAATTTATAATTTACACGTGAATTAATATCTTAAATATTTTTCTAAGGAAAATAAACTTCGATAAAAAAAGTTAAAATCTTAAAATACTATTCACGATTTTTTTAAATTTAGGAAACATTGCTACTGAATATAGCTTGATATTTCTACTTGAAATGCACCAATTAAGTTCTCAATTTGTAAATGTATATTTTAAATGAATTTTTATTTTAATGAAAACGTTACAAAAATGCCGTTGTTTAACGTTAGAAATTATTTTGCGTGAAAAAGAAAATTTTGTTTTCGAAATATTTGAATTCTGCGCAAAATTGTTAGTTTATAACGAAAAGAGAAGAGAAGAATATCCTACTCTTCTCTTAAGATTAAAACCGATTAAACTTTCCAGCTTTTTTTCGAACGACTTTGTCAGAACAGTTTATATCCGGTTCCATGAGCTTTATGTCGGAGAACTAACCCATTGTTTAGATATCCAATAATTGTAGCACAAAAAATAGTTGTGTAACTTAACAAATGCTCTTTAATTTTTTCCGCAGTTGCAGTCGCTGAAGTAGGTGCAGATCTTGGTTGTCCTCACGAAATACACGATTGCGATTACCATTGTTCCGGACATGGACGTTGCGATGAAAATGATTGCGTTTGTTATCATCCCGAAGAGTAAAGTGACCAATGTTATGCAATAGTTCTGAATGACACAAAATAATTTATTTGATAACATTTTGCTAAAAATAAAAACAATTTTCTTTGTCTTCTTCTTTTTATTGTAAATTCCAATTTTTAACGTTATTAATTAACAACATATCAAAATATAAGTGTGTTTTTTAAATAGAGTCGATAAAATATCCATGATTACATAAGTTTCTATTTTCAATAACATATGAAAATAAAAGACGATTGTTAAAGAGAGTTGACTGTTTCTAAGATGATATGAGTTCCAATTTTTATAATAAATGAAAATGGAAGACAATTTCTTATGGAAAATCAATTGATTCTATAATGGCATAAACTTGACTTTTTAATAATGAATGAAAGTGGAAGATGCTTTTTAATGGAGAGTCAATTGACTGAATAATGACAGAAATTCAAATTTTTAATTATGAATGAACATATAACATTTTCTATTGGAGAGTTGATTGATTCAATGATGGTAAATATTTTATTTTTATAATTTATGAAAATAAAACATCAAGATTGCTCAAAAAACTACTCATCATTCTTCTAAAAGACATTTTACAGAGGTTTTGATAGTATGAACATCTTGCTACACATTACAATGAAAATTCTCTATACTAATCGACTAGCATATTTAAGGTAAAGACCTCAAAACATTAAGATTTAGTCGCGGTATGAGAAAATCCGATCAGTAAATCAAAAGTTATACAGGTTTGTATCGTTTTCTATACGCCCTGTCCATTGCTAACTTACAGGTAGACATTCGCATGATTTTTTTTCCAATTTTTATCAATCAGTTAAGTCATTTGAAACTGGTTTCATTGTTAAAAGGGAGGTACAAATTTTGTTGTAAAACACCGATGCATGTCGAGAAATTTTATAGAAAGTTTAGAAACGGAAACTTGTTATTCAAAAACACGCTAAGCTCAAAGTATGTATTTATGTGATTAACTTTTTGAAATTTTTATTAATTACCGTTTCTTCGTAGTTCATTTCAATATGGCTTCATGTTAAAACTTTAACGCCAATTTATTTAAAAATATCATTTATGTCTAATAACATTTATTGATACTTAAATAAAAAATGACCTTGTTTATAATGCAAAGAATACATAGATTCAGAATGTGTATGGCTAACATAAAAGTGCATATTTTGCAAAATATTTGTAATTTTTTGCAAATTAAAATTCATTTAAATTCGGTTTTATATTAAAAAATGAGCGTCAATTTGTTTGAAGACACCTACATATATATCAAAATATATGTATAGAAATTTTTTAAAATAACTTGTTTAGTCCAAAACGCTGAAAGATTAGAGTTTGTATATTACTTACATAAAGTTTTATAATTCATTGCATTGTGAAACTCCTTTTAAACTCCTTTTAAGCTAAAACATAATTCTAGTTGATAAAACAGAAATTTATGGTATTTAAAAATTTCATTTGTGGTTTCCCTGTTCATATGGAAACGTTCATATGGATTTATTATAATATTTTTTATAATAATATTATTTTATTATAATATTTTTTATTATAATATTTTTGTGTTAAAATATTCATAATTATAGGTTATTCATTGAGGATAAAGAAAACCTTTATTTTCCTGTATGTTGTCTTTTATATACATATTTCTTGAAAGATTAAAAATTTACCTCCGAAGACAAGATTGACCAAAACAAAACATAAACTGCGATTAAAAAAAATATTAACAAAAGAGGGACTGAGTTAGACAGATATAGATAAAACCTGTATGAAGATAAATGTTGCATAAAGATTAATTTTGAATGAAGATAAAGGTTAAATAAAGATGAAGGTTAAATTAAGATAATTGTTGAATAAAGATGAAGGTTATATAAAGATAAAGTCAATATACAACTCGATTTTATTTTCAGATTATTTGAAAAATCTAGGGAGAAGGGATAAGTTTATTTCCTAGCGCAAGTTACTATTTCAGAAATTGTGAAGAAAATCATATAAAATTTTACTTCAGAAATGTGTTCAATAAGCATAAACCCTGTATAGAGATAAAGCTCGTTTTTATTCTTGGACATTTTAACACATCGTTTATCGTAGTCTTCTAATTGCACATCAATTTCATTGCAGTAATTTTTAAAATCAACTTTTTCTCAGCCCGTATGCCACCAAATATGCTTTCCTTACATACACTGGAAAAACTGTGGTGTAACACTAATCAGAATTTTATGCTGAAAAACTTATGTGTTTTTCCAAGTTAATAACAAATCGAGCCTTCATGAACACTATAAAGGATGTTGTTAAATCTAAACTCCAAAAAAGGAGAAATCTTATACAAATAAAAAATTGCATTTATTCCATTCAATTTTGGTGACACACGATCGATATTTCTTGTTTAGAATGAAGCAGAGAAGTTTGAAGCTTGATTTTCTTTCGCACGATGCTGAATATTCCACAGAAGAAACTATTATGAAAAGGGAAAGAGGCGTGCAGGTTTTCAGTGGTTTAATAAATATAATTATGTTCTCATAAAGAGATTTACATAAATCTATCATAATGAAAATTAAATAATTTTATAATAAATGATTTTATAATATTTAATTTACTATGCACTTCTGTTGTGTTAAGCCTAGTTAGAACTTATATTAATATTCTATTTGTACTGTGTGTATGTTTGAATAACAAATAATCTTATTTTGAGAAATATTGAATAGATGCATCCTAAGTTAATTATTCTTTCTCCATTCTGCATCGTAAAAATAACTTTACAGATTTTTAATGCGTCAGAGTCATTTTACACTATTTGGTGTGAAATTGCCAATTTAACAACATTAAATGAATATAATAATTCAATAACACTGAAAACTGCAATTATAGTAATATATGAAACATATTAGAGCCAGTAAAGTAAGTTTCACGATATAATATAAAGTAAAAATCATTAATTTAAGATGCATATGTGCGGTATTTTTTTAAATTTATTTATTAGTTTAGCATTCACACAGCACAGAGAGAATATTAACATGAATTCGATTTAAATTTAACAAAAACGGGCGAAATAGAAATTAAATATTATAACAATGATATTATTAAATATTATAATACAATTGAGAAAATTATGTAAATTTTTGTATGAGAATATAATTATCTTTACTACCAAAAGCATATGTTTATTTTATAATTCTGTTTCTGCTAAATGTTCAGCATCACGTGAGGTAAAATTGTAAATACTCACGGTTTCCAAAACTAAACTAAACTACGGTTTCCAAACGTACGCCAAAATTAGCGAAAATAATTCATGAATGGAGAAAATGCATCTAATCTCGGTATAAGCTTTTTTTCTTAATTGAAATTTAATAGTATTAAGCTGAGTTAAGCCAAATGCTTAAGTTTTTAAAGCTGAATTTCATGATTCAGCTTTAAAAACTTCTCAGTTTAAAAAGTTTTTAAAATGAATTTCAGGAAAATTAATGAAAAACATTTAAATTGATAAAATTTACATTCCACGAAAATTAATTATGTGAAAAAATACTTTGTTTTTTTTCCGGAAAAAAATTATATCTAGAAACAAAAACGAATGTCATGCATATCAAGTTTTTTTTATTTTCAGATGTACATGCAGTAACAGTTTTTGAATTATTTTTAATAACGATCATTAATAATTTGTATTATAACTTTTTCTGAAAACCTCGATTTATAATATCCAGAGGCAGTGTTGCCCTCTTAATGTACTGAGTCAATAGGGGACATCACTTTTTATCATCACTTTTATTAAATGCAGTGGTTTAGATAGCATTCTCCATGTCCGTCACAATGATGATGTTCTACTTCCACTTCAATGACGGCAACTGGAAGAAGTTTTTATACAAATAATTTAATAAGTGCTAGAATATTTTTAAAAGTAATATGAATTGATTAGAAAATTATAAATTATGTTTGATAAATGGTACCTCAAATTTATTACACCCTTTTCTAGAATCTCAAATAAATCAGTTTAATGTTAAACTATAATATCGGTACATTAATCAAAATACGGTGCGCAGTTTCTTCAATTTTGATAAAGTATAAAATGATACCATTTTAGTTCAAATTGAACCACAATAGTGGAATTAAGAATGAGAAAATATGGTGTAATTGTATTATGTAAGCAGTGAATTCAAAAGACCTTACAGATTAACATGCTCTGAACAACAATATAGCATTGAAATTCTAATACTTCATCATTGACGTAAAAGAATTTAAATTACTTATTTGGCATAAATTTATATATATATATATATATATATATATATATATATATATATATATATATATATATATATATATATATATATATATATATATATATATATATATATATATATATATATATATATATTCATGAAGAAAAAATTCTAGGAAAGGTACCTTAATGTAAGGTAATGACATTTCTGAGAATTTTTGATTATAAAATGCAAAATATACGGAGTAAAAATTATTATCAAAACTATTTATTTGGTATTTCTCCGTTCATAGGGTAACGGCCTACAGGAAATTCTGGTTTTCAAAATAATAGTTCTTGTGTTTCTAAAAAGCCAGGAACACGAAAAATTTTTTCTCAGTACTGCTTCAGCTTTATGCGAAAGGTAAGGTTAAGAGGTGATGTTGAAAACTATTAAATTATTTTGCATTATAGTTTGAAAACTATCACAATTGAGTATAAAACAATCAACAAACATTAATTATATAAGTTGAACTGCACTTAATGCTGTATCTTTTCGGTAGAAATATTGATATGCTAGACACACATGAAATATTTTGAACTTTACTGTAGACTAACTTCATTTTAATTGTTCACTATTATTTTGCAAAGGTATTTCTTGTTTTTTCCTTTTATTTTGTCTGCAGTTGTTTTTGTAACCTGCCACTTGAAATAAATGAAACAAAACATTTTCAATTGTTATACTTTCTTATTTTCGTTATTATTTACAAAAGTATTTTCTGAACATTAAAATTTCTGAAAAATATTTTATTAAATTTTATTACTTTTTCTTGTTATTTATTCTGTTTTGATCATATGAAAGAAAAATATAAATGGCCAGTGTTTTTAGTTAATAAAAATGCCAATAGAAAGTTCATACGAGTATGACATTAAAATATTTTTATGTCAGTGCTTTTAGTGACAGTGAGAAAAAAGTATAGATAGCTAATCAAACAACTTAAATGTTTTAGATCAAATTTTATAATTTTAAAGTCGAATTACTTTATTTGAAACAAACACCTCGTATACTGATTTCTCGAAAATAAATACGCATAATTTGCTTACATTATTGCTTTGCATATATAGAATATCAAAATAAATAAATAAATAGATAAATAAATATATAAGTGATTAAATTAATAAGTAATTAAATAAATGAAATAAAACAACATTACTATTGCTTTAATTATTGAATTTTCACGCAATATGACGGTAAACTAGAGTAGAAATAAGCATACTATTTTTTTCTTCGAGCCTTAAAATATGAAGCGTTCTGATAATGCAGATATTATGGACCTAATAGTTTAGGCAGAAGAATGTGTGAATATTTAGGCCGCTTCATGTTAATTTTACTTTTTGTTTATTTCTCCTTCTTGAGGAAGTCTTATTTAAAAATTTTATTGTTTAAAAAATTATTCTACCTACTCCTTACAAATTTTGGATTTTATTATTTAATGTTACTTATATGAAATGGATCTTACAATTTAAAATGTTTCGACCATTATTAATATAAATAAGAAAAAAATACTTTTTCATATTAAATTTTCTTTCTATGGAAATATTTTATTATTGCGAGCAAAATGTTTTGATTCATTTCATCAGTTCCAGAAATATAGTGAAATACGCAAAAAGGTGTTATGAATATTAAGGGGTCCAAACTTTTGACCACACGATTATCTAAAATGTTGGAATATATTTTCCACATTTCAGCCACATTTCTACATTGAAGTATTTTAAAAATTAAAAACTTAAATCTGTGCGAAATAGTGCATGTATGATCAGAGAAAGTACATTTTTGTGTCTGATTTTGTAACTTAAAATATCATCGGTACAAATATTTTTCCCGGTTAGGTTTTCCAACAAATAGGTTCTTTTACGTAAAATTCCTTTCATTAAATCAAGGATTATTAGTGTATTATCTTTTTTAAGAGTACTGTACACAAGCATGAAACTTAAAAATGATATAATGAAGAATAATGTTTGAACAATAATAAACTAATAGAAAGATTTTTTCAGAATCTTGAAAAAACTTTTCTGCTAAATCATGCTTTGAAGAAAATAGTTCTTGAATAAATTCTTTAAAAAGATCCAACTGTGATAAAATAGCATTTCAGTTTACCTGAAGCAACAACTATGAGAGTCTTTAAAAATAGAGCAGTTGATAGTTTCATTTTTATTTGTACAAGAGAACTCCTCGTAACTCTTAGAACTCCTCTTAAATATAAATAAAAATGAAATGTTTAATTAGAATGTGAGAATATTAAAATATTAATGTTTTTATTAGTTGAAATAAGAAAAAATTACTGTAGTTGAGATTTAATATTTTTTAAATATTAATTTCATTTTTGAGGTAGAACTAAGTATCAAAGAATGTTTCACGAGAATTGAGATTTTTCGTGTGCTTTTTTCAGCATAATATTTCTGGCAGAAGGGATGGTTCATAGAAGTAATACAAGGCGTAATTGAATAAGTTATTGCTACAAGTAGTAATCGGAAGGGACAATAATTGGAGATTGCAATGGTTGTAGTAGGTAATACCATTTACGATATTCCTAGTATGATTGACTAACGCTGTAAATATCTTTCCCATGTTTGTCGAATAGAGTATACTGGGTTTGTTAGGAGGAATCCGATTTTTTTAATTTTGCATTTCTTGTAAGAACGAAAGTAATTAAACAAGTAATAGTTTGAGGGTGCAATGTCTGGTGATTATAGAGAGTGTGTTAGCATATACCATTTAAGTTTAATTGTCAGGCACTATAAACATTTTTCTATGATTATTGATTGGAATGAACAAAGATTATCTTGTAGAGCTATGTTAATGAATAGTTCATAAACTGATCTCTTGTAGTTTGTTACTTGTGCTCAAAATTATTTATATAACCTTTAATTTAAAATAAATAATAAGAAAAGTGTTTGCTAGTTTTTAAAAAAAAAATTATTTTTTTTGGTCATAAATATGTTTTTGATTAAATTTTTTTTTTTTTTTATGAATTTATGATTATTGCGAAAAAAAAAGAAAAATATTAAACAAAAATGTTAACTTATATTTGCTGAATGCGACAGATTTACAAAATATAATGTTATTTTACAGGGCTGAAGAAATTACTTTATATTTTTTAAAAATATGTTACAAAATGTAATTAATGAACGTTTATTTATTTCTACATACAATACTATTATCTGCCATAGATAGCTAAATACCGGAGGATATTGTTTATGTTCATGTCTGGCAGAAGTTAAAGTTAAAAGTTAAAAAGTTAAAAGTAAAGTTAAGTTAAAAGTTTTATTTAGTATTAAATAACATTTATAGGGCAAATCAGCATATGCACTTTAATTGATATTTAAAACTAAAATTAATGTTCTACAAAAATGAACACTTTACTTAAAGAAAAGAAGCATTTCTAGTGCTCAAAATAAATTGTAAGTTAATTCTGAACAAAATTTTACTATATACTTAAATCATTATAACACTAGTACATTTTTTATAATATTGTAAAAAACTCCATTTTGTGTTATTATTAAAATTATGCTTTCCTTTCTTTCTCTCTTTTTTTTTCTCTTTTTTTTTGAAGAAAGAAGGAAATTACGGCTTATGTTTGGTTTGCTCACCAAATCTTGTGAACGCTTCCCATTCATTTTTTTTCCAGGTCGACATTTTTGTCGGAACATTTTTTCCCCCAGAAAGAAAAAAAATCATTTTTTTAATAATATATAATTGCAGTACATGAAAACAAACTAAAATTAGGGATACAAAATGTGTGACACAATAAGAATAAAAAAAGGAGAAAATTAGCCTACTTCATATATCTAATTATATCAATTCAAAAGGGAAGCGGCTTTAATCTCACTTGAACTTTTTAATAACCTTATGTTTTGAATTCTTCAATAACTCTTCTTAATTTTTAAAAATTTCTATAAATATATTAAGATGTAATATATGGCCACATCTAATCTCTTTCATTATTTTTATTACTTCTTCACAGACACGAGAACGAGCATATAAAATAAAGATCTCGGGGCAGATAAATAAAATTTTCTAGAAAAATGGATTAATAGTTGTCATTTAAAGCGAAGTAAGTGAAAGCAGGATAGTGAAAAAAGAACCATATAATTTGCAATAACTTAAAAAAATGGAAAATAAAATAAAATTTTAAAAATAAAATCGTTTTTAGTTCGCAAATAAAAATATTTTTTAGCACGTCAAATTAACTTTCAGCTGCTTTTTTACGAGCTGCCCGCATGATATTTTTCATTATAAGTTTAATAGTTAATAATTCTCGATTTAATAATCGGAAGTTAAATTTCTTTTATTCCATATTACTCCCTTTATTATTTTACTGAATAGCTTCCAGTTTTAAGTTTCGAATCATTTTAGTTTTGGTGTAACAAAACAAAATGTGATTTATAGAACACTTAAAACAGGGGTGGATGCCTTTGCGATTTTTTTTTATTTCAGAGAAAAATAAGTTTCTCACACAGAAATATGTTATAATATAGTAAAAAGTTAAACAAATTGAACTTAAAATAGGATGATACTAGTGAAAATATTTTATTCAAAAAAAATACTTTACCTAAAGATTATTAGTTGAAGGAATGTATGCGTATGGGAGTTAGCGACGCTTTTTTATAATCAGAGCAAATTTGCTTTTCTTGGAAATTTTACTAAATATAAACTACTGCCCTATATTTTATGATCTGTACACATTTTTTAAATTGGGATAGCTCATTAATTTTTATTAGACAAAAAACTTGTGTCACAAATTACTGGAACGTGTATTAGGTAATAAATTTGAAGTATTCAATTATAATAATTTTCTGAAAATCCATAAAAAAAAGTATTTTATTCGTATCTATTTTTATACTTTTTCCTAGAAAGAAAGTATTATTTTGATCTGTATCTGTATAATTCAAAAAATAATTGAGAAGAGTTTCACTAAAATTATATATTATTATAGAATATAGTATATTATATAATACTATTTTTAAAGTATATATATATATATATATATATATATATATATATATATATATATATATATATATATATATATATATATATATATATATATATATATATATATATATATATATATATATATATATATATATATAACAATTAAAATTACTCCAAAAAAGCCCTCAAATCAGTTTAATGTTGAAATTAAATGTTACATTTGACTGAGCTATGGAAAAAATTTGCCCCTATAAGGTCTTAAATTGAATTATACATTTTTTTAAATATTTTTTTTATTTTTAATGTTGAACTATAGTAAAGAGCAATCAAGCTAAATAAGTACGATAACATGACAGTAAATTAAGGTGCTATATTATCGTATATTGTTGATTCATAATACGGTACGATATTAAAGGACAGTATTG
Organism: Parasteatoda lunata; assembly: GCA_949128135.1. Classification (NCBI taxonomy): domain Eukaryota; kingdom Metazoa; phylum Arthropoda; class Arachnida; order Araneae; family Theridiidae; genus Parasteatoda; species Parasteatoda lunata. The sequence goes on along the minus strand of OX421970.1, from coordinate 31,266,431 downwards.
AGGGTTTAGCTAATTTGAGCAAAAATACTTTTGTTCAACTGCTCCAAAAATTTTTATTAACATAATATTGAAAATAAAGTGTAGTACGATAATATGTCACCATATGAAGTTGAAGCTAATTTGAACAAAAATATTATTATTCAAATTCTTCAAAATTTCTTATTTATATAATATGAATAATATAGTTTGGTACGAAAGTATGTCACCATATTAAGTTTTAGCTAATTTGAATAAGAACATTATTGTTCAAATGGCCCAAAATTTTTAACAGCATAGTTATTTTCAAATTTTTTATAAAAGTTTAACTTGCTCCTTCATATGTCTTTTTTATGATTTTTACAGTTTCAGTATTAATAAAATTAATTAAATTATAAACATATTGATTAACTGAATAAAAGCAGTTATAGAGCAGTACAAGAGGATTTGGTTTTAATATTATTTTGCATTTCAGTCGACTGTGATAAATATATTTTTGAATATTGTTATAACAAAGGGTTTTCAAAAGTTTTTTCAATGTGCCTAAGTGGCTGCTGCATGTTTATTTGTACATGCTTCGAATTGTACATATAATGAAGGTACTTTTGTATGCATTGTATGTATACAAAGGTACATATACCGTATATTTATATGTTTATTTGTACTCTGTGAAATGTTTCGGTACCTAGTTGCCAATGTTTTTGATGTTGAGGTAAACTAAATACATTTATTAGTACAGAACTCTAGTTATAGTGAAAAATATATGAAATTGACAAAATAACACTTGTTTGGAAGAATTAGTGAAAATATTTTATTAAAAGTGTACGTTTTTTTAAACGAAATAGTTTTTTAATGGGGCCGAAAATAATTTATAACGCGCATGAAAATATGTGCTGCCAGTAAGCAAATAAACAGAAAAAGAATAAATGTTCAGCCGTAGTTGAATAATCGAACAATCACTTATGAGGAGAGAACTTTTCTTAGTTGTTATTTGTTAATTTGTTACGCATGCGCTCTGAAACTCTTGCTTACTCGAATATTTTTGCCTGCTCACCAGTCAGTTGAATTAGCGATTTCACGACAGCATGTTTTTACTCTGGCTTTAAGAGTTTCAGAGCACAGTGCCTTTTTCCCAAATACTTTGGAAGTTTGAAGTATGCTCTTATTAAGTTTTTATTTTAGAGTTTTTAATAAATAGTTTATTTTTGCAATTTAGTATTATTTCGTTATTCGATGGCTCATATTAGTTTTAATTCATGTTAGTATTCCCCCACATCTGGTCCGTCGAGCCGGAGCCATCGAAATTAAAATTTTTAGTTAGGGCTTTGAATTACTTTTCATGAGCTTTCAATATGCCAAAATTATTAGAAGAGCTACTTAAGCTGAAAAGAGTAGTTAAAAGTAAAGTTACTAGGGTAACTAATTCTATCTCTGAATTGTTGCAAGATACTGAACTTAACCTTGAACATTCAGATATTTGTTTACGTCAAATAAGTGAACTCAATTTTGAAGTTTCGAATCTTTTCAAAGACATCTTAGTTGCTTGCGATGAAGAAAATTATTCAGATTACGAAACTGAGCTTTTCGACTTACTGAATAAATTAGATAGTTTTGAATTGTCTTTAAAGAAACGAAATAGTAATTTGACCGAAAATAGTAATTTGACGAACGCACAATCTCAAACTTCGGTTGTAGCTGAAACTCCAAAGGCTTACATCAATCTTCCAAAGCTGGACTTACCTACTTTCTCAGGTGATTTATTTTCTTGGATATCATTTCGTGATTTATTTTCCGCTACTGTACGCAATAATGAGTTATTATCGAATTCTCAAAAATTGCAATATCTAAAATTATCAGTTAAAGGCGAAGTTCAAGTTTCAGACGCTAACTTTGAAAAAGCATGGAAAGCACTTACTAATAGGTATCACAGTGAAGTCGACTTAGTTTATTGCCATTTGGATAAGTTATTCACGCAACCTAGTTTGCAAATTGAATCCGCTAAAGGTTTAAGGAAACTTCTGGATTTATCAACTGAATGCTTAGACAATTTACGAATTTTAAACCAACCGGTTGATAATTGGGATTCAATCTTGGTTTATTCATTAAGACGGAAAATTGATAACGTTTCATTAAAGGAATGGGAATTATCACAGACGAAAGGAAAGATGCCGACTTTTGAGGAATTTCGGTCTTTCTTAGAAATGAGGGCACGCGCTCTTGAATCGACAAACATGCTATTTCAAAAACCGAAGTTGAGAGTTGAAAAGGCGAAGATTTTCAAAACTCAAATTTCGCCAAGCAAATTGGACTGTTGCGTATTCTGAGATGATTCGCATAACATCTATAGATGTGAAAAGTTTCTTGCTAAATCAGTTAAAGAAAGAAAGACTTTCGTTTTTGAAAGAAAACTTTGTTTTAATTGTTTGAAATTCGGACATATTGTAGCGAATTGCAAAAGCAAACACTGCAACTTTTGCTTAAGAAAGCATCATAGTTTGTTGCATGAAGAAGTTGAGGATTCGAACTTAGCGTCTGTTGAAAATTCTGAAATAAAATCTTCTGCTCATTATTCAACAGGCGAGAAATTTGATTGTAGCATCCTTCCAACTGTCATAGTTAGGATTTTTGATTCTTCTGGAATTGGTGTTGATTGCCGAGCACTTATGGACTCTGGATCTGAATCGAGTTTTATCAGTCAAGACTTGGTTCAACGTTTGCGTTTAAAAAGGATGAACGCAAACATATCTTTGTCAGGTTTATCAGCGAAACCCATGACCAAAGTTAAAAACTTTGTAAATGTTACAATTGGTTCAAGACTTGATCCGAACTTTTGTTTAAATATATCCACGTTAGTTCTTTCGAAGGTAACAAGTAGTTTACCTCAACACAAACTTAACTTTAACGAGTTTACCTACTTAAAAGGATTTCAACTTGCTGATCCAAATTTCTATCAGCCAAACAAGATAGACGTGCTATTAGGAGCAGATGCAATTCCTAGTGTTTTTCTAGGTGAAAAGCATAAACCAGCTAAGGTTAATATTGCTGCTTTCCGAACTGTATTCGGATGGGTGGTCACAGGAAAAATGAGTTTTGCCTCTACAAGGAAAGTCAGAAATTTGCACGTTGCTTGCTGTGATATCGACAAGAATTTGCAAACTTTTTGGGAGCTAGACCATATTCCATGTAACAAACTTCTTAGTGAATCTGAAAAGTATTGCGAAGAAATCTTCCAAGAAACGACGACTAGAAATGCAGAAGGAAGATTTGTTGTTCGATTACCATTTAAAGGATCAAGTCCTGAATTGGGAGCCTCTAGAGAGAGTGCCATTCAACGTTTGAAACGCATAGAGAGAAAATTGAAATACAACCCTGATCTAGACAGAGCATACAAAACTTTCATGTGGGAGTATATGTCCTTAGGGCATATGGAATTGGTACCTCCAGAAGAACTATTAAAACCTGTTCATGAAACCTTTTATTTGCCACATCATGCTGTTACGAAATGTGAAGCTAGCACTACAAAATTCCGGGTGGTTTTTGACGCATCGGCGAAGTCTTCAAACGGAATATCTTTAAACGATAAACTACTGGTCGGACCTGTAGTGCAGGATACTCTTGCTGACATACTTCTTAGATTTCGCATCCACCAAGTAGCTATTGTGGCAGACATCGTAAAAATGTACAGACAATTCAATGTCGATGATTTAATGAGTGGTGCGGATAGTGAAGCTGAAGCGCTTCAGCTTGCACAAGAAATTATATCTCTTTTGAAAAGGGGTTGCTTAGAACTGAAGAAGTGGTCATCAAATTCACCGAAGATAATTCAAGCAATAGACCCTCCAATCGAATACATAAGCCCACCTCGTCGTATTGATATTGATGACTCAGTAAAAGCGCTTGGTCTTCAATGGCAACCATCTTCTGATTGCTTTTCATTCAACGTGATTGAACATTTATCTGCATCAGTTACGAAACGACAACTCTTATCTGAACTATCTAAAATTTTTGATCCACTTGGTTGGTTGTCACCAGTAACAGTTAAAGGAAAAATCCTAATGCAAGAGCTATGGAGGAACAATCTAAACTGGGATGAAACTCTGCCGACCACGATTCAACGGGATTGGTTGACTCTGTCCTCGAAACTTAAAGATTTAAAGAGCATCAGAATTCCAAGGTGCATAGTGCTGAAGAGCTCCATAAAAGTTGAAGTTCTTGGATTTTGTGATGCATCAGAGAAAGCCTATGCCAGTGTAGTTTACTTACGAACTAGTGACAACCTGGGGAATTCGATGACAAGATTAGCGGTAGCTAAAACTAAAGTAGCGCCGTTGAAGCTGATTTCCCTGCCTCGACTGGAGCTATGTGGATCATTACTTTTAGCTCGTACAATACAACAAGTTCTGGAATCTCTTTCCTTAAAATCGCCAATCATTCACTGCTGGGCAGATTCCAAAATTATCTTAGCTTGGATAAATAGTGATCCTAGTCGATGGAAAACGTTTGTCGCCAATAGGGTAAGCAAGATCCAAGATATAATTCCTCAAGCACAATGGCATCACATCAAAGGCGAACACAATCCTGCAGATTGTGCTACCAGAGGAATCAATCCTATTGACTTGAACTATCATCATCTGTGGTGGACAGGTCCAGATTTATCCAATATCGACACAAGTTCTTCAGTTAATGATTTGACTGAGGAAACACTAAGTGAAGTAAAACCGGTAAAAATTCATCACACTATCCAACCAGAGAACACAAACATCTTTCCGTTTGCCAAATACTCAAGTTTGTCCAAACTGAAGAGAGTATTAGCATACTGCAAACGTTTTGCTTCTAATGCTCACCCTGGTAGTTCAAGAAAATATGGCTTTTTAACAGCGCAGGAATTAGAATCAGCCTTGATTCACCTCATTCATCAAGCGCAGAAAAATGTATTTCAAGATGAAATTGCAACCTTGATTAAACATAAAAGTCTTAGTTGCAGATCAAAAATAGCCCCTCTAAATCCTTTCTTAGACGAGAAAGGAATTCTTCGAGTAGGAGGCAGACTACGTCACAGCAAGCTATTAGAGACTGAAAAGCATCCAATTTTACTTCCCAAACACCACGAGTTAACAGATTTGATACTGTCTGATATTCATCTCAGGTACTTGCATGCAGGTCCCCAACTGATGCTTTCAGTACTAATTCGAAAGTATTGGATAATTGCAGCTCGGGAGGTTGCAAGACATCACGTTCGGAAATGTGTCATTTGTTGCCGACATAAAGCTCAAACCATGGAACAACTTATGGGAGATCTACCTAGAGATAGAACTTTACCATGTAAGGCCTTTCTAAAATGTGGCGTTGACTATGCTGGTCCATTTTCACTAAAAGCTTCGAAAGGAAGGGGTAGATCCACCTACAAAGGGTACATCGCACTCTTCGTGTGCTTTGTAACAAGAGCTATTCACCTGGAGCTAGTGGGTGATATGACTTCAGAGACATTCATTGCTGCTCTAAAGAGATTTATTGGTAGACGTGGGCAGTGTACTGATCTCTATAGTGGCTGTGGTACTAATTTTGTAGGTGCATCCAAAATACTGGAAGAGGATCGCAACTGGAGGTCTATAACGAACACAGATAAAGTATCCCATCATCTAGCAGACAATAACATAAGTTGGCATTTCAACACTCCGTCAGCGCCTCACATGGGTGGCATCTGGGAAGCAGGTGTCAAATCCGTGAAATACCATCTACGCCGCATTCTGGGACACACCATACTTTCTTATGAAGAGTTTTACACGCTTCTAGTGCAAATTGAAGCGTGCTTGAACTCAAGACCCATTACACCAATTTCAAGTGATCCCAACGATTTAGCTCCTTTGACTCCTGGTCATTTTCTAACAGGACAATCCTTAACATCAGTGCCAGAGAGGGATTATAAATCTCTTCCTGACAACAGGCTATCTAGATGGAATCTATTGCAAAAACTGATACAAACATTTTGGGATCGGTGGAAATCCGAATATCAATCTCGGCTGCAAAATCGTCCAAAATGGTATGCCAACCGACAAAACATAAAGGTAGGTGATTTAGTGATCATAAAAAATGACAATTTACCACCACTACAATGGAGCTTAGGAAGAGTTATCGAGACATTTCCAGGTAGTGACGATAAGATACGAGTTGTATCTTTAAAATCTGTCAATGGTATAATTAAAAGACCTATTGTAAAATTATGTCTATTGCCTCTTGACTCTAAAATTTAAATACCACTGTTTCAAAAATTTTGAGTCAACAAATCAACTAATTTATTGAGAATAATTTAGAATTGAGTTTTATGTTTTTGTGATCTTCAAAATTTATACTCTAAGATATTTGAGTTTGTGATTCTAAATTTATGCTTGTTTAATTTTTCTATTAGATATGCTTATTTAATTTTTCTATTAAGATTGCTAAATTTAATACTTCTTGAAAATACTACTCAGAAGTGTTTTCAGTATTTTCAATGTTTTGAACAAGTTTAAAAAATTGTGATTTGATTCATTTTCTTGTATAATTGTTTAATTTAATTTATTAATTGTTGAAGTTAGTTACTTCAAGGGCGGCGGTATGTTCAGCCGTAGTTGAATAATCGAACAATCACTTATGAGGAGAGAACTTTTCTTAGTTGTTATTTGTTAATTTGTTACGCATGCGCTCTGAAACTCTTGCTAACTCGAATATTTTTGCCTGCTCACCAGTCAGTTGAATTAGCGATTTCACGACAGCATGTTTTTACTCTGGCTTTAAGAGTTTCAGAGCACAGTGCCTTTTTCCCAAATACTTTGGAAGTTTGAAGTATGTTCTTATTAAGTTTTTATTTTAGAGTTTTTAATAAATAGTTTATTTTTGCAATTTAGTTTTATTTCGTTATTCGATGGCTCATATTAGTTTTAATTCATGTTAGTATTCCCCCACAATAAATAAATAAGCTAAATTTAAATATCAAAAAAATAATTAAATATGCGACTACAATCACTGTAAGAATTATTTTTAATATCAACACCAAAAATGGTGACAGCAGTACACCAAAATATTTCAGTGCACCTTCATATGTTGTATATTTTATCATACTAGAATTTGTATAGTTCAAATATTTTAATTAATTGTACACATATTATATAAAATTGTTAGTTCATAGTTACAGCTGATCATAATTATAGGTAATCGTATATTCTAATTGCTTGTAATCATGATTACATGTAATCATATCTATTGAATATTGGTATTCAGGATAACATGTAATCGTATAATTTGATTACATGGAACAATGATTACCTGAATCTTTTCCTTTCGTGACTAATATTTATCATCGTACTAAAATTCATATTATTCAAATATTTAATTAATTATACCCATATTATATATAATTGCTTATTTATAGTTACAGCTGATCATAATTATTGATATTGTATATTCTGATTGCTTGTAATTACGATTATATGTAATTATATCTTTAAAATAACTTTAAACAAGATAACATATAATCTTATAATTTGATTATATGGAAGAATGATTAACTGTAATCGTTTCATGTTATGACAGCATTTAATCATCACTACAAGTAATTTAATTATCACTACATGTAATTTTATCCTTACTGTATTAAATCATCTTTACACCACAGCTTGTAATTCCGACTATAAGTAATTTATTACACAGCAGTAAATGCATATAAACAATTACAAATGATACATATTACTATAATTGCTGGCTAACTCTGTAGAAATCACCGTCGCATTTAGCGACTATCATAATTAGAGCCACTTGAAAAATCCTGCTCTAAATGGGATTTTACAGCCCTTCTAAATCTAATAGAATTAGTCATTATTCCATTTTTTTCTTGATTAAAAAGATGCTCAATGTAATTTTATCCTTACTGTATTTAATCATCTTTACACCAAAGCTTGTAATTCCGACTATAAGTAATTTATTACACAGCAGTAAATGCATATAAACAATTACAAATGATACATATTACTATAATAGCGGGTTAACTCTGTAGAAAACACCGTCGCATTTAGCGACTATCATAATTAGAGCCACTTGAAAAATCCTGCTCTAAATGGGATTTTACAGTCCTTCTAAATCTAATAGAATTAGTCATTTTTTCTTGATTAAAAAGATGCTCAATGTAATTTTATCCTTACTGTATTTAATCATCTTTACACCACAGCTTGTAATTCCGACTATAAGTAATTTATTACACAGCAGTAAATGCATATAAACAATTACAAATGATACATATTACTATAATAGCGGGTTAACTCTGTAGAAAACACCGTCGCATTTAGCGACTATCATAATTAGAGCCACTTGAAAAATCCTGCTCTAAATGGGATTTTACAGTCCTTCTAAATCTAATAGAATTAGTCATTTTTTCTTGATTAAAAAGATGCTCAATGTAATTTTATCCTTACTGTATTTAATCATCTTTACACCACAGCTTGTAATTCCGACTATAAGTAATTTATTACACAGCAGTAAATGCATATAAACAATTACAAATGATACATATTACTATAATAGCGGGCTAACTCTGTAGAAAACACCGTCGCATTTAGCGACTATCATAATTAGAGCCACAAGAAAAATCCTGCTCTTAATGGGATTTTACAGTCCTTCTAAATCTAATAGAATTAGTCATTTTCTCTTGATAAAAAAGATGCTCAATGTAATTTTATCCTTACTGTATTTAATCATCTTTACACCACAGCTTGTAATTCCGACTATAAGTAATTTATTACACAGCAGTAAATGCATATAAACAATTACAAATGATACATATTACTATAATAGCGGGCTAACTCTGTAGAAAACACCGTCGCATTTAGCGACTATCATAATTAGAGCCACTTGAAAAATCCTGCTCTAAATGGGATTTTACAGTCCTTCTAAATCCATTGGAATTAGTCATTTTTTCTTGATTAAAAAGATGCTCAATGTAATTTTATCCTTACTGTATTTTATCATCTTTACACCACAGCTTGTAATTCCGACTATAAGTAATTTATTACACAGCAGTAAATGCATATAAACAATTACAAATGATACATATTACTATAATAGCGGGCTAACTCTGTAGAAAACACCGTCGCATTTAGCGACTATCATAATTAGAGCCACTAGAAAAATCCTGCTCTAAATGGGATTTTACAGTCCTTCTAAATCTAATAGAATTAGTCATTTTTTCTTGATTAAAAAGATGCTCAATGTAATTTTATCCTTACTGTATTTAATCATCTTTACACCACAGCTTGTAATTCCGACTATAAGTAGTTTATTACACAGCAGTAAATGCATATAAACAATTACAAATGATACATATTACTATAATAGCGGGCTAACTCTGTAGAAAACACCGTCGTATTTAGCGACTATCATAATTTGAGCCACTAGAAAAATCCTGCTCTAAATGGGATTTTACAGTCCTTCTAAATCTAATAGAATTAGTCATTTTTTCTTGATTAAAAAGATGCTCAATGTAATTTTATCCTTACTGTATTTAATCATCTTTACACCACAGCTTGTAATTCCGACTATAAGTAATTTATTACACAGCAGTAAATGCATATAAACAATTACAAATGATACATATTACTATAATAGCGGGCTAACTCTGTAGAAAACACCGTCGCATTTAGCGACTATCATAATTAGAGCCACTAGAAAAATCCTGCTCTAAATGGGATTTTACAGTCCTTCTAAATCTAATAGAATTAGTCATTTTTTCTTGATTAAAAAGATGCTCAATGTAATTTTATCCTTACTGTATTTAATCATCTTTACACCACAGCTTGTAATTCCGACTATAAGTAATTTATTACACAGCAGTAAATGCATATAAACAATTACAAATGATACATATTACTATAATAGCGGGCTAACTCTGTAGAAAACACCGTCGCATTTAGCGACTATCATAATTAGAGCCACTAGAAAAATCCTGCTCTAAATGGGATTTTACAGTCCTTCTAAATCTAATAGAATTAGTCATTTTTTCTTGATTAAAAAGATGCTCAATGTAATTTTATCCTTACTGTATTTAATCATCTTTACACCACAGCTTGTAATTCCGACTATAAGTAATTTATTACACAGCAGTAAATGCATATAAACAATTACAAATGATACATATTACTATAATAGCGGGCTAACTCTGTAGAAAACACCGTCGCATTTAGCGACTATCATAATTAGAGCCACTTGAAAAATCCTGCTCTAAATGGGATTTTACAGTCCTTCTAAATCTAATAGAATTAGTCATTTTTTCTTGATTAAAAAGATGCTCAATGTAATTTTATCCTTACTGTATTTAATCATCTTTACACCACAGCTTGTAATTCCGACTATAAGTAATTTATTACACAGCAGTAAATGCATATAAACAATTACAAATGATACATATTACTATAATAGCGGGCTATCTCTGTAGAAAACACCGTCGCATTTAGCGACTATCATAATTAGAGCCACTTGAAAAATCCTGCTCTAAATGGGATTTTACAGCCCTTCTAAATCTAATAGAATTAGTCATTTTTCCATTTTTTTCTTGTGATAGATGCTCAATGTAGTGCTGCCTATGAGGCCTGTAGGCACCTGTAGCCTCCGGAAGATGTAGCCTGTATTTGGAGACCTTAATTTCGGGGAAAACATCGCCTTCAGGACAAATTTTGAAGCGTGAAATAAGTATGAAATAGTAATTAGAAATTGAATGTTAAAGAAGATTTGTGGGAAATGAATCAGGATATACCCCAAAGATACTAAATTTTCATCGAATTGCATTCACGGATGATTCTTGAATGAGGCTTTAGTTGCAGTTGTATTAATTACGTCACACTAGAGCTGCACAATGCGCTATTGGCGACGGTCTGAGCAACATCTTTTAGGATGATCCGAAGACATGCGATCACAATTTTGTTCCCCCCTGCGAAAGGAATAACTCACCCGCAGTAGTCCAATAACCTGCTTACGAGATCGGGATATATATATATATATATATATATATATATATATATATATATATATATATATATATATATATATATATATATATATATATATATATATATATATATATATATATATATATATATATATATATATATATATATATATATATATATATATATATATATATTATTTGCATCTGTTTTATTTATTTGGAAAAAAAAAAAACATACTTTTTTTTTTCTATCTGTAGAATGACAGAATAATGTAAAGCTATCATTATGCCTGATAAATTTACATATTTCATCAGATTACATCTAAATTTTTGCTTTAAAAAACAATTTAACTGTCTCAAGCAAGTAATAAATTAATTAATTCTTAAATGATTCTCTTGACTATTACGACCATATTACTAAAGAAGAATTTAAATTTTGACAGCACTAACGAAGTAAAATTTTTACTCTTTAAATCGTAATAGTTTTTCAACAGTGCAATTTTTACACATGGTATAATTTTAAAAAGGCATTTTAAATAATTTTATACACATAATTTAAAAAAAGAATTTTGTTGGGATTCTGATGTAGATTAGTAAAGTCAATTCTATGTTTTCTAACAATATTTCTGATACACTCATGAAAAAAACAACCCATGATTCCTTTTAAAAATATTTTTCATGTGAAAAGTAGTAATGAAGTCAAAGATTTAGATTATAAAACAGCTCTAAGACCCATTTTTTATTCTATCTTGTAGGTTCCCCCCACAGTAAATATATAAAAGTAAAATTTATACATTATTATCAGACGTCATAAAGAAGTTTTTTTTTCTATCCATCAAGTTTTAGTTGATAATTAGCATCTGTGTTGACTTACTAATTGATATTGTTTAAGATTGTTCGAAAATGTTTCCTAATAGATTTGCTTTTAATTATACAAAATTTTATAAATTTATATTAAAAGTTGAAGCTTTAGCGTAACAAAAAAGTCTATTATAAATTTAAATAGCATAATAAATTGGTATAAGGAAAATTAATTTAAACAAATCGTAGAATTATAATTAAAATAAAAAGAATGTTCCGTAAAGCAAAATGTTTGATTGTTTCTCTTTAATGAGAAATTAATTTTTGAAAAAAATTCACGTGAACAAATAGTAATTGTATTTCTGAAATTGTAAATGTATTTCTGAAATTGTAAATGTATTTTCTACATTGAATGTTACACTACAACTCCTTAAAAATTACCTTACGGTAAATGAAAAAGCTTTTTTCAAAATTTGTTGAATTTAATAGTATGTATAATTTTTTACTTTAAAAATGAATTAGGTAATTTTTTATTTATTGTTCAAAAATGAAATCTACAAGAAATCTATACTGCAAAGAATACTGATAATTTTCGCATCCACCCTCGAAAGAAACATTTGGCCGGCTCTAATGGGTCAGTAGACAAGTGACTGGGATCTCGCTCACTTAAGAAAAAAGGTCGAACTCCCCGCTCCTCGCTGCCGAAAGGCGAGATTAAACTTATAATGAGTTTTAGAAGATTCCACTATTCTAAAAGTTAAAAAGTGTTTTTCCAAAAAGAAAACTTTCACAGACCCTGGTTAAAAATTTTTTTTTAGATTTTTCAATATTTCCAATTAATTTATACTCATAAGTCACAGAGAAGACTTCGTATTTATGGCATCTGTTTTTTTCCCCCGGTTATTTACTTAATGGTGACAACAGAGACGAATAAAGAAACGAAATTTTAAATTGTTCTTTTGCTTCCTCAGATCTGCAAAAAAAATTAAAATTTATAACATATGTTTCATAAGATATGTGAAATTTCATAATCATGTTATAAAATTAATCGAAAAGTCATTTTTAATTGGTTAATTAAACAACATATTTCGCTTTCGTTGTAAATTTTATTTCAAATCGTCATATCATTTGGTAACATCATAAATGAAAGCTACAAAAAATTTCATTTTGTTTCTAACATGATTTAATTTCTTGATATTGATTCAATTTTTTTAGGCGAAAAATCAAAGTTGATTTTAAAAGAAAATTAAGGGCGCAATTTTGATATTTTAGATTTTGACATATATTATTTATCAAGTCAATTAGGAGTTGCACAAAATAAAGTAAAGCACCTGTAATTTTTGACAAATTATCTGTATATTAAGCATTTTGAAGCATTTCGTAACTCCTTTTTTTCGGTATATTAGATAAAGCGTAATCCTGTTAATCTTATATCATGTATCAGTAATTTTTACAAGCATTCCTCTAGGAAATATTATTATATTCAACAAAAATTATTGTTAAATTATTTTTATTTGCATTTGAATATTTTTAAAATGACTCAATGTTTTACCACCGTTGCATAGTTTAGTAAAGCTTGCTTTTCCAAAACGAAATTTTAGTGGATCTTATTCCAACAGTTTTTTAGCAAAATAAAAAGTATGTATTTCGTGATCTTATTGTAATAATGAAAAGTGACGAAATATTTGTCTAAACGACCATATCTCTCTAATTATTACTTTTAATAATAATGCTAAATATATTTCTTTAGATATATTGATTCTTCAGACATATTTAATCTATTTCTTGTATATATTTATACTATATTTAACTATTGTTTATTATTTTAACAACTTGGTGTTCTCCCTTCATCCCGTTACAGCTTTATTCTGGAATTCTTAATTATGATTTAAATTCGATATAAAAAATATCCTGTAAAATATGAAGATCGATTCTGTTAAAAATTCGATTACAATACTCCCTTTTAGAAATTAATCACTTCAAATATGCCAAAAAATGGATACAAATATAATATTTTGGAGACAAATTGAACGCTTCCCATTGATTTTTGGTCATGCAGTCACATTGTAATTAGTGATATTTTTTCAAACTTTTTATTAAAATTTTTTCTGCTTTTTCAAAGAAATTTTAAACTAACTTAAAATTGGTTAACATCATACTTACTGAAAGTTTTAAACTTAAATGATTTAATTCTTTGATTAAATTTGCAAAAATCAAAACTCACTTGACTTTTTTTATATAAAACTATGCGAAGAATTTCATGTGCTAAACATTAAATTTGTTTATCTTTTTAAAATTTTTTGAAGAAATTTTTCTAAATTTGCGTGAAAATCTTCCAGTGTCTAATTTGTATGATAGAAGTTTTGGCATCTTTTAATTTTAGTAGAGAAATGAAATTCAAGAATGCAATTTTTTTAAAATTTCATCACTCAGAAACGATTCAGCCGATTTCGCTCAAAATTTCGTATTTTATGAATAATAGTAACTTACTTTGAAATGATGTACAAGTTTGTATACCTCATGATTTAAACAATATTTGACCGTCAATAATAGTGTGCAAAGATATTAAATAATTCATGAGATATGACATACTATGCAGAAAAGGAAATTAACATCAAAGTACTTAAATTTTCATTCGCTCTCTACATAAACTATCGTGACCATATTTTCTGAATTGCGGCTACTTTCCTTCATAATATTGTGATGATCAAGAGTCCAAAATTGTAGAAGAAAAAGCATGTTTCTTCAGAGAGAGAGAGAGAGAGAGAGAGAGAGGTACGTTTTTGCTTTTGATTTTGTAACTTAAATTATCTCCTACGTAGTCTAATAATCATACCGGTTTTTAGCCTCATGAAATATTGTGAATGCATAATAGTACGTGACACTGTACATTTAACAATTTGAAATCATTTACGCGGGGTCGAAAACACAAATCTAATGCTAGAAGATTTCTTGGGGCTGACGCAGATGCTTCATCGGCACCCAAGCGGCAACGATTGTCAGAGATAGAATGATATTGAGATAAAGTAGGAATCCATCAGAAATTCAAACCAAACCGATGATCTTGCTTTAAACAAGCAATGATTTTTCTGAGTAGTAATGAAATTACCGTAAGTTTGATAACTGCTCAGTGAGCACTGCTTAGAACCTAGAAGACATGTCAACGCGTAGGCAGGAAGACATGCCATTGCTTGCCTCATCACCTGAGATTCTGAGCACGACTTAATGCCCATTCCCTTAGCATTTAGTTTCTCATCATGTATGTGAAAATCTAGAAACTACTTCAAGAAAAACTTCTTGCTTGTTGCAATAGGTTTATCGCATGCAGTAAGAATGGCCCCTTAAAAAAGAAACTTCCCCTTAAATATTAAAACTTAAACAGGAAAATGATATTTTATTTTAATCTTAGCATTTTTAAACTTCATCCTAAATGAATCCATATTTACCCTTTCAAAGGTAGAATCATAGTTTAATTTCAATTCGAACAGCCTTTGTGCGTGACTGTCGATCGACTCAGCACTTGCGTCAGACTCTAAAAAGAATCTAGTTAGGATTGCATTTCCAATTAGCATTGCTATTTCATCCAAGTTAACCTTCCAAGTTATTATTTCTTCTAGTTTTGAATAACTTTATATAATTTCAAAATGACAAAAATACTTTAATAGGGCGCAAAAATTCATATTAATAACGAACAGTTAAGAAATCGTTTCTTTTGATTTCAATATATTTCTTTGCGAAACTTGCATTTCTACTCAATAATATTAATTTAAATTGGAAAGAAATTAGGATATTTCGCACCCGGCTTACTACTTTTACAAACCCCCTTTATTGCTCAACATTCATCATTGTTTTTTTCCCCTACAAACAACAGAAATTTTGTAAAAAAAAAAAAAAAAAAAAAAAAAAAAAAAAAAAAAAAAGTATTACTATTCAATTCAAAAGTATTTGTGGTATGTTAAAATTAATTACACTGAAATAAGCGATTACCTAGATTCGAAAAACAATCAACTCTACTTAAAAATAAAAATATGGACTTAGCAATATAGAATAGCAATATGAATTTAGCAATTACATGTAATTTTAATCATGGACAATAATAGCGATAATTATAACAGTTCGAATTGAAAAAGATTTTTTCTCTCTAGGACAAATTTTTTTAATTTTTACTTTTAAAAATTTCAATAAAAATATTGGCATTTATATCAGGCTAACTTATATTGTTATTAACTTATACTGAAGGCGTTACTACTTCCAAAATATAACAAGGTTAGGTATCACTTACCTTGCTGCTGTTCTTAATAATTCGAAGCTGCAACACCAACCTTATTACTCTTTTGTTTCTGGGTTTGGCATACAATATATTTAATAATAAATATCTAAGTACGAATGAAGACTAAGCTAATTGTCATTTTAGTGTAATTTAATAAAAATAACGATAAAAGATGAACAACAAATGTAGATTAGTAACAGAAAGGGAAAAGCGCCAAGCGCTTGTATCAAGTGATCGTTCACGTTCAAACTATTCTTAATAGTTATTGAGTCTTATTCGTATTCTGCCGCTAGGGGGCTCCCACATCTTTCCATGAGGCTGCAACATATATGTTCACACACCAAGTCGTATGTGAGCTTATAAAATAAAAATCTCGAGAAAGCGATACAAAATTTCTTACAACAATAAATAATCGTGTATTAAGCAACAAAAAAAATCACCACAAAATCATTTATAATTAATTACATTAAACTTCGAAAAAATATAAATTTAAAAAAAAATCTATTCAGTTTACCAAAATATTTCTTTTTATTTATTTATCAAAAACTTTTTATTTACCAAAATATTTACCAAAATATTGAAATTATAACTATGTATTAGCATTTCTTAGATCTGCAGAATGCCTCACTTGGTATTTCTTTATAAGTTTAACAGCTAATCATTCTTGAACAAACTGTCTGTAGTTAATTTTTTTTCATCGAATCGTATTGCTTATACATTTTTCGACTCACTTTCTTATTTTCAAGTTTGTATGTCTTACAGGTTTTATGTAACAAAATAAAATGGAACGAAAAGTTGAAAGCACAATACAGCGACTTTTGCTATTTTTTACTATAGAGAGTGACTAATGTTTCTCATTTATATTTAATATGATAAATCAAAACCGTATACGACACATAAAAGAGGAAATAACAAATGCTGTTTCCTAAACTTTAAATTAATTAAACTTAATTTATAATTCAAACTAAAACAACTGACACAAAAACAGTTGCTCTTTTTTAAGCCGCAATCCATGCTACCCATTGTTTAAAAGAACTAGAATATTCTATTTTTTGGAGGGGGAGGGAATGTAATATTTTGCATGTAAATATTTCTGTAATATTTTGCATATGGACTGTAATGTAAATATTTTGCGGTTGGCAGTGGGCATAAAAAAATAATATTGTTTTCTTATTTCAGATAAAATATAAGTTTTACTCTGGGAGAACATTAATATTTCAATTGATTTCTTAAACATTCCTTTTTAATTGAATTTCCTCACAGAATTTTAAATTTTCTTGCTATTGTCATGCACTGTGTCAATGCCATTATTTTTTTTAAAAACAAAATCTGAAATTTTAACCATTTCGGTTTAATAATTTCTTATAATTTGAAACTAAAAACTAATGGTATTTCTTACATTTTTTTAGAAAATTTACATATTGTCTTATAAATAAAATAAAATGCTGTATAAAAAAAAAAAAAAAAAAAAAAATCCAGCTTATTGTTTAAGATTTAAAAAAATTACTTTTTTCCACTGACTTTTATAAACCTTCAAAGTATGAATTAGGATGTTATTTCATTGTGAACTAATTTTTTAAGTTAGTTTAATACATGGTCTATAGAAGTATAATGATAAGAATAATACAAAAGAATAATATGACTTAAAAAAAAAGTTGGAATTTTCTCCAGTTTTTTTTATAATAAATAAATAAGCCAAGTTAGGTATTTCAAAAAATTCAATCGTAAAAACCTCAATAAACAATAAAATTTTATTTCTTATTTTTTTAGTTTCAATTGAATCAAAATATTGTTATTACTAAGAGTAAAATAAATTAAAAAATATACGGAAATAAAAAAATATATAAAAGGTGTCCTGAATATGTTTCATTTTTCTATTAATTTAACTTTTATCTGAGCGCCAACAAAGCTACCGTCAAAAGACTATTCAAGGGCATGACCATTTCTTTTGTTGGCTCATTCTGAAGGGAAGATGGGAGTCTACCTCGGGTGATCTTCCGATCTGGCGCAGAAGATTGCCTATGCTAAATCATCCTTGCCTAACACTGTAAGATTCTACTGCTAAGAATGTCCCGCGCTTTTGCAAAGCATAGAACACGTGTTCCCTTCTTCTATTATTCACGGGATTTACAATTTAGAAATGGATTTTTATTTTGAGGGACAGATTACTTTCGTGTGACTTAGGGCACTATAAATAAAAATTTATTTTTATTTTCCTAATTATTTTTATTTTCCTAATAACATATAATAATTATTATATGTTACTAGAGCACTGTATTGACAAAAGAAGAATGAAAAAATAAACGATTTCTAGCAAGTTAACATGGAAATATTTTCAATCACAACTTTATAAATAAATAAAATAATAAAGTTCAATTTAACTACTACAAATAAATTTAATAGTTAAAAAGAACTTGAAAACTTGGATTGTTATAAGTGAAATTTACAAGGCAAACAAGTGTCCATCAATCTACATAAGTGAGCAAAAAATCGCTATCTGTAGTTCATTTAATGCTATTAATTAAAAGAACTTAATAAATCTCTATAGAAACAATTATGAAAGGAGGCAAAAACGATTCTCGATAGAAATGGTTGAACACAAGCTTTGAAAAATTCTAGTGGTATTAAAAGCTGCTATGTTTCTTTCATTCTTCTTATTACATATTTATCAAGTTAGTTGTTTACATAGCATTTAAAATGAAGAAACTGAAAAGAAAAAGAAAAAAAATGCGTAGCTTGTACAGTTTTGTGGTATAAATGTTACGTTTTAAATGAAAAAATACCCATCAGTTTAGTATTATCCAATGCTTCTAAAAATGGCAGAGGAGTTTGATTTTATAATAGAAGATTAGTTTTTATTTATTTATTTATTTATTTGCATTTTTTTTTCTTCTTGTTTGAGCCAAAGTACAATAGATGTTTTTATTTTTGCTTTTACATTAATTTCAAAACGTATGTAACAATTGTTGAAAAGTGTTGAAAACCTAATTTTAATTATAATAAATTTACCCAAAATCATTATTTTATCAGTATAGTAGATTGTTTTCTTTTCTCTTTAAAAAGAAATAGCAGGATTTTTTCTTTTGAGTTTGAAAAAAGAAAATAATTTCAAATAATTTTTAGAAGCGGGTACAATTTTAAAAATAGGAAGTAAAAATGTACTATGCCTTAAATTTTTTTTCTTAAGAAAAATTACTTGTCCAATTAAATATAAATTATTTAATTGAGTTGCCATGAAAGCGTGTAGAAAACATCAAACAGAGTTTTTTTTTTTTTTTCCTCCAATGTCCCGCCTGCGGAATGACCTACGTCATACAGGCATCTAAAGGGCAAATTTGTTGGCCACTCTTTCAGGGCCACCATATTATGTGGGCCAACGTTGCTCCCAAAGTAAAGACAAATATTACAGAGAAGGAAATAACATCCATGTGTTGCCCGGTATTCGAACCCAGAGCCTTTCTGATGCAAGGGCAGTTCCCTAACCCCAACACAGGCCGGTCGACTCAATCCGAGTATAAAATATATAATTTAAAGATCATCTATTGAATCCATAATTTTTTCCTTCATATTTTTATTTCATTTATGAATAAAGGGAGAAAAGAAATAATCAGAAAATGTCGCAATTTCAGATTTGCATCTGACCCTATGAAAGAAAAACAGCGCAACTCAAGAACCATATTTTACAATACATCAAAAATAAAATTCATTTGAATTGTGATATCAAAACCCAAGTTAGTTAAAGTATGATGGGGCCCGCGACTGGTGTATAATTTGGGGCCTTACCTTTATAGCATCCATCAAAATTGAAATATACTTAGCATAATTGAAACTTTTTGGGAAATTTATTTCTGTGCAAGCGTGCTTAACAGAAATTGTTAAAGGTATAACTATTTTATTTTATTTTTTGTTTTTTTTTTGTTTATGAAAATAATTGTATTAAACCTAAAAATACGATATAATAATAAAGTCAATCAATAGTTTTTAGGAAAATCTTGAAAGAAATAATAAAAGTTAAGTAGCAGTAGGAACTACTGAATATTGGATTTTCTTTTGTTTATTAAGTTTATGAAAATTTTGCCATTCTACACTTCCGAATTTTTTTTAAATATTGTTTTGCAGATGGTTATTTTTTATAACCGTCATTGATCAGCCGACTCAAATTTAATTTTACGGCTACCAATGTCAACGCAGTAGCCTCGAGAACTCTTGGATCAAGAATTAGGATAAATTTGCCTTCGTGGAGGACTTTCTAATTTGACTCCCCCATATTTGCGTTACATGGAGAGGAAAATCACGTAAACCTCCCACGGTTAGGGGCGAAAGGGACTCTAACCAATGATCCCTCTATCACTGAAGATATTTTATGTCAGCACTGTGGTCGGGGCGAGCCGAGTGCGGAATTCGTATCGACCAGCCATCACTGGGATTTGAACCTGTTCACCTCATTGGGAAGTAAACACTCCATCTTCTGAGCCACCACGGCTCTGCATATGTTTATAGGAAATAAGTTTGAAAGACAAGGCTTCCTTCCCTTGAAACAAAAGAAGATTGTAGATAAAATTAGGGAGGTGGATAAGGGTGAGGCTGTGAAGTTTTTAGCATCGATTGTTAGTTTTACAACAATCTTTCATTTAGGAAAGCATTTATGATATATTTTTTTGTTTCGAAATTAACCATCAAAATAAAAATACGTAAAAAACATTTTAATTACTCAATGGAAGGATTGAAAAATTCTTTTAGAAATTTTGCTTATATTGGGTTCATTACAATTTTATAAAGCTTTGGCCGCCATTCCTGTTACCACAGTGTTCAGCGCAAACAGGAATGGCGCCAAACATAAGTCGCCAATTTCGCCAAGGGGCACACTCAAGTGTATTTTTACCTAAAAAAATAAGGTGAAAACAATAGAATTAAAATGATTTAGAATAGATCTCTAAATATTCACAAAACCTAGCGTACTACGTGAAGTTTATAGTTATTAACATATAAATTTTAATTTGTATAATTATTACAGCGTGTTTTAAAAATTTATTATTTTATAAAATTTAGGCATTATTTAAGCAAAATTACGACATAATTTCTGATTTTGAGATTATAAGAGCTTGAAAATCATACCTTGCCAAGAGGATGTGCATTTTTGTCAGTATAATGGAAAATTAAACTCTGCAATATAGTTTAAGTAACTTATTTATTAAAATTAGAAAAACATATTTTGATTTTTTTTTTGTATATTGGTGCTTAATTTTAGTTGATCAGCTGAAAATATTATTATTATAGCAATAAATGTCTTCATTATACTTTATGATTCATTTTGTGCTTCGTAAGAAACAGATTTAAAATACATAAATGCAAAGTTGTTTACAATAGTGATGTAAAATGTCAAATAAACTCAATATTATGAAAGAATTATAACGCATCAATAATATCAGCATAAGAATATGATACATTGCAGTCAAAATTTTCATGTTAATGAATAACAACTACAAATTTTTAGATAGCGACTCGATTGTTAGCATAAATATGATACTGATTATAATTAAAATTAGATTTCGTGATTTAAAGTCAGAGGAAGCATTATTTAATGGCAAACGATAAACAAATAAAATGATGATCCCTTAATAATTTTTAATGAGCATTTATTGCAGAAAAGAATAAAGAAATCTATTTACAAATATACATAGAGCATAAGTTCCAAGAGAAAAATTTACAACTTCATTTTCAAAAAGCAAGTAACCAATTTTTTGACCAGCAGCATATTGTTATTATTTCTTTCATATCATGTGATCCATATTATCCAGACTTCTTCGTTAGAATTGACGCCGTAAGATGTAATCATAAGACCGGATGACGATATATTAAAATCTTGAAATGTTTATTAAATTGAATATGATTTCGGCTTCATGAAGACATTTTACTGCTCATTATGGATTCATTTTATAAATAAATATTACATTTATATTTAATTAACGATAATATACAGGGTGATTCATAAAAGATGGGCAAAATTTTAGGAAGTGATAGTACACACCCAAACAAACAATTTTTATCAAAGAATGCATGGTCGAAAGCAAAACGCAAAACTGCTAGAGGGCGTCAAAGTTTATGTTTTTATATGAGGCAAAAACACACAAAGAGCAATGAAATTAAGTTATAAAAGCAAATTTAATGGCATGTGATTACAATAAGTCTTCAAAACAGTGGCCGGCAGCGGCTATGCACGCAGTACAACGACGAAAAAAAGATAGGTGAACATTCACACCAGGCATATCACGAACTTTCCCTGCAGCGGCTGAAAGCTTGGCGACAAGTTCTTCTGCAGATTCAATGGGAATCTCATACATAAGAGCCTTCAGCTGTCCCCACAAAAAGAAATCGAGACATGAAAGATCTGGCGAGCACGGTAGCCAAGCTATAGGATCACCTCGCCCAATCCATTGGTTTGGAAAGGTTACGTCCAGATAGTTTCGCACTTCTCGTACGTAATGAGCTGGTGCTACGTTCTACTGGAACTAAATGCATCGTTTGCATCAAAGTTTCCAAATGAGCCAGCACCTTTGCGTTTTGTTTTCGACCATGCATTCTTTGATAAAAATTGTTTGCTTGGGTGTGTACTATCACTTCCTAAAATTTTGCCCATCTTTTATGAATCACCCTGCATATGCGAAGTGCTTAATTTATTATGTGAAAGATATTGCTTAAAGTTCTCAGCTGTTAGAAAAGCTAGTCTACTATTAAGAAATAAATTTTTTTCTAGATTTAGCTTAAAAGAACCCTTAATTTTATGAAGCTATTATTTTAGATGTTACAATATCCCGGCTCTCAAAGTCGTTGACCCGGAGGTGATCAGGCATCACATCTCATTCAAAATCCTTACTTTATTTTTTCTATTTAAAATTAATATTAATCTGGATGATTCAGACCGCATGATCTGAATCACAAGAGCAATACATATGAAACTACCTCAAATGTGATGGTTTCATATCAGCTCTCAAATTTTTTAAAAAAACATTATTATATAAAAACATTTAAAATACACTAATTATTCTCCTTCTTAGAATGCTAAAATTACATCCAGAAAATGAAAAAAAAAAAAAACTAATTGCAACTAAACAATAGGCATTAGGAATTTGCTACGTATTGCAAATACGTAGCAAATTCCTACGTATGTAAGCAAATTTCTACGTACGCTACGTATGTAAGTCTTTGTGACATAAGTCATTTAACTGAGAATATCCTTCTGCATACTTATAAGAACCTCATTACAAAACTCTCTTAAATTTTAATTTTTCAAAACTTTAAAATACTCACATAGTTTTCCTCCTCTCTGTTATTCTTAAAATAGGAATCTAAACTATTTCTTCTAATTTACTCATTAAAAATACTTCATATGAAGAAAATGAAATCCCCTCTTCAATTCTATAAAATCTCAAATATACTTCTTTATCTCAGTAATTACTATTCTTTATAGTACATACCTCACGGAATTACTTTTCTTATTTTTACAAAAAATCTTCATTTTAGGCCTAAAATATAAGAAACTCACTTTCTTAAAATTTGTTAGCATCATTGCCACTTCTCATCCAAGTTGATTGCATGTCACTATAACCTTATACAGACACCTTTATAAAACACAAACTTCAAAATATGAAGTTCGAAAAAATAAAATTCGCCTCATTCGATTTCACCTTGGACACATTTGTGTCTTTAATTTGGAATTCAGCATTGCGATACGTTTAAAGGGGATTTGCTTAATAAGGGACTCAGTTCTTCAACAGGTGGAAAACCACCCCGAATCCCAACAATCAGTGTTATAGAAGATCCTGGAAAATCTTAAGTGCGTCATCATCAATTTCATGTTTTTGTGGTTTAAATTTGCACAAAAACAAAAGAAGAAAACTTCTCCCGTATAACCTGTCATCTCAGGTATGGGTTCGCACTACGCTGGTTTTTACAAATTAAGGGTAAGATCTTTAAGAAAAGGGGGGAAATCTCTTCTCCTTAATATCAATATTTATGACAGTCCAGGATTATTTTCAATGTGTTACAAAAGTCATCATTTTTTTCTTCTTGAATAATCTTCTCATTAGTACTATGTATGAAAGTCTAGGATTATTTTTAACGAGTAACAAAATTCACTTATTTCTTTATTATAAAAATACCAAAATATCACAACAGCTTTTAAAATACGATTTGCAATTTCTTTGTTTAACCTCTCATTGTAATTTTCATATGATGTTATTTTTTTTTCTGATTTCAGAAACTGGTTCAGTATCACTTATTAATATTCCTAACTCATCTGCCAAAACAATTGGATCAGCCTATTCTAATTTGCCTAAATATAATATATACTTGTGTGGCCCTAGCTAGATCTCGGGGGTTTAAATAAAGAAAAGCTTAGTGCCAAATATTTTCATTAATAACAAATAGCACACGGACAAACATAAATTTGAATAATTACGAGATAGTGGAAAAGAGAAGGTCCATTCTTTCTTAAGTCCGAGCATCTTCTTCCTGCTCAGATGAAGCCGTAATAGTGGGGGAAAGAAGAAAGTTTGTCATATTTGCCATTATTTTCTAGATTTAAAGCCTTGTCTGTTAAAAGCTGGAATTTTGATTTTTCCCGTTTTACTTCTGAAATTCTGTTAACTATTTCTTTAGTTATAAATTCGCCATAATTTTCATGTGTTAAAATTTTATTGCTGTGACATTGTGTCACTTCATTCTGGTTCTTTACAAAATTGTGACCTAAAAATTAAGCCGACCCCTAACCCCTCATCTCTGACGCCTTGCTGTCCTTCGTCCTTCACAACCTTGACCTTCGGCTGCTTTTGATGTTCCACATGCAAAACAGTGCAGTTGTGGTCGCGGTTAGTTTAAAATTGTAACTTCTTTTAAAATTTCTTTTAGTTCACTTCAAGTCCCTGCTTAAGCATGATTCTTGCTATGTTTTAGGCTAGGATATAAATAGCCGCCCAGTTCTTGGGATCGGGGCATTCGAATTTATCTTCATAGCAAAAGCACGTACTCCGATTAACGGGGTGTTACATCTCCCCCCTTTCCTCTCCTTGAGGGACGGACTAAAGATTTCATGGGTTCGATATTGCAACCCTTCCTCGAATAACTGCAAGATTGGTACTACATAAATTCCACCTACAACTCAAGCTTAGTCATATTTTTGATGGAATCATGGATTGCCTGGATTTTCATCTTCTTTTGAACTTCCCCACCGTCAGTGACCCCGCTCGCCATTGATCGCCCCAGCCTTTTTCTTGGCTTTCAATTTTTTGTTTTACATCAAATATGCCGTCCACTGCGGATCACCGTTCTCCAGTATGATGAATGTTCGACGATGCTGTGTTGTGACAAATTGTGCGTTCCCCTGTGTGATGAATCGTCAATAAAGAAATGTGTGTGCTACTAGACTTTTTCAGTTTTTCCCACTGGTGGATTAAATTCTTTTTTATATAGGTAAAAATATAATTTTCATGCAGATTAAGAGGTATGTCGTTTTTTTATTTGCTTTCTGTAAAAAAAGGTGTTCTTCTATTCTTCTGGGTTGCGGATTGCAGCATAATTTTAGGTACTAACCATTATGGACTTTGTTCGGTCATTATTATTTCCATATCATCACTTAACATCATTCTCATTTTTCATACCCAGCACACCCTAATACAACATTTGGTGCTTGTGACCAGTGGAAATTTTTTGGGTTGCTGGTGTATTTTTTTTGATTAAATGTTTTTATTTGTAATAAATGATTTTAAAAATTTATTTAATATGCAACAATAATAGTTAATGAATTATTATTTTTAACTTCTATTACTTAGGAACTCAATATCTTATATCCAATTTTCTGATATGTTTATTGTTTCAATAGATCAGTTATTTTTAATTTTTATTAATAGTGTAATAAATTTTTCTTTGGTTGATTAATAATAGTAATTGTTGTGCAAATATTTCACATTTTTATTCAATACTTTTTTTTTAGCGTTTTTAATTTTTGTTTTTATCATTAAAGTTTTTTTTTGAGCTACAAATCTAAATTTTTTAATTTTAATCAGTTCAGAGGTAATGATTTATGCTCTATTAGTTAAATTTAAGTTTTCTTCAATTACCTGCAATTTTGTTTATATATAGTTGTTGCATTATTAATGTTTTAATTAACTTAATGTTTTAATTGCTATCTTAATAATTTTTGATTAATTTTTTTGTGTTGGTGAATAGTAATCTTATAGGTTACCCATAATATAATTTGCAATGAATAATTTTTTTTCATTATTTGAAATGATAGTTGTGTAATAGTTCAAAAATAATTTTGCTAAACATTCTTTGGGTAGAATGTCTTGTTGATGTTATTATTCTTGCATGTATTTTAGTAATTTTCTATTTTAAAGTAGTAATTTTATATGTTCAGGTGTATACAATTTTTAGAGTTATTGTGCAATAACTAAAATATTAAACTCAGTCTATAAAATGTTCATCAGTACATACTAATTCCTGAAATAGCATCATTAATCAATTTGTTTTTTTATCATTAGTCAATTTAGTTCATTTATAATAATTATTGATAATTATATAATTATATATTTCTTAAATTATCCTGTACCTAAGTAATTTTAAGATTTTAAGCTGATTGGTGGTAAACAAGATGTTCGATGCACACAATTATCACTAGAAGCAAAACTAATGTAAACAATTTGGCAAAGATACCTACTGATAACATTAAAACTCAGGATCATTTTCCTAAATTTAATTTTGCAATTGCTGAATTTAAGGGCCACTCCGATAATATTGAATGGTTCATTCAGAATATACAGGAGTTGGTAGAATTAAATAAATTCGACGACTCTGCAGCATTGTACCTACTGAAATCAAAATTAGCTGGTTCAGCTCTGGTTTTTTTTCAAAACTCCCCGGAATGTAAGTCGGTTAAAACTTTTCAGGATGCGTGTAAGCTTTTATTAAGCTTTTTCAAACAGGAAGATTTGTCATCAGCAGACTTAGCCAAATTTCAAGCAATTAGCCTTTTGCCTTCAGAATCTATAAAAAATTTGGAGTACCGCGTTGATACGTTAGCCCATAAGGCTTATAATTTTATTAATGATCTCATTGCTCTTGATAAAATCAAGGGCATGCAGTTTTTAACGGCCATACCACTGCATCTTAAGGAAACTATCCTTATTGAAGGAATTCAAGACTATAGACAAATGGTGAAAAAAGCTCACCACATACAAACAATTCAAAGTTCTTTGGCTAGTGCAGCTTCTCCTTTGGTGGCAACACACTATGTGACACCATGTAATTCTGCTGCGCCTGATCAGCTGGCTGGCATTACGAAGCAATTAGAAATTTTGACTACTCAGTTAGAGAAAATGCAGTCAAACTGCACCGAATAGTATATGCACCGAAGCCCATGATACTAAAACATGCCCCCTTTTAAAGACACCTGTACAGAGTCAGGATCGAGTTAGACAAGTACGGCCATATTCAACTCCTCCTATTACCTGTGCGTTTTGTGGGAAAAGCGGGCACTTAATGAGTGTTTGTCGAGCATATTTAGCTCAATCAAGACAACAATATGGGGCACAAAATATGACCTCCTTTCCTCCACAATTTCCTATGTTTCCTCCTCCATTCACTGCACCGCAGTATCCGCCGCCGCGGATACCAGTGCAAAATGCACAACTACCGAGACCCTCTTTTAGTGGACCTGTCTCCTCATCCACCATTCCATCCCATTTTGACATTAATGCATTTATGGATCAAACCATGAGCAATTCTAATGTAACAATTGCAGATTTTTTAAATAATAGTGATACTCAATGTATAACTGAAACAATAAATATTGTCTCACATGAGGGTGATCTCCCCACGATTCCTGCAAATTTTGGTAATATTAATGTCAATTTCTTATTTGACAGTGGTAGCTCCATTTCGCTACTCACTTTAGAGTCCTTTAATCAAATTAAATGTCAAAATAAGGTTAAATACCTTTCTCGTAAAGTACAGATCAGGACAGTTAATTCCAATTTGCAATTTTCTGCTTGTGCTGAAATTTCCTTCAAAATTCAAAACCAATTTTTCAGACATCAATTTTTTGTTGCTGATGTTAAGAGCAAAGCATTTCAAGGCATTCTTGGATTTGACTTTTTGAAAAAATATAATGTTCTTTTTAATTATAAAGATAATTTGGCACAATTCAATAATTTTTGTGTTCCATTAAATAATGTTGATCACTTAACTACAAATAATAACCCTAACGAGCAGATTCATGTTGTTTTGAAAAGTAAGCTCACTATTGAACCAGGCGAGACTGCCATTGCCCATTTAAGAATTAATTCTTTCGATAAGCTAGCAAATAAGGAAGTGTATTTCACGCCTACTTATAATTCAAATATTATAATTCATCCCTCTATCAATGTTGTTGACAATAATTCTTTTGATACTATAATACTTAATAATTCTGATATTTCTGTTCATTTAAATAAAGGTTTGAAAATAGGTAATGTAAATTTTAATTTTGATGTACAAAATAGTAGTGATGTAAATAATGTAAATTTTGATGATGTTAATGATTTAGAGCAGTGCAATTTTATTACTGCTTCTCCAGATATTTTAAAGTTAAGAAAAGATGAATTAAAACCTAATGATTTTGATTTAGCACATTTAGATACTGATCAGAAATTAATTCTTCAAAACATTTTATTAGAAAATTTTGCTGTTTTTCAAAAACAATTAAGACTCTTGGGTGCACTGATCGTGTAGTTCCCTCTTTAACTTTAAAAAATGATAATGCAATTAAAACTTTACCTTTTGAGATTCCTTATGCTTTAAGGGATGACATTAAACAAGAGCTAGATGAATTAGTGGAAGCCGGAATAATTAATAGGCATGTTAGCCATTGGGCTGCTCCACTAGTTTTAGTCAAAAAGAAAAATTCAGAAAATAATCAGGGTAAACCTAAGTATAGATTGGCCTTAGACTTAAGATTACTTAATGCCGTGGTAGAAAGCTCCACTTATCCATTACCAAAAATAAGCACAATCATTAACGAAATCTCTCAATATAAATTTTTCTCAAAATGTGATATTCGGGAAGCATATAGGCAGATCATGTTGCCTGAACATTTACAGGATATTTTAACTTTTACCACTCCTTTTGGATCCTTTGCTAATAGACGACTTGTTTTTGGCCTTAAAACTGCAGCAAGTACTTTCCAAGCCCTTGTAGATTTAATCATCGAGGAATTAAATGCGGAAGGTGTAAAAGGTATCCATGCATACCAAGATGATTTCTTAATTGGAGCGAATTCATTTGAGGAAATGCAATCTAGACTATCAGCCTTACTTAAAATTTTAATCAAGTATAATTTAACTCTAGCTCCGAATAAATGTTCATTTTTTAAAGATTCTGTGGAATACTTAGGCTTTGTAATTTCCCATAAATGTATAACACCAACTGCTTCTAATATTTCAAAAATTACTTCTTTTGCTACTCCTCGTAATGCTAAGCAAGTTAAGAAATTTATAGGTGTTTGTGGATTTTATCGCCACTTAATCCCCAATTTTGCCCAACTAATTGCTGTTTTGACTAAAGTTGCCACAAAACAAGCAAAATTTAAATGGACTGAAGAGCAACAACAAGCTTTTGATACTTTACAACAGGCTTTTTTTTCAAAACCGTTTGTTAGGTTACCTGATTTTGAAAAACCTTTCTTTCTAAATACCGATGCTAGTAAATTAGGCATTTCGGCCGTATTAATGCAGGAGCATGAAGGATCTCTTCACCCTGTTTCTTTTTTTAGTAAATCTCTATCAAAAACAGAGCGGAACTATCCCGCTATTAAACTTGAGTTGTTTGCTATATTTAAAGGTGTTACTGCCTTTAAATCATATTTGTACAATAGAAAGTTTACCATTTTGAGTGACAGTAAACCATTGAAACATTATCGTAAGGTTACATCACCTGCTGATATAATTTCCCGGTGGCTTTTGGCATTAAGTGAATATTCTTTTGATTTTATTTATGTACCTGGTCCCGACAATGTGTTGGCAGACTGGTTTAGTCGTTCTCCTGATCCTAATTTTCATCAAGATGCATTAAATAATAATGAGTCCGAATTAATTTTACCTTTTACAGATATAAATGATGACCATGTTCTTAATAGTTTAACTTGTAAAGATTCGCCTCTAGAAATTTCCTTAGATACATTTAAAAATGAACAAAGTAAAGATCAAAATATTCAGGAAATTATTTCTCTTCTAAAAAATCCAACTTTAGTTAATCAATCTAAGACTGAAAATTTCTTTTTAATTAATGATATTTTAATGTATGCCACTCAGCTTCCCCCCCATAACCATAAAATAGTGGTTCCTAATTCTTTAAAATCTAAAGTCTTAAATATTTGTCATGTTTCGCATACTGGAATTCAAAAAACATATGAACTTGTATCTAATAGATACTTTTGGAAAGGATGTTACACTGATACTCTTAATTATGTCAAATCATGTGATTTATGCATTAAACATAAACAGTCTTCGAGCAAACCTGCTCCTTTAAAATCTATGTGGTTACCTCAAAGACCTGGTCAATTTGTCTCAATGGACATTGTCGGTCCTATTAAAAATTGCGGTTACATTCTAACTTTTATTGATCATTTTTCTCGTCATTTAATTTTAAATCAACTGATAAATTTAACTTCTGAGACGGTTTCTAAACACTTAATTAATTACATTTCCCATTATGGTAGAATGCTATATCTTTTAACCGATCTTGGTACTCAGTTTAAGGCTGAAGTGTTTGAGTTAATTAATAAGAAGCTAGGGATTAAATTAGCCCATAGTAGTGCAGCTCATCCCCAAAGTAATGGAATGAGTGAACGAATTAATCAAGCAATAAAATCTTCTGTTCTGACATTGCATGAAAAAGGTGTGTCATTTGCAACCAGTTTAGTAATTCATCAGAATATTTACAATGGCACAATTCACTCTGCCACTAAATTCACCCCTAATATGTTACATTTTGGTCGTAATTTGGCATTAATTTTTGATTGTTTTGAATCTGGCATAGAACCAGTACATTTAGATAAGTCCCATTATTTATTGGACACATTAAATCAACTTAATATTGCATATGAAAATGCATATAGTAATTCGGAAAGGGCTCAAGTGAAACAAAATTCCAGGCAAAGTGCAAAAGCCAAGTTAAGATCATTTGATATAGGTGATATTGTTTATTTAAAGCACACTAATGTTTTTAAACCTAAATTTGACGGTCCGTTCACTATTGTTTCCAAATTTAATGATGTAGATTATGTTATTCAAATTTTAGACAACCCCAATGCACCTAAACAAACTGTGCATATTGATAGACTACGTCTGTGTCCTCATAGGAGACAAAATTTGTTGTTTCATCCCCCTTTTGATACCTCTGATAATGTAAATGATGCAAATGTCACTTTTCCTAGGGCTTGTCCTCATAATTTGAGAAACAAATAATAATTCTGCTTTTTTTATATTTTTCAAAATTTTAACTGTTTTAATGTTTCGTTGGTACATGTATGTGGTTGTTATGGTGATGCGTTCGTATGCGGCGCTGGTCGTTGCATGTCCATGGAACGAGTGTATCCCATGGCAGGTGTTATGCAATGCCAATAAAATGTCGCTTAATAATGTTTTTAGTCAATTTTATTCTTGTATAATTTTTTTAATAATGTCATGTTGGTAAATTAATTGTTCTTCTAAGGTATTCAAACTGTGTTGTTTTTACGACTGTGTTGTTTTCACGACTGGTGGATGATGAGGGGGGTTCTCACTTGTACTGACTCCTTCTTTATACCTTCGTTTGATGCGTGTTTCATATGGGGTGGTACTTGTCTAACTTTTTAAATTTTTTTAATGATGGTTAGGTCATGTTTTTTTAGCCATTTTTTTAAACACTAGTAAACACGTAAGTTAATTTTAAGGATGCTACAAGTTTCGAATGCCAATTTTTTTATTTTTGTAGATCCTCACTTCTGTACAGTATATTTTTTTCTTATGTAATGAATAAGGTTTTATTACGTAATTTTTGGATTTTTCAGACTGTAGTAAACGGCTACAGCTCTGTATTTAGATACAAAATTTTGTGTATCTGTAGTGTTGATGATTTTTTTAATTTTATTTGTGTATGCTTGCAAGCACTTTCATTTTTTAATTTTTATGTTCATTAAGCATTTCTGTTTTTTTTTTGCATTTTTGTTTTATGCATTGGTTATAAGTAGTGTTTATAAACATTTTTGAACATTGTTTATAAATTTTGTTTATAGGCATTGTTATTTTGTGTGTTATGCATAGTTTTGTTAGGACTATGATGATTATGATTATAACATACTTTATATGATCAAATTTTTTGGTGAGAAATATGTCTGTGATACGTAAGTTATAATTTCTAACTTATATTTTTGTAAGAGTTAATATTTTTGCCTAGGCCTTTAAAATTTAACATTCATCTAATCTTAAGCTCATAGGATTTTTTTAAAACCCTTAATATTTAATAATTTTTTCCAGTTTTGCATCTCACTTGGAACTTTGAATTTGTAGAGTATTTTTAATGTACAAATTTTTTTTCTCGTTTTAACTCGGAGGTTGTATGGATCTTTGTTGATTCATAGTAATTTTAAGCTTAAGCAAAAATTCAATCAATACAGGTATATTTTTGTTTAAAATGCTCGTTTGGACTCGGAATACCAAATTATCGGTCGTATACGATTGATTTTAAAATTGTTTTCGAAATTTCAATTAATTTGTTGTACAAAATTTCTTTCTCATTCGTGTAAGCTCGGAGTACTGTCAGTCTACATAGGTAGCCTGATTTTTTTCGTTTTGTTTGCAATTTTTTAATTTCTTTCCTAATAACTTTCAGCAAACAAATACAAAATTTTTTTTCATTCCTTCTTACAAGGAACCATTTGAGTTAATTTCTTTACCTCAATTTTTTTACACATTTTACTGTGTGAGATTTTTCATACTCAACTATACATTTTTACCTCCTTAATGTTTTTTTCTAGGGAGATGAATTTTTGCTCTCTCTACTTCAGGTAGAGTGAAGATTTTTTTTGTCATTTTCTAGCAAACAATTTTACGATTGTTTTTGTCATTTTTCTAGCAAACAATTAAGATTGTTTTTTTTGTCATTTTCTAGCAAACAATTTTACGATTGTTTTTGTCATCTTTCTAGCAAACAATTAAGATTGTTTTTTTGTTCATTTGTACTACTCAAGATCAGCTATGTACAGCTGCAAATATGTGTTTCGTGTTGTAACTGTATGCTAGAGCACTTCATTCCTAATTCTAGGCAAAATTACTGTCAAAATAATTGAAATGTAATTTTATGTAACATCTGACCATTTGTAAGTGGAGAACTGGTGATCTGGAATGGTAGGTTGTTAATTTATTAATTTTTGAGGTAGTTTAGTTACGATTACTTTTGGCTTTTCCTTTTAATTTTCTTGCTTTACCTTTAATTAAAAAAAAAAAAAAAAAAAAAATTTCTTCAAAATTTTTTTTTTGCCGGCTGTGGGTATAATGTGACATTGTGTCACTTCATTCTGGTTCTTTACAAAATTGTGACCTAAAAATTAAGCCGACCCCTAACCCCTCATCTCTGACGCCTTGCTGTCCTTCGTCCTTCACAACCTTGACCTTCGGCTGCTTTTGATGTTCCACATGCAAAACAGTGCAGTTGTGGTCGCGGTTAGTTTAAAATTGTAACTTCTTTTAAAATTTCTTTTAGTTCACTTCAAGTCCCTGCTTAAGCATGATTCTTGCTATGTTTTAGGCTAGGATATAAATAGCCGCCCAGTTCTTGGGATCGGAGCATTCGAATTTATCTTCATAGCAAAAGCACGTACTCCGATTAACGGGGTGTTACATCTCCCCCCTTTCCTCTCCTTGAGGGACGGACTAAAGATTTCATGGGTTCGATATTGCAACCCTTCCTCGAATAACTGCAAGATTGGTACTACATAAATTCCACCTACAACTCAAGCTTAGTCATATTTTTGATGGAATCATGGATTGCCTGGATTTTCATCTTCTTTTGAACTTCCCCACCGTCAGTGACCCCGCTCGCCATTGATCGCCCCAGCCTTTTTCTTGGCTTTCAATTTTTTGTTTTACATCAAATATGCCGTCCACTGCGGATCACCGTTCTCCAGTATGATGAATGTTCGACGATGCTGTGTTGTGACAAATTGTGCGTTCCCCTGTGTGATGAATCGTCAATAAAGAAATGTGTGTGCTACTAGACTTTTTCAGTTTTTCCCACTGGTGGATTAAATTCTTTTTATATAGGTAAAAATATAATTTTCATGCAGATTAAGAGGTATGTCGTTTTTTTATTTGCTTTCTGTAAAAAAAGGTGTTCTTCTATTCTTCTGGGTTGCGGATTGCAGCATAATTTTAGGTACTAACCATTATGGACTTTGTTCGGTCATTATTATTTCCATATCATCACTTAACATCATTCTCATTTTTCATACCCAGCACACCCTAATACAACAATTGCAAAAGAGGAAATCAAAATATTAAGTTTCCAAAATCGCAACACACACTATAATAGAACATAATTTTTATAAATAACATTAAACTATCAATTTTAATGTTCTTAACTCAGCAAAATTATTTTCAAAACTCACCGATTTTCATCTGCTCAAGGTTTAAAATGCGACGTGAGCAATTAAAAAGAGCACCAAACAACAAACATCCATTTATCATCCTCTGCAAAATCTTCATAACGGCGTTGATTTCTCCAGCGAGAAAATCATTGTGTTTTTCCATGAGAGCAACAAGAACAGTTTGGAATGAGCCAGGCAGATGCGGCGAAGGTCATCACTTCCATCGTCAAACGGCTGAAGAGATAGGGTATGGGGCAGAAGCAAGATCAGGCATTTCTCCATCTTTCCATCCTTTGAGAGAGGGGCCTTCCTGGTCGAGCGCTATCGCCCGCCGAACGCTTTGTTAAGCGTAGAGGCCCCGACGTAACCCTGGATGTATTCTTTGTGATGCCTTTCTCTGTATTGTGCTATCTGTTCTTCTACTTGAGAAAGGTTTATAAGCCTTAATTGAGCACTCAAGTCTGCAAATGTATGTTGTACCAATAAACTAATCTTTGGAGAGACGGTGAAGCTCACCACACCAATTCTACATCCTGGAGTTCATCAGCTTTTCGTTCCTTCCAAAGAAGGGGATGATAACCAGAGTTCGTCAAAACTTTTATACTGATGTAAGCTTTTCCTAATTCCAGTTGAATCTTAAATTTAACTTCACGGGGACGATAAAAAAACTTTTAAATTTTTAAAATCACTTCAATTCCAGTTCATTTTAAAATCCACAGCTCATTTATTTCCTAACAACAGCAGAAGAAAAATCAGCCTGACTTTTGAACGATATTTTTTTGTGAATTTATTTATTTACCTTTTACTTTTTTCTTTTAAATTTAAATCTGCTTAAACCAATTTTCACTCTAATATTTACTGCTTACTATTAAAATAAGCATTTAATAAAATCAAATTCACCTTCAAAACGAAACGATATATTGATGCAATGAAACATCATAAAAAATAATTACTGTTTTCGATTTGAAACTATTAAAACATATTAAGAATTCAATAGCAGAGCAATTATGAATTTAAAAGGAAACATCTTAACATCCAAAAAACCTTATTACATCTAATTACTAAAAAAAAAAAAAAAAAAAAAAAAACAGGGTTTTAATATTTTATAAATGACTTAAAATATGAACTCAGTTGTAATGCAACTAAATATAGTTTGCTTAACGTATAATTATTTTGCATAGCATTTTGATTGGCAAGAAACTATTTTAAATATTTATTTAAATAAAAAAATGTTTTTAATTTTGTAAGTACTAAAATATCTGTTTATAGAAAAAGATCTTAATTTTGAAACTATTTACGCAAATGAATTAATTATAAAACCCTTTTTAAATCTTAAACTAGTTTGATTTTTCAAAATTTTAACAAGTACGGAGATTAAAACCTGGTAAAAATAGCTCACAGTATCGTAATGACATATCTGGTCAAAAAATGTAATCCGTATGAATAAAAACAAACATTTGGCACTCTTTCCGTTTACCGGATATACTGGTTTCAAAATTATTTTTGCCAAATCTTAACACATCAAAACATATTTTATTCTAAAATCAGTACCAAATGATTGGGTAATGATACTAAAACCCCTCGCAAAGTACTTAGGTAAAAATTACAAAGCTTTCTGGTGTTTCTATAAAGCCAGAAACATGGTAATATTCAATCAAATGTGGTAGTTTTCTCCATGCTTTTTTTCTCAGTGTAATATGACCAAATGAAATTTGTTTAGCGCATAATTATTTTACAATTCATATTGCTTGGCAAGAAACAATTTTTATTTTACCCGTTAGAATCGTGGTTACTCAACACCTCACGTAACTTTTCTTATTTTAAGCAATGAATGAAATTCGAAATTCACAATAAGGTGATTAACAATTTGATGCTTTTTGAATGTGATTTATATTCAAATCTGCATGACAGCTTAATAAATAATAATAATAAAACCTAGTGAATAAAATAAAATGCATAAAGAGTTTCAAGTAGAAAATAAATTAAAGCTCATCATACAAATGACGTTGAATAATTAATTTTGTTTAATAAAATGGAACGAGACATCACTTTAGCCAATATATAATAAATAACTTTTTTCATACAGTTATGTTTCTTTGTTACTGTCTTAAAACCATTCTAGTTGTAAATGGTTTAAAAACCATAAAGATAAAATTGTTCTTTTCCATAAACTTTTCTGTTAATTGGATGGACAGATTGCTGGTTATTTTACAGTCGTAAATTTTGGAATGAAGATTTTAACAGTGTAGCAGTGTAACAGTAAGCCTAGTAAACGGGTCGTGACGTGTGTGGGGCTGAAGTCGTATTCTTTGCCAGAGATGGCGCCACTGAAAAAAAGAAACACACTTTCACCAAGCAGGCATGATGGATTGGCAAGGGACATTAGAACATTGCCAACAACAACAGTTCTTACTCTTTCTACTTACTTGAAAAATTTGGAACTAATGAGATAAAAGGAACAAAATATTTCCATGATTCTGCTTTAATTAATAAATTTTTTTTATTAAATTTTGCTTTTAGTTTCTATTATTGAAGTGAAATCATCAGATGCGGCTGTCCTCATCTTCCATACCGCTGTACTAACTGGTGTCTTGGCAGGCATTATCACAAGTGACATCGTGCTGAACACCATTATGGAAAGCATAAAACATGGATTTGCGTTTGTTCTAAAAATGAATAGAAAAAGAAAGATGCTGACCCTAAATGCGTGATTCTTATGACCATGGACATACGGCAGAGCATTTTCAAAATATTTTGTATATGTTTCTAATCCTTAATCTATATCTGAATATGATTTATTGATATTGCATTGGTAAAAAAATGTCTCAAAATTTTGAAAAATAAAGATGCATGCCGAATTTCATGTTTTTATTATTTGTTTAGGTCACAACACATGATAATTTTTCAGTACTTTTGAACATATAGTTTCTGATTTAAGATTTGTTCATATAGCTATTATTAAAGATTTTGAAATGTATGTTGTTTCTTAATTGCTTATTCCATGCAAGTCAAATATATCATGCAAGTCAGGTTTGATATCAGTGAGAGCCAGTAGCAGAATTTGCATCCAACATTCACAGCTTAAATTCGTACCTGGGTCATAACATTGGGGGAGGAACGCTCTATTACCTGAGCCACTAGTGCTCTATTAAACTTTGTTAAATTAAATTCAATATTAAGTCAATGTTAAATTTAATAGCATGTGATTACATTCGTAATTACATACTATTAAATTTATATTCATAGAGAGATTGTTTTAATATTTTTTTCCCGCCTTCCATATTTTATCTCTTTTATTCGGATATACTGATTTATTTCATGATTTAACGTGTTTATTGGTCGATTCAATTTTAAAATTTTGCTTCACATTTTTCACGTGTAATACTTTTCATTATAATTTTTCAGTATTCTGCTTTAAAGAAGGCTCTTCTGTGCAGTATCGAAACTTGTATGCAATTTTAACAATTGAAAATTGCGGGGAGAATTGTATAGAACATCTTAACCTGGGATTGCACAGATGCACACTTATTATGGCGGTTTGAGAATCTTGGTTCGACTCCAAATATAGACCAAAAGCACCTCTGATGCATTTTATTTACAAAGATATTAACCAGCAACATATAATAGAAAATAAACCACTCCAGGCAAAATAGCTGAAAAAAGCGATGTGCCATTGCTACACACTCCTACGGTAATTATTGCGACATTTTCCCATTCTTATCATAGCAATTGAAGACTCGTGCTGATTAATTTCTTCACATGAAATATATATGTAAATAATATTTGAGCTGAATACTCTTAGATGCATATTTCTAAGTGCATATTTAGCGTGCATTTTCTAAAATTACCAAAATAAGTGCTATTCTTTTGCAATGAAAGTAAATGATGAACATTTATTTTTTATCAGCATTACTAAATGGCGACACGAGTTACTATAGTTAATAGTTCCATCGATTTATTATACAAGAATTTTTTTTTTTTACATAAAGGGAGCTCCCTTCTTTCCTCTCTTTCATGAAAAAAGGTAAGAACTATTTTAATGACTCGTGAATAGCATAAAAAACGAGTTTTGTATATTTTATTCTTGAAAGTAGTTATGACAAGAATGTATTCCTTATCATCGTCACTAGATAGCAGCATCCTTAGGCGTTAGGAGAAGGCGAGCTTGTTTTAAAATTTTATATACGTTTTTAAAGGTGGAATGGTGCTTCTTATTTTCTGCTCTTTGATATTAACTTATGAATTCTCTCATTACTATCTTTTTTACAAAAATTATATAATGATATTCCAGTTCAATTATTCTAGTTCATCAGTTGTACCATCTGTAAGCAAAGGTTTAATCTTGAAATTTATTAGAAATCCTAATTATTTAAAACTTGTTAAATTTTATGTATTTTTTTTAAACCACGCAACTGTATTTTTATTGACATTTGATTTGCATCCAAGATTGTTCAGTATGTCCAAGAATTCAACCATGAAAGAAATATGGCCAGAGGAGCAGGTATTAACCATTAGTATTTAATATTTATAATTGTTATATATTCTGGTGATATCCTTTAGTGCATGCTCTCACCTAATCAGAATCGGAAAAATATTGCGAGTGTCTTTTGGAGTTATTGTAAATATATTCTGCGATAAGAATT
This sequence comes from Parasteatoda lunata, assembly GCA_949128135.1. Lineage (NCBI taxonomy): Eukaryota > Metazoa > Arthropoda > Arachnida > Araneae > Theridiidae > Parasteatoda > Parasteatoda lunata. The sequence goes on along the minus strand of OX421970.1, from coordinate 31,227,117 downwards.
TTTAGAAATGTTGTTTATTACTTTATCATTTGCCTGGTTCCTGAGCTTTCAAAGACGTCTATGTTTTCAGTAATTTGGGTCAAAAAAATTCTGCTTCCTCATGATCAGTTAGCGTTACTTCAAGAAAAACAGTTAATATTCTAAAATAATTAACTTTTTTGCAATTAAAAAGTGTTATGTGGCATTAAAAACCAATTTAAACATATATTTTAATAATCATAAGAAATCAGTAGAAAAAGATAAAAAAATGTAAGTTTTAAAGATGAGTATAAAATATTGATTCAATTTAGTAACAATTTGTTTTTCTTAGCGTTACTTTGATTTCAATTTGTTTTTCTTAGAATAGCTATAGTGGAAAATATTCGCACATAGTTTAGACAAAAGAAATTTGACAAGTCTTGAAATATTTGAAATAAAAAAAAAAACTTTCGCAAAATATTTTAAACTCATTGAAAAAAGAGCAATTTTCGTTTTTTTTAAATTTTCATTATAGTTCTTCATTTACTTAGTCTTTGGACAATAAAGGCTATTGGAGTAGATTGAAAAAGAGTCATAAGTGACTAGTCACAATTAAAGCAAAGTATAATAATATAATTAGGATCTAAAACCAATTTTTGTAAATGGAACAATCTTTCCTTTCAAGCTTGTTCAGTGTTAGAGAGTGTATTGTGCTGTAGCGCCCCCTAGAGAAGAAATAAGTGTAATCAGAAAGCAGTGTGTCTATGTGCGAGTTGTGTCAAGGAGTGAAACAATCTCCTAAAAATAAAGTGATGATATTCTAAAGTTCCAGTCATCCTTTTTTGTGTTGTGAATATATTTTGAGAACTAGCGAATAAACATGGTCCGTCGATGCCACAGATGGCTGGGACCGAAGAAACAAATTTTTTAAATAAAAGAGTATAGTGCACAAGTTTCAATTTTACGGAGATTCTATTGGTATTGTTGCTTGGTGAGAGGTTAGTGACATATTTTTAGTAATATTGATATTTAATTTAGTGTTATCTAGAGTATTGATAATTAATTTATTGTGATTGAGATAAATTTATCCTGTGAAAATGGGTATTACTAAATTTAAAAAAGATGAGTTAAAGGCTATTGCCGAGGAGTTAAAATTACCAATACCTGATAATGCTAAAATTTTAGAGTTAGGAAAGTTAATACTAGAAAGTGAGATTTATAACACTGATAAAGAATCGTATCAGACTATTGTTGATTGTGTATTAGAGGAAATGAAAGAAAACGAAAATAAGCTTAAGCGGGAGAGAGTAGAAAACGAAAGCAAATTAAAAATCGAGAAAATAAAATTGTTACAGTTAGAAAAAGAATTATAAATAGCTAAATTACGCGAAATCGAAAGCGAATCTAGACTTTCAAATAATGAAATTCAAACGAGTGTGATGTTGAAAGTTTAATTAAGAGTGTAAAAACCTTAACTATTCCAGTACCCGTAAGAGCAGAGTCCTTTAATTTGTTTTTCCAGTCAATTGAAAAGGCGTTTAAAACCAAAAATGTTCCCGAAAAACTAAAACCCGAAATTCTTTTGAATATTCTTGGAGAAAAGGCGTGTAATTTAATGGTTTATCTTAGAGTAGAAGATTTGGGTGACTATCAAAAACTAAAAGCTATTGTGTTGAAAGAATTTCAACCTACACCCAATGAATGTTTAAGTCAATTTAAAAGAGCACAAAAATTACCTAATGAAAGTTATGTACAGTTCGCGTCTTGATTGAGTGCAAATTTCGAATATTATTGCCAATTGCGAGAAGTGAAAGACTTTAAATCAATTTGTGAATTAATTGTGTCCGATAAAATCATTGATTCATTGGATAGAGAATTAACTACGCATATCGGCATTAAGCAAGGAGAAACATGGTATAAACCACATGAATTAGGCCGTGAGTGCGATATTTTCATATCATCAAAAGGAAAAACTAAAGGGGAACAAAGTTTATTTCCTAAATATAAATCTAAATATGAACCACAACGCCATGATGGAAATTATCGAAATAATTTTCAGGGGTCAAAAAATACTTCTAATGTTTATCTTTCTTCCGTCAAAAATGTTAAATGTTTTTGTTGTAATTCAAAGGAACCCCACCCATTATATTTGTGCCCTGTTTTCAAATCTATAAATGTTAACGAAAGAGTAGATATTTTAAGAGCTAATAATTTGTGTTATAAGTGTTTGCTCTCAGATTGCAATATTAAAAAATGTAAAGCAAAGAATTGTTTTTGTGGGAAACCGCATAATCGTTTAATTCATTTTCCAAAATTAGAAAGCTATAACTCCTTCAACCAAACACCAACTGTCACGGGAGTAGCTGATTCATCATTAAATCCTCAAGCGCAGATCTTCGTTAGGCAGGGAGGGTCGAAAAATGATAATACTGCTTTCCCCCAAATTGAGAATGAAAGAAATTCATCAGTTGTGGCTACGAGCTTTTTACAAAACAAAACTAAGACAGTTCTATTGAGTACCGCGCGTTGTTTTATTCGAGACAGATACGGCGCCATGTATGAAATTAGATGCCTGTTAGATGTGGGAAGTGAATCGCATTTCATAACAAAGAATTGTGCGGATAGATTACAGTTGAAAAATGAGAAAATAAATTTACTTGTTTCTTGTTTAAATGATTCCTCAATGACGATTAATGGGTGTGTTACGGCTACAATAAATAACAAGAATATGAGTTTTAAAAAAGAGCTTAACTTGTTAGTCGTAAAGAAAATAACTGAATTAATTCCTTCTAGAAAAATTAACATTTCAATTGATTTACCTAACGAAATAAAGCTAGCTGATCACACATTTAATATTCCCGGTGAAATTGATATTTTATTAGGCGCTGAAATATTTTATGAATTACTTAGACCAAGTCAAATTTATATTGGAGATTCTCGAATACTTTTGCAAAATACAGTGTTCGGATATGTCGCTGGCGGAAATGTCAATGAGATGAGGGATAACAAAATTCATTGTGGGTTAATACGAGATAGTGATTTAAATACTACATTGAAGAGTTTTTGGGAGTTGGAATCTATTGGTATCGAGGATAAGGGTATTAATAGAGAGGAGGATATAAATTTGGAAATGTTTAAGGAAAGTGTAAGTTTTAAAAATGGTAGGTATGAGGTTGAACTTCCGTGGAAAAGAAATAGTAGTGAGTTGAGTGGTAATTTCAATTTGGCGAAAAAACGACTCAGAAGTCTTATGAGAAAAATGCAGAGTGATAAAGTATTATATTCTGAGTATCGTAAGGTTTTAAAGGGTTACCTAAATGAGGGAATAATTGAGAAGTCCCTTTGTTTCCACAAATAACCCAGTGTTTTATCTTCCTCACCAAGTGATAATATAAAATGAATCTCTCACAACAAAACTACGAATAGTGTTCGACGCCAGTGCACACGAAGTAGGACAGTTATCATTAAACGACTGTTTATATCAAGGGATCAATTTAAACCCGAGCATTTTTGACTTGCTAATATCCTTTCGTCTGAACAAAATTGTTGTTTTAGCTGACGTCGAAAAAGCATTTTTACAAATTTCCTTGGCTCAAAAGGATAAAGACGTTGTGAGGTTCTTAGTGGCTAAGGATGGAAACGATGAACAACAAGTATTCAGATTTAGTCGTGTGCTGTTTGGACTCAACGTGTCTCCATTTCTATTAGCAGCAACTATAAAGATTCATATAGAGAAGTATGCAGAACAATATCCCAATACTGTACAGACACTCAATGAAAGACTCTACGTCGACGATCTAATTTCTGGTGAAGATACCGTAGAATCAGCATTTGACTTGTCAAAGACTGCTGCAAAAATTATGAGTGATGCAGGATTGAACTTGCGAAAATGGATTACAAATGACTGTGATTTAATGAAACTATGGCGTTTAGAAGATTTCGACCATTTAGACATAAACGATCTCGATGACCAGTAGTTTTGGGACTGCTGTGGAGTCCTCAAGATGACTATCTAAGCCTTGGTTTAAAGGGTCTTTTAGACTTTCTTCAGGAAAGGAAAAATACTAAACGCTACTTGTTAATGGCAGCAAGCAGAATATTTGATCCAATTGGATTTGTGAGTCCTTTCACCATAAGATTTAAAATTTTATTTCAAGAGATCTGGCAACGAAAAATTGACTGGGACGAAGAGCTACTGCCAGATGTCAGGGAGAAATTTGAACAATGGTGTTCAGAAGTGTATTCCTTAAGTAAACTTCAGATTCCTAGATATATTATGAAGTGTGATGATGAGAAATTTCTAGAATGTGAATTACATACGTTTTCTGATGCTTCCATTAAGGCGTATGGAGCAGCTACATATATAAGACTGAAAACTCCCCAGAAAATCTCTGTTCATCTTGTGAGTTCCAAGAGCCGCGTGGCTCCTCTAAAACCATTAACTCTTCCACGTTTGGAACTAATGGAAGCTTTACTTTCTGCGAGATTGGCTAGAGAAGTCTCACGGGTCCTCACTAAGAAAATACCAACAACCAACTACTTTTGGGCTGATTCAACTATAGCCTTATGTTGGATTCAAGGCTCTAGCAGCAGATGGAAAGTCTTCGTTGCTAATTGGGTGAAAGAGATACAATGTTTGACGAACAAAGATTCTTGGCATCATTGTCCTGGGAAGGACAATCCTTCCGATCTTCTAACGAGAGGAATCAACGCCGACTTACTGCTGAACTGTGAAAAGTGGTGGTACGGAGCGAATTTTCTTCACGAGCAAAATATTGTCTTTAAAAGCGACAGTGTTGTACCCAGTGACAGCAATGAATACGATAAAGAACTAAAACAGTCCGAAAGAAAAACTCTGACTATGACTTTGGACGATAACCTTTTGAACAAGATCCTTTCTTTACATAATAATTTTCATAAAATTGTATGTGTTTTGAGTTATCTTTACAGGTTCATCGAAAATTGTAGGAATCCATCATGCAAACAAGTTGGACCATTAAAGATCTGTGAAATCGAACGTGCAGAAACAACACTTTTGAAGCTGGTACAACAAGTAGAATTCAATTCAGAAGTGAAGGACTTGTCCAGTAAGGGTATGGTTAACCCAAAAAAATCTTAAATTAAAAATCTTTCTCCATTCTTAGATACTGAAGGTGTCTTGCGTGTAGGTGGTAGATTGGTATACAGTAATTTGAGTTTCGACAAAAAACACCAGATTATTCTTCCTAACAATCATAGATTGACCAATTTAATTCTCGAAATGACCAACAAAAGACAATTGCATGTTGGTCCGCAAACTTTGTTATCTATTGTTAGACAAAAATACTGGCCGTTAAACGGTCGCAATATGTGTAGAAAATTAGTTCATAATTGTGTAGATTGTTTTAAGGCAAACCCTGTTACTTGCTCACAAATTATGGGTCAACTGCCAACCGAGAGAGTTTCTCAGAGTTTTCCCTTTAACTATGTAGGATTAGATTTTTGTGGACATCTCTGGATTAAATATCCAAATCAAAGAAAGGGAGTTTTAAACAAAGTATATGTTTGTGTATTTGTGTGCATGGTCACTAAAGCATGTCAGCTCGAAATAGTTACAGATCTATCTAGTGAAGCCTTCATCGCGACTTTAAAGCGATTCTTTAGTAGACGAGGAAAATCTGAACGCATTTTTTCAGACAATGCTTCCAATTTTGTTGGTACGCAATTAGAGCTAAAAAGACTTAGGGAAATTTTGAGTAAATTTGATAATAATTTGAGTAATTTTTTGTGCGAGGAACGCGTTGAGTGGAGCTTCATTCCACCAAGAGCACCTCATCAAGGGGGCCTTTGGGAGGCTGGGGTAAAAGCCGTTAAATATCACCTTAAGAGAGTTATGAGTAATTCTAAATTTACCTATGAACAATTTTTAACCATTCTTAACCAAATTGAGGGCATTCTCAATTCGCGTCCCCTCTACCCTTTATCATGTGACCCTGAGGATTTTGAAGCTTTAACTCCTGGTCATTTTCTAGTAGGTCGTCCCCTCACAGCGATAGCAGAGCCAAGTTTAACTGAAGTACCTGAAAACAGGTTAAAAGTATGACAAAGGTTATCAAAAATTGTACAACAAATTTGGAAACTTTGGTCAAATAACTATCTGAGTACACTTCAAAATCGAACTAAATGGTATTTTGAGAAAAACAATGTAAAAATTAATGATATGGTAATTTTGAAAGAAGATAATTTGGCTGTGTGTAACTGGCCTCTTGGTCGAGTTCTTGAAGTGTATTCTGGTAAAGATAATAAAATTCGAGTAGTATTAGGGAAAACTAAAAATGGAATTTTTAAACGTCCAATTACTAAACTTTGTATTTTACCTTTCTCAAATGATCAATAAGTGTGAAAATTTCAATTTTTGTGTATTTTGAATATTTTAGTTTTATTGTGTACATTGTATTGAATTTTTTATTATTGTTTAATTTTCTAAGCAGTTGAATATGTTATTCAACCCGGGGGTGGATGTTCAGTGTTAGAGAGTGTATTGTGCTGTAGCGCCCCCTAGAGAAGAAATAAGTGTAACCAGAAAGCAGTGTGTCTATGTGCGAGTTGTGTCAAGGAGTGAAACAATCTCCTAAAAATAAAGTGATGATATTTTAAAGTTCCAGTCATCCTTTTTTGTGTTGTGAATATATTTTGAGTACTAGCGAATAAACAAAGCTCTCTTTACATTGCATTTTGTTCGATTCAGTGGGAGAAATCTTGGGCTGAGTTAGCTGGGTCATCCATTCATTTGACCTGCATTATTTGCTTTTATAACATGACAAAATGCATGAGATTTATTTCTAATACCCATCATTCTTTCAGGTTCAGTTAAAATTAATTACTTCTTCCATTTATGAAAATTTTGCAATTTCAAATACTTTTGTCAACTCATGCTTGCCGAATAAAATTATAATAATTGCTTGTTTATCAGTTTTTTTCTATACTTTATCAATTTTTTACGCAATTAAGCAATTTTCTTCTCTACTTATCTCTTTGGAGAGGTCGTGAAATTCATCTTTCCACAGTATCTGTATTAAAACTGTTCAGTACTGGCGCAGTTTTTATAGGTATCAAATGTACTAATTGTTGCAAACAGTTCTAAAAATTTATCAAGCTTTCAGGGTTTATAAATATTAAAGATTGGGTTTGAAACTATTTAATAAAATACGAGGAATTAACTAGAACAAAACATTTATTATAAATAAAACAGGTAAGAACTAACGACAAGCACAAAACACAAACGTTCTATGAAAATTATAAACAAACCAACTGATGCGACTCACAACTTTTAGAAATAAAATAACTAATGCCGCGGTGGCCAAGAGTATCATTTTCTACATTCTCCTCCTCGCAAAATCGGAATTTTGCAATTTATATAAATTTAATTTTAAAATTTTACTTTAAAGTTTAATCTGAAATTATTAGTTCATAGATTGAGTTTTTTCAAGAAGGTGAACTTCTCTTCCAAAACGTGTTTTTTGAATGACCCTTGTAATATTTTTTCCACATTGCATTTGGGATGTGTTATTGTCTTCCCCTTGAAAACTTCGGCTATTTCTTACATTGCAGTCTGCAAAAGAAAATATATCATTTTCTGAATTTAATTCCAGTGGGAAAAGACGCTGAATAGGTCTATTAACAATTCCAGCTTATGTCTTTAATTTCCCCAGGCGGATGATGTTGTCCTTCCATGGGATTATTTCTATTACTCGAACCAGAATCCAGTCTATTCTCTTTTTATTATCATTTCCCATAAGAACTATGTCATCTATCTTTATATTTCCTCTCTGTCCACTAGGAGTGTTACGAAGAAAGCCTAAATATTCCTCTTGAAACAGTTTTCTGAGTGCTTCTCTGACACGCTGTAAATATTTCCATCTTTCAGCCAAACTTACAGATTGAATCTCATCCAAGTCGCCTACACCGTTACCCGATAAGCTTTGGATAAACATAGATGATCCTAATGTTACTAAGTCTTCACTATCATCTGATACATAAGTTAGAGGTCTGTAACTCATCAAAGATTCGCATTCACAAAGTAAAGTTAAAAATTCTTCTCAGACAGGAATGTCCCAAATTCCCCCCTCCCCCAACTGTTTGGCGCTGGCACTAACTCTATTATCTCTTCATTCAACCACTCATTTATTGCATCATCATAATCTTGAAATCTTCCAAGTTTCTAGATGTAAATTCGAGTCTTTTCAAAGCAGCTTCTCGATTGGATTCTAGAGAAAGATGATCGCCAACAAAAGGAATACTCACAACACAGCGACCAGTATTATTTCGTCAGGTAGTTTGCTCAAAAAACTTGGTTACCTTCTCTTTTTTTTTCTTCTTGAGTAATTCTTTCCACAGGATCTGAAATACCCAATGTATCTAACTTCCAAAATTTAGAAATTTCAGAGGAACTTCTTGAGGAATTTATAAATTTTCTCATCATTAAATTTTGGTTATGGTAGTGCAAATTTGATCAGTATCAATTAATTCAAGTACCAAATCACATTCAGAATCTTGAGCTGAAAGTTAAACATCGAACAAATTATGTGTCATTAATGGTGTTTTCTTCCCGCCGAATAGAACTTGAGATAATGCAATTTTACCGAATGGAACCAATCTACAATCTCTCGCACATGAGTTCTTATTGCAACTCTTTTGAGAGCCAGAATCACATAATACTCTCACAGGAATCCTTTGGTTACCAATAAAAACATGTGCAATCAAAGTTGGTAAATATGAAACCGAACAATTAGATGCAGTGGATAAGGTATTTAAAATTTTCAGATCTTTTTGGTCAAACTTCGTAATTTCATGATTAATGGAATTAGGACACATAATAGGGTAATGCTCTTTTTTGCATATTACGCATTTCACAAGAACTCGACAGGTAGATCGGCGGTGACCTGTTCTTAAACATTTAAAGCAGGCCCCTTTGTTTTGTAAAATTGCACTACGTTCTTCAAAAGATGAATCTAAAACGGTAGCACAATCCTGTGAATTATGAGTTGTTCTTGAGCAGAAAATACCACTCCAATCTTTAATTTGAGAATTTCTAGCTGGTTCTAATGTAGTCGCTGTTGGGATATCTCTAGATTTATTTATCCTAAAACTACTTTTAGCAACATTTTCTAGAGAGTTTTTTCTTAATTTTAATCTCTCTTCACTTTCGACTTTAGAAACACGATAGCGATCCCATGTTTTAAAAGTGATATCTGATAAAGCTGATTCTACTGAAGGTGATTCTACTAACGGAAATAGCATGGCTGCATATTTCTCTTTCGTTACGCCCAAGGAATCTAGAGCTCTAAGTTGGGCTTCTAAAGAATCATATAATTCAGCTATAGATCTTACTCTTTCTTTCTCTCTTTAATACTAAATTTAAAATTTCGAAATATATATTCAATTATATATCGCAATATATATTCGCAATTTCAATTATATATTCATAATATTCAATTAAAAATTCATCCTTCCCGAATCTTGATTTTAAAAGATTAATCGCCTTTTCATAACTTTCTTTCGAGGCAAGAAAATTTTCGACTAATGTATAGGCCGGAGAATTTAGTTTCATGCATTGGAATAAATATTCAAATTTATCCTCATTATCCAGATTATCATCGTTATGAATTTTTGAAAATTGAGATCAAAATCCAATCCAACCCTTAAAATCGCCATCGTATTTCTTCAATTCAGATTTTGGTAATCGTACTTGTCGCTTATTACAGTTAGACAAATGAGCATCCAAATTACTTTCTGGCTTTTCTAAAGACTTAATTAATTCCTGAATCTTATAAAATTTAATAGAATACTCATTTGAATTCATTAATTCTTCTTCAATTTCGGCATCAGTAACGTTTTCTTTCTTTAAAAGATCACTATAAATTTTATCGTCTGCTTCTTTTAGAACTTTAAACTTTTCCGTAAATGATTGAAATCTTGCCGAAATATCTGTTTTATCCTTAGTTTCACTATATAATAACTTAATTAGTGAATCATATTGCTTTGTAAAAACTGACCTTAAAGTTCTTCGCTCCACAACGACAATCTTTAGTACAAATTCAATTTACTTTCGAGATGTCGTGTCAGTGTTTTGGGTGCCAAATGTTGCAAACGGTTCTAAAAACTTATCCAGCTTGCAGGGTTTATAAATGTTATAAATCGAGCATTCTATCAGAGAGTCTCACGCTGTTTTTGTTTATCTTGTAGAGTTGCACTTTTGTAATCTGGCAACTTCTATCTTGTATATCTGAGTTTATTATTATTTTTTTCTAATCGTTCTTTTCCTTTTCTTTCAAAGTTCATATTAAATACTAATTTAAGTAGCTGTCACCTTTATTTTGCTAATAATTACAACAGGTTATGGGTTGTTAGCAACGTTTTACTGCGTGGATAGCTGTTTTTGACGACGTGTATGAACTTTTGTATACCAAATCGTGAGTAGTACTTCGTTTTTCATTAAAGTTAGTGGTGAAGTGATTGCTCATTTTTGTGGCGATGGATGGTACAGTGCACGAAGTTGGAAGGTGCGTCCAACTAGACTGACTGGAAGCTAGAAATTAACTCTTTATTCGTTCTAAATTATTGTGTTGGAATTTCGGATGGCTCAGTTGTAGAACCGTCGGTACCTGTGAAAGACGCCAGCGCCGAGACGGTCAGCGAGTACAACAAAGCGCTCGTATCCTACACAAAGACGAATGCGAAAGCCACAATAATTATTCGATCTAATGTATCAGCAGATATCTTAAATCTAATTCGTATGCATGGTAACTCTGCACAGGAAATATGGAAGGAGTTGCTGAACATCTTCGACAAAGTGTCGAGTGCAAAATTGGATACTCTCCTTCAACGATTTTTCATTTTCAAAATAGAGAAAGATGAAGAAGTTATGAAATCTCTCGCACGTTTGCGTACGCTATGGGTCGACTTACAACGAGAACAGGAGGCGAGTGGCGAAGTGAAGTTGCCTCAAAATCTGCTCATGCCCCGCATATTATCGATTCTTCCGGATGACAAATACAGAGAGTTCAAGTCACAATGGGACTCGATACCAAAAGCTGAAAAGTCACCTGAGAGACTGATGGAACAAATAAAGATGCGCCTTCAAAGGCAAAGTGTATGCATGAAAGAAGATGCTACAACAGTCTTTGTAACAAGCGGTCCAAGACACGATACGAATGGAGAGAAGAAATGGAGGGAGGGAACAAGGTCCGAGACGGTGAGACAATCTCAACCTTTAACAACAACTACAGGTATGAGTAAACTTATTAAGGCCAATGACGGTGTGAAAAGCTTCCGTGGCAGCTGTTTTAGGTGCAATAAACCAGGGCACATGGGAAAATTTTGTCCTGATTTTTCAGATAAGCCAAAGACGTCGGGTAATAAAACCGAAACTTTTCTTACAACTACTCATTGTAGAGCATTTATTTGCCTAGATGATAATAGCCGAAATGTGTGACTCAAAGACGATGGAGCTACGGCACACATCACAAATTCAGCCGAATATTTCAAGACGTATCGCCATTTTGACAAACCAGTAGAAATCGTAGTTGGTAACAAACAGACAATACCAGCGTATGGCTGCGGGGAAATTGACATATGCGCAACTGTTGGAATCCTACAAAAGTCTATTGAGCTCAGTGATGTATTATATGCACCAGATATCGGCAAAAATTTACTATCAGCGTCAAAGGCAATGAAACGAGGAATTTCAAATTTCGGAGATTCAGATGACATGGTTTGTCGTTTCTTTTGTAATGAGAACCCGGAAAATATACTTTTAGAAGCTCCATGTTCATCAAGTGGTCTCTTTGAATTACGTGCAAAACCGGTCAAGCCAGAAGGAGGTTCTGCTGCTTTAGCTTACCTGGTCGACGATGACGTAACAACACCTTTCCCAGATACAACAATGATGACAACGACAAACTTGCCATTATCAGTTTGGCACAGAAGACTCTGGCATCAGGGAGTACAGTATGTGAAGCAGTACTTGCGTCAAAATGGTATAGACTTCATCGATGATGGACTCTTTTGTGAACCTTGCAGGTACCATAAACAATGTCGACGGACTTTCAAATCAAAGCGATTCAAAACGAAGGAGTCGGGTAAAATCATACATGCAGATTTACTCGAATCGCCAGTTTTGTCAAGAGGTGAAAAGAAGTACATGCTAGTGATCAAAGATGATTATTCCAAGTTTCGAAGTGTAGAGTTTCTGAGACACACAGATGAAGCTGTAGATAAAGTTAAATCGTTTCTTGCTCGGGCTAGTAAGGACGGCATAAATGTGAAAGAACTGGTTATAGACGGCGGTCGTAAGTTCGACAATGCTAAGATGACAAAACTGACTGATGATGAAGGTACCACGTTAAGAATTACTATGCCGTACACCCCAGAAAAAATTTTGCAGTTGAAAGAGAAAACCGCACAATAAGGGATATAGTTCGTACTATGCTCAATGATACAGGCCTACCACAATTTTTATGTGCAGAACCAGCATTGACGGCTGTCCACATTCTTAATCGAACTGGACCAACTAAAATCACAGGAAAATCTCCATTCGAAGTATGGTTCGGACGCAAGCCGAAAATCGACAAGTTTTGAATTTTTGGATCAACTGCTTTTGTACATGTACCGGATGTCAACAGAAGTAGACAGGACGACAAGGCTGTAAAGGGATAATTGGTTGGATATTGTGATTGTGATGGCTATCGTGTTTTCTTACCATCAAAGAATGACACAATCAAGAGTGCCAATGTGGTGTTCAACGAGCAGCAGATAGGTCCCACTTCCAAGTCTTCAGAGACTACTTCTAGTGCCAGTACATCAACTGGTACGCAGTTTGAAATTTCGGGCAGTTCCGATGGTGCTGACATGCAGGAGGAAGATGATATTTGCAATGTAAAAGATGAACCATCTCAGATGACGACGCATGGCTTGCGTGACCGATCAACGCAACCCTCCCAGATTTAACGACTATGAAGTCTACAGCAGCATCTTGAACTTGATAGAGCCCTAATCATATGAAGAAGCTATGAAGTCTTCAATGTATGTCAACTGGAGACGAGCCATGGACAAAGAGATGGCTTCGCAAAACAAGCACGGTACGTGGAAACTTGTTGAGCCACCTAAAGGAAGAAAGATTCTCGCAAATCGCTGGGTTTACAAAGTTAAGACTAACCCAGACGGCTCTATCGAAAGATTTAAGGCTCGATTAGTCGCAAAAGGATATACGCAGATGAAGGATATCGACTACGGGGAGACTTTTAGTCCAGTGTGACACTATTCGAGTTCTAATTGCAACAGCAACAAACGAAAAAATAAAATTATTTCAGATTGACGTGGAGACAGCTTTCCTTTGTAGTTTCATTCTAGCACATTCTTGAATCAAACTTCTAAAATACCTGAAAGAATTTAAATGCATTCATATTGAAGTCGAATATCTAAGTTACAATTTTTATTTAAATTTTTCATCATAAAACTAGAAAAATCCTAGTATTAACTAATTTATAGGTAAATTTTGAAATTTTCTTTTGTTATATAAAAATAACTCCGAATTTTTCTTTAATAAAAAAATTTAAAAAAATTAGAAGAAGCTTTTGTAACATAACTCTGTATTAAAATTACTTTAATTTTAAAAACATGTTAGAGAAGTAAAAATCAAGAACTACAAAAAACGAACGAAAATGTTTTTAAAATTTTTTAATGTTCAACTTTATCACGAGTACATTATAAAACTAATTTAAAAACCCTTTCTAAAACTTGCATTTTTAGGATTTGCATCTTAAAATTTTTTATGTATTTGATAAATAAATCTAAAATTTTGTAGCAACAATATTCTACGAAGTAAAAATATGTTTAGTTTAAAAATTTTACTCTATGAAATGCTTAAAAAATTAAAAATTTGTTAAACCAAAATCAAACTTTTGATTAATAAAATATGTATATTTAATTTAAAAGTTTTATTTTACATAAACGAAAAGCAGACTCGTATTAAACTCGTGATCTGACTTTTGTTGGTGCTAAAATAAATTCCTCTTATCCCTGTAATTTTAGAGACTGTATTTTGAAATTCAAAAATTTTAGTGTTAATATCAGTCTATATGAATAGATTTATAGGGTGTTCCGCAAAAACTGACTTTACTATAGATTTTATAATCTTTAAAGATGGAAGCAAAAGCATATGTATTTTTAATAACTAATTTAGTTTTCCTTCTGTTTTTATTTTAATTTTATCAGTGAGGAGATTTCAGATTTAACTGTTTAAGGATTTATTCCTTTTTAGTAACATTGTATAACATTTAACTTTTAAAGTAAATTTATAATAACCTTATATTAATAAACTTTGCTACACTTATGTTAAGCTGAATTTTTACAATAATAAAAGCATTATCTTCAAAAATCTGAATTTGACAGATTATCTAAACGTAGTAAAAAATTAGATTATTGCTAAAATTAAATTTTAAAACATAATTAACAAAATTGGCTGACATAATGTTAAAAGTTATACATCAAAATGCTATATAAATTTAAGTTTAATTTCATGCAATGATACTAAAAGATTTAATACTTATACAAGTAAGCTTATATAAGTGACATTTTTATTTTCTTCACTTCTATTAGAAAAAAATTTAGAGACTTTTTAAAAAGTAGTCGACAATTCTACTCCACTGTGTTGCTTTTTAAAAATGAAAGGAACTCTTAAATCAAAATATATGCAGATTCTCGAATAATCTCGAAAAAAAATAAATCTGAAAAATCTGAAAATTTGTACATTTAGGATTTGCAATTTAGAAATTTGCATGTCTCTTGACAGAAATTAGAAACTTTACAGCAGAAATATTTTTTGAAGTAAAAACAAGTCCAGTTTTAAAGTTTTTACCTCTGAATTTGCATCAAAAATTCGAACAATCGAAAATTCCCGAAGCTATTTGGTGTAAATTTTCCGTGTGAAAATTTCTGATTAACAAATTATAAATATACAGTAAAAGCTTCAGTTTACATAAACGGAAACCAGATCCATTTTAATCTCGTGCAGACTATTGTTGGTAATTAGAAAACTCTAAAAATTATGGTAATTGCTCTTCAGATAAATTCTCTAATAACGAATTCTCTTCTATTTAAGATTTATTTGAAAATAAATTCGTACACCTGTGGTAAAACCTTTTCGCGTAAATGGCTTTAAATGCATTTTGTTTTCAAAATTAATAAATTGACGAATACCAATTAGAAAGAAGATTGTTTAAACAAATCAATTTCAATTAAAGAAACGGAAAAAATTAAAAAACTTAATTAAAGCTTTCAAATCTAAAAGTTCAAAATGTACTATAACAATAAACCTTATTTCTCTCAAAAAATCAAAAAAATGTAATTTTAAACATTTTTATATAACCTTAAGAACTAGAAAGTATCGGGCATAGTATCAGTAGTTAAGTATGCACTTACAAAAATATTTAAAAAAAACTATGCTATTAAATTTAATATTGTTTGAATAATCATTATAAGTTAGACGTACTCTTAAGATATACAAGAATTTGAAAATTTCACTTACGTTATACTTTTAAGTTATGAGCTGCACATGATTCATCCGCATTCTAACATCAGTGATTTGTATTCAGTCTTTGGATTCTCGTCATCTTAAAAGTAAGAGCTTCCGGAACTATTACGCTAATGGGATTGTGAGATTTCAAACATAATTTAATCATCTAGAATCAATCCTTAAAATTAAACCACTTACGTCAAATCTTATTTCAGCAATTGCAGCCGAAGAAGGCTAATAACAAAATCGAGATTCAGTGCTCTTATACACTTTAATAATACCGATATCGATTATTTTATAAATCAATATTATATTTGTAAAATAAAAATGTAGAAAATTAAAAACTGCGTGGTAGCTATGCGTTTAGGATCTAGAACAACTGCAGAGTTCTGGGACTCATACTGGGCATTGCCTAACCAAACGGTATCTCCATTCTGCCAAACGCTCTGAAGTTTGGAGATAGTAGGTTTGAATCCCGACGTCATCCTGGATCCTTGAATGTATGTTTGTACTGTACTTCTCCAGGTACTATTTTGTCTTTAAATTAACTAGGCCTTATAAATAGTATTTGTAATGAGCATACAAGTCTGTAAGTGTACGTGTATCCCCAATGGCTGGAGCATCGGTCTTAGGTATGGAGCAGCCGGGGTTCTATTCTCAAAATCGTGTATATGCGATTTACATGGTGGAAAAATCTGTGGAATCTGAAGTCCTGCTTTTAGTTTCTGAGGAATGACATGGGTACAGATATCTTCCCCTTCAGATCTATGTCTTAATTGCGGAAGTGGCCTCATGAGTGGTATAAACATATCTCCAGGGAAGCTGAGTTAATGGAGCATTCTCGCACTATGAAATTCGCATACGCGGTTCGTCAATACGATTCATGCATGAGCAAGTAGTTTGTCCATTGAGTAGTTTTAAGCTACCGCGTGTAAGGTAAATGCATCCAGTGTGGAGTGAATGTTCCCTAAATCACACTTTCTTTCTAGCAACGCTCTCTTGTCAAACGAAAGGCACTCTTTCCTCACTTAATTCGCAAGGCCATTGTCTGGTGAACTTGGCTTGTCCCTGTGTTGTTACAAACAACAACAGTAATTGTTAGATACGGTTCCTAGGAAATCAACGAAATCAAGCATCACTGGCCACGGTCAATGAGCGGTTGGGTGACAACTTTGAATGGCCTACAAAGTGACCTGAGGTGCATGGTTTCGGTTTTCGTTAAACTATTCTACTGTAAAAAAATCGACTTAAGTCGTCTGAGAACTAAAGGGCCGAAGAGAAGAAGATAGGCCCTGTACAGTGGGTCTAAATTATAATATGACATGCCTTCAAATCATCCCAAAGATTGCTTCACACACCGTCGACAATAGCCCATTGTGCAGTTTTGGCGTGACAAAAATAAAATACTATTAATACTAGAAATTACATTTATTGCGAGCTTCTAGCGCATTTGTGAATCACATTGACGTACTTTCTCTCATGCGAATCGCAAGCAGTGAGAATGCTTCTTTTTTGCTATTTTTGTTGAGTCAGTTGTATAGGAGAAATAATTTCATCCAGTTTCAAAAGATTAGGATAGTCCTTTTATTTCAGTATAAAGACTTGCATGCCGATTGATGAACTTAGAAAGTGCGAGAAGCACATACAATAGGAATGGCCTAAATACGAATTCTTTTCGTTTTATAACCGTCGTTGAACAGCCATTTTGGGTTAACGACCACTCATGCTCAACTCATAAGCTTTGTAATTTCGAACCCAATTTAGAAGAATAGGGAATTTATGCATCAAGTAGCGAAAGAAATTTGCCTTCGTGGTGAACTTTTTCATGGAACTTACCCGTATTTGAGTTACATGGAAAGGAAAGCCACGAAAATCTCGCACGGTTAGCCTCACGGCAAAATGACTCCAATCCATGATCCATCTACCACTGAGGATATTTTACATGAGCACTATGGTCAGTTCGAGCCCGGTATGGAATTCGTGTTGACATTATTTTGAATGCTTTATCCAAATTTGAGATGCTCAATAACGGCAGCTCTCTTGTTCAACTTCAAAAAATTCTATTATTTTATGTGACTTTAGGATATTGCAATATCAGATTTTATATTCAAAAGTTATCAAGTTCAGTTAAATTCCAACGATGACTGGGGAAAGTTGTTTTCAGTTCGGTTCGACCATGATTCCGACATAGCTTTGACCACAATGCGTCTGGTAACATAATAGATATTGTTTTTAAAACACAATGATTATGTATTTAAGAAACAGGCGTCTATTTTTAAATAACAATATTTTTTCGTAAAATAATTGGTTTTATACTGGCACATCAGCTTACAGCTTTTTTCTGTTAATTAAGGGTGAAGGCAACTAGATAATTCTCTATTTAAGAAAAAATGCAAAAGGGTACTTATCTATAAGCAATGCAAAGGTACAGCTTGGTATAAACATATCAGTTTTTGACAAATTACAGTTTATCGAATAGTTTTTGTGCCCTTTTTAATTCATCTTATGCGTTATAAAAATTCTCGATATGCAATAAGTTTTATTGATATACGGCACAAAATTAGAAAATAAGAAATTTTTTAATACATAAATAGTAAAACATTGGATAGAGAATGCGCTTTTAAAAAATTCAAACAATTGTAAGAATCTTATAAAAAATATTCGAATGGTTATATTCATATAGAAGTTACATTACATTAAGAGAAATAAGTATTCCAAGTAATAAGCATACATTACCAGAAATATTATTCCTTATTAAATAGAATGATTCTCTAAAATGTATAATTAAGTCAGGAAAAGCAATTTTGAAACATTATTCATTCATTCATTTTATTCATTCTGGCATAATGGTTGTGCTATTAGAATAAAAAGCTCAATCTTAACAAATAGCTTTAAATAGCTTCATTAAATTAAAATTAAATTTAAATACTCTGAATTAAAGGGGTTAATAATTATACAAAAATATGGATTCAAAGATAGCATTTTATAGAATGGACTGAATCCCAAAATTTCAAAAGAAAACTATCTAGAATGATACGTATTTTAACAAGATTAAGTATCAATCATGTTGACGCAAAGTTGTATTAAAAATAAATATAAAAAAATAGTAAAAACCAAAACTTATTAAGGTTATACTTTAAAATAGTGAGTCATCACAAAATGTGCTATTAAATCAGAAAAACTGTTTTAATTTGAATATTCAGATTGTTTTTAGTATGCTCTTTCTATAAATTTCGATGTTATTTATTTTTTTTACATAAAACGCATTGGAAGTAACAACAGTAGAAATATTTTTAGCAATATATAATTTTAATATTCTACAAAAAAAAAATATATCTATTTAATATTTTACAAATAAATATTAATAATTTTAATATTACGCAAAAAAATAATTTTAAATATAAACTGATTTGGTCTGATTATTTCACATGGATTTTTAATTTCATAATTGATACGAAAATTTATACTAACAGCAGATATATAGTCTGAATTTTTGTCGGTTAAAAATTGAGAAATGTTCAACATAGATGAGTTATAGATGGTTTATTTACTGTAAAATCTGTAATTTAAATAAGAAAGAGAAACCAAATGATAGAGGAGGACATACCTTTTAAAGCAAGTATGTCAAACATGTTTTAACATGTTTGATTCTCATTGGTTATTTAACAGACTGACACATACATGAAAAATCTAACACATAGACGATTTGAGGTTTTCTTAAAAAGCATGTTTAAATGAATACATTTGGACTACAAACATGACCAAAAAAAAACATGTCCGACAAGTTTCACACTAATTTATTTTATTTCATTTTTTATTATTATTAAACCAAAATATATGATATTTAAACCATTTAGTTGGCAATTGTTTCTTTCATATTCTTAAGGTTTACTGAAATTTCTGGTTTTCAAAAATATAGTTCTTATTACTACATATTTAGTAAAAAATACAAGTTAACTAAATTTATGCCCAAAGCAAGATTAAAGGCTGCGGTTTTTCCCGAGGCTAATTCCTTGACCCCATACATACCAGACTCCTTATCAAAGAAAATATAAGTAGAAAATATTATACACATTGTATATTCTTTGGTCTTATGTCACCATTTGAATTTCGATAGTTTAGTTTTCATTCTCGTTCCATCATTCTAGTTACGATGCCTGGCAAGTTGATGTCTTCAGAGTAAAGTTAATTTAGCTGTGTGTTTACAATGACTGTTGAACAAGATGCTAAGATTTAATTTATAATTTCATAATTATTTTATAATTGAATAAATTGATATCATTTTAGTTTAATAACAATCTACAAAACGTTGATTTGTTGCTCAAAAATGAATTCGATATGTTATTCTCACCAATAAGTTGAAATAAATAATGCGGACGCCTTTTAAATAAAATCAATCAAATGAACTATAAGTTCTACAGATGAATGACAACAATATATAAAACTTTAATCTTTTAATAACCAATAATGTAGCATCAAAACGGATTCTAAAAAATATAATCCTAAAATTAAAACAAAAAAAAACAACAACAAAAACTATATCTGCTTGCCACGCAACCTTAAAGTGAAATTTTAAAACAAATAAATCTAAAGAAAATTAAAGGTGGCGCTTCTGTAAAATATACATACGTTAATGACTTAAAATCTTAAACAGTTATCATTTAATGCATTGTTAAATATAAGTTTAAATTAAAATTTTTAAAAATAAAGTTCATACTTCTGATTTAATTTAAATTTGCTAGTGAATATAAATTAAAATGAAATTTTATTGAATGCAACTGAATTTAAAATAATTCATAGGCAATCTATTTTATCTTTCATGTCTAATATCCTCTTATAACCTACATTTTGATTATTTTAATGAGTTAAAACTGAATAAAACATACAATGATAAAAACAAATCATTTATTCAAAACATAAAAAAGATAAATCAAACGTAAAAATCTTTGATAGAAATTTCAAAGTTTGACCTTGTTACTTTATTTTGCTTTTATTTCTATACAAACGAAGATACAAAATAAATGCACAATATCTATCTATCTATCTATCTATCTATCTATCTATCTATCTATCTATCTATCTATATATATATATATATATATATATATATATGTGTGTATATATATGTATATATATATATATATATATATATCTATCTATCTATATATATATATATATATATATATATATATATATATATATATATATATATATATATATATATATGTGTGTATATATATATATATATATATATATATATATATATATATATATATATATATATATATATATATATATATATATATATATATATATATATATATATATATTTGACAATGATAAAGGTTTGTTATCAAAAAATAAGATGAAACAACAAAATGAAACAGAAATTTTTTATAAAAACTGCTAGCGTAACATTTTTAATGAAACTAAACTTGAAAAGGCTCAGGTGTGCAAAAGCATCAGAACTTGTATTTGCATATTAGAAAGCATACACTTGTAAGTAATTATAATTTTTAAAACATTTGTCTTACAATAATTGCTCATTAAAAACTTTTAAAGATTTTATTTTTTTATTCTCTGCGTAATGTGATCAAATTGATAATTTCAAAGTTGTTTCCTGCGAAAAATACTTTTAACTCTTTGGAAAATATGGGTTTTAACACTTATCCAACATTTATTTCATTCTATAAACAATCGCAGTTTAATTAATTATTTAAAATATTATTTCCCAAAAAAAAATGTTTTTTGAAAAATTAGGCTTTTAATTTTTATCGTTATACTTTTCTATTCCACCAGCAGTTACGATTTGATTAGTTTTTTAAATGTTTAAAATTCAACAAAAATTTGATTTTGTATGTAAAACTAGGATTTTAATTTATATCCAATAAAGTATTTTTTTTAATTCGTTGCTATGATTAATGTTGTTTTTTGCATAAAATACTATTCATTTAGATCTTTTATTGAAATTGGGGTTCAAATTTTGATCTATAAAATATTTCTTTTATTATGTAAACAATTAACATTTGATTCTTTGTTATAAATATTATTCTCTATAAAAATATGACTTCTCTCGCAAAATTATACTTTGAATTTTCATGTATGTAATATTTTTCGTTTAGCAGGAAATGATTATTTCATAATTATTTTTAAATGCTGATATTATTTTCTGCAAAAAATAATGTTTTATTTTCTTAGTGATATGAAAGTACTTATTTTTATTCTAAATGCTTTTCATTCCATAAGTAATTGTGATAATGTTTGGTTTTTAATGTTGAAAATACAATATAAGCTAATATAAGTTTGATTTTCATTGAAAAATTGCGGGTTTTTTTATACGATATATTCTTTTACTATCTCTTAAGTTGTTTTTTTAAATGTTATTTTCAAAAAAATAAAATAAATAAACAAATAACTTTAAATTTAATTTGTTACAAAATTCGGTTTTGTAGTTTTTTTTAATAAAACTTGTATTTACCGCAAATTTTAAAGGATTGATTTTTATATCAATCTGATTTTTTACCCTTCATTCATTTGACTGTGATATTAAATTAGAATCTCAATTTTTACTCTATTGAGTGATTAACTTGTTTCAAAATAAAACAAAATAGTTTTAATAAAGAAGATGAAATAAACTTTTTTAAATCAAACATTTGTATTAAAAACTTGTTAGAAACGTAACTATTGTTAAATCTGATTTGTGCAAAAAAACATGATTTGGCATAAAATTTTTCAAATTGAGTTTATTATAAATTTAGAATTCCTATACTAATAACTTACTAAATATAACTTATTTTTGTTTGTACTCTAATTATTTACAAAGTTATAGCAGTTTTTGTGCAACGTGATAACTGTGGATAGACTGATGGTTTTAAGTTTTTAAATGCATTCACTCAAAATCAGATTTTTTTTCTCAATTTACACCACCTTAACCACGACATATCATGTTATTTTTAAAATAATTGTCTACAATTTTTCATGAGGGTTTATGATTATAGCACACATGTTTTGAGCAACAGGCTAAGAGAAAAAAAGTGGAATTTGATTTTTTAGGCATAGTTTCACATAGTTTTCAAAAATCTGATTTTTTTATTGATCCTTAACTCAGTAGTATATGCACTTGCTTTTAAGATAATAGTTTAAAACATACTTGTTTCTCCACGATCCATGTATCCAATGGTTATCTCTTCTAAAAAAAAGATTTTCTAATCCATGATCCGTTTACTTTTGAACATATTTGACGTCAGCACTGTGGTTTACGAATCACTCATACATTGCATGGATTCAAATATGGGACAAATAATTGTGAGGCCAAAGCCCTATCTCATGCATAGAAGGACGAGTTGGGTTCAGCTCCAGTCTCAGCGGGTTTTCGAGAAGAGCTTGTCAGCGGGAAGAAGTCTATAAGCTTTGGGTATCACTATAGTTTTTTTTAATATCTATAATTTCCTTCTCTGTAACAAACATATAGAAAGTAATTAAGTAAAAAGGAAAATATATCAAATAACTAATTTCTACACTGAAAATAAAGGTACGATTAAAATTACCAGAATATGGTAGCATCATAATGAGATTATAATATGGTTCATATAAGCACCTTAAAATTTGAACGAAGTTTTACGAAGTTTTTAATTCGCGATCGCAACGAACTATAGGGGGCGTTGTTGTATGTGCCGAATTCCTGCGATTTCCATATGAACAGTCATTCAGTTACACTGGAGACGTCTTTAATGTAGCATTGTAACGTTCCATCTTTATTGTGGCTGATTAAATTTAAAAAAGAAAAATTTTTGTTTTCTTTCTTATGCAAACGAAAACAAAATGGTATCTTTTTTTTTAGAGAAGGAACATCCAGAACACATCGGAAAAATATTTGTAAATAAAGAGAAAAAAATAGGTATATTCTTATAAGAGTTCAAACCTGATGCCTGAGAAATAGTTTTACTAAATTTAATGGTATAACATGAAAGTCCCATTTAAATTTTAACGTAAAATAAAGAATGCTTACGAAACAAAAACAAAAAAAAGAACCATTCTTTTTTTTGTCGCCATTTTTTAGTGTTACGAAAATGCGTCTTTGGGACTTGCCAAAAACAAAACAAGATGCAATTTTATTTTTTTAGAAGCGAAATATTTTATGGAGTGAAACATAACGAAAATGTACCAATGTTCATAACATGAAACTTTATCTTAGTAAACGTCCGTTTTGGAAATGTTATTTTATTTTGAATCTTATTTATTAGAGTTCATAATGGCAATAGAATCAGGTGAGAGAAAAGTTTGTTTTAAATCTATGCTAAACTCTATATCGGCCCATTTTCCACCGAAATCCGATTGACAACTTTGATTTTAAACTAAGTGTTTCATTTTAAGATTTTTTCCAAAAAGTTTAAGTGTAGATTGGCGGCACTTAAAAATCTGCCAAATCTGTAGCTGTGGTTAATACGTAAGTACCGAATTTTTCTTCCATACTTTACTGAATCATTTTACTTCAAATATTAGAATATGCAAGGAGTATACATAAACACATAATTTAATACCATTTAATTTTTCAAAAAAGGTATTTTGACAACAATTTTATCAAAACATTATAAACTAAAAAACGTAAAATAAAGAATTCTTAGGATAAAAACTATTTTAAAAATTCCTCATTTTTCAATAAAAACTTTCGTATTGTTTCTTTTTTTTAATTCTTTTAGTATTTAATCAGACGTAAAAAAACCATTCTGTAGAGAACTATCATCAAGTAAGAAAATTTTTTTATTTACAAGCAAATTTTTTTATTATAAAAATCATAACACTTACCTGATTTATAAGTCCGGAGAATTCCAAAATGATATGTTCTTTGTTTGAAAACTTTATTCTCAAATAATATACACATAGTTTATCCCTTCATTACTTTTAGGTAACATACCACACATCAAAATTTTATAATTGTAAGATCTCGATATGAATTTTAATATGTAGCTTAAAAACAGAATAGCTGAATTCTAGTTGAAATTCTTTCAAAACTAAAAAACACTTACCAAGAAAACGATAAAAAATTTATTTATAATCAGCACAAAAGATACTTTTTCAAGTAATTCGGATTATTCTTTATTGTTGTTTTCTGAATTATGTAGATACAGAAATATATACTATTCTATAAAGAAGAAGAATATTCTATAACTATTACAGTTCTGTATGGAATTCATTGGAACACATTTATTCATTGGAATGACGAAAGCAATGTTGACTTCTTTTTAACTTGTAATGAATTGAAGACAGAAAAATTATTTTACCGCAATACACACATCTGTAACAGCAAGTGATCATGAAATCATTTTATGTTGTTGGTAATAGAAAGGTAAAAATTATTGAGAAGTTGTTCTTCAAATGCTTGGCATGTTCTGCTTCAATGTTTGGCATGTTCTGGTTAGTTTTTTCCAAGTTCTTCTACCTTTTCCTTAGGGAAATTTTGCTTCTAAGAAAATGGCGTCCGTCATTGCCAAAGGTTATGAGGAAACTAATGGTTACAGGCTCTCGCTAGAGGGCGTATCGACCGTTGCGATCGCGAATAGTGCTTTATTTTACTAGTAAATACGTAATCACAATAATCTATATAATCACAATAATGTTAATCGTAATCACAATAATGTTTATGTGATCTGTGAGTTTCAGCCTTAATTACTAAAAGATAGTAATTACACACTAAAACACCTTAATTACTAACACTTTTTAGCTTTTAATAAAGCTGAAGTCAGATTGAACACATGCGCAGTAACTAAATAAATGAAATAGCATAAAAAATACCGAAATAATATTTGCTGGGGCTCGAATTGAAGCATTTGGGGGGGGGGATCGACTCAGTAAAAGTTAGGCTTGTCACTTAACACCTTAGCTCTCACAGGTTTACAAGTCAAAAATTAAAGAAAAATTAAAAATCGATTCAATGATTTCAGTAAAAAATGAAAGTCAGCTATTGTAACAGGGTAGCAGAAAAACAATTAACTTTTTAAGTGCTTTTTTTTAGAAATATTGACCAAGACATATATATAAATGTTACATATATAAGTATGTCATGTGATATCTGGTAGACAAATTACTTTGTTCTTTTAATATATAGGGAAATAGTATATTTTTGTTAACAAAATATGTAAAAATTTTTTTTAAATTGAAGGAAGATTTATCTGAACAAAAATGAAGCTGTCCGCTGCTGTTGTTCTGATGATTGTTTTGGTGGTCCTTTCAGGTAAGTTTAATAAATATTTTAGGATAACTAAATTTCATCATTCGTAGAGTTATTAAAGTAATGGAGGAAATCATTTACGTAAATTGAACCATAATTATCGTTTAAAAACTTTTAAATTTGGAATGGACGAACTTGTTAAATAGAATTGAAAATGAATAATTTTTACTAACTAATTTTAGAAACTAATTTATGCTAAACGAAACGAAACTAAATATATTTTTCTCATAAATTTTTGAAAAACAAAAACAAACTATTAGAATATAAATAATTTTCCAGCTATGCATTTTTAACTGTGAAAAATCAGTTAAGAATTTTTTATGTAAAGTATAAGTACGAAGTTGTACGAGATAACAGATTTAGTGTTACGAGATAACAGCCTAATTGAACACTTAAGAACTCAAAATCTTAAAATTGAAATTTTTTAGTGTTGGAACCTCTTTTTAACTGAGTCAAAGTATATACTTTAACGTACATTTACCATATATTTTTACGGACGTGACCCAGTTTTTAAACTAAACCGTAGTTTTCTGTAAATTTATTTTAAAGTCTGTAAATTTAGTTTACAACTGTAGGAAACTGGAGTGTTTTTACGGCAGAGACCGTTTGTACTTTCAGAATGATCAAATCTACAATCAAGACGTTTTTTTTTATTTACTTATTTTTATTATCATCAAATACCTTTAAATAAAAGCTTGTCATAAGTGACGTCATAAGACAACGCTGATGATTACTGGTGGACTCCGACACCTGTTTCCGAACGCTCGCCTAGTCCGAAAGATTGCTACCCGGTCTTATATGAAAGACTTTTGTTACGCTTTCTTTTAAAATTAAATTTTATGCAAATTATTTTATTTATTTAAATAATTTAATTAAACATCTTCTTAAGGCATTTTACAAAACGTTTGCTCCAAATTTCATTAATTACGAAAATTTCCTCCAGTAAATTATATTTTTTTCCCCAATATTTTTAAAACTTGTCGCATAAGATACTGTGCATATGTATAACTATCATACAAAAGTTAAATGCCTAGCATCAAATATAAAAATAAATAATAATTAATTTTTATGCTAAACTGCCTCTTTATGATAAACTAAATTCAACAAATAGCTAATGCTTGAATTTGTATTTTTAGATTCTACCGTTGAAGTGAAAGCTGAATGTACTCAAGGATGCCCATTGTCCCCAAAACAATGCTTAAGTTGTTGCATTAGTGAAGGCCATGGATATGGCTCTTGTCATAATATTTTCTTTTGCCAATGCGGAGATTGAAAATATTAAAATAATTATTTATTCTAATGAGAATGAACAATGAAACAGAAATAAACTATTAACAATTCTGATTTCGTAGTTTTCTAATATGGTTTTGTCGATTATTTTAATTATCTGACTAGTGCAAGAACATGGGTTTGGGAAAAACTTTCGAAATTGAGTTTATAATAAATTCTGAATCCCTGTACTCATAGCTTCTTAAAAATATTTTACATCAGTTTGCATTTCAATTATTTGCAAAGTTACAGCAGTTTTGCGCAAAGTGATGTGGATAGACTAGATTTTAAACCTTTAAATGTGTTTATCTCAAAATTATATATATATATATATATTCTTATGGCTATTACAGCTATTGGTGAACCATCTGAACGAAACATAGTTATCTTTGTCGATTCTCAGGCTGCGATTCAGACCATTTCTGAATATAATTTATACCCCTCTGAACTTGAATTTGAGTGTAAACAACGCGTCAGCTCTCTTCTCTGTTCTGGAAGAGAGGTAATGCTCCAGTGGATTCCTGGCCATTGTGGCATCTACGGAAATGAACGGGCTGTGTTGGCTAGAGAGGCTTCGGCATTGCATCCACCCTCTCATCCAGTTCCTCTTAGAAACGCAAGGCGGCTTCTTAAGAGCAAATTCAGACACAGAACAATATCTGCTCTTGGGGACTTAGCTTTGGATCCTGGGCTAGCCTTCTTGATAGACAGCAGCGCTCTCATCTTTCCCTCCTTTCCAGGGCTAAGGGAGTTGCTTGCCTTAGAGTGCACTGGACATGACTACTTTCAGGCTCATCTATTTAAGATTAACCTAGCCAGTTCACCTCTTTGTGTGCTCTGCAACACTTCGCCTATGACTGGGCAGCATCTTTTTGATTTCCCCTCTCTTCTTGACATTCGTTCCAGTGGCGACTTCCGTATATATATATATATAAACATAAACGTTATGTTATATAATACGTTTCTAAATTACGATGTTCTCAAATACTAAAAGTTTCAAACTTTTAACACTTTTTTAAATTTTTATTTAATATCCCATATTACCCATTCAGACAATTCATCTCAAGTTTGAGACATAAAGCCGTAATATCATTGTGTACTGCACTATTTTAATAATAAGGCCATTAATATAAACATAAAATATGAATATATACATGTGTAACTAAGTGCATAGTAGATGCATCTGAACAAGTAGAAGTGTAAATAAAAATAAATCATTTGTTAAAGAAGAGTTTTATCAAATAGAGTTGTTTATTAATAAAACTAAAATTCGCTTTTAGTGTTATTAAATTAAAGCAGATTTTTTTTTTTACTTACGTATCCAGCAGTAAAATCAGCAGTGAAAAGACATTGGATTCTAATGAGATATTTAAAATTGCATTTGAAATTGTATTAAAATTCACATTGTCAAAGTGAAACGTCTACCGCTGCTCTCCACCTTCTTGCGCTGGAGACAATGGGAATCCGTTACCCGGAACCGCTCTGGCTGAGAGTTTTTACAGATGGCTCATTTGATACGGATCAACCAAATGCTGGAGCTGGTATCTTTTGTAATCTCTTCTCCTTTGGTGCCCCAGTGGGTGCCAATAGATCTGCTTTTGACGGGGAAGTTGTTGCTATTCGTATTGCTCTCGAACAGCTGTTTTGTTTTATTGAGACTTTTTCAAATGTGGTTATCCTTTCAGACTCGAAGGCTGCGCTTTGCTCAATTGAATCTATGCATTGCCCTTCTACTTGCGACGTTCTAAAATGTCAGGATGCGATACGTAAACTCCACCAATTTGGTAAAACTGTAGCCCTACAATGGATTCCCGGGCACTGTGATATTGCAGGAAATGAGAGGGCTGATGTTTTGGCAAAGAGAGGCACAAGAATTCTCCAGGCTCATAGTAGCCCAGTCCCCTACTCAACTTTAAAAAGGATTGTTAAATCAAAAAACAATGAGGATTTCCATCACCAATTGTCAGAAAGGGTAAAAACCAAAGTGTGGAGACATCTTCGACAGAACACCATTCCAGACTGGCCGCGCCGCGAAGCGGTGGCTCAGTTTCGACAATATACCGGACATGACTGCCTAGCCACGCACCTGTTTCGTTTAGGGCTGGCACCTGATCCCTATTGTTCTCTGTGCAAGAGCCGAGCTGTTTTCGATGGCGGCCACATCCTGTGCTGCAGGGCCCTCCGTGGGTCGTCGTCTACCGAGCGATATTGGGAGGCAAGAGCGCTCCTGAGGAAATGACTTTTTACTTTGTTTTGTTCCTGTGTTTTCGCTTTTTAACATGTCAATTCACCTCTGCCATTTGAAATAAATAAATTGTATCTAAATTAAGTGAAGATATTTTAGTTAAAATGGCAGTTTCTATTTGAAAGGTATTTAAAATATATTGATACACTGTAAAAAATTCCGGATTAAATTACGTTATAAAGTACCGGTACTTTGGATGCGTATAAGTAAAATCCATTTTTAGCGTAAAATACTACACCGTTTTCTTTATAGAAATACTTATTTAATTCGAGTAATTTAGTGATATTACGGTAAAAATTACGGTGTTACATATTTTTTTGTTCCGTGACTTGTTTCGGTAAAAATGGATTTCATGGTAAAAGGTACCCGAACTATCAGTGCAGGTACTTTTAACCGTAATTTGATTGAAGAATTTTTAGAGACAAATTTAAAATTCCAATTGTCAAATGGGTATTAAAAAGGAACGTTTTCGGAAACGTTTTCTTAAGTCCTCTCGAATTTTTAGACGATAGGCAGATCGTTTTTTTCATCCTTGTGGCATCAATTATATCAATATTTGGTACTCCAGATTCTTTCAGTTCGTGCAAAACCATGGCTGGCGTTAATGGTATCAGGTCCTCTAGATCTTTTGAGATGTACGTAAGTGGTCGGGAATTTATGATGCTTTCAACATCACAAATGACTGTGTATAGTTCTTCATAGAAAAGGTTTGCTCTTCCAAGGATTTCCCGTAAATTGATTTTAGCATTCCAATCATTCTTTCAAAAAATCCACCCCCACCCCCCAGGGTGCAGAGGGAGGATTGAACTTCCAGTAAATCTTTTTAGAAGTAGCAAAATCTTTTAGTTTTTCGAAGTCTACTGATTTCAGATCTGCAGCCGCTCGAGTCAGATTTGTGCCGTTGTCAGAGAAAACCGTTGCAGGTCTTCCTCGTCGTGTTATGAACCTTGTAAATGCCAACAGAAAGATATCCGTGGAAAGTGAAGTAACTAATTCAACATGAATGGCTCGGTAAACTGCACAGGTGAATAGCACGATCCAACTCTTGCTTCCATCCTTCAAAAGGAGTGGTCCGCACAAATCCACTCCAATGACTTCGAAAATCAATGCGTCTCGTACACGATCTTCAGGTAGAGGACTACTTAGGACTTCTGTAGGATGAGCGCTGTATCTTTGGCAAATCACACATTTTTTAATCACTCGTTGAACAGTTTTTCTGCATCTGAGGATCCAATATTGTTCTCTTAGAACTGACATTACAATTTGTGTTCCTTCATGATTTAGTTCTTTGTGTTTATCAAGTATAAGACAGTGAGTGACATTACGGTCAGATGGCAGAACAATAGGATACTTAAATGTTCTGAAATCCTTCCTCATCGCTATTCTCGTTCTGACTCGTTCTCTCGGCCTTCATCATCCGTTATAGTTTGTAATGAAGTATAGCAAGTCTTGGTTTCTTCTGATAGGCATCTGTTCTGCACGTAATAACCATTTCAGCGCCTTTCATTTCTTCAATAGTCAGCTGTTTTTCGAAGATTCGTTCATCCGTAGCACTCTTGATGTTTCGATAAAATCTGTAAATCCAAGCAGTTACTCTTACCATTTTTCGATATGATGTAGAAGTGTCATATAACAGAATTTGTCCTTTGAATAAATTTGTTGAAGTCACTACTGTTTTTCTTCTTTCAGCGTTGATAATGTCCAAATCTGGATCGATAATATCTTTTGGCCAGAGCTGTGGCGGATCTTTCAACCAAAGAAGGCCCTCCCACATTTAGATTGCTTAAGATGATCTGCAGAGCATCCTCGTGAGGGAAGATCAGCTGGATTAAGAGATCCGGGAACATAATTCCATTCTTCTTGCAAACTGAGAGGTCTGATTTCTTGGACTCTGTAGCAAACAAAGGGAGCCCAATTTTCATTCCTTTTTATCCAAAAGAGGGCATTTACTGAATCTGACCAGAAAAATGTTTGAATATTTTCAAGTCTTAAGTCTGATTTAACTCCTTGTGCTAGTATAGCTCCAATTGTACAAGATAAATGTTCAAGTCTGGGTATTGTGACGGGTTTTAGGTGAGCTACTCGAGATCGAGCTTGAATGAGCTGACATGATGTCGAGTCTTCGTTTTGGCTTCTCAAGAATATGCATGTAGCATAAGTTAGCTTGCTCGCATCACAAAAAACATGTAAACTTAAATTTCTCGAACTTTCAGGTTTGTCCAAGATGCATCTTGGAATTGTTATATCTTTCAATTGACTTAGTTGTTTTTGCCATTTTTGAAACGTTTTTCCAATGGAAGACGGTAGTTCTGCATCCCAAGTGCATTTTAGGTTCCAGCACTCCTGAAGCATCATCTTCGGTCTTAATGTTACTGGACACGTGTAACCAATGGGGTCGAATACTTTGTGAACTTCAGACAGAATTTTTCTTTTGGTTAAAGTCTCAGAGGCCTGCGATGTTTCCTTTAAATCCAAAGTCAATGAATCAGTACTTAATTTCCAAATCAGTCCCAAAACTGGTACTTTTCTTTCTTTTTGGGTTCATTGGCTACTTCTTGCGAATTTAGGATACTATGCTCCCACCCTCTTAGATCGAATTGAGATCTCTTCAATATATACTGCGATTCAGTAATAAACTTGTGCAAATGTTCTCTATCTTCAACACTGGTTAAGCAATTATCTACATAAAATGATTCTTCTAATTTAACTGCCGTTTCCAGCATTGATTCTGGTGCTTTCTTCAAATGGTACCGTAGAGTGGCTCCCAACAAATGTGGACTGCAAGACAAGCCAAACACCACTCTTCTATGTTGGTAAATTTTGATCTTCGAAAGGTCTCCATTTTCACACCATAGAAATCTTAGGAAAGGTCTATCAGCTTCACTCTGTTGGATCTGTTAGAAAGCTTTTCGAATATCTGCAATGACTCCAATCCTATTTAATCTAAATCTGTTGATAACTGAAGGAATGAGCTCCACGAGATAAGGTCCTTTTTCAAGACAATGATTGATCGAGGGGAAACTTTTTATTTATGTCGAGCCATCGAATACGGGTCTGATCTTGGTTGTAGAATTTTCTTTTATCACTGCTCGGTGTGGCAAAAAAAGTTCATTGGTAGCTGTATCGTCTGGGCCAACCTCTTCGATAATTCCCTCTTGCAGCCATTCTTTAAGGACTCAACGCAGTTCTTCAATCTCCTTTCAGCAACACTTCTATAATTAGGCAAAGAAGGGTGATTTAAGATCCATCAAAGGCTCACTTCATATCTCCCATCTTCAAGTACCTTTATGTTGCGATTAAAATGGTCTTCGGTAGCTTTTGCAACTTCTTCTCTTGATTTTTTTTCACCAGGGTCTAATATTCCTAACGTATCTAGTTTCCAGAGATCCGAAATTTTAGCCTGAGCCACATGAAGGGACAAAATTGTGTTGGCACTATTACTGTTTTCAGGATCACGAGTTTTACCCATAAGTGTCCAACCTAATCGCGTTTCGAATGCTACTAAACTTTCTGAAACCGATTTAATAACACCTGTGAAAAGTTAACCGCAAACGTCGGCTCCGATAAGTAAATCAATTTCTTTAGTTTCTGAATTCAACCCTTCCATGTTTTTATAATCGCAAAATTTAATTCCTATCTTATTCGCTTCTTTTATCCACGAGCCCTCTCTTATTTTACGAATTTCTGTACAAAATTTTTCCTGATCATAAACTTCAAAGTTACAAAAATAATCCCGATTTAAATTGCTAAAAAAAAAATTTGTATTTATTATGCTGATTAGTTCGCAATCCACCAAAAAGACTATGATTTAAGTTTTCTTGCCCTAATGGTTTGTCACCTATTTTATTTATTGTTTCTTTTAAAAGATACGACTTTTGGGATCCCGTGTCTATCAATCCGCGTATAACTATTTCTTTTTGTCCGTTTATTAAGCGAATTGTTAACGTTTGCATTAATACAACCGGATTACAAGTTTTATTCGATAAAACCGTACTTTCCACTTTACTATGTGTTTTCTTTTCCGGACACATAAATGTATAATGACTTCTTAAACAAATATCGCATTTTACAAAACTCCTGCGTTTTTTAGCTGTATGGCCAAATCGGAAACAAATAAAGCAACAACCGTTCCTCTTTAAAACATCCCTTTTCTCATTTATTTCTTTCATTTTAAATTCATTACAATCCCATAAATTATGTCTATCGTTACCGCAAGAAACACATTTATTTTTCTTATTACTCGATTCATTCAATAAACCTGACGCCGTTGATATGCGATTTTTATTTTGTTTATTCAAATTCTCGCCTCCACTGTTACGCTTTGAGGAGGGGAAGGGGGAACATTCTGAAACTCGTGTTATAGATGAACTCAAGGCCGTGGCTTTTTCTCGGTTAATCACTTCCGTTTTTAAAATTTCTAGGATCTCTGATACTTTCCATTCGTCATCGTTGCTATATTTTTTAGTTATTTCTAACACTATATCCGAGGGAAGTAATTTTATAAGTATAGGACAGAGTAAAGCCCCGTAATTTTCCTGATTAATTCCCAAAGATTCTAAATTTCTTATTTCGGTTTGACCAGAATCAAAGAGTTTTCTTAGTGTAAAAATATCTGTTGATTTTTCTACTGGGGTAAAACTCAACAATTTATTCAAATGAGAGTTAATTATCAACGTTTTCTTGCCAAAGCGTTCCTTTAGTGTTTCAATTGCTGATACATAATTATTATTTGTTAAACTGAATCCTTTAATCGCATCTGAAGGAGATCCCACTAAATATGTTTTTAAGTAATTAAACTTTTTAACATTCGACAAATCAGTGTTTTTATCTACGGCAGATTTGAACTGATCGTAAAATCTTTGCCAGTCTGAAGGATCGCCAGAAAATTTCTCTATAGTTAAAAGAGGCAGTTTCACAGAAGAAGTTTCATTTATTCTTAAATTAGTATTTATCTTCGGTTCGGAAATGTTCGAATTTAACTCAGGAGACACTACCGAAGTCGACAGTTTTTCTATTTTTCTTTTTAATCTGCTTTTACTTCGTACAATATTTGTCAAATACTCATCACACTTTATAATTTCTGTATCGATTTCATTTACATCCGTAATACCCTGCTGAATTTCGAGATCAATTTCTTTTAATTGTTCTTGTTTTAACATTAACTCATCCAATTCATCTATTGTCACCTTATCATCTTGATATATGTTTTCGATTTTGGTTAATAACTTAGTTGTTAATGACCTTATCGTAGTACGTTTTTGTTTGGATTTCTCCATCTTAATTTATAAACGAACTACTTATACACTTAAAGTCACTACTCAATAAAACTAAATTTCTAAGCGAAAATAAACAGGAAATCTCTTAATGGCGGCCCTTGTTCGGGCGCCAGAAAATGTTCAATCTAAACTGAATTGCTTTCTATATGAATAGTGGAAAATGCTCCACTTACCTTTAGACCACCAATTTGATTATCCATAAAAATATTTATTGGATTTCATTATATTTATGACAAATGATGATGAATTTACATTTAATGAAACGTGGTAATTATAAAGTGATGAAAAAGAGTAAGTAAGTAATTAGCGGGACAAGCCGCTTCTCCAGTTGTATTACATCTACTGTTTTTAAAAAATAAAAAGTTAATATTTCTTCGGCGCCTGCCACGCCATCTGGGGATAGTTTTCTGGGATTAGGGGGATGACATCTGGGGATGAGGGCTTGTTACATTGCCCATACGGAAGATCTTAGATTTCAATTTTAATTGTCTTCAATAGATTTCTGTGATGATTTATGAATAGTGATGATGACTTTATGAATTTTAGTTAATAATAGTTTAAAATGCTTCAGGCAGCCGTTAAGGCACACAAACAACCGTAAGTATAAGTTTGGGACGTTTAAGCGTAGTAGGCATTAAAACTTTTAAAATTATTTCCATTTCTTTCGTGAGATAAGAACTAATTCTAATGCTCCATCACACGTTGTACTTCTTCCTCGCGTACCTATCGTGCATTTCCGGCAAAATTAAATTCCTAGTGCACTTTAGCATCCAAAATAGAGTCTCGGTGCTGCCATCTAGTGTGGCAGAAACTAGACGTCCAAATTAACATGGCCAACGGTATCTTCTCCATTGTGGTGGTCCTGAAAGAGTGAATACCACTTCTGGAGAACGCACTAGGTCTGCTCATCGGGAAGACTGATTGTGCAGCTAATTGGAAATATAAAAAAAAATTTACTATTTATGGAAAATAGCGAGCTTCGTTGCCACTAATTGGCACGAGACAGGAGAAAACGGTATATTTATGCATTGAAACATCATGAATAATAATTTCTGTTTTATATTTAACACAGTTAAAACATATGAAAATTAAAAACAAGCAAAGCAGTTAATTTAAAAGTAATCATCTTAACATACTAAAATATCTATTTACTGAAGAAAAATATATGGTTTTCATGTTTTATAAATAACTTAAATAGTAAACTCAATTGTAATATGACTAAATATAGTTTATTTAACATATAATTATTTTACAATGCCTTTTGATTTGCAAGAAACTATTTTAAATATTTTCTTCAATTGAAAAATGTTTTTAATTTTAAAATGTTTAAAAATGTTTCCTTTAATGTACTAAAATATCTGTTTATAGAAAAAGATCTTAATTTTAAAATTATTTACTCAAATGAATTAATTATAAAACTCTTTTTTTAAATCTCACACTAATTTAATTGATGTTTTTCAAAATTTTAACAGGCATGGAGATTAAAATCTGGTAAAATTATCTCACTGTATAGGTATAACATATCTGATAAAAAAACTATAATCCGTGTGATTAAAACCAAAATATGCTGTTAAGTGACGCCAGAGGGCGTATGTGAAAAGGGGAGAAAATTGTAGTAGTAGATGTAGTTGTTGTATGTAACTGCAGCGCGATGAACCAACCATCGCCACATCTTTTAATAAAATTGTTTTGTTTGTATAAAGCAGTCGCCTAGAATACTTATAACTCTTTCAATACAGTCCAAAGCTATCGACGACCTTACAGTTTGGTCGTACACGCCGGAGTGCTTAACTAGCAGAATTAATCGTGCATTAATTCAATCTGTCAACATGACGACTGCAACAAAAGCTACTACGTCGCTCGAGTCTAGCGTCGTTCTAACAAGGAAGCGAGCAAGCATCAAAGGTCAAATTACTAGACTTTCGAACGTGCTTACCGGTGAAACACCTAATCAAAAATCCCTTGAAATTAAATTAAACTCCTTGAGAGGTCTAAAAACGAAGATCGATGATCTTAGAAACGATTGCTACAGTATCTTGTCAGATACAGATTTAGCAGACTTTGAAATTTCCCTAACGGAAATGGAGGACAACGTAGAAGCAATTGAGGTAAGCTTCTTAGACTTGATCATTCCACAAACTTCAAATTTGAATTCAAATTCTGTTTTGAGTGAACCGAATACTAATGCAAACATTAAACTTCCTCAAATTACTTTACCCCAATTTTCGGGTAAATACACTGACTGGCTTACCTTCAAAGCTCAGTTTACTACCTTAATTGATGAGAATAATCAGTTAACTGACTCTCAAAAACTTTATTATCTTCAATCATCATTAACTGGTACTGCAAAACAATTACAGAATGTAGATGACTCTTATTCTTCCTTGTTTAACGCATTAAAAAACAGATATGAAAATAAACGACTGATAGTAAACAGTCATATAACTGAGTTATTAAATTTAAGTAAAATTAAATTTGAATCTTGTAAGGATTTAAGAAACTTAATCGATAATTTACTTAATCAATTAAGAGCATTAAAGCAACTTGGATTGGAACAAAACAAATTATCCGAGACACTAATAATGAACATTGTTTTGCAACGCCTTGACGATGAATCAAGAAAGGCATTCGAAATGTCTTTAAATTGTAACGAATTACCCACCTGGGAAATTTTTACTGAATTTGTGTTAAAACGTATTCAAGCTCTTGAAAACGTTCAAAAATGTATTCCCGTTTCGAAACCGAAACAAGAAGTAACCCCCAAGCATAAAAGTTTCGTTTTGCAAAATGATAAACATTTATCTTGCTCTATGTGTCATCAAAACCATTTAATATATAAGTGTAAAAAATTCATTGACTTATCTGCTCAAGAGCGATTGAATAGTGTAAGAAAATTGCATCTGTGTTTTAATTGTTTAGGTAAACACATGTCATCTCAATGTAGAAAATTAGAGTATAAATGTAAACATTGCTCTAAAAATCATCATTCAACTCTTCATGGGGCTAATTTCTTAAAACCCGAAGTTGAAAATAAAAATAATCAAATATTAGAATCCAATTGTGCTAATTTAACTGAGATTATTTCAAATCAAGCAAATAATGAGATGAGTAATTTTAGTGGGGGGGAAACGAAAAATATAACTTCCTCTTTCGCTCTTTCTCACAGCTGGCAGAAGGCGCCGCCAAGTAGTTGTAATGTCTATGATACTTACTCAAATGTTTTGCTTTCAACTGCTTTAATTTATGTGCGAGGAATAAATGAATGTTTTTATCCCTTTTTATGTATTCTCGATAGCGGTTCTGAAATAAGCGCTATTACTGCTGATGCAGCTAAATTATTGTGTTTAAAGGAGAATACATTAAACTCATTGATAACTGGAATTAATGGGGCTACTTTGAATGTAAATAAATCGATTTCTGCTTTTGTTTCTACTAAAAATAGAGACTTTGAGAAAGAGATAAAAATGCTGATAGTGCCTAAAATTACTGAATTTACCCCTGCTAAACCGCTTGATGTTTCTAAAATTAATTTTCCGCAAAATTTGACTTATGCAAATCCTAACTTTTTTAAGCCTCAACGTGCGCAAATCTTGCTTGGCGGAGATATTTTTTACGAACTATTACGAACCGAGCAAATAAAATTGGAAAATAGTTCAGTCATTTTACAGAACTCTGTACTCGGCTGGATTGTAACGGGAAGATTGGACACTAAAGATAATTGTAGGGAATACAAATGTCACTTATTATCACAAGATCACACTTTAACTGATTTGCAAAAATTTTGGGACCTTGAGTCTCTAGGAATAAAGGATGAACCCAGATGCTTAGAGGGGGATGAAGCACTATCCAAATTTAAGGAAACAATTAGTTATAAAAATAAAAGATATGAAATCACTCTTCCTTGGAAAAGAGATTGGAGGGAATTGAATAATAATCTTACTGTTGCAACTAAGCGATTTAAAGGTCTTTTAAATCGCATGACTTCAAATCAAAAATTGTATATTCAATATAGTGAAATATTGCAAGATTACGTAGAAAAGGGAATTATTGAGAAAGTTCCATCCGCTTCAGATACTGTTGATAAACCTGTGTTTTATTTACCCCATCACCCAGTTTTCCGGAAGGACAGTGTTTATACCAAGTGTCGCATTGTTTTTGATGCTAGTTCTTGTGAGGTTGGTGAACTTTCACTTAATGATTGTCTCTGGACGGGAACGAACCTTAATCCAAATGTATTTCATCTTTTAACCTTTTTCCGAATGAATAAATTTGCTATTCTAGCGGACATTGAACGTGCCTTTTTGCAAATAGCATTGAACGAAAATGATAAGGACGCATTGAGGTTCCTTTTCACCCTAGACGATCCCACTAAGTCTGAAAATATTCAATTGCAAGTATTCAGATTTAACAGGCTTCCATTTGGAGTCAACGTAAGCCCTTTTTTGCTCTCAGCGACTATCAAGCACCATAATGATAAGTTTAAAAAATTATATCCAACAACTTCAAAAATTCTTGATACTTGCTTTTACGTCGACGACATTGTAGCTGGTGCAGATAACTTGTCTGAAGCCTTCAAAATTTCTAGGGAAGCAGACATTATCATGAAAGATGCTAGCATGCACCTTCGTAAATGGGTTTCAAACGACGAGTCACTAAAACAGATGTGGGAGGAACAAGGATTCAGTACTCTTCCTTCATCCTCATCAAAAGGCCCAAACGAGTTACACAAAGTTCTTGGGATGTCCTGGGACACAAAAATGGACATTTTAACTATGGAAGTTAAAGGACTACTGGAATTTCTTGACTTAGGAAAAAATACAAAACGATTTGTGTTGCAAGCAGCAGGTAGAATATTTGATCCCGTAGGACTAGTAACACCTTACACCATCAGATTAAAGATTCTTCTCCAAGAATTATGGTTGCGTAAGATATCATGGGACGACGAGCTTCCTACAGATATTCAAGAAACTTGGAGGCAGTGGTGTATGGAAATTCCTGAATTGACTAACTTGCAAATACCCAGAAACGTATTTCAAATTTCTGATCACTCAGACTTTGAGTTAGAATTGCATGCATTTGCAGACGCTAGTCCAAAGGCTTACGGTGCTGCCATATACTTAAGAATTAAAACAGTAAATCAAGTAACTGTGAACTTAGTGGCTTCCAAGAGCCGTGTTGCACCCCTTAAGAGGATTTCTCTTCCTAGGCTAGAATTGATAGCCGCATTGCTTGCTTCACGACTTGCACGTGAAGTAAAGAAGGTATTAGATCGGAAAGGAATATCTTCTATTTATTATTGGACAGACTCTCAGATTACATTGCATTGGATAAAAGGTTCCGTATTTAAGTGGAAACCCTTTGTAGCAAACAGGGTTAAAGAAATTCAATCTCTCACTGACCGAGAATCTTGGAATCATTGTGCTGGATGTGACAATCCAGCAGACTTAGTAACTAGAGGCGTTAGTTGCAAATCTCTCGTCGAAAATATCACCTGGTTGACTGGACCAGACTTCTTAAAGGAATTAGTTATTCTTAAATGTGATGAGACTCTGAACATTCCAGAAACTGACCTACCTTGTGAAGAACTGAAAAAGTGCTCTGCTCCTGATCCTAATGACATTCAATCTGTTTCTTTAATTACCACCAATGATAGATCCTTCTTTGAACAAATTCTTAACCTTTCTAACAGTTTTGCTAAACTAATTAGAATTTTATCCTTTATTTTTAGATTTATTCGTAATTGTCGTAATCCAATATCTAGAAATGGGGGGTTCTTGACCATTGAAGAGAACCAACCTGCAGAAAATTGGCTTCTGTTTTCATTGCAGTCAGGTAAGTTCCAAGAGGAATTTAAAAGGCTCAAACAAGGTGAACCAGTTTCATCTAGGAGTAAGTTATCTTGTTTAAATGTATTCTTGGATGAAAATTCTCTAATTCGTGTTGGTGGCAGACTTAGAAACTCTGATTTATCGAATAATAGTAAATTTCCCATTGTACTGCCTAGCAAGCATAAATTAACTGATGTCATTTTGTATCATTATCATTTAAAGTATTTTCATTTAGGTGCGCAAGCACTCTTGTTTCAAGTACGACAGAAATTCTGGCCGCTTAACGGCAGAAACAATTGTCGTAAAATTGTTCAGTCTTGTGTGATTTGCTTTAAAAATAAGCCTGTAAGTGTTCAACAAATAATGGCCGATCTACCAAGGGAACGTGTCACTCCTAATTTTGTCTTTAATGTGACAGGGGTTGACTTCTGTGGCCCCTTTCTAGTAAAATTTAAAAATCAACGTAAAGGAGTGTTAAATAAGATTTACGTAGCTGTTTTTATTTGCTTATGCACAAAGGCTATA
Organism: Parasteatoda lunata; assembly: GCA_949128135.1. NCBI lineage: Eukaryota > Metazoa > Arthropoda > Arachnida > Araneae > Theridiidae > Parasteatoda > Parasteatoda lunata. The sequence goes on along the minus strand of OX421970.1, from coordinate 31,186,235 downwards.
CATCTTGATTTTGTTTCAGACTTAACCACTCAAGGATTTATAGCTTGTTTGAAACGTTTCTTTGGTAGACGAGGCAAATGTTCGAAAATCATGTCTGACAATGGAAAAACATTTTTTGGAGCAAATGTTGAGATTAAAAAGCTTTTGAAACTTGTCACTTCCCGCGATGAAAACTTGTCTAACTTTCTCTCAAACGAGAATATTGTATGGGAATTTATACCTCCAAAATCACCTAATTTTGGGGGCCTTTGGGAAGCTGGGGTGAAGGCTTTTAAATTTCATTTCAAACGAGTAATAGGTAGCCAAAAATTGACACTTGAAGAATTTGTAACTATTCTAGCAGAAATAGAAGGAGTATTGAACTCCCGGCCCCTCATTCCATTGTCAGCAAACTTTGATGATTTTCGGACATTAAGTCCAGGTCACTTCATAATTGGGAGACCAATAAATGGCCTTCAAGAACCACTACTTAATGATATCAAGGACACTCATTTGTCCAAATGGCAAAGGGTAACTAAATTTAGTCAACAAATTTGGCAATTGTGGAAGAAAGATTACTTAAATAATTTGCAGGGTCGAACCAAATGGAAATTTAGTAAGGACGATGTAAAACAAGGTACTCTTGTTTTAATGAAAGATGCGCAGCTTCCTGCCACACAGTGGTCAGTTGGAAGAATAGTGGAAATATTTCAAGGTAGGGATGGAAAAATAAGAATTGTAAATGTACGTATGCCTAATGGTAAGATTTTCAAGAGAAATGTCAGAGACATTTGTATATTACCTCTTGAATGAAAAAAAAAAATAAAAACACTTGTTTTTCTTATGCATATTCTTTTCAGGAGAAACTGTTTGAGTGAATTAATTTGTTTATAATTATATATGTATATTAATCAGCACATGTTATCCTACTGTATTTGTTCTCAATTTGTAATCATAGCAGAATTTAGTTGTTCATTATTTTTATGAGTCTAATAGCATTCATATGTTCTATGTATTCTATTATTTAGTTATATTGTTTATTGAAATTATGTAATTGAATTTCAATCGGGGGGGAATGTTAAGTGACGCCAGAGGACGTATGTGAAAAGGGGAGAAAATTGTAGTAGTAGATGTAGTTGTTGTATGTAACTGCAGCGCGATGAACCAACCATCGCCACATCTTTTAATAAAATTGTTTTGTTTGTATAAAGCAGTCGCCTAGAATACTTATAACTCTTTCAATACAGTCCAAAGCTATCGACGACCTTACATATGCGATATTTAAACCATTAATTTGGTATTTTTTCCATTTATATTGTAACTGTTTACCAGATATGCTGGTTTTAAAGTTATTTTTTTCCAAATTTTATCACACACTCTCAAACCATATTTTATTGTTAGTTTTGCTAAAACCATTACTAAAGCTCCGAAATATAAAAATTAGATAGGTTTTTGCCTTTCCTATAAGGCCAGACAGACTGTAATATTTGCTTAATTGTTTTAGTTTTCTCCAAAAAAATTTTTTTCATTGTTATATGAAAAAATTTAATATGTTTAACGTATAATTATCTTACAATTCAGATTAATAGGCGAGAAACTATTTTCATTTTAATCTTAAACTAATTAGATTTTCACATTTTACTCGATTGAATTGTGGTTACTCAACGTGTCACGTAACATGTCACTAAATTTCAAGTTCAAAATAAGATGGTTAAAAATTTGATACTTTTTTAATGTGATTTATATTCAAATATGCATGACAGCTTGATTAATTATAATAATAGAACCTCGACGATAGAATAAAACGAATAAAGAATCTTAATTAGAAAATCAATAAAAACTCATCATAGAAATAACGTTGAATAATTAACTTTGCTTAATGAAATGGAGTAAGACATCATAATTGAAGAGTGTACATTCATCAGTAAATATTTTTTGACAAATTAAATTGACTCCTTTAACTATAAAACTGAGCAGAAAATATCATTTTAGCACAGGACAACTAATACCAGTGTTCAGTTTTGTGTTAAGTAGTTGAGTTTTAAAGGTATGATAATTTAACTAAAATTTTATTTGTATTATTCGTATTTACAATAAAATATTATTATAATATGAAAGGCATCATCTATTGATTATTTAGTAATTAATTACAATTATTTACTCAAGATTCAATTAGAAAACCTGAATTTGAGTTTTTTAATTTTTCTAGCTTAAATGTATGCTATTTTCTTAGTAAAATATTTGTAGTAATAATAAATTTTGTAGTTAAATATTTTATTATTCATTTTGCAGTAAAATAAAATAGTTTCATATATGTTTTGATTTTCTTACTTCTATTTACTTGTTTATAAAAACTATAATATATAATTAAACAATAGTCAGTTACAAATTCGAATATTGTTTCCTAATAGTAATGTTTTTAAAACAATTTTTCAACAAAATATAAAGTGTTTAACTACACTGTAAAAATTTGTGTGTGTCTCTTCACCAAAAACGGTGGCAGCTTTTTTACATTGAAGTGTTGAAGTAAGTTGTAGCCAAAAATCGACCAAGTGGATTCAGTCACTATCCGAGATGAGGAAAATCCTCTATCCTCCCTCGATGAATTGAAACTCGATATTCAAAAACTTAAACAACAGATCGGCTGGTCCCGACTGTATTCCATCTGAATTTTTAACAGTTGATGAACCTGAGCTTATTAATGCTATCCATAAGATCATGCTTAAAATTTGGGACATGGAGAAATTACCCAGTGAATGGGAAGAAGGCTCTATTTGCCCCATCTTTAAAAAAGGAGACCAACTTGAATGTCGTAACTACATAGGCATTACCCTACTCAATACGGCATATAAAATCTTCTCCAATATTCTTTTTGCTAAACTCCAGCATTTTGCTGATAAAGTGGTTGGAAACTACCAATGTGGACTTAGACCTCAAAGGTCCACCATTGACCAAATCCACACTCTAAGACAAATCCTGGAAAAAACTAAAGAATATAACATCAAGACTTTTCACTTATATTACCCAGTGAATGGGAAGAAGGCTCTATTTGCCCCATCTTTAAAAAAGGAGACCAACTTGAATGTCGTTGTGAATGTCTTGAGACCAACTGACTTCGAGGCTGCCTATAATAGCATCAAGAGGGATATGCTGCTGGACCCAAGACAAAATTTATGTTGGTACCATCAAAGAATTTTGATGGTTTATGATGGTTTCACTCAGATTCTTGATGGTCCAACATGTGTTGATGGCCACCATCATACAACAATTTCCATCATGGTTTGTTGGTTTTTGATGGACCAACAAATTCCAACATGGCAAGATGGAAAATGTTGTTCTACTGCTATGATGGTAAACCATCAAAAAATGTTGGATTTTTCCTGGACCAACAATAACCATCATATTATGATGGAATATGTTGTATTCCCTTTATGATGGTCAACCAACATGATATGTTTACTATTGATGGACCAACAACACCCATCAAAATATGATGGAAAATGTAGGTTTACATTTATGATGGTCAACCAACAAGTTACGTTTATTAATGTTGGCCCAACAATAACCATCATATTATGATGGAATATGTTGTATTCCCTTTATGATGGTCAACCAACATGGTATGTTTACTATTGATGGACCAACAACAGCCATCAAAATATGATGAAAATTGTTGGTTTATATTTATGATGGTCAACCAACAAGTTATGTCTATTAATGTTGGCCCAGCAATAACCATCAAAATATGATGGAAGATGTTGTATCGCAATTCTGATGGTTAACCAACATGGCATGTTTTTTATTGTTGTACCAACAATAGCCGTCAAAATATGATGAAAATTGTTGTTTTACAATTTACAACCAGCAAGTAATGTTTATTATTGTTGGGCCAACAATAACCATCAAAATAACCATCGAGTATATTATGTTTAATTATGGAGCAGAAAAAAAATATATCAATCTATAGTGAAATATATATCAATCAATCAATAGTGAAATATAATCAATATATATCAATCAAAAATATATCAATCAATCTATATTGTTTTACTATTATTAGCACATGTATCAGTCTCGAGAAGTTTTTTCTAAAAATTTTAAAAGCTTTGAAATACAAGCATATGGTCAATGTTACAATAAGAGGTTAAAAATAAATAGTTATTGCAAATAATAGCAATAAAACTGTTTATTACGATTCAAAAAAACAATTTAAGAAAGATTCATTTATTTAAGTACTCAAGTGCTCGATTAAAGAAGATAAAATTCTTATGCACCCGTACATTACGCTTGAGCTTTTAATTATTAAATAAAGTGAAATTACAATGAAGGGTAAAAAAAATTATTGCAAATATTTTCATTAATGTGAATTTGAGAAATATAGAATAATTAGGCTTTATATCAGGACTAAAAAAGATAAGAAATATTCATTCATATTGATAGGAGAAAGAAATTACATTTTTATGTGCACGTGAACTGCTTGAGCTTTGTGTGTGACATTTTACTGAAAGGTTTAAAGTTGTTATTTAAATTACTAAATATGAGGTGAAAGTATTATTATGAAAGTTAAAAAATAAATAGCTATTGCTACTTAGAAACACAAAACAATGAGGCCCACGTCGGGTTTAACTTAATTTAAGATAAAATTCTTATTCGCGTGAGTTATAGTCGAATATAGTCTTGTGATATTTCGCAATATGGTAAGAATTTGTGCTTTTAATTGCAAAAAATGTAGTAATATGTTGTTAAAGGTTAAAAATTAATAGTAACTGCAATTAATAACATTAATTTGAATTTTAAATTCAGAAAACAATAAAGATTCTTATCAATATTGATAGGATTAAAAAAGATTCATTCATATAGGTACACGGCTGAGAAATTAAATTATGAGCACGTGTAGTATTTGAGCATCGTCTCGCGGCATTTTATTGAATGCTTAAAGGTTGTGGTTTGAATTATCAAACATGTGGTGAAATTATAACGAAGGGTTTAAAATAAATGGTTATTACAATTCATAACATTATGGTGCATTTTAGAAACACCAAACAAGAAGGCTACATATCAGGATTAATTAAATTAACAGAGATTCAAAGAAGATAAAGTTTTTATTCACACGTGCGGTATAGTCAAACATATTTTTATGAAACTGTACGATAGGTTTGAAAAGTGTAATTTTAATAGCAAAAAACGTAGTAATATGTTGTTAAAGGTTTAAAATTTATATTAACTGCAATTAATATCTATAAGGTGAATTTAAATTCAGAAAAACAATAAGGATACATATTAGTATTAATATGATCAAAAAAGATTCATTCATTTGGGTACACGACTGTGAGATTAAATTATGAGCATGGTTTAAAATAAATGGTAATTGCAATTTAAAACATGGTGAATTTTAGAAACACAAATCAAGGATTACATATCAGGATTAATTAAATTAAAAAAGATTTAAGTTTTATTCACATGTGCGCGGTAAAGTCGAACGTATTATGATATTTGCCAATGGGATTGAAAGTTGTACTTTTAAATGCTAAAAATATAGTAATATGTTGTTAAAGGTTAAAAATTAATAGTAACTGCAAATAATATCGTAAAGATGAGTTTTAAATTCAGAAAACAATAAAGCTACATATCAGGATTAATGAAATTAAGAAAGATTCATTCATATAGGTACACGAGTAACTTTTTATGTGCACGTGCATTTCTTCATTGTCTGGTTACTGAAGGGTTAAGACTTGTGATTTAAATTATTTAACATGTGGTTATTACAATTAATAACATTATGGCGTTTTTAAAAAATACAAAACAAATAAAGCAACATATCAGGAATAATTAAATTAAGAAGATTTAAATAAGATAAAAAATTTTTTTAGAAATTCTGCAATTTGTATAAAAGTTCTATTTAAGGTTAAAAATAAATAGTTATTAAATATAATAACATTGAGGTAGATTTTCAATTTACAAAATATTGTACATATTCACATTAATGAATTTTATTTTATTTTATAACCGTCGTTGAACAGCCGACCCAACTTAATGGGTTTACGGCTACTAATGTTCAACTCCGTAGCCTTGTAATTTTGAACCCAATCCAGAAGACAAGGGAACTCCTGGATCGAGTATTGGGAGAAATTTGCCTTCGTGGAGGACTTTTTGATGGAGCTAACCCGCATTTGCGTTACATGGAGAGGAAGACCACGAGAACCTCCCACGGTTAGCCTGACGGCAAGGGGACTCTAACCCATGATCCGTCTACCACTGAGGATATTTCACGTCAGCACTGTGGTCAGTGCAAGCCGGATGCGGAATTCGTATCGACTGGGATTCGAACCCGGTTCACCTCATTGGAAGGCGAACGCTCTATCCCCTGAGCCATCGCGGCTCACATTAATGAATTTAGAAAAATTCGTGGGTTTAAGTAAACGAGTGATCGATAAAATGCAAGGAAAAAAAATCTTTTCTTTGCAGTTTTACTTAAGTCGCGCATATTCTAGTAACATTTTACAACGGCGTGGAAATTTACTATTATAATAAATAAAATTTTTTATATTGCTTTGGTTGTCGTAGGCCATTAAAGTAAGGGTTGTGTGATTGTACTTGTTTTCCAGTCACACAATCTAGGGCCTAGAATTCAACTTCTGCCACACCCATACATCACACCCATTTATATGGTGGACCCATTCATAAATCCAATCATTCATTCACAGATCGTAATTTTGACCTGAACCAGAGAGCGATCAATCTCCATTCCAGTACACACAGAGATGTAATCTGTTATGATTTCATGGAGAACTTTGTGACCCGACAGATTTAACTTTCAACTGTCACCATTTATTACACGGGTAGTCTTCGGTGGGTAAATTCGTTTTCTCGTTCTCACGAACGTGAGTCCAGCGCCTTGCCAACTAGACTATCCCGGTCTATTATAAAAATGGAATAATATATAGTAATTGCAATAACTTATATATTGAATTTTAAAGTTGCAAAAGAATAGGTAAAAACTTAAAAAATGCTTATATAATTTAATATTTAAGTATTTTGCTAGTGATGTAAACGCACAAAATCATAACTCTGAATAACTTTCGATCTAATGATAGGATTTTCAGATTATAAATTTTCTCCATATCCGTGTACCCATGGTATCGCTAATTGAACGACTACAAGACTACGATTTTACAAGACCTACGATTTTATAAGATTGTACATCGCATGTACTCTCAGAGGGTCTTGGCTAAGTCAAGGATCGAATCCCGATAGATATTTTAATAGAAAATGAATTAAAAAAAACACTTTATATTTCTTTGTTATAATTCCAGAGTATGCCTTAATTTCTCACAAAAAGTTTTGCATTCTTGCTTCATATAAGCTTTCGGTGTGAATGCTTCTTTATATATGTTGCTTCTATACATTCGATCCTACGTCAATCACAATCAGCGGTGTAGTGTGAATGGTACTTAAGAGAGTGTTCTTTTCAAATGTGTGAGTGTTCTTTTCAGAGTGTTCTTTCACGTTTGGGACTAGTAGCAAAATATCAGCTCAACTTCTTATTGTTTGTTGTCACCCTTGTACCGGTGCTATCACGTAAGTTTTTATAAAATTATTTATTCTTTTAATTATTATATTTTAAGTATATTTTCTTCTAGATAATTTATTGGGGATATTTCCGTATTGTGATCTGTCGCGCCAACTACAATCGCCAAGGTGCCAAATAGATTTTAAACCTGCAAATGTTTTTAAAAATAAATAACATGTTGCATGTAACATAACATGCAATGTTGGAAATGGTTACGAATTATTCCTGGCGGAACTTCCAAGTCTTGGCGATTATTCTGTCACAGATCACGATACGGAAATCTCCATTTATTTTTATTCTTTACCTCCTTTGTCCTCCAATGTTTATTGAAAAATTACGTGGTACTCGAGCTATAAATTGATAGGGGCTGGGGACAAATCATCATAAATTCTATTATTATTATCATCTACCATCAGTGTTCTCTCTAATCAGTGTTCTCCCCAATAAATGCACCCTTTTTATAAAAATAAACCGATATCTCTTTAAAATTTATTCAAATTCAAATTTTGAAGACTATTAATTCACTGTTTAAATAATAATTAAACATTGATAAAATTATCTGTCTTTAACATAAACAGTGGGGATTAAATTTTTTTTATGTTATCTAAAAGATATTTGTAGCATAGAAAATGATTGATAAAATAATTGTGATTAATGCTGTTGAAAGTCTTATGAATTTAGTCTCTGGTGTAAGATCATCATTCAGAAGCAGATGCAATTGTCGTACGCAAACACTCGGTGCATATAGCAAAGTTCTAAAATCCTGAACCTCCGTCACACGGAAGGACATGTGTCTGTGCGGCTGACTGAATCTCATGAGATAATCTCTTCTGAGATTGAGATTCGAAAGGGGTTCAGGTAGCCCAAAGTGTTGCAATAAGGCTTTGTGTCCCGAATCTTAGAATTAAGTCGCTGAGCACGGTACTTTTGAGACTAAATTTTAAGACTGGTATCCTACAACACTAGTGATGCTCTATACATTAATAAGCAATTTTCTTTTTCTTTCATTTTATTGTTATGATCTTCTGTTTTCCCAATCTTTTTTGATTGTTTAATGTAAGCTTTTTTGTTATCCACAATGCTCACATCTATATTAGGTAAAGCAGTTAAAGATAAAGTATCTGGCAATTGTATTACTATAAATTCACTCCCTGCTATTTTATCAATTGTATGAAAGACCAAAGTGGCTTATAATTTACTACAATTTTAAGATTATTTATTACCATTTTATTATCCATATGCGAGTGCAATTTGCTGAAAATTATTGTAAACATAAATATTTCTTTTAGATTGTTTATCCCATTCTAAACAAGGTATTCCCATTTAAGGCAATAAAATGCAATTTATTTTTTTCTATTAATTGACTTACTTTTCAGTTCATTACTTTGGACTGACCATAATTGGGACATTTGACCAAAGAATTTGTTGAGCATTTGAATTTAGTTGAGAAAAAGGAGTGGAAGAATCTATCTGAGAGGATGGGTAAGTTTTGTTAGTGCAAAAAATAATTATTTTCATTTTTAAATTTAGAATTTGGAAATTTTTTTATTTTTTCTTAAATTAAATGTGTAAACTTTTTTTTTATAATGTCTAACTTTTATTTTATAACTGTTTTTATTGCATAATCTAGAGTGATTTTTGTGGATCTAAAGATATAAAAGTCATAAGTTGCTAAAATATACAAGATCCTGAAAAGCATTTTATTTATAATAATTAAAAAACCACTCTCTGTTCCTCAGTAAGATGGTCTTTAATGGAGGTTGGTCATTCTTGGAGGTTACCTCCATCGACTCAAAGTTACGTGATTTTTCGCAAACAATTTTAATTATAGTCAGTGTCATTTTCTTGGTATTGAAATGTTAACGTGTGGACGTCATGAAAACTGGATTTATGAATAAAATTTTACGTTAATAGAAATTATCCCTTCTGATATTATTATGTATGAAAAAATATATATACCAATAATGTATGGTATAGTTATTTTAAATAAATAAAAAATTATGTTTTTAAGTTAGCATTTTTTTAAAAAAAATTCATCTGTAAAAGATGAGAAGGGGTTTGTTTGTTTGAGATGCTGAGTTTTTTCTAAATAATTTTTTTTACTAAAAATAGCTAAAAGTAATCCAACAAAAATAATTGATTAATCAAAAATAAATCATTCAACTCTGATTAGTAAATTGTCGTCTTTAGTTCAATTTGACTGCAACATGAGGTTCTAAGAGATCGTCAGAAATAACTCTTTATATAAGAGCAACACAAATATTTAGAATACATTTTAAACTACTTATTTGTTTTGATATTTTATTGTGTTTCCTAATTTGACCTTTTCCTCATCTGGTGCAGAGATTTTGCCCAGTTGCTGGGAGAGGTTTTTAAGTCCATGGAAAAAATTCCTTGCCTACCTAAAGTGGTCGCAAATAGAGATCGCTGCATAGAGGTGATCTTTCCTGGAGGTTTCACTGTGTATTGTATTTTAATGCATGGCAACAGTTTTATTAAACAAATGTAAAATTATAATTTATAAATGTTTAATCTTTAACTTTCTTCCAAGCAATAGCAATAATTATACCTATTTTTTTCCTATATTTAACAACTTTTAAAAAATGGGTTAAAGATTATATTTCGTCTCTTAAATTTCTATCTTATTTGAAACAGGAAAATTGACTTTAAATTTTATATAAATTTTTTTTAAAACAAATTCCAATGAACTGTTTAAGTACATTTAATCTCTTCATTATTTAGTTTATTTTTATTATAGTTTTAAATTGCTTACAAGTGTAAAATATTTAAAGGTTTACACAGTTGTAAAAGCTTAAATATTATACAACAAAGCAAATATTTGGTAGATTTCATTTGAATTTTTGTGGTTAAATCCTACTATTTCACATGGTCAATAACTAACTGTATTATAAATTTTGCCCTAATGTAGCTGAATGAAAATGTGGGTTTGATATAATGTATTTTTATAATGTTAAAATTCAATAGTACCCACTGAAACATTGTTAATAATTGACGAAATTTTCTAGTTCTAATAAAAAATAAGCTAAAAGCTAGTGTCATTTGTTTATCTAATGTGCTTTAAATTGATTTTTTTATTTTGCAGTTTTTATTCAAGAATTTATGGGAAAGAAGTTCATCAGTTTAGTATGTTGAAATTCAATATTTATGTATGTCATACTTTTGTAGATTATATGTGTAAAAAAAAATAGAAAATATTGTTAAAAGTATAGATGTATTTAAATAAATGTTTTCAATTTACATGTTTGCCTTTATTTATCAAAATTCTATATTTTGAAAGCTATTATCTATTTTTTGTAAATTGTACTTTTACACTATAAATTTTTTTTTTTTTTTTGCTCTTCAATCTTATTGTTAAATTAAAAATAAATTATGGTATTCTATCTTGTTTTAAATTTAGGAAAAATATTTCTGCAAGTTAGGGTCCGCCAAATGATTTTAGAGTCTCAAACTTTAATTTTGCTCAGGTCGAGACTGTTACGACCTTCTAATATTAAATTGAGAGAAATCAACTTGTAATGACGAATTATTATAAAAGAATATAATAATGAAACTTCTACATAATCATAACCGATATTGACATAGTATTCCATACAAATATATATATGTAAATTGGACTAACATAAATATGTTTCAATTATGCTTATTAAAAAATGCATGGATTGTGGCGAAAAGTTATGGTTGTAACCAGCCAATTTTGTTCATAATAAAAATAGCAACAATATTGGTTTTTTATGTATCAACAAACAAACCGAAATATGGGTAATGTCTAGTCTTAACGGTATAATCAAGAATTAGTATGATTGTTGTTGGAATTCGTTGATTTGCGTTTTGTTACACTATCAAGCAAAGTTAGTTTAGCTTATATTTGTTCAACATAGGTTGTCCCAAATTCTAACATGAAGTGATGGTCTATCTTAATGTTACCATCAAAGAATAAAATGGTTTTATGTGACATTAAGTGGAAAACCATTAAAATATAATGGATTGCTTTTGTTTGGCCACCAAACAAAACCATTAACCCATGTTGGTTTTGCTCATGTTAGTCCAACATAAAGTTGTTCCAATTCCTAACATGGAGTGATGGTCAGTTTTGGTGGTACCATCAAAGGTTTTGATGGGGCATTAAGTTGGAAACCATCAACACATGTTGCTTTTCTAACATGGGGTGATGGCCACTCTTGATGGTGGCAGCAGAAATTATACTGGTTTTTGATGGAATGTAAGTTGGACACCAACAAAATATGTTGGTTCCTGATTAATTTTTTTGTTGCACCATCAAAAAATACCATCAAACCATGCTGGTTTTTGATGGATTTTTTTTGTTGGACCATTTGAAAATACCATCAAAGTATGATGGTTCCTGATAAATTTTTTTGTTGGACCATCAAAAAATACCATCAAACCATGTTGGTTTTTTATGGAATTTTTTTTTTGTTGGACCATTGAAAAATAGCATCAAAATATGTTGGTTACTGATAAATTTTTTTGTTGGACCATCAAAAAATACCATCAAACCATGTTGGTTCTTGATGGATTTTTTGTTGGACCATTGAAAAACACCATCAAACTATGTTGGTTTTGTGTATGTTGGCCCAACATAAATTAGTTCCAATTCCCAACATGTGGTGATGGTCAGACTTAATGGTACCATCAGGAATTAAGATGGTTTTTGATGGAATATAAGTCGAGACCAACAACATATGTTGGTTCCTGATTACTTTTTTTGTTGGGCTATCAAAAACTACCATCAAACCATGTTGGTTCTTGATGGATTTTTTTGTTGGACCATCGGAAAATACCATCAAACCATGATGGTTTTGTTCATGTTGGTCCAACATAAAGTTGTTCCAATTCCTAATATGAGGTGATGGTCAGTCTTGTTGGTACCATCATAAAATATGATGGTTTTTGATGGAAGTTCATGATGGTTACCATCATATTCATGTTGGTCCATCAAAGAAAAACCATCATAAATTTTGTCTTGGGGAGGCAATGAATGAGTTCGGTATACCTGCAAAGCTTGTTAATCTCAGCGAAGCTACACTCAATAATGTGAAATGCAGGATTAAAATTAAAAACCATCTTTCTGAACCCTTTGTAACTGAAAGGGGCTTGCGTCAGGTTGATTCCCTTGCTTGCCTTCTTTTTTGCTTTGGAGAAATGTATCCGAGATAGTAGATTGGACCGAAGAGGCACTCGCTGGGATCGGTCTCCTCAAGTTTTGTCCTACGCTGATGGCATCGATATAATTAGAAGGTCAGAAAGAGATGTCAAAGAGGCTTTCGTGCTCTCGAAGCTGCTGCCACAAATATGGGCCTTGTGATTAATGGAGATAAGACAAAATCATGGAATTTTCTTCCTCAACTGTAAATTACAGTGCCCCCTTATGTATTAATGGTTATAACTTTGAAAGGGTTAACGGATTCAAATAACTAGTTCTTAACGATCAAAACATACTTAGAGCAGAAATCAACAATAGAGTCCTTTGTACTGAGGAGACAGCTAAGCTCGAATCTTTTCAACCGAAAAACAAAGTTAAAACTCAACGTTAAACAAATCCTCATGTTTAAACGCTATTTATTATTATTATTCTTTTTATTATTATTATTATTATTGTTTGGCATATATCGAAACAAAGTACAACATTGAAAAATTTAGTTAAAACAAGAATGTTGTTTAGTTAGATTTAAAGTTTAAATTAAAATTTAGTTAAAGTTTAGATTAAAAAAATTTTGCTTAGTTTAGTTTAGTTAAAACAGTAATTGTTAAGTATAACAATATCTAAATAGAACCAGTTATAACAAAGTTAAATGTTATAAGACATTTTTTTGATATTGAGTTAAAACGAAATATGTACATTAGGCATCGAAAATTAATATTTAACTGAGGAAGAAACAAAAACATTACAGACAAAGCATTGTCGAGTTTCAGCAGAACAAATAACAAAATAAAAATTTAAAAAACTAATGTTTTCTTTCCTTCTTTTTTTTTTTTGAAACGTTTTTATATTTAGTTAGAATATACCTTTTAGTTTAATTTTCAAATAAACTAGTAACTTTTTTGTGGAGGTATTCATACGGACATTCTTGTTTAGTTCATCCTAAACGAGTTCGCAAGATCAGGTGACAGTGGTGATTACTCCTATTGAAACAAAAAAGTTTAAATAAATTCAATTAAAAATTTCTTAAGTCCAGAAGATCATTTACTATTGTTCTTTGGTCAATTTTTTATGGTTTTTATTCAGGTATACTTCATTTACTGTTTGTAGCTCAAATAAGTGGTTTCTTTTCTTCTATAGTACCCGCAAAACTGCAATACTACACTGTTAGAATTTTATTTTTAAATTACGGAAAAATAAAAGGCAGCAATTTGTTTATTATATTACCAGCAAAGTCTACAGTAAAATTTTTTTTTATTTTTTATCTTTATGTTTTTTAAGCCATTTACAACTAGAATGGTTTCAAAATGGTAAAAAAAAACTTAACTGGGCATTGAAGTTAGGCTTTTCGTTATTGAATAGGCATTGGACTTAGGTTGTGGTTTAACAAGTGGAAATATTGATGTGTTTACGCTGGGACTCTAACTCCCGTTTTGTCAATCATGAATTGACAGATTAATAATCTCAGCTATAGTATGTACCCATCTGCAAGGAAATAAGTGGCTTAATTAGGTGAACATAGTTGGTTCGACAAATTCATGGTTGTTTAACAGCATTTGCTGAAAGTAGTTAATAAACGGTTTTTCTCACGGTTGAATACTTATGATAGTATGATAATAATTATGACAGTATGACTGATTTGTTTTAATACAGTACAAGAAAAACAGTTGAAATTTTTTTTATTTAACCATTTCGCCCGTGTAATTTCGAACAGTGCACCTGATCTGCTATTTAGAAATTTCTTGAAAAAAACAAATGCACAAGGAGTACGATTTAGCTAATATACAAAAAATAACTATTTTCTTACATTAAATAATCATTATTTATATTTTGTTTGATAGGTAAGAGAAAATTTACATTGTACAAACTTACATACATTAAATAAGATTAAATAATCATTATTATATAATCATACATTAAATAATCATTATTTATATTTTGTTTAATAGGTAATGAAAAATTTGCATTGCAAAATTTTTGCACCATTTTAAATGCCAAAATACAAAATGAGTAGATAGAATAGTTTTTAGTTATAAAATTATAAAACAATGTATTTTAAAACCTTCATTAATTTAAAAATTTTATTTTTGTTATTTCGAAAAACATAATTTAAAATAAAGTAAAAATTTGCATGCTTTGCAATTTAAACATTTTCCCTATTCTTTTTAAATAATATAATTAATAATTATTAAATTCAATTTCTTTATATAGAATTGTACATGAATAAATGAATTTTTCAATTGCGTTCAAATATTTTTCTATTCATATGAGAATCAACCCGAGATATGGTAAAACACATAAAAAGTAATTAGTTTTAAGGAGTCAAATTTTCCATCGTTTTTCTGACTAAACTATTACTCATTAGTTAAAGATCTAAATCTATCTTAGGAAAGGGTATGTTTATTCAGAAAATTAACATTTTTGTATATCACTGTATAACATAATAAAAAGTTAGCACAAACTCATCATATATTCAAGGTCATCCCTTTGAATCATAAGAATTTGTACATACAATGGTGTGCTAAAGTCTCCACCGTGTATATTTTTAAACTTTTCTAATATTTAATGTTTAAATGAGTGAAAAATATAAATAACTTAAATGTAGCAAATTTATTAAAATTATTATTATTCAAAATTAGCATTTTTGAATGTATCAAATTATGGTAAAAAAGTACTGACACTCAGGGTACCGATACTTTTTACCGTAAAATTCGTGTATTTTCGGAACATGTTTCGAATTAAGAAATATGATCTACCATCAAAATTTTTTCAGTAATAATTGAAGTTAAATCACTGAATTACACTAATTCAATGAATATTACTGTAAAAATTACGATAAAATTGATAAAAGGAATCTCTACGGATGATGCACCCAAAGTGTCTTGGGTGCATCATACAAAGTTACTTCATACCGTAATTTCATACGGAAGTTTTTAACTATGCATGCCTCTTGTAGCAGTTGCAGTGACACAAAGTCTCAGCATAGACTAATAAGAATATCGGTATGCGCAGTTAAAATTTGATCCATTTTGTTTGCAAATCTTGGAATAATTGATTTTATTTGAATTTTATGTCCTCTCTTACAAGACATTTGGCTCTTCCCATAAATGACATGTTGAATTAAGTTTTGGAGATTAATATGACCTCATTAAAACATCAATAATTTTACATGCAAACTATTCCTTGGCAAGATTTGAGGTGTAACTCATGGGTTTGCTAACACTTGCAGACACATTGACTTCGTTTCTAACGCTGTGGTATTTCGTGTGCATACTCATCTAAAAATATACCAATACATACAGCAATTCATAAAGCTATTGATTTGTACAATGATCTGGACCCTTGATCCGAAAGACACTCCAAACCATTACATTAAAAAAGCTCTTAATTGATTGAGTGATATATTTTAACAATACGTAATCTTTTTAAACATGCACTTGTAATATTATTATTTTATGGATTTTACTTTTATAATTATTTTTGACGAACAATGCAATACTGTACAACGGATACTCTCTTACAGCCATTCTATGAATTATCTCATGGAAGTTGTACCTTTTATGTTTTACATTCTAACTACTGATTCTTCGTTGTTAACATTTACTACAATCATAATTACAATTCTCGAAACAAATAATCAATTAATATAATTAATCTAACATTTTTGTAATCATTCTCGGTAAAATCATACCCCGGTAATATAAATGGCTACCCATAACATTTGCAAGAATTGACTCATAACTGACAGATACGGGTATATTTTACTCATATCATCAAGAACGGCATACAGTATAGAAAAAAAAACTGAATTTATTTGAACGCTTCATAAAAATTTTAATTTTATACATGTGATTTCATTCTTGCTCTAAGTACAGGTATCGAAGGTAAAAGGTGTGATAAAAAGATTTCCAATGATATTTGCACGCGTGAAAGACACCCAAAAAGCTTTTGCACACATGATAAATGTTTTCGTGATGGGCGCAGTCATCCTTATGCAATTTTGTGAAAACGCAATCATCACACTGTATTTACACAATATTCGCAAGTTGGACCTATTCAACAAACCTACTGACTGATCTCCTCGCACTGGACCTACTCACCATTACAGTGGTGGATCTTTCGAAATACAACTTTATTGTATCAAGTAATTATTATACATTGAGTAGTCCGAGATGCAACGTCACGAAATTGATCTAAATGTTTTAGCCTCATATTTTTCTCAAATTTCATTTATCCAGTCTAATACATGCTGCGTACCTACTGATTTCTCTTCCTCACAAATAGTCTAAAGAGTAAAATTTTGCCCTTGTTTAAAAGTGGCCAACCAGCCATTTGATGCTTAGATGTCCTGTAGGTTCGGTGTTTCGGAAACTTCTTTTGTATTCTGTTGTATATACAGGAATATTTATTGCTCTTACAGAACAAAACCAATTAAAAACTACTCTATTCAGTTAATATTCTTCAGTTTTTCTAACTTTTACAGTTTTGGATTGCTAATTTGTATTATTACAACTTTTTTTTATTTCTCCTCTGTCCTCTTCTTTCGTATTTAATGCTCGCTTACTTATTCCAAATTTTTGTCATAAATTTCTCAAGCCTTTAGCTACGTTTATTGCATTCATTAACTTTTTCCTTTAATATTAAACTTTTCCTATTTGAGGTCACTGTAGATGGTAACTGAGAATTAATACTCAAGTAAACAAAACTTTTACATAACTTAACAGATCCAGCATCCAATAAACATAGCAATAGTAAATTATCAATCCATCAATTATCACTGGAGGTGGTCTGTCCTTTTTCTTTTTATTGATACATGCTGTCCACTAATATATCAACAAGACAGTTTCTGGGAGTGTAACATTTTCCTATTTTTTCCCTCTATTCACAAAAAGTGTTTGAGTATGACATTCTTTTTTATTGTTCCATAGTTTGTTTACATACGCATTGTTCTTTTTTCTCATGTAAAGAGAGGTATGACTTTCGTTCCTAAATGTTAGAAAACTTTTTATCCTGTAATCACCCGAAAACTCATCTCCCTCCCATCATGCATGTTTCTAATCTTTTTTCTTTTATTTGATTACCTCATTCAAATTTGTTTCTTATCAATCAACCCATCTTTTTATCCATGTTGTAAATCAGAATCTCTCAATATTTAAACGCTGAGAAATATTCCTCCACCTAGAATTGAAATTAAAGTATATCTGTTTATATAGCAATATTTATGATCTTTTCACCTTTTAGCTTTATTCATACGCAGAAAAATTATATTCTTTTATCACGTGGATAAAAAAGAGAAATGTTTATTTTGCAATTTTCTATCTCTGCCTTACATTTTGAAATTTTTCATTGTTTCTTATTAAGAAGCAAAATCATTCAGAATTCTATTTAAAAGGATTGGGACCAACAGAATTGTCCCTAAAATCGAAGGTGTCTTTAACTTGGAGGCACAAAAAGTTCTAAAGTGCTTCATTGGATTTTACCCCACCATTACATTTTTTTGTGTCTGTTTTTTGTTACTGAAAATTCTTATCTATAAAAGCAAAAGTAAAATCAAAGGAAAGAAGAAGATAAAGTCTCTCGTTGATGAACAGTCAATAATTATTAATTAATTCTGTGTCTGAATGGTTATTCATTGCATGCCAATATCTGCTGAGATTCTGTATAACGTAAGGGAAATCTTGGTTCAAAGTCCGCTTTCTGTTTCATTCTGCAGACAAAAGAAGACAGACTGGAAACATATTAAGCTAAATTTTTTAAATGGAAGTGGATTAATAGTAAGTTCTCAGACGAAAGTTTATAGTTTGTAAGGAGAAAAATCTTTAAGAGTTTTTCCTATGTTGTTTGAATAGTCTCACGTTTGAATAGTTCCGATAGTCTCACTCATTTTATCGAATTAATAAAATAGAGTTTTGCCGGCTCATAATAGAATGGAATTAACACAGAAAATCATTTTAAAAGCTTCTTCGCAAGTGAAAAATCATAGCTAAATATTTTAATAATCTCTCTTCTTATATATATATATATATATATATATACACTCATGGACAAAAAAATTAGCGCACCACGAAATGATTGGATTGCGGGATTGTAACGAAACTTGCAATGAAGGTACATGTCGGGGAGATATGCAAATTAGAAAAGCAGCTTGATTGTGCAATACGTATAGCCGGTTGAGGGCGTTGAACGTTGTACTCTGTGGAGTATAAAACAGGTAACCAAAGCTTGTTTGAGTGTGCTGAATCATTTACAAAGGAAGAGCTGAGGTAGACATGCCATTACGCCGTGTTCGAAGACAATGTGAGTAGTTGTCGCAGTTTGAGAGGGGGGAATTGTCGGGATGATGGAAGCTGGGTGGTCAGCTAGGCGAGTAGCTCGTCAATTAGGCCGCTCTGATTGTGTTGTGAGGAGGTGTTGGGACAGTGGATCCGAGAGATGTCATGTACACGAAGACTAGGCTCAGAACGCCCTCGACAGACCAGTCGTCGTGAAGAAATGCACATCGTAAGAAATGCACGCGTACAGCCAAGTGCTTCATCGGCCGCCATCCAGGCACAGGTAGCACCTTCACTAGGGGCCCTTGTGTCTCCTCGAACCATACGAAGGCGCCTGGCCAAAGGACTGCTGATATCGCGGCACAAATTACGTGTGCTGCCCATGACGCTCACCCATCGACGCCTCCGTTTGGAGTTTTGCCGCGCACGAGGAAACTGAACTGCATCGGAATTGAACCAGGTCGTCTTTAGCGACGAATGCAGATTCAATCTCAGCAGTGACGACAATAATGTTCGTGTGGGGAGACCCCGTGGTGAACGCCTCAATCCTGCCTTTGCTGTACAGCCACACACCGCTCCCGCAGCTGGTGTGATGGTAATCCTGCAACCACATGTGTTGCCACTCGTGCAAACTCCCAGGAGTCATTTTTCAACAAGACAATGCTCGGCCTCATACGGCAAGGGTGTCAAAAGACTGTCTCCGTACTGTTACTACCCTTCCTTGGCCTGCCCGATCCCCAGATTTGTCGCCACTCGAGCATATCTGAGATCATTTGGGATGGCGAGTTAGGCATCCTAAGAGTTTGAACGAAATAGAGGCAAGGCTACAGCAAATATGGTACGAAATGTCTCAAGATATCATACAGAACTTGTATGCCTCAATGCCCAATCGTATTGCATCGTGCATTCAAGCTAGAGGGGTTCAACGAGGTATTAACTCCTCCGTTCTCTTGCCTCTTTCTCCGAAATAAATTATCCTTCTTCTTTGATTTTCTAATCATTTACTTATATCAAAGTAGTCAATACGTATGTAAAATTTCGTTTAATTTTGACGACTCCTTCTTGGTGCGCAAATTTTTTTGTCCATGTATATATATATATATATATATATATATATATATATATTTGTCCATGTATATATATATATATATATATATATATATATATATATATATTTGTCCATGTATATATATATATATATATATATATATATATATATATTTGTCCATGTATATATATATATATATATATATATATATATATATATATATATATATATATATATATATATATATATATATATATATATATATATATATATATATATATACATATATATTTATTTATATATACATATATATATATATATGTAATAAAAGGGCTAAATTCCCTGTTATCAGTGTTATAGTTAGCTTAAATAATGCAGTCGTAAGCTATCATACGTTCTAAAATGGTTTATTAACGGTAGGTTGGTATTGATAACAGTTCACATCCGCTCTCCACAAGGGAGGGGGTGGACAAGACTATATATATATATATATATATATATATATATATATATATATATATATATATATATATATATATATATATATATATATATATATATATAAAATTAGAAAAAAATCGCTTCTCAAAAACTGATGAAATCCTATACTGAACAACAAAGTATACATTTTCGAATTTTTTTTTCTAATGGCTCTTACGTTCTTCACCTGGGAAGATTTCGGATTCGTTCTGTGAAAGGATTTAGTGGAAATAGGATTTTAGTTAAATGTGCCTCTGAAGAAGATAGGAAGAAATTGATGACCAATACTGGATTAGAAATGTGCCAAATGACGTCGCCGATTCGGATCCACTGGACGTTATTCGAGAGCAAAATCCAGAAATTGTTGTTTCGGATGAGTGTTGGAACGAGTCAAGATTTCGTTTTGTTCTGAAGAAATTTCAGCATGTGAGAAACGTGGGATTTGAGATTCAACCTAAAATTCGGAAAGAAGTTATTGATTTTGGATCCTTGATAATAATGTGGAATTTATCCCATGTTGAAGATTTCATTGTTATAAATAGATGTTTCTCATGTCTCGGTTATAATCACAGATCTGTGGATTGTGCAAATAAACTATTTTGCTTTTGTTGCTCCGGGAAACATAGGAGTGTTAATTGCCCCAATCCAGAAGTTCAGGTATGAATCAATTTCATCAGATATAATAAGAGAATTAAAAAGGTGGTGCTAAAAAGGTGGATGTTAAGCTTAAGCCTTTTTCGACTAGCTGCTCGTGAGAGGTCAAATAGCTGCTCGAATCGACTATGACTAGTGTTACCAATAATTTTCTGAAATTTGTACAACTGAATTTACTTAAGTCAAAGAAAGTGTGGGGAGAATAGTTAGCGACTATATCAACCTTCATCTATGAAAAGCTACCCCACCATAGAATCGAGTTAACATGTCTTATATACTGTTGTTACTAATTCCCATCTGGTCTGACGGTGTCCAGATCAATAAATCGGTTGACTTTTAGGAAGTCCGAAACTAAAAGAGGAGAGGAATGAATGTCGTTCCAGTCCAGCCCTAAACAGATCAAGATATGCTCAGAAGATGCCTGGTTTTGTTGGCATTTAGGGCAAAGAGGAAAGATCTTTTGATTGGCAGAGAATGTGAGACTTTTCAGGTGTCCACTGGCCAGTCGGGATAAGCAAGTGTTGGTCTACCTGTCACCAGGAAGAGATAGAGAGAGTCCTGGTCTTTTTGCTTTATACCAGTGGTGAAAGGAGGAAGCAGCCACTTTTGTTTGTTCTGGGCTGTTCTGTTGTTTGTTCTGTTCTGTCTTATATACTAGAGAATTGGAATTATATTTTTGTAGTGGTAGATACACTACAGTACTCCCCTACCAGAATTGTATCTGTGATAGAATTCAATGAACGGATACCACTAGTTGATTCATTGCTGTTTTGTGAGAAACCGGGAGAGCTGTATTAAGATCACCGTACGTTTTGCGTGCTGAATGTGAGAGCTGTATTAAGTTCAAGGTCGTATTCGCTCCTGTGTAGCCTTTTGAAGTCGTTTGTATGCAGGCCGATTTGGTTGTGTTTTATCAAGACGGAGTAGCAACAGCGCGAGAAGGTGGATAATGTCGCAGTCACAAGTTGCAAGTCAATTGTTCTAAGTGGACCTACCATCGAAGTAAGCGTGTTCAGATCGAAGTGGGCGTTACTGTCAAGAAAGGCGTATTCACATCACGTCCGAAGGTCACCAATGTGAGGTACCTTTTCCTCAACAGACATTATAAATGTTTACAATTACTATACATAAAATTATTGAAATGAGAAAGAAAAATAATCTTTAAAAATCTCAGTCATGCAAGAAACAAATAAAAAAAATTCATAATTAAATTACCAGATTAGCCCTACATTTATTAAAGTTAAAACACTTTACTTAATTAAAAAAGGCTAACAGGAGAATGACAAACTTCAACCATCACAAAAGTCATTACAATCGGTCAAGAAAGAAAACCAAAATCTCACTTACTTTAAAATTTGAAATTTCCTGAAAGTTGTTTGAGAACACTACTTTAGTAGATTAATAAAAATTATCCAATGAAAGTTCAAATTGAAATTTACTGGTAACGACTGTATTTGATTGGGTTACTACTGTAATTCTTCGGTCCACCGTTGTAATTCTGCAGGTCACCATTATGTAAGAACTAGTATTACGTTCTCACATTTAAGGGAACCAAAGACAACACGATTAAAATCAGAGGATAAAAATAAAAGAAATTATTTTCCGGAAAAAGGTACAGTCACAAAACTGACTGATTAACTTAAAATAAATTAAAATACAAAAGTGTACAACACGCTGAGTAGTAGTAAATACTTTGTGATTTTACAGAGATATATATGCTGGGAAAAGTGCGCGATAACAAAAATGACATCTGTATCTTGCAGTCGGTTACAGCTAATTTCCGATAGCAAAAAGAAAATCAGGATGTGCTCGATGACAGGTTGCAGGTTCGGTATTGACTTCGAACTAGCGAAGTGGAACTCTACAAAAGCTACTCAGCAGCTTATTCTAAATCTTGAATGTTATAATGTTGATGTGTCTCTTATTCAAGAATCATATTGTTTTAAAGGAAATCTTCTTGGATTTCCGAATACATATAAAAAAAATTTATGATATAAATTCAGAGATTATTAAAGCAGCTATTGTTGTCCGTAATGGTGCAATTACTGTGTTTTCCGATCCTAAAAATTTTGATTATAATTCTGCTTTTATTGAATTTTATTTATTTATTTTTTTGTTTTTTTTTTGTGTAAACGAATTTACCCTTTTCTCTTATTATATTGAACCTTCAGTTAATATCGATGCTGATCTTAGAAAAATTGAGCATACTTTTGCGAATAAATTTTTAAAGAGACCGTTTTGGAGCTTGAATGGTAAATCTGAAGTTTGGTTCATTCCTGTGACGGACGCCAGAGGTATCAAGCTAAGCGAATTCTTCAGAACGTGGTAGCTGTTCACGATAAATGAATATTGCGGACCAACCTTTTGCGTGGCACAGGGTTCGAGCTACATTGATATTACTGTTGTTGGACTGGAAGTACCTGGACTTATTGAGAATTGGTTTATACCAGAGTACGATTCCCTTTCTGGTTATAGGATGATTTCTTTTGAACTGGAAATACCTAAAACAGGCAGACAAAAACAATTTCTGCAAATACAAAACTTATTAAGAAGGCGAATCGGAAGATTTTTCATTCCCATTGCACTAATGCCGAAAAAGCCATACTAGTGTCTCTGCATAACTAATTGTACTTAGCCGGCTGCTCTGGAATGTTGTGTTCAAAATGTGCAACATTTAATTATCTCTGCCGTTGAGAAATCAATCCACTTAAGAATGAGTGGTCTGCACAAAGTCTCCTGGTGGACGGTAGAAATTTTCTGCATGCGAAAACAGTTGAATCCTGCTAGAAGACGCAACCAAAGAACGAATAATCCCACTTTAAGGGAGATCTATAAACAGAAGTATATTCAAATTAGAATGAATTATAATTCGAAACTTGAATAAAGCAAATTGGTATCTTGAAAAAACTTTCTTGCTGATATGACTGTGCAGAATGTTTGAAAGAAAATTTATACTCATTGAGTTAAAACCAATATCGCTTAAATACTTGAAATTTCAGGAATTGAAACTTCCTCTGAACGCTTTACCCTATCTTTTGAAAGCACTATTGATGTTATTTTAAATAAATCTTTCCCTCGTTATTCCAAAAGTAATGACAAATCAGACCATGGGGTTTTACGTTCAGAAGTTGAACTTGTTTATGATAATGATGATGATGTTCCTTTTTCAAGAACAGAAATTGACTGTGTTATTGACAGTTTGAGCTTAAATAAGTCCCCCGGCATCGACAGAATTTCTAATGAACTGATTCAAAAGTTTCCTGAATGTTGCCCTTCTGTTTGTTCTCTTGGCTATTTTCACTAACTATTTAAAATTTGGAGTTTTTTCAAAGATTTGGAAGAGAGCCAAAATTGTACTCCTTCCCAAAAGCAGTGAATTGTCAAGGGCTCATATCAAAAATATTCGTTGCATTAGCTTGCTCCCTTGTTTGAAAAATGTTTAGAAAAACTTTATGTTACTAGACTTAACCATTTCTTGAGTACGTCTTGCCTTTTAAGTGACGATCAGTTCGGCTTCACACCTCAAAGGTCAGCAGAAGACGCCTTGTCTCGCTTTTGTGATATTGTTGAGCAGGGTAAATTCAAAAATCTTATTACTTTTCTTGTTTCTTTGGATATTAAGATTGCTTTTGACAATGCATGGTGGCCTAGCAGTTTACATTTGCTCGGAAGGTTCAAAGTATCTGAAAACATCGTTTACCTGATTAAAAGCTTTTTGCAGTGCCGATCAGCTGATGTAACTGTGGGTAATGTCACAAAAAATATTGTTTTGGAAAAGGGTTGTCTTCAAGGGTCAGTAATGGGGCCTTTTGTGTGGAATATTATAATGAATGACCTTCTTAGTAATGTTTCAAAATTTCAGAAGTGTTATAAGATTGCTTTGGCAGATGACTTACTGCTTATTATCTAGTGTAATAATTTTCAGGAAACTTGTATTTTATAACGAAATATTCTTGACTATATTTTTAATTGGGCAAAACTTTATAAGCTTTATCCTCTAAAAACGCAGGTTATGATGATTCATATAAAATCTATTATAGATCAAAGTATTAACTTAAATTTAGCAGATGTACAAATGATAGAAGTGAAGCAAATTAAGTACTTGGGCATTATTGTTGATCACAAATTGCAGTGGAAGTTTGTTATGTTAGTTATGTATGTAGAAGTTAAGTTATGAAGCAGTATTTGCTATTTCTGGTCTACCACCTATTGATTTAGCTATTGTGAACTATCTTAAAGTTAGAGAAAACTATTTGAGTAATTGTCGTGACACCCTTGATGGGAAGCTACCGGCTTCTTTCTTGCCACATCCTTCATGCCGGAAGTCCATCACGCTTGTGTCGTATTCCAGGAAAACCCTTATTGAATGCAATACTATTTGTTACACAGATGAAAGTAAATTGAATGGGAAAGTTGGACTTGCCTGTGTAATTTATAAAGACGGCGAGAAAATTTTTTTTTTTCCAACATCGAATAAGAGACGAGTGTTCAGTTTTTCTAGCTGAACTGCTGTGCATTACTTTTGTCGTAAATTTTATTAAAGACTCTATTGTGCATAATGTGAATCATAGATATCTTGTTTGCTCTGATTCACTTTCTTCTCTTCAGCTACTGTTTAATACAGTTACTGTGGGGAAACTCGTTGTCGGCATTCAGTCCATAGTGCATGCCTTTGATGGTGTCGCTAACATCCATTATGCTTATGTTCGAGGCCACAGTGGTGATTTCGGGAATGATAGAACAGATCAGTTAGCCAAAGATGCGACTCGCCTTGATATTGATTTACCTATGTCTGTCCCGCTTTCACACAGGAAACATGTTGCTTCGGAAAAAATTGTTTTGGACAGGAACTAAGAATATTCACTAAAAGCTATGTGGACTAAAAAATTCTTCCCAACTATTTTTCATCGGATAAAGTGTAAAACTTTTTCTACTGACTTTAAGCTGTTCCAGATTCTTACTGGTCACGGTAATTTTAAAAGTTACTTGCTTAAGTTTAATTTGATTAATGGTAATCTTTGCTCATGTGAGCAGGACTCTAAAACTGTTGAACATATTATTTTTTATTGTAAGCTATACTCAAGACAAAGAAAAAGTTTAAAAAAGGAGTTGTGACTTTCAGGTATTTATTAGTTACCTGTTTTATCCTCTTTAGTAATGTGCACTGAATACCTCACTATTTTGCGAAAATTTGTATACAGCTTAAACCTTTAATTCTTATTCTGTTTCTTTGTAATTTTTTTCTTTTTCTTTTGTACTTTATCCACTTACTTCTGTAAGCCTCATGTTATACATTTTGAAGAATGAGGAGTTGTTTAAATAAAACTTAATTTAAAAATAAATCTATACAGATTAATGTACTCTTATATAGGACAAAGTATTTTATGAGCAATGTGCCGTTTATGGTTCTCGATGATATGAGTTCAGGAGGAAGTAGCTTGATTGTGATAAATTTTAAATATCGTGAGTTGCCTCGAGTAACAGCACTATTCCAGATGATACTGAATAACAGTTAAATTTAATTTTGATGGGATGAGCTACTAAATACGTCTTTTACTTAATTTAAAAACGTAAAGCCACCGGAAAGGGCAAAAAGTAATAATAAGTAAAAAGAACTTGAAATTATTTTAGCTTCATTATTAGTGTCGGTATTTGTCGCACAGTTTTGTACATGATTTTGTTGCGTTGTGCAGTACTGATTTATTTATGGTTATTTTTTCACCCCGTCCGAAGAGTGAGTATTCACCTATTTAACAAATAAATTATTCCTCTCTTTCTAAAAAAATAAATAATAATTTTATGGAACTCAATAAATAATTTGGCATTTACAATACGTGAAAAATTCTATTATATTTTGTAACATATTTGTAAATTTTATTTATTTGAATGAGTTATACATTTTTTTAAAAATTTATCATAATTTTAAAATTTTTTAAAAATACACGCAAAGTTCAATTTTGGTATATAGGTAAAATAATTGAGTTTTTTGGAACGTAAAAAATATTTCAAAATACCAACTAGTGATTTAATATTCGATAAGAAAAATGTGTTCGTAAGCTTAACCATGAAAAAAGTAAAACCTCTTTAGTTTCATTTACGCAATTTACTTAAAATATTTATGCGCAATCATTGAAACCTGAAAAAAGCAATCAAATTACTCTAAACAAAAATATAATACTTGATCTAGAGATTATACCAAGAATTCATAAAAATTTGTTTAATAAGAAAAATAATGAATAGTACTACTCTTAATTCACATTGGTTTTATAGCTATTTTATCTTTTTCATCACTTATATCATTATAGTACTATATAGGAATGATGGTTAAAGTGCAAGTTGTCATAAATAATTTATTCTGAGCATTAATTTAGAATGATATGTCAAAACTAAATGATTGAACAATACAAAAAATGATAAACGCATGAATAAGCTAGTTTGTATGTATCGTCCACTTTACCTATAAAAATGTCCACAAAACTTTTTTTTTAATCATAAGTAACGGATTCCAGTGCATTCTAACTGTCTTCGTAGTTCTATAGGTAAAGTTATATTGCGTACATTTTTTTATTATTATTTTTGAACTTTTCAAAAAAGTGGTTTCTAAAAGTCTTACATTTAGTATAATTTAAAATTTTGATTTCATATATATATGTATATAAATTTCCATTTACATGCAGTACTTTTAGTACACAGTAATACACTAATCGTAGTACTCTTAGTAAAGTATCCTTTTATTTGTTAAAATTTTTTTAGGCGTAATTGCAATTTTTTAATTACTATTTCCAGCAATTATTTTCATTATGTTTATTGAGAAAATAACAATAAAAATAATTGTCCTATACTTTTGTAACTGTTAAAATGATTTCAAGTTTACAATAATTATGCTGAATAAAAACCTTATTTTCAGCAACAAAAGCTTTTAACAAGAGCTTTTTCTCGCTACACCGTATATATTTTCCATTATGTTAACGTTCAAACATTCCATAAATCATTTTTTCCATATATACAATCCCCTCAATATTCTATTTAGTTAATTTTTAATTAGTTTTATTAGTTTAGTTAATTTTTAATTAATTTTTAACTAGTTGTTTTTTTAATTCTTTGATTCAGAATTTTTATTAAACATATAAATGAAATATATTATGACAAAATAAATGAAAAATATTATTTTAAGCATTTTAATAATTTATCGTCATGACATACAGCATGAAATACCACATTAGAGGCAAAATCTTATAAACAATAATTTCTCAAATAAGCATTTATTTATACTTATTTAAATTCAGTAGAAACAGTTATTCCTCAATGAAATTTCTTTTATTTATGAAATCAATTATTGATAAATTTTTGAATATAAACAAGAAAAAAAAAATTTCGAATTACATTTTCGGATTTTATGCTTTAGAATAAATATGATTTCGATATCCTAACCAATATTTTTTAGAAACTAAAACTATAGTTAATCATTAAAGAGTACCAAAACTTATTTTTACTTATAATTTGGGAGCGAGATAAAAAATATTAACGAGACACCGCTGTTCCATCTGCGTCAAAGGGTTAAACCAATGTTTAAATAGTTTATTTTTAAAAAAAATGTAAGTTAATTACAACGTGAATAAAACAGAAATAAAGCACAGAAATAGACATACTATAATTTCTTTATATATAAACGAAAACCTTTCTCAATGACTGAACACCAAATAACTGTAGAATAGTAAAACACATGCAAATTGGTAAAACCAGTAGGGGCGAAACCTGTTTAATCTTGTTCCACTGCCCTTACTGGTTAAATAAGTATGCACGTGTTTATCTATTTACTTTTCTATTGTCATCAGGTGTTTAGATATTAAGGAAATTTCCATTTTACAAAGCATTTCTCAGCATTTGCCTTTTTGTTATTTATTTGTGGTTCATTTAGTTTGTCTTTTGCTTTAGTCTACGTAGTACAAAGTATACTAACTTTTTTATGGTAAATCATTTATTATAAAAACAAATATAATTTTTTATAATTTATTTCCTTTACTATTTTATTTCCTTTTTTTTTTCTGAACCTTGATAAAATTAAATGAATGTTATAAGCATACCGTAATACTAAACTTAGGCATTTATTTCAAGGAATTTAGAAAATATTAAATATTCAAATTTTATTTGACTTTGTTACATTGTACCTGATTGTGATTTCTTTTTATGTCTAATTGATATTGTATTCTAAAATTCAGTAAAGCAATCTTTTAATTTTAGTTTGATTCATCCCTTCTCATTGGTGGATAAAAATGAACTACATCAAAATTCTAATGCTAGTTACTATTTTCGTAACAATAATAGGTAAGTTCAGATAAATTTCCAAAATTAATAATGCACGATAAACCAACGAAATACAAATACCTAAATATACTGTATAGTTCATTTAAATGCATAAAATTACCATGCTTTCATCGTAATCCTAGTACGCTTTTCTACACACCTTGGTGTTCATGTTTCTAAGTCTTATTGTTTAATTTTTGAACAGCAAAATGGAATGTACCGTTAAGTTGAACGTTAAAAAATAGCGATGTTGGCAACCCTTATGATTTTTTAATATAGAGAGATAAATAAAAAAACAAAACGTGCTTGTTTTTGTACAATTCCATGTTAAAAAACTAAAATAACAGATTAGGAATATAAAAATTTAACATCTCAATTTATTTGAAGCATAGTTATACAATATTATTAGATTTTGTTTTTTCTTCGTATATTAATTTCTTGCTCTTTTTTTTTTTAGTAATATTTAAAAAAATTAAACTGTGCTTTGTATTTATAAATTATTTGCAGGATACAAATTCTCAGGCCTAAAAATTAAAGCTTGATAATTAATTAAACAAAACTAAAAAAAATCTGACTTTTTCTGTAGAACTAAGCTTTTAAGACCATGTCTAGCAATTAGGTTAATCACCCAGGTCCATTAAAATTTACTGTAGATAAAAATCGAATTAATTACTAATTCAAATTGATTAAATTTTTAACTTTAAAAGGAAATTTATGTAAAACTTATTCTTTGCCTAATTTTAAGGACTTTGTTCATTATAACTAAGAATAGATTGATCGTTGAATCTTGAGCAAAATTATATTAAAATTCCGTATCAGTGTATTACTTTTCCATTTGAAAAATTGGATTAAGAAAAACTCTTCAGCCGAGACTAAAATTGAGTGTGTTAAAATAATGTGGGTAAATAATCTGGGTAAAAAATATTGAATGACTGACTAATATATTATCAAAACTAAAAAAAGCATAAAGCCATGTCGAGCTTTTCGCGTAAATTTCTTAAAGCCTGTTAAGCTTTTTTGCATACTTATACAATCCCAAAAGCAGATTATACAAATGTTTATAAAAGAGCTTAACGAATTTATGACACGTAAGTTTCTGAAGGTTAGTTATATTCTTGTCGTTATTTTTCTGCAATACGGAAAATTTTGTTATGTTAAATATGAAGAAAATTTATTTTACTAACTTTCATTCAGAGATTATACACAATTCTCGTAACAATAGTATCAATGGATGTTAAAATACACTATTCAGAATTTCTCGGAAAAAAATTGTTGAATAACTATTTATTTGATTGTTATTCTATCATATTCAAATAAAACTGTCAAATAACTATAAATAAGATGGTATACCAACTATTAACTTTGATAAAAACCGTTTTTTAACTCTTTTTACTTTATACGGTTAAATAACCACAATTTCAACGCACCAACTAAGCCTTCCTAATAAAACCACTTATTTCCTTGCAGCTGGGTTCATATTAAAGTCGAAAGGGCAAATCTATTTTTGTTTTCATTAGCAAACTGGGGTTTGAGTCCCAATGTCCGTAATTCTTTTCAACATATGAAGAGTTTTCAGCGCCCCGCACTTCCCGATTTCTGACTCTGGACTATTAGAAAACGATACACTCATTCATGCATAAATTGATGTACCAAAAAGCAGTTTGACCGTAATAGTTTTTTAACCATACTAGCTGTAAACTGCTTAAAAAAGCTAAAGATAAAAAAAAAAATGTTTTTTTACCGTAGACTTTATGGTTAATTTGCTTAACAGACTGCTGCTGGTTTTATCATAATTTTAGAATAAAAATTATAACAGTGTACTCAACAGATGTTATGACCTGGTTTCAGTTACGGTTTCTTAACGGATTGAAAACATGCATAAAATTCTGAACAAACGTAATCTTTCTGTTATTGGTGATTTTTATGCACTGGTAAACGTCACCTTGTAAGTAAATGAAGAAAATGTTACAATTATTATTTTTTACAATCATTCATAAGCTGGTTATGCATATTTCCTTAAACAAACGATTTATTTTTGTATATATAATGTAAGTTTTTACATTATTTTTATAAAAAATAATGTAAAAACTTACAAAAACGTAACTTAACGGATTTATGATGCATAGGTTTCTGGCTTTGAGTGACATATCTGTTAGACATTTTCCTTCATTCTGTTAAAAATTAAGAAACTTTTATTATAAAATTTTTAATAAGTATTTCATTTACTTTTCAATTTTATTTTTATTTTTCACGTATTGTTTTTACTTCTAGCCTCTGTCATTGGTGCGAAAAAGTGTGAACATCCGGAATGCAAAAAGAGCTGCATTTGTAAAGGAAATCCGCACGGCTTTTGCAAACGAAACAATTGTGTTTGTGCTGGACCTGCGAAACCTAAACGTCCTAAAACTACGACTAAACGTCCAGCATATTGTGAACCACCGACTAAAGCGACTACTACTCGGAAAACCACTCCCAGTCCAACTCCCAGTCCAACTCCCAGTCCAACACCCAATCCAACACCCAGTCCAACACCTAGTCCAACACCTAGTCCAACTCCCAGTCCAACTCCCAGTTCAACTCCGAGTCCAACTCCAAGCCCAACTCCCAGTCCAACACCTAGTCCAACTCCCAGTTCAACTCCGAGTCCAACTCCCAGCCCAACTCCGAGTCCAACTCCCAGTCCGACTCCCAGTCCGACTTCCAGTCCGACTCCCAGTCCGACTCCCAGTCCAACTCACAGTACAACTCACAGATCTACTCCGTCTTTTTCTCTACAGCCAGCTAAGTCCCAGAGAAATCCAAACACGTGTATTATATATCCAATTATCAAGTGGATATTCGGAAATCCAATTATCAAGTGGATACACGGAATATTCAGATGTCTTTCAGACGAATTATCAAAAGTCTTCTAAGTCTATGGATTTGGATATTTTTGGTGTCTCTAAGATATTACTTAAGAATATCTGGTAGATATGGATAATTAGATATTGTCGAGTTGTCCAGATATATATAAGTCTTATATGTAGAGATTTTAGATATCTCTTAGATATTAGCTATTGATTTGTTTTAGATTTGAATATTTTGATGTTTATAGCATGCTTAAGAGATATTTCAAATCATTCTTAATATCTGACACTGATCCAGTTTTTGAGTATCTCAAAGACTTAACTTTTTGGACATTATCAAGATTTGCATAAGGCAAATCTTATTAAAAATTATTTTAAATAGTTGTTGTACTACTATTTAAAAATTATTTTAAATAGTAGTTAAAAAGTATTATAATAGTTGTTATTTTAAAAATTGTAAACTTTTCAATGATTTTCTTCAATAAATAAATGATTATTGTTATTTTTGTTTTTAATTTAGGCTCTAAACCAATAATACTTTAACTGAAAGCCAATTATTTTTACTTTAACGCAATTACTTTTTATTTACTTTTTCAGTGTTAACAAATATCGGATTTCCAATTTTCATATTCTGTTTCTCTTCCTATTTGACTTAAGTTTAAATGTTTTCCCATGTTGTGTATAGAACAATTAAATTCAACTTATGTCATCTATTACTGAAATTAGGAATGGAATTATGGCAATTTAGCACTATCAAAAAAAAATATTACTTCAATTCCAGTGTTCCTACATACGATTCAATATGCAATGTATGATTGAATAACTGTTACAAATTTGCATCTGTTCTGAGATAGTATGCTATAAATAAAAACAATAAGCAAACACTAGTTGTTTACAATTACTACAGTCACTACAATTTCTTTTCTTTTTCAAAAATATAATTCATCTATTAGTATATAACTATATAAAAATGAATTTAGTATTTTCCATTTTGCCGGCATAATTAAATTCAGATATTTTATTTATTTATTTGCTTTCATTTTTAAAAAAAAATATCCATCAGATAAAAAATAAAAATAAATAATAATAAAACTAAAAATAAATAATAATAAAACTAAAAATAAATAATAATAAAAATGAAAATAAATAATATTAAAAAAAAAAACATTCAAATTTCTTGCGTCTGGTGACTTGGCTTTGGCGTCCATATCGCCAGTGCCGTCAAAACGGACAAGTATCATGAATTTTTACTTACCTGCGAAAAGCTAATATAAATATGATTTTAATAAATCATTTTATCTAACCACTTGAAGTGTCCTTTTCCAGAGTATTAACAAAATGTGCATTTTCCATTGCTTCTCGCAACTTTTTTGTTTTAACTTAGTTGTATTATTCTACTTAATTAAGTATATAATTCTTCACATTTATAAATTTTTTTTTGTTTTCAACCTGAATTTAGTTCTGCTGTCGTGAAGATTTACGTATCATGATCTGTAACTAAAAAATAGCCAAAGGGCAGCTGCCCATAAGAAACTTAAAAAGGAAAAAGAAGGGAAAAAAAACACCATTGAAGGGGACTGACTTGGAAGCTATAAGTCCTGACGAATCCCAGGCGAACCCCAACATTTTCTTTTCAAGGTTAAGTTTTTTTTTTTTTTTTTTTTTTTTTTTTTGGCAAGCTTAAATTTATTTGGTGTCTTGGCTATTGCAGTTGGTGCGACAGATCACGACACTGAAACACGAGTATCTGAGTTTTTCGTTCCGTTGCATGTTTAAGACATTTAGAGGTACTTCATGAATTAACGCCGATATCGAAACCTTAACTAAATAAGTTAAATTTTAAGATTTGGACTAAGAAAGAAATTGTTAAGCCAAATCTATAAACATTACGTTTTACGATTTTGTGGATTTTTGAAGTAGATAAGTGTTATAAATAAAGTGAGCTAGCGTCAATGTCACACTGGTCTACCCATAAACCTCCTAACATGCACATGTCTTATAAAATACTCTAAGTTCTTAAAAAACGCTGTAAATGACTCATTTTATTTTTTGAAATACTAATTTTTATAAAAAAAAAAGGGTGCTGTTTATTTAAATTGTTACTAGCTGGATTTAATCGAAATTCTTGTACTGATTCTTTTTTCTCTCAAGATTTCTTATCATACAAAATAGTGAAGACGAATTTTGGAATTTGAAATGCATTTAGATATTTAATCTTTTACCTATAAGAGTCACTATTTCTTCAAAGATGTCGAATATTACAGATGTATTAAATAGAATTAAATAAGAATAAAGAATAAAATTGACAGAACTAAGTTTTTTTTTTCTTTTCATTTTCGCATTTTGGCAATATTTGATTACTCAGTGTCATTTGTATCATACTATCTTTATCACTTTCCAGTATTTTATAGTTTTGTTCCGAATATTAAGCAAATTTCATTGGATTATTAAACACCAACAGAATACGAGTTTTTCGTACCGAGTAAAAAAACGAATCTATAAATCAGAACTGAACAATACTGCAAAATTGTGCCAACAATTGAACGACAAAAACCGACATAATAAAGCTTAAATAATATCAATATTTTTTATTTATTATTATTTGTTGCGCATACGGGTGGATTCACGTTAATAGATTAAGTAAAAAACGGATTTAGTAATTAATCTCATAAAAAAAATAATATTAACTAGATTCAGCATGATTACGTTAGTTACTCATATTTAAAACTAACCACAATGAAGTTCTCCTGTACTCATATCGTTGAGCAGCCATGAAAAAACTATTTTAGCAGTAGGGGAGAGTGGGGTCAATTGTAACAGAGTACGATTGTAACAGAGCAAAAATTTCGAGTGTCGGGTTCTAGATTTGGTTCCTAGGTAGCGCACAAGGTGTATTTAATTAATTTACATGTACACCCCTGCTGGCAACCTTTTTTATGTACTTTTAAAAGAGTTACATCACAAAAGATATTTCCTCGCTACGTAAGTACTTTTTTTGGTATTGGAATATTATATTGTAACAAAGTAATTTGGTTTAAACAAATAAAAATTATTAACCGAATATGTAAGTGGACACCTTAATTAACATTTAAAAAAAAGATTAGTTTTGTTAATTGACTAGCATTGTTTTTAACAAATGAAGCTGAAATGGCGTCTTAGGGACGATTGTAACAATAAGTAAAGGGAAGAATGTAACAGCTGAAAATAAATAATCTTATGTTTACAAACCATTACTTAACTCTTTAAGAACTACCAATAGTTTTCTATATCATTTATATTATGTTACACGTGCATTATTTTATTTGTCACCTTTCACAGCATAAATTAAAATTTTTAACCACTTAAGTTAAAAGTTTAACCCTTTAGGTCTCTGCTCATTATTATTTTTACTCCTAAAATATCACTACTATTTTGATAAATAAAAAAATATATCACAACTATGATAATATGTATATAATATTCAACTATGTTTTAGTTGAATTTATGAACTGTTACAATTGACCCCGTAAGTGGGGACAATTGTAACAAGTGCGCGACTGTCAAAAATTTTTAATAACTAATATAATAACATTTAAAATAAGGTATTTATTCTTTTTTCTTGTAGAGGATAGTCTACTTTACTCGTCTGTCAATTAATACTAATAATATATTGGATTTTTGTTAGTTAAAAATAGTTAAGTAAAAAATGTTACAATTGACCCCACTCTTCCCTATCTATCATAATAATGCTCAGTATTGGTGCAGCTGTAATCGACACTAAATTTACAGTACAAACTTATAAAATACTTATATAAAAGTATATTTGATGCATATTAAAGCATCAAATCTAATTTTTACGATTCTTCATAGCAAATAAGCTCATTTTGTCCATAAAATTTGCTTATTATTTTGAATTATTTAGTTTTGTAGATACGCGTTTTAAAATCATAACTATAAGCAAAAGAAACGTATGGTTTTAGATAGCCTTAGAATTTCTTGTCTTGTGTCACAGTCCGCTTATTTATCAAGAAGACGTTGATCATTCAGATAACCTGGCATAACGAATAAAACGAATAACGAAAAAATAGTTAAACAAATACAGAAAGCGCAATAAACTTACTTTCATGATTAAAGCTATAAATAAGCAAACATCACTGATATTATCTTTAAAATGTAAATTTAAAGGAAAAGAAATATTTTAGTAAAGTATCCATTAAATAATATCCATTAGAAACAAATTTTTTCAATAAAATTAACAGTTTTAGTTATACATCTGCCATCTGCACTAAATTTCAATCAACATTCGTAATCATGCAATTCGCACCAAGTATCCATAAGGAAATATTAATAGTGTCCGTTATAGTATATCTAAAAGGAATAAATATTTTCAATAAAATGCACAGGTTTAGTTATACGTCTGCACTAAATTTCAATGAACATTCGTAATCAAGTAATTCGCGCCAAGTGTCCATAAAAGAAGTATTAGTAGTTTATCCTTAAGCACTATCCATGGTGATTATTTGATATGATAAATTGCAATTGTTTGTGGTTTGATCATATTTATTGGTGATTTGATTATATTTTACACTTTAATTTACTTGACATTATTTTAAGGTTTGAAACTTTTTGAAGCACATATTTTAAGATATCTTTCAGATCTATTCAGATAAAAGAAAT
Organism: Parasteatoda lunata; assembly: GCA_949128135.1. Taxonomy (NCBI): domain Eukaryota; kingdom Metazoa; phylum Arthropoda; class Arachnida; order Araneae; family Theridiidae; genus Parasteatoda; species Parasteatoda lunata. The sequence continues at coordinate 31,149,247 of OX421970.1, read as the reverse complement.
TTCCTTATAAACTCACAGACAACCAAAAAGGTATAAAAATAATTTTTTAAGCAATTCGATTGCTTTCTTACCGTTGATAATTTCAAATGAAACAAATAAGGAATAAAATCGTTTGCAAGTTTGTAGAAGAAAAATATTATTATAATTCGCGATCGCAACGAACTATAGGGGGTGTTGTTGTATGTGCCGAATCCCTGCGATTTCCATATGAACAGTCATTCAGTTACACTGGAGACGTCTTTAATGCAGCATGTAGCATTGTAACGTTCCATCTTTATTGTGGCTGATTAAATTTAAAAAAGAAAAATGCTTGTTTTCTTTCTTATGCAAACGAAAACAAAATGGTATCTCCTTTTTTTTTAGAGAAGGAACATCTAGAACACATCGGAAAAATATTTGTAAATAAAGAGAAAAAAAATAAGTATATTCTTATAAAAGTTCAAACCTAATGCCTGAGAAATAGTTTTACTAAATTTAATGGTATAACATGAAAGGTCCATTTAAATTTTAACGTAAAATAAAGAATGCTTACGAAACAAAAACAAAACAAAAAAAGAACTATTCTTTTTTTTGTCGCCATTTTTAGTGTTACGAAAATGCGTCTTTGGGACTTGCCAAAAACAAAACAAGATGCAATTTTATTTTTTTAAGAGCGAAATATTTTATGGAGGGAAATATAACGAAAATGTACCAATGCCCATAACATGAAACTTTATCTTAGTAAAAGTCCGTTTTGGAAATGTTATTTCATTTTGAATCTTATTTATTAGAGTTCATAATGGCTATAAAATCAGGTGAGAGAAAAGTTTGTTTTGAATCTATGCTAAACTCTATATCGGCCCATTTTCCACCAAAATCCGATTGACTACTTTGATTTTAAACGAAGTGTTTCATTTTAAGATTTTTTCCAAAAATTTTAAGTGTAGATTGGCGGCACTTAAAAATCTGCCAAATCTGTAGCTGTGGTTAATACGTAAGTACCGAATTTTTCTTCCATACTTTTCTGAATCATATTACTTCAAATATTAGAATATGCAAGAAGTATACATAAACACATAATTTAATACCATTTAATTTTTCTAAAAAAGTATTTTGACAGCAATTTTATCAAAAAATTATAAACTAAAAAACGTAAAATAAAGAATTCTTAGGATAAAAACGATTTTAAAAATTCCTCATTTTTCAATAAAAACTTTCGTTTTGTTTCTTTTTTTTTTAATTCGTATAGTATTTAATCAGACGTAAAAAAACCATTTTGTAGAGAACGATCATCAAGTAAGAAAAAAAATTATTTACAAGCAAATTTTTTATTATAAAAATCATAACACTTACCTGATTTATAAGTCCGGAGAATTCCAAAATGATATGTTCTTTGTTTGAAAACTTTATTCTCAAATAATATATACATAGTTTATCCCTTCATTACTTTTAGGTAACATACCACACATCAAAATTTTATAATTGTAAGATCTCGATATGAATTTTAATATGTAGCTTAAAAATAGAATAGCTGAATTCTAGTTGAAATTCTTTCAAAACTAAAATACACTTACCAAGAAAACGATAAAAATTTATTTATAATCAGCACAAAAGATACTTTTTCAAGTAATTCGGATTATTCTTTATTGTTGTTTTCTGAATTATGTAGATACAGAAATATATACTATTCTATGAAGAAGAAGAATATTCTATAACTATTACAGTTCTGTACGGAATTCATTGGAACACATTTATTCATTGGAATGACGAAAGCAATGTTGATTTCATTTTAACTTGTAATGAATTGAAGACAGAAAAATTATTTTACCGCAATACACACATCTGTAACAGCAAGTGATCATGAAATCATGTTATGTTGTTGGTAATAGAAAGGTAAAAAATATTGAGAAGTTGTTCTTCAAATGCTTGGCGTGTTCTGCTTCAATGTTTGGCATGTTCTGATTAGTTTTTTCAAGAAGTTTTATCTTTTCTTTAGGGAAATTTTGCTTCTTTTTTTATGCTAAGAAAATGGCGTCCGTCATTGCCAATGGTTATGTGGGAACTAATGCACGATATTTACCGTCTCCCGCTAGATGGCGTATCGAGTGTTGCGATCGCGAATTTGGATCAGTTTTCTTATACAAATTTAATATAGTTTGATGATGTATAATTAGCATACTTACCATAATAACATCTCATAAAACGGATAATATATTTATTGGGAAAATTATTACTTTGAGTAAATAAAAGAGACTTGGAACTATTTATTTTTTGATTCCTTTATGAAAGATATACTTTATTTTCGTTGCTCAGCAAAAAAGGTTTGAAAAGCAATATTTGCCGATTAAAAATAAATATCTGTATAAATAAATTATAAAATTATAAAATCTAGTGCTGCATTTAAACTAAAAACAGAATTTTAATTTAAATGTTAAAATTACTACTCATTGTGCATCATATAACAATATTTTTTAGTAATTTCGAAAATGTATTTAAATATTTTGGAAAATGCAGGGGACAAAAGTAAATAAACTTTTTGCAACATTTGAAATATATTTTAAATATCAAAAAGAAATATTGGACGAATTGTTCCGCCCCTTTAGATTTGTTGAGATCATGCGATTGACCACAATTGAAAGTAAAAACATAAGTATAAAAATATTATATAATTTTAAGTATTAAAATAATATATAATTATGTAATGATAATTTTATTTATTTGTCAATGCAAGTAATACAAATTAACACTAAAAAGTAGCTTATTACTCTTCCTTTTGAAGACAGTATATAGTTGAAGAATAAAATCACTACTTAAATACTATCCTTTTCTTTTTCAAAGTAACAAATTCATTAAAAATAAGAAATTTCTACTAATCAAAATTGCAAGCTCGGAAAAGTGCAATTTTTTTAAAGTTTTTTTCTAAAGAATGATACCGTTTCGTCAAAAGAGTCCGTAAAAAAATTACTAAATTGCGGTTAAAGAACCACAAAGGCAACCCTTCACTTCAACGATCAGTACAACATATACCCGAAGCAATGGCACTTAACATTTAAAAAGAAAAATCAATGCTTGGTGATATACCGGGCAGGGTACGACCTAACCTTAAGCATCAGCGTAAGGTATACATAACAGTGGCACTTAATCTTAAAAACATCAGTGTAGGGTTATCCGGGCAATGGCACTAGCATTCTTTGTTTTAATTTCATAACCGGCGTTGTACAGCTGATACAATTTCGATTTATCGAGTGATGTTCAACTTCGTGGCCTTATAATTAAGTCAACCCAGAAGATAAAGGAATTCCTGGATCAAGCAATGGGACTAGCCTGCGTGTTGCACTTTTTGGTGGAACTAACCAGTAATTGCGTTTCATGATGAGGAAAACAACGAAAATTTCCCTGGGTTAGCTCGACGACAAAGGGATTCTTACCTATGATTTGTCTACAACTGAAGATATTTTGCGTCACCACTGTGGTAGGTGCGAGCCGGGAGCAGAATTTGTATCAACCAACCACTTCTGGGGATGATACGAATCAGATTATTCAAAATAATAACAGGGATTATTATGTTTGATGTCTGATTTAGCAAAAGAAACTAAACCATCACCAACGACCCTTTTGACGGAAGAGCATCAAAATAAATAATAAGATAATTTTTTATTACAAATCATCAAAAGAGAAGTTCAAAGTATACTGTTACTGTTCTGTTTGAAGGTATTACATGGTTGAGAAACGTTGTTATTATTCCATATTGTTCCATTTGAAGGTGGTATACATAGTTGAGAAGCTTAGTTATTATTCCATATTGATTATTTCATATATTTCCATTGGAAGGCAGCTCTTTGCTGAGAAATTTAGTTATTCAACATTGTACCATTTAAAGGTAGTATACATAGTTAAGAAGCGTAGTTATTATTCCATATTGTTCGAACTTTTTATAGTGTATGTCGACAAATATATAAATGTTTCGTTTTCCCCATGCGTCAAATTTATCTACTAAAATAAGAATGAATCCAAAAAGATCACCATGCGAACTACGAACAAGAAAACTACACGCTATCATATTAGCATTTCTGACTGCAGATTACAGAATGAGTATTTCAAAGAGTAACATATTGCTGCTGTTCCATTTAAATGCAATTCATAGTTGACTGAAGAATTTGCTATTTCATATTATTTTCTTTCTGCATTGCATTTCCATGAAAGCCATATTCTCAGCAAAATTTTAAGCCAAATATATCATCATTTGACATATCTGACTACAAATTATCATATTTTGCTTGTTCCATTTGAAAAAAAATACATAGTTGAGAGTTATAATTATTTTCCAAACAATCCGAAATTTCTATTATGCAAATCAACCAAAATGCAAGTGTCCAATTTACATATACAGAAAAATTTGAAGCTGAAAACTATCTTTGATATAATTTTTGGACACTGTGAAAATTTTAATTCTGAAATTATGGCAAAATAACCGGCAGCAGTTTGTTCATCCAATTAACCATAAAATTTATGGTTCGAAGTATTTCCTTACCTTTACGGTTTTAGAAACGTTTACAACTAGCCCGGCTAAAAACCCGTGAACGGACATTGAAGTTCAGTGGATGCGGCGCCATTTATGCATGAATGATAGTTTCTTATTCTAATGGTTTTGGGTCACTGAATAAAGAGTGCACAGAGACACTAAAAACTCTTCCTATATTGAAGAAATGGAAGAACGCTTGGCTTCAAACCCCTGTTTAGCCCGTCAGGAAATTGACTGATTAGCTCTCTCAGTTACTGTATGTACCAAGCTGCACGGAACAAAATGGCTTCATATGGTAGGCTTAAGCGTGAATAGAATTCTGGTTGTTAAATCGTATTAGGTAAAAACAACCAAATAAACTTTTTTTCTCACACTTAACAGCTTCAATATCACCTTTTTTTATGGTTATTTGACTGTTTTGGTTGAATATGCTAAAATAAAAATTAAACAAATTGTAATTTAATCATTTTTACAAAGAAATTTCTAATAGTGCAGTAAATCTATCTAAAACTTACCATGCGTCTTGACTATCAATTGGTCGAGCAATTACTCGGATAGGATTCTGATGTTGAACTAACTTCAGTTTCAGCTAATAATAAACTATAAGTGATTGAGATACCATATACAGAAAAAATGTAGATTCTTCGCATATTAAATATGTTACAAGCAGTTATTTCTAAACATGCTTTCTTTTTCAAAGATTCAAGTGCTCTAAGCCTATAGTTCTTCGTAGCCGAGCAAACTAAACAATTTTCATACAATCTTTCAAATTCAATTTTATTTTTTCTTCATTCATTTGCATAGCAGATGCCACCCACGCCAGACTGATTAAACCAAAAGAAGAAATTATTACAGTATAAACAGCTTCAAATATTAACATTCCTGGAACAGAGAAATTTGAGACAACAAACCAAACAAGATGTGAACTGATGTGGAAAATTAATGTGACGTTGACGAGAAATAAGGGCGCTGAAAACGTTGCGATTAGCTCGTGAATAATATCCAGTATTCCAAAATATGCTTTAAAATATGATGTGGGAAGATATTCTTTCTTACTGTGTTTTAACCTTTTTTCATATTTTTTTAACAATGAATTACAATTTTGATACAATACACACATAACAATGCTAATTAAACAAGGAAAACATAGTGTTTGCAAAAAATAGAAAACGGTATAAACATAACGGAGTATGTAAGATAATTTTTTGTTCACTTTGTATCCTAAGGAAGCAATAGCTCCAAATTCAAAATCTGTGACATAATAGTGAATTATTGATATTGTATTGAAAACAATTATAGAAAATACAGTAACTACAGTACTTAATTTTACCAGGATATAATTATGGATCTTATGTCGTGTCACCGAAGCAAAAAGTTGTTTTTCCAAAATCGCAATTTTTAGCAAAATTGTATAGATTTTTCTTTTTCTTCTCATCATCATTAACCACAAAATAACACAGAGCAAATTAAGAAGCGTGTAAGTTATGAAATTTTATTCCAAACATGGGAAAAAGAAGATATTGATACCATAAAGCGGTGACATTGTAGAGCGAAAAAATTACAAATAACAATGCCGAAAAAAAGTATGAAAAAAATTTAAAATAACAGTTATCTACGTCGTAATTATCAACTGTGACATCAATACAAAAAACTTTCATCATTTTCCATAAGCATCTCTGAGATTGTAACATATGTTTTATTTCATTCCTTTCAATAGTATGTTGTCTATTCATGGCGAAATAATACTTTTTTATTAATAACACAACTAGGCGGCAAGCACTTACATTTAATATTATTTATAACATATTTAATACTATTATTTTTTAATACCTCGAGCCTTATTAAAAAAATTATCTAACACCCAAATCCACTTTTATTTTATTTGTATAATATAAATTTTAAATATGAAGTTTTAATATTTTGATGTTTTACCGAAACAATATTTATAATACAATGATTCTACTAAATATTTTTATTTAAGTTTTTTGTTTGACAACTGATTCCATTTCCAACTTACTTTGCGTTTTACATTTAATTTCAACAACAGAAATGTATTGTATATTCCAAATTATTGTACATTATAAGTTTACATGTACTGAGAGGAAAATAATTTTCAAAATATTTATTTTGGATATTTTAGCGGCAAATGATGTTGTACAGCTATTTTTATTTGAAATAAATTTTTATTTGAATTTTTAAATTGTATTTAGTATAGAAAAATAGGCAAATACATTCTCTATGAATCGAAATTTAATTTATTTTAGGAGCATGACACTCAAACAACTTTTTCAAAATCAGAAATATTTTCCTCTTGAAAATCGTTTTTGTTTTTCCCTTTCAAAAAATTCACGAGAATATGCAATATCGTATGTGAACGTAACAAATGCGAGAAAAAAAGATATGTTTTCTATCTGAGGTTGAGATCATTATCATGAATCAGTAAAATTGGTAAAAAGAAAATTAACTTCTCTAATTTAAATCGATATCGTTTTTTTAATCATTAATTTGTAAAAAAAAGAATTCCCATTGAAATAATTCTTTAAAAACATATTTCAATCGACTTATGGATTTTTGGGGCAATTGTGTAAGAGGTGAAAGAAATTATTACTAATTCTCTTTTTGTTCAAAAGAAATAGAACCATTCCATGAAGATTAAAACTATGTTTTTAAAAGCATTTTTGTTGATGAAGGTACAATTATCTTAATTCAATCGATTTTCAAGTAATCTAGATTTATATTACATATTTTATTTTATAACCGTCGTTGAACAGCCGACCCAATTTCATGGGTTTACGACTACTAATGTTCAACTCCGTACACTTGTAATTTTGAACCAATCCAGAAGACAAGGAAACTCCTGGGTCAGTACCCCCAGAGGTATTGATTTGTTATGGGAACATGGAGGACTTTGAGACTCGACAGATTTAACGTGCATCAGTCACCATTTACTACACGGGGAGTCTTCGGCCGGCGAGGATCGAACCCACGACCTCTTGGACATGGGCCCAGCGCCCTACCGACCAGGCTATCCCGGCCTCTATATTACATATTGTGAAAATCTAGGAACAAAATCTAATTGATTTCACGATAATGCAAAGAATTATTTTTTAATATTTTGCCTAAATAAATATTATCGCCTTATAGCCTTTTTGAAAAAATTATAAATGCAATGCAATTATGCATACTTAAGGCTGTTTACGTCCTATAAAAAAGCATCTTTCAACGAAAAACAAGTTGTTATTCTTTTAATTATTTTGAATTTGTAGCAGTAATTTATAACTGTTTTGTTAAAAAGTTAAAGCTTGTTGTGGATCAATGGCTTGTGTAAGTCAAGGATCCACAATTCGGTGACCATGACATCGGTCATGGCTATGTAACCATAATCGCTCACAATGCTGCCTTAATTTCCCAGACAAGGTGGTCTGAAACTGGGTGGTCTTCAAGCCGCCACTGATAATTGAATCCTAGTCATTCATAACGACAGTTGAGTGCATTTACCAATGAGCTATAGTTGCTATACTACGCAAATGTGAAATTTTTTTTCATTTTTATTTACAGCGTTATCTATGCCGTTTATAGAAATGAAGTATTTCAATTTTTAAAAACAGAAGGCCTTTCTGGTATTGTTTTTTCGTGTTTAAAAATTATACTCATTCACTAAATTCCTTAAGATTAAGAAATAATCAGAAACTAAGAATTAATCGATAATTTACTTTTCATACACGAGTAGTTCGAAAAATGCTGTAAAACCTGCTTAATCTTAAAATATTAAATATTTTTAAATGAATTAATGTTATTTAATTATTTTGATAAAGACTCCATTTTTGGTAAACAGAGAATATGTGCTTAGGTTAAAACTTTATTAACTAAACTTTACTAGTTCAAATTTTTACAATACGCGTGATTGACAGATCAATTTAACTTTTTTTTTATTTTTATGTTAATACATATATTGATGTCAAACTTAGCAGGCAAGGAGAAAGTTCGTACTAGAAAGTTCAACTTATTCTCGATCCATAAGGCATGGAATCCTCTTACAAGAGGGGAAAACATAAAAAAAAATTCTATATAACCAATAATTTTGCTACGTCTCGAGATGAACAAAGAAAAAGTTACACATTGTCTATTGTGGCTGTTTTATTTTCTTTGGCAAATTACTTTTGCCATATGCTCCAAGGTGGGTTCATCCTAAAGATTCGGTTCCTAGTAGAACACCGAAGTCAAGCTTTATGAAGTGTTTAGTCTCCCGATGGCTGACATATTTGATCAGCCTGCGGAAGGACCGAGGGTGTATGGCCCTCGTTAAACTATTCTACCGTAAAATGCTCGACCTCACGCGCAAGTCTTCGGGCTATCAAAGCGTTGGCTTTACTTGCGATAACTTTACATCAGAGACTAAAGATAAATAATTTACAAAAACGTGCTCTTTTTGATTGATTAGAGCTGAAAGCTAGGAAAATATTCATATTATAATAAAAATTATCTAATTTTATGAAGATAAAAATTAAAAATCTTTTGTTGGTAGCATGTGAACCGGTGGTCGGAAGGAGTTTTAAAGTAGACAGTTAGGTCTGCCGTTTCTTCAATTCTATGTATGTTCAGTGCGCAAAAAATAAACGGACCACCTAGAATAACTTTTGATCTAAGGATGGGATCTTCACATTCGAGGACTCCATCTTAATTGTTCAAGGGGGGTTACTTCAAATACGCTTATTAAAAAGTGCAGACTATATTTTAATTTAAGAAATCAGACACAAAAACGTACTTTCTCTGAATAAACTTACCATTTTATTAACGGATATAGATTTATGACCCCCAAAATATAGGGGAAACCTCAATCTGGGAAATATTGTCTCCATAGTTTGATGAAGAGAGAGAGCGATCCAAAATTTGGACTCTTTCAAAATAATTTTACTTTTTGCATATTTTTCCATAAGCACTTTTTAAGCGAATTGAATAAATTGTCCACACATTTTAATTTTATTTAACAATAGACGAAAAAATTTGTATGGTATACAGTAATTTACATCATTTTAAAGTATCTAATTTTTAATTTCAAAATACAAAATTTGAGCAAAATCGGTTGAATAAATTCTAACAAATTGAATTTTAGAAATGTCGTGTGATTTAAATTCGATTTCTCAAGAGCTAATCAACCAATTTTGCTTAAATTTTGCATTTCGCCAAATATAAGTTGATATTTTAAAATGGTCTAAAAAATTGTATACCTTACAATTCAAAATTTTTCTACTATCATTAAATTAAATAATAAAAAATAAGAAATGTTTACTAAAATTTATTTTTCGCATTAAATTATCTTTCGACAACCAAATTTTATAATACGTTGCAAAATTTTTTTAATAAAAGCTAAAAAAAGTGTATCGAGATATACCAAAATATACAAAAAGTAAAATTAACATTAATGGGACAAAACTTTGGGTCGCTCTCTTGAGCAAACTCTGGAGACCATATTTCCAAGATTGCGGCTACCCCCTATATTTTGGGGGTCAGAAATCCGAATCCCTTGAAAAAAAAGTATGTTTATTCAGAGAAAGTCCGTTTTTGCGTCTAATTTCGTAATTTAATATATCGTTTGCACTTCTTAAATAGCGCATACATAAGGTTTTTCCTTTGAATCATTAAGATTGAGTCCTAGAACGTGAAGACCCGATCAATAGGTCTAAAGTTATTCTGAATGGCACATTTTCTAGGGGGGGGGAGGGGGTCACACTGTACACCGAAACACCAATTTGGTGTGGATTGGCTCAGAATTATGGAAAAAGATACATATACACTAATTTACAAGTGTTGACAGGTTTCACTAAACACCTTACCTTACCTTACAATAAAGCCTTACCTTATTGTTTATTTATACCTTACAAAGCACGCAAATATCAAAATGAAAAGAAGAAAAAAATGCTATAATTTATTAGAATCTCTCAAAATGGCACTACAATTTATAAAGGAATAAAATTAGGATTTCATTTTCATGTATGATTTTAAAAATTCAATGTATTTTTTTTTTAGAAGGCAAATTTTTATAACTTCATTAAAAGAATTCAAATTACCGTTTTTTTTAAAAGAAGAATAATCATTTAAAGAGATAAAAAGAGGAAAAAGTTTATGTATTAAATGTGCTAACCTTATAACAGACAATTACATATTTACAATCACTAATGGAATAACAAATATAATACTTTTAAACTAGTGTTATATTAATAACATACATGATATGATGTAAAATAAATAACGTTATTAACGAGTCGTACGACACGCAAATGCTTTTACACGTAAATGCGATTCACACATGCGTGTTTACTTCGTTTCTTTCTAAATATTTGTCTAGTGTCTGATGCAGAATGGTCCCTTTGAATCCTTGAGAGCTATTTACGCTGCATATATTTACTTGCTATCACCTCTACGCTCTTTGTGCCCATTAAGGATGCTCCTTCAATGAAGTCCCGTAGTGGACTGATCGTTAAGACACGGTTCCCTGCAGATCACCGAAGTCAAGCATCACTGGCTGCAGTCAGTGTGCGGGTGGGTGACCACTTGGATCAGTCTTCGTAGGGACCGAGGGTGTGCGGTATTGGTCCTCGTTAAACTGTTCTACCGTAAAGTGCTCGACTTCGCGTGCAGGTCGTTGGGCTACCGAAGCAGGGGTGCCATCCCCTCTGCAGAGGATCAAAATTGTGATGGCATGTCTTCGGATCATCCTCAGGGATGTTTCCCAGACCTTAGCCAATAGCCCATTGTGCTGCTCTAGTCCGACGTAAATTAACTACAACTACAACAACAACCTTCAATGAAACAGCACACGCAAATCTACCCAAAGTGTCAATCTCATTGCATGTGATTCCCACAAACGCGATCAACTTATGCGAGCTTAATTTGTGAAATGTAATATTTCACAAAAAAATCACTAATTAGGTTTTCCATTATTCGTAACGGGTATTAAAGGTGCGCAAATTGCATTCAGTAGAAGCGCTCACTAACGTTTTTGGTATTTTAGTGCATTTAGTAGAAATTGGCCTTTTAACAGCTCAGTGTAAGCCTTTAAAAGAATCATTCTTATAAGAGACAGAAATAGGTAGCAGGAAATCTCTCTACGTCTTGTATGGTTATCGTGTAGAGACCGATTGTTATTCAGAAAAGTGACCTCTAAAATGGCTACTAAACGATTTATTAAATCATCTATTGATTGGGCTGCTTTTGCTGAAAGAGTTCCTGCGAATCAAAAAGTGAAGTTCCAGCAATTTAAGGCAAAAGTAGATGGTTACACTCACAAGTAAACTTCATTTATTTCTTAACAATTATTTCTATGCAACTTAGCTTTTTCTTTCCGCCTTGTTCTAGATTTTTATGAGACTGTCAGCATTTCATCTAAAATAAACTATGGGCACTATTTACTTTGTATTTAAAAAATACTTTACTTTTTTGTGTTTAAAATTATCTTTTGCATATTTACTTCTCAATGGGTTTGCCTTTTTTGGATAAACTCTTAACCTCGGTCATATTTTCTTCTTCCTTTAGTGTGTCAAATTAAGTTTATTACCCAATTCAATTCTAGTGGAACAAAGAACTAACTATTCTCATTTAACTTATTCACTGTTAGGTTATTTAAAAATGTTTTTTTTTTTTTTAAGAGTAGGTGAGTACAGGAAACGGAAATATTTACCCGTTTTGTTTTGTGTTAAATGAATGAAATTAAAAGAAAATAGTTGCAATTTATTGTGTCTGCCTAATCGAAAAAGTACCTTAAAATGTAACTTTCTTATACCTCTTTGTGGTGTATCTATCACCATGATTATTAAACATCAATTTATTATCATATAAGACATGCTAACTTGATTCAATCTTGAGGTTACCTTGGTCTTCTTCCATGGTAGGTCCACATTGAACAGTTGACTTGCTATTTGTGATTGCGACATTATCCTCCTTATGCTTTTTCTGCTCAGTCTCATTTACACATAACGGAATCCTGCACACACTTGACTGTTAATAACACAGAAGTGACCATACATACAGCCATGAACTTAATGCAGCTCTCTCAGACTTTCACAAATATGGCAACTAGTGGTATCCATCAGGGCTGATTGTGCTCCGGAAAAAATCTGAATTTCCGGATTTTTCGCTAACCGTGATCCGGAAGTTTCCGGAGATCAAAGGTTCAAACGTTTCAAAAAATCATTGATCACAAAAGTTTGCGGAAATCAAATTTTTAAAGGTGGAACTTAAAAACACAGTTTATTTTATTTGTTTGTAAGACAAAGTCAGATAAGCTTTTCAAGATTAATATTCACTTTTTATCAGTAAATAGTTATATAATCTTAAACTCAAAAAGAAAGACATATTTGTAAATTTCAATTACTTCTCCAGGTCATCATCATAGGTATGTGTAAATGGTATAGGTATGTGTAAAATTTTTAATATTTTTTAAATAAACTAAGAAATATTGAGAAAAAAGAAAAAACCTTGTTTAATTTTTTTTTTTTGATTTAAACTTTTTTTTTTTTTTTTTCCTCAGGAAATTTTCTGGAATTTTGACTTGGGCTCACAATCACCCCTGATCCATTCATTGAATTCTATCCCGATAAAATTCTTGTAGAGGAATATTGTGGTAAAATAACCGCTTCGATTATTAAACATCAATACACTAGTATATAAGACATGCTAACTCGATTCTATCTTAAGGTACCTCTTGATAGATGGTTGGCATTGTTGATAACTACTCGCCCCACATTCTTGAAATTTTCAATGATTGTACATGGAAGACATTTACGCGGTATAGCGCGTAAAATACGCAAAAAATTGAAATCGGACGCAAAAAAATGATCGCTACGCGTCCCGCGGGACGCGTAAATTTTTGAAGAAAGTTTATAAATTTCCCGACTTTTTAATCTTTGATATCGAAACATTTTAATAAAATCGAAAAATTGGGACGCAAAAAATAAATCGGTATGCATCCTCGGTATAAAAAAAAAAAAAAACCCTGTCTCCAGAGTTAGACCAACACATGTTAGACACACAGGTGGGAAACCAGTTCTATGACTCAAAATGTTGACCATTATAGCAGGAAACATCCTACAAGACTTTCCCGCCAAACTTCTTTTCTCTGCTGAAAACAGTGACGTCATTGGAACTGAGGGACGCAGGTGTTATTGAATGGGGGGGAAATGACCGTACCGGATTTAAGTGACCTCGAATGAGCAAGTAGAAAGAAAGAGGTTGAAGGGGTGGGAAAAATTGAAGGGGTTTATTTTCAAAATATCATAGTACACACGTAGAAGATTAGGGTTGATTGGTTATTTAATACCTACGTCATGCAATCACATTTTTAGTGGCCCCTTACCCTTTATTTTCGAAGGAGGTACTTACGCACCGTTATATTAAGCTATATGTTACTTTTAGTTCAGTTAGAGTCAAACATTTTTAATGACCTGACCTACGCATCCAAACTTTTAATTTTGTTTTATAATTAATACATGTGCAATAATTAAACGATGCCTAAAGTACGTAACTTTAATATTAGGTGGAAAACTGAATTTAATTGGTTAGTCTACGAAAATGGTAAAATGTTTTGTGATATATGCCGCAAGGCACGAATAAAAAATGCATTCACCACTGGCTGTGAGAATTTTCAACGTAGCACACTAGTCCGGCATATTGACACATCGGGAAAAGACTCTTCTGCTCATCATTTACGTGCTCTTAATATATTAGAACAGCAACGGTCTTTTAAAGTGTCATCTGAAAAACAAATTGCTAATTGTGTTCAAGATTATTCACAAATGCGAACGGTCTATTGGATGGCTAAAGAAGAAATAGCAGAAGTTAAGTTCCCCGCATTAATTGAATTGCAGGTAAGTTTTTATTTTAATTATTAAAGAATTATAATTTACAAAAATTTTTATGTTTATACAAGTAATTAAATAACAGTTACGCAAGGGCCGTATTATACGGTTTGAGTCGTGACCACGTGTCAAATTTCTTTTTTAAATATTAACTTAAATGGTCATTTTAAGTATAAATTAGAAAAGTGTAATAGGATATATTTTATTTAATGCTATAAATATTAATTATTTTTGTATTTCCGCACCACAGGCCGTGATACGGAATTCAGCTTTCAATTATTCAAATAAGCGCCACTTTTTCTCTTTTAGGGTTTCCTTATAAAAAAAACAGAAAGATAGTTTTCAAAAATAATTAATTATAAAAGAACATAGTTTCACTATTTTGTCTTCTCTGTAATGCGTATTTTTATTAATTTTTGAGTTTTTTTTTTGTTCGGTTTATTGATTGGGCCGGTCGTTTACAATAAATAAGAATCGAATTGTGCCATTTTGTCTTTGCTGTAATGCGTATTTGTTTTCTCCCTACGATTTCGCTATAAAACTTTGGAATTTTTTTTGTGGGATTTTTTAAGAAGGGTAAATCGTTTAGAATAATTAAATAATGGAATTGCGCCATTTTGTCCCCGCTGTAATGCGTATTTATTTTATAGCTACGATTTCTATATAAAACTTTGATTTTTAATTTTGTGGGATTCGTTTTTACAATAATTAAATAAAGGAATTGCGCCATTTTGTCTTACACGTGATTTGTATTTTCATTCTCGCTAAAATTTCTCTATAAAAACTTTGAATTTTATTTTTGTGGGATTCATTAAAGGGGCCGATCATTTATAATACTTAAATAAGAATGGAATCTCGCCATCTTTTCTTCTCTGTAATGCGTATGATTATTCTAGCTAAGATTTCTCTATAAAAAGTTTGAATTTTAGTTTCGTGGGATTTATTGATAGGTTGATGGTTTTACCGTTTTTATCTTCGTTGTAGTGCTTATAGATTCTGTGTAGATTACATCATTTAATGATTGTTTAAATAAAATAATTGATTAAAAAAACTTATAATAGTTTTATTCCTCTAAAAAATGAATTATGTCATTTTATTTTTGTGATTAAAAAAAAGTTGTTTTTTTAAAAAAAAGTCAATGATTGGTTTGCAACTACTTATGAATTAGATTAAATTTTAATAAATTGACTACAATGAATAAGAAATTTAAAGTTAATTATTTTTTTGTACACTGCAAAATATATAATTCAATTTTAGAATTGTAATTTTTTTATTAATAGAATTTTTTTTTTTCACTTACACTTAAAAATTTTTTTTATTATTTTGTTTGTTTTATATTTATTACGACACATGTTTGGATAAAATAATTTTAAAACCCCCCTTTTTTTTAAATATTCATATATATTTTTTTTATTTCAGAAAATGAATGGGGTGAATTTTCAGACTAGTACTTACCAATCTAAACAGTCTATCTCTGATATGACATCAGCATCCGCCCAAGCTATTGAGGAACTTTTGATACAGAAATTTAAACCATCATCTTTTTTCGGAATTATTTGTGATGAGTCGTGTGACATTTCAAATTTTAAAAAACTTATTGTGTATTTAACTTACATAGATGAAGATGGGTATGGTAAAACCGCGTTTGTGGACATATTAAACATAAATGATGGAAAGGCTGATACAATTGTCAATTCTTTAAAATCTACAATGGAAAAATTAAACATTGATTTAAATAAAATTGTTGGTCTTGGCGCTGATGGTGCAGCAGTAATGACTGGCTGTAAAGGAGGTGTTGGTGTGCGATTAAAGACTGCTGGTGCAACGCATTTGCTGCAAATTCACTGTTCTGCTCACAGGGTTTCTTTGGCCTTGTCACAAGCAGCAAAAAATATTAAACAGACTAAAGACCTGGAGAATACTTTGCAGCAACTTTACCATTTTTTCGATGATAGTCCTGTCAGAGAATCTGTGCTACGTCAAATTTTTCAAATAAATGAAATATCGGAAATAAAATTGAAAGAACCCAAAAATGTTCGATGGCTGAACTTGTATGAAGCGGTGAGCGCTGTAATACAGTGCTTTGGGTCCATTGTAGAGGCACTTGAGCATATCGCCGAAAAAAAGAACGATTTAAACTCTGTAAAAGCAAAAGGTTTGTTGTCAAAAATAAAGAATGCCAATTTCCCATTTTTACTTGCGATCATACTGGACGTTTTAGAGCCAGTAAAAAAATTAAATGTATTATTTCAGCATCAAAATGTGATTTTCTCTAAGGTGAATGTAATGGTATCCAGTTGTATAAGTGTTTTAGAGAATCTTAAAGGTAATAAGGGGGAGCATGAAAATAATTATATTGAAAATTGTACTAATGATGAAGATGATGTTGTTTATCAGAATATAAAACTTGGAAAGTAAACTTTAAATGAACATTTTAAGTCTAATTTTATATCTGAAGTTGTAGGTAATTTAAAGTTTCGTTTCCCAGCGGAGTCATTAGATGTATTAAAATCACTAGATTCGATGTTAAACCCGTTTAATTATCCAACGAATTCAGAGGAATTACTGAATTATGGGTCAGAAGATATTGATTTATTGATTAGAACATTTGGAGAATTGATTTCTGGTGATAAACTTAAAAATAACTTTCAGTATTTTAAACAGATCGTATTAAACTTTAAATCTATGAGTATGAAAGACTTTCTTAGAATCTTCATCAAACAGTATAGTGATGAATTTCCAGAATTTTCTAAATTAGCAAAGATAGCCTCAGTATTGCCAATTTCATCAGCTGATGCTGAGAGAGGCTTTTCAGCCATGAAAAGAATAAAGACATGTGCTCGAAATAGGATATCTGAAGGAAAACTGAAAACATTAATGATGATTACACTTGAAGGGCCAGATATGTCAAATTCCCAAGATGTAATTATAAGAGCACATAAGATATTTCAGTCTTGTAAAATACGTAGAGGGGGAAGCAGTGTAAATAAGTAGAGAGGGAAGCACACTAATAAAAATATTTTACATAAATTTAGATTTTGTTTTATTTTATTTTTCTATTATATTTCAATATTAGCATATTACAGCATTATAATTGTTATAATTCATGTACTAATAATCTATTAAGTATTTTTCAGAAAGATTATATTTGTTTAAAAATTTATGTAAAGGACCCATTTTTTTTCAAAAGGACCCAGTTTTTTAAAAGTCATGGGTCCCAGGGACCCGGGATTTTGAAAGCCTAGTGTCTTCCCTGATTGTATTTGGTTACTGATGAAATTTATCTATGTATAACTTGTCTTTATATAGCTATAAGGCTTAACACATTGTTAATCACTAGTATCAATGAGTAGATCTGGCATTTTATTATTCCTTCATGTAAAGAAATTAATCAGTTATTAAATTAAATGTTATTTGATTGCCTTTGAGGTTTGTTCTACTAATGATGAACACATCTGAGCTTTGTCAAGATGAACTGTTTGCTCTCCTAAAACCAGTTTTAATAAAATCTTTTTTTTTTTATAAGAAAAGCAGTACATATTAACTTAGCCATTCAGTAAAACTAGATTGAAAAGATAATGTTAAACTTGATTCTAATAAGATATAAAATATTTTTTTTTTATGTCTTGTAAAGAACAGATTAATTAAAAATTAATTCGATTCAATAAAACATTGACATTAGTTGATGATACATGGATAGATAATATTAAAGGACATTTTTTCCTGTTAAAAATTATTTAATATCAATGAAAACCTTTTAATCAAAACATAGTTCAATTTCATGTGATGTTACCTACCATCATGGTTTCAAATAAAATTGTTCATGCAAGCAGTTTATTAACCACCAATGTAAGCTTCACACAATTGTGTGGTGCAAGCATGTATCAGTATTTATTTTGATCATGCCTATGGAGGATTGATTCCAGACTGTCGTTAGTTTATTATGCTAGTTTAGTATGTTATTAACACGTTGAGCACCGCATCAGCCATTGGTGGCTGACACTGGACTTTCCATTTAGGCCGTGTCAGCCACCGGTGGCTGACACTGAAATTACATTTAGGCCGTGTCAACCACCGGTGGCTGCAACTGAAATTACATTTAGGCCGCATCAACCACCAGTGGCTGACATTGAAATTACATTTAGGCTGCGTCTGCCACCGCTTGCTGGCACTGACCTTTCACATAGGCCGCAAAAAATAGCTGGCAGACAGCGTATAACATGATATCTATAGAACTATAAAATTTACTTAATTATTGTGATTTTTGGTTTAATAAATTCAATTTAGTAGATTTTTTATCCACTACTATTTTTAAACAATTCGTAGGCATATATAATTCATAATTCATTCAAAAAAATTTTTTAAAGAAAGTTCATATTAAAAAAAAAAGTCTACAGCTCTTAAGAATTAATTCAACTATAAAAATAAAATAAATATGGGACAAAATTTGGTATAACATACTGGTTTTGAATAACTTAATATAAAAATATTTCAGAAGACAAAATACATTTAATGTATATATATCATAATTTTTGAAATATGTGAATTGTTAGAGAGCTCTTTTTTAAGAATCTTTCTATCACAAATTGATGAATTCTGAAGAATCAAAATTTTGAATGGTGTCATTGGACATTTAAATGAAAATTTTGTTTTTTTTCCTTCTTAAATTTATCTACTTTTAAACTATTTTTAAAAAAAGTGATGGAAGAAAGTGACCGTAGTCAAGTCTCCATTTTTTTTGTTTGTTTCCGCTCCACATGGCAAATAGGTATTTTCAGGTCACTTGTAATATTCTATAGAAAATAATCTTTTTTTTTTCTTCCAATTTTTTGGAAAAATCTTAGAGTGCTTTGTTCAGATTTTGTAAAAGGTTAGGTTCTGCTTTTATAGAAAATTTATGACTCTATTTTTTGAATCTATAACTGTAAAATCTGGTTCTTTCTTGCCATGTTTTTAGGAATATGTAAAGACTTGTTTGTTCTTGTTTTTTGTTAAAAGAAAAAAAACTCCAATACTTTGTTTTAAAATTAAAGAAAGTATTATGGGTCCATTTTCACCATCAGAAGTTACAAGAAAGACCCATTTTATGATAAAAAAATTTTTATGAACCATTGGTTTTTGCTGTAAAATAATTTGTAATAGGTTAATTTTAACAACAAAAAAAAATAAATAATAAATAAATAAAAAATTCTGTACATGATATGTTAACAAATCCAAATTTCTTTTAAAATAATTCTTGAAAGATCTTGTAAAACATTTTCAAGAATATTTTTATTAACTAAGCATAAAATTTTTTCTATTTCATAAAATTTTATTTCTTTTACTTTTCTTTTTCAGATTAATGAGCTATCCTGAAAAACCTCCTACTATAGACTTTTCTATGTATCGCTCTCGATTGCCTTCTCCTGCTATGGTTGATGAATTTGAAAAGCAGGTTTGTTTTATGTTTTTTTTAGTTTTTGTTTAAAAAATGTGTAAATATTGTGTCTGTTTTGTCCATTGATACTTTTTCTTTTAGATAATTAAATCAGCAGCTCCCAATCTTATCGTTTATTTACAAGTAAAAATTAGTTACTACTGAACAGGGGTAAACAAATGAATATATATGTATGTATATATACACATACATACAAGGTGTTGCTGAATGCCTTGTACAAACTTAGAGGGAAGGTAGGGAAAATCGTTAGGAGCCATAGTTACATAGAAAAGCATGGACAAAAATTTCACTCTCACGCAATAAAGAAATGCTAAAGACTTCAACACAGAATGTATTGTAAAATTCTTTATTACACAATAAAAAGAGTACAGTGTATGACCTAACAATATCACAAGAGGTGTTTTAAAATGCTACCATTGGCTTGGATGAACGCACAACGCCTATGCGACTTGGACTGGTGAATCTTTTCGAAGATACCTGGCATTTCACTCTGATTATAGTAGTAGCGATAAAGATTCCTGCCACCAATCCATTTCAGAATTTACGAATGTGACATACGCAATGCTCTGAGTGGCACCCCAGAAGAAAAAAAAAATCAAGAGATAAATCAGATGATGTGGGTGGCCAAGCAACAGGACCATGACTCCTAATCCAATTGTTTTTAAATGTCTGGTCCAAATAGTCTCATACACACTTTATAATGAGATAGCGTCCCATTCTGTTTAAACTACATTCATGTGCTGGGGCATATGCAGGTTCACTCGTTAAGCAGCTCATTATTGCTCCTAATGATGTGCTCTACTTTCCTTCCGAGTTTGTACTCTGAATTCCGAAACACTTTATATATATAAACAGGTCATTAGCGTATGAAAGCGCTAATCGTTTTTTATGTTTGAAGAAATGCATGAGAGTCCATGTCCACCTACTGAGTTGGGTTTGGTAAGATTCTTGCTCTCTCATGTGCAACTCTGCTGCATTTTGCAAGATATTTTCAATTTCAAGCTTCATTTTCACCTTCTGATATTGAACTAAAAAATCTCTTGATCATTTTATAATAGCTAATATAATAATAATAATAAAAAAAGAGTTCTTTGTCAGAAACTAGTTATTTTATCATGATCATGTAATGTCTTTGAAAATTATTTTGCATTTTTTCAATGTATATAGTGCTTAAAAAAATATTTTTGAGTGCTTAAAAAGTACTTAAAGGTGTGTATTTTTTGCTGAAAGATTTGGCTACGCACCCTGTAATATCAAAAGGTTTTTTCAATCACTCATTGTGATTTAACTAACTAGATTCTGGCTATTGATAATTTTTTATTGATTCTTATGATTTCTATTTCAAGAAATTTTTAATGCTACCTCCAAAGTTAGAAATTGTGTGTATTTTTTTAATTGTCTCATTTCCAAATTCTAATAGGGTAAATGTTTCTTATTCAAAATTGGTTTTTATTATAACATGTTCGCTGAGATACATGTTAGTAACAAGGAGTCATATTTATCTTTGTCAATATTAATGGTATTTTTAAATTTGTAAAATAATTCAGTGTTTTCAATAAGGTTAAATAGAAAAGAAAAAAAAATACTGGAAATTATGCTAGATAGTGTTTTGATTGACTTAATGTTTAACATTGAAATATGTATTAATCAACTTAAAGAATTTTTGGACATATTTTTTAATAAAAATTTGTTATTTCAAATAGTAAATTTAAAATTTTTGAGTTCTAAGGATTTTTGTTAAAAAAATATATAGATAATAAAGAAATTAACCTTTTATTATCTATTTCCAATATTTTCAACTAATATATGTGTATTGATGTTTATATCTATTTATAATTGTTCAGCTGATAACTTCATTTTCATTAACCCATTTTCGTCCAAGCATTGAAATTTTATAAAATGAGGTGTTACTTTACTAAAAATATGTTTGTATTACATTCATTAAGATAAAATAAATTCCATGTATGAAAAATTGTATTTTATTTAAGAAATAAAGTGGTACAGTTAAACCTGTTTATCTCGAACCTGCTTATCTCGAAAACTTGCATTTCTCGAAATTTCTTAGTTTCCCGACATTAACGATTTAATTTTAATGTATTTTTCCAAGTTTATCTCGAAAGAATTTCTTTCAAAACCTGTGTTTCTCGAATTTTGAAGGAGAATGTACATCATCGTAACCAATGCCTGGACAGCAGAACTTGTTCAAACAAGCTACATTAGAAGAACCGAAAAATTCCCTAGCCCCATGGGAAGTAAGAATGAGCAGATTGGGGGGTCGTTTCTTGGAATTTCCGGTTACTATCGTTGCACTCTCCAACCAATTGAGTGTATTCGGACAATGAAAAGTTGATTGATGAGGGGGGCGTCACCACTGGGCATCAGTTTCCACTCATGGATAAGAACAACACAAAGAGAAATTCATTTTATCAATAGAATTTTTTTAGGAGGTCGTTGGTTTGAGTGTCTCAGTTTTTTTTAAAACATTGTTCAATTGAATTTTGATTAAGTATGGCAGGGGCTAAACGTAAATTGAATGTTCTCTCCATTGAAGAAAAAATGAAAATTTTAACATTCTTGGACGGAAATCCATTAATGAAAAAAAAAAAAAACGAAGTTGCAGTGAAGTTCGGTTTACCAGCAAGCACTCTTTCTACAATTATTAAGAATCGAATTAAGCAGGCACAGAGAAACTTCCTCTCATGATCGGACGCTCAGAAAAGCTTAGATGCTTTTCTAAAGTAAAATCCTTCCCTTTTCCATACAAAGCAAATAAAAAATCTTGGATGACGAGTGAAATCTTTGGAAATTGGTTAAAGTCCGTAGACAAATCCATGCGATTAAAAAAAAAGAAAAATTATTCTTTTTATAGACAACTGTAGTGCGCATAACAATCTGCCTGAACTGAAAAATGTTTGTGTTAAGTATTTTCCTGCAAACATCACCTCAAAGCTTCAACCTATGGATCAGGGAGTAATCAGAAGTTTTAAAGTTAACTACAGAAAACAGTTGATCCGCAAACTTGTTGATGCTATTGATGAAGGAAGTACCCTTCCCAAGATAAATGTACTGGATTCTATCAGAATGACAGACCACGCATGGAGAAATGTAACACAGAAGACCATTCAAAATGGTTTTAAAAAAGCTGGGTTTAAGAATGAGTGTGAAGAAGAGATGGGGATTATTGAAGAAGAGACTGAAATTTCCGAAAAGGAAGCTGAAGAAACTTGCATCACTGATGAAGAAATGATCGAAATAAATTCACAAGATTGGAATGCAATAAAATCTGGTTTAAATGAGAACATTTCCTTTGAAGAATTTTTGCAAGTGGATGACGCCTTGGCCACATGTGGAACTTTGACAGATTCGGAAATCGTCGATAATGTCAGATGCATTTCCGAAGACGAAAATGAAGTAGACGAAGAGCATATAGAAGCACCAAAAGTGACAGTAAAGGAAGCTGAAAAAGCTGTGGAACATTTAACAAACTTTCTTGAATGTCAAGAAAACGTTGGACACGAGGGGTTCGCTGCTCTCTCTAACATTCGAAAAATTATCGAATCAAAGAAAATCCGATGTCAGAAATCATTAAAAGACTACCTATGAGGTGCGTATGACTGTTAAAAACTTTTATTAGATGTAATTAATATGTAATCATAATTAAATTCTTTACAACATAAATGATTTAAAGTTTCTTTTAATTAAACATTGCTGCTCGAATTTCATTTTTTAAACTTACCTGTATATCTCGAAACCTCTCTATCTCAAATTTTTTTCCCTTTCCCGCGAGATTCGAGATAGGCAGGTTCGACTGTACTTATAAGCACAATTCTCTAAATCAATGAACAAATCATTTAGTTAAACAATTGTTTTTTTTTTTTTTCAAATTCATTAGAAAAGTGAATAAAATAAAACACACGCAAAAAATAAGAAACTTCTTTTTTCTATTGAAAACTGCAATTGACCTATACTTTAATACAAATGTTGATAAACTTAGCAAAAATTCAGATGTTTGTATATATTGACATATTGATTAAATATGTTATAGACACACTTCATTTTCACTATGATTTTGTGAATGTTGCCTGAAGTTTTTGATGGTTTTATCTAGTATTTGATGTCAAAAACACAACCGTTTTGTAAAACTTTTTGGGTTCTTTATTCTTTCATATTGGCTGTTATGTATAATATATACACTACGCTACAATAATGGAAGAGACTTTAGTTTTTGTCATTTTTTTAAAAATAAATTTCTTGAATACTCATAATTTATTTTGTAACTTTAAGGGTGTTTAGTTCAATCAATTTTCATACTGAGCAATAAGGATAAAAGCTTTCAGAGATTTGAGAAACCAAGAGAATAAATAAAAAATTTTTTTTTTTTTTTTTTTTTAACCCTCTGTTCTTAAGATCTAGTAATAATCTTGTAACTTGCATCAATTACCTTAGTTGTTACTTGCAATAACTAAATAAAATTTCATAAACATTGCTTAAATATTTAAATATAGGCATATGGACATTTTAATAAAATATGGACATTCAATAAAAGAATATATAATATGGACATTTTAATAAGGGAACTAATTTTTTTGTTTTACTTTTTAAGGTTGTAAGTTTGTTTTACTACAATCAGTTACGAAGTTATTGCTTTAAATTTTAGAAAAAATTGTTTAAAAGTGCACCAAATATGAACATTCTAAGTAGTTCTTTTATACTGTGCATGCACAGAAAAATTTTTAAAAAAAATCTCCATAGTTTTGTAGCTATTCTTATTTGGCAACTGATGAAAAAAAGTCTGATTTGAATATCTTAAAAATTAAAAAATTTTCAATCCATTTTCAAAGTAATTTTTGTTTATTTTAAAAGATAGCTCAAAATGATCAAGGGTTTTCCACAAATCCCCTGATCATTTGAGCTTTCTTTTAAAAAACACAAACATTACTTAGAAAATTGCTTGAAACTTTTTATGTTTTAAAAATTTTTAAATCAGACTATTTTCATTGGTTGCCATTCATTACAAAATTCTGAAAAATGAAATACTATTCACGACAAAATTATGAGAAATTAAAATTTCTTTTTTTAAATTTTTCACATACTTGCAGTATAAAAGAACTACTTTGGCTGCTCATATCTTGTGTATATTTTTTTTTCTTCAAATTTTAAAACAATTTTGTTATTAATTTTAAATTGCTTCAAATTTTTTTTTTTTTAACTTTATTAATTTAAAAAAATGTCCATATTTCCATAAATATTTAAGCTAGAGTTACAAAGTTTTATGTAGTTATTGCAAATAACATCCAAGGTAATTTACACTAGTTGCAAGCTTATTGCTTGATTTTCTGGCATAGGATGTTAAAAAATACTTGTTACTTGTAAAATGTTGTTAAAATACTTATTGTTAAATATGAAAAGTAACATGCTCATCTTAAGTTACAGAATAATCCTCTAAGTATTTCTTGAAAGTTTAAAAAGTCAAAAATTGAAAGTGTCACTTCCATTATTGTAGGGTAGTGTGAAATTTAAATTCAAGTGTGTATAATTTAAACCCAGTTTACCCTGGTTTGTCTGCAATCTAGAGCAAATTAGTTCTTACAAATTCATGCAAATTTAATCTCTATTTATATGGTTTTCATCAAACTCTTCAATTAGTGTTTTGTAGTAAATAATTTTAGTAATTTTATTTGTGAAATGTTAGTTACTTTTATTTAGTTTACTTGTGATTTTTTTTGTTGTTATTTATTTAAAATCCCAAATTTCTTTTCCAGTATAAAAGTTTTTCTGTTCCCTATCCTCCAGATAAAGTTTCATCTCAAATTGATGATCAGGAGAAATTATTAGTAAGTTTATTTTTAAAATCTACAAGGTTTATACTGAACTGTTCCAACTTTGGTATATCAACTTGTCACCCTACAATATTGCAACATTTAGTTTAAATGAATATTTTACAATATTTTATTCTATTTGCAGATTATTAACTAAAAGTTAAATGCATATAATGCAGGAATCGTAAATATCATGATATTTTCAAAAATATCAAAAATATTCGATATTTTGATATATATCCGATATTTTGATATATATTCAAATTTTTGTTTTATATTTAGTATCTTCAATATAAATAAACTTTTTTGTTAGGGATTGTTTTTCAGACATCATATACAAATTTAAAACATAAAATAATTCATTTTATATAAATTCTAAATTCCTTATGTTAATTGTAATCAATAAATTTATAATTTTTATAAAATAAAACATTAGAAATTTTTTTTTAAATAAAGTAGGTTCTCCGAAACAATTACTTTTACTAAGTTTTAAAACATATTTTTTCTTTATTTCTTGTTAAAATATTTGAGCATAAAAGTAAGTTTTTCTGCCTTTTCAGTCCCTAATCTATTCCGCAACTTGGACTGAATAAATCCAAAGCTAGAGAATATTCTCTCTAACCCAGCTGTGGAAAGAGAGGCAGTTAGTAGTTGTTCAAGAAGGTTTGTTATTCTGACTTTTAATGGTTCCTCTAACTTGATAGTTTCCCAACGAACTGTGGGTTACACATTGAGAAAGTCATCTTCGAACTTGAAGCCTGGAAAAGGGCTCTTTTTGGCCAAAAAATTCATAGCCATAGGTAAAATATCTTTGTCAACAGAGCTTAGGAAATTAAAAGCTCTTTTTTTTTTGCTCGTCATTTAGTTTTTTCCCACAATATCTGTGGTTCAACATATTAGCAGCTAAATGAGCAGGGGTTAAAGCCATTACTTCTCTTTCTGAGAACTTTTTCATCACGTCTTTTTTTCCTCATGCATCTAATTTCTCCTTTAGTTTGCAATAAATTTCAACACATTGCGCTATCGTGCAATTATTTGCTTGAACTGCATCAAAAGCATTTGCAATCTGTTCAATAATGCTTATATAATCAGAGCAATTTACCATTAAATTTACATCATTTACTAAATTGAAGATGTTTTTATCAATTTTAAGTTTGTTGTCTTGGCAAACTTTCCTCTGTTTTCTAAAAAGGTCTTTAAAGAATCGAAAATAGTGTTCCACCTGACTGCCTGAGGAACAACTAGCATTTTCCCTCCATTTTTTCGATACCAATCATTTGGCAAATGAGTGTACTTAAAATATTTTATCTCTTTAATAAAATTTTTCGTAACATCAGGAAAATTTATATCTTTGGCTTAAAGATTGTGCATATGATGCTGAGGAGTAAACACAATCAGAATTTTTGGTTATTGAAATTTTAGCAGAGGTGCTTGCAGTTCTCTTTTGCTTTTTGTTTGGGTTATCTGCAGACATTACACAGAAATCCAGGTTTCTTGGCGGATCATCTACATCAATCATTGAAAAATAAAATTTCATATCAGAACATGCAGTGAAAGTGAAGTAAAAATATATATAACATTTTAAAAATAAATCTGTTTTCTCAATAGCTCTAATTCAGATTAAATGGGTTAGCAGTCTTAATGGCAAAAGTCTTACTGGGCCTCTAGCGAAATAGCTTTTCAAATATTTAGTTAATAAAAAAGAAATAAGTTTCAATTTGCTCAATCAGTAACATGTGGAATGAAGCAGTTTGAAAATTAACTCTTAATATAAAAAGCAAGCTATATTAAATAATATGCTGTAAAAGAAAATGTATTTAAAGAAATAAAGAGGAAAGACGATTATAGATGAAATCACTGGTATTTGAATGTTAATTAAAAAAAGAATGTAGGGGAGAGTCGGGTAGCCCTGCCCACTTAAGGACTATTGCTTATATTTCTGTATAATATTGAGTAATAATCAAGATTTTTGTATGTTTCTATTGTTTTATCATTTAATTAAATAATACAAAAAGAATAAACCAAAAAAGAATAGTTTAACTTAAAAAAATAGAAATTTAAAAAAACATGTTTTTCAGCTCTTTTCAAAATGTGTCGGGTAGCCCCGCCCAGTTACAAAAATTATGTTTTTTGATTGTTTTTTCAGGTGTAAATGAAAATGATCAATGTATTGACAATAGATAAATCTTATTTATCATTTTTATCACAAAATTATTTTTTTTATTACATATTTATATACTTTTAGTGAATTCTATCATTTATTAACAACAAATGTTATATTTTTTATTATTATTAATGTATATTAATATATTATAATATTAATATATATTTATATTAAATATTTAAAGAAAATAATTTAATTTAAGTAAATCTTTGGAACCGTACATTTATCGACGAAATAAAAGTGGGCTGTGATACCTAACATTCATGTGAGCGGGGGCTACCCGAAATCCAATTTTTTTTTGTAAATTTGTAATTGCTCGACCAATTTTTCACAAATAAACTGCGTTCTTTGTGCAAACTAAACTTAAGACTACATACTTTAATGCTGTATGTATAGAAAAAATTATTTTTTTTAATATTAAACTGAAGTTTAATCGAAACATTCAACCAATTTTTCTTAATATCATGACAACTGTATTTAACATATTTTCAAAACTATTGTTTACCATGTTACCAGCTGTATAAATACTTGAAACTTTGAAAATAATCTTTTTTTAATATAACAATTATTGTCCGATGGCCCATTGACTTGAAAAAATATTCTATACATATGAAATTGACATTGGGCGGGGCTACCCGACTCTCCCCTACTTGTAAGTTCATGTTCAATCTTTTTACATCCAAACAAAAGTACATATAATTACGTCTATTTTCTTCATTTTGAGCGGAGCATAACTCATAATGCGTTTCTATTCGTTTAGGAATTCCTTGCATTTCTTTTTTGCACACCTTACAAACTGCCCATTTGCTGCTTTTTCCATCTTTTGTTTTGCACAAAAAGTGGTTCCAAATAGGATATTTTATCCTTGGCATGATTCTTTTTTAAATCTTCTTTAGTTCAAAAATTTATGACAAAATTATGTCAAAAAAAGTTACAAGAAAAGCTGAAAAATATCTAAAAAATACCTTTGCACACAGTAAAATTCACCAAATACTGGCAACTACAACTCTTACACTTAACTGATAAGATTAGTTAGATCCAGTTTGACAACTTGCTTATCTACCTTGACCACTTACTCATCATAGAAGGGGTTTATTTCCTTCTTTAAAAGTAGGGGAATGAGAACAGGTTCAGTCTAAGAATGAAATTTTCTAGGTTGGTAGGGGGTAAATAGGAGCAGACAATGGAATCTAAAACAAGATTTTTGTAGGAAGTAAAGATACTGTGAATGGTAGCATGAGTTTGTGTAGTGATTAAAAGAAATCTTGAAATAACGTGGGGGATATTTTAGAAATTTTGCTGAAAATATCATATTTATTTCAAAATAAATATTGGATATATATCCATTGATATATACGAGGGTTGCTATTTATATTTCTGGCCTAATAATGAAAAAACAAATATGTAGGATCGAAATTGGTTTTATTGTTTTTCAAAATATTCTCCATGATGATCAATACACTTTTACATGCATTTGAACCAATTTTCAAAGCTCTTTTTTCAGTCCGATTGAGGTAACTCCAAAACATGCGTTTTGAATGCATCAACCGCTTCTTCAGGGGTCGCAAATCGTTGTCCACGTAATTTATTTTTGATGTGTGGGAATAAGAAGAAGTCATTAGGTGCCAAATCAGGGTTGTACGGCGGATGACCCATCAGTTCGATCTTTCGCTCCGTCAGAAATGCCTATGTTTGAGAGCTCACATTGTCATGATGAAGAATGATTCGCCTGTTCTTCTGCTTTTTTCGAACTTCTGGCAAACAAATGGTCGTGTACCATTCAGAATTGACCGTCCTGCGTTGCTCTAACGCCACTGTTGCCACATGACCGTTAATGCCAAAGAAACAGGCAATCATTTGTTTCGATGTGCTTCTTCCTCGAACAACTTTTGTTGGTTTTGCCTCGTATTGGAAGACCCATACAGTTGATTGCTGTTTTGTTTCCAGCTCATATGCATAGATCCATGATTCGTCACCTGTGTAGATGTTATACACAGCCTTTGATGTACCTTGAATGTATTTTTCCAACATTTCCTTGCACCAATCGACGCGAGCCTTTTTTCGAGCGTTTGTCAGATTATGTGGGATCCAACGCGAGAAATTTTTTTTTACGCTCAAATGTTCATGCAATATTTTATTGATGCTAGTCATACTAATGTCCAAAGACACCTCTATCTCACGGTATGTCACATGACGATCTTGCTGTATCAGTTCATGCACAGCATTGATCTTTCTTGGCACAACAACGGATTTTGGACGACCTGCACAGGATTCGTCCTGGATCGAACATCGACCACGATTATATTCGTTATACCAATTTTTTACAGTGCTGTAGGATGGCGCTTTATCGCTGAATAAAGAATTAAGTTGATCGAAGCACTCTTGTCTTGACAATCCACGTCGAAAGTTATGAAAAATATTGGCACGGAAATGTTCACGATTCAATTCCATTTTTTGAAAGAAAAGAACTTTTCAATTTACTGTCAACAACACAAATGAAGCTATAATGGTAAATCGTCTGCTGAATTTATGTTTTAAAATATCAAACTTTCGATTAAAATCGTCTGCGGTCGCCTAGCAACACTTACTGTTGCCAAGGCCAGAAATATAAATAGCAACCCTCGTATCAATGAATCCTGAATAATGCTTGAAAAAAATACATTTTAAAAAGTTTACACACTTACAATCAACTTATGTATTATTATTCCTTACTTTTAATACTAATGAATGTTAGTTTCTTAATTTTTTTTTTCTTTTGAAGTTATTTCAGCATTTAATTAAATTTTACTATTTGTAAAGTCAATTGACATTGTTCTATATTATGAGTGGCAAAGTCAAGCCTCTCATTCCGAGCCTAAATGTGCTTGTAAAGACTTGTTATAAAGTTTCAGAACAGTAAACAGATTTCACGAATGTTATTGTAACAAAATCTGACTATGTTTTATTTCAAAAGGTTTTAATTTTTCAGGCTTTCAATTGTCTAAAATTTGTTATTTATTTTTTATTTTGGCTTGTAGCTGGTTTATGGCTTTGTTATGGATTTTTGTAAAACATGATATGTTAGTGTTTACTCTTAGGATCTCATAAGTTGTTAGTTTAATTTCATCATATAAATAATAAATCTTTTGCTATTGATCTTGCATGATGAAAGTACCAAGTGTACAGAACATATCAGGCACCTGTTCTGAGTTAATCCCAAATAATCATGATTAAATTCCTTTTTTTTAGTAATCACTCACAGAACTGTATAACATGTTGATTATTAGCTAACCGTTACTTTGCATTTTCTCAGAACGTAACCATTATTATGTTTATAAATTGATGCAAAAATTGTGCCTATGAAAAGATGAATGTCTTTAAATTAAAAATTCATTTAAAGAAATAGTTTAAAGGGGGGAAAATATTACGTATTTGGCTTATACAAAAACTATATATATGAAAGCTTAATAGCTCTTCACATAGATTATCATATCAAGTTTGAAGAAATTATAAGATATATAATATAACCTTATAGATATGTGCTTGGGATTGGTTCATATCTTTGATTTATAATTCTCTGCATTGATTTTTTTGTCAAAAGTTTTTTTATGTAATAAGAATAAATAGGCTAATAGAATTAAAGAAGTGTCATGGGATTTTATTATTGTTAAATAGATTGTATTATATATACACAATTCTTGTTTGGGCTAATGTCTCTGTGAATATTTTTACTACGCAGATGTATTTATCTTTTACTGTAAAACCTTCACTAGCAACATTTAAACAACGTTAACCTCCAAAGAAGGACTATATGCTTATAATGCTAAACAGCTTCCATAAATTTTACATTATGGGGACCCTTTGAACAGTGATTTCCGAACAACTGCCACTCGTTGCTAGCATGAATTTTAAGCGTGTATCTTAGTCAACTTTTTCCAATTTTTCATCTTTATTTTACTGATCATTAAACAAAACTGCAATAATTTTAACTGATCATTAAACATATTTTTGTTAATTGGTGATCACATTAAGTCATTGTTAACGGCTTTTAAGCATTCATACAATAGTCAATCATAGATTTGACAGTTTTAACTCCACCTGTTACAGATAAGCTGCATCTTTCATGGATTGTTTACGGGTAGCAAGAATCATAAGAATTTTGTTCTACCATCACTACAAAGTAATTTTTGATGTGCCATCTGTAGAAATCGCCAGCACTTGCAAGAAAGAAGCAATGTGTGTATAGTTTATTTAATTTATTAATTTAGCAATTTCATTTTTTCTTTCATGTTTAAAGTTCATTGTTTCATAAAATCACTGGAAGTTATTGAAAGAGCCCAATTGTCACCCTAATCACTGGAAGAGCAGATGTCTGAGTGCGAATGATTAATCAAAATATGAGAGATATAGATGGAAATCAGCTGACTGTGAAAAATTGCAAAGTAATGAAATCTTAAAACAGAAAAAGGAAAAGGTCATTTTATGTATCAGTATATTATGGATTAAAAAATCAATCAATGTAAAACAGGCAATTAAATTTTTAATGAAATTCTGGTTAATTAGTTGACTAATTGCCTACATTGCCCAGCAAAAAATTTGCTAATTTCTGTACCAATTTTACAAGAAAATGCTCTGGAAATTGTAGAAAAATTAGGGATAATAAATTTTAAAGCATCAAATTGGTAGCTGGAAAAATTTAAAGATACAACATTGTCTATTGTAAATTAGGCAGAGAAGCAGCAGATTGCCTTACAGATGAAGCAAATAATTTCTGAATATGATGCTAACAGTGCCTATAATTGTGACCAGGTGGGATTGATTTCTTGGGCTATTACAGCAAAACATATATTTTAAATCTGTCTCTTGTAAAGGGGAGAACATATAAAAGAATGATTGGCTATTACTGTTCTTTTATGTTGCAACATAGCTGATGACTTCAAAAAGATACTTGTTATCAAATAAGAAGTGAAACACCACTGTTTTAAAAACTTACTTTCCCTTCAACTGACAAAGTAATTGCAAGTCTTGGATGACACAGTCTATTGTAACAGAGTGTCTTCTAGAACTAAATAGGAAAATAAAGAAAGAAACATTCGTTTTAGAGATAATTCTAAGTATCATTCAGTAGATAAATCATTCAAATTCAATAATGTGAAAATTGTGTTTTTGCCTCCAAAGACTAAAAGGAAAGGAGTAAGGCTATTGTTAACTACAGATCAAGGTGTAGTCTAGGCATTTAAGCTACAATATAGAAAGACCTGAATCAGAAAATTAATTTCTCAGATCTCAGATTCCGCATTTGGAGTTGAATGAACTAAATTGTTAAACATGGCCCTAAAAAAGTGAAATGTGAAGCTTTTAAAAATGTTTTTTCGAAACATGTTTCAAATTTTTTTCTGAGATCCAGATACTGACCGATTTAACTGAGAGTGATGAAGGCAAAGAAAAACTCACAAATATTTATGCAAGTTTGAATCAAAAGTATGTGCCTGGGTGATTTTGTTTATGATCATTGATGAAAATTTAGTGGTTTTTTCATGTACAAGATAAAGAAAAGATAAGTTAGTACAAGTAACTGAAATAGATCTGAGTAACTCTGAAATAAAATCTTATTTTGATGTACTTTTCGGGACATTCTAACTTTTTATCTCAATAATTAATGATGGACTGCATTATTAAACTGACTTAATATTGACATTATCAGTAATGATTTGCTTAAGTATAAAAGAAATCTATGAACATCAGATTTTGTTTTAAATATTGATTCTAAGGTAATAAATCATCAGTAAATTACCTATTTATTTGAGTCAGCTACCTCTTATCACCGCTCACATAAGCACAGTTTGGCAAGGGACTGTTAAAAAATTTTACTGAATTTTAATGCATGCAACATTCGAGTTTTTTCGATTTTATCTTTAGCTAATAGAGTTAATGTATAGAGGTGAAAAAAATTTCATTTATATGAAATGAAATTATTCGGGGAGTGGTTACAAGAGTTACAAAGCTTCTTTCAGTTTCTGCTGAAAACCATGGTTATTTTTATACTATTGCTTTTTTTAATACTTTAGTTTTTAATATTAACATCTTGAACATTGTTAAAAATGCATCATTCACTTTTTATTAGTCTGCACCCTTCTTTAAAGATTATTCAGGCCCATTTTTTAATGTTAATTTTAAACAATAGCTAAGGCAACTTTTTATATGGCAAGAAATTTGTATACTAATTAAGTGCTTAACTTCAAGGAAACTGAAGTGAATGATTAAACATTTAATGTAGTAAAAAAAAAGTTTTTCATTTAACGTTTAAAAAAAACAAACTATTTTCACATTATTTATTTTAATTTTGCACAGAATCTTAAAATCTATACAAAATATTATAATTTATTTTCATTTTTGCTTTACTTTTTTGCCAAAATAAATTATTACACTTGTATCTAAATCAATATGTAAACTTATATTTAGAAGAATTATGTGTCTATATTATCTTCACTTGAGTTAAAATTAAAATTTTGAAACTTTTGCTAAATCCCATTAAAGAGACGTTTACATGCCCTGTATTCTTCTGTGTTTTTGAATATTTAGAGTTGCGTCAGAATTTGAATAATATCGTGAATTTAATATCTAGCATCGATTTTCATATTTTTCAGATTTAAAAGTTACACGTTGTGATTCATATTTACAAGATTTAAAATTCCAATCGTGATTTGCATTAACACATATTTAAACTTACTGTTGCATTTTGTATTCACATGTTTTTAAAATCTTATATTGCAATTTGTATTCATCAGTTTGTAATATCGATTTTCATGTGATTTAAAAGCTATGTGTTGCAATT
Source organism: Parasteatoda lunata (assembly GCA_949128135.1). Lineage (NCBI taxonomy): Eukaryota > Metazoa > Arthropoda > Arachnida > Araneae > Theridiidae > Parasteatoda > Parasteatoda lunata. Next base: position 31,114,658 of record OX421970.1, on the reverse strand, counting down.
AGTGTTCACGCATATTTAAAAATTCAATATCCCAATTTCTTATTTTGCATTTTTTAAATACAATATCACATTTTATATTCACACGATTTGAATATTCAATATCGTGATTCACATTTATGCGATTTTAAAATCTAGTATATTTCTTATCTATCTATTTCTTATCTAGTATTATTCTATTATCTAGTTCGATTCTTATAAGAACTAAGTCATTTCTTTCATTAGATACTAAGAGTGTGTGATATTCTTCATTTATAGGTAATTTTATTATAAATCTTAGTTCAAAGAATTATGTAAGGCATGAAACACTTTCACTTTTTCACTTTGTGTCAAAATTACCCCAGATAATATATTCCTGATATATACAAAAAGTTTCTTCCACTGGGTTGGAAGAAGCCTATTTATACCAGAATGGTTTTTTCCACTCTGAAAAAAACTTGCCATCTGTGATTTCAATAAATGTATTAAAAAAAAAAATTTTTTTTAATTAAATTTATTTTTGAGAATTCCTAATTAACTTTTAAACTTTGAGAATGATATAAAAGGAATGAATATGAATAAAAAAGATTGATATGACTGTTTCTCTTTATTACACTTATCAACATTAGGAATTCAGTCCTCCCCTCTCTCTCTCTTTTTTAAGTCTTTTTACTCCATCTTGTATAGTGACTATCTCATCAAAAATTTAGTGATGTTTAATCAGCATCTTGCAGTGTTTTTATATATATGTATATAAAAACAATGTATAAATACACACACTCATATATATATATCAGGGGTCTGTCTAGATTTTTCTGAGAGGTACCTATTTTGTAAAAATTCAGACATAATTTATGGAAATTAAAAATATTAAAAAAATCAACTCAAAAATATGGTACAAATATGGATTTATCATTTCTTACGGGATACAAAAATAAAATTTTAATAAAAATTATTTTGTGAAACTACCATTTTTCCTAAAGTTGAATACAATTTGTGAAGGTACCGTTAAACAATAGTAAATTTGGCCGGGGCAGACCCTTGTATGTATGTACATATATATATATTTTATTATATATTTTTCTTAAATTACATTATAAATGAACAACTAATACATTTATTTAGAAAATTATTGTATTAAATTTTCTTTTTTGGCTTGAAATTAAAATAAAAAGCTATTTTTATGGAGTAATATTTTTCTTTTCATTTTTTAGGATAATGATCTTAAGGAATGCAAGGAACTTGCAGACTTGAAAATTCAATATTTCAACAAAAGAGTAAGTATTCTAAAGTTTTGTTTTGCAAAATTAAAAATTTTCTTAAGGAAAGATATTCTGAAAAGTTTAACACTTCATTTTGATTATACTGCATATGAACATATGATTCTCTGCAAAGCAAAAGTTTTTGGTCATGAGCTTTTTTACAATTGAAGGAAAATAAGAATTTCTGGATAAAATAAGTATCAGAAGATAAATTGAAATGCAAAAAACTAAATTCAACTCTTGAAAGTTTGTTGCATGTGCTTAACTCAAGTTTCATGTATAACATGAATGGGAAATAGTGACGAAATGTCTTCCTGCTTATATTATCTCCCACCAAAGCAAAGCTTTGAGTAATTAACTGTTCTTATATTTTGCATTGGATGTAGATTTTTAGTATTTTTTAATCTTCTTTCAATATCTGAAAGAAAATATGCCTTTTGATTAAACTTATTAATTAATGACTTAAGTCTCAGTAATTATCTTTGAAATTATTCTCTTATTCAATATTTATATAATTAATAGCATTTTACAAATGAAGTAATCTCAAAAATTTTATTATGGATTATTATCTAAAAAATTTTAATAAAAGAACAGTCAATTATAAAGATTGAATACATTTTAACATGAAATAAAATGAATAAAATTTACATACACTAGCTAGCCATTGGCAACCAAATATTTAGGCCAGATGATAACTAAATTTTCTCTTATAAAATGTGTTTCAAATAAGACCACCATATTTTTCTGAGGGTAAGTTTTCAGTTGACAAATATTAAAAATGGGGCCTCCACTGTAATAAAATTTTATGCTAGGCTTGAATTTGATATATTGTATTTTAGTGTCAAGGGGGGAGAAATATACAAATATGAAATAATTAAAGTATGGTAGCATTTCTGATGATTCTTAATTTTCTGTTATTTTTTGTATTCTGATGACTTGAAATATGTGGATAACATTGGAATCATTGGAACTTTCTTTTAAACTGATAAAGGTATTTTTTAGAAATAAGTGTTTTAGTTTTTCACTTTCTACATTCTTTCTTTGGTTTTGTTTGTCGAAAAGTTTTTTTATCGTACTATCTGTTAACATTTCAAAAAATGCTTATATTTCTCAAGAAAATTTTGAGAGCAAAATTTTAGTCTGGCTAGTACTTTGGAACTAAAATTTTATACTCTGTTCTATATTATTCCTTAAATTTCATCCTCAAGAGAATATTCTTCTCTAAATATATTCTTGCCTCCCATCTCTAGTGGTGAAGTAATCCGAATTTTTCTGAATTTTCGTCGAATTATGTAAAATTAAGTACTTTTAGTGACCTCCAATTTTTTTTTTTCTGAAAATGCTTCTTTTTTTTTATGTGACAAGTTTTAAAAATTGGTTTAACTATTTTACTTCATTAGACTATTTTTTCTCTTTTAAAGATTTTCTTTTCAATGTAAATAAAGTAATGTTTCATATTTGCCCTTAAACACTACCTCATAGTTCGTTCTCAATAGCCTTAGAAAGTCTTTAATTTCAAAAGTATGCATACCCATCAAAACACCCTAGTTTTAATTTCAAAGGCTTGAAATGCATTTTATTAAAAATTATTCCACTTAAAATTAATTTATTAATGCAGTTAAATTTTTACTATAATTCATGTGAAACTAATTCTCCTTGATATATCTGAATCCATATATATATATTCATATATCGATATATCTGAGTACTTATTGCTCCTCCCCCCTTGTTTCATTTGAGCTCTGAAAACTATGTAATTAATATTTCTTGAGAGAGAAAGTGTCTAGCTTAAATTAACTTTTAAATTCCTATTAACTATCTATAGTTGTTTCTAACACTTTTAGTGAGATCTTTTATTAAATAAAAGTTTTACCTGTTATTAGACCATAAAATTTCAAATAAAATAATTTCCTAGGTATTTTTAACTTCCATTATTTTGTATTTGCTATAGCTATTTGAAAAGTACTTTCTTTTATTTATTCATTTTTTGTATCGTACTTAAATATGCTATGATTTTTTTTTTTAATTAAGTTTATACAGATTTTGTTAATAAAAATCAATTAAAAATATGGGAATTAATGTACTAATAAAATTGTACTCTATTTTTAAAAGTGTATCAACTTATCAAACCCTTTTTATTTATTTATTTACATTTTATAACTTCTAAAATTGTAAATTGTTCCCTATTCTTTTACAAACTGTAAAAGACCATAATTGTTTTATTTACATACTGTTGTGTTTTGTTTGTCTTTTTATTTTGTGCTTTAATTTTTTTTCTTACATCCTTACAAAGGTTTATTTTTGTTTAAAATATTAAAATATTGTTAATTTTTTTTAATTACTTTTTTTAAAAATAAAAAAAAAATTGCAATATGGCAAAAAAAACTGTGACATTATTAAAAACTTGATTTAAATGCCAATGTTGCTTTTCTATATTTTTCTAATTTCTGAACTGATTTTTTTAAAATCTAAGTATGCAGTAAAATTCTTTAATTTTGAATTAAGTTTTTTGTCAAGTTGTTAAAACAAAAGTTAATTTTAGAAAATTTTATTCAAGATTTTCACCGCTTTGTTTTTACTCATAGTCTTAAATTTACTATAATTGTCTTCTTTTTTTAGTTTCTTTCTTTTAATAATAAAATTGTTAAAATAATTACATTTTGTTTAGTTCTTTGAATATATATATATATATATATATATATATATATATATATATATATATATATATATATATATATATATATATATATATGTGTGTGTAATACAAAAGTTATAAAATTACTTTTGTATTAATAAAAACATTGAAACTTATTCTTTTTCATAAAATGTCTTAGTTAAAAAATTAAAGTACAGATATTCTATTTTGGGACTTCAAGGCTGTAAACAAGCCAATGAATTATAATTAGATTTATTTTTCTTTATCAGCTTTAGACACTAATTTTCCGTGATATTTCTCAGCTCCAGCCTCCATGTAGCAATAAGGTACGAGTATTTTACGAAGGGATGAGGAATCCTTCGGGGTGAGGAAAACCTCTGACAATTCCGCGCTTCCTGCCGTATAAGACTTCAGATTCAACTTTATATGGAATGTTTTTTCTGCCAAATGGTTTCTCCGCTGCGAATTTTATATCCTGCCGGCTTCTAATAACAGCGCATCTGCACCGTTATTAATATGGGAAAATAATCCCGAAATCAGATGAATAATGAGTCCAGATTCTGCATAAGATGTTTATTAATTAAAGGATGGTGAAGCAACAGTTTCCTCCCCTCTCCGACTGGAGGGGGAGAGACACTTTTCCCGTCAGATCTGACGGAGTTTAGCTAGCACAAGTAAAACACAAAAAGCCACGCAAAAACCATCGGTCATGCGTTTTATATGATACTTAAAAGTGTAAAAAGGCCAGTCATATTGCATTCCTTGTATTCTTACGCCTCATCGCAAATTATTTAATACTCATAGTAAATCGTTTAATCTTTCCTTATATGGAAGTGAAAGGTCTTAAAATAACTCCTCTTTTGAAAAATAAATCTAATTATAATTCTTTGGCTTGTTTACAGCCTTGAAGTCCCAAAATAGAATATCTGTACTTTTTTAACTAAGACATTTTATGAAAAAGAATAAGTTTCAATGCTTTTATTAATACAAAAGTAATTTTATAACTTTTGTATTACATATATATATATATATATATATATATATATATATAACCAATTTCATTAGTATCAAAAAATATTAGAAAACTTAAACACTGTTGCTCTTTTACAAAAGTTTTTATTATGTCGAGCATAAAAAGCTCACTTAAAATTTCCATTGATTACAGATTGCAAAATATAAATAAATGAAATAGAAATTCTTTGCAGTTAATTGTCTGAATTGTATCCTTATATATTGAATATGAACTAAATAATTAAATGAATGTCCTGACATATTTCCATTCAGACTAAATTTTTGTAATTTCCTAATTCATATAGCCTTAAAAAAAATTTAAAACAGCGTAGTCTTGAGAAGTCTATAAAAAGACTGTCTTAAGTTTTTGACACTGGGTGCTAAACATGCTATTTCATCCAATTAGACATTAAGATTTTCATCATAAATACAAATTTTATTGGTAATTTAAGAGATTAATACAAATTTTATTGGTGAAAATGTTCAAAATACTTGTTTGTTTTTTTAACCATATATTCTTTCTATGCATTCTTAGTACATAGTTCCTTTTTTTTTTCTGTTATTTTCACAGTGAAATAAAATTTTTATTTATAATTTGTTTCTTTTATAATAAATTTGCATTCATTTTAGTTCTTTTATATTTTGTTTCAACTTTGATGGTCCCACTTTTACATTGATGAAAATTCTTGTTTAATGTTCCATTTTGTGGTAAATTTACTTTTATAGTTATGCTTTTATGTTTTGTTCCAGCTACAATGGTGGAAAGATATGATGCCTTTCTTTGAAATGTCTAAAGAAGAGTTTTATGACTATTTCCCAGATGCTCCATTGCATCCTTACAAGGATCCAAGCTTTTGGCCCCATGACGAACCTTCACGACCTATTTTCCCATACAGAGGACAGATATAATTAAATTTTAAGTTAATATGATCAATAGGTTTATCAATTAAATTAGATATGAAATGTATTATTTGCATTGATTAAAAATGATGTAATACCTTTTTTTGCCCATTCTTTATGCACTTATTAGTGTTTTGATATTAAAATATAATAAAATACGAAATTCTAGAAGCAAATGGTTGACCACTCTTTAATTTAATTTTATTTAAGTACAAAATTATACATTATTACTTTATTATCTTGGATTAAAATGCAATTAATCCTAAAAAAAATCTTAATTTGCATATAATACAATAAATTATTTTAGTCAATAAAAGCATAAAATCTTGCATTGAATTTAAAAGTTCTTAAACATAACTCAAAATGTCTTTCTTTTAGTAAAATGATTAAATATCAAAATAAATTGTGATGTATATAAATTTAAAAATTAATTTATTATTCAACTGTTTATTAAGTCTAAATTTTAACTAAAACATAACTCAAAATGTCGTTCTTTTAGTAAAATGATTAAATATCAAAATAAATTGTGATGTATATAAATTTAAAAATTAAGTTATTATTCAACTGTTTATTAAGTCTAAATTTTTATTTACTTCATTGTTAATCTATAATTATGGCCTCGTATTAAATGATACAATGAGGATTTTAATTTATTTCAAATTATTTAGTAATTTAAAAACCTTTTTATTTTCTTTATAATCACTTTATTTACTTATGAGATGTTTTTTTTTTCCCATTTATATTAATATTTGATATTAAAAATATGTTCAGACTAGAATTGGTATTGTATTTCAAAAGTTTTCTAGCATCCTTTTTACTTTATAGTGTATTAGTATAAAAGTCTCCATTCTCATGTTTAAATCCTGGTTGATTTTAGACCCGGTTGTAGAAATAAGCGAAACACTGACAGGCTTCAATTCCTTAATAACTAAGCTTATCCTTGTTCCTTTCTCATCTAACTTGACCAGAGAATGATGTTTTATGTATAAGGAATCTTATGGCAATTTATCACAAAAAATTTTCATCAGCATCCCATGTCTAATAATGAGGGAGTTAAAAACATCCATGACATCATTGATTTGTTACCTTTAAAGTGAATATTTCACTCGATTAGATTTCATACTAATATAGATAAATATGTAAATAGCTCAAATTATAAATGTCAATGCTTATTTTAATATATATATATATAATTTTATTTATCCAAAGAGTAACAACATGACATTCTTTTTCTCTGAATAAAATGTACTTCCATATGGTTTCAAAATTAAGCATTATTGGGAATTATTATATTGGAAGAAAATTCTCTTAGAAAAAGTTTTGAAAGAAATTTCTCTTAGGGGGGAAAAAAAACAAGCTCGATATCCACTTCATGATGAGTTTACTGTACCTACTGAAGTGCAACAAGTGTACTTCAGAATTTTTCATTTTGAATGATTTTATTATAAAAGCAAAACAATTTGAAATAATTCATATGAAGGTGTACTTTAATCATACAAGAAAAATCTTTGTACTTAGTTTTTATTTAAAAAAAACTTTTGATTCAAGAAAATTGGAAGTAAACAACTCATGTTTCCAGTTCATGAGTGTTTGTTAACCTATCCAAACTTTAGATTAAATTTAAGATTTTGTCAAATTTTGCAATGTCTTCTGAAGGGAGAGAAAAAACAATTCAACATATTGGATATGAACAATTAAGCATTTGACTCTTATTTAATATTTAAGGAACGCTTTGCTGTAGTACTATGTTTACTCTCGACCACCAAAGCTGTTTTACTGTTCCAGTTATCTGTTCTCAGTTTAAGAAGCATAGGTATCTTCAAGCTTGGACTATGGTTTGATTCCCAACGCTTAAGGCTGGGTGGCTGATAAGAGTGTCTCTGATTGTTTGCTAGTGGTCCTGTATTCATTCTAACTTGGTTTTTAGAGCTGGAAAAGTCCGCCCATATGTTTTGGGGGCTGGGTGATTATTGTTATCTGCTCTCCAATCTGAAATTGTAATAGTGTGTTCTTTCGTGCATCATTATTGTCTTCAGCTCATCATTAAGGATAAATCTCAAGTTGTTGCCAATCATATTTTATTTATATTTCTTGATTTATTAGAGGTATTATAAATTTAAAAAAAAAAAAAAAATGTAAAAAATCACCTACCGTTAGAAAAAATTTAAAACAAAATAAGTTCAAACAGTGAACAGTTTAAAAATTCGCGTTTTCCCCCTCTTTTCGAATTTTTCAGGTTGCAATAACATTGTTTTATAATTTTTCAATACCACTTGCACGGCGGAAAAATAACTTATACTTACGATGAAATATGTACAAATAAATTGTAGTAAAAAATTATTATTTCAATGTGATTAGAAACTCGCGTATCGAAATAACATTGCAATAATTGCAAATAAAAAAAAGGGGGGGAACGCTTAAATTTACTATGAAATCGGCACAAATATAGCACAACAATAAGTAATTATTTAAATGCGTGATTTAGAATTCGTACTTTTTATTAAAAATCTAATTTTGAAAAAAAAAAAAAAAATGGGAATGCATCAAAAGTGGTTATTTAAATGTGCAATTTGAATCTGTCGTGTCGTAATAATATCGTAGTAAAAATATGGGTTTTTTAAAATTACCTGGAAAAGCTTAGCAATAACGACCTTTAAAAAAAAAGAAAAAATTTAGATTTACGATAAAATCTGCAAAAATACAGCGCGTCGAAAAGTAATAAATTAAATGCGAGATTTATAACTCACGAGTCAAATATGTATCAGTATCAAGTAATGAATAAAGAAATGTGTCGAAATTTTAAAAACCGCATATAAGTGGCAAAAATAAGGTGACTTGGATTTATGATGAAAAGTGATTACTCAAATTTCGAAATTCGCTCATCGATCGCTATATATGTATATTAAATAACTGGATTTTTATAACCATATGTAACTTCATAGCAATATTTGTTAAAAAGCGATTACGAACTAACTTAGATTTACAATAGAATCTGCAAATTGAGGGCATCAAAAAGTGATAACTCAAATATGCGATTCAAAACTTTTTTTTTATTTTTCAAGAAAAAAATTCTGTTTAGAAGTTCTCACTGGCCGCAGGGCAACGCACTCATATTCTAACATTGCATTAAATGGGCAACTAGTGAAAATCTATACCTATTGGTCCGTTCTGTATATGTTATTATATATATATATATATACAGTGGTGGCCAAAAGTGTGGACAATTTTTGAAAGTTTCATGTTTTTCAACATTGTGTGCTTGTAGAATATATTAATTTTCACTTAGATACAAACATTTATATATCAAATTGAAGGTAATTTAATGTAGAATTTAATAATTAATACAGTATTACAATATCTGTATTCCAAAAAAAGTTATGCAACTAATAGTAAAGATTATATTTGAATTTTTTTAAAGTGATACTTACACAATCAATACTTAGCAGGATAGCCCTTATTTTTTAAGACAGCTTCGCAGCGTCTTTTCATTGAGTGAACGAGTGTTTGGAGTTCATCTGTCGTAATCACATGGTGCCAAGAATCAATTATAGCTTCAATAAGTTGTCTTTTATTGGATGGACGTTTTTTTTCGTACATGAATTTTCAAACGTCGCCACAAATTTTAAATTGGATTGAGATCTTGGCCATGGTAATATATCTATGCCTTTATTTCGAAACCATGCTTTGCATACTTTTGCTGTGTGGCATGGAGCTGAATCCTGCTGAAAAATAAATAGTGCGTTGTTGGGGAAGAGATCCCTGATGGAAGGTATCAATTTAGGTTTCAGGACAGTTTCAATGTATTTTTTGGCATTCGGGATGGCATCAATCACTTGAATTCGGGCCACACCATCTGCAGACATACATGCCTAAATCATGACATGGGTTTTTTTGTAGTTGCTTCAATACACTTCAGGATGAAGTGCTTCACCTACTCTACGTCTCACGTATTTTCTACCATCACTACCAAAGAGTGATATTTGTCTCTCATCGCTCCAGATTACTTGCTTCCTTTGATTTTCTGACCCTTTAATGTGTTCTTTTGCTCTCTGGATTCGTTTTTCGCGTTGCTTTTGATTTAAATATGGTTTTTTCCTTGGAATTCTAGCTTGTAGTCCAAATCCTGATAACCTTCTTCTTATTGTTCTTGAACTTACTGCAATACCCGCTGCATTCATTTTACATCTAATGGCATCTGATGAAATTTTTCTATCTTGAAGGCATAACCGTTTAATTTTTCTTTCAGAAGTAGTACTTGTGCATTTTTTTCGGCCTGATTTGGCTTTATTTTCCACTGATTTCGTTTTTTCATAACGTAAACAGAACTTTCGTACACCAGAACAAGTCACTGAACCACCTACTTGTCTCGCAATGTCTGCATAAGAGAGGCCTTTCTCTCTCAATATGACAATTCGGTTTCTTTTTGTAGATGTCCAATTAGTTCTTCTTGTTGATGACATTGTTTAAAATTAGTTTAATTAAAAAAAGAACTTTAAATATTCAAAAACAGCAATACTCTATTTAATTGTACTAGTATGCATCATTCCTCAAAATATTTTCACAACAATAACTCGAATAATAATTATAATAATTTTTAACTCAAATAATAATCCAATCATCATAAAATTTTAAAAGTTATAAACTGAAAGGTAGTTAATAAATCAAATGATTTTTTTTTTTTTAATGTTTAAAGTCCTTTGGAGTTAGTAAAAATTTTAACAGTAGAAAAATAGCTTTTACTAATTGAAAATATAAATTATTTGATAATTTGTGTTATTTAAACAGAATTTAACAATTTAAATATGATATTTTGAATAATAAAGTATCCTATTTAATAGGTACTCTTATTTGTAATTTCCCCCCAATATTTTGAAAGTAAAAGAAGAAAAATAGGTTGCATCACCGGCACGATTATTTCATTTAAAATTTATTGATTCTTTAAAAAAGACTCATGTAAGTTCATCACTTCCTTTGAAAAAATTACTTAAACTTCTAATAAAGAGTTAATATAATTCAGAGAAATAGTATCCGAATTTTATGATACTTTATTAACTGACTAAAAATTAAGGTCACTAAAATTTTTTTAAATTTAAGAATGTGTCGTGGAAATAATAATACGAGAGAAATGGTTTTCAAGATTTTGGCTTGTAATATCGGTCATCTTGCCTCGAATTATCATAAATGATTACTCTTGGAGGAGAGAAAAAAAAACTGAATTGGAAAACTAAATTTCACAGCAAGATTTGCTGAGTCGGGTCTGGGACAAAATCCCGAAATGGGCGAAACTCGGATAACATTGAAATCCGTTTAAATCTCATCACCGATGAAATATCCGACAATGAAAGAATTTCGGCACAGTCGGGATTTTGGCTTGTATTATCGGTCATCTTGCTTTGAATTATCATAAATGGTTACTCTTGGAGGAGGGGGAAAAAAACTGAATTTAAAAACAGATTTCACAACAAGATTATCATAAATGGTTACTCTTGGAGGAGGGAAAAAAAAACTGAATTTAAAAACACATTTCACAACAAGATTTGCAGAGTCGGGTCTGGGATCCAGGAATGGACGAAACTCAGATAACATTGAAATCCGTTTAAATCTCATCAACAATGAAATATCCAATAATGAAAGAATTTAGGCAAAGTCGGGATTTCGACTTGTATCATCGGTCACCTTGCTTTGAATTCTGATAAATGGTTACTCTTGGAGGAGAGAAAAAAACTAAATTTAAAAACACATTTCATAACAAGATTTGCTGAGTCGGGTCTGGGATCCCGAAATGGACGAAACTCAGATAATATTGAAATCCGTTTAAATCTCATCACTGATGAAATATCCGATAATTAAAGAACTTCGGCAAAGTCGGGATTTTGGCTTGTGTGACAAACTTTCCTCTTTCCCCCACCACAGCGCCTCTGGCGGTGAACTAAGACAGTCTGCCAGGAACCGCCGTTAATTACGGACGTATAATTCGGAACCCTTAACCCCTCTTCCAAATTCTTGTATTTTTATTCTTGTTTTATTTTATATGTGTTTTGTCCTTTTCAATAAATATTAAGAGTTAGTTAATTTCTGGTCTTTTGTTATTTATGTGAATTGGAAAATACAAATAAACCCAAACTTCCCCTACAAAATGACGCCCAACTTCGCGCCGAATTAAAGGTTCCTTGCTGGCTCAAATTTTTTTTCAGAAAGCAAATGAACATCCAGTTCAGTTTTGTGCTTTTTATGAGGACATCCCGTACCTCTATTGCCTGGATTTTGAATTAGTATTTCCGTTTTCCAGCTCACCCCAGCTAGACGAGGAAAACCGGGAAAACCCTTTCCCGCCCAACACCGATAAGTATAGTTTTCATAGTAGTAAGGTTTACTAGAGTAAAATATTAATATTTACTATCCATTGATTTGAAATTTGTGAAAAATGTTATGTTGTATAGTTATTCGGTGTGTTCACTTTAATGTTATACGTATTTTGAATCATTAATTCTCAAAATAATTTTTATAAACTATGAATCTGGTGGAGAAATATATCATGAGAGTTAGCTATTTTTTATGTTTCAAAATGAATATATTGTGCAAAAGTTTAAAAAAAAAAAAAACTGCATTCTAAAATATTTAAGCATTGATATTGTTTTCTCATTTAAAAAGTGTGTTTAAAATTTCTCATCTATTTGAATATTATTACTTTCAATTAATACTTGCGCGTCTGTGAATCAGACAAGATTCTTTCTTTATTGCTTTCTGCGGCGCCAAAACCACAGACGAACTTCTTTTCATGATAAAATAGGAGTGTTTGTAAATCGAAACTGAAACTTATGCTTATGTTATATTGTATTTTGTTTTATTTTCATTGATCTCAATTACAGAGATAAATTGAGTTAGCTAAGATTATAATAAAGCTTTTTATAAAAAAAAATAAAAAAATAAAAAAAAATAAGAAAGAGGAAAAGAAATTTAAGAATATAATGCTTCTTTTTAATTCATTCATGCAACTTATAGTATAGTTTTATTATTACAATTTCTATTTGTTACAATTTTTTTTTATAAAAAAAAGGAATATTTTTTTTTCCTTTTGCTATGTGTTTTATATATATGTTTCTATATTGAATACACTTTAGTAACAAAGGTGGTTAATTTTGGTAAATAAAGGGTTGTGTTTTTTTCGGAAAAACAAAGAAAACAGAATCTTTATCTTGGTAAAATAAAATTTTTATCTGGGAAAATTAAAGCAAATAAATTAAGAAATTTATTGTTTTACTTTTGGGGTATTGAAAATAATAAGTGAAGCAATTAAATTTAATAGATGAGTAACACATGTGCATTTTTTCAGTAAAATTTTTATTTCATACATTCTAACCGTTAAACAACTTTCACCAATGTGATATTGAAATAACTTATTCACTGCATAAATACTCTTGAATAAAGTGAAATATTTGTATATTAAACGTATCAATGTTTATTGTTCAAAATTTTGTTTTATTTACAATATTGGTGTTTTATATGGAAATTTTGTGGATGTACTCATAGTTATAACTTACATTGCCACTACTTGCTTTATAATTAATGCATCGTGTATTTTCATTTTCCATTGGTTGTTTAAATAGAATATATTAACTGTTTCAAATTATCCCAAATAATGTGTGATAGGTTAACTATTATTAGAAACATTTCATATTTGTATGGAAAAATTTTAAGGTGATTTTTCAAAATAATTAATTATTTATCGAACTAACACTGTTAATTTGGGTTTGAACAATATAAGAATCGAACAATTTTAGTTAACATTTGTGCCAAACGTACCCCTTTCTTTGGTTCCGAATCATCTAGTGAAAATGGCATTTCTTGGAAAAGGAAAAAAAGAAGACTTGCGACTTCTTGCCTCAGAGCTTGGTCTGACTGTGTCCGATAATTTAAAAGTTATTAATCTACGAGAACTAATTCTTAAAAGTGAGAATTATGATGAAGAGCTTGTGAAAAATATGCTCACTATTATTATCGAAGATCGCCTAAAAGAAGAACAAAAAGCTAAGGATGAAAGAATAGCTAGAGAGAAAGAAGTTGAGGCAGAAAAACTTCTTAAAGCCCAAGTAGATGAGCAAATTCGGTTAGAGAAAGAACGGCAATATGAACTTGAAAAATTGAAAATCCAGCTCGAAACCCAAAAGATTTCAAATGCTGCTGTTTCTGTTTCCACAAATGACCCAAAATACGAGCTTAGCAGAATCATTCCAAAATTTAATCCTAAAGACGATGAAATTGGATTGTTCTTAATAACTTTTGAAAGGCAGTTGAAATTTATGAATCTTCCAGAATCATCTTGGATACCATATCTCATTGGTTCTTTACCAGCTGATATAGCACAGTTACTTGCTAGAGAAGATGAACAGGATGCTAAGGATTATCATAAAGTGAAGGAAATGCTCCTGAAGAGATTCCGAGTCACTGCTGATAAGTTTCGACAACTATTCTCCCAACATAGAAAGAGTCCTGATACGACATGGAGGGATTACTTCTTCGAACTGGCTTCTTATTTCGAAGGATGGACAAAGGAACTGAATATTACTACATTCGATCAACTCAAAAATTTAATAATTGCTGATCAGATTAAAAGGAAAACTCCTCCAGATATCAAGGAACATTTCATCGATTCATGGGCAGAGTGTGTCAATCCTTTAGAATTAGCCGAAAAATTGGATACGTACGAGAATATACGTCATGTAGTGAAGAAACAAGTGACTCCGACTCAAAGGAAAGCACATCCTAGAGAAGAAAATAGAAGAACCACTTCAGATAGAAAGTTGAGTTCTGAAGTAACCAGACATGAAAATGTTCAAAGTCGCCAACCAAGGACGCTAGTATCTCGAAATTCTGCTTCCAGATTCGAAGGAAGAGTGCCACTTCAATGTTTTGGATGTGGAATGCCAGGAGTAGTGAAATCCAAGTGCCCTACTTGTACAAGAGCTAAACCTGAAGATAGTAGTGTTAATTGTATGAACTTATTTACAAATGAAAAAAATTTGAATCTCTCGAGTTTAATAATTTTCGAACTTTTTGGAGAAAGGATTGCTGTATGTGCCGATACAGGTGCTTCACACTCTATAGCAGGAGAAAAAATATATGACTTTTTACGAAATCACGGAGTTGTTTTTGAGGACAAAAATATTTCCTTGACTCTCGCTGATGGAAAACTCCACTCGATAGTTGCTCTGAAAACTGTCGTCAACCTGTGCATAGAAGGTAAAACAGTATCTACTGAACTTCTCGTTCTGCCCGATGCTAAAGGGAACAATACACTATTAGGGAGAGATTTTCTCCATGCAGCTGGTATTGTGCTTGATGTTCAAAAAGGAGCCTGGCACTTCAGTAAAAATCCACAAAAACAATATTTTTTCTACGTGAAGCCTGTTGAAAAGAAAGAAATTCCAAAAACTTTTGAATCAACAATCGTACCTGAACCTACCACTAATTTCTACTTGAGAGAAGATGAAGGGAAACATCTGACTCAGGAACAACGAGAAAAATTGAATTGCTTACTTCAAGAACATAAAACCTGCTTCGAACCAGGGGGAGATGCTACTCCATACGCAAAACATTACATAAATACTGGTGATCATCCTCCTGTATCGGTACCCCCGTACAGATTACCTCCTTCAAAGAAAGAAGAGTTGAAGAGACAAATTGATGATTTGCAAGAGAAGGATATAATTGAAGAGTGCGAGTCGCCTTATGCCGCTCCCGTGGTTTTAGTTCCAAAACCGAATGGTTATAGACTCTGCGTGGACTATCGAAAACTAAATGAGAAAACTTTACCTGATACATATCCATTAGCCAGAATGGATAATTTATGGCATGATGCAAAGACATGTAAATATATGTCAACCATTGACTTAACAGCTAGCTATCATCAGGTAGAAGTCAACCCAGCTGATAGGGATAAAACAACATTCATCTGTTCTTTTGGCACTTTCCGATTCAAAAGAATGCCTTTTGGTTTACGAAACGCTGTAGCAACGTTCCAACGCCTGATGGATCGTTTCCGCAACGGACTTCCTTCGGTAAAACTGCTGGTTTACCTAGATGATCTGTTTGTGTTGTCACCTACCTTTGAGCAACATATCCAAGATCTGAAAGATGTCTTTGACCGTCTTGACAAATTTCGACTTAGTGCAAACAGAAAGAAATGTAAATTTGCATGTTCTAAGGTAAAGTATCTAGGACTTTGGATAACATCTGAGGGAATTGAAACAGACCCAGATAAAGTAAATGCCATCACCTCCATGCCTTCTCCAAGAAACGTGAAACAAGTTCAATCGTTTATACAAACATGTTCGTGGTATCGAAAATTTATTCCTGGTTTTTCCGAAATTGCCAGACCACTTACCAATTTGACAAAGAAAAATGCCTCTTGGGAATGGGGTGTTAAACAGCAAGAAGCATTTGAAGAACTGAAACAAAGCTTGGTTTCTCCTCCGATTCTAAAGCAAGCGGATGAAACTAAACCATTCCTCATACGAACAGACGCTAGTAACTACGCTTTGGGTGCTGTCCTTTTGCAAAAACACGGAACTCAAGAACATCCTGTTGAATACGCAAGCAGATTGCTGAGTCCTGCGGAACGGAATTACTCAACAACAGAGCGTGAGGCCCTTGCTGTCGTTTGGGCACTTCAGAAATTCCGAGGATACGTGGAAGGCACCGAAGTCATCATTTCGTCCGATCACCAACCTCTCAGGTGGCTCATGAGTTTAAAATCTCCATCTGGAAGACTGGCGAGATGGGCCCTGCAGCTGCAAGAGTTCAATCTTAAGATAGAATACCTCCCCGGGAAATCGAACTATGTGGCAGACATGCTTTCAAGACCCATATGCCAAACTGATGAAGTATTCTGCGAAGCTTCCACTATTTCTGTAGACTTCCCTAAGAAAACGCCCAAAGAAATAAGAGAGGAGCAAATGAAAGATGAAGAGCTTAAGAAAATAATTACATGTTTTGAAGATCCGGAAAAAGGAGTAGACTATTCCAATTGGACACAAAGAGGATATATAATGAATCAAGGCGTATTATTCCGATATTCTCCTGCTTCAGATGCTGAAGAAGCACAGTTGGTAGTACCCTTGCATGAAAGGGCGCAAATTTTAAAATTACACCATGACGCTCCAAGTGCTGGACACTACGGAGTAGAGGGAACATTAAATAGAATAAATCAACGATACTATTGGACTGGTATGAGATCCTTCATAGCTGACTATGTAAAGAGCTGTGTAGAATGCGCCAGATATAAAGCCAGTAATCAAAAACCTTGTGGACTTCTGCAGACACCAGTATACAGTCAACGATTTGAAACCTTGGCAATAGATCTCTTTGGACCATTACCCACAACTAATGAGGGTAAATCCTGGGTTTTTATAGTGGAAGATTGTTCTACTAAGTGGGTAGAATTATTTTCTCTCACTACAGCAACTGCTAAAGAATGCGCCACTGTTCTTGTGGAAGAGATTTTTCTTCGTCATGGGATTCCTCGAAGAATTATAAGTGATCACGGAACTCAGTTCGTCTCTGCTGTCATGCAGCAATTGTGTTTCCTTTTAAAAATAGATCAGAACCTAACACCAGTATATCACCCGCAGGCAAACCCTGTAGAGCGGAAAAATCGTGACTTGAAGCCACGTCTCGCAATCCTTGTGGGACAAGACCACACTTCCTGGGCTGAAAAACTTCCTATGATTAGATTCGCCATGAATAGTGCAAAGTGTGAAACAACTGGCGAAACAGCATCATTTCTCATGTTTGGACGAGAAATGAGAACCATAGATGACGTTACGAGTGATTTTCGTGCCATCGTCAACAACGATAATTTCGTTCCCGAGATCACTCCCTACCTAAAGAGATTAGCCAATATCTCTAATGACATCCGAGATAGGGTTGAATCCAAGCAAGATCAGAGAAAGACCTACGCAGATCAAAAGCGTCAAAAATCACCACAGTACGCACCTGGTGATAAAGTATGGGTTACATTGCATCCTAAGAGCAATGCTGCAAAATCAAAGTCGGCCAAGTTCATGCCAAAAAGAGATGGACCGTACATCATCCTCACCCAAAGGTCCCCTACATCGTATGAAGTGGCCCACGTTGATAAGCCACATGAACCGTTAGGACAGTATCATGTGTCTGCATTGAAAAAGTGTTCTGATGAAAATGCAGTGCCGGTGGCACCTTTACGTAAACGAGGCAGACCAAAAACTCTTGATCCTGACCCAAAAACCTTGACGACCCTCAGAAGAAGCAAACGACCAAAAAGTGCTGGTCCCTCAACGAGACGTTAAATCGGAACCAGAGGGGGAGTGTGACAAACTTTCCTCTTTCCCCCACCACAGCGCCTCTGGCGGTGAACTAAGACAGTCTGCCAGGAACCGCCGTTAAATACGGACGTATAATTCGGAATCCTTAACCCCTCTTCCAAATTCTTGTATTTTTATTCTTGTTTTATTTTATATGTGTTTTGTCCTTTTCAATAAATATTAAGAGTTAGTTAATTTCTGGTCTTTTGTTATTTATGTGAATTGGAAAATACAAATAAACCCAAACTTCCCCTACACTTGTAAAAAAAAAAAAAAAAAAGAACAACTTAACCTGAATTTGCCGACTGGATGATATCCGCTGGGGGGGGGGGGGGGGGGGTGAGACACCCCCCCCCCTCCCGTTGACGACAGGCCTGACTGCAATACCCGTTGCATTCATTTCACGTCTGATGAAATTTTTTTTATCTTAAAGGCATAGCCGTTTAATTTTTCCATCGGCAGTAGCACTTGTGCATTTTTTTCGTCCTGATTTGACTTTATTTTCCACTGATTTCGTTTTTTTCATAACGTAAACAGAACTTTCGTACACCAGAACAAGTCACTGAACCACCAACTTGTCTTGCAATTTCAGCATAAGGGAGGCCATTTTCTCTTAATATGACAATTCTGCTTCTTTTTGTAGATGTGCAATTAGTTTTTGTTGACGACATTGTTTAAAATTAGTTTAATTAAAAAAAAGGACTTTAAATATTCAAAAACAGCAATACTCTATTTAATTGTACTAGTATGCATCATTCCTCAAAATATTTTCACGACAATAACTCTTTGACCATCCAAATATCCTAAACTATAGTTACAGACATTTGATAGGTCCTAAGAACAGTGATTGGCTTGTACACTTTTACAAAACGATTTGTGTTTGTTCTACTTAAATGAGCATAACTTTTTTTGTAATACAGATATTTTAATTCTGTTTTTGTTATTAAATTCTACATTAAATTACCTTCAATTTGATATATGAACCTTTGTATTTAAGTGAAAATTAATATATTCTACAAGCACACAAAGTTGAAAAACATGAAACTTTAAAAAAGTGTCCACACCTTTGGCCACCACTGTATATATAAACTTTTTTATATTTTCCTTGGCGGACTAGCTTCAAAAAAACTGTTAGCGACATAAATGTTTATTCGGTTAATTGCCACATTTCAAGTAAATATAAAATTAATATTAAAATTTTGTTGACCGGCCAAAATTTTGTAATTTAATATGGGAGTAAAGTAAAACATTCTAAATATTGATTTTATGCCCAAATGTTGTTGACTGATGACGAGTTACTAGTCGCCGTCCAACAATGTGTTTATTAAACTGTATATGACAAAAGGAAATTGAAATTTAATTGTGCATGAAAAATTGAAGTGTAGGTGGTAAAAAATAATATTAATTTTTTTTTTTTATCTGACTCATTAACATAAATAAGAGATCGAATCCTCTTTCTTTTTTTTTTCTTTTGTCAGTAACAAGTCCAGCTTAGTGGAAGACTTAATGTTAATCCACTGGAGCGTTTACGAGATATACCGAAAGTGTCTCGCGATCTACGGTTTGGCGATCACTGGTTTGTTCTTTAAATGGCTAAAACAGCTTCGTTCATTCTTTCTTTATCAGCGTTTTTATGTTCGCGCTGATAATTTATATTAACAGAAGATAATTCCTAAAAATGTAGCTGCACATTATTTCTAGTACAAAAAAAAAAAAACAAAAAAAAAAATTTAAATAAACATTCATAGCAAACAATATTTTAAATATATTTATTTGTATTTTATTCTTAATATGTTATAAATAGCAAATCATTTAAAGGAACAATTAATGCATGTTTTTAAAGACTAGCAATGGCAACTTTGAAATATATGGTAAGTTATTATTAATAACCTCAGTGGCAATAGTAATTTCCCATTCATAATCAATCATAATTATTTGTGCGTTTCTTTTGAACTTAAGTATTAATTTATGCTCAAAAGTTTAATATTGTATTTAATTTATTTTCTTCAAAATACTTATATTTTGTTTGCATGTTGTGAATGAATATTTATTTTAATCCAAAACTCAATATATTATCAACGATTTTGGAATGCGTTAACACTTTGAGAACATAGAGAATAATTTGCTACTCAATTTATCGTTTGCTCTTAAAAGGTGTAAGAAAGGTAAGTGAAGTTGAAATCGAATAAAAAATCGATATTTCTGAGGGAAAAAAAATTATAATCATTTGTTTTTAATCGCTTATAATCATTATTTGTTTTTTTTTTTTTTTTTTTTTTTTTTTTTTTTCTTTCGAAGGCAGTGTTATCGAAAACTAATATTTAAAAAGGATATATTAATTTTCGAATTAAAAATCAAATTCTAACCATGATTTGTATTAGTTAACGTTTTAATTTGGTTTATTTTCGTGGTTTCCAACGTTTTCAAATATGTTTTTCACTTTGAAGAAAAGATTATGGCATAATCTCCACCGCTGGTTTGGGACTTCAATTTTGTGTTACAAGTTTTAATATTTTGCGAGGATATTATATGACTTATATAAGTAAAATTAAAATTATGTATAGAAAAATTCCTGGTATTAAACTTTTAATTACCTTTTCCCTAAGTTTTTTTTTCTACTTAAAGTCACGACTGTGATCGTTAATTTAAGGAGTTTACTGAGATTTTTTATTTTAAAAACTCATTATTTATAGTTCATGTTTAAAATATAATAAAAAAATAAATGGAGCAAAAGTGCATACATATTTATATTTGTTGCATTTTGTTAAATATTTTTTTCCTAAACTTAATGTTTGAATTTATTTTTACATCTTAAAAAACATTTTCGCAAAACTAATGAACTCTTATTCCTTTTGTGCGCAATAAGCATAATATTTCTTTTTGCTCAACGCATTGTGGATCTTAGAAAGTTAATTGTTATATTAGATGCGGTTGTAACGGAATGTTGTCGTTTGTTTGAAACAATATGTTCTTTGGTCAAAGTAATTAACTTTTAAAAAATAATAACAAACAAAAATATTGCATTATAAATGTTATTTCCTTAAACGGTTAGGTTAAAAGTTCTTAATTTCTCTTTATATCAAAGGTCATTCTGTCGTTTTCTGCATTTTATTTTTCTGAGCAGGGCCCGACTTAGCCTAATTGGGGCCCGGGGCAAAAACCTGTTTGGGGGCCCTCCTCTGCTTCACTTTTGCAGTAATGAAGAACCTAACTTTATGGAAGTATTTAAAATTTTCACCTCATTAAAAATAACAAGAAAAATGACTAGAACCTAAAATAGCTATAAAGTCCACCCCTCCCCCTCCAATGGTCAGGCGAAATATCATTCTGTCCTTGTTATTGATTTTCTTACAATTCTATGTCCATCATGCCAAATGCATTTTTCTGATTAACTTTCTCATCTAACTGTGAAAAATTCATATCCTTGCTGACATTAGGGTAGAATTCGGCAAAAAATTTCACAATGGACAATTGCAGCATCTCTTAAATTTTCCAAATTATAGTCATTACTTCTTAAGATTGATTTCCTGATTACGAAAATATAATTTTTAACTCTGACAAATAAATATTTATTTAATTATTAATATTTTAATTTGAGCGAAAACGCCCTCACTCGAAAACGACCGCTGATTGGTGTGACGTCATTAGAGCCTTACTCCTCAGGACCTTCCCGTTGTTATTATGTATTTTCTTTCTTGCGGTTTTAACTAGCTCTTCTTTAACTTATTTTTTCCAAATTTTCCCGCGTGTATTTAAATGCGTATTTAGCAGCAAATATTTTGAAATCTATTGCATATATAGAATCAAAATGGAAGAGGGGTTTCAAAAAGCTCAAACGGACAATTTGCTGCAAGTTACTGAAGAGATGATTATGGATTTTTTTCGAACGAACCAAGATTTCATTTCGCCTGAAATCAAAGGCATAAAGGCTCAAAGGTATAAATTTGTTTATTTATAAACTGTAGCTGTAAATAAGGGCGTCGGCAAGGAGGTGCACTTGCACTACCCTGGATTTTCTTTAAGCAATTAAAAATAAATAGAAAAGCAATTTAGTTATAAAATTTTATGTAAAAAATTGATTAATCAAACAAGAATTGCAATCATACAGAATAGTTTTAATCTTTTTTTTTGTGGGGATGGTAGTTTGTTAGAGGGTTGCACCCCCCTATATTTTATTCTACCGACGCCCCTGGCTGTAAATAATTTTATGTGTGAAAATGGAACGGCGATTTGTTATAACACATATAGGTACACGTTAAAATATAGCAAGGATTTAAGTATACTAAAAACATCTTTCCACTTTCATAAAAGTATAAAACTAAACGCTATTCTTACACACTAAATTATTATTACTCACAAAAACAAATAATTATACTTACTCACAAAATTATTATTATAAACGTTATACTTACTCTTTTATTAAAATTATTTTATTAAAAATTAATTTTAATAAAATGTATTATTTTATTAAAAATTAATTTGAATTAAAGTTATTATTTTATTAAAGACCAATTATAAACAACTTTGTAATAATTACAATCAATTTTATTAAAATTAATTTAGTTAAAAATTAATTGAAGTCAATTTTATTAAAAATAATTTATAAACGATTTTATAAAAATAAATAAGCTATTATTTTTATTAAAAATTATTGTTTTATCAAAAATTAATATTTAATAAAATAAAATTAAAGAAAATTAGATTCTAATTTATAAAAAAAATTAAAGAAATAGTCAGAGGCAAGCTAGTTATAGAATATTTTTACCCTTTCTACTGTCAAACATAAATACACATCTTCAATTTTAGTATATTTTACTTTAACTACACCTGCTAATGTTTTTTTATCGAATTTTTTTATTAAATTTAAAAATAAGTTTTGCTTCATAATATTTTTTAAAGTGTTAAATCCAAGGTGTAAATAATAACATGAACCATTTTGAAAGATACTGGTACATTTTATGAATGATGTATTAAAAATCAAAAAGATTTTTATTACATTATATTTTAAAGCGTCTAGTTATGCAGATAGTGTGCATATTGAAGGATTTAAAAAAATATAATAGTTTTTATCCCTATTCTGTAAAAAAAAGAAAAAATTAATGTATACTAAATTTTATATTAAATAACTATTTCATAATTTAAGGTTTCCAGAAACTTTTGGAATTTTTACGGAAAAGAAAGATATGAAATAGCGATTAACACAAACAAATATTACATGGACATAGGAAAGCTATAAAAAACTTCTTCTTCTTTATCGACACTATGGCCTTGGGGAGGCCAGGTCTGTCTCAATTGGTTGTTTAGTCTAATAAGATTCTGTTTTTCAGTTTTTAAATCATCTTTTTCACATATATATATATATATATATATATATATATATATATATATATATATATATATATATATATATATATATATATTTTAACTTCAGATCAGCAAGACAAACATATGGGGATAATGCTATAGGCTATGTGCAAGTTAAGCGAGAAAGTGATATCTGCATTGTTAAAGGGAAAATGACTCCTGAGCATAAAATAAAAACCAAAGCATATGCAATAACTTTGACATGTGATGAATCTTCTGGGGTCATAAACTCATTAGTGTGCGATAACTGTGCGGCCAGCGCAGGAGGATGCAAGCACATGATAGCATTTCTTTTCTGGGTTCACCGAAAATGTTCGCTACCATCTCCAACAGAAATAGAATGCTATTGGAAAAAATCTAAACTTTCATCAGTTGGTTCATCCCAAAAATTTATTCATGCTTCTAGTTTAGGTAAAAAAGATATCAAAGATCTTCCCCCAAAGTGTCCTTCTAAGTGCACCATCTTTTCCTTATCTCAGCTTTTCTTGGCACATCAAAAAATATCTTTTCAGGAGCTGTGGAAGTTGTGTTAGTGCACATAGGCACTATACAGTACTTATATTTACTTGATGAAGACATCAAAAAGCAATACACTTCGATTTTAAAATATATTTTTAAAAAAACAAACGACGTTCAACTAGGCACGTAAACAAGCGTTAAATCACCAAGGAGAAAAAGTGTAAACAAACGCGAGTCAGGCTCGAATGGCGTCACTTTCTTAAAAGTCACGTGACTTCCTTTTTAAACTGAAAACGAAAGTACACGATTTTTAATTGCTCTTAATTAAAAAAGTAGCATTTTTTGGGAGGTAAAAAGATGTTTTTCAGGACTTTTCCATCATTCTGAATTCATTAAGAACATAAAAAAAATTGACTGCAATTGTCCATTACGATGGCTCAATTAAGCCTATCAGAAGCCTGTATTTTTGTAAGAATATCGCATTTTGCGAAATGTAAAAATACAGGCTTTTGATGGGCCAAATTTGTCCATCATAGTTGTGAAATTTAAGCTGAATTCCGCCCTAGAAAGCTATGGATTTACGAATTGTAGTTTGTGTTCATACGATAGATTAATGAAGAAGCTAACATAAAACTGACGGATTTTACTTTGAACTGATATTTTGTTCGAAAAAAAATTTATTAAAGAAGGAAACGTAATATAAACTCTTCGATTTGGAGGCCCCCTTAGATGTAGGGGCCCGGGGTGGTTGCCCCGTATGCCCCTGCCTTAGTCAGGCTCTGTTTCTGAGCAGTATAATTTCACTTAGGAATGTGAAATTAAGATGTTTAGAAAAATGTACTATGCGTTGAAAATTTGATTAAATAAAATTCTTAAGTGATAATCTAGCAGTAAAAAAAAAACACCACACATGTTGCTTTCTAGTTCAAGAAAATGCTACTAAATAAAGTTGAAAGAACCAAGTTTAATTATTTTAAAACTTCCAAAAGATTCATCGTAAGTTTTAATTCAGTTAAAAATGTATTACAGAAACAAAATAATACAGATAAATTTTTTTTTTACG
The DNA here is from genome assembly GCA_949128135.1 of Parasteatoda lunata. NCBI lineage: Eukaryota > Metazoa > Arthropoda > Arachnida > Araneae > Theridiidae > Parasteatoda > Parasteatoda lunata. The sequence goes on along the minus strand of OX421970.1, from coordinate 31,089,626 downwards.
ATTTCGTTACCAATTTCATGAAAATCAGCCTAAATATGTGAGTATTGTACCGGAAATGGACTGGTATTAATTGAAAATATGCAGGAATTTTGTATGCGTGCTTAAAAAAGTAAAATAAAAGATTCAAGTGCACACGTGTGCCATACACAAATACTTGAGAAATAAGTTCGTATTTGTATCTGATAAAAAGTATTCTTAATTAAGTTTTTTAGTGAGCCAAAAAAAAGAATGTTTTTATAATTTTTGATCTAACTGTGATTGGTTCGGTGATGGAATCTTAACGGTATGAGGGGCTAATCTTAAGTATGCTGAAATCTTTGCGCCAACGTTAATTTAAGTCACGAAAACGTACTTAAATTCTCTAAATGGGCATACCATTTTTTCGACGGATCAGGATTCTGGACTCTCAAAATAAGAGGCCGGGAACCGCATTTCGGAAAATATGGCCCTTAGCAGTTAAGGCTGGTGAATGGTTGAAAAATGTTAAATTCTCTTTTTATATGTTTTCCTATGTTTCAAAAATTGGATAACTTAATAATTTTGTTACACAATTTATTGAAAATACACAGGAATTTTTTTCTCAAGTTTTAAAAATGCGTATGTAAAATGACATGTGTTCCATTTATGCAAAGACTTGAGTTAATTTCAGCGATAATAATTTCGTCACATAATTATTTAGAGCTCGTTCGTCAAAAGATAATTCTATGCAAACCATATTCTACGTAGACCATATTTTCCACATTGCGGCTGCCCTTCACATTTTGAGCGTCAAGAATTCAAATCGAATGAAAGATCTGCTTATTCAGAGAAAGTATGTTTTTGTGTCGTGATTTCGTAGCATTATATATTGTCTGCACTTATTGCATATTGACGTGCCAGCGTGGCCGAGAGGTTGGAGTCGTCATCCTGGACAGACAGAGATGCAGTGTTCTATCCTCAGAACTCTAAGAAAATTTAAAACTTTCTAAAATAAGATTTTTTTATTATTTCTATATCTTCTAGAATGTTCTAATATATCATTTCCCGTTATTATTCCTATAAAAGACTGGGTGTTTCAAGTCGAGACCCCAATTACTTTGTTCACTGTACTTAGAGGTGTTTAATAAATCTCTTCAACTTTCTGACTAATTCCTATTTATTACATTATTTTTAAGGTTGTCCCCTTTTAAAGTCACATCTTAGTATGTTTAAATTTGCTCATAAAATCAAAAGTTACATTCACTTTTCTATAAAAAAAAAAAAATTAAATAAAAAGTTAACACCCTGATTTAAATGATCGGATTTTCAAACACTAAGTGTATTCTTCGAAGCCTATGTCGTCACATAATATAACGATTTTTCCGAATATGTTATTTTCATATCTGCTGTGGGCCAGCAACAACTATTCATGACTGCTGCAAAGCTGAGCCTATCTTTAGTTAGCACCCTTTATGCTAAATCTAAAAATTACACAAAACATCTATATGATGAAGAAAAGTCGCAGCTTTGTGAACATGAAAAGTATTTGAGATTTAACATTAAAAAAATTACTGGGCTGCATTTTCTGTGCTAATAAAAATTTGCAAAAGTTGAGAATTATTCATTGGTTTTGATAATTTTCACCATCGTGGAAAAATCTCGCCGCATTGACGATTTTTTATTTTTAAAAAGTATACATTCTATTCGTTCTACAAGTATTATTCTATCTTTTCTAAAGTTCGATAATTCTCTTTAATATTTTGATAGTTCTAATAATTTTAATAGTATAATTTGAAATAGTTTTGCCTCAAATGTGACTTTTTAGTTATAGCTCGTTCACCAGGAGTTGGCACTTGGCTCCGCCTCCATCACGTGGTATGCGACGATACTATTTCGCTATTTTTGGGAGAAGGTTGTGAGCAATCCTGAACAAGGTTGCTATCTGGCGATCGTATGGCAAAAATATTTATTTCGCAAACGTTATCTGCATCTGTTTAACATTAAATATTTAATAAATTTGATAATATTCTACGCCATTTTTTATGATATTTCACTCTTTTGAGAGAATAGTTTGTCCTTTTTGAGACATTTTGCTAGGAAGACAGAAGTTTTTAAATTTAAAATATATTTAATTAGCTAGAGAAACGAAAGGTATAATACCAGATGATAATGCAAAGTAAGTGACTGAAAACGAAATCACTGTTGGTGTTTGGCGGAAGGGTTGTCTCAATTTCAAGAGGGGAGATGTTTCTCTTCTTACTCCCGCTCTGAAATGAACTCTGCGTCCGAGGAGGTGGAGCCAAGTGTAAACTCCTGGTGAACGAACTATACTATACTAGTGTCACTGAAGGACTGAAGTGTCTGACATTTTTGTGTCACTTTTTCCTTGGTGAATGAGCTTCGCGAAACACAATTCATGGTCTGAGGATTTTACCTGAAATATGTTTAGTTAATTTGCACAGATGTTTTAAGTTACGAAATCAGACACAAAAATGTAGTTTTTCTGAACAATCGTGTTTTATTTTTGGATTCTTGATCCTTAAAATCCAGATGACACGAATATAAAAGGAAAAAAGAACATAATTATGAAACGTGCTTATCCAAAGAGAATCCGGTAAAAAAATAATTATTTTTTATTATTTACTTTGAAATTGAGTTGACAAGTTTTTAAATATAAGTTACTCAAGTTTTTACACCATTTTAATCTACGTAGTCTAAAACAGTGGTTACCAACCAGCGGCCCGCGAAACCTTTTTTTGTGGCCCGCGAACTGAAATATATTAGTTTTCATATTTTTGCGGACAATTTTCGTTAAAAATCTATATGAGTTTAAAATAATTTTCTTTCGTTAAAAAAAAAAAAAAAAAAAAAAAAAAACTAATTTGTTCGTTTCTCTGAAATTTAACATACCAACGGTGCAAAAAAATTTGTCTCTCAGGTTTTGCATCCAAGAAAATATTTATTATTATTTGTAATTCAATACTTTTGTTTTGAACAGCTTGATAAAAATCTGACAGTAATATTTAATGCTCCTTCAAACATAAAAGAGTCCTACATAAAATTTTGACAAAGTTGCGCCCCGCCATTTGACTGGTGTTTTTAATTGTGGCCCCCGGCCTCATGTAAGTTGGAAACCCCTGGTCTAAAACAACTAACTGTAAAATTTGATAGGGATTAGTTGTTTATCTCTGTAAGAATAAAAAATTTAAAAATGCAATTTCTTAGGGATGGCGAATTCTCAAAAAAAATTAAAATTGTATTAAGGGGTTCAAACTTTCTACTAAACATTCTCTAGTCTAAACTATTAGGACCATATTTTCCAGATTGCATTAACCGTGGTCGCGGTAATTCTGGTTGATTCTAACCATATTGCGGTAGTTCTGATGGTCAAATATTCGAATACACCCTAAAAAAATTGTTTGTTTGTTGTTTATGTTTAGGCAATGAAAGTACGTTTTTGTGTTTGATTTCGTAACTTAAAATATTGTTTTCAAAAATTAATTTTTCAGATTTAATGTTAGGCTCTCGGACCATTAGGAAATAGTCCTAAACTCGACAGTCCGATCATTAAAGCAAAAGTTATTCCGGATGTTCTTTTTTTTTTTTTACACAGTGGGCATTTGACGTTATCAAACTTTTTTTTTTTACTCTATGTAACAAAGATGTTTATGTCATTCAATAAGTCTTAGAAGCATTGTTTTAATTTTTGTATTATAATATTTTAACAAAACAATGGACGTTTTCATTTTAAATATAATAAAAATATTTTGCAATATTGGTAAAATTTAACAAATTATTTATTTCATTTTAATTGTAAGTAAAATTGACTTCACAGATGACATAAATGTAAACTAAGCCTGAAAAGCTCCCATTTCCTTCGAAATATCCAATGACAATTTTTTCCCATCGCAAATTTTTTTCTAATGACAAATAGAATAGGATGACGGAGAAGCTATCATAGGAATTTTAGAGGGAATTGGTATGTAGAAGCACAAGTGGGTTGAGAGTCTTTACATAATATAAAAGACAAAACAAATTAATAAGAATTATATTCAAAGAATTTAATACCCTCCAAGAAGTACGGAATTATAAAGGTTTTCATCGTGGTAGGAAAGGTTGCGTACTCTTATTTTAATAAATTGGAATGAATAGAATTTGGTCATGCATACCCTTATACAAACTAAAACATGCCATTAAGCATTTGAAGGGCATATTTCAGCTTATACAGAAAATAAGACTATTAAAAAATAAAAATACATTGCAAAATTTCGTATAAAAAAATGAAGAAAAAACAATTTAAATGGTCTGTGAATATTTTCCAAACAATACTTAAAAAAAGTTTGTTAACAAAACAATTCTGCATCTTAAAAATATAAAAAAAATAAACAAATAAAATATGTGTTCTTTAACAGAATGATAAACTCTGAAAAAGAAATGTTGAATAAGTTTATCATTTGCATTTCATTCCGCAATTGCCAGTAATTTTACGGAAAAAAAAAAAAACCAAAAGCTATTTCGAGAATTTTATGCATTCATTTGTAACGTTAATAAAAGAAAATAATAGTAATAAACAGAAAAAAATTTAAACATATATCTTTAAACTGCCGTACCCGAGCTCTTATAACATATCTTTTAAAATGCATAAATCTACCTCATATGTATCCTGTAATGGTCTTACTAATGCGATGGATGGTTGTATTTGCAATTTCAATTGAATCCATTTATTTCTATGGTTACAGAATTAAAGATCGCATTATACTTCTATTCAAATGGTAATGCTCTTATTTTGTTCCTCTTGAGCTCCATAAAATCGACTTGAACGACGAATTTAATGCGTCCTTTTAATGGTCGGAATAACAATAGTTTAGTGGAGAAATTTGATGCGTCTGTGTGTATGAAGAGTCTTTTTTTTTTCTTTCCGCATTATTTAAAAAAAGAAAAAAATCGTAATCAGACTTATTTCTGATTATAAATATGTAAATAAAATTACTTATTTTAAATTCCCGTATATTATTAAAATAACAATTATAGAAAAATATCGCGCGCGAGTTTCTGCCTTCACGAAGTTTTTGATATTTGTTAATGAGGGTAAATCTTGGTAATATTATCTTAAGCTTTAAGAATTCTGAATTTTATTAATATTTATGTTATACGCACTAAATATTCACTACTTATGGAATATACTTATCTGTTTCATTAAATTAATACTATAATAACTTTTTTCATTGAGTTTTAGGACATCCGATAATCTATCCGATAAATATTTATGGGCGTTGCGTATGATTTTAACATTCCTATATAATTCACATGGCATTTTAATTGAGAAATATTTTTAAAAAAACTTGAAAAAAATATTTCAATGCTAGAAAGGTTATTTTAAAAAACGATAAATAAGTTTAAAAATCTTTTATTTATTTATTGTTAAAATAATAGCGTGGTTTCGTATTTTACTTTTTTGGGTAAGCATCAGAACACTTTAATGTTATTTCTAAGATTTTTTCACGCGGTAATTGTCTTATCAATTGCTGCCATTTGTTAAGGATATTAACAAGTACCTACTCATTTATTTAAGCTTACTATTTTTATTTATAAATATCTAGACACTGTTTAATTTTTTTTATTGTTGTTGCTGTTATTATATTGACTCAGTTAATATTTTTTTTAAAATTTTATAATCGTCGTTGAAGAGCCAGTTGGGTTTGGGTTTACTACTACTAATGTTCAACTCCGTAGTCACCTAATTTTGAACCCAATGCAGAAGACAAGAGATTTTCTGGATCAAGTATTGAGTGATGTTTGCCTTCGTTGAGGGGTTTTTGATGGAGCTAAACCACATTTGCTTTATATGGAGAGGAAAACCTCCTACGGTTAGTTTGACGGCAAAGGGACTCTAACCCATGATCATCTATCACTGAGGATATTTTACGTCAGCACTGTGGTCGGTGCGAGCCGAGTGCAGAATTCGTATCGACCAGCCATCGCTGGGACTCGAACCCAGTTCACCTCATTGGAAGGCGAACGCTCTATCCCCTGAGCCACCACTAATCCTCAGTTAATATAATAAATTTCCAAAGTTGGCCCTTCTGGGTATAAATAGTTTAAAAGAAATACCAATAGAAAACTCAAGATATCTCACGAACAACTCTGTATCGAAAAAAGGGTAAGTACAAAAGTTGTAGATTGGTAAATATTGCATGAAATGAGTATCAATATAACAAATTTTATTTTTCACTAAAATTAATGCTGAAGTAAGGTTAAAAAAAAAAAAAAAAGAAAAAAAAAAGAAGCATTTTGGTATACTATTCGAACAAGAGCCACTTCCTTATCCTTTTGACGTCTCTTTTTTTTGCTCATGAGTTATGCTCTCAATTTAACTATACCCAGCTGCGTGTGGTAAACATATATTGGTAAACTTATACTGAAAATATGTTTTTGCGGATGAAGGGAACTTTGTAGAAAACAACGAACTATATCAAGCAGTTTATATATAAAAGTTAAAAGATGGAAACTTGTATAGATATAGGCTCTATGAAGAAAAAAGGTACAATAAATATTATAAAAACAAAAACATTGGCTCCGATATCTAGAACGAATGAGTGACTGAAAGGCAACAAAGAAAATCTATAGAGGAAAACTAGAAGGAAAGAACAAACATACCAGAAAAATATGGCTAAATGAGGTAGACGGAGATTTAAAAAAGAGGAAAATCAAAAATTTAAAGATAAAGGCTAAGGAAGGTGGAGCTGTGTGATAAAGAAGACCAACGTTCTTCATGGACTGTAGAACCGAGGAGTAAGTGAGAATTAAAATACTGTTAAAGTTGTCCTATTTGCATTGCTGTTAACTCGGGAGTGTTAGCTCTTCACCATGTTTACATTGGTAGTGAAATAACATGTACGCAACTAAATATGTTTAAAATTTTGTCCGTGCTTATAAACATCCCCAGATACTTAAAAAAAAATTTTTGTAGATCATTAAGTTATGGTTTAAATATTATGGTTGTCAGTATCAATTTAATGCAAATGCTAAATCATACAATTAGCTACCTTTATTACCTTCCAAGCATTGAGTCCCTGGGTAAAAATAGTACAGAAGTTTGCCTGCTATGATTATTGGAATTATTGAATGAGATAATTCATTGACATGGAGAAACCGGTTTTTTGATACAGGAAAGCATGCTTCTAAATGTTTGGAAAAAGCTCTGACTAACGCCCAGAGTGTTAATGTCTGAGAAAAAATTCTGGTTAAAATGAAAACATTTGGTCATTGTTTTATTTAAAGTAAAGTTAGTTTTTATAAAAAAGATTAGTGCTTAAAAGAGGTAGAAAAGAATATTTCATTGTATAATATTTTTCTTCCTTCTATTTCAATCGTTTAATTAGTTTTTTCAAATTTTGACTAAAAAATTTCTTTTCTTCGTTTCTAATTTCAATATTTCATCAGCTTTGGTTGTATTTTCTTCCCCTTTTATGAAGATTGTCTCTAAATTATCATAATCATCATCTTCATCAGTATCATTATCTTCCACTGCATTATTTTTCGACTCTACTTTTTCTTCATTGGCAATTATTTAGGAGTCTTTACTAAAATTTTTACTTACCAATGTGTTAATCTACTTCATTAAATAGCGTTAATTCCAACGAAAACAAAGTGGCGACAGAACATTATATTAAAAGAAAATATTTGAATAATGCACTGATAACAATAATTACAAAGAGAAACATTTTTGTAAAAGAAAATAGAACAAAATCAAAAAATCAGCTAACAAAATTACGCTTATTCGCAAATAGGGTATCAGATAATAACAAAGCTTTTCGCGGACACCACTGCTACGTAGAGCAGTGGAACTACATTCGTGTTTGTGTAGATGCTTCTCATTTTCTCGCTGTAGCTTGTAGCGTAAAAGACGTTCTGAACATCGTAGCTTAGTCTAATCCTTATTTTTTTTTAAAATTTTTTTAAAAATAATTTATGTGTTTACCTGCCGTTAGAATGGATAATCATCATCATCTAGATGATTCTATAAGATAGTTGATAGCCAGACGACTCAAAGCGGGCCAAGAACAGGCTGTCTGTTGTAGCGATTTTGGGAAACGTGGTGTCCATTTTGTAGAAACAGTTCACATAAGAGATAGTAATAGTGGTTCGCCAACCTGTTCCAGGCTACAAAAGGGCAACAACGCAGATACACGTCCTTTATTAGAGACTTCTAGCAAAAAGCGATAGGTCTGCGACAGCGACAACTTTCTCGCAACTGTATAAAGGAAATGAAACATCTGCATCCATTTCACCGAAAACAGTCGCCCAGAGATTGAATGCAGGTAGTCTGTATGTCAAGCGACTTGCAGTCTGCATTCCTTTGTCTGTCTTTGTTTGTATCACGGGGGAAAAATACGGTATAGCATGGTATCGAGAACACCTGTCTTGGACAGAGGATGATTGGGGACGAGTTCTCGTCTGTGATGAGTTGCGATTCAATCGGGAGAGCGACTTGAGACGTGTTTTAACCTGGAGAGAACCCGGGAGAAGTTATCGGACCTATAACATTGCCGAAAAGGACCACTATGGTCGAAGTGAGGGTATGGGTCAGGCATCATGGCAGACGGGCATACCGATCTTCATGTGTTGAATAGAGGAGACTGAGGTATTACCAAATCTGGTAAAATAAAAACCGTTGCCGGTAATTTTTTCCAAAATGGGATTTTTTAACCATGGTAGTATAAATACAGTAAAAAGTTAATAAAACGAGTAGAAATAATAATGATGTTATTCAGAAGCCGGTTTTTTGAAGAGTTAGTTTGAAAAACCCATTTTTTCCATAAAAATCTCGATTACAATAATTATTTTTTACGACTGAAGTAGTTTTTCTAATCATTATGATCTAATTTTGTGAACTTGTGATTATTTTAAAAAAAATCCTTTATTTCAATCGTTGGTATTTTTGCGAAGAATTAAATGAAATATTGCATTCAATACTAAAAAAATCTTACAACCTTCAGATTTCAGGTAAAGTTTTCAGTTTTTTAAATTATGAAATAGTTTACCTTAGTGAATTCGGAATTATAATTTTGTTTAAAAAATAATATTAAGTCAAACAAATACATGTTTCGAATATAAAAATGCATTCTTAAAGATGCCATAAATTTTGTTTGGTTTACATTCTTAATATGCTTTACTTTCAATTTTATACAATGACGAACGATTTATCACGACGGTAAACAATTGATCCACATGGCGTAGATTCTGTTCTAATGTTTTATTCAGTATTCTTGTAACTTTAAACTGAACATAGAAAAGAAATGAACACTTGATTCACGCTTTAAGACAGTGATGTTTTCTTGAAGAACTTTTTAAATGAAGTTAATCTGTATTCATGTTACTTGAAAGAACAACTTCACCTTACTCCTCACAACCCTTATCCTTGAACTTTCGTGGGAGTGTAACTTTTTTAAACAACGCAAATAAAAGTGCAAGTATTTTAGTTCTGGATTTTAAGTTAAATGAATAGACTTTTAAAATGAATAGTATAATAAATAAAAAATTGAAGAGCAGGAAAAATATTGCTTTTAAAATGCAATGCTATGGAAACAATTATAACCATAATAAGTAAATAAAAAAATATGGATAGAAAACTTTATACTTGATTGTTTATATTATTCGATCTTAAACATATTTTTCAATGCATATTCATTGTTTCTTTATTTTATCATCAGCGTTGAACAGCTAATCCGTTTCGGATTTGGATCTATCAGTTTTCTACTCCCTATTCTTGTCATTTTGAACAAAATTTACAAGACAAGAGAAATCATAAATCAAGCATTGGACCAATTTTGCCTTCAAGGAGGACTTATTTAGGTAGAAAGATCATAAGAAAACAAGTTAAATGGTCGGATAAAGATGCAAAATCCCACTAATGCTGTCTAGCACAGAGCTCAACTTCAGTTTCAAACATTTTAACTATATTCTCAGAAAAACTGGCTCTACACCGAAGAAAGAAGAATGGTCAGAACTACAAGACTATGGTTAAATTCACCATGTGTTTAGCTTTATAGGCACAACAAACAGCTTGATAATTTTTACCGAAGAGCATTGGTAATGATTTTGTTATAATTAACAATAAAGTATGATTTTACAATCTGTGATAAAATTGGTTAAATATGGTAAAATTTGGTTATTTTATCATGATACCTTAGAACATGGCATAAAAACTACTTTTTTTTGGTTAAATTTACTTTTCAGTTTTGCATTTTTTACTAAATATATGCCAATAAAATCTATAATTTAAAAACAAGAATTTCTGGTAAGCCTTTACAGTATAATCGGAAATATTACCAAATGAATGTTGCTTGATTAAAAACTTCATTCACTTAAAAAATACACAAATTGGAAATAACATAGTTATGTGTCAAGCGCTTAAACACAGGCGCCCATTTTCAAGACTTGCCTGATGAGGTGAGAAGAAACAAAACTGATTTGAAATATCAGACATAAATTTGCCAACGAAAATGAAAAAGTCCAGGTAAAAAACAAAACTAAGAAAAGCTTCGTATTCTTGAATTAGGGACATATCTGTTGTGTTCTTTAAATTTAAATTTTAAACCGCGTCTAGCTTGTCCGATGTATTCAAGGTCGCACAGACAAGGGGTGTGGTAAATGTAAAGTGATCACACATCCCGATTTTGGCGGGACAGTCCCGCTTTTTGGTGGACTGTCCCACGTCCCGCCGATTTTTAAAAATGTCCCGCTTTTTAGAAAATATCTGCATTTCTTATTTTAAATGTACTGTAAAAATATATTACCTATTATTTTTTAAGTATTATGGTGAATATAAAGAAATAAAAAATACATAAAAAAAAAAACAAACACATAAAATGCATGAAGAGTAAACTAAATTAGGCAATGTACCGAGTTAGATTTACTCGGTGGTGTTCGATCATTGTCGTTACGTCTCGGCTTAATTCAGATAAGTGCAGACAGGCGGACTGCCGATAGACAGTGCCGTTTGTTGTTTTCAATTTGACTTTCGGTTTGACTCATTACTTGATTGACGAAGGTAGTGGCAGAACAATAGTCGCTACAACGTAACGGCCAATAAGGTAAAATTTAATACTCTTTTTTAGCCTTTGTAGTAATTTTTTTATTTATTTCTAGTATTTACCCATAGAATAAAAGATGAGTAAAAAAAGAGAATGCAAATTTATCGAAGAGCTAAGAGAATTTCCATTGAATGAGAATTTCCATTTATTAAAAAAACTAAAATAGACTATATGGTACGGTGTGATAAATGCAATGCTGAATTTTCGGTCTCACATGGTGGAAAAAACGATATTACTAAACATCTAGCGACAAAGAGGCACAAAAGATTTTTGAATAATACCGCTTCTTCGTCTAAAATGGAACAGTTTTTTCGCAGTGCTAGCTTTGGCAACACGGAAAAACAGTTAGCATTAGCGGAAGGGCTATTTGCTTTCCACACCATAAACCACAATCAAAGTTTCAGATCAATGGATTGTACGTCGCAAATGATCAAAACATTATACGACAAAAAATTTGCATGTGCAAGGACAAAAACCGAAGCAATTATTTGTAATGTTTTTTCACCATATTCGTTTTCACAATTGCAGAAAGAATTAGAAAAATGCGCATTTATATCCATATATTCTGATGCTTCCAACCACAAAGATTTGAAATTATTTCCCACAATTGTTAGATTTTTTGATCCAGAAACAGGAATTAAAATTAGAATATTAGATTTTGTTTCATTGCCGGGTGAAACTTCACAAATAATTTTTGATTCAATAAGTACTATTTTGAAAAAGAATAATTTGAATGATAAAATTATTGCCTATTGTGCGGATAACACTAACGCAAATTTTGGTGGAAAAGCTAGATGAGGCATCAATAACGTTTTTACGAAACTTAACGAACATTTGAACCAAAAAATTATTGGAGTAGGTTGTGCAGCGCACATTCTACATAATACTATTCAAACAGCATCTGACTTACTTCCAGTTGATGTTGAAAATATTATTGCAAACATTTATTCGTATTTTTATATATATACTGTGAGTGTTGAAAGTTTGAAGGATTTTTGTGAAAGTGCAGAAATCGAATATAAAAGAATTCTTGGTTACAGCAAAACACGATGGCTAGCTCTTTTACCAGATGTAGAAAATATTTTAAAAATATACGAACCATTAAAATCATACTTTTTATCACACGATAAATGTCCAAGAATATTGCAGCTCTTTTTTGAAAATGACTCATCACAAATTTGGCTTCAGTTCATTCCCAACCAAGCTACATTATTTCACAATGCTGGGAAAATTATTGAAGGGGACAAAATTTCAATTACGGAAGTGTCAAATGAAATCAATATTTTAAAAACAAAATTATGAGAAAGAATTGATAACGATTACATTCCTTTAATTATCCGAAAAGATATCACTAGGTTGGAAGAACAAGGTGCCATTAAACGACCTGATTTTCTGAAACATGTCAAAATTTTTTATAATAACTGTTTGGAATATCTTAAAGAATGGACAGTTCAATTCGAAGATATTAAAAATTTTCATTGGGTGACATTAAAAAAAAAAAAAGAGATTTTATGGGAATATGTGGAAAAATCTTTTGAATATATTAGTAACCATTTTCCGAAAAATAATATTTGCGAAAATGATCTTTTTGATGAGGTGTCATTGGTAAAAAGATATGTTACAGATGAAAAAATTAAATGTTGTTTGTCTGCAAATGTGGAAACAGACCAAAAAAAAAAAAAAAAAAAGGACGGAGTTATTCCTTCAGTTTAAACAGAATAATATTCCCTATCAAAATATTTTGAAAATTGTAGAATTTGCGCTCTCCCTTCCGGGAACAAATGCAGCAACAGAACGTGTTTTTTCCAGTATCAATAAAATATGGACAACTGAAAAAACGCAGTTGAACATTAAAACTTTAAAATCTATATTAAGTGTAAAATATAATTTGACCAATTCATGTGAAATATTTCACGACATTTTAATAAATGATCCGAATCTATTGCAAAATATTCACTCGGATCAAAAATATGACCGTGAAAGAAAATCATAATATTTTTTAAAATAAAAAATTTTATTTGATTAAAAATCATGATGTTCAAATTATTATTTTTTACAAATATTTTTGTAGTCACCAATAATTAATAATAAATACATTTTTGTACAAGTATATGAATGTATACAATAAAATATATATGTAACTAAATTGTAATTCTCATTTCATCCCATTTGTCCCGCTTTGTTTCAATGTAAATGTGGTCACTTTAGGCAAATGCCCCAGTGATGATCGAAACTAATATAATCTTTAAGAAGAGATTTAAATTTGTTAACGAGCCTAAACATGACTTTAAAACCAACGGGACTTTAAAAAAATGAGAGAGTACATTACCAGTTTTATAACAAAACAAGGGGATGGTAAATTAGCAAATTCTTTGTCAGGATTAGAAGAAAAGGGTCGTTTGGGTCTAGTGAGTTTAGCAAGAGAGCTGAATCAGCGATAGCAGGTTAAATCCACGCTTAGCAGCAAGCGAGCGAAGGAAGTTTAAAGAAGAGTCAGAGTAAAAGGTTGATAATCGTTGGGACGCTTACCATATTCCTTGTCAGCGTATTTCTTGCCATATTCCTTGCGACATTGGATACATTAGGCAAGCTAGACGCGTTTTAAAATTTAGACTTAAAGAATACGATGGATATGTTGTGTTAAAGAAGAATTTGAAGTTGTTATGATGTTAGATTCATGTTGTGTGAAAGGAGAGTGTTAAAGGAGAATTTGCAAGATCAACGATGCAACGAGCATGAATTCAATGTCGCAATAACCAAAGTTATTATCACCCCAGTCACATAAGCTCATCTTCTAAGCATAAAGTCTTGTTTATTCAAATGGATGCTGATTCCCTAGTTAACGACATTAAGTTCCTCACCACCTCTCCACAGCTTGAGGAAATGCATTTTACCCTGATTTGCCCCACTCGGCCACCGTGGTTTTTCTTGTTCTGTTTATTTCCAACTTTTTTCTCACGGCTACTGTTTTCTCAATTAATTTATTTAATTATTTTTTTAAGTTTAGTTCCTCACCTTTACTTTTCCATTTTTGGTGGCAACTTGGCGTTTAATATTTCAAACCACTTCTCTATCTTCTAATTCATGTATGGCAATGCTTGGAAACAGAAGCATGTTTTTGAGCGTAGAAATGCCGACTGTTATTTCAAATTTATATATTTTTAAAGCGAATAAAGTTTTTAATCAAGTAATGTCTTACTGCTTCACTTTCTTGGGATTATTTATTAAATACCAAATAGAAGCTTCGTCAATTTTTTTTCAAAAATTTGAAACAAAATTTTTTTAGTAGTTATGGATAAATTTAATGCTATACGTCTTTCTCTTCTTGTAGTTTTAATGATTATTTTTGTCTTTATATAAGCAAACATTTACAAGTACCGTGTGTGCATAATTTTCCTCTTATTACACTTCTCAATAAAAGTAAATTAAGGCCGAATAGTATTCTATTTGATTAAGGTGAAAAAGACCGGTTTTTTTTATCTCTTTTACTTTATCTCTTTTTTTTTTGTTGATGGTTTAAAGCTGTTTAGTTGAAAAAACAGTTATTCTCTGCTTTTCTTCCCAATTATAAACGGATTAAGACTGTCAGTTCAAATTATAGTTTTTGCTATGCAGTTTTGCTCTCAGTATGATAATTCTACTTTTTTTCAAGTAATTTTATAATATTTTCTTTTCCTGCTCTTATTTTTCTTCATTTTTCAGCAATTACTTCATGGTTTTGAACATCGTGAATAAAAATTGCGATTCGATTTTATCTCAAATTGATACTCTACCTGATTAATATATATATATTTTTTATAGTTTTTGGTAAGTTAAGTAGCTAAATAATTTTATTCAGGTGAGCCACTATAATTTTAAACATTTTTATAAACTTAAATATTTTTTCAATAAAAGCAGTTTAATATATTTCTTCATACTGAGACACTAGAACTGTGGTACTCCAGTGGACATTTCGTTCTGATCCCATTGAGGCAACCCAGGGTCGAATACCAGCGTCGCATGAATACTGCTCTCCACTCGCATTGGTCACATTGAAGGAATGGTTATTTTATAGTTTTTTGTTGTAAACAGAGAGTTTGTTTATTAAAATGACAGTATTTATCTGCTTAAAAAACAGGGTCTGTATTTAAGTAACAGCATTTTTCTGTTAAATAAGCGGTTTTATACTGGCACATCAGCTGATTTTCCACAAATTTAACCAATTTTTTTATAGTGTATATATTATGAAAGTCAGTGAAATTTACTATCCTAGAACTTATCCTAACTGTCGATCTGTCAACTCTAATCCATCTTTGATAATTGGTTCATTGTTTATTTTTGTTTTATTGTCAGACCATTAAAAACAAAGTGAAAATCTATTTAAATCAATAAAAAGGTTGCATGGAGGAAATAATGTTTGGTAAAATTACTATGCAGTATAGTAATCACATTTGTTGCAAAAAAAAAAAAAAAAAAAAAAAAAACACACACCTCTATTTCTGGTTAATAAAACCAAAATATACAGTATTTAAACCATTCATTTGGTAATTTTTCCGTACATACGGGAACTTTTTGACAGAAATTCTGGTGTTCATAACTATAACTCTTATTACCACGCATTTTGTAAAAATACAAAACTGAAAAGTAAATTTAACCAAATAAATTGTTTTTAAGCCATACTCTAAAGCAGTGATTCTCAACCTTTTTTTTGTCGCGGCACACTTTTAATGATTTCAAAATTTGGCGGTACACAAAGAAAAAGATAAGTTTAAAAATTGTTTACTTACCTATAATACACTGTGTTAAATAGTTTATGATAATAATTTGGAATGCAAAATAAAATAATATATTATGTACTGCAAAAAAAAACAGTACGTTTATTAAGGGGTTAATTACAAATGAATAATAAGAATACTTTTAATGAGAAATTTGAGCTTGATGTTTTTTGATATTTTCATTTATATTTGGTCGTAAAAATGACAATGCTACTCAAATATCATTTTCTACATTTAACAGTCTCGATCTTTTTTTCGTTTCGTGGTTGTATGTAAAAAACTAGAGTAAAAATTGGTCAAAAACGAGACACAAAGAAATATGTAACGAAGCGGTGAAAGTGAAAAATCTTCGTTACAATATTCATAAGTACTTTTCTTTAATTTAAACTTTACTCATAATAAAAAAAGCATTATAATTCTTTCTATATACATTTCTAAAATTTGGCGGCACACTTTAAGAATTTAGCGGCACACAGAAGTACCGCGGCCCAGTGGTTGAGAATCACTGCTCTAAAGTATCGTGGTAAAATAGTTAATTTTAGCATATTTATCTAATTTTTAACAATATTTTATAGATAATTTTACCAAAACCATTACCAAAGCCGTTTGTGGAAAATTATAGATTTTTTTAGTGTTCCCACAGAGAAAAAAAAAAAAAACATGGTAAATTTTACCATATTCTGGGAGTTACGACAATATTTTTTCACAAAACAAAAATCTAAAACTCAGGACAGGGATTTTGCATTATGAAATGCTGAAAATGTTTTGAAATTGTATAGTTTTAATTTGTCGAGGAAGAAAACTAAAGAAACGTCAGCATACTTCCCACTTTAATCAGAATACGATCTTGTATTTTATATGCTTCAAAAAATATTATCAAATACACGGTGAAAAATTTTGTATCATATTACGAAATAATGTACTGACACTTTGGATGCATCATCGGTAAAACACATTTTAACCGTTAAATATTGTACCATAATTTTTGCTGCTATATTTATTTAATTAGAATTATTCAGTGATTTTATGATAATTATTGCTGTAAAAATTGCGGTATATCAGATTTTTTTTTTCCATAGCATGTAAAAATGGATTTTATGGTAAAAAATACCAATGCTGGTACTTTTTAACGTAGTTTGATCCGGAGTTTTTTTATTGTGTACATTAAATACCAATCATACAAGCTAGTGAAAACTAAATAAAAGTATATAAGAGCATGTTTGATTGATAACGCTATATCTACATCCCTGTGAGGGTTTATTTTAGTCGTAAGGGAATGTGGCTCTTAATGTTCTCGAACAACAATTAAATGGCAATTATTGTTACATAAGTTGATAGTTGTTGGTCATTATTAATAGTGATTTGAATAAAGCAATAAGTCACGGAGTCCAAACATACTGCCATGTGCACCAATTCATATTTTAGGTTTAAGATATTCTTGAATACCATAAAAAGATTGCCATTAATATGCATTAAGACAGAGTGCGTAAGAGAAGAAGCTGTTTGAATTCAATACTTATTTAATCATTCATTCAGAAGGACTATCATTTTTGCCATTGCGGAAAAGTGGGAATAAATTATTGGAATTTTGGAAATTAACATAAATTCTGTATGAAATATGTGTTTATTATTTTAATTTATTATTTAAACATTTATATCTAGTTTAAATGAGTCTGGAGCACAGAATAACAGGAAACATAGTGTTATTTTGCTGTGCTAAAATATACATGAAGTATAATCATTCTTGAGGACAACTATAACTTGATAATTAATATAATCCAATTTTTTTTTTTAGTTTATTTTTTTGTGTTACTGAATGTGGGAACGGAATTTAATGCGCATATATTTGAGTTGGAAAGGATATTTTTAATGTAATACGGATAGAATATAATTATAGGGGTTAACAGAACTCTACTCTGAGAAAGTATCCATATACTTAGCAAGCTTTTCTCACAGCTAACTTCAAGATCAATTTTTTTTCTTACAGTTGAATTCTCAAAGCAATACCTTTAGTAGTCGAAAATCCCTTCTTTGCAATAGAATAAAGATGTTCATTTAAAGAGACATACTTCAACAGTAATACAGGTATGGAATGTGAATTTAATTTGCATTTTTTATGCATTTAATATGTATACTATGCTTAACGGTATGCAAGGAGGGAGGCAAAGGGGAAAATGGCCTTAAGATTCTGCAGAGAGTGCTTAAAAAATTTAAATTTATTACAATTAGTTTTATTTTGAAATTAATTTTTAGTAGGTAAATATTTACAACAAGAAAATGATTTGATAGAGAATGTAAAATGAAAAACAATTCTCTTTTTTAAAAACAATTAATTGTAAAGTTTTAGTGCGGTTAAATTAAGAGAAATACCACTAATAAAATTCAAATATTCTTTGTGTTTATAGAAAAAAAAATTAAACATATTTTGTAGGAAATAATTCATATTTTCACTCTTAGTTGAGATTCTGCTTACGTTTGTATGGAATAGGGATTTTGATTTTTATAAATTACGTAGTATAGTAATGTTTTTTTTTTTTTTTGGTGCTGTATGCAATAGTTCATTTTCCTCTTTTCAGCCATTACGCACCACATTTCAAAATTATCTAATATTGATCTATTTCCCCCCTCTGGCATCCATATGGGCTATACGCCATTGACCATGCTTATTAGGGGCACTTTATTAGTTAATATAAAGGCGGTTCTTTACGCAAAATTCCTGATTCTTTTTCATTGAGAAAAACAATAATGATTTTAATCATCTTTCAAATAGTGAAAAAATTGTGTTTTTATTTTAGTTAGAATGCGAGATACAAGTCTTAATTTTGTTTCACTCCGGTATTGAACATCATTTGGTGATAAAGATAAAAGTGCTTCCCCCCCCCCCTATGATTATACATTTCTAATGTCTACATTTCTTTACCATCATATACTTACAACTTATGAATTTTTTTTTCATCACCAAAATAATAATTGGCTCAGATACAATCGCAGAGGAATAAACCATTTAAGCGTATACCTTCGAATTCCGTTTTCATTACTTGGGCTTGCCAAACGTTTGGAAAATATGATAAACAATTAGTTTTATTTTATACCAATGATAATAGTTTTTAAAGACTTTTATATGTCAATTATTAGATTTATAATACTTCCACGTCCACCCGTAACCATCATCTCGCACTTGGTTCTAAACTGAAGTCAGTTATTTATTGTTGCGGCCCATTAATGAAACACCAACATGCATTTTTCATTTTGTTACCTTCTGTCACGTAATCTCGTTGGCGATAACAACTATGTTACGATATGATTATTGTTCTGACAACCACTTGAGTTCAAAGTTCAGGCATTTCGCTGTTTGAAAATGTGTTTCCACTTCGTTTTTTGTTTCATTTTGCTTCTTTTTCCTTCTTCCACCGAAACAAAAATGACGCTGCTCACTTTTTTTATTCTTTAGAAACAGAACTGCTAAAAGTATACTATACAATTGAAATTCACTCTTTATTTACTCAAGAGAATAATTGACCGTGTGTTGGCGATTTATTCTCACAAATTTTTATGTTTTAGGATGAAAAATCTCAATTGATCTAGTCAAGCATTAATGGTTTCAAATTCTTTTCTTTTTAAAAACTACACAGTGTTCTAGTTTAAATACTAAAACGCAAAATCTATATTTTCGAAAAAAAAAAAAAAAAAAAAAAAAAAAGTTTTAAAATGCCATTGCCAAAACCAAAACCGTAAAACCAAAACTTTGATTCCACACTGAGATAAAAAGTATGATCAAAAAAGTACTAGAATATAGAAAAGTTTAACGAGTTTCTGGCTCTAGCACCGAAAAGCTCAATAATTTTTACTCAATCGTTTTGGTAAAACTAACAAGAACATTTTTATAATACATAATAAAATTTGATAAATGTGGTAAAATTGGATAATTTTACCATGATACCATTAGAGCATGACACACAAACCATTCATTTGGCTAAATTTACTTTTTAGTTTTATATTTTTTACTAACGGTGTGATAATAAGCGCTAGAGTTTTGAAAACCATATAAAAAGAACCGTTACCATATGAACGGAAAAATTACCAAATGAATAGTTTAAGTATCGTATATTTTGGTTTTTAATGCCATAATTAAGGGTTTTGTTTTCCAGTAATTTTTTTGTCATATAGTACGGTAGTTTTACCAGAAATTGTTTCTCCGTGCGGTCTTTTCTATTTCGTTAATTAGTATGTGTAAAGACATTTCTCAGAAAAATAATGATAAAAAATACGGTTACTTACATATATTAGAAGGTCTATTCTAAAAAATATTTTTGACTGAACATGAATAGAAAAATGAAGTTGTGTCCATAATAAAGTTTTACTTCTCTAATGAATCCCATTTCGCTGTGTAAAGATTTATTTATCTCTGCAAGTTTTCATTTTTTTTTTTAAAATGAAGAACTGTGTTTCAATTAAATAGTTTTGAGTCAAATATTGATTTATTTTAACATTTTTGTTATCAAATGGTATAAAACTCATTACTCGTAATATTTTAATAAAAACAATGAATGAATCATTAAGGATCACACTTCAGTATTTGTGCTAATTAAAAAATAAAAACTTCACCGGATGAGGGTTAAATTTACTGACTCCTTCTCTTTTTTAAGTTTTGAATAGGTTATCTTACAATTCGTTTATTATTTCAGAATATTACCTTAAGTTATAATTTAAGAAAAAGAATACCTCGAATCCATGGACGTGATTATTTATTTCATCAATTGAAATACTCGAGATATTTGTTAATGAAGCACATTTTAAAATTGATAAAATGTGCGTTGCTGACGAGCGTTTGTTAAAGAAAACACAGGATTTCCATACAGGCAATGAAATATTTCAGTTTATTGTGTTGTTATGGAGAGGAAGTTCCTGAAACTTAAAAAGCACTTCCTTGGAAGAGTATTAGGGAAACAATAATCCAGAAACAATTCTAGTAAAAATATCATCTTTTGGAAAAGTTATTAGTACCACACAAAGAAAAACATTCTGGTGAAATTAAGTACTGTACGGTAGAGACATTTCTGGTAAAAAAACAACAACATAATTTTGGTAATAAAACCAAAATATACAGTATTTAAACCATTGTTTGATAATTTTTTAGTTCATATGGTTAAAGGTTTACAGGAAACTCAGTTTTCAAAATTGTTGTTCTTATTATCACATAATCAGTAAAAATAATAAAATTGAAAAGTAAATTCAACCAAATAAAAATCAAACTTATGATATGCTCTTAGGTATTACGATAAAATTACTCAATTTAACTACTTTTACCAAATTTTATTATTTGTCATAAAACCTTATTTTAATGTTAATTTTACCAAAATCATTAACCAAAGCTTTTCGGTAAAAGTTACTGATATTTTCGGTGTTTCCCAGAGCCATAAACATAGTAAATTTTACCATATTACGATAGGTTTTACTTTATATTTTATCCCAGTGCGGATTAGTTTTATCAAAAATGTCCTCTATGAAGGCAAGTCCATACTGTTTTTCTCAATGCATATTACCTTACGCAATTCAATTTAAGTAAATATATTAGGTTAAAATCGAAAGAAAAGAAAGTGAAAATCATTGTAGCCTTTCACAGTAAACCGTATGTACCTACAGGTTCTTTAATATTTTTCAAAATAATCTTTAACGTATGAAATTAACATTGGGTGAAGAGGATCAATTGTACTTATTGAGACTTATTTCGGTTAGTAATTACTTAGAATATTAAAGAGTTTTGCTTCTTTTAATTCGTCGAAATTTATAGCATAATTGTTAAAAAATTAATTCTTATTTATAAACTTTACAACAAAGTTATATAATTTAAAATTTATTTGATGTACTCTATTTAATTTACATTTAAAAGTAAATTTAAACAAAACAAAAACAAAAAAAAAAATTATAATAAAAGGAAAACTTTTTACCTGTTTCAGAAAAGTTCCGACTACTTTGAGAAGCATTTTCCAAAGAGAGTAAAAATATAAAATAAAAAATTCTTTCAATGCACATTTCCTTATCCCTTTTCATAATGTCAGTCTTAAAAAAGCTCTTCATTTTTCTTCTCCGGCGACTTCGCAAATCTGCAAGACTTTCAAACTCGTGGAATAAATTTACCATCTAGATTTCAAAGAACTTTTAAGAAAAAAAAAATGTTATACCTGGCTGGAAAAGTCTGCTCTAAATCAGGAGGAGACACAACCTACAGACGGTCGATCCGAATCGTATTAGAGTACTTTTTACTGCTTTTAGAAAATACTTCTGAAATTCGTCTTTTTGTGTACATTTCTGGAAAAAAGTATTAGAGCGCTGTACATATATATATATTGACGTTTTTCAAATGATTTCGTAAATTTGAAAGTTTTTAAAATTTTACTCCCAGAAAGAAACTGTTTAGCTTTTTTATGACTTGAAATGGTGGTTTCTTTAATACATATTCAAATATCTATTTTCTTTAGATTTTGTTCTCAATTATATTATGATAATTCTTTAATACATTACACTATCTATCAATAAGTATTTGGACACGTGTGATTGAAAAGAAAAACAATCTTTATTCATAATCAATAGTTGGTAGAGCCTCCACGAGAGGCAATTACAGCGTGAACCCTCCGGGGCATACTTTCCACAAGTCCTTGTGTGACAGCTAGTGGTATTTTCTTCCACTTGGTTTGGGAGAAGACATGTAAGCTCGCTCCTTCACCGATTTTGGACGGGTAGTACACCCCTTAATTCGGCGATCCAACTCGTCTCAGAGGTTCAGGTCTGGGCTCTAGGAAGACCAGTCCATTCGATTAACCCCATTGGTACAATATCAAGCCTTGGTGACCCTCGCAACATTGTCGCCCTTGAAGTAACAGGTGTCCACCCCGTAAAACTGCCACAACGTAGGAAGCACATTGTGATCCAAAATAGTGCAGTAGGTATCTTGCATGAGACTAATGCCGATGTTGTTCCTTACGCGATATATACCGATGGAGGGCGTGACTTATCTCAGGACAGCAGACATAGTCATATACATAGGTGTCCAAATACTTATTGGCAGATAGTGTATTCTTCAATATATTATTCTTTTAAATATATTTTTCTTAATAAATCACGACAATCCGCAATTCTTACATGAATGGGCATAAAATGTACAAAATATTCTAAATTAGACTGATGGTTTTTTAAAATATATAACAAGAGAAAAATTAAAATTAATAATAGAATTTATAAACTTCAAATTTCATTTGAATTTTTTTTTTTTTTTTACTTTTCTCATAAAAAAATTAGAGTTTTTTCTAAATTTAAAAGCTTTTCAGTATACAACTTTTTTTATTTCAACTACCGTTGTTTATATAAACAAATTTAGTTTTATATAAACATGTTTTTTAAGCATAAATATAAAAAAGATAAACACGTGGTTTCAGCTCTCGGTAGAAGTGCAAATTTGTTGACGTAGATCATTCTTGCTACCATGCTTACTTTGATCATTGAGTTTATCAGACATAAAGAAAAAAAAAATAAGTATTGAAAAACGGGCAATGAACTCCCTTTTTGATTAATGAGAGCTATAAGCAAGAAAACATCACTGATGCTATCGTTGAAATATTTGAAAAAAAAAAAATTCGTCTGCATCTTAATTTATATCAATTGTGTGAGTTCAAACCAATGAGAAAATTCCATTTTTCAAAAATCTCTCTCGAATAATCTTTTTATTGGAATTTTGAACAATTTTTAGAATCGAGAGCTAAAACTGCACTTTTCACCCACTGTCCAGATTTCAGGACGCCGGTACAAACGGTTCTGGAGCTTTAAGCGACACACTCACGCATAGACAAACAGGTAGACAAACTCTTCACTTTATTATTATAGATAGACTTAGAAAATGGGTTTTATGTCCAACACTCGAATTTGCAGGACTATAGCTGTGTTTCTATTTGCTGAAGTTGAAATTAGTTAAATACTAGTAAGTTAATAAGTTAAAAATAACTTTAATATAAGTTAATTTATTGTTATGTTAAAATGAAAACGCAAAAGAATGTTCTAAACGTTGAAAATGGTTCTCAGGAAAGCATACTTCTGTATTGTCGAATTTCGTTATTTTACTGTGAATTTTAAAGCTCGATGAGTAATGCTGATGCATTTTTTTAAAATAAATTTATATCCTGTATTTATTTTTTTATATTTCTATACTTTATTATCTTATATTTTTATAAGAAAAAAATTTATGTTTAAAAAAAGAGCTTTAACTCTCAGGAACAGTGTAGCTTTAGATTTATTAGTGTAGCGCTAGAGTGACGTTAACAATTAAACCAAACCATTTTCATTTGTTTGAGAAATTCTCCCTATTTTAAACTTTACCATTTTTGTGTGCATTTTTATATTCATCTATTTTCAAATATGTGCCATATTTGTATTTTATTTTAATAAGAACAGCTGTTTTGTCAGTTCAAAACATGTTGACTGCCTTTGAATATTTATTAATTTCGTTATTTTTAGAATTATTTGTCGATCGCAAATACCTCTTTCAAGATTTTTACAATTGGTCGAAAGTGAAAAAAAAATCCTGAGAATTTCTAAAAGTTAAAACGCGAAATAATTGTGGACATAAATTATCCTATTGTATAACTCCAGGAGACTTTACACCTGCTAACTCCGTTGACTTACCCCTTATTTCTTCTCATTCATCACCTCTTTTTTTTCTTTCTAAAAGCCAATATTTTCCATAAAATAAGGAACATTTTGTAAACAAAATAAGCAATAGTTGTAGTTTTATGTAGGAACATTTCGTCAATATGTTAATCATAACGAAAAGTATGGTTACCCGGTTTTAAAAAATAATCTTCTATACTTGAAAAAAAAAATTAACCTAAGGAATATAAATTACGTGCCTCAAAAAGAAGAAATAATTGAGAATTAATTGCTTTAGTTAATGATACGTTTTCGTTAATGATAACAGTACAAAATTAATGATACTTTTAACAGTATAAATAACAATAAAAATAATGATACAGCTTTCTCTTGTATTATTTTTTTTTTCATCAATATAAATGTTAAGATATATATTTGGCAACTTCGAATTTCTTTCCTTCCCTCTCTTTTTTTTTTTTTTTTTCGTTGATTTGAAATTAACTCAAGTGCGTGCTCATGAAATAAAAATCTCGAGTAAGAAAAGGCAATGTAATTTTTTCTACAATAATGGTTTAATAGCCAATATTTAAGCCCCCCCCCCTAAAAAAAAACACCTGAAAAATTCACGAAAAGAAGCACTTAATCTTAATAATTTTCAAACAAATTAGAATTTCGAGAGGAAAAAAAAACGCTCGATGTTAACAAATAAAAATTTTTCTTTCGGCATATTGAACAACAGCATTGTTGTTGGCTTTGCTAATAATCACATTACTCTTTAATAATTTTTCCGAACTAATTATCAAGTGTTGAATGTTTCATTCCTTCATATCCCCAGTTCTTTTTTCAGCAACACATCGTAATTTAAATTTTTTAGGTTTTATAGGGTATGAAAAAAAATTAAAATTTATACAAAATTTTGCAAAAAGCACTTGAAATTTTAGAAACTTTCGAACAAATTTTAATTTAGTTA
Organism: Parasteatoda lunata; assembly: GCA_949128135.1. Classification (NCBI taxonomy): domain Eukaryota; kingdom Metazoa; phylum Arthropoda; class Arachnida; order Araneae; family Theridiidae; genus Parasteatoda; species Parasteatoda lunata. The sequence goes on along the minus strand of OX421970.1, from coordinate 31,064,211 downwards.
AACATGACATAGTTGAGCCCATAAGCAAATATGGTACCTTCAGTACGTCAAATTTCAACTCTATAATTGCATGTCTGCGATTTGTAGAGTGGTCCGGAAGGTATTGTTCACTAACAGTTAAATGGTAAATAATTCTCGAACCTATTATCGAATGTTAATTTTTTTTTCTTATAGCTTTTTCTACACATCTTCGTAATTGTTTCAGGTTTCTAAGATTAAAAGTTTCTGCGCGGCAAAAATAGGTATAATATAAACATAATTATTTAAAACAGCGGCGGCATCGAGGGTTAAGTTTTTTTAATATGGAAAGAAATTGAAAAATCTCGATTAAAAGAAATTTACTATAAATACTTTTTTGGCACAAATAATTCTTAAAGGATATTTGAAAAACACCAGAAAATAATTTACATATTTACTGATATTTTTTTTTAATATTTGGGCAAAAGCTGTGTTAAATTAACACTAGAAGCACCATTTGGGTCATTTTGATAATTTTTTTACTATATCTCATGTTATTTTTGAAGATACACTCGAATATTGAAGTTCATATCTCTTGTTTTTCAAAAATTATTTCTAAGTATGCTAAATCAAAATGTCATGCCTCTCTGTTGATTAGTAAAGTAAATATTTGTGGAAATACCTAAAACAGCCAAAATGTGTCATTTTGAAGCCTATAAGAAAAACGTTGGTTTTTGAAGTTTTATGCCTGTTTCAAATTTGCAGAACTCCAAACATTATGAAGATGAATTGTAAAAAAGAAATTAGGGTCCACCGTGTTAAAATGTCACGCGCACAGTTTCCGTGAAATGATATTGTATCTTACATTCGATTACTGACTATTGAATTATAATTAGTTCCTATTGAATTATAATTTCGTTATTGGGTCTAAAAGAAACCATGTACATGCTGATTATAAGCGGTATATTTGCTATAATCCTGGACTAGATGGTATTGTTGGTGACAATTATTATCATGTAAATAATAATGAAAAATTATTTTATAACATTCAAGCCTCATAACTTTGATTTAAACTGATATAAAGTCCAAAAAATATTTTTCGTAAGGCTATTTTAATTTGTGTGAGTTGAAAAACGGGAAGAGGGAAAAAAGTTTAGTGCTTAATATTTTTTCTTAAAAAAAATAAATAAATAAAAAAAAAACAAACTACATTACAGAGATACGAAGTTCGAATAAAAGAAAATGTCCTCCTGAATTTCAAAGTCACTTTTTCGTCATAATATTCATCTTTTGCCCGGCAAAATGCAAACTAAATACTTAATATGTAGGTGCAAAAGAAAAAGAACACTATAATTCTGAATGGTATTCATGTGAACGAGTTTGCAAACGATAGCACAGAGTAGAAGCTAAGCAATGTCACGTACTACGAAAATCACAATAGTACGAAATGTGACGTAGGCTTAGTAGAATGCTAAGGAAATATTCTACAATAGGTGTAACTTCAAGTGTCATTTGATTACAACGTTTGTGATATTTCTGTCCTCAATGTTTGAATCCTTTGCCCCAGAATTACTTATTGCGAATTCAGATTCATCAGATAGCCCCTAATTGATAAAATTCAGTCCTTAAAATGTAAGAAAACATTACACCTTTTAACATTGAAAGGTACGGAATGAATACAATACTGGTTAGAGAAATGCTAGAAAATAATTTGTCGACGTTTTGTTGTCGGTTTCTGGTAATCTAACTTTACATTGTTGTGTGCTAATGTGTATTATTTATATTCATGTTATTTGTTTACATTCGTTTTACTTGTGCTCTTGCGAAAAAATAATCTGCAATACAATATTGTCATTGCGTTAGTAAAAAAGAACAAGGGTATTTTTTTTTAAAATTTCTAAAAACTCTTGCATATTCTATTTTCAACAATATTAATAATTTAAGAAATCAATCACTGAGAAAAAACATCAATTTCTTATGAGGGTCTAATTGACCCTAAATAGCAGTTTTAGGTAAGTATAAAATCTGACTGTTCTAGTGTTAATCTAAATACAACAAAAAGTATCTATGTCAAAACTTAGGTTTATAGGAACTGTTGTGTAAGACAAAATTATTAAAATTTACAGTTGAAATTTACAGTTTAATTTAAATTTAATTTAGTTTTAATTAAAATTTACAGTTTTATGAAAAAGTGACAAAAGGGTATAAAAGAAGAATTATATCAACGATTTTTTAAAATATAAAATTACTTTTAATGCAGTTAAAATAATAATAAACTCTGTTAGGATAGTTCGAATTTAAATTTTATTATATAGTAAATATTGGAAGTTGGTTATTATTATTATTATTAAGAAGCATGAAATAACAGAGTTAAATAATTTTAAAATATTTGACTTTTTATTTCAAAATTATTTTTTTATTTCTTTTGTGAAATTAAATATTTTACATCTAGGAAAGTTCAAAATATTTAAAGGTTGTTTCTCAAGGAAATCCTTACAAATTTTGAAAAAAAAAGAAAAATCGAAGTGTAAACTGTAAAAAATGATATACTTTATTTGCATTTTTATTTTTTGTTTTCCTAGTCCAATTATATTAAAGGCGAAAGTCATTAATCAATCACTTGATTGCTTAAAAAGAAAGAAGAGAAACTCAAACAGACATCAAATATCATTAATTTTACATCGCTCGATAATGACCTTCGTGTCAAGTATAATATGTTAATAACAATATCATTTAAGTCACAGTTTCATCTATAAGTGTGTGATTATTGATTTAAGATGATCAGTATATTTATGACTCAAATATGTTGAGAAACATTTCGAACTATTATGTAACTTCGGAAAAAATAATTTATTTCACGCTTTAGAATTTATCTAACTTTATGAAATAAGGTCAGAAAATCATGATACAAAATTATGCTTTGCGCCTACAAGATTCTGTGAAACAAACAAACGAGTTCAAGGTTTTAAACATTTACATATACTAAATAAAATTACTGAAATCGATCCGCAAATAAGATATATATATTTAGTTGTAATGGATATTGTATAAGAAACCTTGAATTTTCTCACCTTGTAATAACATAGAATTAAACACTACGTTCTTTACAAATTCGTATTTTCTTAAAATACAATTTCGTTTATTTAATAATAATAAATTAGTAAAAAAAATGTTTTTGACACTTAAATAAATGGTATTATTTACAAGGAAAATAAAATAAAATAAAATAATAAGTATACTTCGTTTGCGTGACTAAGTTTATCAGTATTAATATTTTTTTTTTTTTTCAAAAAGATGTGATAAAGAATAATGAGTAGGGGAGAGTGGGGTCAATTGTAACAGGATACGATTGTAACAGAGCAAAAATTTCGTGTGTCGGGTTCTAGATTTGGTTCCTAGGTGGCGCACAATGTGTATTTAATAAATCTACATGTACACCCCTGCTGGCAAACATTTTTATGTACTTTTGAAAGAGTTACATCACAAAAGATATTTTCACGCTACGTAAGTACTTTTTTTGGTATTAGAATATTATATTGTAACAAAGTAATTTTGTTTAAACAAATAAAAATTATTAACCGAATATGTAAGTGGACACCTTAATTAACATTTCAAAAAAAAAAAAAAAGATTAGTTTTGTTAATTAACTAGCATTGTTTTTAACAAATGAAGCTGAAATGGCGTCTTGGGGACGATTGTAACAATAAGTAAAGGGACGAATGTAACAGCTGAAAATAAATAATCTTATGTTTACAAACCATTACTTAACTCTTTAAGAACCACCAATAGTTTCTTATATCATTTATATTATGTTGCATGCGCATTATTTTATTTGTCACTTTTCACAGCATAAATTAAAATTTTTAACCCCTTAAAGTTAAAAGTTTAAACCTTTGGGTCTCTGCTCATTATCATTTTTACTCTTAAAATATCACTACTATTTTGATCAATAAAAATTATATCACAACTATGATAATATGTATAATTAACTATGTTTTAGTTGAATTTATGAACTGTTACAATTGACCCCGTAAGTGGGGACAAATGTAACAAGTGCACGACTGTCAAAAATTGTTAATAACTAATATAATAACATTTAAAATAAGGTATTTATTTTTTTTCTAGTAGAGGATAGTCTACTTTACTCGTCTGTCAATTAATACTAATAATATATTGGATTTTTTGTTAGTTAAAAATAGTTAATTAAAAAATGTTACAATTGACCCCACTCTCCCCTACTCAATATTAAGCAAAAGAAAACATCACTGATGCTATCGTTAAAATATTTGAAAAAAAAAAAAAAATCGTCTGCATCTTAATTTATATCAATTGTGTGAGTTCAAACCAATGAGAAAATTCCATTTTTCAAAAATCTCTCTCGAATAATCTTTTTATTGGAATTTTGAACAATTTTTAGAATCGAGAGCTAAAACTGCACTTTTCACCCACTGTCCAGATTTCAGGACGCCGGTACAAACGGTTCTGGAGTTTTAAGCGACACACTCACGCATAGACAAACAGGTAGACAAACTCTTCACTTTATTATTATAGATAGACTTAGAAAATGGGTTTTATGTCCAACACTCGAATTTGCAGGACTATAGCTGATTTTAATCTAGTTCTGAAATATTTCACGACATTTTAATAAATAATCCGAATCCATTGCAAAGTATTCACTCGGATCAGAAATATGACCGGGAAAGAAAATCATAAATTTTTTTAAATAAAAAATTTAATTTGATTAAAAATCATGATAAAATTGATAACGATTACATTCCTTTTATTATCCGAAAAGACATCACTAGGTTGGAAGAACAAGGTGCCATTAAACGACCTGATTTTCTGAAACATGTCAAAATTTTTTATAATAACTGCTTGGAATATCTGCCGTTTGTTGTTTTCAATTTGACTTTCGGTTTGACTCATTACTTGATTGACGAAGGTACATGACAAGGCAGAGCAATAGTCGCTACAACGTAACGGCCAATAAGGTAAAATTTAATACTCTTTTTTAGCCTTTGTAGTAATTTTTTTTATTTATTTCTAGTATTTACCCACAGAATAAAAGATGAGTAAAAAAAGAGAATGCAAATTTATTGAAGAGCTAAGAGAATTTCCATTGAATGAGAATTTCCATTTATTAAAAAAACTAAAATAGACTATATGCTACGGTGTGATAAATGCAATGCTGAATTTTCGGTCTCACATGGTGGAAAAAACGATATTACTAAACATCTAGCGACAAAGAGGCACAAAAGATTTTTGAATAATGCCGCTTCTTCGTCTAAAATGGAACAGTTTTTTCGCAGTGCTAGCTTTGGCAACACGGAAAAACAGTTAGCATTAGTGGAAGGGCTATTTGCTTTCCACACCATAAACCATAATCAAAGTTTCAGATCAATGGATTGTACGTCGCAAATGATCAAAACATTATACGACAAAAAATTTTCATGTGCAAGGACAAAAACCGAAGCAATTATTTGTAATGTTTTTTCACCATATTCGTTTTCACAATTGCAGAAAGAATTAGAAAAATGCGCATTTATATCCATATATTCTGATGCTTTCAACCACAAAGATTTGAAATTATTTCCCACAATTGTTAGATTTTTTGATCCAGAAACAGGAATTAAAATTAGAATATTAGATTTTGTTTCATTGCCGGGTGAAACTTCACAAATAATTTTTGATTCAATAAGTACTATTTTGAAAAAGAATAATTTGAACGATAAAATTATTGCCTATTGTGCGGATAACACTAACGCAAATTTTGGTGTAAAAGCTAGATGAGGCATCAATAACGTTTTTACGAAATTTAACGAACATTTGAACCAAAAAATTATTGGAGTAGGTTGTGCAGCGCACATTCTACATAATACTATTCAAACAGCATCTGACTTACTTCCAGTTGATGTTTATTAATAATATTTGCGAGAATTATCTTTTTGATGAGGTGTCATTGGTAAAAAGATGTAACAGATGAAAAAATTAAATGCTGGTTGTCTGCAAATGTGGAAACAGACAAAAAAATGGACGGAGTTATTCCTTCATTTTAAGCAGAGTAATATTCCTTATCAAAATATTTTGAAAATTGTAAAATTCACGCTCTCCCTTCCAGGAACAAATGCAGCCACAGAACGTGTTTTTTCTAGTATCAATGAAATATGGACAACTGAAAAAACGCAGTTGAACATTAAAATCTATATTAAGTGTAAAATATTATTTGACCAATTCATGTGAAATATTTCACGACATTTTAATAAATAATCCGAATCCATTGCAAAGTATTCACTCGGATCAGAAATATGACCGTGAAAGAAAATCATAAATTTTTTTAAATAAAAAATTTAATTTGATTAAAAATCATGATAAAATTGATAACGATTACATTCCTTTTATTATCCGAAAAGACATCACTAGGTTGGAAGAACAAGGTGCCATTAAACGACCTGATTTTCTGAAACATGTCAAAATTTTTTATAATAACTGCTTGGAATATATTAAAGAATGGACAGTTCAATTCGAAGATATTAAAAATTTTCATTGGGTGACATTAAAAAAAAAGAGATTTTATGGGAATATGTGGAAAAGTCTTTTGAATATATTAGTAACCATTTTCCGAAAAATAATATTTGCGAAAATGATCTTTTTGATGAGGTGTCATTGGTAAAAAGATATGTTACAGATGAAAAAATTAAATGTTGGTTGTCTGCAAATGTGAAAACAGACAAAAAAAAAAAAAAAAAAAAAAATGAAGGACGGAGTTATTCCTTCAGTTTAAACAGAATAATATTCCTTATCAAAATATTTTGAAAATTGTAGAATTTGCGCTCTCCCTTCCGGGAACAAATGCAGCAACAGAACGTGTTTTTTCCAGTATCAATAAAATATGGACAACTGAAAAAACGCAGTTGAACATTAAAACTTTAAAATCTATATTAAGTGTAAAATATAATTTGACCAATTCATGTGAAATATTTCACGACATTTTAATAAATGATCCGAATCCATTGCAAAATATTCACTCGGATCAAAAATATGACCGTGAAAGAAAATCATAATTTTTTTAAAATAAAAAATTTTATTTGATTAAAAATCATGATGTTCAAATTGTTAAGTTTTACAAATATTTTTTAGCTACCAATAATTAATAATAAATACATTTTTGTGCAAGTATATGAATGTATACAATAAAATATATATAACTAAATTGTAATTCTCATTTCATCCCATTTGTCCCGCTTTGTCTCAATGAAAATGTGGTCACTTTATACTAGAGCATTGCGAAATTTATATGAGAATTTAGAAGTAAACATTAGATCTTTAGAAAGCTTAAACGTAGTCTTTGGGACATATGGACACTTATTATGCCCTATATTATTAAAACTAATATCAGAAGATTTAACTTTAGAATACAACCGCAAACGAAAATCAAAATCAGAATTTAATGTTTCGGAATTAATTCAATTTATTAAGGAAGAAATTCAAGTACGCGAATCATCTACATTATTCCATGATAATGTTTAGAAAAATAAAAACTATAATTATTATAATTCCAGGGAAGTAATAAATAACAAAAAAATAGTTCAGATCGAATATTCCCACAGCTTCAGCATTGGCTACTAATGTAAAATTTAATTGTGTATTTTGTAAATCAGAACAGAATAGATTAATGCGCGAAGGTCATTGCCTTAAATGTTTCCGTAAAGCATATTTAAGTTCACAATGCAGGAGTAAAATTAGCCTTTGTAAAAATAATAGTAAATCTCATCACGAAATAATTTGTTTTGGAATTTTGAAAACTCAAAACGAAAGTTCGCAAAAACTGCAGAGAAAAATACAGTCGTAGCCAGCGTTTCTCCAATCGAAGAGGGACGGAAAAAGGAATCTCAATCAGTGTTTTTACAAACATGTGTTGCGGAATTGAATTCCACAGAAAAAACGCAGGAGATAAATATTTTATTTGATTCCGCATCAATGAGGTCATTCATTACTAGAGAATTAGCTCAAAAGCTTTATCTCTCGATAATTAGAAAGGAAAATTTATTAGTTTATACTTTTGGAAGCCGTGAACCGTAAGAAAAAATTTTTGATATCATAAAGACGAGTATAAGCAATAAAAAATATCCTACTCGAAGGTCAGAGTTCGAATTATTTGTTTCAAGTACCATAACACGTGCATCTTTCCCATCGCATAATAATAAAATAAAATTGCTTCTTGAGGATTTTGCGCTTACTGATTTATGTCTTTCGAAAGGAATAAATTCAATTGATATATTAATTGGAGCAGATTATTATTGGTGTAGAAAAATTATGTTTTGAATCAATAGATGGCGTTGCCTACTCTTTTGTTTTGGCTATTCTAATGTTTACTTTTTGTTTTGTTGTTATTAAAGAATATGAATCCTAACCTCTCTGACTCTTTTTTTATACGGTGCCGAAAATCCCAAGAACGTGATTGAAAATATTTATTGCTGAAGAGGGGTTCCTTTGAATTTGATTTTGAACTTGATATTGAAATTATTTCTCTTTTCTTTATTCGATTAATTTATTCTGAATTCGAGAATGTCTGCTGAACTTTCAAAACGGAAGCAGAAAAGAGGTGCGCGGTCAGAGCATCTACGACTAGATTGTTCGGCGAAATCGAAAATGAAATTCCGAACATTGAAACTTTAGATGAATTACTGGCTAAACTTATTGAAAAGGAATCTTTATTGAAAGAACTGGATTTGAAAATTGAAGATTTGATTGATGCTGACGAAATTGAAAAGGAATACGAACAATCGGAAGAATATTCTGATAAGATTATTGTTTTAAAAACGAAAATTTCAAGAATTTTATCTTCGTCGAATGCTAAGTTGGATATGGAAAACCGTAAGAACGATAACGAAAGTATTTCAACCGAAATTATTTCTGAAGAATTTCAAAATGTTCACGTAAAATTACCGAACATTAATATCGAAAAATTCTACGGTGATGTTAAACTAAGGAATAACTTCTGGGAACAATTTAAATCGACTATTCACGAAAATAAGACTTTGAAAACTGTCGATAAGTTTGTGTATTTAAAGTCATATCTTGGCGGAGCTGCGGCAAGAGCTGTGAATGGACTTTCGATTTGTGATTCTAATTATCTTGCAGCCATTGATATTTTACAAGATCGCTATGGAAGAAGTGACTTAATTATTAATGCTCACATGAACGAACTGTTAAATTTAACTGCAGTAAGGGTTTCTAGCGATGTTGATGCGCTGAGGAAACTTTACGATAACATTGAAATTGAAATACGAAGTTTAAAGTCTTTAAACGTGATGTCTGAAACCTATGGAAATCTACTCTGTCCAATATTGATGAAGCTGATTCCAGAAGATATAATTTTGGATTTTAACCGACAAAGAACGAAGGATTCTACTTGAAATGTGGAAGAATTGTTAAAATTTATTAGAAACGAAATTGATAGCCGTGAACGGTCAGCTCTACTCTCAAAAAATTCAAGAAAAGAAAATCTTAACGAAAATTTTAAATTCACTCCAGAATCGAAAGTAGAAGAAAAACCTTGGAATAAAAGAAAACCAAAGGTAAGCGCCTTTGCTTTATCAACATTGAATTTGAAATGTATTTTTTGTTCGAAGAATCACGATAAATTTAAATGTAATGAAGTTAATGTTTATAAGAAAAGACAAATTTTAATGAAAAGTGGTAGATGCTTCAGTTGCTTTCAAAAAGGACATTTATCTATATCTTCGGATTGCATGAAAAGAAATCTTGCTTGTTTTCACTGTAAACAAAAGCATCATTATTCTGTTTGTATTAAACAGCCTGAAAACGAAAGTCCCGTTTCGAATAATGAAAAAGAACTGCTCGTAAATAAAAATAATGAATCTCATGTTGTGCAAAACTCTGTGAAACAGAATTCAGATGTAATTTTAAAAACTGTTACAGATGTTGCTGTGAACAAAGCTGAATGTTTAGTTAGATGTTTGCTTGACGGAGGTAGTCAAACGTCTTTTATAAGTGAAAAGTTATCAAAAAAGTTAAATTTGCCTGTTACAGGAGAAATTGATCTTAATATTCATACATTTGGATCTAGCAAGAGTGTAAATAGGCGTAGAAGGAAAGTGAAATTGAAACTTGTTGATCTAATTAATCCTGATAAGTTTGTTATTATTGAAGCTATTGAATATCCCGTGATTACTGCTGCTGAAATTAAAATGTCTGGCGATGACTTAACTAAAACTTTGCATTCTTTGGGAATTAAACTTTCAGATGATGTGCCAACTAATCCCCAACTGTATAACGCCAATGAAATTTCAGTGCTATTAGGAAGTGATGTTTACTGGAAAATTGTTACTGGAAAAATCGAACGAATTAATGAAGCATTAGTTGCTGTAGAGACTAGATTAGGATGATGTATTCAAGGTTCCGTTATGAGTTCTGATTTACGATCAATGACTGTTAGTTCAAATTTATGTTTAGATGAAGAGCTATCTAATAATATTAAATCTTTCTGGGAAATAGAATCGTTAGTAATAGCACCGGTCTTGGATGAAAAAGAAGAAAATATAAAAGCACTTTCTTCATTTGAACATTCTATTCGCATAAGAGATGGCCGTTATGAAGTAAACCTTCCATGGAAGAATGATACAGTTGATTTACATGATAATTTTCATAATGCTGAAAACCGAATGAAAAAATTGATCAAGAGATTTCCGTCCAATCCTTATTTTTTCGAACAGTATAAAAACGTAATAAATGAACAACTGAAGGAAGGAATAATAGAAAAAACAGAAAAGAATGCCTTTAACTCAAAGAAAACTTATTACGTTCCTCATCGGGCTGTAATTAGAAAAGATCATTCCACAACAAAACTGCGTGTAGTCTATGATGCTTCATCTAGAGAAAAAGGTCATCATTCTTTGAATGATTGTTTATTACAAGGATCTAACTTAGTTCCTGATTTACTGATAGTTTTATTGAATTTTCGTAAAGGTGAAATTGCTGCAATTGCCGACATTCAAAAGGCTTTTTTACAAATTTCAATTGCACCAGAAGATCGTGATGCCTTAAGTTTTTTATGGATTTCAGAAGACGCTAAGTCTCCCAATACAAAATTTGAAATTTACAGAATGACTCGTGTGATGTTTGGAGCAACATCAAGCCCTTTTTTACTAGCAGCAACTATACGTCATCACTTGAAGAAATTTCAAAATATTTATCCCATGACAACTAAGCTGTTAAATTCTTGTATGTATGTTGATGATCTTGTGTATTCAACGAATTCTGTAGAGGAAGCATCGCAGGTACAGGAAGAAGCAACCCTAATATTTAAGCAGGCCTCCATGAACCTCGTGAAGTGGAAATCCAACTCAAGAATTTTGAACAACAAAATATATAGCTCAGAAGTTCAAGCTGATAGAACCGAAGAAGTAAAAGTTCTTGGATTGAAGTGGGACTTGTCGAATGACTGTTTTAATTTTAAAACTGGAGAAATTTTTAATTTTATAATTTCTTACCCTCGTACAAAACGAACTTTATTGCAAGCTACTTCAAGAATTTTCGATCCTTTCGGATGGCTGTCCTCATTCACGATCCAAGTCAAAATCATGTTCTAAAAACTTTGGCTATTGAAAATTGATTGGGACGATACTCTACCTCTTGAAATCGATAAAAAATTGGCAAGAATGGTACAAGCAACTTCATTTTTTAGAACAAATTGTGGTTCCTAGGTGGCTTAATAGAGTTTTGGATCCATATCTTGATGAATTACACTGCTTTTGTGATGCAAGCAAAAGTGCTTATGGAGCTACAATTTATTTGATATCTGCCAGTTCAACATCTAGATCATCCCAGTTAGTGATAGCTAACAGTCGCGTTTTTCCATTAAGACGATTGTCTCTTCCTAAACTAGAATTGATGGCTGCTGATGTCGGAACCAGAATGATTGCATCAATCCGTGACCAATTTCCTGAAACAAGGATCTTTATGTGGACTGATTCAACTATCACTTTGCATTGGATTCGTGGATCTCCCCGGAAATGGAAACGTTTTGTCTCAAACCGAGTCACCGAAATTCAACAAAGAAGCGATCCCAATCAACGGAATCACTGTCTTGGCTCTGATAATCCTGCTGATAAGTTGACGAGAGAAGGAATCGATGCCAGTGCCCTTGTGCAGGACGATGTATGGTGGCATGGGCCTCCATGGCTTATCTGTTCCAGTAATAAATGGCCGACTACTGATGATAGTCAGCTTTCAATGACTGACGATGTCCAAACTGAAATAATGACTGTTTCTTTTATTGCAAGTGCTGATCCAGAGCCTGTGCTCAAAGTTGAGAACTTTAGTACTTTACGTAAATTATTGCATGTAACATCTTATATTTTCAGATTCATTAAGAATTTAAGGTCTTGTGTAAAACAAAATGGGACAATTACGAGTACCGAAGTAAGTGAATCAAATAATTATTGGATAAGAACTGTTCAACGTAAATACTATGCAAATGAAATTAATTGTTTAAAAAATAATTTAGAAATCAATTCTAATTCTAAACTATTTCAGTTGAATCCCAAACTTGATGAAAATAAGATTCTGAGAATTAAAAGTCGTTTAGTTAATTCCTCATTAGATGTTAGTGAAAAGTGTCCAATAATATTACCTAATAATGATTATTTTGTTGTTTTAATTATTAAGGATTGTCATGAAAGGGTTTTGTTTGCTGGTGTAAATGACACTTTATTGCTGATAAGAAGTAAATTTTGGATAGTGAAAGGTAGACAATTCGTGAAATCTGTTATATATCGATGTAAAATTTGTAGAAGATTAAGTGTTACTTCTGGTAAGCAAGTAACAGGTAATCTACCTGTTGACAGAATCGAAAAATCTCCACCGTTTAATATAACAGGCATCGATTTTGCAGGACCCCTTTATGTAAGGGATGGTTCTAAGTGTTATATTGCATTGTTTACATGTGCTGTAACTCGTGGGGTTCACTTAGAGTTAGTGTCTAGTTTAAAAGTTGAAAGTTTTATTCAGGCTCTCAGAATGTTTTTTGGACGCAGGGGCATTAGTAAAATAATATATTCAGATAATGCCAAAACTTTTAAAGCTGCTGATCGTGAAATTAAATATTTATTCAAATTGTGTAAAAATGACGAACTTCTACAATACTTAGAAAGGCAAGGAATTGAGTGGAAGTTTATTGTCGAAGGTGCTCCATGGTGGGGTGGTTTTTGGAAGCGTTTGGTAAGATCAGTTAAAATTGTACTAAAACGAATATTACACAAATCTTTATTAACTTTTGAGCAATTACTTACTGTACTTATAGAGATTGAAGCTGTTATTAACTCTCGACCAATAACTTATATGTATAACGATATTAATGAACCGGATCCTTTAAGTCCTTCGCATTTTATGATAGGTAATCAATTAACCGTTTTACCATCCTCCAGTTCTAAATTAGAGTCTTCAAAAGCAGAATTAACAAAAAGATGGAAACATAGGCTTATGATGATAGAACATTTTTGGAAACGCTGGCAAAAGGAATATTTGCTAGAATTAAGATCTGCTATGATGCATAAAATGCCCAAAAATATTGCAAGCTTTAAAATTGGTGATGTTGTACTTGTACGCGAAGATAATGTTAAAAGATTAATGTGGAAGTTAGGTCGAATAAAAGATATTTTTCCAGGCAGAGATGGTAGAATAAGGTCATGTGAAATCCAATTAAAAAACAGTGTAGTAAATAGACCCATTGAGAGACTTTACTTATTAGAAAGTGATTGATTACTTTGTTTATTCTTTGTTGGAAATATTCATTAAATGTTGTTTGTTTTTTTTGTAAGTGTATAACATTTGTACGGTTATTTGTAATAGAATGCATCGTTAAACCAATGCATTGGAGTGGGTTGGATGTAGAAAATTTATGTTTTGAATCAATAGATGGCGTTGCCTACTCTTTTGTTTTAGCTATTCTAATGTTTACTTTTTGTTTTGTTGTTATTAAAGAATATGAATCTTAACCTCTCTGACGCTTTTTTTATAATTGGAAACTCCACACTGGGTATGTAAAAGAGTTGACTAAATATTTGTTTTCGAAACATTACTCGGAGGAAGCATAACTGGGATTACTCATTTAGATTTAAAAAATGACTCTATCATTGAAAATTTATGTTATTGTAAGGAAAAATTTAATTGTGAGGAATTAACTAGTGAAAATAATTATTGTGATGATATGAATTTACAATTACGGAAATTATTGTGAGCTTAGCATTAATGATAAAATTCAGAACACACCTTTAGAACAAGAAAATTGAGGTTTTTCGTAATAGAACCGCAACTTTCGGAGTAAAATCATCAACATTTTTACTGGATGGAACAGTTAAGTATCATATCAAAAATTATAAAGAATCTCATCCTTTGGCGTGTAAGGGTTTAAAGGAAAATTTATATGTCGATGATCCTATTACTGGTACAAATACGTTTGAAGATGGACTACTATTATTCCGGGACACCAAAATAATATTAAAGGATGCATCAATAAATCTTAGGAAGTGGAAGAGTAATTCTAAGGAGTTATGCTAAAAATGGCAAGACACCAAATTTGAAAAATATCCTAGTGAAGAAACAGTACCTTTAAAAGTTTTAGGATTAATTTAGAATACTTTAAAGGATAAATTTAATTTAGATTTAAGTTCGTTAATTGATTGTTTGGAAAATGTGAAAAATACTAAGAGAAGCGTATTACGCATATCATCGAAATTATTTGATCCAATGGGATATATAATATCATTCACGATTAGAATTAAAATTCTTCTTTAAGAAATATGGGAACAAGGCTTAGAATGGGATGAGGAATTTGGAGATATTTTAAAACTGAATTGGAAAAAATGGTATAAGGAAGTAAATATCTTAAAAGAACTTTCACTGTCAAGATATTATTTCCATAAAGAAAATAGCTGTTCAGAAGTAGGGAAATATAAGATAATTATATTTTGTGACGCAAGTGAGAAGGCGTATGGAGCGATTGCATGCATTCGATATGAAAAAAATCAAACTTTTTACGCAAGCTTCGTTACTTCAAAGGCAAGCGTTGCAACATTGAAGAAGTTGAGTCAACCAAGATTAGAACTGATGGCCACTCTTATAGGTTCCAGATTATTGGATACTTTAAGGAAAGTGTCTAAAATAAATAACAACTATATTCTATATTCGGACTCAACCATAGCTCTTAGTTGGATTCGAGGAAATGCAAATCAGTGGAAGACGTTTATTTCAAACAGAGTAAGTGAGATCCTACTAATTGGAAGTACATTAAGGGAAATGATAATCCAGCTGATATCATATCAAGAGAATGCAGTGCTAATGATTTGCTCTCAAGTAAAATTATTTGGAATGGACCAAAATGGTTGACATTAAGCGAAGAAAATTGGCCGAAAGATGAAGAAATGCTTCGAAGAGCAGATGTAGATGAAAGAAAGAGATAGAAATTTATTGCTGTTAATTATGCAAGTGAAAATAATGTTCACGATTCAATTTTCGATACCCACAAATTTAGTTCTATTAAGAAAATTTTCCGAATTACAGCTTGGATTAGAAGATTTATAACAAATTTGAAACTGAAGAGAAAAGATAGAACCAGAAATGTTTTAACTGCAGAAGAATTAGAAGAAGCTGAAAGCCTTTGGTTGAGACACGTACAAGCAAAGAACTACTGTAAGGATATAGATTACTTAAAGGATGGAAAAAATTTACCGAAGTGCTTAAAAATCAGAGACTTAAATCCGTTCATTTCTACCAAAGGGATTCTACTTGTTGGTGGAAGACTACAGCACTCCAATTTGAACTATTATAAAAACATCCTATACTATTACCATCAAAAACTTAATTTACAGAACTGATAGTGAAAGAAGCACACGAAAAGACCCTACACTCTGGTATTTCAAACACAGGTATGAGAAAAATTTTGGACTCCGAAAGGTACGCAATTTATTAAGTCAATAAATGGAAGATGCGTCTTATGTAAAAGATTCAATGTTCGATCAGGAAGGGAAATTATGGCTCCTCTTCCTAAAGACAGAATAGAACAGTCACATCCATTTTCAGTTGCAGCCCTGGATTTTGCTGGACCTTTATTTGTGAAAGATTCTGACTGTAAGTTTTACATCATGCTATGTACCTGTGCAGTTACACGAGTGATACAACTGGAAATAGTTTCCAGTTTAACAACTGAAGCATTTTTACTTGCTTTTCGTCGCTTCACATCCAGAAGTTCTGTTAGTTATCACATCTTAGTTCTGTTATTTATTCAGACAATGCGCAGGCGTTCAAACGAGCCGAGTTTAAATTGAAAAAAATGTGGACTATTTTGAGCAGTTCTGAAGTGAGTGAGTTTTATTCCTCAAAGGGAATAAGGTGGAAATTCATCGTTGAAAGAGCACCCTGGTGGGGTGGATTCTACGAGCGAATGGTTCGTGCAATGAAAATCATACTTAGGAAATTACTGAGGAAAACATCTTTGACTTGTGAAGAACTAGAAACAGTTCTATGTGAAATAGAAGCTGTGATCAACTCGAGACCTATTACTTATGTGACTACAGACTCACCAGATACTTTTCCTCTAACACCATCCCACAGGCTACTTGGAAGACGATTAGTAAGTTTACCGTCAGTCAAATTATCCGGTATTGACTGCATGATTGACAAAAAATACTAATTAAAAAATTTAAATATCGAGAGAGACTTTGGAAGATTGGAATCAATTTTGGAAGAAATGGAAAAAGGACTATCTTTTAAATTTAAGAGCTGTCAATTATGTTAATTTGGATAAAGTTAATCAAAATTTTAAAGTCAATGACATTGTATTGATTCATGATGACAAGCTTCCAAGGGGCATGTGGAAGCTTGGAAAAATTGTGGAAACATTTCACAGACGTGATAACAAAATAAGAGCATGTGCTTTGAAAACAGATACGTCCTATAAATTTATTATATAATTTAGAAGTGAACAATTAAATTAATATAAACATTCTATTTGAACTTTAAATTCACATTTATTATTATTTGAACATTTTATTTACAATATTGCTCAATATAAACATTTAATTTACGAAATAGGTTCATTCTAAGATATTATTTGAATTTTTTGATTTAAAGAAAATATATATGTAATACAAAAGTTATAAAAATACTTTTGTATTAATAAAAGCATTGAAACTTATTCATTTTTATAAAATGTCTTAGTTAAAAAATTAGAGTACAGATATTCTATTTTGGGACTTCAAGGCTGAAAACATGCCAATGAATTATAATTAGATTTATGTTTCAAAAGAGTAGTTATTTTAAGATCTTTCACCTCCATATAAGGAAAGATTAAACGATTTTCTATGAGTGTTAAATAATTTGCGATGAGGCGTAGGAATACAAGGAATGCAATATGACTGCCCTGTTTACCCATTGTAAGTATCATATAAAACCTAGGAGCAAGGGTTTTTGTGTGGCTTTTTGTGTTTTATGTTTTCTAAATAAACTCCGTCAGATATGACTGCCCTGTTTACCCATTGTAAGTATCATATAAAACCTAGGAGCAAGGGTTTTTGTGTGGCTTTTTGTGTTTTATGTTTTCTAAATAAACTCCGTCAGATTTGACGGGATAAGTGTCTCTACCCCGCCGGCCGGAGAGGGGAGGAGACTGTTGTTTCACCATCGTTTAGTCAATAAAAGCTTATTCAGAATATGGCCGCGTTACTCATGAAATTTGGACTAATATTCCCATAATAATAACGGGGCAGATGCCCTGTTATTATATATATATATATATATATATATATATATATATATATATATATATATATATATATATATATATATATATATATATATATATATATATATATATATATATATATATTATTATTTAAATACCTGTTTGCTTAAAAAGAAAATATTTTTCATGTGAAAGAATTTGTATGGTGAAAATTGTTTGATTTATTATTCATGGTATGGTAATTTAATTTTATCAATTGATATATATTTAAATTTCAATAATTTCATTTATAAAGCAATAATTTGTTAAAGGTTGAACTAATGCTGATGAAGCATATTATTTTATGAATTGGATTAATATTATTAAATTATAATATTATTAAATTATAACTAAGAATGGCTCATATTGTAAAAAAGTAAGATTTTATTATTTTTTTGATTAATATTTTGAAATGATTAATTTATTATGAACTAAGAGTTCATCGGGGGGAAGTTTTAATAATATTTCTCTATATTAATAATAACATTCTAAAACTCAATAGATGGCGCTCAGCGCAGTAATGTAAAATCATTAATTGTATTAGTTTCCTCCATGGCACTGTAACATTACCATCATCCGTGCTTGTTATTAAATATATTATGTTAAAAGGCGTTTGTAATGATTTAACCCCGAGATTATATCACCGTATTTAACACGCTTCTAGGGAGAAAATGATGCTTGTGAAATTGTGACAGTTTGTGACAAAGGGTATCAAGAAGTGTGAGTTTACACGCATTCGTTAAAATAAAAACAATGTAAAAGCAGCAATTTAAATATTTTAATATTTCTTAATTTTATATATATTTTGAGCTAATAAAAGTGCTGTTTTTTTCTAACTGATTTTATATCAGTTTTTCGTTGGCTTTATTTTATTTTGAAAATAATTGATGCTGATTAAGACTTAAGTTATTTTTTACGGTATTTTAAAAATATTTTCTTGGGCTCACATACGGTCTTAGGAAAAAATAACATAGTTTACCTTCCTGAAGTATAAGCACTCTTAAAAGAGGAAATAAAAGTAATGAAAAATTCTACTGAAAAATCCAAAACTCTTCTGTTTTCAATAGCTCTTTTATAATAATACTGAATTAGTATTACATGTCTTTTGGTTAGGCTTTCGGTTGCAAACATTGATCGTACTAAATGAGTACAGTTATAATTATTGGTGTAGTTATGCTCACAAATGTAATTAAAATACATTAAAAAAAATCTGAAATATGATCCACAAAGTGGTGTTTTATTTCTAAATTACAAATAATATACGTTTCTGCAATATAATATGACACTACGTGAATAAAAGGGTATGATCAAGTATGAGAGAAAAGGGAGTAAAAAATATTGGATTGTAGTGTGATATCATTAACGATAGTTCCTAAATAAATATTTATTAGGCATGAAGAAAAAATTCTGATGAAATTACCATACTGTAAAGAACACTGAATTAAATTACGGTAAAAGGGATTTGATATTTTTAACCTCAAAATCCTTTTTTACGGAAAGCAAAACAAATAATACTGACATATGGATAATTTCTACAGTAATACTAGTAACCATAAATTCACTCCATCACTCTAATTAAATAAAAATTACGGTTCAATATTTTAAAGGAAAAATAGATTTTACGCAAAAATAGATTTTATGAATGATGCACTCAAAGTTACTTTGTACCGTAATTTTGATCCGGAAATTTTTTCAGCGTTATGTAATGACATTTCTGATAAAAATAACAGCCGTAATTATGGAGATAAAAGCGATATATACGGTATATTAAACATTCATTTTGTAGTTTTTCCGTTCATATGGTAAAAGGCTGGCCGGAAATTCTGGTTTTCAAAATTATAGTCCTTATTACCAGACATTTAGTGATAAATACTTAACTGAAAATTAACTTTAATCGAATAAATGGTTTTTATGCCATGCTCTAAGGTATCATGATAAAATAACCCAAATGTACCTAGTTTTATCTCATATTACAAAACCATATTTTTTGTTGATTTTAACGAACTCATTTCAAAAGCGCTTCAGTGAAAATTACTGAGCTTTTTGGTGTTTCCATAGAGCATGTTTTTACCATATTCTGCTAGTTTTGATCATACTTTTTCTCAGTGTCATTAGCAAAATATTTTGGTTTTTTATGATATAATAAAAAGCTAAGTGAGAATTGCTTAATAATATCTTGCTGAGAGAGAAGCATTCCTCACATACAAAACATACCATTTTCCTTTGCTCTGAACATGTATGTATAACGAATTGCGTTTCACATTTATTATATTTACGAGTATAATTTTTTTCCTTTTAAATCAAAATTTTTTTGCAGAAATGACATTAAAAAAATTCAAATAAAAATATATTTATCATAACGGGAGTTCTAGAAAATCACATTTCTTCAAGTATTAGGTTGAAAAAAAAAAAGAAACTCATACTTTGCTTATGTAATCAGCGCTTAATTCAGCATAATTTTGCGTGACCTTGCCCCAAAGTGAAAGAGCATTTTGTGAAATTAATTATTTACGTATTTATACTATAATTAAGTAAAGCAATTATTTTGTTAAAGAAACAAAGAAAAAGGGGATAAATTATTTAATGATTGGCAGTCATAACGATCTTTCTGACCAGTTTAATTCTAATTTATTTTTAAAGATTTTTTTCCAAACTTTGTTTTTTATTAGATGTTTCAAAAACATCCTAAAAAACTGTTTTTTTCCCTTACTCTTGATTATAAATACAACAAAAATTTTATTTTATCTTAATATATTTTTAATTATATAAGAAGTAAAGGAATTCTGGTAAAATATTCATGCCAAGTCGTCGTTGTTCATTTAAAATTAAACCTTTATTTAGGAAAACCTATTTACAAGTGCCATTAAAAATTAAGGAAAAACTGGTTTATAGTTTTCAAACGTTTTTTTTTTTCACTAAATGTGCATACATTTTTCAGAAATTGGTTTTTGTTTAAATGATTTAAATAGTGTAAAAAATTAAATTTGAAAAAATTTTATAATTTAAAAATCGATATCTTTTTTATAAAATTTGAAAAAAAAAGTCTACATAAATATGAAAATTTAAAATATCATGTAGATATCTTTCTTTTCATTTGTTTAATTTGCATTATAGAGTATCCTTTAAGTTCGAACGAGTTAAAAACATTTAAACATTTTCGACTTTTTATGAAGTTTGATGCAAAATTCCTATCTAGTATTCTGAACATACATTTGTTTGATAAAGCATAGTTTTGGCCTTTTGAAAGAAATTTTATAATCAAAATAAACTTCAGAACTGCAAATCTCAAAATATTGCTAATTAACGAAACACTTCACTTTAGTTATTTTATATTTAAGAAAAATTTTAATATTATTGTAGTTTATTATTCTTTTTAATCACATTTTTTTTCAGACTATGTTATTATACATTTATCTAAATCATAAAAATACGCAACATCGTAGTTAGATAAAAATGTTTCTTGTGGATTTTTTAAAAGCATTGGATAGGAAAATTAATTTAATTGGAGCACTAATAGAATTGGTTTACTTTTTAAACGTTTAATTTTATTTAAAAATGTTTTTTTTCTTCTGTGATTTCTTATGCTGAAAGTTTTTAAAGAATTCAATCTGTAAAGATTTTGTTAACTGAGACACTTCCACCGAAAAATATTCGTTAAATATTACTGAGAGTGTAGTGTGAATGCGGTTATTTTTTTTTCTTCTTACAGTCTAGTTCATATATCGCAAATGTATTGCAAAGTCGACATTGTAAATAAGGCAGCAAGTCGTTCCGAATTCAATATCATTTTTGCAATCCCTCGCGGGAGAAAAAAAGCTTTTTCAATTTCTTCAAAAAATATGAAATGTTTTCTTTTCCCCTAACCTTACTAGTACAGTGGGAATTCTTCTACTAAAATTTTTTTTTTCCTTGACCATCCAAAGTTAGGAAATTTTTCGGGATTGAATTCTGAGAAAAAAAAAAAAAAATTGAGATTTAAAACGGCGGCAACTACATTACGATTCCGTTATTTTAAAGTGGATACACACATTTCTCCCTGATTTCCAGGAAGAACTTATAGACCGACCTATCCTCCGGGGAGAAAAAAGAAATATCTTCCCGCCTTTGTCAAAAGTGGGGAAAAGCTGAGAATCGGCAGTAATTGGATTGATAAAAAGCAATGAGAGTAGACCTCTATAAATTTATCGTTTTTTCCCCCCTTCTTTTTTGCCAAAGTTAGGAAAAATCCTGCACCGGATTTGCTAAAATGAAGTTCTGATCCCTAAAATTTTTTTTCTCATCCCTTTTTGGTAGACAAGTCTCATCACTTTTTTTTTCTTGAAGTTGGCTCCGATTTTAACTTTCTTGAATATTAATCCCCGTAGTATATGATCTTATAAAATAATCCGAAAGTGACATTTATAACTTAAGATTGACTGCAGATTATTATATTATTATAATTTATGTACGTGTTAGAAAAAAGCATATATGATTATTTTCTGTATATATATATATTCATAAGGTATATAAAACAATGCTAACTTGATTCTATCATGAAATACCTTTTGATGGATGAAGATTGGCATTGTCCAGAGATTCCAACTTGCTCCGGGCAGCAATTATATATTTTAAAGTGGTAGTTTATCAGTTTTGATTCTTGGTTGAATAAATTAAATTTAGTAGATTTTTATCCACCATTTTTTCTAAATAATTCAAAGGCTTATAAAATTCACTACTTTTTAGTACTTTTGTCACGCTACACCTTTTATAAAAAGCAAGCAAAAATAGTCAAATATTTGCAAAATTTGTTTTGTACTTATTTATCGTTTTTTTTTTTAATAATTATTTTGGCGTGTCCGGAGCAGTTGGCATCTCTGATTGTCGATAACTCCTCCCCCCACATTGGTGACCTCCGGACGTGATTTGAACACGCAGTAACGCCTACTTCGATCTGGCAATGCCTACTTCGATGGATAGTCCACATTGAACAGTATGATTAAAATATATTCACTTAAATGATGCTATTTATGAATAAAAAATTATTGAAATTCACACAAATTCAAGTTAAAAGGACCCAATTAAGTGATACATGTAATCACTCAAACTCAAGTGAAAATCACTCACGTTTGAGTGAAAACGATCCACTCAAGTAATACTAAAAATCGCTGAAACACGAGTTAAAATCACTCGAGTTTGAGTGAAAACGATTCACTCAAGTTATACTGAAAACCACTCAAACACGAGTGAAAATGACTCTAGCTTGAGTGAATTTTTTTCCACTCAAACTTGAGGTATTTCCATATAACTCTTTGACTTGAGTTATTTTAACTCAAAAAGAGAAGGTCGCTTTTTTCTAGATGAAAGAGTTAAACAGCACTCAAGTTGAGTTATTTTCACTCGTTCATTTTAAGAGTGTAAGCTCGAGTCTTAAAGTGTACTGCAAAGGAAAAATAAATTTTAATTAACAGATTTTTTAAAAGCGGTTGTAAAATTTGTAATTTATGACTTTTTGTACGATTTCAGATTAAAAAATAGTTAAAATTTTAACTTGTACGTAAATTATAATGTCATTTTAACTTTCTAACAAATGTACATACACTGTAAAAAATTTTTGGATCAAATTGCAGTAAAATTCTTTTATTCTGGAACATGTTACGGAAAAAAATCTGATATACCGTAATTTTCACAATAATAATTACCGAAAAATCACTGAATCACTCTAATTAAATAAATATAACTGTAAAAATTACGGTAGTAATGGATTTTACGGTATAATAGATTTTACGGATAATGAACCCAATCTGCCGGTACTTTATACCGCAATTTAATTCTTAATTTTTTACAGTGTATGTGAGAAAGGAATTTTTCCTTGTATTTTTAAAGAAACTTTAATGGCTTTCATTTTAAGTTAAAAAAAACGTTTATATTAATTTTTATCATTAAACTGACGACATTATTCTGATTACAATCTGATATTTATACTCTTAAAAAATCATCTGTAACAACAGCGTATCCAGTTGGTATAAAAGGCACGCCTGTTGTTAAAATGTTGCAAAGCTAAGCTTTTTTTTCGATATTTTTTTTAAGATATATTTTTAAAAAAAAAATTAAATGTTAACGTTAGCAGATAAAAAAAAAGCCAGAAATGTAAGTTTAAAACACATGCATAGAAACTCAACCTGTTCATTTTCTCCTTTACGTTTCTTTTATTTTTTTCAATATTTAAGGAATTCTAGAGATTTCCAAAAATAGGGCTCTCGGAGTCTTTCGTACCGCGACAATTATCGCTGTATAGAAATAAAAAATTTTCTTATATGATCTATATTTAGATTTTTACGACGAGGAGCAAATACTTTACGACACTTTCACGTATTCGAACTTATTCTCCCAAGGTGAATAGGCTTAGTTATAAAAAAAAGAAATAAAATTATTACACAGGCAAATCGTCCTTCAATATTTCTGAACAGGTTTCAGAATGAAGACTCCAGTTGCCGTTCTAAAAATATCCATAGTAGAGTTTCTTTTTTATTGTTTCTGTTTTCAGATGGTATTTTTCTATGAATTCATGATTATCAGTAAAACGGGTATTTAAGTTTTGAATTTTCTTTATCATTTCTGAGGAAAGAAAATAAAGGACATTCTTATCGGATTCATCACTATGTTTTCGGAAGCATAACAATTATATAAGTTCAAAAATAAAGATCACAAGTATATAATTGCAATTGAACTCGTGCCTTTATTTTTACTTTAATCATGCGTCATAGGTTTTTAATAGGTTTTTAAATATTAGATAATAATTTTTAATATGTTTTTTAATGTATAATATGTTTTTTGATGTTGAATAGTTTTTAATGATTCGAAGTAATTTTTTTAACACCCGATAATTATTTTTTTCATTTCTATTGAACACTAAATAAAGTTTATAATTTAAAATTTTTGTCAATTAAAATTGATTGTAATTAAAGACTTTAACTTAATAAAGACTGTACTTGATAATTAAAATAAAATGTTTATTAAATTACACTGGGTTACAAATGTTTTTCTGTTGTATGATATATTCTTAATAGTTTTTAAATCACTGACTTCAAATCTGCAATTAGTATCTCTCCCCAAGCAACTTTTTTAAAACTGACATTTCTAACCCATTTGTTGTCGAAATAAACAGACTAAAAAAAAAAAAAACGCTACATAAAAAAGGATAGAAAATAAGTAGGAACTAATGCCTGGAAAGGCTGTCATCCTCCGCTAGGACTACTTCACTATTATGAACTGTTCCTTCGTGTCATAATAGGAAAGTGCCTTTAGCAGCATACGACAACATTTTCGGGCACGTGTTCCTATGCACTTTTAATCCTAATAATTTGCTTTAAACTTGCACATTTTTATAAGAAATAAACTAAAAATGTCATTTAAAAAAGAATCCGTATCTTTAGAAACAAAACTAATTTCACATTTGAAATCCCCACTCCCGAAATCGGCTAGATCAAGTATTTGTATAAATGCAATACAAAATTTGTTCCTCAGTGTTATTAATGAATGATATTCTTAATTTAGAAAATTAATTAAATAAATTTATTTACAATTTATGTTATTTTAAATGATTTATTTACTTCAAAATAAATAACTTTAATTTATTTTTCATTTTTTTTTATGGTGTAAAAAATTGTGAGAGGCGTGAAACTTTAAATGTGTTGATCTTAATAGTTACCGAAGGAATTAAGAAGTTATATAAATCTGAATATTTTTTTTTTCACTTGCATAATTTCGCTTAGGTTTTTAGATATTTAGTGCCCCCCATTTTAGAAGTACTTGAAGCCTTTTAAAGGCTGTTTGGTAATAATATTTAAAATAAAATTGTACCAAGACTCGATTGATAGATTGAAAGATTGTATTAAGACTGTATTATAAATCTTATTCATGTCACTTTTCCGAGTATCACACGTAGAATATTTGCCTCATATATTTCAATAAATTACTCGGAAAAACTAAGTTACTACTGCTAACATAGAACTTAAGATTTCAATGATATTTTAGGTTCATATGCATATATATAACAGAAAAAACATGTGGATTTCTTTACTTAGGAAAATGTTTTTTTTTCTTGGTTCTACTCAATGACTTATTTGCTCTTATACAACTTTCCTAAATGAACTTCACTTTCAAACCATTTAGTTTTTTTCTTTTTAATAAATTAAGATAAAAAAAAATAAACTGACTGCCGTAGCTTATATTCCCGATATCTTAAAAATGAAGTTTTTAAGCTTTTTCAACACGATGTGTCTTTTTCTTTTTTTCCTGATTACAAGAACGTTTAGAATGAGCAATGAACGTATCAGCTGTTGAAAGCTTAAATCATTATTTATGCAGGTAAGTTGTAAATTATCGCAAGTGACTTTAAATGAAATAATCATTACCAGACCGTTAAGGCTAATACGTTTTGCTAATGCGAAAATAATTGCTTTTAAATTGTAACAACTGTGGCTCAGACATAACTGAGTCCATTTCATCTAAATTTTCTTAACCACTGGAAAAGCCCATAGTCGATTGAATCATGGTACAGTACACAATAAATAATAAATTACTTCTGAGCATTTTAGATCCAGTGATCGAAAACTCGATTTATATCTAATGATCGAAAACTTACTCATAAATGAAAAGTTTTATCTTAATGGTTCGAGAACCACAATTTAAATGAGCTAATAATTTTTTAGCAAAAGTATTGACAAATTTACCAGAATAGGGTAAAATTTACAATGTTTCTGACTCTATGGAAACAAAAAAAGCCAGATACTTTTTATCGAAACACTTTGGTAATGATTTTATTAAAAATAAAATATTAAAATTAAAAATGAAATATTAAAATTAAAAATGAAATATTAAAAATAAAATATTAAAATTGAAAATAAAATATTAAAAATAAAATATTAAAATTAAAAATAAAACATTAGAATTAAAAATAAATATTAAAAATAAAACATTAAAATTAAAAATAAAATATTAAAACTAAAAATAAAACATTAGAATTAAAAATAAAATATTAAAATTAAAAATAAAATAATAAAATATTATTTTATAATATTCGATAAAATCTAGTAAACGTAATAAAATTTGATAATTTAACCATGATTCCTTTGAGAAAAGCATAAAAACATTCATTTGGCAAATTTTAGTTTTCAGTTTTGTATTTTTTGTGGTAAATGCGTGGTAATAAGAATTATAATTTTGAAAACTAGAATTTCAGTTAAAATGTTACCATGTGAATGGAAAAAATACCAAATTAATGGTTTAAATGCCATATATTTTAGCTTTGCTAACAAAGTCAAATTTCATTCAAAGTCAAGTTTTTTTTTTCCAGAAATGTCACTGTTATGCTGTACTGTAATTTTTTCAGAACTTTTTTTTATCCGTGTACGATTAAGGAAAAATGAAAACTGATACAGAAACTTACGAATCGTAAAGTATCAATTTTTGATGCTATTTGATGAATATGACTTTTACAGTTTAATAAAGCTGTAAAAAAACTCTTGAAACGGTTTAGAGTTACATTTCACATCTCCTGAATTTATAGTTTAAAGTAGAAAGTGCTCATATACATTCCAGAAAATTATTTCTCTAAAAGTATTTTCAAGGTAAACTAAATATTTTTGACAATTATTTTTTTAATATTGAAAAAAAAAGTATTTTTTGAAAATATCTTTCAAAACTGTTAAACTACTTCTAAGTTTAAAAAATTGAAAATTTCAAAATAATTGGATTAGTACTTCAAAAGAGCGATCAAAAGTTTTGATCTCTTATTACTACTTCCATTTTCTCTTTTTTCGCCTTTTTTCTAGAGCTAATAATATGAATCGGAAAGTAATTAGAAGCAACTGTGAAACTCGTTTTCTTTAAATAAAATTTCAAACGGAAGTAAATTTCTATTTCATTTGATGATAAAAATTTCACATTATAAACGTAAGTATTTTTCATAATTTTGAACTACTTTTAATTTCCAAAATACAGAATTTTAAAATACAGTTTACTTGTTCATATATAGCTGATGGAAGCTTTGATGTTATTATTATTTTTTATTTTCACATTTAATTATCATATACGCCATATCTCTAAACAAAATTAATTGAATAAAAAATTGTTTGTATACAATGGTGTAACTCAATTTTAAACTGTTTTTAATTTCCTAAATACAAAATTTAAAAAAATTTTAACAGTTCGAAAAAGTAAACAAATGTTTGAATCTGGTAATGCAATTTTAACGGTTCATAGTTTTCCTTATGTCTCTAGAACTACTAGCCTGAATCAAAAAGATTTTACGCGCAAATGTGACTCTTATCTCTCTGAAAATAATTTCAAGCAAAATACACTTTTTAAAAATTATTTATTATTTTTTATTATCTAATTTAAAAAGAAAATAAATAAATTGTTAATTCCGAAATAAAAAGTTTTTAAGCAATAACATTAATTGCCCTTGAAAAAATAAGCATTAAGAAAACGATTTTTGTTAATAACATGTTAGCCATAATAATTACATTTTTAAAAGGATTGTTATCCAAACTACTATTTGCTATAATATAATGACCTCTAACCTGCAGAGTATTTAAGATGATTTTAACTTTCATAGTTTACCAAATAGTTTAATAGTTTCAGTAGTTTACCAAACCGTTTTCAGACGGAGAAAAAATTCTGATAAAACTACCGTACTGTTTTGTAATAACATTGCCGGTAAAAAAAAAAAAAAAAAAAAAAAAAAACGCAATTCTGGCAAAAGATTCTAAAATGTACGCTATTTAAAGCATTCAATAGGTTATTTTTCCGTTTGTATTGTAACATTTTACTGGAAATTCTGGTTTAAAAAATTATAGTCCTTATTACCACACATTTAGTAAAATATACAAAACTGAAAAGTAAATTTAATCAAATAAATGGTTTTTATGCCATGCTCTAAGGTATGGTGAAAAAATTACCACATTTACCAAATTTTATCTCATATTATTAAACCATATTTTATTCTTAATTTTTCCCAAAACATTACCAAAGAGCTTTGATAAAAATTACCGATATTTTCGGTATTACCATGAAGACATGACATCATATTCTGGTAGTTTTAACCATATTTTTTTCTCAGTGGAATAACTTTGAAATATGGAGGATAATGTTGAGTAGCTCCAATAATATCGATTTATAACTGTATTTGACAAAGTTTACAATTGCTTATGACACACAATTCGTCCTGAGGCTTTGGAACGAAGTATTTTATAAATATAATATAAATTAATTAAAACTCATGTATTCAAACTTAATTTAAACAGCTTATTATAATCTATAAATTATACGGTCAGTTATAATTAAGATTTTAAAAATGCTGTTATTCAACTTTTAGTGCCCATTAAACTATTAAACGATAAGTTTCTTCGATAACCTAAAAAATGATAAGTTAAATAAAAAATAACTTTTTTACTGTAAATTATTCAAATTTGTTTCATTAATGAAAAATTACGTCTTGGTTAGTATTTTTATTATAAATGCCATTATAATTTTTAAAACTTGTAATGTTTTTTCTTCTGAAAAAATTCAATTCAATTTAAAAATGATTTTACGAATTTAAAATCTTTATTAAAAATCTTCCTATTTAATGATGTAAAAGAAAAAAATAAGTATTATACGTACAATTGGACAAAAATATTTAGAATACCTCTTGATATCATCATACATTAAAATATTAACTAGTTCAGATTGTAATCAAAATAAAAATTTTATTTTAAAATTTTGATAACTCTTTTTATTTTCAATTTGTTCAAAATACCGCGAAACAGCTTGTAAGTTGAGAAAAGTTTCCAATTTCTTCTTCTTTTTTCTTATCATCAAATCTGTTCCTACTTTCGATAATTTTCTAAATTGAAAATCGATAAATCTTGTTGTTATCGCCACGTATACAAGAACAAAATAAACTAAATATTTTAAACTTCCATGTGTCGTTGCTGTCGTTGAACATAATGTTGTTTCAATGTCATTGTTAAATATAGTTTAATATATTATAAAGAACAATATTTTAAATTTGTAGGAGTTAATAACGAATTTAGTTTTTCTTTAAAATAAAGTAGTTTACTAACTTGTTTGTCTTCTTCACAATTCTTCTTGCTGGATGATAAAATAAAATGACTTATATAATGCAAATGACGAATTCTAGTAATGAAATAAAACGAATAATAATGATTTAATCTTTTCTTACCAATCTAACTCCAGATTATTAAACCTTTAGTTTGAAAGCTTACTGGAAAATTATTAAAAGTTGAAGAACTGAATTCTGGATAATTTTCCCTTAACGCGGACTTTATTTTGATGCCAGTTGAATAGAATTCATGTTTTATAATTTAAGCTAAGACTTAAAAAATTTTATACCAGTGGAATTGAATTTTTTTCATGATGCCTCTTAAATTATTTCAGTAAGTTATCTTAACAAGATTGAAAAGAATAAAATGTTTTTTTTTCTGATTTTATGTAAATTGTATCCTGAAAATCAAACACGATTTAAGTTTTTTCATTTGAAATTATATTATTAATAATATCCTCATAAACGAAATAGACAAAATTTGGTAACATACTATTTCGGAGGGCTGTAAAAAAGGAAAAACTTTAGAACTTATATAGGTACCCATGCCAGTATTGATATTGGATATCTATTATCAAAGTATCTATTTGCTATTTCCCCTATACGAGTAGTATCTATTACTAAAATTGGTCAAGCATCACTTTAGTCAAATATAGTTAGGCTTTTTTTTAAGACTCTCGACGCGGGATAGTAGGCACCCAAAGTTTTTATATAAATTATGACATAACCTAAGTATAAACAAGTAATTTTGATTTGCGAAGATACATTTCGTGTACCTTCTATTACCGAGTTGAAATTCGTAAAAAAATTTAAGAATAATTTTAAAAACTTATACTGAGGTCGATTAGTAAGTACACTGTAAAAAAGATTTTGTTAATCAACGCCAAAAATCGTGAATACATTATACCAAATGGTGTAGTGAAACTTCATACGTAACTCTTGGATCTAATGTTTTACTACACCAATGTTCTTTTACACTATTTGGTGTGAAGAAGCCGCCATCATTTTTCTTATTTAATAACTCTAGAATTTATAATTTCAGTAAGATAAAATATACATAAGAGTCAGTATATAAAGAAGAGTGTATACAAAGTAGCAAATTAGTTTTCGAGTGTTTGAACACCGAAAATAGGGGCAAATTCTTTTCCCTACATCAAAACCTACAGCGCCAGTACTTGGTGCTGTTAAATACCTAGAATGTTCTTTTACACTATTTGGTGGAAAGTAGCCGAAACCAACCACAATGTTTTTCATTTCGTAACATAAAAATTTGCAATTAGAGTAAGATATGATAAATGGAAGAATCAGTAAATTTATTTTTACGCGATAATAAAAATTAAAAATCAATAATATAGGTTGCATACGTACTCTAATTCTTAACATAAAACAAGTTTGTAAATCAAATTTGCAAGTAGACGAGATAAAATTAAGACGAATCTAAACGAAGCTTAACAGAACAGGAACGGGTATAAATTATACATTATAAAATTATTTAATATAATTTATAGTGACTTGAAAATTAAAAAAAAAAAAAAAAAATCTTTTTGCACAGCTTGAAGCCTGCTTAGAGGGTTGTTCAACATCAAATTCGAAGAGATATTATTCCACAGCTTTTACGGTGTATAACGAATAAATTTTTCCACATTTTACCAGTTTGCTATTTGAATAATATTGTACGAAATGTTTTGAGAATTACGGAATTATTAAATTTGAATGTAATTCATATAACAAGGCGCTTTTAAAAAATTCCTGTCAGAACTATTTAACATCAAGGATGTTCATATCTAAACTCTTTACACTACAACAAAAAACAAAAACGTTGGAAAAACTTCGACAGATTTATCTTTTGTTTATTGGGTAATTCAAAACTAGTAAAAAAATTCTCTTTCCTTTTATTGTCCTGTTTACTAGCGAAAATTGTATTTCTATTGCATTTACACTAAATTCTTCAGTGGGTAGGTTTATACTTCATATCTTGCTTATGATATAAGAAATTATCGATCTTTTCTTTTCCATTTACCCTCGTCGAGAAAAATGTTACCCGTTATGGTTTATGTAGGTAGAGCTGAGTTTCTCGAGGGATAAAAAGATATACGAGTAGTTTTCGGATTCACAAAATATTTCTCCAACTGTTTCGTAACATTACACTCTGTAAGTATTTCTTTCGCCATTTCTTTTCATAAGAAGATAATATTAGGAAATAATATACTTGTATACTAGGACCGAAATTCCGTAAATGTTGATAATAAGTAGAAGGGAAAAAATTTATTTTCCGTTTCCAATGTTTCACGTCGCGCTAAAAAAATAAGATAAAATGGGTGCCGGTATTTTTTAACGATTATAAATTTTTTCACGGTGTTACGGAACAAAAAAAATCTGATATACCATAATTTTTACTGTAATATATAACAATAAAAAATTATGGTAGAATATTTTACAATAAAAATTGATTTTACGGATGAGGCAACAAAAATGCTGGTACAGTGCACTAGGACCGAAGTTCCTTAAATATTGATACTAAGTAGCAAGCCAAAATATTATTTACCGTTTGATGTGTCCGATGATTTATAAATAAAAAAAATTGAGAAAAATATGCTAGATACTATTCTTGTTACTGATGTTATTATATAGGATGATACTATACAGGATTTAGTCCTGGGATTATACTATATATGCTATTGATACTATATAGTTACTACTGAACGATTATATTGCTATGCTATTGATTACATTGAGATATCATAGATTATATTGAGATATTATAAAGATATCATAGATTGGCAACATTGATGTAGAGTGAACAAAATTAAAAACTGACCACTCATTATAACTTTTGTTCTAATTATCAGATCTTCACGTTCTAAGATTCATTCTTAATTATTCAAAAGGAAAAATCAGAAATATACTAATTAATTAGTGCAAACGATATTTAAAGTTAAAATCGGACACAAAACGTATTTTTTCTGAATAAACATATCTTTTTTTCAAAGGACTCATAAAATATAGGGGGGAGTCGCAATTCGGGAAATATTGTCCCAATAGTTTGGTCAGGAGAGCGGTTCAAAGTTTGGACCCCTAAATCTTAATTTTATTTTTGCGTATTTCGCCATATCTCGAGAAACTCTTAAGAGAATGAAAAAAAAATTGCACGCAATTATAAAATTCATTTATCCAAAGATAATTTCCCACAAAAAGTAAATTTTAATAAATATTTAATAATTTTTATTGTTTTATTAACTGAATACATGTTCTTCGCATGGGTTGAATAAAAAATAAATATTCTATAATTATTCTATATTCTATAAATATTCTATAAATTCTATACATATTCTATATTCTATACATATTATATATTCTATAAATATTCTATATTCTATAAATATTCTATAAATTCTATAAATATTCTATATTCTATAAATGTTCTATATTCTATAAATATTCTATAAATTCTATAAATATTCTATATTCTATAAATATTCTATAAATATTCTATAAATTATATAAATCAGTGCTGAGAAACACTTCGAAATCATCCTCAAAACTGAAAAAGAATACACCAATAGAATTAATGAGCTTGATTGAAGTAAGTGCAGGGGAGTTAATGAATCTCAGAAAATAAAAAAAGTGGTTGCATTAATATGGATATTTTTAATGAACTGTTTTACCTTTATATTAATCTTAACATAACTAATCACAACAGTTTTTAGTATGGCATGATTTTTATTTCAAATTTGGCAGTTGCAAATAAAGTAAAGCAAAGAATTAATAGTTCCACCTTCTAATAAATTGGTAATAAAATAGTTCTGATGGAACTTTTTATTATTTTTTTGAAAATGTCCATTATCAGGTTCTTCCACAAAGTTTTTTTAATTAATATAGTTATAATAATTTAAATTTTTTTATTTAATATTATTTCTTGCTCTTTTCGGTGGCTTTACGTTATTGAAGTAAGCAAAACGTTTTGTGTAGTTAACCCCATCAGAACAAAAATAAAATGTATTTAGCATTACTTGGCCTGATGCTATTTCTCGCAGCCAACTCATACTGGTCAAAATTTTACATTATCAAGTAATTTTCTTGGTACATGTCTATTTCGAGGGGCCGTAAAACACTTATTTCCAAAGTATCGGTATTAAAACTGCTTAGTATTGGTGCGATTTTAATAACCCCCAACTATATCAATGTAATATTTTATACTTATATTAGTATATTTTGTACTTATTACATAACCCTTTAACATTTGGACTTTGTGAAAAATACAATTGTCAGTGGCAGCCAACTAAAGCCTAATTTTTTAAAAAAATACAATTCTTATTAGGGATGAATAAATTGAGTGTATTCATCTATGGAATATATAGAATTCTTATTTGGAGCATGACCATTTCTCTATCTGACCTTCTCCATCTGATTTTCTCCATTATTTTTGCTTTTTAGTACATACGTTTCTTTATATCAATTAACAAATTGCCTTCAATAATTAAGCATCATTGCTTTCGATAATAGTATGATGATTTCTCACATTTCTTCTAGACAAATAAACATCTTTACTCCATTATTTTTGTTTTCCAGTATAGCTTATTTCTTTTATTTCAATATGCATATATAACCTAAATTAATTAAGCATCATTGGCGTTAATAATAATATGGCAAATTCCTACGTTTCTCCTAAATGAATTAGTGCCACATTCCTATTGATTTTGCCTTTAAATACATAAGTATTTATTCAACGCAATTACTGTTGATTTTAAATAAATATTTTTTTAGAAACATTTTTTTTTAAAAATATTATAAATAAAACAAGCAAGTGGTATCAGACAACTTTGAAAGCATAAATTTAATGTCGCAGACCACGCTTGCTCTCGTAATGTTGTCCATTGCATTTATCTGACGTAGCGAATACAAAACAAATAAATATTTAAATACGTGCAATAAATTATTTTTTGATCAAATAGAGCTATAAATAGGAAGTTATCACTGATTATATCGTTAAAATATGTGATACATTGAATCGTTTATAGTTAAATTTGAAACAATTGCTATTGTTTAACAATTCGAAAATTCCATCTCTTCCCGCTCGAACGGTCCATCGTGGAGAGTGATTTTCATCGCGTTTCAAACTATTTGTATGAATAGTTTCATATATATATATATATATATATATATATATATATATATATATATATATATATATATATATATATATATTTATTTATTATTTTTATTTTTTTTTCATATATGTATGAAAAATTTTGAACTATAAGGTATACAACTTTTTACATTATTTTAAAGAATATAAATTCACATGGAAAAATACTAAATTTGAATGAAATCGGTCGAATAAAAATAACTTTTTGAAGTTCAAATTTTCAGAAACTATGCGACATTGTACTTTGCCATGTAAAATTATATTATTTAAAATGATGTAAAAAAATTGCATACCTTACAACTCAAATTTTTCTCGACTAATATTAAATAAAATAAAATAAAATGATAAATATTGACTAAAAGTTATCTTTTGCATGAAAATATCTTTGGATAAATTGATTTTATAATTGTATGCTAATTTTTCTTTTAATTCACTTAAAATATTCTAGAGATATGGGGAAATACACAAAAGGTAAAATTAACTTTAAGGGTTTCAAACTTTGAACTGCTCTGCTGACTAAACTATATTGTGACCATATTTCTCGGATTGCGGCTATACCCTTTATTTTGCAGGTCAAGAATCCAAATCCATCGAAAGAAGATCTGATCATTAGTTCAAAAGTTATTCTATAGTGTCCGTTTTTTATTTTTAACACTTTGCACTTCCTTGTGTAGTTGCATAATCCCACTGTGAATGCATTAGTAGAAATTTGTAAAGAAGGTTTTCAAAGATGAAAAAAAAAAGTATTGTTCAAATTTACTCTTTTATTAACATATTTTATTAAGCAGATATTAAACCATTTGCCCCATTCCCAAATTAAAGTAGAAATAACAGGTTCTGATCAATAGACTGCGCATTGGACATAACCGCTTGCCACACAAATATTTAATTTTAAATGAAGCACCCTCACAATGAAATTTTTGCAGAAACGCTTTTATAGCAAAACATTTTCTAACCCAGCGTATGAAATTTAAATCTAAAAGACGACAATATTTTAACTGCGACTTCCTGACTTTATCATTTTTACTTGGAAACACACCACATTCCAACTTAATATTTCACCATTCAAGATATTGGATTTTGTAATTTGATTTAGCTCCAGTTTAAACCGAGTTGACAAATTTTAAAAACTATTTATTTCGATTTTCGACAAGTTTCTCATTTCAATATAGTTGCTTTGATTGTAACCAAGCTACATTAATTTTAACCTGTTTTTGGGTGCGGTTTAGCCAAACTATTGCTCTTGCTCCAAAAATTTACATTACTCACTCACTTCTTCAGAATTTGAACGAACGTTGATAGTATGTTATGAATTATACTGTTTTTTATAACTATTTTGATATAAATTTTGTTCTATAGTTTTAATTAACCAGCATTGAGCATAAATAATCGCATGGCTTCGTGGGAATAGTGTAGACACATGGTGATGGCGGCTAGTTTAGACGGAGTCACACTAGCCTTATTCACTTCCTATAGAAAAAATATAAACTGTTTACAAATGTACCACCTTTGATATTATCTGTTTTATAAATTAAAATGATTTTGTAGAATTATATACCTTTGCAAATTGTGATTCCATTCCAGTTAATATTTAGCATGGAATCTTTATATTAATCCAGTTTTTAAGGGATTATTGTAATAGTTTATTTTGGTACTTTTTAAAACAGCAGTAGCAATTACCATCCTTCAATAGTAATTATTTTTAAAATGATTGGCGTCAATAAAAGTATTGCGATTTTTTACGGTTCTCCTAAGAGAATAAGTAAATATTTTTTCATTGATTTTGCTTATTTATATATTTTTTAAAATTTAAAATAGCATTGATTTTGAACTAATTAGTTTTATAGTCGTCTCAAAAGTGAAATTATACGCAAAATTGAAATTGAAATTGAAAAATTGAATAGTTGAAAGAAGAAAAAAAAGAAAACAGAATCATTTTTAGCTTAATTTAACAACACCTTATGCTGAAAACCAATAAGAAAATCTCATTCTTCAAATGTTTCTCCCAAACGGACTTAAAAAAAGTTTCGAACGACTTTTAGGTTCGGGAGCTAAAACAGTCTATGTCCAAATTTCAGAACACACAGATGAACCCTTTCTTTTACTGTTACAGATGAGGGATTTAACCTCGGAGGTCGAATCTGAAATTATAGCATAACACAGGATTTTATTATTAGTATGGATTTATTCATTTACGTTTAGTATGATATTTCAGGCCTAAATACACGCTTAAAAATTGTTTTTGACAGATATATTAATTTCATGAGCCACCTGTGGTGTTAAGCCCCATTAATTCTTCACAATTATTATCAAATTATACCAATTAAATGTTGAAAAAATCTTATTAACATTTAACAAATTGAATATACTTTATGAAGAACGATGCAGCGATAATTGTGAGTCAAGTAGAAAAAGAAGTTCTTTATCTTTTCAAGAAATCTAATTTAAGAATGGATGAAGGAATGCATCAATAAGTATGAAGAAATTATCAAAAGCATCGCAATTTTCCCTTTTTCCCCGTCATCGGAGAATTCGGAAGGCACTTATTTTATGTTAAATGAATGAAATAAATCGAATTCTTTTGCACTCACTGGAAGGTGTTTTACTGTGAATGCTCTCTTTTAATGAATCATAAATGATCATTTCCTGGCTTCTCCTTCTAATTCTCGCTAATTGACCTATAGGAATGCATAAGGCAGTTAATATACATTGTTAGTACTAATGAATGACTAGATTTTAAGTATCTATATTTTAACTACCATCAAATGGGGTGGCTTTGTGCAACGAGGGGTGACTTTGTGCAAACTGTCATTATTTAATTTTTTGCGTCGTGCCATCTAGGAGTATTTTTTTAAAGCTCGGCATCAACTGATTTGAGTTGTCAACATAACGAACTAATGGTTTACCAAGAACTGGCACTGTAAACATCATCGTTCTTGAAAAATTGTGAGCTCAAGTTACAAACAGGTTAAAATTTTTTAACGTCGCAAAATCGGAGACTGGAAAGTCTGCTCGATTGAAGAAGTTCTAGTTATCCTGGCCAGGAAGTTAGGTTATACTTTAAAAGTCTTATCAATTGAGATAACAAACCATGCATAATTTTTTGTTTTTAATTATTATAATGATAATTATTTAATAATTAAAAAAAATGCACCCTGGGGTGACTTTGTGCAATTTTTTTCCATAGAAAAACATGCCAAGGACTTATAAAAGAAAGCCTATAGCAAGAAATTATTGTGATTACATTAAAGAAGCGTTAGAAAATTTTTTGGCAGAAGTAAAAAATGGTTTATCCGTTTCAAAAGCGTCAAAAAAGTTTAGGCCTTGGCATCATTTTTTTCTAGCTTCAACTCTTAACTTTTGCGACCGTGTCAAAATCAGTTTGGATCCTCTTTATTTGTGATATTCACCCTAATTAGTATTGGAAAATGATTCAGTTTGAACTGTAGGTTAGAATTTCTGATTCTTAATTAAAGCAATAATAACAAATATATCGTTCAAATATGATGAAATTCTCTTTTATTAACAACTCAAAAGTATTTTTGGGATCTCTCTGGTCCCATATCTCAAAAATAAACTCACCAACCTAATGCATAACAGAATTAAAAGTGAAAAAAAAGGAATTCTAAAAAAATTATCTAACAACAGCGGTTGCCATAGCAACGCATGCACACTGTTTACTATTACTCTTGATTACTGTAGTTGAAAAGTGAGGACGCCATGAATTCCAAACTAAGACCCATTTTGCCAGTGGGTAAAAAAATATTTTAAGATGTTCTTCAGGTTAAAAAAATAAACAAATATAAAGAGGAAATCATTTGTCTATTAATAGAATTAATAAATACACGATTCTTTGATCTATGGATTCGCTTTTTCATGAATTTACTGTTTAGTTGATCTTTCTTAAATTGCTTATTTACAGATTTGTTTCTTCGCGTACTCAATATTTTGCTGATTTATTGATTAGCTCATTCGCTGGTTATTTTTAATTATTGAATTACGATTCATTTATGCCTTGCCCATAAATTTATTCATTCCTTAATTTATAGATTTGGAGATTTTCTAAATAACTGTTTCAATGATATATTGACACATCGAGTGATTAATTCATGAATGATTTAACAAAATTCTCATAAATTTATTTGCTGATTCATTGATTAGTAAATAGTTGATTTGTTTATTCATAGATAAACAGATTTATTCATTTTCTATTTATTGATTTTATTATTCACTGATTTTTATGATTCGATTAATTCACTCATTCTTTCATTGACTCACTGATGTGTAAATTGTGTATAGTTAGTTTTCCACTGATTCATCAAATAATTAATTATTGACTCACCGAGTTATTGATTCTCCCTTTTATTGATACGTTGATTTACTAATTTTATGATTCATCGATTAAGTCATTCAATGAATTTAAAGTTATTATTTAGAAGATACAATCTTTTTTTGACTTATTCATTTCTGATTTGTGGATTTATGTTTTGGTTCAGATCAGAGATTGTAAACGCTTGGCACACGATTAAAACGTTCTCCAAAACAAACTCTTGCAAAAGAAATATAACACT
The DNA here is from genome assembly GCA_949128135.1 of Parasteatoda lunata. Taxonomy (NCBI): domain Eukaryota; kingdom Metazoa; phylum Arthropoda; class Arachnida; order Araneae; family Theridiidae; genus Parasteatoda; species Parasteatoda lunata. Next base: position 31,024,651 of record OX421970.1, on the reverse strand, counting down.
AATTTTTAAATAAACGAGCATATTATTCTTTATTTAAAAAGAAAAATAATAAAATAATGAATGAAATTACTATTTTTAATTTAATTTTGTTTTGATTTCTCTTTGCTTCACATTTTTTAAGAAACAAAATTAGAAACGTTTCTAAAGTAAAAGTCACAATAAAGATGACTTGCTGCTATGATTTGGATAGAAAGATAATAGTAATTGTCGAATAAATAATTCGGTTAAAATTTTTATTTAAAAATAAGTAACAAAAGTGAATGAAATTACTATTTATGTTTTAACTTATGTTAATTTCATAGTCCTAATTTATTATTTTTTGCTAATTATTTTTAACAGTATTTCTGGAATAGAAATCTTTAAAAAACTTCTAGCTTTGTTTTAGACGATAAAAGAAAAAAAACTGTTCTGAAATAAATAAATAACTTGAACTTTTTATTTAAAAATGAGAAAGGAAATGAAAATACTATTGTTTCCAGTCTATTTTAATACTCCTTCTTTCACATTAGTTTACTATTTCACATTTCAAGTCTATATATATATATTCCTTCTTTCACATTTGTTAACTAACTATTTTTTGCATCTTTTATGAAATAGAAATCTTAAAAAAAGTTCTTTTTTGGTTTTAGAGAAAAAAGATAAAACTAAGATAAATAGAGAAAAGAAAAAATAAAAGATTCTGAAATAAATTAATAATTTAAGCATTTTATTTAAAATAATAATATTTTCTTTTTAATCTTTAATTTTTTTCCCTACATCTTTTTTTTAAAAAAACTATTTTTTTAAATGTCCCTGAAATGGAAAAAAAAAAGTTTCAGCTGTAATTTATAAAGAAAGATACTAGTATACAAATATATTAGACTTTTTTTATATAATAATTGCAGTTATAAAAATGATTTAAAAGATTACTATTCTTGTTTTGACTCTATTTTTACTTCATTTCTCTCAGCATATTTTTAAAAACATTTCACGAAACATTCTCTAAGCAGAGAAATTGAAAAAAAGATATAAATAAATAAAAAGTCTTGTTTTGATACTAAAAGAAAGATAGTAGTATTTGTAAAATGAATAAACAACTCTTGATTAAAAAAAAAATGATAGGGGGGAATGTAAATGCCCTTATCGCTCTGATTTTTCTTTTCATGTATGTCATGTTTCCTTTTTTTTTTTGATATAGGGGGAAAATTATTCATTTTCCCCCTTACATAAAATTTCACGATGATGTATTAGGTATGAGTTCGGACTGACTTTTGGAGGCTTATTCCCACCAGAAAACTTGTAATCTGCACTTGTTATTCTATATAACTCTCCCATAATTCATGATAAAAATAACAATTAGGGGAAAACATCTTATCACTTTTAGAGATCCGTGCACATGTTATTCAGTAAATTTACATTATCTTTTCAGAATTTTATTATTTCATTTAGATAGTTTAAAATATTTTCTCAAATGGCTGAATGGCATGGGGGAAATAATGCTTTATAGCCACTGAATAATTAAAAAATTATTTTTTTAAAATATTGATTCCTGGCAAAGATGTTAATTAATTAGTGTAAAGTTTATTCATTCTCTCTAAGATGTAAATTTTTAAATGTTTTGAAAATATTATAATTTTTAGTTAAAATCTTTACAGGATGTAAGTAATGATATTGTAAGCTGTAATAATATTGCATAGTTGTAATTGAAAATACGTCGGAATTTAAATTAAAGCAATTTTAGAGGCCTTTTAATGAGGAAAGGAGATACGTTAGAATTTTTCTTTTTGGAGAAAAATTGTTATTATTATGAAACATGATGACAATAACATTAAAAAAAATACAATAAATCGGAAAAATCTTTTCCTCTTAAAAGAGAATTCCTTCCAATGAACCAAAAAAATTTTCTCTTTCTGATAATCTCATATAATTTGTTTTAATGAGCTCTAAAAAGTTTTTTTTATTCTTTCACACTAATAAAACTTTTTAGAGCAAAGGATTGAATGGCACTCAGTAATTTTTGGATCAAATTACGATAAAAAATATCGGCACTCAGTGTTCCAATACTTTTTATTGTACAATCCCTTTTCACCGGGACAAGTTACAGAACAAGAAATTCTGATATACCGTAATTTTTACAGTAACAATTACCTTAAAATCAATGAATCACTCTAATTGAAAAAAATATTACTGTAAAAATTAAGGTAAAATATTTCACGATAAAAACGGATTTACCGTAAATTTTCGGTACTTCATACCGTACGGTGCCAGTATTTTATACCGTAATTTGATCCGGAATTTGTTAAAGTGCATAGAAAGTTTTAATTCATTTTCCGAAAACAAAATAAATTACGAAATAAATAAATAATAATAAAAATGCTCGCTGTGAGCATAAGAAATTAAGTTGAAAATAAGAAAGCACAATATTTAGGGGTATTTGGGAGAATATTGATACAATTAACTATTTTCTTAAAATACAACAAAATAGAAACAAAAAAAATAAGTGAACGAAAAATATATCAAGACATTTGACTTCTGTACCATACAGTTTGAGGTATAAGAGTATTTTTTTGGAGATTTGTGATGTGCATGTCTTTCAACTATATGGGGAAAATGAGCAAGGAATCAAAAGATAAGGCCGAAACACATTTACCGATATAAATAGTACTTGTGAGTTAGTTACTTAGTATTTGCATCATGGAACCAATAAATATTAAAGATTTAGTATCCTGTTCCCTTTTTTTTGCTTATTGTCCTTTGGATAGAAGACTATTACCTAAGTCGTATTACTTCATGAGAACAAATTTTAAGTATGTGGCATGGAAGATTTCAGAAAGGGCTTTTTGGTTTCCATTTACTCTAAAGAGGAACTATAGTGCTTCACAGCGCATATTCGAAAATTTTCCTACAAATTTCAGTGTTACCAAGAGGTGGAAAATAAAGTTAGCGTTACCAATAACGTAAGACAAACAATTTTTAAAACTCTGTTTTCCAACTTTTCCTTTAAAGACTCTCCATGCGTAAGCTGACTTTCATCTTCACTTACTCCAACGGGTTCGAACACGTTATTCCTTTTTTAAAATGTTAAATTTTAAACTAAAATGACCCTTTGAAAATTTGTGCAGACTTTTTCTTTGATAAAACAGCATAAAATTAAACAGTAAAAGAAAAGAATGATAAATCATTTATAAATTCTTCATGTGGCATTTGATTTCTGATAAAAAAAAATTCTTTGTGGAGAAAAATGTTGAAATATACTAGAGTTTTATGTAGAGCAATATTGATAAAATATATTATGCTTCAAATATATTATGCTAAAATATGTTATGCTTAACTAGAGTGAAATTACTAAAAAAATTTATATTTCTATGTAGAGTAAAATTACTGTAATATATTTATAATTCTACGTAGAGTAAAATCGCAGAAATATACTATAATTCTATGTAGAGTAAGCTCACAGAAATATACTATAATTCCATATGGTGTAAACTTTTGGAAATATACTGTAATTCTATATAGAGTAAAATTACTGAAATATACTATAATTCTATGTAGAGTAAAATCGTCCAAATATACTATAATTCCATATAGAGTAAAATTACTGTTACTTACTGATGTAAAATTCTATGCAGAGTAAAATATATTATGCTAAAATATGTTATGCTTAACTAGAGTGAAATTACTAAAAAAATTTATATTTCTATGTAGAGTAAAATTACTGTAATATATTTATAATTCTACGTAGAGTAAAATCGCAGAAATATACTATAATTCTATGTAGAGTAAGCTCACAGAAATATACTATAATTCCATATGGTGTAAACTTTTGGAAATATACTGTAATTCTATATAGAGTAAAATTACTGAAATATACTATAATTCTATGTAGAGTAAAATCGTCCAAATATACTATAATTCCATATAGAGTAAAATTACTGTTACTTACTGATGTAAAATTCTATGCAGAGTAAAAAATAAATTTATCACTCCCGTGTTCTGAAGTTTTAACTACTTCGAATAATTATAAAACAATGAAATGTGTTGTGAATCCACAATAAAAAATCACAAAAAATTTCACAACACAAGGTTATAACACAGCACTGGAATATTTTATTTCCATTTTATCTTTCATTTTTTTCATAAATGTTTTTTATTTTATTTTTCGGGGTGACACTAGTATCTCTGAATTAAGTTTATGCGACTAGAAATCAATCATTACAGATAGTTCGTGAATCATGCACACTTCAAATTTACACACACACACACACACACACACATATATATATATATATATATATATATATATATATATATAAATATATATATATATATATGTATATATATATATATATAATATATATATATATATATATATAATATATATATATATATATAATATATATATATAATATATATATAAATATATATATATATATATATATATAAATATATATATATATATATATATATGTATATATATATATATAATATATATATATATATATAATATATATATATAAATATATATATATATATATATATATATATATATATATATATATATATATATATATATATATATATATATATATATATATATATATATATATATATATATATATATATGTGTGTGTGTGTGTGTGTGTGTGTGTGTAAATTTGAAGTGTGCATGATTCACGAACTATCTGTAATGATTGATTTCTAGTCGCATAAACTATAAAATCAGATAAATGTATTAGCTATAGAGCCTATTTGCATATTCGTACCTGAAAAATTTAAGTACTTGTTATTTAAAGAAGAATCCGAGGCAGAAGATCCAAATATAAAATAAAGAAAAAAATAAATCAATGAGAGTATCAGGTGAGCTTTAAAGATCTCTAAGATTACATTTTTTATGAGAGTTTGATTCATTGAAGCCACAGGTATGCATAACCACATAGTTGCATATAGTTATTATCAGAAAGCAGACAATTTATTATGCCCCGTGGGTCATTATAAATAAAAAAGCATATTGGGAGACAAGTGGACACAATTTGAGGCCTATTTAAGCTTATAATAAAAAATTATTGATAGGGAAAGTCCCGGCAGTTTATAAATCAATTCTACCACGCTTTTCAGAAGGCTGATTTGTACTACTGACTTGCGGTTCGTTTATGAAATAATTTATGGGCTAAAATGTGACCATTTTTGTACTTTGGAAAGGAAAGGAACGAACCTTATTTTTAAATGTAAGAACTACGTTGGTACTTAAATATACTGCATTGTTAGAATCTCCTTTTAAAATTACGTTATAATAACCGCCAGAAGTCTGTTACCGTAAAGTTTACAGTAAAAAACATTTTTTTACAATTTCGAGTTTTTGTTAGTTCGAGCTAGACTTTTGGTTAGTTCATTGACATTGTAGATAGGTTGCGGTTGAGATGTGTTTTATCAAATGAACCGTAGAATGTGGTTTAATTAGTTTATCTGGATGCGTCACCAATCATAAGAGGTTGGGAAAGCTAGACATTTTTGTGATAAGCAGTTTTATGGTGCTGCCAACTATGCGTGATCTTATTCTAATGCGATGCTATCTTATTCTAATAGTCCAGGATCACAAATTGTGACTCGATTGGGTGTGACATAATTGGGTGCAAGGCAATTGGAAACTCCTCATGTGGTGCAAGAAATGGTGTAAATAATGCGGTGTCAACCCTAGAACAAAACCCCGTTCTGACGGTTATGGGAATAATAAATTAGTCGTCTCAGCTATAATATGTACCCTGTGTCACGGAACTAAGTTACTTCATTAAGTTGGCCTAGTTTTTGCTATAAAATTCCGGTTGTATGACTGAATCGTTGAACCGTTTAATTACTGCTTTGGGGTGAAAGAACTTAATAAACTGTTTTTCTCACAGTTTGAGCACCATCTTATTTATGGTTATTTGACTGTTTTATAAGAATATGATAAAATAACTATTAAATAAATTGCTACTTAAAAATGTTTTTCTGAGACATTTGTGACAGAAATTGAAAGCATTTATAAAGGCTCATGAAAAACTTATTTTGTTTTGTACAGTGCGAAAAATGAAGTTCGCAACTTAAATAAAAAAAATAAATTTTTTTTTGAAGATTGGATTGCCACGTACTAGGACTCAATGGTTTCAGAATCTAATCTTAAATATGATTATTAATTAGTACATGAGTTATTTTTAGTTAGAAAATCAGACACGAAAACGTACTTTCTTTGAATAAACCGAATGTTTTTCAATGGACTCGGATTCTTGATAATCAAAATATGGGGAAAAGTTGAAATTTGAAAATATGATCCCAAAAGTTTGTTTGAGAGAATTTAAATTCTTGCGCACTTTGCCATATAGTTAGAAGGTTTTAAGATGAAAATTTTTGAGCACAATTATAAAATTCGTTCAACCAATATTAATTCCATGCAATAAAAATTTTTTTTGAATAATTATGAGTTTTTTTTTTTTTTTTTTTTTTTTTTTTTTTTTTTTTTGCTTTACATAAAAATAGCAAAGAGAAGACATAAAACTTACGTTATAGTAAGTAAGTTTTTTTTATCTGATTTAGTATTTTAAAATATTGTCTGCAATGATTATTTAGAATATTTTAGGTTTAGAAATAATAAATAATGGTAATTTTATTTTTTTCATAACCAATAACAACTTTTATAATTATCTCCTACCAAAATCTCCCACACGTCTTTCAAATTGAATGCACTCTTAATTTTTTTGTTTCAGGTCAAACGAACATAATATTATTTTCTTTTCTTTTAGTCAACTTCATAAGAGTTGTTTTTAAACGTTTTCATTTCATTTAAAAATTTGAACTTACCAAACCACCTTGTGTTTGATAAGCTTCTAAATTTATATTCTCGTTTTCCATAATTTTTCCTTATCAAAACACTTCGTGTTTTATATACTATTAAATTTATATGTCTTGTTTTACAATCTTTTTTCTTATCAAAATGTCTAGAGTTTGATATACTTTTAAATTTATCTCTTGTTTCAGCAATATTTTTTTTCTTTCCTAAATGCCCTCCCTGAACTTGACATATTTATAAACCTGCAAGCGAAGAGTTACGAATGTGGTCAAGATTGTACAAAAATTTCTCCTGCTACTTCCTTATCTAACAGCACAACGTATGAATTAATTTTCGTACAGAAAAGCAATTAGTTTAAAATTCGAAGATAAAAGTCGGAACTACGTCTTAGAGGTTTAAATTAACTTACCTTGCTTTTCGCAATATTTTTCCTTATCAAAATGCCCTGATAAAAGTTTAAAATCTTGTTTTCAATATTTTACCCCATTGAAATATTTTCAATAATTCACTCAAATTAATATGCTGCTCAAAGAAGTAGTTCATAAGTCGGGGGAAAAAGTTGGGCTGATGCTCAGTCAGTTTAACCTTGCTTTTCAAAATATTGTTCCTGATCAAAATACATAGAGTTGATTTAAGTTCAAATTAATATCTCATGTCTTCAATATTTTAAAACTCAGTAATATTCTAAGTGATACATTAAAACTAATATCATTCATTCTAAAGTAAGAAATGTTCAATTAAACATAAAAAATCCTTATGATTTTATTATTTATATTCTAAATATTTTTTTAAAAGAGTTTTCTATTAAATAAATTAAATAGCTATTCGATTTCTTAAAGCATTAATCACCATTTGTTAGGCACATAATTTAAATAATGACTAACATTAAAAATTGTAAAGAACGTAAAAATATTATTACAATCTCTTGCAGTTGAAAAGTATTAAAATTACTAACTTTTTCATTGTTTTTTCTTTTCACAGTAGAAGAAGTTAAGTAAGTTAACTTTGTAACTTAAGTAAATTAGTTGTTTGTTCCAGTTTTTTTCAATTTATCAAACATTTTTAGATTTGAATACAAAAAAAGATGTATAGTTAAATGCTGTGAAAGAGATTTTTTTTCAAAGAGTGAGTTTAAGAAAGCGTTAAAAATGTTGTTTGAAAGAGAGAAATTTATATTTGATGATATAATACAAATTGCGACGTTTAAGCGAAATAAATAGATGTAAGTGTATGCTTTTGTTTCTTTGACTTATTGTTTCATTGCCTTTGGCATTTAATATAGACATTCATTTTAATAAATAAAGTAAAATATTTTGATATTTGCGTATTGTAATTTAGAATGAAAAAAATATTATTTAAAGTATGTCATACAGCTAAGAAGATTATATATTTTAATTTTTTTCCCTCGATATATCTTATAATTATAAGAAGAATAAAACAGAAGAATAAAAAAAAAGAAGAACCAAATACCAAATAGATAATTAAGTGTTGTTTTTGGCTACTATTTGCTGTCCACTTATAGTGCTGATGATGGCATGGAAAAAATAAAAAACTAATAGCAAAATTATTTCGTTTTTACCTTTTTTCGAAGAAAGTAAACAATATTTATCTACTACATTTTATTCGCAATTACAACGTATATATTTGCAATCAACTAGGATAAAGATTCATATGTAACTGGGCTCTCGAGGTCACTAAGCGGCCTAAGTCCCATTCATTTTGAAGTTGTCATATCATGAGGTGGAGTCAGAGGAGTTAAAAAGGAATTGAAAAGAAAAAAAAAAGGAAGAAAAAATAAGGAGCGAGCCGAAGCCCTCGTTATAATTGTTCATAAATACTGGCAGTCACAAGCAGTTTTTTCTTTCATTAAAGGAGAAAAAACCTAACTGTCTTTCTTAAAAAAAATCTTTTCCAGTGCAATAAGACACAGTTCCAACATTCTCTCATACTATAAAATAAATTGAAAAAATGACTGGGTTCAAAGATTTTAGTAAATAAAAGAGAATACGAATTATACAAATAATATACCATGAAAAATATGATACAATGATATTTACGATCATCCAATTGGAAAATTATAAACAAGCATAGGGAAAGGTGGGGTAAATCTAAGGTTCGATACTATAAAGACGGGTAGCTAATCTTCTAAGGACTGTTGGAGCTAAACTATTCAACCTTGAAACTGTTAGATTAAACAATGACTACAATGTATCATTCCTGAAAAGTCATAGATGCGCTACTTTTTCATTAATTATTTTTTTTTCTTCTATTCTTTGGCGTATCGGGGCGCAAGACTGCAAGTGCTTTAGTTACCTATGATTCAATGAGTAATTGGATACATTGTAGATCTTCAAAATCACCGATTAAATTGATATGAGCCGCGATGGCTCAGGGGATAGAGCGTTCGCCTTCCAATGAGGCGAACCGGGTTCGAATCCCAGTCGATACGAATTCCGCATCCGGCTTGCACTGACCACAGTGCTGACGTGAAATATCCTCAGTGGTAGACGGATCATGGGTTAGAGTCCCCTTGCCGTCAGGCTAACCGTGGGAGGTTCTCGTGGTCTTCCTCTCCATGTAACGCAAATGCGGGTTAGCTCCATCAAAAAGTCCTCCACGAAGGCAAATTTCTCCCAATACTCGATCCAGGAGTTCCCCTGTCTTCTGGATTGGGTTCAAAATTACAAGGCTACGGAGTTGAACATTAGTAGCCGTAAACCCATTAAGTTGGATCGGCTGTTCAACGACGGTTATAAAAAAAAAATAAAAAAAAAAAAATTAAATTGATATAGTTTCGAATAAATTGATGGGAATATTAAATTTTTTTCTAATAGTATAAGGGATAAGTGTATGTGCGATCATTCATGCAAATTCACTGGTGCTTAAAGAAAAATTTTAAATGCACTTATTTTAACCTTAATCACTGGAAATTTGTTTGGAATATGATGCTCATTAAAATTTTATGCAGTTGAGGAAAAAAATATCAGAATAATACCCGAGGACATTTATTTATCCATCCATAGGTGGCAGTTCTAATGTTTTATGAAAAATTTTAAAAGGTGGTCGAACACATTTAAACTATGTTTCAACATTAAATTGTCAAATTAATGTCAAATTAATGATAAATAAATTCTTTTCTCTTTCAACGTCATACTTTTCTACGGCGAAATATTTTTGTCATATTCTCATCGATATTTGTGTTTTAAATCACAAGGGATTTTAATTAGTTATTAATTAAGTCTCAATGTACATAAATGTGGCAATTAACTTTCGTAAAATTTCATTGCCAGTCGGGATAAACTATTTTACAGGTTATAAAATGAAAAAAAAAATTCAATGCAGTCCTAAAATATTTTTAAAAAATGCTTACATAATAAAACTAATTTATACTAATTTAATGAAACTATTTAAAATAATATGTGTGCAAAAGTAATCCAGAGTTTTCCAGAAAGATCTAGAGTTGTTAGAAGCATATTTAATCGAAAACCAACGGAATAAGTTGCGTATAATTATAACAGTAACTCATTTTAAGGAGACCAAATTTTAAAAATAAGAGGACAAGTTTTAAAATTTTAAAAATACTATTGTATAGGATTTATTTGGACAATTGATATGTTAAAATAAATGATTCAACAATGAATAAATATCAACATTAGACATAAAATTACTGCCGGTCTGATGGCCGAATGGCTTGCGCTCCTGATTACGAAGCCAATGGTTGTGGGTTCGAATCCCGCTTACGGCATAGATGTTTCTCACACGATGATGTTCTCTGGTGTGTGATGTGTGAATGTGCCCACACTATGGACGGTTATCTATGGCATGGGTAATGTTGCTTGCTATCGTGGTGTCCACCGGGTAAGGTTAAAGAGCAGTACTTTCGGCTTTCTTCCTAGGTGAAGAAGGAGTGCTCCGTGTCTACCGTTAAAAAAAAATAATTACCATTAAAATTTTTTTGAAATTATTATTTTACTTTGAAACAAGACTCCTTGACAAATACTTGAAGTTTTTCTATTCTTTTTTTAAAAGATCAAAAACCATAAGTTTGTGATAAACTGCAATTATAAATGAACGGAAGATCTTTGCAAATCTGAAAAATACTTATTATTAAATTAAAGAGGTAATTGCCAAAATTTAGTAAAATGTTAACCTAGATAGAATAAGTATTATCGTTAAAGTAAATCTATCCAAAATGTTATTTTGCTTTAAAATAAACTCTTTTGTATAAAACTCTTTTGTTAAGTTTTAAATTTATTCTTAAAAAAATATATACGTTTCGAATAATTTTACGATTGTAAGTGAACAAATGATTTACATGGTAGCGAGTATGAAAGATAACTTATAATAAATTAGCAAATAAGTTGTAATAAAATTTAATAAAGTGTTATTCCAGACAGAATATTTTCCGTCATAAAAGACATTAAATATAAATTTTAGGTAAAATTACATTTTCCTACTGAAATTGCAATAATCGTTTCTGACAAATTTCTCCTAAAATGCTAATAAAGGAATTTGAGAGACTTTTACCTGCAAAATATTTCGATTTTTAATACCAAAGTTCAGAATTCAATACGACCAGGATGATAAAAGAATGAAAATGTCTGGAACTCTTTTCATCGAAATACTCGAATTCGCATTTTTCAACTTTTTTATGGCTAGAAAGAGATGAATTCAGATTCTTTTGTTATAGAGTAAACCGCATATTCCGAGATTTAATTGCTTTCGCTAACACTTTTTCTAAATTTATTCCAACAGCCAAAGAAAGAATTAATAGAATTTCAAAACTTTAGTCTGTCTTTAACTGCATTAGTGCCGCATATTTTTGGGATTCCTTGCTAGAAAATTAATTTATTCAGTTTCAGTAGTACTCAGTATGCAGAGCATTGCGAGTTTCCTACAATTTAAGTTAACTTTTTGACTAAATTTATTTATGAAGATTAGATTTTGAAGATAGTTTATGTTTTTTTGGTAAAATTTGACGTAATTTAATATAAACTTTACATAAAATCAGTATTTAACTGCAAGTTTTCATTTAACGTTCATTTAGTTTCATTTTGTTTAGATGTAGCAGAGGATAAACTTTCCTCTTAGTTTGCTACACTTACGAACTTGGGTCACTTTAATCAGCCTGCGTAATCACTTTAATCAGCCGCCCAAGGGTGCACAGCATCGGTCCTCGTTAAACTCCTTTACCGTAAAGCTTGAATTCACGGGCTGGTCGTCGGACAACCAAAGCGAAGAAGCCATCCTCTGGGCAGCGGATCAAAATTATGATGTCTTATCATCGGATCATCTTCAGGGATGTTTCCCAGACCATCGCCAATAGCCATTGTGCAACTCAAGATGCGATGCAAATAAGAAACCTACCTACCATGCTTAAATGCATTAAATATACAGGGTGTTTATAAAGTCCCGGACCCATTTTGGTGTTTAATAACTCATAAAATAAAAAAGATAGGTTAAAATTAATAACATAAATGGTTAGATAGACTCAAAAAGTTTCATGACCCTTGTCAATGAACTTCCACGTGTGCCCCCTTCGTCGCACGGAGAATATCAAGTCGATAGTCAACTTCACGCCAGGTAGCGGCAAGCATGTCGGCATCCACAGAGGCTATTGCGGTTGCAATGCTGGCTTTTAGGTCATCAATGTTCGACACGATCCTCCTGTAAACATTGTCCTTTATAAATCCCCAAAGAAAAAAGTCCAGCAGCGTTATATCAGGTGATCCTGTAAACATAACATTGCAACAGTTGCCAAAAACAAAAGAGAGAAAAATGCAATTAATAAGCAGACGATATTTAGAAAAGTACAGATGTTTAGACTTGAAATGGAAATTATCTGAAATTAACCACACGCGCTGACGATATTTACAAAAGTAAAGATATTCAAACCTGAAAAAAGAAAATACATGAGTTATTCCATCAATAAATGCCATAAGTTTGTTTATATCTTCATTATTTTATGAGTTATTAAACATCAAAATGGGTCCGGGACTTTATAAACACCCTGTATTGTTAACCTTAAAAATTGCATATTTACGCTTCATATTTGAATAGAACTACTGATTTTTAATTGGAAACTTCCATGCTAGTTTTTGAAAAAAAAATTTAATAACTTTTTTTTATTTGAAACACAAAACATAGTTTTTTGTCGTAAGATATTTTAAAATCAAGTGGGTAGAAAAAATATGGTGACAAAACGAGATTACTAAAACAATAACTTCAAAATGTTTTAGATTTACAAAAATTGATTTAAACACATTTATGAAGTATTAAACATATTTCAGTTACAAATTATGAAATAAACTTGGATTAACATTGGTAGTTATTTTGTTATCTACTAAAAATTCAATCTTTAAAAGGAACTTATCCACCATTTTGCATGAATTTTAAATAGCCAAATTTGTGCATCTTTGCACAGCGTTCCTGTGTGCTACAGTTGACACTCCTTAGCGCAAAAATGAAAGAAATAAAAAAAAAAAAATTTTAAATTGAGAAGGAAAAAAAAGAAAAAAAATTTGTCGTACTCAAACAGCCGATTGATGCTCATCTATTTAAATAACCAAATAATTCATTGTGGCAAATTTCAAAACTGGCAATTAAGGATCAGAATTATTAAAATTGTTTTAATCTAGAGGTCTTCAAGGCGTAAAATTTATTGCTGTAGCTTTCGAGCACAAACAGTTGAAGGCCTTTATTTTGAAGTCTAAACATGTTGTCAAAACGCATTATCCCATTATGAGTCAAAAATTTACTGTCACTATGGGTGGGTCTACATATGGATGTGTTATGAATTATAATTGTAGTCTTGTTTTTTTAAATTAAATTACGTGCTTTTATTAAATTGGATTTGTGGGCTTCAAGCAATCTGTAAGATTCATAGCGTTCAACTTTTTATAAACTGAGGTTCTGTCACGTCTGCTTTGGAAACGATATTTAATTACTCGTTTATGCCCTTTATCTTCCGAGAATTCTTCTGGAGATTTCGTTTAGTATAATGAATCATCCAATACAGTTCTCCTGAATTTTTTATTAACTACTGAAATGCTTATTAATTCTTAATTATTATTTTTATTTTCAATATATTATATAGTTTTTATAAATTATATAATAGATATTTTTTAGTAATTATTGACCGAGTGCAGAAAAGAGTTACGACGATATGGTGAGCTCATAAAAACTGTTAAAATTGAGTATTTTCAAATTTTAGATTTCCCTAACCCTAATTTAACCATTTATTTTAAGGAGCCTACATTAAGCTTATTCTGTATTTTTTTAAAACATTAAAATTAAAACTTTTCTTCACTTCATGTCTTTTCGTTTTTTCTTCTAATAGCTGCCATCATAAAATATCTTTCTCAAAAGACTTTCCTGCAGCTAGCACACGTAAAAAAGCGCTTAAAGTAAAAAAAATAAAAATAATAACAGAGAATATATCCGAGGAATAAGAAAAATCTCTTTTGTTTGCATGGATAAATGGAGAAAAGTAGCTAAAAAACATGTCTTAGGTTCGTTTTGTAATCCCCGATTCATTGAATTTCGGAAATTGACGAAACGTGAGAAGAATCTTTATCTTCGTGATCTATCAGACAGTTTTTCTTTATACTATTGAATTTGTAATGCAACTTCTTGCTTTATTTTTTTTTTCTATTAAAAAAGAAAACAAAATAGTTTGTGGTTTGAAACGTCTTTGGAAAGTCGAGATATTTTTCTTTTTAGACATGCAAGCTGGAACGTGCAGAAGATATTTCTTTACATTGTACTTAAATCTTTTGAGCCTGTTTCTCGTGTCAAATGCGTAAATATGATTAAGTTTTATTAGACTCTTAGTGCTTTGAATGAAAAATTGGATAATTCACTAAACAATGATTTTTTTTAAAAAAAAACTTTTCTTATTTACATTAATTTTTCAAATAAAAAGGGATTTTTCTCTTATTTAGAATTAGATAAATACCCTTTCTCTGTACTGGGTAAAAAAATATATCATCAATAAATCAGTACTGAGCAACATTTTGAAGTCATGCACTAAGCTGAGAGACATATACCAACACAATAAAATAATGTAATAAAGCTAAAAGAATTCATTTTTTAACCTTTTTTTTGTCTTTTCCTGTAGGTTTACATTACATTAACAATTCACGTTAGAACAATGCACCTTTTTAGTTGTTCATCCAATCAACATTAAAATAAAATGCATTTAGTATCTTTTGAAATGGTGCTTGAAGTAACTCATGATAGTCAAAATTTACCCCCGCAATCATGTGATTCTGGTATTTATCTCTTTCAAAGGCTCGTAAACAATCTCTTTCCAAAGCATCTATATTAAAACTGCTCAGTATTGGTGCAATTTTAATAGGTACCGAATGTGCTAATTGTATCTTATTAGTAAAGTTGACATCTATTGAAACAGCTTATTTTTTTAATTTCAGTTAGTGCTTATTACCAAAATTTAGCCGTTAATAATTGTCTTTCTCTCAAAAGATTTAGTACTGTTTCTTCATTAATTTTGCCAACTGGTGCAAACCTTTTAATTTCAATTATTGTTGATTATTTGAACAAAATTATAAAAAATAAGCACATACTACTTATTTTTATTTCCTTAAATACTATTTTGGTGAACTAGTACTCTTATGATAAATGTATGCCTATGTAAAATGAATTGCTTATAATAAACATAGCTACGTTATTATATTTCATGTGATATTGCAGTTGTATGTTTAGTTAGGTGACATAAGTGCTCTTTTTTTCGCGTTGATTGACTTTATTTACATATTAACTTACTTGATAAATTTTGCTTTTATAGTAAAATTCCACTTTAAATGAACTATAGCACTTCTATTTAAATAAAAAGGTATGATAGATTTGTAAAAGAAGCAAAAGTGTATAAGAAAAGATAGAGTAAATCCGAAAAATTGGGTTTGACCTGGAAGTGGGGTAAAACCGGGTATCTTGATTGTACGGAATTTACATTTATCTTTTATCAGACAAACTCCGAATCACACTTTAGATTTAGAAGAAGGATCTACCGTATTGGCGTGTTATTGCTCAATAATTCTCGGTGTTTGTTTTGCTATGTCAACTTTCTAATGTTCTTTTATTATTAAGCTATTCTTATGTATTGGTCATTACAGTTATGAAAATTATTTTCAGTCCAACTTATTATAAGTTCACTAAAGATCCATACCCTAACAAACAATAAAGATTTAGTTCAATATACTGTTCTGCTTCATTGGAGAGAAAAGAATAATTACCCCTCCTTTTTTGTGTGTCTATGCTGGGCTCACAAAAGCTGCAGAGCAGAGGGGGTGAAAAAAATAATTACATCTATGGCTGAAAAACGGTTTTATCGACTCCAGGATAAATTTATTGCAAGCCCCTTATTCAAGGAACGAAAAGCATTATTTTCATACTTTGCAGAATGTCCGAAGACTCTTTATACAAAATTATATTTTCATTTTAGATATAAAGAAATTCTCTGCAAATTTTCTTAAAAAAAAAAAAAATAATAAGCACGATATTTTTTGTAAGGAATTTTGATTAGGTGTCTCGGCACTGTGCATTTGTCCCTTTTTCTCCCTTCCTTGGGTACGCCCTTGATTACATCACATGTAAATTGCACGCACAATTTTCCTCAATTGACATATAAAATAGAAACAAAATTTCTATTTTCTACTAATTCGTCTATGAAATTCTAGTATTTGCAAATTTTCCCTAGAGTAAATATGCGTACCATGTCTTGGGATAAAACTGGGTGATTTGATTTTTTTCTGGAAAAAATTCCAATACAAAGTAGTGCATCAATATATTTTCGGAAATGATAAGTTATACATGACTAAATAATAAATATCATGATTGAAATCAGACAATTTTTAGGCTGGAGAGTTTAGCTCCCACAGACCTCCGAAACGTAGCAACCCGGTCACGATTTTCCGAACTATCATAGTTGTTGGGAGAATCCGTTATAAACAAAAATCACAGGTGTTCATCACTCAAAGTTATCCTCCTTCCCTTAACAATCAGAGGTTTAGAGTCGACGCTAATTTATCGTACTTGACATCTTTCTTGCCATAGGGGTTGATAGTCATGATGCGTTTATATTTGATTGGCGCCATTTCGGTAATTTCGTTTCGTTAATATTTATTATTTACAAAACGTTATGATTTTACAAAACAAGAAGAATAAAATTCGGAATTTTTAAAGACTGCTGTCTTTTCCGCGTGATTATTTTCAAAAATTTATTTATTGTAATTAAAATATCAGCATTGTAGAGTTATTTCGAAATATTTTTAAATCCCTTTTGCTCACAGCATTTTATAAAACATAAAGTAAATTAAATATGCAGTTTCTTTAGAAATTTTTTAGTGTGATTATTATTAAAATTTATTTATTGATTATTTAAAGCAACATTAGTAAATTAGTGTGATTTAATGCAGCCACATACTCGAAACATTCTTTTTATTAACAGCATTCCTTTCGTCACTCATTATTTAATACTAATTTATTACGCAATTTAATTGTAAATAAGTAGTTCCATAATTTCGAGATCAACAATTTATTCTTTAGAATTCTTGACAATGTAGAAAAACTACACATAGGTAGTCTTAAAGTAACATTTTAAAAAAGAAAATTATTAAAGTTCGCCGAAAAACATTAATTACAGTAAATGTATCATAAAAATATTTAAAAGCAATTCCTTTTTAACACATTTCAAAAGCTTTCGCTTTTCGTTCCATATCATTTTTCACTTGCAATAATAAAATTGTATATTAATTGTTTAATTCAGCCGTGATGCATCAGGATATTATTTTATGAATGGATATTATTACCTTCTCAAATATTTAGCTATTGACAAAAATTTTTAAAGTAGCAAACAGTGGTGTTAATGAAAAAAATTATTTTGAATGTTTCTAAAATAAAGATGGAACAGTTGTATTCACCAAGGCACTTAACATTTTTTAACAAATAAAACAGCTATGAAATAAAAGTAAAGAAATTTAAATATACATTACCGTGCAATAATAGATAAGACACTATCAGTTTTTGATTTTTTTTTTTTGAATTTATCAAAACATACCTAGAAGATTATTTTATAAATTTCAAGAGTGTAATGAATTTTTAAACTTCAGAGGTGGTCTAAGGGGCTGGCAATAAATTATGAGAAAAAACAAGTAGTATAGCATCTTATTCCAGAAAATGTAACAGTTAACTCATTAACTCAACGGACACTTTGTTATTATTTGTAAGAATTGCATAAAATTTCGTAAGCTTAGCTTACATATTATAAAAATATGGGCATTTTTAAGAAATAAATAAAAACTTTTATTTGTTCTACGATTTTTTCCTAAAGCATCAAAAATATTCAATAAAATAAAAGTTTTAGGAGCAATTTTTCATTAACGACAAGCATATTAAAATTAGACAACAAAAAAAAAAAATCTTTTAAAATTGAGGACAACAAACGTTTTTAAAGTAGCTCTTTCCCACCTGCACAGAAAGAAAATATTTTTTCCTAATTTTGCAGTATAATTTTTGAAGATATTCAAATCGATTTTTCTTTCACGAGTTGCTAACTACAATTCCCGACAAAATATTGAAAAAAAAATGAAAAAAAAGATTCTTTTTTTGTTTTTTTTCGCGCATGTGCAATATGAAAAAACTACTTAATACGCTCATATCTTGCGCAATTTGCAACGATTTTTTTGTTCAATTTTAAAATCATTATCTTGTAATTAATTAAAAATTGCATCAAAAATTTTGTTCAATTTCATTCAATATTTTTAAGATATATAGCAAAAGGCAGTTCTATGTAAAAGCAGTGTATGTTCTACATTTACATAACTGTAAGAGAACCAATTGTACTTATCTTTAAACAGTGAAAAATTCTTTTGATTAAGGTATTACCTATGATATGATAAGAAAACTTAAGTTTATATTTAATTCAATGCTATTAAACTAAATTTCCGATAGACAATTCTTCGTGTAGGGGAATTTAAATATTATACTGGACATAAACTATATACTGTTATACTATTTAATAAATATTATTCCATATACACTAACTTCTCGAGTATAAAAAAAATCCTGAAATTCGTTAAATTTTTATTTTTTAGTACTTGTCTTGATATTTGTCTTAAATTTCATTCATACGCATAGACAATTTAATTTAAGAATTAAAATATTACTTTTTTTTAAGAATTTCAATCCTACTTTTGTTTAATTTCAATTTAAGAATTTATAAAATTAAATGAATTAAATTAAAATATTTCTATCTAAAGCAATTTATAATAAAAAATGATTACATGAGTGTAACGGTAATTTAAAAAAAAATTACGATATATTTTACAAAAGCAGGAATTAAAACTTTAGTTTTTTTAATGATACTGAATCTAATTTTATCGAAAATTCATTACTTTAAAAACGAAAAAAAAAAAGTTCATCAACTCAACAAAATATTAGTTCAGTAACATATTTGCAAGGATCTCTAAAGTATATTATATAAATGTTTAATAAATTCTGCCGAATGGTTTTTTCCTTATTCGCGATCGCAACACTCGATACGCCATCTAGCGGGAGACTGTAAATATCGGGCATTAGTTCCCACATAACCATTGGCAATGACGGACGCCATTTTCTTAGCAGCAAATAGGAAGCAAAATTTCCCTAAAGAAAAGGTAAAACTTGTTGAAAAAACTAATCAGAACATGCCAAACATTGAAGCAGAACACGCCCAGCATTTGAAGAACAACTTCTCAATAATTTTTACTTTTCTATTACCAACAACATAAAATGATTTCTTGATCACTTGCTGTTACAGATGTGTGTATTGCGGTAAAATAATTTTTCTGTCGTCAATTCATTACAAGTTAAAATGAAGTCAACATTGCTTTCGTCATTCCAATGAATAAATGTGTTCCAATGAGTTCCATACAGAACTGTAATAGTTATAGAATATTCTTCTTCTTCATAGAAATGTATATATTTCTGTATCTACATAATTCAGAAAGCAACAATAAAGAATAATCCGAATTACTTGAAAAAGTACTTTTTGTGCTGATTATAAATAAATTTTTTATCGTTTTCTTGGTAAGTGTTTTTTAGTTTTGAAAGAATTTCAACTAGAATTCAGCTATTCTGTTTTTAAGCTACATATTAAAATTCATATCGAGATCTTACAATTGATCGAGATCTTAAAATTTTGATGTGTGGTATGTTACCTAAAAGTAATGAAGGGATAAACTATGTATATGTTATTTGAGAATAAAGTTTTCAAACAAATAACATATCATTTTGGAATTCTCCGGACTTATAAATCAGGTAAGTGTTATGATTTTTATAATAAAAAATTTGCTTGTAAGTAAGTTTTTTCGTACTTGATGATCGTTCTCTACAAAATGTTTTTTTTACGTCTGATTAAATACTATAAGAATTAAAAAAAACAAAAAAACAATACGAAAGTTTTTATTGAAAAATGAGGAATTTTTAAAATCGTTTTTATCCTAAGAATTCTTTATTTTACGCTTTTTAGTTTATAATTTTTTGATAAAATTGTTGTCAAAATACTTTTTTTGAAAAATTAAATGGTATTAAATTATGTGTTTATGTATACTTCTTGCATATTCTAATATTTGAAGTAATATGATTCAGAAAAGTATGGAAGAAAAATTCGGTACTTACGTATTAACCACAGCTACAGATTTGGCAAATTTTTAGTGCCGCCAATCTACACTTAAAATTTTTGGAAAAAATCTTAAAATGAAACACTTTGTTTAAAATCAAAGTAGTGAATCGGATTTCGGTGGAAAATGGGCCGATATAGAGTTTAGCATGGATTCAAAACAAACTTTTCTCTCACCTGATTCTATAGCCATTATGAACTCTAATAAATAAGATTCAAAATGAAATAACATTTCCAAAACAGACGTTTACTAAGATAAAGTTTCATGTTATGGACTTTGGTACATTTTCGTTATATTTCACTCCATAAAATATTTCGCTCCTAAAAAAATAAAATTGCATCTTGTTTTGTTTTTGGCAAGTCCCAAAGACGCATTTTCGTAACACTAAAAAATGGCGACAAAAAAAGAATGGTTCTTTTTTTTCTTTTTGTTTCGTAAGCATTCTTTATTTTACGTTAAAATTTAAATGGGCCTTTCGTGTTATACCATTAAATTTAGTAAAACTATTTCTCAGGCATTAGGTTTGAACTCTTATAAGAATATACCTATTTTTTTCTCTTTATTTACAAATATTTTTCCGATGTGTTCTGGATGTTCCTTCTCTAAAAAAAAAAAAAAGTGATACCATTTTGTTTTCGTTTGCATAAGAAAGAAAACAAACATTTTTCTTTTTTAAATTTAATCAGCCACAATAAAGATGGAACGTTACAATGCTACATGCTACATTAAAGACGTCTCCAGTGTAACTGAATGACTGTTCATATGGAAATCGCAGGGATTCGGCACATACAACAACGCCCCCTATAGTTCGTTGCGATCGCGAATTTTTTATAAACTGATTATCTTTTTCAATTTAAGACCGTGGTGGCCAAAAGATTTGCAAGTGTGGTCGAATGCATATGCGAGGCGGAAGCAGCTTAATGATGACTTATTCAGGATGTCGTAAAGTTAGTTTTTGTTTTAAATAATTGTATAATTATTTATTTTCGCTCCTTCTCTTTTCTTTTTTAAATTCCAACAAATATTAAGAAAGATAAAACTTGAAATCCATTTTTTAAAGCTTATTAAGCAGATGTTTCGGAATAAAATGAAAAAAGAAATTACTTCAAAAAGCTTCTCCAAAAATAGTTTAAAATTCATTACTATTTTTTATTCTCATTAAATTTTTTAAGTAATCAGCAAAATAGATAATGTTGTAAAAATCAAAGATAAAATTTAATCTCATAAAAATACTATAAAATAGATGATGATGTAAACATCAAAGGTAAAATTTAATCTTGTAACAATGCTATAAAACGCATGCAAATATTTCTTTTTTAAATTTTTACTCAGATCTTTTAATAAGAATTATTATTTTTTTCAAATATTTATTTTCATTGCATTTAAAAGAGAAAATATTTTTATGCATATACGATATTAAAAGCTAAATTAATAAAATTTTTGTTTCATTGCAAAAAATAAATAAATTAATTAATAAAAAAAAATTCGTATTTAAGAAAGAAAATAGTAGCAACGAAAGAATGTATTTTCTTTTTCCTCTTTTTTTTTTAATCAATATTTTCATAGATCTATTTATCAAGTAGTTTTGAAAATTCTTTATAAAATTTTTTGATTCTAAACAATTTCAAGTCAGTTTCCAGATTAAAATATTTTTTAAGCATATTAGGAAAAATACGTACCAAGTACTTTGAACTAATTTAATAATAAATAAATAATTTAAAAATTATTTCTAAAATTTCCGCAAGAAAATACACAGTCTCCCTTTTTTTAATTTACTAATAATCCATTCCTAAGAAAAGTAAATTTAAAAATAAATATTATGATATAATAAAGTATTTCTTTTTCTTTCAAAATAAATGTAAAAATAATTTAAAGTAGTACCCAAAGTAGAAGAACACACTTACAGAAAATTTTAATTTCATATGAATTTTTATAAGTTTTACTGTTAGTTTCTGTGTGTTTCTGCGTTTCTTGCGGTCAATGGTAACTAACGTAATGCTTAATGATTTGATTCTCGATTTAATGAATGTGACTTAAATTATCTAACTACGAGAAATTTCTGCATTATTAATGAAAAAAAAATCTGTTTACTGAACATTAAAAAAAAGTTTTCTTAAGAAGACTATCTATAAATTTTCTTTTTAAATTATTTTTACATTTATTTTGAAAGAAAAAAAAACTTTATTATATCATAATATTTATTTTTAAATTTACTTTGCTTAGGAATGGATTATTAGTAAATTAAAAAAAGGGAGACAGTGTATTTTCTTGCGGAAATTTTAGAAATAATTTTTAAATTATTTATTTATTAAATTAAAATAATAGGCACACTATTTTTACGCCTCCAGAATTGTTTGAAAATGTATAAAATATCAGAAAATAATCGTGAACATCGAAAATTTTGATGCCCTTATTATGTTAAATTCAATTAATTAATCCTGAGGTTACGGTTTGACAGGGTTACGGTCTGGACAACCTACAGAATAGATCGAATTTGTTTATGATTCCTGAGATTCGCCCATATATATATATATATATATATATATATATATATATATATATATATATATATATATATATATATATATATATATATAATACTTGAACTAGTACCTAAAGGTCTTTTACTGGATTAGTTTAAATAAGAGAACCGTTATGTACTGAAAACTTATTCGTATTCAGTTTGAAAATTTTATTCAAATTATCTTTTTTTAAAAATCTCTAATCAAAAAATGTTATTTATATATTTTTTTCTGTAGATTCTAACTTTATCTATACAATATTCCTAGTATTAGAGACGTATTAATGTAATTTCGGTATACTTCTACTACATCTGCTCGTATCTAGGCTTTTAAAACACAGTTATTATTTTGAGTACTGTCTCACTTTCTTTCTTTAGTTCTCACGCATATATTTTATGTTATAATATTTTTGTTTCTGATTTGTTGATTTTTATCAACTCTATCACAATTTATTCATCATAAGTGCGAAGCATGATACTTTGATCAGGTCGGTGATTTTAATGTCAATATCAGGTATAGCCTTTTTGACAGCTTAAGTTGTATGGGTAGCTAGTGATTGACTTGGTCACGGGCTCCAGATGAGAGTGAGTAGAACTTGAAGCAGTAGTTGTGATGAACACTGTGCATAATGATGTCAATCACACTTTTATTTCTCTTTAGCTTTTTTAATTTATTATTTATTACATATTATTTATTATGTATTACTTATTTTATAATTCTTTTACTTCCGTTTTTATTTTAGTTTAGATTTAAACTTCTGATTTAGTTTGTCCCTCTAGGCAAGCTATTAAGTAAACTTTTGACTTTGATAACTTTCCTTTGATATCTTTCAGTAATAAGCTCCAAGCCCTTCCAGACTTTTAGAGATGAAAACAAAGCAAGATGTGCATTATTAAATGTTCAAGTTATTTCTTTCCTAGATTATTCTATAGTTTATTAATATAAAATAAGATTGAAATGTATGAAATAAAGAGAGATCAATAGCATTACAGACAGCAGTAAACGAATTGAATTATTTAATTCTTGAAATGAATTTAAATAAATAAGGTTTCGCTTATTTATAACTTTTAATAAGAGTTAACAATTCCTTTAATTTTTATTTTTCTGTAAAGTGTACTTAACATTTAATAATTTTTACTTGTAATTATTAACAGTTACTTTTCACAAGGTATAGCCGACATATTAAAATTGAGTTTGAAGATACCTTTAATCAAGGACAAATCATATTTTGTAAAAATAAGCCAGTTCAATGATAATCTGAAATGGTTAGAATATAAAATGAATATGAATTTAATGACAGTAAAATTTTAACTGGTGAGATTTTTAGTTTTTATAAGAATAAATTTATCAGTTCTTATTAATAAATATTTAACATTTATTAAATTCTTAACAATAAATATATAACAATAATAAATGATAAATATTTATAAGAATGTATAGTTTAAGTTAATATATTTCAATTATAGACATAAGATCAGTATTATTTTTTTAAATAATTAATTATTCACGTAAATTTGATGTTAAAAATCAGAACTAATTTGCATAGCTATTCGCACAGAAAATATGTACCAAAAATTTTATTTACAACACTGTTTCACACACGTCAAAATTTACGCAGAAACATTAAATAGAAACGATAAAAAACTTAAAAAGAATGAAACTTGAAATGTTCTCTTTATTGCAATGACTTATGAGTAGAAAAAAGTACATGCCAAAAAAATTGTTTCGCTCGAGACTGAAGTCAAATTTAATGCCTGTTATCCAGAAGTATAAAAACCCCATCTTGGCACGTTTCAAACGTAAAAACGATTCTTTCTAGGAAAAAAATAGAGTGATATATCAAGAGCATCGACATTTATTCAGGTGCTTTGTCTAATTTACATAACTATTTCTACGTGCACTATGCGTATCTGAAAAGGTTATGACTGCATACAATGACTCTTGAAATTGATGATTCGCTTCATTTTATTTCCAAGAACTCCAACATCAGATAGTTCTTGTCTTCGAAATATTTTTAGTATAAGTAAGAACACTCATCATGACTTGCGTTGAATAAAAACATGAATAATGAGATCTACGTCATGCTTTTTTTTTACCTCGTGACAATTTGGAAAATTCGCTTCAATATTTTTAGATGCTGGTTACACTTATGTTATTTTTATTTCCTCATAAAAGGTATGGAGTTGTTGAGATAATTTCTTTTTCTTGAGTATTATTTGGGCTAAATATAGCACTTTTATTGCTTGCATTTACGGAATCTATTAATAGGGAATGAAATAAAAAAAAAAGTTTTATTGTCTAAATTTTTTAGAGGTTTTTCGCTTCGTCGCGGAAGTTCTCGGAATAAACAACTGCTTTTCGACCTTTGTTTTTCATTTCTTTAATACAGGGTTAGGTTAAACAATTTTTCCAGTTTTAAAGAACTGTTTATTTACAAGTATACAACGTAGAAAGATGTGTGACTCATGGAACGATGCATACACTAAAACCAAGTTTATGGGACATGCACTGCTAGAAATTTCTTGGGCAAACAGGGTTAAATAACAATTTATTTAATTACCATATTCAAACATAACCATAAATAAGGTGGTATTCAAACTGGTGATGGATATTAAGTGTTGCCCTTGTGTGTGGCTTATTAACTGTTGTTGTAACCACCTATTGAAGCCACTTAGTTCTCTGTAGCTGGGTACATGTTATGGCCGAGAAGGCTAGTTTGTCTATCTCATGGCCGACAGAATGGGGGTTCGAGTCTCAGCTTTGACACCTCAATATTTCCTCCATTTTCTTCGGTAATTTTCGTGTTTCTGGTTGTATGGGAAGACAGCTCGGTAATTTTCAGAGAAGTGCTTTGCTAATGATTTTGGTAAAATTAGCAACAGAATATGGTTATATAATATGTGATACAATTTGATAAAGGGGAAAAATTTGGTAATTTTATCATGATACATTAGAGCATGGCATAAAAACCATTTATTCTGTTAAATTTTCTGTTCAGTTTTCTATTTTCCACTAAATGAGGACTAATAAGAACTATAATTTTGGAAATTAGAATCTTCGGCAAACCGTTACCATATGAACAGAAAAATTACAAATGAATGGTTTAAATACCATGTATTTTGGTTTTATTAACCAGTAATACTGGTGTTTTTTTTTAACCAGAAATGTTACTACCATGCGGTATGATAATTTAATCAGAGTTGTTTTCTCCATGTAGATAATTCATTTTGAGTTTTAAAGACATTTACCAGTAACGTTTACTTATCATCTATTCTTTTTAATCTCTTATATTAACACGCTTTTCTATATTGATTATTATTCCGAATTATAAGCTTAAAACAAAAAACAGGGTATGTTTTAATAAAAAAATTTAAATCGGATTCTAAAGTGATTAGCCGTTTTAAAATTTTTACAAAGTAAATATGGTTACACAATTACATTACAATTATATACTCCTTTTTATTATATTTTTTTGTAAAATTGTTCTGTAAAAATATGCAACTGAAATAATAAAAAAATGCAAAACATTATTTGGATTCCATTTTTTGCACTAATATCTCTTTGCTAGAAAGAATTTGAGTTCTTATAGGAACTAAAATTTAAGAAAGAAAAAAAAATTAATAAGGTTTCAATTGTGAAACCGCAAAATGATTAGTTTAAATTTCATTCTATAGGAATCACGAATTGAATTTGTGAAACCAAAATCTACTTTTACCCTTTGACATAGACCTTGTCCCTTATATATTTATTTTTTCTCACGCTATAATTACAAGCAAAAATATATTTTGGTATTGTTTAATTACATGAAACAATCTAAGTTTACATGAAACAATCTAGTTGGTAAAAAATCTATTAGATTATCGGAATTACATTTGTACTAAAAATATAAAATTAAAAAAACAGTAACTTGAAAAATAATTTTTCTTTCATATTCAAAAATTTATGAATTGATTTTATGTTTCTATTAAATTTAAATAACTGCAAATAAGAGCGAATTTAGGAAATTATTGTTTGGAACTGAGTCACGTTTCGAAGATTTTACCTTTCAGGCAGAAAAAGATACCGGTTGTTTCATGCCGTAATTTATAAGCATTAGAATAATAAGCATTATATTTTAATTTTATTTTGATTAGATTTAATAATGACAAAAAATATTAAAAAAAATATATTTAATGAAAATTTCGTGACAAAGAGCTAACGCAATTGTTAATGAATGAAACTATAATAGAAGCTGAACTTTCTAATACGAAAAATTATCAAAATTTATTTCATCGTAAATTAATTCCGTGTTTCATGTTTCATTTTGTCATATATTTTCTCAATTCTCTATTGTATTTAAAAGTTTTCTAGATTTAATAATCTAAGAGAAATGATTTGTAGCGTCGTCAAATATCTCTAAACAATAGTATTATAATACAAGTCACGTATAATTAAACATTACAAATCGAATCATACCAGTTATCTTTTGGGTAAACTGCAACATTTTAAGAAAACTGGCTTTAATCTTCTCATTAGAGCTTCACTATCATAAATAAAACAACTTTTTTGAAATTTTTTCGTCAAGCAAATATATAAATGCTTCAAATTTGTATTCTAGACATTTATCTTTAGACTTTTAAGTTGTTATCAACCCTTTTAACAGTATCTATCAGGGTTAAAAGTTTAAGATTTTCATATAAATTAACTTCAATTGCGTTGAAAACAAGACAGTTTATAGTTATAAATTATATTTATGTGCTTTATGGGAATTCAGCAAAAAGTTTTGCATTTTTCGACCCTTAGAAACAAGGATAATCCAGAAAAAAATGTACTGTGCGCTAAAAAATAAATGGACCACCCTGAATAACTTTTGATCTAATAATCGTATCTTCATGTTCAACGACTCAATCTTAATGGTGCGAGGGAGTGATCTCAAATATGCTAATAAATTAGTGCAGACGATATTATAGATTACGGAATAAGACACGAAAACGTATTTTCTCTTAACAAAAAGACCTTTTTTTCTGATGGATTCGGCATTTAAAATATAGGGGTCCCAAAAGTTTGGCCAGGAGAGCGAGCGACTAAATATGCGACTTTATCAAATTCGATTTCTCACAAACTATTCGACCGATTTCGCTCAAATTTTGTATTTTATCATTTAAAATTGCATTCTTTAAAGTAACCACTCACAATTCATTAAAAATTGTATGCCTTACAATTCAACAGTTTTTGACTATTAGTAAATAAATTTATGAAAACTATAATAATGAAAACAATAATAATAAAAGCAATAATAATAAATAAAATATATTTTAGTAAGAATAATTACTAAAAGCTATATTTTCCGTGGAATTATGTTAAGATAAAAGAATTTTATAATTGTGAGCAAAAAATTTCAATTTTCTTGAAAAGTTTGCTATATATGGAGAAATGCGAAACAAATGAAATTAAGAGGTTTAAACTTAGGTTCACTCTACTGACCAACTGTGGGGAAACTATTGGAACCATATTTCTAGGATTTCGTCTACCATATTTTGGGGATCAGAAGTCTGAATCCATCAAAAGAAGAGTATGTTTATTCAGATACGATGTTTATTCAAGTACGATTTTATATTCAAGTATATGTTTATTATTCAAGTTTATGTTTATTCAAGTACGATTTTGCGTCTGATTTCGTAACTTAAAATATCGTCTGCACAAGTTATTTGGCATATTTGAGATCACCCCTTCTAAACCTTTAAGAGTGAGTCCTAGAACGTGAAGATCCCATCATTAGATATCAACAGTTATTCAAGGTGGTCCGTTTTTTATTTTGCGCACATTTATATTCAAAATGCTGGTTTTGCTTTAAATTGAATTTTTTCTCGATTAAAATTTAGCTTATCTGTCCCTTTACTGATAAATGTTTATTAAAATGAATGGAATGTTAAAATGTTTATTCCTTTCTGAAATTAAGTTTAGTTTGCTTGTGACTATAGTCTTACATAATGACTAGTAAAATTAATTGCTGTCTACGATTTCCTTCTTTACATTACACGTGAAGATTCAGAGCTTTGGTTATTTGATGGAAATTATCAATCATTAATTTTACTTTTAATTTTCGTCGAAAGCAAGGAAAAAAAAACGGTAAGGAAGAGGGGGACATAGATAGGGGGACATTAACAATTTGCAAGAAACTAATGTCAGGAGAAAAATTATGTTTATATCTAATTATGAACTTAACCTATAGAAGACATGACAGAAAAATATTGGGTTGGTGAGAGAAAGAAAATTCATCACTTAAAAATATTTTCTTCATTCGATTAATATTTGGCGAACAGAATTAAAAAGGCAAATTAACTGAGTTTAATTTGATTGGATATGACAAATGTTTTAATTGTGTTAGTAACGAGAAAATAACTATAATTGAAATAGATAGACAAGCGTTTTTATATTTTTAAAGAATTTTATCATGAAGCAATATACAGGCATTATATCTTAAGGCATGCCATAATGTACAATAAATACTACTTTTTTTAATGCTTAGATATACAGGGTGTTTATAAAGTCCCGGACCCATTTTGATGTTTAATAACTCATAAAATAATAAAGATAGATTAAAATTAATAACATAAATGGTTAGATAGACTCAAAAAGTTTCATGACCCTTGTCAATGAACTTCCACGTGTGCCCCCTTCGTCGAACGGAGAATATCAACTCGATAGTCAATTTCACGCCAGGTAGCGGCAAGCATGTCGGCATCCACAGAGGCTATTGCGGTTGTAATTCTGGCTTTTAGGTCATCAATGTTCGACACGATCCTCCTGTAAACATTGTTCTTTATAAATTCCCAAAGAAAAAAAGTCCAGCGGCGTTATATCAGGTGATTTGGGTGGCAAAGGAATTAGACCTCCTCTCCCAATCCATCTTCCTGGAAAATGGTCATTCAAAGAACTACAAACGATGATATCCCAGTGAAGTGGTGCAACGTCTTGTTGCAAAAAGACATGTGGCTGAAGCTCTTCTAGTTGTGGAAATACGAAGTTTTCCACCATGTCTAAGTATACAAATGAGACGGTCTTTTCTGTAAAAAAGAAAGGTCCAATGACTCGGTCGTGCGTTAGTCCACACCACACATTAACCTTTGGGGAATCCCTTTGTGCCTCACGGTATTCATGGGGGTTTTCAGATCTCCATATGCGCACATTGTGGCGATTAACAATGCCATTGATGCCATGAACATTGATGAGCTAAAAGCCAGAATTTCAACCGCAATAGCCTCTGTGGATGCCGACATGCTTGCCGCTTCCTGGCGTGAAATTGACTATCGACTTGAATTCTCCGTGCGACGAAGGGGGCACACGTGGAAGTTCATTGACAAGGGTCATGAAACTTTTTTAGTCTATCTAACCACTTATGTTATTAATTTTAATCTATCTTTATTATTTTATGAGTTATTAAACATCAAAATGGGTCCGGGACTTTATAAACACCCTGTATTTTGTAATAAGGGGAAGGGTTCTTATTCGTTGCAATCTTTTGAATTCCGGAAATATTAATTATATTCTAAAAGCATATTTTAGTCTAATTAGGTAAGTGTGGGTGACGCAAGTGTGCCTATCGATCCTGATTGGCAGTTGAAACGTGGCTTTTGTTTATTTATGAGCTGTATTCTATTTCGTATAAGATTACTTCGTCAAATATAAATTCTCTTAAGTTATACATTCTATTTTTTCACAAAGAAAGATTTGGTTTATGTCTTACTTAACATAAAAACATGCACGAAGTCACGTAGAACGTTGACAGATTAAGTAGTTGTTGCCAGTTATACAAAACAAAAATAATCACGGTTACAATAAAACATAAGAAAGTAATAAATCTAAGTCAAATAAAAGACGTAGCTAAGAAATAATTATATTTTAACAAATTTAAAGTGTGATACGGTGTTGCATTTCATTAACTTCAAGCTAATACCTTAACCAGTAATATTCAGAATATTAACATACCATCTTGTTTATAAGCAACCAGCTGAAGATTATTTGTTAGATGAATGTGTATCAGTTATCTTATTCTTCCTCAGTTGCAATTCCCAATGGCATTATTTTATTTTAAATTACAGTTTATGAATTGGGGGGGGGGAGAATTTGTTTTCGAGCATGCAAGTTAGTTGTGCAGTTTGGTTCAACAGGCAATGTTGATTCTTTATTCTAAAACAGCTAGCTACTGCATCTTATAACAAAAAAAAAAAAAAAAAAAAAAAAAAGCATTTCCTTAATTTAAATGACTTTTAATCAAGTTTCTAATTTAAAGAAAACATTTATAAAAAGTTTCAATTTTCGTTTTCTTTCACCTACGTGAACATACTATTAGCTGCATTATCAAATTGGTAACATAACTTTTGAAGAACGTGGTAACAACATCCGCTATTTTTGCAATAAATAATAATGTAGTAAATTATGTGGTTAAAAATCTCATGTTTGTTACATTCTTCGTTCGTGTTTGCACATTGATTGTTTTCATTTGTTAAGTTCAAATTGACTGATGACTCTTTTTCAAATAACCAACCTAATACTGGAGCGGGTATCTTTTGTGAACTGTTTTCTTTTTATGCCCCAATCGGAAGTTTCCGAACCGCATTTGATGGGGAGCTTTCAGCTATTCGCATGGCTCTTCAGCAGTTGGTTGTTCTTAGTGATAAATTTCAAAATGCTGTTATCTTATCTGACTCCACAGCTGCTATTCATTCCATATGCTCCATACTCGTCCCATCTTCTAGGGATATACTGGATTGCCAACTATCCATTAAAAAACTGGAACAATTGGGAAAAGTGACTATTCTGCAGTGGGTTCTGGCTCATTGTAGGCTTAGTGGAAATGAGCGGGCAGACGCATTGGCGAAGAGAGGCACTGAGGTGTCGCAGCTCATGAATAATAACGTTCCTTTTTGAAAGAAAATTAAAAGTTAAAATAGTTCCTTTAAAGAAAACATGAGGTGTGTTTCAGTTTGTAACAAGGTGCTGTACTTTGGAACAGTTAGTAAATTTTAATTTAAATGACTGATAAATGTTAATTTTCAAGTTGTTTGCGTTGGAAAAATATCTTACTTAGGAAAACGTCTGTGCATTTAAAAGTTTTTCTCTTTCGATTACAAATCAGGAAATTATTGCCGGAGATGTGAGTATTGTCCAAAGACGCTTTATCAATGCATAGTTCACTCCATGCAATGTTTATTTAGCCGGTGCCTGTAAAACTACTTCTATTTATTCTCACAACTAAGCTTGGTTATAACAATGGCAAAAACACGCTTTAGCACGTTTTCCTAAATTGAAAATTTCAGCGCAAACTTATATCTTCACATTATATAATGCAAAATACACATGATGATATGTTAAATCATTTGAAAAAGTTTATCAATTTTAAATATTACAAATCATATTTGAGAGGTGAATTTTAGTGACAATGAATCTGAAAATTTTCGACGATAAGATTTTGAAAGATTAAAAGGACTTTTCCACACTTTATTAAGAAGTGTATGGGGGTGTTGATTTGTTCTAAATGTGGTTACTTAATTTAAAGAAGATTTAAGTCAAAATTCTGTTGCGCATTCAAAGTTATGTAATGAATTATTTGAATAAAATATCATAATTTTGCAAGCGTTTATCATTTTGACTTTTTCTTGTTACAGAGAAAACAATGGGTGTATCGAAATAAAAGTGTGGTTGTGTAAATGACTATTTTTGAAAGGGTAAGTATCTGCAATTTTACTTTCTATGTATTTTTATGTATTTTAACTAAGCAGTTTCTCATTGTCAAAAACTTATATCTGTAAAATATCAAATGGATGAAATATAGTTCTAAACACAAATTCACAAAACAGCAATGTATCGTTAACACAAATTTCAGTCCCTCTGTTTCCTGTGGCATTTTTGTATCGTGTTATTCAAACTTATTACTTATTTCAAACATAAAATTCCTATTGCAACTATCTACTGCATATGATGCAACTTTTAAAAAATTTAAAGCCGCTATGCTGGAAGTGATCCTTTTTGAGTTGAAGCACATGCTTTACACGGAGAAAAAAATTCTGTTAGAAATAGCATACGTGTATGGTAGTGAAATTAACTGCAAAAAAAGCACTAAAATACGCGGTATTTCAACCATTTGTTTGGTTATGTTTTCGCTCGTATGTTAACGACTAACCAAAAATTCTTGTTTTTAAAAATTATAGTTCTTAATATCAGGCATTAAATAAAAATACAAAACTGAGAAGTATGAATGCTCTTAGGTATTACGATAAATTTGCTACAGTTGATAGAGGAGCATGATATGAAAACCATATTTAATAGTTAATTTTACCAAAAGTCATTGCTAAAGCGCTTCGGTAAAAATTATTGCATCTTTTTGTGTTCCCATAGAGCTAAAAACATAGTCAATTTCATCATATTTTGGTAGTTTTGACCATACTTTATTATTTTACTTATTCATAGTTATAGACTTGTCTCTTCGAACAAAAATTAGAAGCTTACTCTAAAATATAGTTTGATTCAAACGGAAAAATCTTGTCTCTAATAATGATGAAATTAACTATGAAAACAATTTTAAAAATAAATCGTGAACTTTAGAAGAACATGTTAATTTTAAAATAATTCTGTAAACTTCTTGTTTATAAAAATGTACCTTTTTTGTTTGAATAAGAACCCAATCTATTTACAATTAATGAATAGAAATATATCGTGGAAATTCAAAAGTAAATTGCATTTTTCGGAAACTCAACAAAAATACGTCATAAAAATAATTAAAGATAAAAAATCTCTGCATTTTCTACTAATGAAATATATTTTGCAGAGAAAATAAACTATGTTTTATTTCTTCTTCAAAAACTAACTTTGTTTGCAGTTAGACTTCATTAATCCTAATTAGAATGAAATACTTTATGGGAATTCTTTAGATCTCTGCGTAGTTTTTCAAGTGAGCAATTTATTATTCGAAACATAACTCGAAAAATTTTCAGAAAAACTTTTTTGGAGCTCCTTTAACTTGAACAAAAGTCCAATGCAATTAGTATAACAAATTAAATTCCGATTAATTCTGTTTGTGATGGAGGATTCTGAAATGTTTTATTTCAGAGTTGTTTCATAATAGCCCTGAAAGTATTTTATGTTCCAGTGAAAAGTTTTTTACAGACTTGGGATTTTTCGGAGTTAAATTTGGCAAAAATAACGCAATTAATTATACGTTAGATTAATGCTTTGCAAAAAACAACTTTTTTTAAAAAGTTTTAAGTGCATTATTTATTTAAAAGAGTTTATAAAAAGTTATTCAAAAGAGTCAAAGTATTATGTATAAAATAAAATTAATGAACGAGATCTGAAACTACGTGTTTAACGCTATAACAATATTTTTGAACTGATCATCCGATATATTATATTTAATGTTGTTTGCTCCAATAATTTGTAATAAGATATTCAAGTAAAATTAATAATAAATCACAGATACCTTGAAGACTGCCAATAACTTGTTTTTCTTCACTTGAAAATTAATTATGTTTGGCTAAATGAATTAAGCAACAAAAAAAATGCATTTTTACAAATAAAGATATTGGAATGCTTTAACTTGTTAGATGCATAAAAATTAAAATATCAGTTAAGTTTTTTTACATATAATTGAATTAGTTATACATATAAACATCATATTTTGCTTGCAATTTAATTAGTTTATTAAAGGCATATTTCCTTGAAAAAGTCTTTAAAATCATTTTACCCTGTCTTTCATATAAAAAGTGTACACGAGAAAGAGATTCTAATAATTTAATTCATATCTGATGTTTAGTTTTATTATATTGTATGCTTATTCTGATGCTATTTGTTAAACATAAATTAATTTGGCGATAGTTGTTAAACACAAATTATTTAACATATTCGTAAACTAATCGTTATTAAACTTTCATTTCAAGTGCTCATGAAAACGAAAACAATGCCAGCGAGAAAATAAAATTTCACATTTCTTTTCGTTTTGAAATTTAAATATTTACAGTAACTGTGCACCTGAGTGGATGAATGATATAAGTGATATTTTCAAATATTTAAATGAATGAACGTTGAGAGTAAGAAAATATCAGCTGAGCTTTAACGATCATTTGCTAATAAATAGCAACGTGGAGCTCTGCAAACTATGTCTGCTCAAAACTATCTGAAAGTAGTTGGTAAGAGCTTTAAAAAATTTGCCTGGATTCTCGAATTATTTTTTTATTTAAGCTACGCTTGTTTCTAAAATGTAAGAGATTGCTAATTTGTGTAACCAGTTATACAAATAAAATTTCTAAAAAAAAAAAAAAAAAAAAAAAAAAAACAGGTAATAAATTTTTTTTTCTTTAAAAGTTTAGAAAGTTTGTCAACTTCTTAGAATCAACTCGAAATTTTTTATTATAGTTTTAAACTTTTTTTAATAATCAGCAGTCTTCTTAAAAAAATTATTATATTTTGTGTGATCTTCTCTAGTTTTCTGTTACCACGTTAAGAAGGTTTTGACTTATACAATTGTATAAACGTTATTTTTCAAAGAATTTTAAAATTTTTTTATTTTATATGCAAATTCGCTTTATACAATGTTAACTTTAAATTTCGCTTGTATAATGTTTCTTCATTTAAAAGTTGCTTTATACAAAAGTCTATTATTACTTTTAATATTATGTGTTCGAAATAGTATTTTAATGGGGT
The DNA here is from genome assembly GCA_949128135.1 of Parasteatoda lunata. Classification (NCBI taxonomy): domain Eukaryota; kingdom Metazoa; phylum Arthropoda; class Arachnida; order Araneae; family Theridiidae; genus Parasteatoda; species Parasteatoda lunata. The sequence goes on along the minus strand of OX421970.1, from coordinate 30,988,973 downwards.
TTATACTTCAAATTTTATAATTAATATTTTGACTTCTCAAGTTAAAATATTTTGTTCTATTACTTGTTGGAATTCGTTGTAAAAATTTTTCTACAAATTAAATTTCCAAGTTAATTTTAACAGACTTAAACGCCAATTCCAACATTTCTGTTTTTTTTTAATAGATTATCACTGATTTTTTTTAAAAGTAAAAATGTCTTAAATGCTTTTTCAAATTTTCTTGTTTGTATTGCCTGGGCTTATGTGTCATTTGAATTCTATTTTACTTGTATCTGTCACAGCCTTTAATAAGTAGAAAATTATCAAATTTCTTAAAGGGTTCTTAAAAAATCTTTCCCACTTTAAGAAGTTTAAATGATATTAATCTGACTTCTAAACTGGAATAAGTGACTTTAGATAATTGCTAAAATTCTAAATTCTACCTAAACAGTTCGAAAATATTAAAGTAATAGATTTGAATTCTAAATATTCGAAGTAAAAAAATAGGCATTCTAGGTTTGTTGAATACGTACCAAGAACAAAAACGGGGACTTAAAACAGAAAATGGTTTTTGTTCTACTATAGCATATTTTCTAAGGAAGTGTTTTTTTGAAATTTTTTTTCTAACAACACTTGCTGGTGCTTTAAAAAGTTTCACCAAGCAAAAATTAGTGTTAAATTTTCAATTTATTAATATCATGTATAAACGCGTAAGCCAAACTAAATACTTTATTAAAAATCCTCTAAAAGTGGTTTAAGAAAAGAAACCCTAAGAAAATCATTATTTTAAAAAAAAAAATTGTTTTCGACAGAAAAAAGTGTCTGAGATGTTGTTCATTACACATTCTCTCCCTCTACCTTTATAATTTTACCCATTATTAAATTAAGTACTTTTACTTTTTTAACCTCCATTTTAATCCCTTAAGCTTATCTTTCTATGCAAGCTGAAAGCTAATTCTTTCATCTTGATATCTTCCGGTTATATGTTTTAAATACTTCCAGGATTTTTGAGATGTCCATAAACGGAAATGATCGTTGGATAAATTTTCAATAAATTCAATGCTAGAGTATTCTTAAGTTTGACAATAAATTGAAGCATGTCTTGTTGATGATATATGATTATGAAAATAGATTCGATGCAAATCTATAAGTGTTTTAAATTTTGTTTATTGAATTTGTAAAAGTTTCGAAACCCTGGGGAATGTTATTTTCTGTGCTCATGTGATAAAAGTAAATAAAGAAAATTGGAATGAAATCATTTTCGATTTATTTCGACATTTTTTTGTGTTGCCAGCATTCTTACAGTGTCTTAAGTTTAATAATTTTGCTTAAAATTGTCCCGTAAAATATTCTTTGTAAAATAATAAAAAAGTTTTTTTTTTCTTCAAAAATTAAGACTTTATTTAAAGTACAAATTCTTGTTTAAGTTTTTCAGTACCTTTTGATGTCAGTTAATATTATAAATCCTCAAAGAGTGTTGTTCAGTAAAATTAATTATCACCAGATAAAATGTTTTCAAAAGCTGTTTTCAAATTTTAGCTCATTATTATTTTTTTTTTTAATTAACGTATATTTTATAGCTTTCTCTTCTTTCTCTTAGTAAGTTGACATAAATAGTTAATATGCTTTTTAATATACATTTATTTGCGAAATATTTAATTAAACTTTCAATCAACAAAATGCCTAACATAGCTGATAATCACTAAAATAACTTAAAGATCCTTATTTCTTAAAAAATAAATGGAATACTTCTTATTTCTGGAAAAATGTCATATAAGTCTGATGTTATAACCCCAAATAAGAATTGCAAATGTAAAGCGCAATTCCTAAGCAAACAGCTGGAGGCGCACTATTTCCTTTGGAAGAAAGGCCTTTCCTTTATAAATTATATATTTTATTCTTTGCAGAAATGCAGCATATTGTCAAAGAACATTAGTTACCGTTTTATAATCTGGGAATTAAATTCGATCCCCTTCATTTATTTAGCTTTTAAAATAATATTTTCATTGCTAAAATCAATTTTTTAGAAAAGATTTGGAAAGTTTCTGATAAGCTGAGTCTTGAGTTTTAATGAATATTATGTGGGCTTCGTTTCCTCGACTGCTTTAAATTTCACTTTAATAGAAATATGGAGGTTCAAATAACACAAAGAAATAATATGATTGAATTGTTATATTTTCCATTAAATTAAATGCCTTGATGTTTTGACAAAAGTTTGCTTTCTTAAAAGGATATTCGAGGAAGAAATTCAAACTTGACTTAATTTTGTCACATTTATCATTTGTAAGATATCTTATGTAAATACGGATAAACAATTAATTATATATTTCACAAGAATCGTAATTAAATTTCAAGAAACTTTAATTTACTGATTTTTATACCACAAACTTGTGTATTCAATCAGAAGTTAATTACTAGGAATTTCGCGATTTTTTAAAATATAACAAAATTACATCTAAGTTATATTATAAAACTCAGTTATCCAAAGAAAATTACACCCAAAGAATAATTTTCAATATTTATTGCGTTTAAATAGTACATTTAATAATGGTTGAAATTTAAAATTCTAAATTATGCAAAATTGTACGCAAAATAATGCAAAATTATGTAAAATAATGTAATGCAAAATTAAATGAATATAAATTAAAAATTTGAAACTTTAAACGAAATTATTCGAAATTTTAGTCCTATTTTTAAAAATAGGACTTTTACTGAATTTTATAATTTATTATTGAAAATATTAAAGGATAATTCCACTGTAAAATATTAGTTTTTGCTGCCATTTTATGATACTGACTTTCCTAAAATGAGCTTTGAGATATAATTTTAATTAATTGTACTAATGAAGAATCATTTAACGTATTATTCTCTCTTTATTTTTAATTCTGTTTTATCATTTCAAATAAATATTATTAACCATATTTTGATGCTTTTTAATGAGTCTAAAACAAATATTTTTCTTTTATTGTAATTATTTTACTTTGTTCTTAAAACTATAAAAAATAGGAATACAGTTTAACGATTCTGTTAAAACAAAATTCCTATTTTTCTATTGGACTCCAAGTGTTGAGAGATAAATACAAATAAAATAAGTTCAAAAATATTTCTATAAAATCGTACTTTGTGATTATTCTTCCTCTTAAATAATTTATATTCTCACATCAAATTCTTATTATGTTGAATTTAGTTACAACATTATTTATGTTAATTCATTCCAAAATGTAAAGAGCTACACTGTAAAAAATTCTGATTCGAATTACGGTATAAAGTACCGGCAATTAGGGTGCATAATTTGTTATTCATTTTACTGCAAAATCCATTTTTACAGTACAAAATTATATCATAATTTTTGCAGCAATAATTAATTAATTAGAGTCATTCAGTGATTTTATGGTAATTATTGCTGTAAATATTACCGTATATCAGAGTTTTTGATCCGTAACATATTCCGTTAAAGATGGATTTTATGGTAAAAAGTGCTAGCATACTTAATACCGGTACTTTATCGTAATTTGATTATCGTATCGTTGCCGGTATCGTAATTTGATCCGGAATTTTATACCGTGTAATTATTTAGCCTCCTTTCAATCAATGTGGTTTAAGACTAATTAAGATTCTTTTTTTATTATTATTTTTTTATTTTCTTAATGGCGGGTACTTGGAACTATTGTCCATTGGCCACAGAAAGTGCCAGAACTGCTAACTCTTTTTTCGTTACCCAGTGGGCACCTGTGGCGAAGCCACGGCAGTGGAACAACGTCGCCCACGTCACACTACCACAACCCGTTTATAGGGCGGGTAACATTCACATGGCGGCAAATTAAGATTCTATATTATTTTATTTTTTGGAGAAATGAAAAGTAAATAATAGTGGATAAATATTTTTTATCATTTAAGGGTTTTCTTTTTTTTAAAAAAAAAGTCTTTTATTCACTTGGCGATTTAAAAAAAGAAAAAAAAATGTTTATTTAAAAAAAAAAAAGTTTTTGATATTTTTTATTTTATCATTTATTTGTTTTTTTTTTTATAAATTAGTTTAAAATGTAAATATTTTTTTTTCTTTTTTTCTGGAATGGCTTTTATTTGTAAATAAATATTATTAGTTCTACATAAATTTATGAGGTCTTATTCCGATTCAAGATTTATACTCTGCAAAATGTTGTTTATGAATTATCAATCTATAATCACTTCGCTTGTAATTATCTGTCATTCGTATATAATATTTGTACAGAAATTATTAGGAATTTATAATTAACCAAAATATGTTCTAGAATTTAGAGAGATTCTTCTTTATGTCTAACATGCTTATGTCGTGACTTTTTCATTATCTAAGTCCATAAATACGTTTTTTTTTATTCTATTTTTAAAAATATTTTTGAAAATTAGCTTCTATAATCGCTTTAATCTAAATTCAAAACATTCATCTTGAAAATTTGTTAATAGTTTATTTAGAATTTATAATTGTCTAAACATTTTCCAGAATCCAGAAAATCTCTTCTTTAAATAATATCTATAATGATCATGCCTTGACATTTCATTATTTACATAAATATTTATGTTTTTTATTTTACTACCATTTTTTAAAATATATTTTGAAAATTCTTTTCTGTAATGACTTAGCTGGTACTTTTATCAATATACCAAATATTCTCGTATAATAATCGTTTTTTTATTTTTTTTATTTTTACTTTTCTTGCAATTTAGTGAAAAATGTAATCTTCTTTGGATTAAATGTAAGTCTTCGCACTCAGTTCAATTGAATATTTCTTTTTTTTACATAATTTGAGTCTTGTAAGAACTAATTCTTCAAAAATAAATGTCAATAATAAATTAAAGTTAAAACCACGATTTCCGTAAATAGATATGCAAAACCTAGGCTTCTTTGTTAAAATTGTATTTTTCAATTGTATTATCATCCAATTCTTAGATGTAAGAGAATCGGTTCACAAAAAACAAATACCCGACTTATATGAAAATTGCATTTGATTTAAAGTAAATTTCAAAGCGCTAACTTTGCTTTTTGGTTGATAAGCATGTTAAGAATGTTTAGGAATAAAATGATGCATTATTTATTATATTTCCAATCAACCATCTATAATATTGAGTTTGACCAAAGGCTTTTGCACGCTAGTGTATTTTTTAAACATATTTCAGTGTTATTTCACCAAAATCATTACCAAAGATTTTGGTGTTTTCATAGAGTAAAAAAACACTGTGAATTTCTTTTCTTACTTACTGTTGGTCAGATTAGCGCTGCTTGCCATAATTTTAGCATCAAGCAGCAAAAGGTAATAACTAAGTGTTCAGTATATTTGTTTAATTCTCTATTAGTTCTCCCTGAATGGAGTATGGTATATTCATGGATAAATTTTATATACAATATCTATGCTGCGAAAAATATCTAAAGTTAATTTATAATACCATACTTTAAATTGAATTTTGATTTTAATAAATATTTCCAATAAGCATTAAAATAATCAAGAAGATCCATTTAAAGCCCTCACTATTTGGGAGTGATGGCTTTAAAAACGTTAGATTCTTTTCATAAGAAGATCCTTTTACGACTTAATTTCTAAGTTTTTAGAAAAGCTTTTAATTTAATTGATTTCTTTTCTCCTTTGATTTAGACAATTGGCTTAAAAGTGAAACAGAGTTTGAAGAAAAAGATTAAGGTTGAAGATATTTGGGTTTTTGAGTGTCAGGAATTAAATTAAAGTTTTCAGTATTACTGAACGGCTTAAAAAATCAATACCATGCGTACGCTATAAAAATTCCAGATTAAATTACGGTTTAAAGCACCTGCACTTTCATCCGTAAAATCTATTTTTACCGTAAAATACTATACAGAGAATTTTACAGTAATATTAATTTAATTAGAACTATACAGTGATTTTGCTATAATTATTTCTGTAAATATTTTATTTTATGACCGCCGTTAAGCAGCCGACCCAATTTTTGGGTTTACGACTACTTATGTTCAACGCCGTAGTCTTGTAATTTTGAACCAATCCAGAAGACAAGGAAACTCCTGGATCAGTATCCCCAGAGGTATTGATTTGTTATGGGAATATGGAGGACTTTGAGACTCGACAGATTTAACGTGCATTAATCACCATTTACTACACGGGGAGACTTCGGCTGGCGGGGACCGAACCCAGGAATCTTGGACATGGGCCCAGCGCCCCACTGACCAGGCTATCCCGGCCTAGTAGCGACAATTTATCAGAATTATTGTTGCACCGCACCTGTGGACCTGCTACAAGGGGAGTATTAGTTGATTATATAGTTGATTATGACAGTCAATGGAAATCATTTGTCATAATTGGATGTTAATCTGTCAAACCCTCGTTACATTGGTTAGATAATGGGTTTGGTGTTTACCAAGATCTTCTAGTGGTTCCATCGTGAAGTTGTTCATCGCCTGTAAACTATTGAATTTGAAATATTAGTATCATGAGAAACAAACTTATCTAATTTGGCTTACTGCCTTAGAACAAGATTAGAATCTAATGTTAACGCTAATTGTTTGCGTACCCTATGTTGGTATCTTAGTTATTTAACCTAATTAGGTCCATATTGTTTAGTTTGCACCTTGAGATAGTCACAGAGTGCTGCAGTTAGTGTTTATCCGGTTTAAAGGTGATTGAGAGAAATGTTGTGTGTCTAATTTGAGCCGACACCAAGATCTTGAATAACCTACTGTTAAAACTATCACATCAGATGTTAATTAGTGATTTTACATTGATTGACTAGCATCGTTATATTACAGACTCAAAGGATGGACATCGACAATAACAGTACAATACAAAATAGCTAGTTACGTCCCAGGTATTATTATTTTTTATTTTTTTACATTTAACATAAATGGCCATCACGGGTAGCTGAGAAGCTCCGGACTCACTGCCTGCCACCAGGGACTGGGAGCAGGGTCAGTGGTGTGGCGTGTGTGGTGATCAACCACGTTGGCTGCTGTTGTTAGCCAGTCCGTGGTTGATTCTGGGGTATGTTTGTTTCGTTTATGTTGTGTTGTGTGTTTTACCTATTTTTAGTAGGAGTGGTAGTGAGGCAGTGCTTTGGTGGAATGTGAATTATAAAACTTACCAAAATCATAAATGGTGGTTGTGATGATGCTATCACAACACACCCAAATTTTAACAGTTTTACACTCATCTAAATTTAAAATGTTACTTTTGTTACAGTGCCTTGCACCTAGTTTGTTTTAACTGCAACCGTGAGTTTTGCTAAGCCGGTTACCCGGATGGACGCTATCATTCGAAGTGTGTTTACGCTCGGTGTTGGTGAGCGAGAAGATTGAGTATTTTCTTTCCTTCTCTGCGTGCTTGTTTTTTTCCCAATTTTTATGATTGTCCATAGATTATCACGATTGCGCATCTTATGCGAATCTAATAATTAGGATATAGTCTTATAAATTCTTATATATTGATTTTCTTGAAAAACTTCCAGCCGAGCATGCAGAGAAGGAGACCCGTGTCTTCAAGTAGCAAAATCATGCATTATGTTCCAGTGTTCAAAATGATATGTTAATAAATTCTGAAGTGTTCCTGAATAAAAATATAACTGATGCATAAGACAATGTTGTTGCTCCATTTCTATTTGACCAGAGGGATCTGATTTCACCATTTTACGATATCACGTGCCTCAGGCAGCAACGTCTCAGTGGTAACTTATTAGAAATTAGTATTTAAGTTGGCTTACTCATCCACCACCACCATTTTTTTCCTTAAATTTACATATTTGCATTAATAGCCATTACGGGTAGCTGAAAAGCTCCTGGTACACTGCTTGCCTCCAGTGTCTAGGAGCAGGGTCAGTGGTGAGGCGTGCGTGGTGATCAACCACGTTGGCTGCCATTGTAAGCCAGTCCGTGGTTGATTGTGGGATATGCGTGTTTTGTTTTTGTTATGTTTTGGGACTATGTATCAATGTTAGTCATAGAGATTTTGGGAAATTGAGAGACATGGGGATATCAGTTAGGTTATATTTGGCCAATATTATTACCGCTATGGACGCTAGTTCGTCTGCTGAAGACCCATCTGTTATTAAGCCCTTGTACCCTGGGTAAAATGATCATGATATAGATTAGTGTATTATTGTGTGTGCGTTTATCGAAAGTTACTCTTGTTTGTGTGGGTCGAGCTAGAGAAGTTTTTTAATTTTTTTTAAGCCTCACGGACAGCAGCTTGTGTTGACTGACTGCCTGCCAAGTGTTTGCTGGTCAGGGGTGCGGCCAGAGTGTGTTTTTATGCTGCAGCATTGGTTTGCCTGGAGCCCTGACTCCTCATGATTGTATTTGCTGCCAGTATTTTTACGAAGTTATTATTAGGTTTATGACATATTGTCTGTGATGTTCCTGGTTATGGCAAGAATATTTATTAGTTTTTGCATAATATGCTTGTTTTTGAAACTTTCTGCAAATATCGTTCTGCCTTGTTAATTGGGTTTTTTGAGGTGGTACGATTCAGTTAGTGGGCAGTCATGTAGGTAGTGACTTGGGGTACCTGTGTCATCACATGGACCTGTGTCTGTGTTTAGTCGCTGCATCCTGTGTAAGAATGAGGGGAAGAAGCCACGCCCTTTAAGGAATTGTATTGCTGCTGGATGGCCTATAAGTCGGTCTGTGTCTACTTTAGGGTAATATGATTTTTTTGTATAGCCTTTTTCATTTTAGTCTCAGTATGCTTGCCAAAGTTTTTGTGTGATGGTTTTAAGATTATTTCTTAGGCTCGATGGTGGAAGTCGAACACCGCTGGGAATCCCGTGACTTGCTGTTGCGTTTTTAGCCGCTAAATCCGCTGCTTCATTACCTATGTTACCTGTGTGCGCTGCCACCCAGTGTATTTGTGTGTTGCATTTGCTGACTAGGTGTTCTAATTGTCTTTGTGTTCTTGCCACGTGTGGCTCTTTTTGTTTCGTTTTTCTAATAGCGTGTATATTAGCCAGACTGTCTGTGAAAACTGCTGCATCTTTGCAGCTGTGTGTATCTAACCATTTAATGGCTTCTTTGATGGCTAAAACCTCTGCTTGAAACACTGTGTTTTCTTGTCTTAGCGTAAATTTTTATGTATCTGTATGTTGGTTGTTGTGGTAAACACAGATTGCAGCTCCCACGCCATTGCCTGTTTTGGAGCCATCGGTGTAGATTTGTACCATCGTTGTTTTGCTAGTTCTAGTAATTGTTGGTAGGTTAATATATTTATGGCTAGTCTTACGGGCCGGGTGGACCATATGTGTTTTTTTCTTTTGTTGATATTCACCCTTTTTTATGTTGTATTGTGTGTTTTCTTGATTGAATCTTAGTGTGTTAGCTAGTAGTGCTTCTTTTTGGATTTACAGGTGCAATGGCAGTAAACCTTCCAGGACATTCAGACCTGGTGTAGGTGTTGTTTTGAACGATCTTGTTATTCTGACTAGTAGGGGCCACTGAACCTTGTGCAACTCCTTGATTGCGGTTTTATTTAGTTCTGTACCCCATGCTGCAGCAGCATACGTAAAGGTCTTTTCTGCCACAGTCTTGTACCAATGATTGAGCATTTTAGTATTAATGCCCCAGGTCCTTGGGGCTAGTTTCATGAGATTGTTGTGTTGTGTTGTGGCTTTTGTTCTAAGTGATTTAATGTGTTCTAGGTAGTTTAGATGATGATCCAATACTATACCTAGGTATTTGATGTGATTTATTGACCTTATTGTGTTACTCTCTATTTTGATTATTGGTGGTCTCTGCTTGAAAGGATTATTAAAAGTAATGTACTTTCACTTGTTAATTTTATTTTATATTATATCCGTCGTTGAACAGCCAACCCATTTTCTTGGGTTTACGACTACTAATGTTCAACTCCGTAGCCTTGTAATTTTGAACCAATCCAGAAGACAAGGAAACTCCTGGATCAGTACCCCCAGAGGTATTGATTTGTTATGGGAACATGGAGGACTTTGTGACTCGATAGATTTAACGTGCATCAGTCACCATTTACTACACGGGGAGTCTTCGGCCGGCGAGGATCGAACCCACGACCTCTTGGATATGGGCCCAGCGCCCTACCGACCAGGCTATCCCGGTTAATTGACAGTTTTAGGCTTTGTGCCTTACAAAGTTGCTGAATTGTGTCATTGCCTCATTAGCATTTGATTCTAGGTCTTTCCTTGTTTTGCCTGAGACAATGAAGCTGTAGTCATCTACAAAAGCTTGCGTTTTAACATGGTCGTGTTTGAACTGTTGTAAAAAGATATCCGCAATGATAAGCCATAGTAGGGGTCCTAGGCAGGAGCCCTGTGGACAACCCTTGTAGATATCGATTTTAGTTATATCAGTACCACCATTGAACTCAACTGACCTGTGTGAGAGGTAACTGTTGATTATGTTTGTGAGCTGAGTTGGACAGTTTATAGTATTTAATCTGTGTATTATGTGTGTCCACTGTATGGAGTCAAAGGCGCTCTTGATGTCAACCGATATTAGGGATTTATAGTATTGCCGTTTACAATTTTTATTCTTTTTGACTGTTTTGGCCTCGCTAATTACAGTTTTTAGAGCCGAGTCAACCGATCTGCCTTCTCTGAAGCCAAATTGGCAGTCGCTGAGTTTGTTGTCTTTGACCAGGTGATGGATCACTCTCTGATAAATAATTTTTTCCATGAGTTACCCTATTGTTGGTAGAAGACATATGGGCCTGTAGGCATCTGGTTGTGTTAGATCTTTGTTTGGTTTTGCGAAATAAACTACTGTTGCTGATTTGATGTTGTTTGGAAAATGATTGAGCTCCAGGCATTTATTGACCCAGTTAGTTAAGATTGTTGGGTCGGCATCAAAGACCCTTCTCTATATCATGAAGTCTAGCCCGTCCGGACCTGGTGCTTTTGTTGTTTTGAATGCGAATAAAGCCTTCTTTACCTCGTTTTGCTCGACCCTGGGTTCTGTGGTGTCGTTTTGTGTTCGAGGAGGCTGGTTTGGTATGTTTGCGTCTTTGTCTGGGAAGTGATGTTTTGTGAGGAAGGTCATTGCCTCTTGTTTGGTCGGTTGACTAATGTTAGGAATATGTAATTTAAGGTCGGTTGGCTTGAAGAGTTTATTATGGGCAATTTTAAACGCAGCCCCGTAATTATGTGTTTGAGAATTACAGAATGTCTTCCATGAGTGCTCTTTTGCTTTGTTGATTTGTTTTTTGTAACTTGCTTTGCTTTTGTTTAGATCCAGTTTTATTTGTAATTTTAATATGGGGTCCTGACAGTTGTTGTATCTTTTACATAGAGCTCTCAGTCTGTTCCTATCAATTTTCAGCTTACTATTTAACCATGCTGGCTTGGTTGTAGCCGTGGAGCTTTTTAGCTTGTAGATCTGCTTTGAGATTTTGGTAACATTATTTATTGGTTGTTTGGTGTAATTATCTAATACTGTTGCTGTTGCAGCTGCTTCGCATTCTGTGTTGAGACTGTGTGCATTGTTTTTAATTATTCGTGTGAATTTCTTATGATTACCGAAGTTTGTTTTGAGTCTGTTGGTTGTTGGTTGAATAGTATCTTGGTATACGTTGAAAATGATGTATCTATGGTCACTCGCAGTATGTTCGTCACTTATGAACCAGTCATTGACTAAAGTTGCACCCTCGCGGCTATCAATGGTAAAGTCCGGGTTGCCTTGTGCATTGTTTGTATAAAAGGTAGTAAGGTTACTGTGTGTGTTAAGCCTGATCAGGTCGTGTTGGATCATATGGTCGATTAGGATGTCGCCTTTACTGTCTTAATGTTTGTAACCCCACTGCGTGGACCTGGCGTTGAGATCTGCACATAGAACCAGTGGATAGCCAGTTATTTGATATTTCCACTCATCCAGTGCTGCGGACAGGTCTGCGTGGGGTCTAACATACGGCGAGGCAATGACAAGATTACCTGATTGTGTTGTTATGTTAGCGAAGACAGTTGTTTGGGTGTTCGGAAGAAAAGTGAGTGGTATGCTTTTAGTGATTACCAGTCATGCCTCTTGATTTTTAGAGTGGTGCGTTTGCCATTGATTAGGATGTTCTGTAGAAAAGCTATTGCTATTTTGTTGTCCAGTATGAACCTGGTTGAGAGAGCAGTTGCTGCTCTGCAGTTGTTTAGGTTTATTTGTATGCATTTGATAGACTTGTTGTGCATTTATTGCGTGTTGTTTCTGTAAATATTACCGTATATCAGATTTCTTGTCCATAACATGTTCCAGTAAAATGGGTTTTATAGTAAAAAGTACCAGCATCCTGAGTTTCGGTGCTTTGTACCGTAATTTAATAAAGAATTATTTTACAGTGTGCTGCTATAAAATAATTTTTTTTTTAAATACAAACTGTTAGATCATTTAAGTTTATTTAAAACTAATTTTGGAAATTTATATTTTAAAGTTAAATTATTGCTATCAAATATACTTACTATACTTATTCCACTTATTTTAAATTATTGCTATCAAATATACTTATTATACTTATTCCGCCAAAAGTTTAATATCAAGCAAATTCTATAAAATTCAGTAAAATGTATCAAGTTTACATCATCAAATAGACTCAATAACATATTTGTTCTTCTATTACATTCATACTTTATAAATTTCTGAAATTAAAAGTGCATATAGCTGCATTTTCTGTTTTAAAAATTAAAAGTATATATTTAATACATTTAAAAAATTCACCCTGTTTTAAAAGCATGAATCATTAAAGTAGAATGAATGAATCTGTCTGCTGAAGCTTTTATTATGAAGCTGTCTGCTAAGCTTAATCAATGCTTCTGGTTAAATTTAGATAAAGGCAATTTATAAGAAAGAAAACTGTAGTAAAATATACAATTTATCATATTTAAAAATTATCTATGTCTAATTTACAAGTTTAACCATTTTAACAAACACTTTATGCTTATTGTCTTCTCTTTATAAATATAAAAATCAATGATATAAATTAAAAGCAAATATTGTTTAATTAAACTGTAATTATTATATCGTATTGAATAATTTCAAAAGCTGAAAACCGTTCTTTACAACATTAAACTCCAGCTTGTCTTTTCAATCCTCCTTTGATGCTTGATATCAAATTCCAATATGGTCTAGATTTTTGTACATAAAAAAAATTACTCATATTTTATTCCTATAAAAGACGTCCAAAACATACAGTAAAAACAACACCCTTCGCAACATTGTGAATAGAAATTATCTAACTATAAATCCTAAATATGACTGCTCTTATTTTCATTATTAAAACACATTTTCAAATGTGGAAATTACGGTATATAGCCTAAACAATATTTTTTAAGGTCAGCAGCACTTCTGAATTACTGGAGTTAAGATATTCTGATTGAATTTAAATAATGAGAAAATCTGTATATAAACGGTTACAACCAAGTTAAGCTTTGATTACACAAAGCATCTGTATAGGATTACGTCATTTTTCTAATTTTACAGTTTTTTTCCTTTAATAAAAAGTTTCATTTTAAAATACATATAAAAATCAGATCTTGAATTATTAAAAAACTTCTGAAAAATGTTAAATGCAAGTCTAATTAATCCAGATATTTATTTCAATCAGCTTCGAAACATGCATCAAAAAATAGTTATTTAGGCTTTAATGGCAATCTTGCATTCACAGAATTAATTAATAAAATAAAGTAATGCATTAATACTTTTAGAATTAAAACAATCACGTAAAAACACTTCAGTAATTTTTTATCACGCATTCTTTACATTGAATTTTTTTTAACAGATTCTAACATCTTTGTTTCTTAAATTGCTTTTAATTAATTAAAAATTGTAAGCCTCAAGTAAATATGTGTAAAAACGTTTTCGATGGTTGAATTGTTCTGTTTCTCTTTTTACTAGTTCTTATTTAATTTTCCGTCGACAAAGAAAAAAATTCCTTTTCCTTATTGCTCTTTGCGAAAGAGAAAAAAAAAAACAAATACATTTTTTTATCGATATTCATTTGCAGCTGCAAAAAATCGATACTGGACACCATTCTCAAATCACAAAGTCTATCACACAATAATTGATGAGGTTCATAAAGTGAAGTCTTCAGAGCGGAAGAAAAGAAGTCTGACAAATTTATTTCCACAGAATTTTCTTTTTTAACTTTTTATACAGCAATTTACTTAAATTAATGTTGCTCTGAATAATTTTCGCCACCAAAAAGTTTTGGATGGATAAATAAAAGTGTTCTTTATATATTTGTTTTCTTACTTGTTGTCATTAAATATACCAGAAAAGAAAACATAACAAATGCTAATCGAAATATATAAAAAAACGTGACTCTATTGCCTAGAGAATAACGTTAGCTTGTTTGATAAAGTTCTTGGCTTAAAGAAATGTCGACAGAAATTGATGTTTTCCCTGACGAAAGTTTTAGATAAATTTATTTTTAAAATATAAATATCTCTTCAGTGTTTTTTATTGTAGAAAGAACTGGCTGTCAGAAGGATCAAAAGTCCGAAATAACTTTGTATTGTTTTATTTCCAATCAATAGAAGAAACCTGTGCAATTTTGCAACCTGATATTCACCTGTTTGTAAAGTCCTTGTGAACTGAAAGATCAGAAAGTTTTTAATTAAATTATCATAAATACCTTTCCGGTATCAATGCCTTAATAATTTTGTGAGATATCTGATATGAACATGCATATTCATTTTGAGAGATAATCAAATATCTTGATGGGTCCGATATGAACATGCATTTTCATTTTGAAAGATGATCAAATATGTTGCCAGACCGGATATAAGCATGCATATTCAGTTTTAAAGATGATCAAAATGTTGATATATCTGATATGAACTTGCGTTTTCATTTTGAAAAATGATAAATTTTATCGATAGATCTGACAATACATACAGATTCATTTTGAATAAATTAGTCCCAAAGTGGACTGATCGTAAAGACACTGTTCTCAGTAGAACACCGAAGTCTAGCATCACTGGCTGCGGTCAGTAAGCGGGTGGGTGACCAATTTGAACAGCCTGCGTAGGGACCGAGGGAGCGCGGTATCGGTCCCCGTTAAACTGTTCTACCGTAAAGTGCTCGATTTCGCTCGCAGGTCAACGGCCTACAAAAGAAGGAGAGCCATCCCCTCTACAGAAGATCAAAATTGCGATATTATGTCTTCGGATCACCCTCAAAGATGTTTCCCAGATCGTCACCAATAGCCCATTGTGCAGCTCTAGTGCGACGCAAATAAAGTACCTAGCTTGAAAAAATTAATAACATTTACATTTAAACGAATAATATTTTGATCAAATATATTGATAGATGCCGAGATACACTGAAATTTAAGTAGATAAAAATTAGGCAAAATATTAGTTCTTATAAGAGGTCCATTCTTTTAAGAAAAATTACTTATTCTAAGGAGAAATTTGCTAGAATGCTGGAGTTATTAAAAGCTCATTGTGCCATTTAATTGTCTCTAAATTTATATGTCTAACGATTGAAACATTCCAAAAAAATGCAGTTGTTAGAAAAGTCAAGCCTAATATTTTTTTCCTTTCTATGATTCATAAGCATAAGCATTTATCAATGATTTTAAAATAAGCAAATTTTGATACATAAATAGAGTTTTGTGAGGAACATAACATTTCAAAGAAAATAACATTTCATCTTTAATCTTGTATTTTATTGCTAATTCCTGTTTTGTGGCTAGGTTTTAAATTGGACAGCTGTTTTATTCCTTTTGGAACAATATTTGGAACTTGCTTTATTTACAAGCTACGACTAGGAATTTTTGTAGAAATATTTAAAATTGAAATTTGTCTTAAACCCTATGTTTATTAATTATTACGAACCCAATGCTTTTCTCATATTAACTTTTTTTGGCAATTTCGATAAGTTTCATTGGTTTCAATTTTACCTTTGTTTCTTAAGAAATTAATAACTTTTGATATTACACAGAGGAAAATTTTTTTTTCTGCTGCAGGAGATTTTTTGACGTTAATTTCAAATCTGCAATCGGTTTTTCTATCTCAACTACAGTTTTTGTTTTCAAAAATAACATTTTTAGTTTATTTTCTCTTGCAAGTTTTTAAAACTTTATATATAACAGGGGATTGCTTAAATGTTGTGACAAACTTTTATTGTAGTTAAAGTTCTTCATCAGGTTTAAAACTGCATAGGAAATTATCCTTAGAAATGTCACCATATGCTGCTTACTGTTTCCTTGTGTGTGTCTGAACACGTCATAATAGGTATGCACCACTAGTCCCATCCAATGATATTTTCGCGTATGGGTACTTATGCAATTTAAATCCTTATACTGTGCCTAACTTACCTATATTTTTGTCCCAACTTTTGCGCAAACTTTTGTTATATATACACCATATTGTAAGTTTTTCATTGTTAACTGTATAAAATGTGTATATTTTCTATATTTAAACTTCATGTTTCCTTTACTATATTAAATGGCCATCTCACCTCGATATTAAGGAAAGATGGCCATTTAACAGATTAATTCTAAAACAAATTTTCAGATTTCGTTATTTTTTGTTCAAAATATGCATTAATACTTCTTGTATCTCTATTTTTAATACTTTCAATTTAATTTTAAAAAAAGACTATGACCACCTAACATAAATTATTATTCTATATTTTAAAGGAAATATATTTTTGTTCACACGTTTGTTTTCTGAATAAACAAACAAATCGTAGCGAAAATATACCAATATAGTGAATAAAGAGTTGACGGATAATCTAAAAAATATCACGTGACAAAACTTTATGCGCAGTCTATCTGAGACAGTACACTATTCCACATTTTTTAGACTCCAAAATCATAAAATTCGCGACCGCAACGAACTATAGGGGGCGTTGTTGTATGAGACGAATACCTGCGACTTCTATATTTACAGTCATTCAGTTACTCTAGAGACGTCTTTAATGCAGCGTGTAGCCTTGCAACGTTCCTTCTTTAGTGCGGCTTATTGAATTTAAAAAAGAAAAATGTTTGATATTCTTTCTTATGCAAACGAAAAAAAAATGGTATTTCTTCTTTTTAGAGAAGGAACATCCAAAACACATCGGAAAAATATTTGTACATAAGTAGAAAAAAGTATGTATATTCTTATAAAAGTTAAAACCTAATGCCCGAGAAATTGTTTTACTAAATTTAATGATATAACATGAAAGGCTTATTTAAACTTTACATTCCATAGTTTTACGAATCATATTACTTCAAAAATTAAAATGAACAAAAAGTATACCTAAGCCTCATAATTTTATAAAATTTAATTTTGTAAAAAAAGTGTTTTGACAATAATTTTTATCAAAAAATTGTAAGTATCAATAAAAATCCTTATTTAGAAACTAAAAAACGTAAAATAAACAATGCTTACGAAACGAACAAACAAACAAACAAAAAAAAAAAAAAAACAATTCTTTTTTGATGCCATTTTTTAGTGCTAAGAAAATTCGTCTCTGGGATTTGCCAAAAACAAAACAAGATGCAATTTTGTTTTTTCTGGAGTAAAATATTTTACCAAAAAAAACAAAAAAAAAAAAAAAAAAAAACGAAAATGTACCAATTCCCTTGGCATGAAACTTTATCTTGGTAAACGTACGTTTTGGAAATGTTATTTCATTTGGAATCTTATTTATTAGAGTTAGTATGGCGACAGAAATAGAGATTGTTAAGATAGAGAAGAAAATAGAGATTGTTTTGAATCTATGTTACACTCTATATCGTCCCATTTCCCAACGAAATCCGATTGATTACTTTGATTTTAAATAAAGTGTTTCATTTTATGATTTGTCGAAAAAATTTTAGGTGCAAATTGGCGGCACTTAAAAACCGCCAAATCTATAGCTGCGGTGGCGTTAATACATAAGTTCCGAATTTTCATTCCATACTTTTCTGAATCATATTACTTGAAATATTAGAATATGCAAGAAGTATACATAAACACATAATGTTATACCATTTATGTTTTAAAAAAAAGTATTTTGGCAACAATTTTTATCTAAAAATCAGAAATTAAAAAACGTAAAATGAAGAATTCTTAGGATAAAAAAATGATTTTAAAAATTCCTCATATTAAAATAAAAAACTTTCATATTGTTTCTTTTTTTTATTCTTATAGTTCTTAATCAGACGTAAAAAACCATTCTGTAGAGAACTATCATCAAATAAGAAAAAAATTATTTACAAGCTAATTTTTTATTATAAAAATCATAACACTTACCTTCTTTATAAATCCGCAGAATTCCAAATGAAATGTTCTTCGTTTAAAAATTTTATTTTCAAATAATATATACATTGATTATCCCTTTATTACTTTTAAATAACATACCACACATCAAAATGTTATAATTATAAGATCTCGATATGAATTTGAATATGTAGCATAAAAACAGAATAGCTGAATTCTAGTTGAAATTATTCTTTCAAAACTAAAAAAATACTTACCAAGAAAACGATAAAAATTTATTAATCCGAATTATATAGATACAGAATTATATAGATACAGAAATATATACTGTTCTACAACGAAGAAGAATATTCTGTAACTATTACAGTTCTGTACGTTCTGAATTCACATTTGTTTATTGGATGGCGAAAGCAATGTTGACTTTACTTTAATTTGTAAGGAATTAAAGACAGAAAAAATTATTTTACCGTAATACACACATCTGTAACAACAAGTGATCATGAAATTGCAAGTTATGTCGTTGGTAATAGAAAGGTAAAAATTATTGAGAAATTGTTCTTCAAATGCTTGCCGCGTTCTGCTTCAATGTTTAGCGGGTTCTGGTTAATTTTTTCAAGCTCTTCTACCTTTTCCCTAGGGAAATTTTGCTTCTTATTTAAGCTCCCGCTAGAGGGCGTACTCGAGCGTTGCGATCGCGAATTATATATTGTTTCTTAACTGAAACAAAAAGTAAAATTTATTTATGTTAAATTTGTTTATTAACTGTTAGGTTTATCTCTATGGAAACGACATTATATTCACGTTTCAAACTTTAATGGCAACGTTTTAATTCCTATTGAAAAATGTTCTAAAGTTGCGATTAATTAATATCTAAAGTTTTTCTATATTTATATGGTAAAATGATGCTTTTTCCAACTAAATAATTGCTCTTAAAATTATTTCTTCCTGGTTTATTAAATTTACTCTTAGAAAATATCACATAGTTGATGGATGTTAGTCACCAGTACGGGCAGTTACATTCTGGTGGTTCGACTACGACAGTTAAAATGATAAAACAAATACAAAATTGGATTTGCGAAAGACTGGAAACCATAAGGTGAGTTTTAAAATTCCACCCTTTTTTTTAAAACAAAAAACTAAAAATTATTTCTTTAAAAGCACAGTTTTAAATAAATATTGCCTCAACTTGAATTGAATATAACGAAAACATTTGGGACACTGTTGCTGATGAAACTGCTACAAAAATTTACTTTAGTAAATTTTTTTAATTCTCAGTTGTTTAAAATTTGAGAACTTACTCCTTTGAGAAAACATTACATGTGCTAGCTTCAAGTTTAACTAATTCAAAGTATAGAGTTGATAATTAAATAATGCATTAATTGGTTAGAGTGTAGAATTAAGTGCCCTATGAATTGGTGACAATTTTAGTTCAATTTCGCTGCTACCTTGTCGTGTTAATGATAATTGAAAACAGATTTATCATTTTGCTTGGTACATTAACACCAATATTAAATATTTTAATGTGTTTTAGTGCTTTTAAAAAAAAGTTGAAAGAAAATTAACAAAAATCTATAATTTCTTGGTCCCGATTATAGTGTCATAAAATATCGCCAACAATAACAGCCCCCTTTAGGGTGCCAAATTGTAAAATTTTGCACCCATGGTTTTCATTAGATTTTTTCATTGACATCAAATCTTAAAAGGTTGTTTCATTAAAAAAATATTGTTGATACTATAAAAAACAATTCTTTTTTGGAATAGAAAAGTTTCAAAAGTCTAAATCAAAAACATGCTTATCTTAAAAGAAGTTTATCACTGCAATCTGTTAATCAATGTTTATAGTGTTCATCGATGAAGAGAAAAAATTCAAAACGCTTTAGAACTAAAAAGTTTTATTAATACCATTTTATTAAAAAATAAAACAAAATTTTGAATTCATTTAATAGAAACAATGATTCTTTAGAGCGAAAGTTTCCTGACATGCAGGAATTTGTTTGAAAAAAGAACACGAACATAGAAGAGGTCGAGCTACTCTATCTTAACATGATTGATTCGTCTCTCACACAACAAAAGAAGTTACATACATAAGGACACCATTTCGCGGCAGATAAGAAAGTTGGAAAACAATAAATAACAACATTTCGTAACCTCAATGTCAAGCGCATATGACAGATTCTAATATTTAATTTATTACTTCTAAAGTTTTGGGGTGTGTACACAAACTTTTATTTTTTCTTTCAAAACGTATTATAAATTCTTTCCCAAAATATAAAACAAATTGATTGAAATCTGGACTTTTTGTATGCGGAACTATTACGCGCCGGATGTTCCGTAAGGACCATCCTTAATATGTAAATTTTGTAATACATAGATTTTATTATACAGTAATACATACATTATTCTATGCAGTAATTACAAAACTGTACGCATATATGAGTCACACACATAGATGGGAACATTACTTTTATAAAAAGTATTGAGGAAAGGTACAAGTATTTTAAGCAAAAAGTAACGAGGGATTAATGATAAAGTTTTCACTTTGAAAACTAACGAGTAAAAAGCATTAGTGAAAGTACAAGTATACAACTAAGCAAAAGATTTTTTCTGTGAAAAAAATGTAATTTTTTTTATTAAATTCTACGGACAAAAATCTCAACTCTGAAGACAAAGAAACTCTTGTATCGAATAGTCGGAGATACTCAGAATCACAAAAAAACTTTTGAGTTAGACAAACCATGTGACTAAGCATTTTTAAACTTACATTCAAATGCACCACGAACGTATATTTTGGAAGGGGGCATTCTAATCTTACTGAATGAAATTCTCAATTCGACCAAAACTTAAATACTCACCTGCAATTATTTTTACGTGTTGGTACTTTTATTCACGTCACACTAGATCTGCGCAATTGGCTTTTAGCAATGGTATGGGAAACATCTCTGAGGATAATCCGGAGACAACATCCATACTTTACACCCTGTTTTACAGGATGGGTACATTCACACACCATCCATCCGCAGATCGTAATTTTAACCTAAACCAGAGTACTATCATTCTTCGATTCAGTGTCCCTAGAGGTATTACTTTTCTATGTGACCTCGGGGAACTTAGTGAATTCGACTGATTTAGTGTGCACCAGTCACCATTTTCTAAACGAGGATTCCTCGGCTGTCGGGGATTGAACTCATGATCTCTCGGACATGAGCCCTACACCCTACCAGCCAGGTTATCCCTGCCTAATATTTACATGTTATAAAGAGGCATAAAGAACCGTTCTAAAGAAGTATAAACTATAAATAACATAGCTGCCAAATTTTCTTTTTTCACATCGGAAATTTTATTACTCTATTTTAGGCGGTAGCGATATTTGGTATTTTACTTTTCATAAAATAATTTTGATTTTAAATGTTCTTGCTCATCATCATATATAATTAACACTATGCGATCCGCATATATTTAGTGATAAGTTTTACCATGTAACCGGTGTTTATTTTTGTCAAAACCACCTCAGCGTGTGGTACCTATTGGTAGCGAAATTTAAATTACTTTTAGTTTAGTATTTTTCATTATAAGTAATTTTTTCACCACTAAATATCAAAAATTATAAGTATGATATAAAATGCAACGTTAAAGCATCAAACTACTGGTTACTATATTAAAAAGTAGGCGTAACTATCTTTCTTTAACAAATTTTACTATATAATTTGCTACCACTTTATTAAAACTATTCCAGAAAGCAGGGCAGTTGGCATCCCTGTACTCTATTGTCCCTTGACAAAATGTCACATGAATATCAGGTTGCAACGCGTGACATCTATGTGTGTTCTCACCGGCCACTAATGTTTGTCTTGGACATGGCACCAACGTGTTGTCACCAGCTATTAGTGTATGGCTTGTGTATGGCACCAGTGTTGGCACCGGCAGCTAACGATTGGTTTTCACGTGACAGCAAGTTGGTGTCACCGGACATGAAAGTGTTAATTTAAACAAATATCTAATAATCATTGATTTGCATTTAGAAGTTAATGACTTTTAAGAAATTTCTGCTTATATTTATTAATAGAATTTTTATTTCACTTAAGCTGGAAAAAAACTTTTTTTAAAAAAATGCGTGTGTGTTAGTAGCTACAAAGTTAATATGATTTGATTTATGATTTTCTCAGGAACTGTTCAAAAAATTTCGCAAAATTTTTTATTTTGCCGGGTCAAAGTACGTAAATTGTTTTGACTATTATTAAATAAAATAATAAATATATACTAAAATTTATTTTTTGAATAAAATTATCTTAGGATAAACAACTTTTATAAGTGTGAGTAAAAATTTTTCAATTCGCTTAAAAAGTTTTCGAGATATGGCGAAAAACGCAAAAATAAATTTAACATTAAGGGGTCCAAATGTTGGATCGTTTTCCTGATCAAACTATGGGGACCATATTTCCCAGATTGCGGTCATAAATCCGAATTCGTTGAAGAAAAAGTGCGTTTATTCAGAAAATGTTCGTTTTTGTGTCTGATTTCGAAACTTAAAGTATTGTCTGCACTAATTAATTACCATAGTTGAGTTTACTCCCTGGAACCATTAAGATTGAGAACCATTAAGAACGTGAGGATCCGATCGTTTGATCAAAAGTGATTCAGGGTGGTCTGTTTTTTTAATTTTGCGCACTCTACATAATTTTAATATTATCATTAAAACTTTGGATCTTATGATAGAAAACCCATACTGTTTTATTTATTATTTTACTATTTTAATAAATTTTTTTTTAAATTTTTTATTTCATTTATTTTTATATTTGGCATCGTTAGAATTTTCATTTTAAAATTATGGTAAAATAACTGTCAGCAGTCTTTCCATCCGATGTACCTTAAAAATTACAGTAAGGGAAATTTTTTGAATTTACGGTTTTGAAATCATTTAAAAATAGTATGGTTAATATGCCTATGAATACAAAACTTCACGGTTTTTTAATCATTTACAATTACCATGGTCTCAAAAACATAAAAAAAAAAAAAAAAAACTAAAGTTGGCATAAAAAGTTGGCTTTTCTATAATGGGCATAATTTTAACGGGCATTGGAGAGGGCAGGGCACAAATTAGGGAGCACAGGGCACTAGAAACTCTTCATGTGTTAAATGGAATGGATAAAATATTGTGGTGTCAACACTAGGAATCTAACACTAGCCTTTTCGGATATAATATGTATGCAGTTGCATGGAACTATGTGGCTTCATTAGGAGGACTTAGTTGGCGCAATAAAAATTCTGCTTGTTTTACCTATTAAGTGAAAGCAGTTAATAAACGGTATTTTGTACAGTTACCATCGTATTTATGGTTATTTGACTGCTTTGTCTGAGTATGGTAAGATAACAATTGAATAAATTGTTATTTAGCCATTTTTCGGAGAAATTTCTAACAGTGGGTAATGTTGAGACAAATCAATGAATGATAAAATATTGGTAGCAGAAATATTCAAACATTTTACTAAAAAAGTATTTTTGCTACGTTTTGTTTTTGACTATTATATTAAGATTGTTTGTTTTTAAATCACAGGATCTCCTTTTAAATCATCAATCTTAAACACTAATAATAAACTATCTTCTACAGTATAACATAGTTTCCTTATTAATATATATCAAGAGGAGAGAAATAATAAAGCACCGGTCAAATTTTATCCCTGGTACTCATTTTTGACCCAGTATACAACTAAGCATAAAGTATATCCTATCGTCGTTTGGATAAATAAAATCTATCTTAATTTTCAATGCAACGAGTCACTAGTTGAGAACCGCAACTTTGCTAACTATATACATAGACGGTGTTTCTAAATCAGAAAAGAATAAAAGTGATTATGTATTCAAGTTATAATAAATAGTTTAAATATCAAAACCACTATTACAAACGGAAAAAGTTTGGAGAAAGATGTACCAGCTCAGGCTCTGTTCACGTCGCCTCACGTCATCTGGGTCAGATTGTGTGGCTTTCTTAACATGGACATTAAAACATGCAGATTTTGAAACTACTGGTGTAGTGTTAAGGAATACCGGCTAACTCAAATTATTGTAAATTAGGGCAAAAGTTACTCATGAAGTACACTTAATAAAGAAATTTAATAATAAACACAGATACAAACATGAATTACATTTGACAAAAAAACTAAAAGAATTAAAATTAAAGAAAACTCGGGGAAAGGGGAAAAGTCATGTTTATGGTTTCACATCAGAACTTGAACTGAGTCTCGGTGGTGAGGACTTAGGTGGCACCACAGGGCATCGGTTGATTGCTACACTGGGCCATATTGCGTGATAATTGTGGATCATATGACATTTTTAAGAATACAAAATTCTTTGTTCATTAAAATTCCTTGATGTTCCTAGGATCCTTATCAAAAATCAGGAATATTACCAAAAATGACAATATTAGGTAATTAAATAACTACAAAGAGACCGCTAAAAAGTGGTTTGACATGCAAAGGCTTTTAATTTAGTGTTAATGCTTAGTATTATAACCTTCTGAATGACGAAAATGATTATCATGAACTACTTTTATCAAACTTATATATTAAATTTTTTTTTGAGAGTCTCTTTCAATTTTTTTGTTTATATTTTCCTCTTCTTTTGCAACACGCGTGTAATTACCTATTTGTATGCATAGCTAGGTCAGATAAAACTCTTTCCAAGTTAATTTCTTTAAAAAAATAAAACAAGCCTGGAACTGGTGTGACATACACGTTTCAGTAACGTAAATCCTGGCAATTTTGCCACCCACAGAACTTAAACTGTTTTTATATGTTTGTAAACTTGAGATAGTTGAGAGAGAAAAAATCGTGACATAAACGAACTAGCTCGCGTAAGACATAAAGTATTTTCCGATACTACGACAGGAAATTTCTTTTTTTTTTTTGGTTAATGTATTTTATATGTAGTAATTTTTTTAGATGATTTCGTGCCCTTGTATATTTTCTTAGATCACGTATAAGAGTTTCTATTTTCATTTTTAAAAGAATAATATAAAACTTTTATAATAGTGCTAGTATTTTTTTTTAAATCGTACTAATAATTTTTATTTATATTCTTGTATTTTACGTGTAATTGGTTTTAGAAGATAGCTTTAAGCGTGGTTAAAACGGTTTTGTTTTGGTTTTAAAAGTTTTGTTATGAATTTATATTCTTGTTTATTGATAAAAAAAATATTTTTTCTTTGGTACTGCAATTAAAATGTAATTTTATGTGTTTCTGATTTTCGAGCGATAACAGTTGCTAAGTGAGTATATCCATTGTAAGAAATTTAAATCGTGTGAATGGGCTATATATGTGTATGTATGTATTAAGAATAAGAATTTAGATAGAAGAACAATATATAAAGATTTGTCAGCGTGTTTTATTTATAACATAAAACACTTTAACAAATCTTTATATATTGTTCGTCTATCTAAATTCTTATTCTTAATTTATTATTAAATACGAAACGAAACGCGTTTTCGCAATTAAGAACTCACATCTTGCATTTTAATTCAAGAATGTTCAAAAGTTTAAATTCAAGAATTTCAGAATTAACATTTTAAGTTTTTTTCCCGTAATCAAGCGTGAAAACCGGAGAAATTCTTTGACTTTGAACGAGTTTTAAGAAATAACGGGCACAGACAGTAAGTTTCTCATACAGAACTTGAATTTGAGCGTTGTTCTTCGGTAAATAAGTTTTTGTTATGCTTCGTGTAAGAAGGAAAAATGCCTACCAACACGTGTCTGAGTTTGTCCGAGGTTGAATTGTGGCTTACCGTGATTGCGGTTTATCATATCGTATTGCTGCTTGCGTTGGTCGAGATCCCATGACTGTTAGCAGAATATGGAATTGATGGGTTCATGACAGTCCTATAGATCGCCGTGCAGGATTTCAGTGACCCGCCATTATTAACAGCCGAAAAGACAGACATGTGATCCACATGAACTTAAGAAATCGTACAGCTACGTCACGAATCCTGTTATATTAAGTTATATTAAAGCAATTTTCAGGGTTGGTGTGTACAGCAAACAGGAGGTGGTTGCCTCCAAATAAAAATATATAGCTCTTGTAATTTTACGTAATATTAAAAAAATAATGGAAAAAATGTTGTAAATAGCTTATAAAAAATCCATTAATGTTAAAAGACTGACATTTTATAGCTTTCAATGAACATACAAAAAAGTTCGGTAATTTTGTGAACCCCTTGGGTAATAATATTGGTAAAATTAACAATAAAATATGGTTTTATAACATGTGATAAAATTTGGTAAATGTAAAATTGGTAAGTTTTATCATGATACCTTAAAACATGGCATAAAACCATTTATTCTCTTAAATTAACCCTTCAGTTTTGTATTTTTTACTAAATGTGCGGTAATATAAACTATAATTTTGAAAACCTGAAGTTCTGGTAATCCGTTACCTTACGAAAGGAAAAATTGCCAAATAAATGGTTTAAACCCAGTATATTTTGGCTATATAAATCAGAATTATGTTTTTTTTCCAAATATGTCATTAACATACAGTATAGTAATTTTATCCCGGTTTTTTTTTCCGTGTGATTTTTCAAGTTTTGGAATACGAGCATATCGTATTCGTGCTCAAACGGATTCGGTTTTATCATTTTTGATTTTATCGAATATTTATCATGATTAAAACTGAGAGTGTTTCACATGATGAAAATTATCCTCAACGAAATCGTTGATGACAAAAGTAAGCGCAATTGTATCTTCCTCTTTCTCCAAAAATTGCTAAAAAATCCTCGTGTGATATAGAGATCACAGTTGCCCGAAATATCAGCAACTGTTTCTCTCCGCTGAGAGGAAAATTGCCCATAAATAAGAACAACTGATACCTGGACCAATCAGATCATTTGCTTTTTATGACGTTTTTGGTGATGACATTTACAAATGTAAATAAAAATGGCGGCGACGTTGCTGAGGAGGATGATTGGATATAAATTTGAGTTAATACATTAAATTAATAAAGTTAATACATAAAATTAAACGGATATCAATTCTAGAGCGTCTGTGATTAACTTTTCTTTCATTTACAAACATCGTTGAGAAAATGTACGATAATAGCATAACATGAATAAATAATAATATTAGCCAAAAGTTACGATAAGTAACAAAAAATGGTAACCCTATTACAAGCAATCGTTTGGGCGACTAATGAGAAACACTATTGGCTACTCTGAATTGCGAAATTGCCTTTAGAGTTGAGGATAGAGTGACGGTTACGATTACGGTTGCTCTTATTTTTCTCTCGTGTAATATCCGTATAAAGTATCTTTTTTTATCCGTATATTGAGAGTCAAAATTCAAAATCATGAAAAATTAGAAACAAATAACGCCTATATTGGTCAGTTATGTTAATCATTTCACCCTTTAAGATGTTCTTTTACTTCCTGGAGACGTAAAAAGCCCGATCTACCAACTTTCAGAAATCCGTAATAAGAACAAAAACACACATAACAATAACAAAATTCATGCTATTTCACTATTTAATTCTATATAGCTATATATGTACCAAATAAGAGTAAAATTATGCATGAATTTACTAGTAAATAAAAAATTATCGTCACTGAATGATTACTTTTTTCGAATGTGCTCTGCATACAGCAAATTATGATAATTCGTGGTATTTAAAGAAAAAAAATTCTTTTAACAGATTACTGCAAAATTCTCAAAAACAGCAATTTTAATTACTCAACCGTAACACCGTTATATTCACTACGAAATATACTGAATAATCATAATTACCGATAAATCATAATACACTGATAGAATTTTTATTCTAAAATTATGGTAAAACAAACGGCAGCAGTCTGTCCATCAAATTAACCGCAAGTTTTACGGTAAAGAAATTTTTTTACCTGTATTTGAAACCGTTTACAACTAGTATGGTTATTAAACCATGAATACAAAACTATACGGTTTTTGAAAAATTTGAAACTAGCATAGTTTCAAAACTGAAATAAGGAAATTTAACCGGAGCTAGGAGATACGTAGGTATGTGTTGAAAGGAATAGAGGATATATTGTGATGTTAACACTGGGACTAGTGGTAGCCCCAGTTCTGACGATCATGAGACTGACAGATAAGCCCCCTGGTTCGAACGTTATTAGGTGGTTTCATTAGCTGGGTTTAGTTGGTGTGATAAAATTATGGTAGTTTATCTGTATTATGTGAAAGCAGTTAATGATACTTTTTCTTTCAAAGTTAACAGTTGAGTGCAGTCTCATTTATGGTTACTTGACTGTTTTGTTTGAATATGATAATATAACAAATAAATTATTATTTAAAAATTTTTTCCGAGAGATTTCTATCGGTGTAGTTGGCACCTTTGATTCAATATGCATCCACGAGTTTGGAATTCGAGCTCTAATATTCGGGTTCAAAACGATAGGCTATTATCACTTTTGAATTTATTTTCTATTCTGGCTGTTAAAACTGAGAGTAGGTATTTCTTTTAAACAGAATATAAGAACTCGAATTACAGAAATGTGAAATACGAGAAATAAACAACACATTTATTGCGCAGTTGTGTTTACCTTTTTGAATTTAATTAGTATTTCAACATGTTCTTACACTCCCCTGTTGAGGTATAAAGTATACATATAATTACAAAATACTTCTTTCCAAGGTTACGATTAAATGCCAACTCTAATTCTCAATCAACATAATTATATTAAAAGAGGAGTGAGTGTTGTGTTGAATTTCTAATTAGAAAAAGATAGAATGATGGATAGTAGATTCTTTGAAAAGTATCGGAGTAACATAGCAAAATTGATAACTGCTTCATTAGTTTTTTCTCCTTTATGACAAAATGTTTTCAGTGTTTATCGGTTAACATAAGCATTTCGTTAAACAGTTTTGTCCTGTAAAATGTTCCCTATATAAGCAAAAATGTAATGTAAAAATAAGCTTTTCCATCTTCTTTTGTTTTTTCAAAATTAAGATAAAACAATTCTAAGAGAGAGTGAATTAGGATTTAAAGACTTTGGAGGTAAAACAATTTATGTCCATGAAAGCTAATTCAAAGAAAAACGAATTTCAAGGTTAGTGAATTTTCAGTAGCAAGCATTTGATTAAAATCATAAAAACAAAAATATATGAGAATTTCACATGCATTTATTTGCCTTCTCTAAAAATTAAAATTCTTTTAAGCTGGGAAAAATAGTTTGAAAATCGTATTGGACAAGAACCATTTTTACCTAAAACTTCCTCCCCAATCAATACTTCCACCCGAATATTCCCATCGTCTTCTTCACTATACTTATCTTAGTTCTTCTTGTCTGCGCGTGAACAGGGGCTATTTCTCATTTGCCTAGTCAATCTTCACTGTGTAATAACTCTCAGAGAGAACCAATCTTCAACGTTATTGCTTTCTCAAATCTTAGTAATCGTCAAGTACAACAGATGGCTATCCAATCGTCATTTTTGTGAAATATTAACATACGCCCTTCTCCTCTCTTTTATTTTAAAATCGTCTTGATAATTATATTTTTGCTAATTGTACAGCACATAGTCCGTTTAGCTGATGTCAAAATACTTGTTGTGTATGTTTGTGGTTCACGGAGTTCTGTCAAAGGTTTGAGTTTTCACTGATTCATTCGATACTGAATTTATGATCCGTAAACGTTTTCTTATCATATTTCATTAAAAAGTGTTTTGGAAGTTTTCTTAAACAACGATTATTTTCTTAAAGATTTATTATTTTAAAAAAAGAAAAATATAATGACGAAATATAATATATCATCTTCATACATTAATATTATAAAAAAGAAGGTGTATCATTTGTTATAATTAAATAAATTTCTTAAAATGGATTGTTTTTTTGGTTGAAATATATCATTATGATTATTATTTAATTTTATAGGAGTAAAAAAAAATGCTCATAGATTAACGGTGGTGCCATATTCCATATAGTTATTATTATAATACAAAATAATATGGTATTAAAAGATCATTAGTATAATCAACATTTCTTATAAGTACTTGATCTTTGCGGAAATTATAAATTACGCGTCATAAATTATTTAACACCATCTTAAAGAGATTTAAATTACCTACCAGATATACATCATAAATATTGATTCAAATTAGAATTAAATGTAACTCCTTAAATAGAGCTTCTAGAATTTGTGCATAGTTTAAGAACATTAATAGTAAAAGTCAAATTCTTGTTCGATTAATTGGAAGATGCGGGTATAATAGAATTATTCTTTTTAGCTGTTGCCTTCACAAAGCCTGTGTTATCACTGTTTATTTTACAGTTCGTAGGGGAAAAAGAAAATTTTCTGTTCTTGATAATTTTTTCTTATGAAGTTCTGATTTTATTAAAATTCAAATGTATTAGTTAAAATATATGTCAGAAGTACATACATATTAAAATTATGTAAAATACATTCATGAACATGTTTCGAAGCCAGATAAAAACTACCAATATCCGTAGTTTCTATTTATAAGCAATGGCGGGGATTATATACAGCACCAAAACTTACTAACGGATTTGATACACTTTGTGCTTGATGATTTAGCTTAATTAAATAGTAGTAATTAAAAAATATATCTAAGGTTTTCCTTATTAGTTAGTGAAATTGCATCGGTGTACTCGCACCACATCCATATGGAGCTTATTCGGGGAGAGTCGCCTTTTTTTTTCTTTCGTTTTTCTGTTTTCTGTACACGATTGTAATTCTTTAAGTTATACTCTTACATTAAGAAGTACATGAAGACTGAAAAAATTAAAAATGGGTTCCATCTAGAGTACTGTTAAAGTATTATCATTGCTTCCGGCACATAGTTAGGAGGTAAAAAAATAATGCAAATTTTGACAACACAGGAGAAAAGTTTTATAATCGTTGAAATTTTTTAAAACAGATTTCAGATACCTTCGTATCGCTAATTTCAAATCTGCAACTTGTTTCTCTCTACAAGCTACAGTTTTTTTTAAAATTAAATTTTTAGGATATTTTTTTAGTCAAAATGTACAAGTTTAAAATAATGCCCTAATAATGCCCTAATTCTTCTAGGTGGTGATGATATGCCCTGACTTCTTTAGAAATGTTTTGTATAAAATACTTCTTGTTCAGTTAGGACACATCATCAAGATTAAAACTGCATAGAAACCTACGTCTAGAGATGTCGCCATCCGCAGCTAGAGGCAATTCCCTATCATGAATTGTTTCTCCCAGTACTTTTAAACAGGTCATAGCAAAAATGCGTCTTGAGTTGTGTACCTTCGGGACATGGGTTCCTTTGCAATTTGAATCCTGATGATGAAACCCTAAGAAGTCACAATACTTACGCGACCCCCTTTATCTGTGCAAGGTTTTAAGCTTGTACATTTCGACAAAAATAGCTTAAAAGTGTCATTTAAAAAATTATTATTATTTAAAAATGTTTTATTATTAAATTATAGTTTTATTAATTTCAGATTTGAAATCTCAACACTCGAATTCGGCAAGATTAATCATTTGTAAAAATGCAACAAAAAAGTTGCTCCCTAGTGTAATTCTTAACTAAAAGACATTCTTACGCACTTTCAGTGTTTTTCAAGCCGTTTCTTAATTACGTCCTTACGGGACATTTTTTCTGTTTTCGATACTGATTTCCTACAAGTTTGATTGAAATTTCAACGAAGTATATTTGTTAAAAAATATATTAGAATTACACACAGTTATATTAATGAAAGGTGGGAAAATTAGTAAACACGTTCAAAAGATAAGCAAATTAGCGGTTTGCTTATTTACAGTACTGAAACAATGATCTGTAAAATGAACAATTCTTAATTAAGAGATCTAAATGTAGGCAAATAAGTCTTAAGTATCGAAATTTTTCTTATCCAACTTCATGACAACGTTTTGTATAGAATGCCTAGTCATTGTATAGAATGTCTAGTCATTGTATAGAATGCCTAGTCATTGTATAGAATGCCTAGTCATTGTATAGAAAGACTAGTCATTGTATAGAAAGACTAATCATTGTATAGAATGCCTAGTCATTGTATAGAATGCCTAGTCATTGTATAGAATGCCTAGTCATTGTATAGAATGCCTAGAATGCTTAGATTAGTGTGTATGTGTTCATATGTATTTCGCAGTTCAATACCGAAAACAGTGATTGTCGATTTTTATCGGTGAACCATGACACATTCATAATAGTTTTTTTTAATGTCTGATGTTTTTGTTATGTCTGATATGATATTAATTTATTCTTCGATACTTTAATATTCGATTAAGATATATCAGGAATCAGTTGTGGTAATACCGGGTAAGTGTGTAAAGGATATAATAACCGGTATTCTCTACACTAAGAATTTTAAGAGTAAAATCATTGCCTAGAATAGAGTTGCTCAATATTCCTTACATTGATCTTTTTAAAGGTTTAATGCAATTGCTCGGTATACATTTGCCTGGTATTCCCTAAACTGTTTTTATTTTTAAAGTTTAAATGCCGCTGCTCGGTTTCCGGTATTCCTTTTACTGATATTTTTATGGTAAAGAGTAATTTCCAGATATACACACGTTTGCTATTTCCAAATATGATGTTTTTCTAATATGATGTTATGGGATAAAAATTAAGGCATCAATAATGAAATTTATATCAAATTCCTTATAATAAATATTTCGGGAATTCACCAAAGCGACTCTTTAATTGTTGACATACAACAATTAAAGTCGACATACTCCAGGTTTCAGCTTTTCATGGCTACATATTTGCAGCAAATTTAAAATATGAAATAAAAATATCAATAGTTACATAGATATAGCAATTATAAATAATTAGCTATGTAAAATAAATAGTATATTTAATTATTATTTGTTAGAGTTAATAGAAACTTAGCATTTTTTTGTATAATATTCGTAATTTAATAAAACAAAAATGTTATATGTAATAAACATTTTTACATCATTATTAGATAAAGTAGAATTTATTGTCCATCTGAGTTCGAATTCTATAGGACAGATAATACTACCTGATTATCTTACCAATAGGCGTCCCACATGACAGTTACCATGAAAATGGCTGTCATAGAGTTATCAGCGATGACGAGTCAAGGTGGAACGAAATATAAGCTATTATGTTACGGATTACTTAAAGAGCACACATAGAAAAGAATTACCATACTATACGGTAAAGAGATTTCTGGTAAAAAAAAGAACATATAAATATAATTAATAAAAAATGAACAATATTTAAACCATTCATTTGCTAATTTCTCTGTTAAAATAGTAACGGTTATCCAGAAATTCTGGTTTTCAAAATAACAGTTCTCATTATCACTTCTTTAGTAAAAAACACTATACTGAAAAGTAAATATAATAAATTAAATGGTTTTTCTGCCATTCTCTAAGGCAGTGTTTCCCAAACTTATGACTTTTGTGTACCCTTTCTAAATTTTTCGTAACGCTGTGTACCACTAATAAAAAAAATGAATGTATTTTTTACTATAAAAAATTGCACAAAATTTGAAAATTACAACTGGCTGTTGACACCACTAATTATTAACTGTTAACTCTGCAAAAAATAGCCAATAGAAAAATGCGTAATCGTAAATTCTTATGGCTAGCTTTGCTTTTAGATAAAAATTTTTGAAATTTTCGTTTTTTGCAAGATTTTTCGCATAAGAAAGCGTACCCCCGCTAAACTGTTCTCGTACCCCTGGCGGTACGCATACCACACTTTGGGAAACACTGCAAGGTATCATTAAGAAATTCCACATTTAATAATTTTCCCCATTTACCATGTTTCCATATAAATTATTATACAACTGTTAATTTTACCAAATTCATTACCAAAATGCTTTGGTGAGGACTAATAAGATTTTTCGCGTTCCCATAGAGTCAACAACATGGTAAATATTAATATATACTGGCTTTTTTTCTCGGTGCATGTATCCCAATTTTTAAAAATACAGAATAACGAACGATCTTATAGTAAAATTATTTTCCAACTTCTGGTTAGAGAATTATTACTCGAAAGAAAAAATTCCAGTTAGTAGTAATTATAAATATTGTTAATCAATAATGTTGTTAATAATTTAAATTTTTGTTGTTTGTAACTTATTTCCAAAGCTCAAAATAACTGTGCTTTTTAGTTTTCCCATAGAGCCTGAAATATGGTTAAATTTTACAATATTCTAGTAGTTTAGACCATATTTTATTTTCTCTGCGAAAACGAATTCACCGTTTTTAAATCATTTATAAAATAAATAAATGCATAATGTCAATTCCTGAAATATTGTGAAGTATGATCCATGCCCATTTTAAACTATTTCAGAGACGAATAACATTTTTTAGAGATTGTTATAAAATGTTCGTTATTATTTAATATTGATTATAAAGCAAAAGTATGATATGCGTTCTTCTCTAACCGCAAGCGTGGTAAGTCAAAATATTAAAAATACAGGATTTCTAAAAACAGAAACCATAAAATAAGTAACCGTGTTGACATTGGAATGTTGAAGTTGCTGGTTTAAATGATACATTGAAACCTTATTTTTCGACTATTACATCAACCACACAGCGAGAGGTAAATTAAATCAGATTTTTACCCTTCAAATTAATTCAAAATTTTTTATATAAGACCGAAGTATGAAAGGAAACACATAAATAGCTTCACGTGTGTTATGTATAAGCTAATTAATAGAGCAATTCTGTAGACATATGAAATAAAGTATTTAAGGAAATAAACATCTGAAATTCTGTTCCTATTCATGAAAAATTAATTTGATTATTATTAAAATGTTGACGCTCAAGGTAAAATCTGATTAAGTCGTGTTCGAAAATTTATTTAAGTTTGAAATGAGCATGGCATAACAATGCCATTTTTTTTGGAGTATAAATGGTTGACTAAAGTTAGGGGATAATTTCGCGATTCTACAAAAATAGAAGCATTTTTTTTTTTTCGTTTAAGAAATTTCATACACGTTTCGTTGATGTAGAGAAATACAATAGAACGCAATAAATTTTTCTGCCTGTGTTTTATCATAAGTAAAGAATCAGTTGATAGCGCTATTTTGTTCATAGACTGAAACGATAATTGATAAAAATATGGACACAAAATAGCATTGCTCAAAATTATTTTCATCCATAAAAAATTAAGGAAAATGTGATCAAAATGTTAACGCTCAAGGTGAAAGTTAACGCTTGATTTTGCTGCGTTTTTAAACTTATTTGAGATTGAGATGAATATAGTCTTATGCGAACAGATAATTTATTTTGAAGTATATATGGCTGATTAAAATTAGGAGATAAATATACAATGCTTAATATAAAAACAGAAGAATTTATTCACTTTATATTTAAATAAAAAGTAAGGGAAGACGTTGTTTTGTGTATAAAAATTAAATTTTGTTTTACTGCGTAAAATCGATCGAACTTAGAAATTTGAAATTTCTAAGGTGTATTGAAAAATGTACAGGAATTACGATTAAATAAAAAACTTAATATTTGATAAATTGTTCAAGAATTATTAACTTTTGAAATTGTTGGAAAAATACATTACAGGCTACCAGCTGCAGAAATGCAACAACACTGTTGAAATTTGTCATAATGAAAAGGCCACATTTGTTTATGAATTTAACGCAGAGTTTTTTTTTTCAAAGTTCCAAATTGTTTAAAAGTTATTGCAATTTTAAGTGCTCTTTTAAACTTTTTTTCTCCTTTCATAGGTTGCATTTTATTTTTCTGCTTAAAATCTATAAAACTTATGAACTTGAAACAAAGAACGTTGGTTGAAAAATGAACAATGAGTTCTATGGAATAAAAAAAAATACGGTTCGATTATAAGTTTGAGAGTTATTAACTGTTAAGCTTGGAATAGAAAAAGCATTTTTCTTTTGTCCATTTACTGTTCACTGATATGCAACTACACAGCTGAAATTTGACATGCTGATAGGATCATTCTGTCTTAAAATTATAATGAGTTCCTTTTTTTTCAAAATTCCTGTTTGTCTTATTCTGAGTTATTGGAGATTTAAGTGCTTTTCCGTAATTGTTTTATCTACTTAGTTTTAAATATTGATTGTTTATTCATTTTTGTGGAGAAAAAATTGTGCATGAGATCTTCATTGTGCACGAGATCTTTATTTTGTTATTTCACACAGCCTATGTTCGGTTCAATCAAAGGTAGCAAAGAGAGAGATTGTATGTTATTAGATATAAATCTCAAAATTCAGAGTGTAATTTTCGAAAATAAAAAAAAATAATAATTGTATATTTTGATACCAGAATGTTCTGCGTTTCTGTGAAAAATATTGACGTTTAAGAAGAAATAAACGATGATGAATGAGAATCGATTACGGTAGTTGTCGAGTGAAACCTCTTAGTTCTTTAATAAGTTATACGTTTTGTTAAAATAGAGGAATAAAACAGAACATGATAAGTTTTCTTGTCTGTGTTTTATCTATTGTTGACTTATCAATGCTGATAAGCCTATTTCAAGACAGAGGAATGCGCTTTTTTTGTTTTCTAGTTTTGCCATTAATGGCCAATAATTCGATTTCTGCCACACAACCCGTTTTACAGAGAGAGGGCGCATTCACACACCATCCATCCATCCGCAGATCGTAATTTTGACCTGAACCAGAGCACAATCAGTTTCCGATCCAGGTTTCAATTTCCGACCAGGTACCCGCTGAGGTATTGATTTGTTATGGGAACTTGGAGTACTTTGTGATCCTGACAGATTTAGCAACCTCTAGTCATAATTTTGTGCAGAGGGAGTCTTCGGCCGAAGGCATCAAGCCTACGACCTCTTGGAACCCCAACACCCTACCAACCAGGCTATACTAGCTGCGTGCTTTATCTTAAGCAATGAATCATTTAAAAGTGAACAATTTGTTGATAGACTGAAAAATATTTGATCTGAATATGAGTACAAAATATTATTGCTAAAAATGATTTAAAATGATAAAAAAATTTAGTGAGTTGTTTTATTTTATTTTATAGCCGTCGTTGAACAACTGACCCAATTCTGAGTTTACGACTACCAATGCTCAACTCCGTAGCCTTGTAATTTTGAACCCAATTCAGAAGACCAAGGAACTTTGGGATCTAGTATTGAGATAAATTTGCCTTTTTGGAGGACTTTTTGTTGGAACTAACCTGCATTTGCGTTACAAAAAGAGGAAAACCACGAAAGGTTAACCTGATAGCAAAAGGAATCTAACCCAAGATCCGTCTACCCTGAGGATATTCTTACGTTAGAACTGTGGTTGGTGCAAGGTGGGTGAGGAATTACATTTCTAGCCATTGCTGGGATTCGAATCCGGGTCATCTTATTGGGTGGCGAGCGCTCTATCCCCTTAACCACCACGACCTTAAGTGAATTGTTTATTTTTTATTTTTTTATTTTATAACCGTCGTTGAACAGCCGATCCAATTTTATGGGCTTTACGACTACTAATGTTAAACTCCGTAGCCTAGTAATTTTGAACCCAATTCAGAAAACAAGGGAACTTCTGGATCGAGTATTGGGAGACATTTGCCTTCGTGGAGGACTTTTTTATGGAGCTAACCCGCATTTGCGTTACATGGAGAGGAAGACCACGAGAACCTCCCACGGTTAGCCTGACGACAAGGGGACTCTCACCCATGATCCGTCAACGATTGAGGATATTTCACGTCAGCACTGTGGTCGGTGCAAGCCGGATGCGGAATTCGTATCGACTGGGATTCGAACCCGGTTCGCTTTATTGGAAGGCGAACGCTCTATCCCCTGAATTGTTATCAGAGTTAACATTTTGAACGCTCAAGAAAGTCCCTGTCTATGCCGCGTTGCTAAATTAATTTTCGTTTCAAAAAAATAAACAGTGCCATATGCTAGAAAATATTTTGTTTTAAAGTATATATGACTGATTAAAATTACGAATTTTTTGTTCGATTCTTGTTGATAGAAAAATAAGGGAGCCAAACAAAATTGCTACTAATTATTTCTAATTTTGAAATATAAATTAATTTGTGATCAAAATTTCAACGATTATTGTATTTATAAAACGGACGTGACCTTTTTCATGTTAATGAAAATATATTTTGATGACATATTTTGATATATTTACGATAATTATAATAAATACTTGTTTCTTTTTCTTTTAAAGATGTTTGCGCAAGTTTATGAAGCATATAATAAACCAAAGAAAAATTCTGTCTGCATTTTGCAGTAAGCAATCTATCTGTTCAGAATGCATTTTATGATACCGTGATGAAAAAAAAAGTACAGTAAAATAGGGAAAACTATTTTAAATGTTAATTATAAACTTTATTCATATACAATTTATTTTATGAAAATGCTAACAGCACATTAAAACCTCATTCCACCATTGTCCTACTTTAAACTTGGTTTCTACTTATAACTTACTCTTAGATTTGGTTCACTGACCGATTAAATGCTTACAATTATTTTATTTTGAAATTTAAATATTTATTCTCAATATGAGTTTGGTGATATATATTTATGATGCTTACGATAGAAATAAAATGAAATTATGTTCTTCTAAAGAAATCTATGTTTTGTTAAAATTAAAGGAAAAACAAAATAAATTCTTCTTGTAATAATTAAACATATTATAGACGACTAAAAATGCAGGGAAAATCAAGACACTCAGACTGAAAAAGAAAACGAAAAAAAGAAGAGTTACTTTTTATTAAAAAATTAATTTTCTCGTGAAATACCAGTCAAGTTTTGAAAAAAATCAATTGTTTTTTCATTTTTATTCGCTCAAGGTGAAACACCAGTTAATTTTTTTAAAAAGAAATATCAATAGTTTTATTGTTAATTGTTCCAAATTAAGCTGCTCTTCGCTCGTAAAAAATTAAAATATATCAAATTTTCTACTGTTTTGTTAGAATTTCCTGGCAGCGACGTCAGTTTTTTTATTTTTGTTTAATAGTTTTGTCACATAATACATTTGATTGAGAAATAAATATTTTTAAATCTAGTGGGTAGTAGTTAATTTTTAGGATATGTGAGAAAAATACTATTGAAAGCATTATTTTTTTTTAAATAAAGAAAATTTGTGTAAGGTTATAATATTATGGAGCATTAAGGGGGGCATTGTTTTGATGAAACGTCACTTTTAATTTGACGAAACTTCTTTCTTACGCAAGATCATACCAAAGACGACTTTTTCAGTTTCGCGGTGCAATCAAATTTTCGAAAACTTCAGTGCGGTATTCCACCTTTAGTGATTTATCGTCAAAAAGTTAATACGCACGATAACTCGTTCTTACAATCTGTTTCTAAATTTATTTGAGTGAAGCGAATGTCCCCTCACAATTACACGAAAAAAAATATCTTGAATGTAGGGTTTTATGAGGTTAAGTTCTTGAATACACGGTCAATAAAAGCTCCGTTCTATATTTATGACACAAGGAATAAAAATAGATATATTTTATTTTTCTGAATGAATTCATGTGTGTTAGTAAAAAAGTTGAAACATGGAATGAAACACAATTAGTTTCTTCTCAAATTTACTGCTGGCAATAAATTTTCCATTTCTATAGTCTAGCGGGGGATTAATATTTGAGTAAAACAAGTAATGCAATGAATAACGATAAATTTTTTATTACTTATGTAACTGTATAAAAAGTTAGGTAACTGTATAAAAACTTATGTAATTTATTAAAAAAGAAAAAAAAAAGAAACTCATAAGAAATCATGTCATGTATTAACGAAGAATTTTGAAAATTTTTCGCAAGTACATGACATCAGTTCTCCCTTCTCGCTTTAAATGTTTCTGTTTGTGTTTTGCAATTTTTAGTTGGTTTAAGTTTTGTTTATGAATCAATTACATTCCTTTTCTTTACTTCGGCTAAATTATGATTTTTTATTAATTCATATGTAACACATTAAAAAACAAATTTAGCAACGGACAAGATTAAATGGCTTACATTTATTTACTATTATTTGATATTTGTAACATATAAAATAATAATAGTTACATAAAATCCTTTCTCCTTTTTAAATAAGAGATCCAAAAATTTCTAGGTTTAAGCAGAGTAAGTATTGAATTACACGAATAAAAAGAGGTCTCAGCATAAAAAGCTGCAAATAGTTTACAGAGTAAATTTGGCTTATTAAAAAAATCATTCATGTAATCCTGTTAATTAGACTTTATGTAAGTATGGATTATTTTAGCGAAATGCGCAATCAGTGAATTATTTTTTGGCGTCACATTTAACATAGCATTATTAACACGATTTGATTTGTTTTTAAAGATATTGACTTGTGCTAACTTTTCACGTTACATATAAATTTTTTTATCAATTGAAAGGAAAAAAGAATAAAAAAATATTGAAAGGATTAAAAAAATAATAAAGGCTTCATCAAAAAAAAAAGTTTAGCTAATTTGCACATTAAAGATCAAATGACAATATCTTTCAAAACATAGTTAGCTGCTTCTTAATCTAATTAAAATATTAAATCTTATTAAAGGTCATTTTAGAAAAAAATAAGTTAATTAAGAAATGCATTCATTTTTTTGGAATTTTGTTTTAGTGTAGCACAGATATTTTTTTTATAAATTTTCTTTATTTTGCCAGATAAGTCTTATTTTACGAACAAGAGTCATTTGTACTTTAGTATCGCCTTTATTAATAACTATTTTGTTTTTATGGTAGATACTGGATTGTTTTTAAGCTCTTGAATTGGCCTACTCTTTTCTTTTTATATATCACCCAAGCGTTTTTTATACATTCTCTCTCTTTCTTTTGAAATTTATAACCTTTTTTTTTTAATTTAGAATATATATATATATATATATATATATATATATATATATATATATATATATATATATATATATATATATATATATATATATATATATATATATATATATATATATATATACATATATATATATATATATATATATATATATATACATACATATATATATATATATATATATATATATATATATATATATATATATATATATATATATACATACATATATATATATATATATATATATATATATATATATATATATATATATATATATATATATATATATATATATATAGCACAAAAAAACAAAGAGAAAAAAAAGAAAAACGAAGAAAATTAATAAGTTATATTAACTGCGCATAAGCTGCAAGTATATAGAACTCATAAAATAAGCTAAAAAATTGAGAAAAAATGGAGGGAGAAAAAATATTAAAAATCTGGAAAACAAAATAAAGAAAGGATATAATCTCTTCATCAGCTCACACGATTATATCCGCAAAAAGGAGTGCTTTCTAATATTGTATCAATATAGCCAAAGCAAAATATATCAATACAATAGTGTGAGGAGCACTCAAAAAAATTGAAACGAAATTAGAACACATTAAGTAAAAATTAAACAAATATAACAAGCAAAAAACAGAAAATAAAATGTAAAGAAATTATAGAACAGTACACGAGAGGAAATCTGCATAGTGAGGAGCGAATTTAAATGAACTTACTCGTACCGGCATCTTTCAAGAATGATTTAAAATATTTACGTGTTAGCTGATGAAGAGATTATATCCTTTCTTTATTTTGTTTTCCTGATTTTAATATTTTTTCCCTCCATTTTTTCTCAATTTTTTAGCTTATATATATATATATATATATATATATATATATATTGTTAAATCTATTGAGGTTTTGAGAAGGAACTTTATTATATGTGTGGTTGATAAAGCTTCAAATAATTTTGGCTTTATTTGCAAAAAGTTTTTTAAACAATTAATTGGTATTGAATATGATAACAATGATACTTTCATTAGGATTAACTACCCTAAGAAAGAAATTGACAATAGAATTTTGGCTTTTTATAAAAAAATTGGGTTAAAACCAAATAGTTTAAAATTTCCATATCTATTCCCGACCATTAAATTTCATAATACACCTGTTAAATTTAGATTTGTTACATGTTGCACAGGATGTTATAATTCTGTTTTTGGTAAACGTTTTTTTAAATATTTAAACATTATTTTAAACAAAATCATTTCTAGGGATAGACATTTTATTATTATTAACAACCAAGTAGTTATTAAATATTTAAATAACAATTATAATATAGTAATTAACAATAGTAGTAATTATAGTAATAAACAATTATAGTAATAGTAATATTCTTACCTGTGATTTCGAAAATCTTTTTACTAGTATTCCACACAATAATTTAAAAAACATCTGTCTTGAAATTTTTGATAATTATTTGATTAATGAGGGTATTAACAAGGATGATTGGATTAATTTATGCAATGTCAACATTTTTGAAAATTATCTTTTTAATGGTATAAGTTTTTATAGACAAGTTAAGGGTATTGCTATGGGTAATAGTTATTCAAGTGCATTTGCCAATATTTTTCTTCATTTTTATGAACATAAATTTTTACAGAATAATTCTTTGAAGGGTTTTAGGTTTATTGATGATTTAATCATTTTTGATTGTTGTGATTTTAATTTGATTAATAACATTTATCCTGATGAATTGAATTTAATAAAAACCAACTCACATGACTCTCATGCTTATTTTTTGGATCTCGATTTAAGAATTTCTAATAATAATATTTTCATAGGGGTTTATGATAAAAGGAAAGATTTTAATTTTAATGTTATTAGCCTTACTCATTTTTATTCCAACCTTTATTATAAAATTTTCAAAAATATTGTTTTTGGTCAAATTTTAAGATTTAAATTCATTTGCAACAACCGTTCAGATTTTTTAACAGCTATTGAGGATCTGAAAAAAAGTTTGGAGAAAAATAAATTTCCTTTCAATTTCAATAATTTTAATGTTCTGATTCAAGATATTCTAAGCAAATGTTATTAATTGGCCGATATTGAAGCCCGCCTAAGCAGGCCTAGGCGGTGAATAATCTGGATTTCTTTTTCAAATTTTTGAAGGGTTTTTTATAGACGGCAGCACTTGAATGCTAATGCTATTGCTATTTAGTGTGTTTATTTACATCTAGGTGTCAGCACTTTTTTCTTTGGATTCTGATGTGGAATATTTAAGGGTTTTTCATTTTAATAACTGTAACTGTTTACTATTACGTTGATTATTTATAGGATGCTACGGGGGGGCGTTTCATTGTTATGTATTTTTATTTCTGTAAAATGTGATTCTCTTGCAATGTGATTTTTAATTTGGTAATTATTTTTATTCTTAATTTTGCTTGTTTTATCATTGGGGGCCTCGGGGCACTGTTAGTTTTGGCTTCAGCCACTAACAACAGAAAGGCTCCTGTGTGTTTGCAGACAGTGTGTCCCCTGATGAAGTGCTGTTCTGTGGACACATAATTACAATTTACATTTTATTTTTAATTATTTTTAAGATTTTAATATGTTATTTTATATTGTTATATATATATATATATATACATATGCTGGTATCAGTGAATTAGCCAAAATAGTCTAATTATTTATATTTTACTGCAAAACTTTTAGATAAGAAGACTGTCCGTTGTCTATCTGACGAGGATATCTTGCTAAACCTTGAGCACATTTCTGAACAGTTTGCTAGACAGACGATAAAATTTTAACTTTGGGCTTGAACTTTCAATTCATGGGCATCTTCTGTTATTCCAAAAACCGAACCATTTATTGGAGGACGAACGTCGTAATATCTTCACCCTCACAGTTAAGTTGGGATGGTATTCAGGCCTAGGGAGACCCTATCACCTCCCATTCCACTCA
Source organism: Parasteatoda lunata (assembly GCA_949128135.1). Lineage (NCBI taxonomy): Eukaryota > Metazoa > Arthropoda > Arachnida > Araneae > Theridiidae > Parasteatoda > Parasteatoda lunata. The sequence goes on along the minus strand of OX421970.1, from coordinate 30,945,155 downwards.
GGGGCATCATCCCGCTATGGTTAGCTAATATGCATGATATGCCATAGATGAAACATATCGAGCTATTAAATAAATTTTAAGAAAAAGTAAGCGCAAAGATGTATCAATTGATCTTATAACACAAACAGGTAAGAAATTTAAATGTGATAGAAAACTTTTTAAAAAAATGTTTTAAAAATAGTACTGAACCAGAGAATTGGAATAATGATCAAAACATTAGAAAAAACGTTAAAACATAGAGGGAACATTAAAAACTGTAGATCCTTAAGCCTTTTATCAGTTCTTTATTAGATAAGCATAATATCATTACTGACAGAGCTGGTTTGTAATCGAATATTAATAAAAAAGCTAGATCTTTCGAAGATGTAACTTGAGGATATTTAGATAAAAAAATATGCTGGGAAGTCTTAGGTTCTAATATTGGCGGGAATAATAATTGAATATATCATGTTTAATCTAGTAATCCTGTCCAATTATTTTGGTTTTAAATTTTTAAGCTCTGCCTAACGAGAATTTTATTTCAAATTTTAAAAAAAGTAAAGGAAAAATATCTTGTTTAGAAAAATACGTTAATATTAATCATGATAACTACATGGTTTAGGTTCTACAATTTTTTCTTTAAATTTCAAACTGAAAGCGATAAATTGCAAAATCAACAAAAAGAAACAAGCTTAAAACTTTTTTATTTTGCGAGTCTTACTAATTTACTTATTCTATTCTTCGTGTTTATCACAACTACCAATTAATATTAAATAATATGAATTATCTTAATTTCACTAGCATAACAGAGAAAAAAAAAACAGTACAACTATTTCCACTTCATGGAAGCTGTTTAACATATTGTATAATATTTTTGTGAATTTTTTTTAATTTTAGTTAGCTTTTATTCAAAAAGAGTAGATTTTCTATTGTAATTTATGACAAATATTTCTCAAATAACAGTGCTAAAGTCAAAAAATGTTTATTGCTGTGAGAACAATATTCATTTTTTTTTTATCATTTGATATATAAAGTTGTTGAAGCTAAGCTGTTCGACCCAAAACCTACCACATTTAATCAAGATATTCACTGTTTAGTGTATGATATTTCTTTCCTGAAAAGTCATAATTGTTCTACTTTTTTATAAATGAATTTTTTTTTCAATAAAAATCATATTACCCGATCTATCTATCCCGGTCTTATTCCTCTTGTAGATTTAGACCAGATACACATGTTACTCTATTGAAAAGTTAGAAATATTAAAATTTCAGTAAAAAAGTAGCAGGCATTTCTATTTTATATGACAGTATAAGAAAGTTATGCATGTAATTTACATTTGATACAGTCAAGGCCGTATAGAAGTTGGGGGACAATTGTCATGGGCTTGGGACAGCTGAGGGACCGATCATAATTTCTCCTAAAAAGTATTGTGCTTATTAATCAGTTTGTTTTTAAGGGAAATAGCTGAGAATTTTATTATATATACATAAGGACTACAATTTTGCTTAAAGAGACTTCAAATATTCTACCAAAATATGAAAATGAGTTTTTTTGTTCGTTGAGGAAGGGCCCGCAATAAATTTTGTCCCGGGACCATTGAATATAGTTATCTTCTTCCTCCGCTGCACTACAGTTTTCGTGGGCCCATCCTGGACTCACATAAAGGAGGTGTAGGCAAAGCCGCGAAATATCTGGTCTTACACCCAAGAGTTATCAAAGCATACCAGAACAGATTGAATTTCTATTGAGTAAAATAATGAATCGTTATAATAAGCTGTACTAAAAGTAGTTTTTGTAATATTAATGACTAATGAACAAGGATAGTTTAAAAACAAAACAACAAAAGAAAGTAGACATAGTAAAACAAACTTATCTTCTCAAAAGCAGTGAATTAATGAACAACATTCCAATATGATAGATTCTTCTTCTTGACTAGTTAAGTGTAATTCAAAGCAAAAACAGAACTAACTTCGACACAATTGAGGTACCCGGTCTCTCCTCCCCCCCACTCGATCTAGACTCACTCTTCCCTTATATTTTGATTTCTATATGTATTGGAAACTTATAAATTAGTGTATTTTATTAATTATTTGATCGATGCATTGAATCGCGACTCTTTCACGTCTGTGTATTGGGGCATATTTACGAAACAACCGTAATTACAACTGTAACTGTTCTGAGAAATGATTAAAAAAGTTTACAATTTGTGCTGTGTAAGCAGAATCATTTATTTGTTGAGGAATGAGGTATTTTCTGTTCTTCATTTATTAACTATTATGATAAGATTAATAATATGATAAGATTGGAGCAGTATAATGATAATCTACATTTTCCGAAAAAGTGAAATTTTTATATTGTTCTGCTCATAAGCATTGTCTCCACATGGATACTTTACAGACTCCTTGAACCTGCACTAGACATACAGAAATTACCTACATGCAGAAATTACCTATAAATGTTATTACCTACATGCAAATCGAGATATTTGAAACTAAAAATGCTGTAAAAATGTAGTTTTAAACTGCTCTTTAATAATTTGGAAATGTGACTTACATTGCACCCGTCACCCAATATATTTTAAAATATAAAAATAAAAAAATAATAATATTTTCGACGAATGAATCCAAAAATGTCAAAGCAACGTGAAAAACTGATAAAATATTGTTAAATTAAAACTGACAAATGAAAACAACTGAAACAACTCGTAAATTAATCCAGAATGTTATAAAATAAATCGAAAACATCAGAATCCGTTTTCTGTAACTCGGAGACCCGAACAATGTTCTTCATTAAACTCAATTAAACAAATTTGTTTACCACCGTTTCATACCAGTAAATACCTTTAGAAACTTAGTTGAAATGCCAGTTAATGCTTTAATAGACACTTCAACACTATAACTCATGAAATTACAAGTAATATCGCTCGGATTATAAGATTAGTTTTCGATTGTGAGTCTTTTAGAAACTCTTTAATGAGGGTATATAACATTAACGTGATAAGGGGTAAGTTTAATATATTCCCCTAATCCTACGTTCGTAATGTATAGTTTACTAATTTGAATAAACCAATTTAAATTAAAATAAATGATGACAACACCAGTGCATATAATAGGAAAAATACAGTCATAAAGATTTTCTAATTTGCGTACTTTGAAAAGTTAATAAACACTTTCGCTGCGTTTATTTTATGACAAATAAGTAAACATATAAAAATAAGTTAAATAGAGATTGTTTAAAAGGTTTAGTCGAAGATTGTTCCTCCAACAAAATAAAAAGAAGCAAAGTTTGAGTGCTTTTGACAGCCGCGCGATAAACATTTAGCGTTAACATTTAATGTTAATATTTTTATTATGACCTGCTGAAAATAATTGACTGCGATGTAAAATGGATACTATTTACAAACGTTATTAACATTATGTAGTTATTTAAAGATAATTTTACGAAATTTCTCACTTTGTTAAATATTATTTAAACTAATGAACACTTTTTAGTATATGAATAGTTTATGAGCCCAAACAACGTAGTGGTGTAATTTCAAATGATAAAAGTTTGAATTAAAAAATTAGATCACAAGCGTTTCTCATTTTCAGAAAAAGTTGTGACTTTTTTATTTTTTATATCAACATATGGTCTTTTTTTTTATAATTAGCATAAGGCACAGGCTGTATTCTTTGTAAACAGTATAGGCGTCTCAAGGTTACGCAAATTCCTCACCTGCTACACTTTTTGCCTTTCAGCTATGGTTTCGGAAATCATGCGTTTTCCCCACGTCACTAAGTCTTCTCCGAAACTATGTTAATGGAGAGGAGGAAAGTGTGGAACGTGGGGAAATCTCGCAACCTTTCGACGCCTATTCTTTGATGCTATATAAAGAAGAAAAAAAAAACGCGAGTTCTTCTTGATAGATTAAAAAAAAGGTTTCAAAACTTTTTTTCCGTTTTCTTTCTAACAATAAAAGCAACAATAAAATAGAGTTTCAGATAACCATTGAAAAAAACAATTTTTTTCCAATCTGTAGCTTATAATACACAAATGCTAAATAATATAAAAAAAACTCAACTTCAAATTTCTTGTCACTCATGTTATTACGTGAGCGACAAAAATTTTACAAGATAATTAGTCGTTTTACAAAGAGTATAAAGATGGACTAAACTTAACATAACTGTTGTAAATAATTATTATAATTTCTTAACAGTTTTAAAATTAACTTATTATTCACCATCGAAGAATAGCCTTAAATGGTCTGAAGCACCAGTAAAAAGTAAATTATAATCTTATAGATGAATTTTAACGTTAAGTTTTATTTTTCACTATTTGCGAAGCAAAGAGTAAATTTCTTAGCTTATACTAATGCTCTATGTGTGTAGCGTTATTAATTTGATTAAATCATTTCAGGTTTAAATAATGAAAGCGTCAAAAGGCTTTCCTTTTATATTAGCACACAATTCAAAATTAATTTGTAACAAAATTATTTGTAAGAGTTGTAAATTTATGTGCAGTTCTTATTTATCCGTTTTGATTTTGAGAAAGAAAAAGTAGTTTAAAATAATTGCTTAGCATTGAAAAGAAATATTTATTGTTTAAAACATTTTTACGTATTTTAGGGGCAGAATATTTGAAATAAATTCTCGCAGGTCAAACAATCAAAATAAAAAATAAAAATTACATTTAAAGCATACATTTTGCTTTGAACATATTTTTGAATAACATTAAGAGAATATATACACTTACTTGCGGAAAAAAATTTAAAATAGTCTTTGAATGTTGACTCAAAATCAATACTTCCAGTGGTTGAAAAAAGGTAAGTTAAAGAGTTTTAAGTTTTTCGTTTTTGATTTTCCGTATTTCCTATGGAATGCGAAGTTCCTATTTCTTAGTACACTACACAGTGTTCAAGTTTTTTCTACGCCGTCTTCTATCTTTTTACGAACATTTCTATGTTTTCAAGCTTAGTTCCCTTGAGCGTTTTGTTTTTCTTAGTCCTTTTTTATTTATTCGATTACTTTAGCGTTGTTCGGTAGAAAATCCATTTTTAAAATTTTGCCCCAAAGAAATATTTTCTTTGAAGGCATCGATGGATTTATACGCTACAAGCTATTAATATTTCAAAATGATACATAATGCAATGTAAAAAAGATTCTTATAAAATTTATATGAATCAAAAATACTTATGATGTTGAAACACTAGATTTAGAATAATTTATAATGTAAAAAGTCCACATTTTTATGATTTGTTCCGTTTTTGATTTATTTATAACATTTGGATTGTTTTATATTACAACAAACAAAACTATTATGAAAATATTTAGACGCTTAATTTCAAAATAATAATAATTTAAATCATAAATAACAAAATCCGAAAACAATTATTTTGCAAATTAAACAAAACATATACGTAATTTATTTCTGAAATAATAACTTTTGAAAAGAAAATGTGTATTCCTCATTCTAATAGTTAAAGGACCATAGTTTGAGGCTATACGATACATATTTTATATTACATAAATGTTTAAACAATTATTGGGAGAAAAGTATAAAAAAGTCGTTGAAAAACATTTTAGTCGTGGAAAAAAACGGAAGCTTAACAAAAAATGATGATCAGATTTCATAAAATCAATGGCAAAAATTGACTTTTTGTGCAATAAACATACATTAAATCAGATTTTTAATCTTCAAGGTTTAAAAAAAAAGGATGAAGTTGTGTGCGTTGAACCACTGTAAATGTTTTACAACCCTATTGTAAGATTAAATAAATAATTCCTAGAAATTGAAGTGGTAAGAAATAACTTGATAAGGAACCATCAATTGCTGCCCATTGTTGGAATCTTGGGCGACAAGGCAATTTCGACAATGCGAAAATTATTTCCACCCCAGTCACATTAGCTCATTTTGATGTCACAAGTTCCTCACCACTTCTACATAGTGCGTGGAAATGCATTTCTTCCTGATTTGCTGGATTTTTTTATCTTCTTTTTTATCTCTCGGCAACTGTGGTTTTTCTAGTTTTATTTTTTACTCTTATTTTTCCATTTTTCGTTGGCAACTTTACGTTTTATATTTCAAATCACTTTTGTATCTTGTCATTCACGTTTGGCAAATATTGAAAATGGGGTCCTATTTTTGGGCGCTTGAATTTCCAATTTTTATATTTTGGAAACGAATGAAATTTTTAATCAAATAACGTATAGTAAGGTGTTTATTGAAACCATATCACAAGGAAAGGATTGCTCTCTCGCATTTGACATCACTACTAGCAATAATGACCCTGTTGATCAATTTGAAGGAAAATATGACTAAATGTAACACCGTTTTGCGAGAATTATAATTTGTACAGAACTATAATTCAAGGTACTAATATAGCTAAAACATAGACCTATTTTTCTTCTCTATTTTTCTGATTGTGCAACTACGTTTTTTGAGGTGAATAGTTCACTCTCAAAAGCAATTAGTAAATCATATTTTTTTATTAAAATTTAATTAAGTTCGATTTCAGGGTTTGCAGTACTTCTGTAGGCTGATTAAGTTTTTGTTCACTTTAACAAATTTTACCGTTAGATTACGGCCAGTGATCTTCAAAAAAAGGCTCTAGTTACTTACCAAAGTAATAATTTTATCCCGTAATATATAATAATCCCGTAATATAATAACACCGTAAATATTTGACCTTTGACCGTAAATTAAAGTTATGCCCCTGAAAGCTATCTTCAGTTGGTTTTCTAACTTCTTTTGGAAGACTCAGGCAATTTGTTTGTTGAATCAAGGTGAACAGTAGAAACGGAGAAATAGTATAGTGCTTCCATCTCCTAAAAAGTAAGTGTTGCTTGTGCATTGTCTGTAGTCACCAATGTAAATAGATTAGGAGAAAGATGCTCTTTGGTATCGAGCCCGGGACCTTTGTGTCCGTAGTCTGATGTTGTAACACCACGGAAGCAGGGATATGCATCATTCTCGGAATCTCTTATTTTCACTTTCTTTTCATTCGAAAATTTTATACGTTAAGTTTTATGCGTTTTATAAATAAAAGTTATTATCATACACAGCAAATATATGGTAATAAATTTCGAGTGTTCCAACATTTTAAAATACAAAGGAATGAATCATATATATCTGTTCTTCGCTTTCCTCGATTTTCACGGCTTTACATTTATCACTACACTCACCTCTGACGCAAAATAACTATGTCGATCTATGCGTTTTTGCGATTTTTTTACCCCACAGATGTCAGTATCACTCTATAACAACAAGATTGTTAACTTAAGCAAGAAATGTGTTTTAAAGTTAGTGCCAATTTCATTGCTATATTCCACTGCTAAAAATTTCAAACCCAAATATCTGCTATAATCTACTCTGAATTGACCAAAATTGGTGGTTATTGACTTAAACAAGTGAATGTTGACAATCACATTGTCGCTTTGGTAAATAACTGAAATATATACTAGGTCAAGTTAAGCGCTATTGGCCGGTAGACACTACACTGATGTTTTTTTTAAGATTCAGCGTCACTGCCCGGTACTCCGAACTCCTAATCTATCCAATCTATCCTCAGCAGATATTAAAATATCGAATATATATAATATCAACGAATAATATAACATCAAATTGGATATAATAAATATCAGACAATCACGGTAACACACACACACACATATATATGGGTAATTCTCACGAAATATGACAATTCGAACCAAAAAATTTCTTGAAATTTAAAGTCGTCAAAATAATCTAAATTTTTTTTTGTATACTTCTTTTGTTACACTTATTAATATCTTACAGACAGCAGTGTAGTTTATTAACATTTGCTCGGGAAAAAAATAAAATATAAATTCACCAAATCTTGAATGCCAGGAAAATGACATATTTGCTTAGAAGTTTAAAAAACAGTCATTTTAAGTTAATAGTAAGTAACTCAGCTTAAGCCTTTATGTTAGATGGACCATAAATTGCTTAAATTAATTCTTTTTATCCACTGTAGAAAGAATCAAAAAATTTATTGTTGCTGATATGTACAGAATAAAATTGTGTATAATAATCTATCATTAAATCAATAAATAACTCTGATTACATCCAAACATATTACAATCATACATAAACTTGGTATTGGGTTAATATTTGCTTTCCCTCCTTACAGTATTAGCAGTTAAAAAAAATTTCTGGTAACACTTCAATGTCCTGGCATTCATAAATCAGGAAAATGACAGCCAGGATAATGACAAACTCGCCATTTTATAGCATATAACTTTACTTTAATTAAATATTTTGGCCTAAGGTATTTATATTCTGTAGAATACAACAGGATTTCTTAAAATAACTCAGATAAATCTATGTAGTTTATGTTATTAATGGTTTCAAGAAGCCAGGAAAATGACAACATAAAAACCTACTCACCTTGAAAAATTTTTTGAAATAGATTTTGAACCAGAAAATCAGTTTTTTATTCTTGCAACAAGACATGTTCATATAGGAGGGTATCTAATCAATCTATTAACATAAGATATTGATTGCTGGCTCTAACTATTTTGGTTATAAACCACTAAATAAAAGTAGCCAGGAAAATGACAGACTTTCTTGAGACAAACAAATTATTGACAGAAAAAATTAATTTAAACGAAGTTTTTGTAAATAATACCCTCTGCGTATATTCTAGAAACGCTTATACCGGTTGAGATAAAAAAGTTAGATATTGAAAAATGTATAGGAAGTTTTGAAAGTTATTATTGTAAACATTGTTTGGGACATGCCAGGAAAATGACATTTTGAAGTTCAATTAAATTTTTTAATTATACAAAATAGTCAATGCTAGTGCAAAGTTATTTTAAAATGCTAACAGCAATGCTATTTATCAATTTAAAAAAAAAGTTCTTTTAGTATTATAGTATTAGATCTTGGAGCAAGGGACAGTGAATTGTCATATTTCGTGAGAATCACCTATATATATATATATATATATATATATATATATATATATATATCCCATCTGCATTAGCAATACATACATAGAAAGTAAATTGTAGTTCCTAAGTGAAAAAAAAACTAAATTTATGATCGATTCGATTAACAGAAAGTTCTTTTTTTTTTCTATGTTAGCAATGTTTGACTTGTCTATGCTACAAAGATTGCGCTAAAAAGATTATTTTATTCAATAAAATTCGATGTAAACTGGTATGTCTTAAATCTTTCATACAAACTTCATAAAGAAAGCTTAGATTTGCAATTTAAAGGGTTAAATACTAAGTTTAAAACCTTTAAAAGTCACACAGTGCACCATCATAAGGATGGAACCTCAAAATTGGCTACAAAAACTATGATGGCAGAAAAAAATTCAGCGATTAAAACACTGGTAATGGAACGATAGAAAAAATACTTATGAACTGTGAAAATATGTGAAACAATATAAAACATTAAAAGATATTTAGGCTTATTTTATTTAAATTCGTTATATTAAGTCATTGTTACTAGAAGAAACTTAAAGCACTCACCTTACGTCTATCAGGATTTTTAATTTTTTTTTTTGAATTGGCTTTATGAAAGTCATGTTCTTTCAATTTATGCCAAAAAGTTTTTTTTTTTTTGACATCATATGAAGGTTAGACGTGTCCAAGCTAAAATGATTACGTTAAGAAGATTACTTTACTTTTGAAAGGTAGTGCGATAGAAATCAAACTTAATTTGATTAAATGTTTAACATAAACTCAAAAATGTAATATATTTTTTTCATATTTTAATTTTAAACCTGAAAACATAAATAAAATAATTAAACCCAATAATAGTGTGAAATTAAATATGCTGCCGTTATCGTTGCATAGCAACAAAGTAAGGTATATCTCTTAGGAATCTGGTTAAAATGAGATATTATAGTCTGGTTTAATATATTGGATGCATTTCAGTTGGTGATTTGTAAACTAATGATATCTGTTATAATAACCTTTATTAAAAATGAAAGTATAATAAACTGATACATCAAAATTCATGTTGTATTTATGTTATTAAATTAAAACTAAAAAGTGTAAATAACTGCCACTGAAATCAATGTTTGTGATATAATATTAAACAAGATTGTAAATCAAATTACTGTAAAAATATACCAGCACTCAGTGTGACAATACTTTTTACCGTGAAATCCATTTTTACCGGAACTTGTTATAGAGCAAAAATTCTGATATTTGATCACTTTTACAGTAATAATTACCGTAATATCACTGAATCACTCTGATTAAATAAATATTACTGTAAAAACTGCTGCATAATATTATTACGGTAAAGGTGGATTTTACGAATGATGCACCCTGAGTGTCGGTATTTCATGCCGTAATTTGAACTGGAATCTTTTACAGTACAGTATAACGCTTCAATGTCTGTAATTTTTCAATGATTTTTATTCCTTTGGTATATTATAAAATTCTTCCACATTTTTAAGGAATTTGAGGAATTTCACGTTTTATGGATAAATCTTAAATAAGTTACAGGATTCATGGATAAAACTGGAAAAAAGTCTGGAAAACACTGACTTTTTCTTCATTGTAATATTTTAAATTCGACTTTCAAATTTTTTCTGGGCTAAATATTAGAGCTTTCATAAATCTACATAAGCTTCATTCAAGTTAAAATCAATGTTGAATTACTTTTCAAAACTGATATACAAATTTTACTGCGTTGTATTTCTTTTCAAAACTGATAATAATCAGGGCCGGATTTAAGCTTGGTGGGGCCCTAAGCTACTGAAAGTAATGGGGCCCTTATAAGTTCAATTCCATTTCTAGACACCTAAAGTAAACTGTCATTATTTTTTGTCACAATTTTATTAAAAAATTTCATAACATTACTTGATTGTTAATATCTTGATTGTGATGAGACTATAATGTAGAACCTTTCTTTTATTGCACCTATTTTTTTAACGAGGGGAAAATGATACAACTGAAACACATTTTAAGCACAGAGTAAGAATTTGGCATGCTGGAAGGGCCACTATATATTTAACGGAATTTTTTTAAAATTCCTTTTGAATATATTTTATTTGCAATTTTTAATGATTCTTTGCAAATTTTTTTCTCAATTTTTTTTTTTAACGTTACATTTTGTTTGCTACTCAAAAACTATAAGACTTAGAAACATGAAATTTTGAATGTGAGTTGAAAATATACAAAGAGTTTGAAAGAATACAAAAAAATACAGTTTGATTATTAGTTTTATTTTTTTATAACCGCCGTTGAGCAACCGACTTAAATTTGAGTTTACGACTAGCAACGTTTAACTCCATAGCCTTGTAAATTTGAACCCAATCAAGAAGACAAGGGAACTGCTGGATCAGTTCCCAGAGGTATTAATTTGTTATGAGAACTTGGAGGACTATGTCACCCCGACGGATTTAACATGCACCAGTCACAATTTTATACATGGGTATTCTGCCGGCTGGATTCAAACTCCCATTCTCATGAACACGAGTCCAACGCTCTATCAACCAGGCTATCTCGGCCAAATTTATTAGTTTATTTTAGTCATTGCACAGCCGACCCAATTTCGAGTTTACGACTACTAATATTCAACTCCGTAGCCTTGTCATTTTGAACCCAAACCAGCAGTCCCTACACCCTGGAGCAGGTGAGGGCCGTTATAGTAATACTGTTTGTAAAAAAAGAAAGAGAACATTTCGTAAGCTTTTTGCTTTCTTTTTTATTGTTTTAAGTATTAATTTTATTGCAAGAATAAAAATTGTCAATATTTACGTAAATTTTCGGCTAATATTTTTAAAGATTTATTAAAGGGTCTATTAAATATCAGAGAGAATAAATGTGATACGGGTTAGAAGTATCAGCTCTGCTCTTGATGGTGTATATAGTGGCTAGGATGTGAAAGAGCAACAGTCCCGGGCATCCAGCCAGAACAGCAACCAACATATCAATTAGCAATTAGTTTTAGATAATTACAATTGTAGAATAATTATTTTATTATAGAGTGAGATGTTTTAAAAGACAAATATCTGTTAATGTTCAATATTTAATCAGCGAAACAACAGAACCAGTATTTAAATCTAACGAATTTATTATTTTTAACTACTGATAAATTTTGCGACTAGAAAAAAATTAAAGCTAGATAGATTTCAGAATTTTAGAACACCTTCTAGTTTTACTATTCAATCAAATAGGTTTCAATGTCTTTCATACCTCCTGTCTCATTAGTGATTCCACAGATTTCAATATCATTTTTGTTTAGTTCTTACTTAATATTAATTTGTTTGCGACAGTTAATTTGTATACCTTTTTTACTAAATTTTTCGAGGAGTTTAAAAATATAATATTGAGGATTTTAACTTAAATGAAATTTGCTTATTTTGTATGCCTCTTTTATTACGTCATCATCACACCCAAACGCAACTGTCTGCTCTAAATAATGCGATAATATAAAATGAGATAAAACAAACGTGTGTAATTATTTAAATTCATATTCAAAAGTATTAGTTAATTGTTTTTTAAATTGACAATTTCAGTCACTTTTTAGATATTTTAAAGTGCTATTTAAAACTGCTGCATATCACACGAAAGCATTAAATATATCATGTGTACTATTTTAAAGTAAAATAAAAGGAAATCCCTAGAAACTATTAACAAAAGAGCCATAGGCAATTTAAAGAAGCTAAAAACATTTTCCCTCAGTGTAAAGTGAGGCGGCCATTTGTCAACTCTGTTGGTGGTAGGTACGAAAACGGGGATTTTCATCCGTCAAAAGACCGTTTTATTGCTCTCTTGGTTAGAAAAGTGAAGAGTAACAATTATTTTATATTTGCAAATACATCGATTAGATTTTGAAAAGCGTCCGAAAAATGGGGAAAAAAAATAGCATTTTGCATCAGAGGGTTTTGCTCCGAATAAAACTTTTAAAAAAATGTAGGATATGGGGGCACTTGTCATCTCGGGGCCCCAAGCTACAGCTTATTTTGCTTATACGTAAATCTGGCCCTGATAATAATAAACATGCAATGATAAAGAAAAATCAGAACTGTTGTCAATTAGGGAATACAAATATATAATTTAAATACATTATATGTGTAGGTCATCATATTAACTTGAAAGTTTGCAATTATGATAATTATGTATCTTCTAGTAGGCGTGACCTTCACGTGAATTTGGAAGGTGGCACGTGTTTCCTAGATACGTAATTGCAGAAACGGGATTTTCAAAAGTAAATATACTTATTTAAATTGACTACTACAGTGTAAAAAACTCTGGATCAAATTACGGTCAAATGTAGCTGTACTCAGAGTGCCAGTACTTTTTACTGTTAAATATATTTTTACCAAAATATGTCACGAAATTAAAAATCTGATAAATCGTAATTTTACACTAATAATTACCGTAAAATCACTTAAATAAAATCAATCTGATTAAAAAAATATTACTCTTAAAACTATTGTATAATATTTTAATGTAAAAATGGTATTTTTCTTTATCTTGTTGTTCGAAAACAGATGATCCAATTTTTTACCTACATAGTTTTATTAGTGATTGATAATTCTACAATATTTTTAACTGGAAATACTTGGAGATGTAGCACTCCATGAAAAAAAATTAAATCAAAAAAGAATAAGGATTAACCAACGATAGGTTTTTGCAAAGCCTTTAAGATTAAAAATCCAAAAAATATTCACTTTTTATGTATTTCTTACTCTCACAGACTTGTGGGAATGCTTATTACATGATATAATCGTAAACGTGATGCCCGGTACATCGAATATTGTTATAACAATTTGTTTTATAGGTTTTTTTTATAGGATTGCTATAGCAAGTTTTCACATATTAAGTCATTAAAAAAGTTAATTAGTTTAAGTCACTATAAAAACTATTCATTAAAGTTAATTATTTTTTAAAACAATATCCAATAACACTATATTACTTTAAAAACAATCCCAAGAAACTAACATCTAATAAATCTTATAACAAGATGCGATGAGCGAATCACAGCGAGAAAACAAAAGAGGAAAGTAATTGTTAGCAATTAATCCATTATCAAGAAATTAGTTCATAAACTAGAAATTATAGGCTGATTAAAACATAAGACTCCTACTCTGTAATTTTAAATTTAGTTCTCTGGAGTATAATATAACGTTTTGTTTAAAGCATTATCAGCGTGAAAAATATAAGGTAGTTTGATTCAAGTAATGCTAACTCATAAATCAAACCGCTTTTCTAAGAGGGAGGAAATATTTCAGCCGTAAAACAGTACTGCTTAAGCGATTAAGCTATCATATTTTCGCTTTTGTAAATGTATTCGAGGAAATAATTGTTCAGAAAAGAAAGCATTTTACGCGGTGAATTTTAAATGAATTTTCAATACGAGGGTTTTATGGAGGAACAATCTTTGGCATTGAGATATAAATTATTCATAACTTGTTATCTGGTGTAATAAAAATAGCGAAATGAAAAATATTGGTAATCCGTGATGTATTTTAGATAACAAGGTTGTTTGAAAAGATCTAATTTAAAAATGTTGCTTTTTTAAAGTAGAACCTCAGTTTTTCCCTTTATTTATTTTTATTTTTAAGCTTTTAAGTAAAAACTATACTATGGGTACTTGTGTTGATTTAATAGGCAACCTTTGTGGCATTAGTTTCTTAGCATTAATATTAACGTCTCATAGATACACCGGTCATCATCAGCGAACTGTTTTGACGTCACTCCACACGAATTTGTAACTTCAGGGCACGTCTTCTTTGTTCTACACAGTAAAAATGGTAGCAAATACTTTTGCCACTGTGTAAGAGGTCCAGGATAATACCAGCACTAATTAATAACCTATTTTATTAGCAAAACAACATTAAAAAAAAGGTATACAATTAACAAGCAGACAAACATAATATCTTACATCCAGATCTCGTACGTAATGCCCACTCATACAGGGCTAAAGAGAATAGAAGGGCTGGTTCACTCCTTTGAAGAAACTCTCGCCGCGCCAATCCTCCGATTTTCTCTAGTGACGTCACTTTGGCGCAAAACTCGCACTTTTACTTCAAGAACAGAGCGTTCGGCCTTACTAGCTCTAACTAATATTGGAGCATTTCTTTTTGTGACATATTCCAAGACATTTGTTATTTTCTATCATGCCTTTTCTCAGTTTTTGCAGTGAATTTACAAAAATTTAAAACTATTAACGAAATGCCAATTTGCGCGATTGCAACTTGCAAAAATTCTGATAGAAAAACAAAAGGAAAAAATATAATTTTCCGCGTGTTCCCTAAAGTAAATGAACAACTATGTAAAGAATGGATTCCAAAATGACACAGTTAATATAAAACAGCAATACGTTTTTTCTATCGTTAAAAACTTTTATAAAAATTCATTATCTAAATAGAAACCGCCTCGTTACTTCAAAAAGAAAGGCAGGTGAAAAAAAATTAAAAAATGGATAAAGTCAAAGAAAATTAAAACGTAAGTAAAAAGTATAAATAAAATATATAGTGTGTAGTTGAAATTCCCATAATTTCATAACATATTGTTTAATGTAGTTATTCTAAATATTTATGATTTTTTAAAAAGTTATATTCTCTTAAATTTAAATATCTATAAATTATATCATCTTAAATTTAAATATCTATAAACAATTGTAAAATTTCTAATGTCATTATGAACATAAATTATTATTTTGTTTCAGTAATTAGCGTTTAAGGTTAATGTTTCCTAATGATTAAGCATGAACAAATTGCTATTAACGGCATATTTTAAAATCAGGGATTCTAAATTATTTAACTCAACTTATTGTTATAAAAGAATATGTAGATAAAAAAGTGTCGATATATGCTTTCATTTTTCTTAATAATTAAAGTCAAAATTGAACTTTTTAAAATAAATTATTTATAGTGTCATTTTCGCCAACTAGTAAAATATTTTTATTAGTTTAAAATGGTATTTTTTTAATATAATGGCCAAGAAAGTTTTTTTGAACTATGTTTTTGAACGAAAATAATGTGTTAAATACGTAAAGTTTGAAAGCTAATAACCAAAAAAAGTCTTAATTATTTTTACAAAGAGAAAGATGCAAAGTTTTCATAATATCTTTGCATGCTACCTCCGAGATCTGTGGACACGGTGACGTCATGAGGAGGGAAATCGTAGCTTCAGCTCTACGAGCGGAGTGAGTCCTGCCACTCATATAGAAGTATTGGGGGGAGGATATCCAATGGATGCGCACATGCGCTATCATCAAAGTTTCAGTTCGTATTTTAAAAGTTTCACTTCGGATTTTAACTTACCACAACTTTATAAAGTGGTGTTCCATTGCACCAAGCTCAAGGATTGTTCCTGGTGCAATGAAACACCTAAAATGTTCTTTTGTCCTACTTTGTGCAAAGTAAACGCCACAATGTTTGCTATTCAGTAACACGAAAATATATAATTACAATAAAATATGATTCACATAAGAATTCAAAATTTTTTTTAAGAGACAATATTAAAAAAGAATCCGTAATTTAAGTTATACACATACACTAATTCTTGAAATGAAATTAGCTTATAAATTAAACATATTTATGGCACGGAGAAAATATTAAGATGAATTCGAAATAGGCGTAACTGAACAGAAGCGGATAAAAATTACGCATTACAAAATTATTCAATATAGTTTACCAAGATTTAAAAATTAACATTTAAATACCCTTATCAGAACAACTAAAAACACATATGCATAATTTAGTGGTGAACTTCAGTTTCTGTAGAGGAAATGCAGCATTGACGACAACCACAAACACTCACCAACCTGTTATCGATTATAAACAATTACAATTGTCCAAAACTCGCCATTGGAGTTTTTGAAAACCATAATATTTAAAGCCAGTTATGCAGCGTTGCGATCTAGGTGTAAACTTTTTGCAATTTAAATGTTTAAAGCTTTCATACATCCTTTAATTTTATATGAAAGTTTGATTTGGCGTTGATTTGAAAAAGCGTGTTCTTTAAAAAAGTATATAGGTTTTTTCAACATCAAATTCGGAGAAATACTGCACCATAGTTTTTACAATGGATTATCGTAATACAACCATGGTCGGTTGTTTGCTTTAACTCATAATATTAATCTAACATTCAAGTTTTTTTTTAAAAATTTTAAAGTGTATCCCGGAGTTCAAACTGTGTGTTAGAATGACAGAGGCGGGATTCTTACAAATGTTAAAAGCAATGAATTTCGAATTCTCAGAAAATCCACTTTAAATAAATCTAATTATTTGATACTTTTTAAAAAAGAAATAAAACTGAATTAGGAAATCTTTTTCAAGGAATAGATCAGTAAAAATAAATGTCAAATCAAGCTACATAGAAAAGCAACTTTGTTAAAATGGTGATGCTTAATTAGATAACAAAATAACTAACGATCTTTAACTAGTAACGCCGATGTTTTCTAAATAGGAGATTTCCTTGTTAATATAAATTCCTACTCAACAAACGATAAAAAATAGCAGCATTTAAAACAATATATAAAAATTACTAAATTGTAACTAAATTTTATAAATAGTAATAAACTTCTCCAGAAGGGGTTCAGCAGCATATAACTTTACCCTTATTAGATAGAAAACTGATATCTTTTATATTCCGCTACGCATCAACATTCAGTGAATTGTTTTAGCATTAAATTAAATTAAACTTTTGAGATCTCATATTCATTAAACGAATACACAAGCGGCGTCTGAGAATTTAGTGGATCTTTATGACCTTTCTATAGTGGTCTTTTATGACCTTATAGCAAGAGTCTCATCATTTGACCATAATCTACATAAAATGCTTTGTGTCACCGGTCGACTTGCCATTATGATAAACAATTATCACTTCTCACAACCTTCTAAGAAACTTGCCAAAATTTACGCAAAACTTCAATCACATCATGCTGTCACATATTATAGGGTATTGTAATTTACATTATTACGAAATGAAATTCGTGGAAAACCCCTGATTATTTTGAGCTCTCTCTTTTAAAAAGCACATTCATGAATTTTCATGATATTCAAATCACACTTTTTTCATTAGTTGCCAAATACGAATTACTAAAAAATTATGAAAAAGAAATTTTTTTTTCAACATATGTGCAGTATGAAACATTTACTTCAAATACATTAATCTTATGCAGTTCAACAATTGTTTATGAAAATTTTTAAACAATAATTTTTTGTTATTAATTTTCAATTGCCCCGAAAATTTGTTTCATTTTATAAAATATTTTTGAAATCATAGCAAAAAAAAGAAGGAAAAAAAAACAGCAAGACAAAACAAATTAGTGTTTTATAAAAATTATAATTATTGTTCACAGCTAAAGTACTTTTGTGTATTTAATAATCATATAATAATCATATTTATTAATCAATCATTTCAAATTACTTTTATCACTTATAATACGTAATATAAAGTTTTGTAACATTTTTTATCCATAGTTTACATGAGTGCTGACAACTACTGTAACGAAGCCAGCGCTTAACGGTATAAATTCTTACATTTTGCAGGATTATATTTAAAACAATGCCTAGAAAATTGAAGAAAATTAAATCTTTTAATATTCCTATTACATAAAACTCTCTTTTTATTTTTCAAACCATTTATTTTAGAACAAACAAAATTATTTGAAACTTCTTTCACATTATATAGTAAATTAATTGATAATTTTTTTGCATTTGTTATTTTTATTAATATCATTTTTATTTATTTAAATTTTTTTGCGTAAAGTAAATTTATAAAAGTGAAATAATTACCTAGTAATAACAACGATACATCAATGAGTTTAATTTTTTTCTTTTCGTGAAAAACATGTTTCTTTTTTTTTGTGTGTGTCCAGGACATTAGTTTAGATGTCGTGTCTAACATGTAATTATCTTTCTTTTAAAACTCTGCATTTTTTCCCTTTCTCGTCAGTTTGATTTTATTTTATTAAAAAATAATTTTAATTAAATCGGTAGTTTTACAGAAGCTCCCTTGTTTTCAAATAATTAAAATATCGGGTTTATGTCTTCCTTTGTAGAAAATTATTGTTGCAATGAATAATTTAGGAATGCAGATTTTTATATCTGAAAATAACTAATAAATCAATACCTTTTATTTTATGCCATTAATTGAAAAGCAAATTCATGTGTGAGGACATATTTCGTTTTTACTTGAGTTACTTTTCAGTTCAAAAATGTTCTACACGGTAAAAACCTGTGGATCAAATTAGGGTGGTATAAATTACCGGCACTTTGGGTGCCGTTAAGGTACGACTATTTTTTTACCATTAGATTACTATTAGACACGACTATATATATATATATAAATAAATAAATAAATAAATATATATATATATATATATATATATATATATATATATATATATATATATATATATATATATATATATATATATATATATATATATATATATATATATATATATATATATATATATATATATATATATAATTTATACTATTAGACATGTGTTTAACATTTTTGATTTTTTAAGGATGTCAAAAGTACAGATCCTCTGGAATTTTGAGAAAGCACATCAATTTGCAAGTAGCAATACTTCTTATGAAGTGACAGAATCACAGGAGAGATTGTTATTTTATGATTTACAACGTTCAAAAAGCAAAGTTTATTCAAAAATCTTCGAGAAAAGACTATTTTCTTAGACATTGACCATCAAATTCTACCATTATCAATAGTCAAACACTTAGACATATACTTCTGTAAATACATACCAACCTCAGAAATCACATGTGTGGTGTATATTTGGCGTGACCATAAAATTTACTTTAGAATAGAAACTTTAGAATTGAAACTGAAATTTTGCACAACTTTTACGGTCATTAACTGCCTTCGCCAAAACAAGAAAAGGATGACATTTACTGAAAAAATAACCTTAAGTATAGTATCAGTAACCATAATTTGCAGACTTATGGTTGCTGATTCAACTTTTTTTATAATATGGTCCTAAAATTTCAGTCCCATACCTAAGTAATATAATATAGAAGAAGTTATGGGAAGGCCGTAAAATATTTAAAAAAAGCGTGATTTAGGGCTAGTATTGTCTGTAGTGAACATATACCCTAGGTGTGTGAAGTCTAAATCAAGAACTTACTTAGGGAGAGTAAGTAAAGGGGGGGTGGACTTAAACTGCTACCATTTAAAGAAATTAAACTGCTATTACGTTGCGTCGATGTGTTTTTTACGCAGAATATAATAAAAGCTAACCAATGTCGATACATCTTATGTATCAAAAGTTATGAAAAGCTTTTATGGATAAATATTAGAGTACATTGCTGTGCAGACAATCTTTTTATTTTCTACGGATTTCTTAGGATTAATAAAACGAGATAAAACTAATTTAGTATTAACAGTTTCAGAAATTAGCTACGCTTATCATAAATTGCATTTTATCTTTTGTTTGTGTGTAATGGGGTAGATACGAGGGTCACTCTGAAATTTTTGAGATACAACTAGGTTTTTAAAGTCACACTTAGAAAATTTTAGCTGTGTTCAAAGTAGTCTCTTCCAGTATCAATGCACTTCTGTAGTCAAATTTTCCACAGATTAAATGCCTCACGCCATTCATTTCTTGGAATAGATTAAAAAAATGCATTTATAGCAATATCAATCTCTTCTTCGAACTGAAAACGACGTCCACGTAAGTTCTGTTTTAGATTAAAGAATAACCACAAGTCAAACATGGCTAGATCAGGTGAATACGGCGAATGTTCCATCACTTTAATTTGTTTTTGTTTAAGAAACTCAACTGTTAATCCGGCTGAATGTGAAGATGCATTTTCATGGGGAAGCATTAGTCCCCGAACATTCACTTCTTGTAGAATTTCTGGAAGACATTTAGTGGTATACCAGTTTGCTGTTACTGTCTTCTGTCCTTCCAACTTATGGCTTTCACCAACCCCGTACTTCTGAAGAAAGCGGCATACATCACTTTTTGCAGTGCGCGTTGTCTTTTCAACATTGTCGGCGTGGGATCATCTTCAAAGACCCATATTTTATTTTCTTGACGCGTTGGAACGTCAAAAAAACAAAAAAAAAAACAAAAAAAAAACGGTATGTACGTTTCATCACCCGTTACAATTTTAGAAATGATGCAGTGGCCCCCATCATTTAACAATTTAAGAGTTTCTTTACTGATTCTGACTCGCTTCTCTTTTTGGTGCTCAGTTAGATTATGGGGAACCCAACGGCAAACTACTTTTTTCATATGTAATTCTTCATGAATAATTTTGTGTATGACTGCGGATCCAATGTTAAGTTCCTTTTGTACAATTTAATAGGTACAGCGATTATCATCCTTTAAAATTATTCGTATGGCAGACACATTATCCGGGATTACTGCCGACGGCGGCCTTCCTGTGTGTTCTTCATCCTGAAAAAAATTGCGACCTCTGCTAAATTCTTTAAACCATCTGAATACAGTAGCACGAGCTGGAGATTCATCACCAAATGCTGATTGCAACCGTTGAACGCATTCTTCTTGATTTAATACTGCTTTAAAATCGTAGAAAATCATAGCGCGAAAATGTTCTCGCGTCAATTCCATTTTTTCTTCTGTTTAAAATTTATTCTACACTAAACAAGTTGAAGTAAGTCAATAAAAAATCGTCTGCTGTGTTAAAATACTTTGTATTTTAAAATTAAACCGTTATTTTTATTTTGTAAATTCTTGCCTGCGCGTATCTCAAAAATTTCAGAGTAACCCTCGTATTTTTACAACTTCTCTTGGTTCCTTTTTCTTTTGCTAAAACTACATTCAAGCATCTAACTGATGTTAAACTTGATGTGTCGGCTTAATGGTGGTGGCAGATTGTTTCCGACGCATTTTTTTACACCGAATCAAATAAAACCTCTACCAAGTCTATAGAATTACTAGTAATAACTCAAAAGTTATTCATTCTTATAGATAAGAAGCATTGGTTTGTATCACTAATACAATAGTACAATAGTTTTCTTTGCACGTGAGGATTTTTTTATAAGAGTTGACTGATTTTGAGAAATTTGAAAAAATTTAACTTATTTCAGGACATTTTTTTGATTTTTTTCTCGAAAAATAGCGATTTTATATAAAAAAAAACTTACTTTTTAAAAACTCTACTTAGAATGAAAACTAAATTCAAGTAGTTTAAAAGAATCAAAACGGAATCAAATTTGGATGAATTGTTTTTTTCATTATATGAGCACAGCAAGTTATGGAAAATTCAAGAAATAAGTTATAAACATTGTATTTATGCAAGCAGTATTTTTTAATTTTTTGTATTTGTAGTGTGATAAAATGATGATTAAAATATGTGCTCTAATCGTAGTAAAATTCATTAAAAAAGCCTTACAGGCTTCTTTTGTGTTGTCACCCCATAACCAATACGATTTGGGCATGTTTTATAAGTAAATTATTTTATATCGTTTCTTCTTCCTGATCATAGATTAAAATTTTACACAAGAGGGCTGATTTACTTGGCTAATAATTTTATTACCTAATATTCTTATATTCTTTGTAAGAGGTGCTTTGAAAAGCTAGGTATCATAGAACAAATATATTTACCGATACCAGAGATTCTATATTAAAGTGAAATTTCCCCTATTTTGAATTAGTTATTTATTCTAATAATAGAAGGCATTTAATTAAAAAAATTTAGGTCTCGTATGAAAACGAAAAAAAAAAAATGAAGCAGCTTTATGGAATTATAAATTAACTGCTTTAAAATTTAGTACATAATTTTCAAGTTCGCACTAACAGCCAGTTCAGCTGGTGTTGCCTATATTGATATTTTGAGTTATGGGCTGATACAGAATTCTCAATCCTAATGATTTATCCCCCTTTTCCCTAAAATTTGGTCTTTAAATTGAGAGACTTGCTCTATATTAATTTTATTTAGTTTGGAAAATGATTTGATGCTAAAAGAAATTATTTTTTGGCTCAGTTTAAATATTCAATTGATTGATAGATTTTGTTTGTAGTACAGTAAAACCTGTTTTTGTGCGGTCCTTTTTTATGCGATTTTGTTTTTGTGCGATTGGTTTTGTGCGATTTTATTTTTGTGCGATTTTTTTGTGCTATTTCTTTTATGCGGTATATGAATCCTAGCGGCGTTAGCACCAGTTTAATGTTTCCTATCAATGTACATATACATGTTGTGGACGAACTCTGATTACGTGGCCTCCTTGACAACGATGTATCTGGACTTTGCGATGCTCTGTTAATTTATTTTAAACAATCTCTTGACAAGGCAGAGTCAGTTACGTACATATTGTCGCTCGACGCGCGAACAGTATGCGCTTCGTATTCAGAGTTTTATACACGATTCACGTGATTAAGGATTCATTTTATAATTAGATTAAAGATAAGTAAATTAGTTACTTTTGTTTCTATTTATATGTAGTTTTTATGATTTTTATTTTATTTTTAGACATAATTACTCTCTTAAAATGAATAATTATAGCCAAAAGAAAGTAAAAAGACAGACAATTCCACTATTTAATGTATAATTTGTAAACTACTCCAGGTATATGTACAATGAAGAGTTAAATATTTTTACAATTTCTTTAGGTCTAATTTAATTATTTAATTTAATTAAAAGCATTCTCTCATCGATTCCATAAATCATTGATGTATTTTCTAAGTCCGACTTTTTTTTATGCAGTCCCTATCCACCGCATAAATTCTTTTTTAGGTAGTATATCGTACAAACTTGTTTATTATATGTAAGAATTTATAAAATTTTCGAATTTTTTTTTTTTTTTTTTTTGTGCGATTTCTTTTATGTGGTCCCTATCCACAGCACAAAAACAGGTTCTACTGTACTTCCATTTAAAAAATTTATAATATGTTGAACATATTTAACCGAAAATAAATGCACCGTGGATATTTATCGATACAAACTCGGCAATGCCAGCAACTTTTTGTCGGCACCGTAGGGACTTTAAGTAAAAAAAACTTCACCATAAACTGTGTTATATAGGCTTCTAAAATAAGTTTTTTTTTCAGTTATCAAGTTTGCTGAAATGCAGTTTCGAGGGTAAAGATTTACAAAAGGAGAAAAAAAGGAGATATAAAATATGTAAAATCTAAAAATTTTCTTTCACCGTCTCGGAAGAAAAAAAAATTTCTCTCTATCACCACCCTTATCTTTCTAAAAAAAGAGTATACATTCTAAAAGAACGCAAATATTGATATTTTTAATGTAAAGAGACGAGCTCTGTGCACTACAACGAGCTAATATACTTGCGATATTACGTACTATATGAAAAACTTTATTTATTTAAAGTACGTTACAATACATCATAAATAGACCTTTAATTAAAATCTTTCTTTATATGTCATATCAGAGAAAGATATTTAATAACTTAAAATGCTAACTATCATCATTTCTTATTTAGAACAGACTTTAAAGTGAATTTTCAGAACAGGTACTACTCGTTATTTCATTAAAAAAAATGCATTTTCGAAAGAGCTCTGTTGGAAACCATGTAGATTAATGGCTTACAATTTTGTAACTAACCGCATGACATTCAATGGCATAAACTGCTCTTACTTTCCAGAGATGTCCATTAATCTGAAACTGGTTGCATTAAAAATCACCACTGGGGATCAAAACCCAGTTTTTCTCAACGACAGCTCATTGTCTTAACCGCTGAGTCATTGTAGCTCAGTTATTATTGTATACTGCCTCTGCAATTGAGTTAATATTATATACTGCTGAATATTTGTATACTTTCAGAATATTTGTTCGTTCTAAACATATAAGTTTAGAGCTTATTATAACTTGTTCCAATCCAAGTGTTAATCACTATCGCTGACAATCAGTTATGTTTTTGTATGGCTTATAATTTTTTCTGGCTAAGGGCTGAATATTAAAATATTCGCTGAGCAACTCGCTAAATTTCGTTGAATCAAACGAAAAAATAAAGTTTTGCTTACATTTTTTTGCTTTAAAATTTATATATTCCTTATTGACATCGTATTAGTTTTTGTTGTTTGTAAAAACAAGTGTTTTAGTAGTTTTGAAAGAATATTTTTATTATTGCACAAATTCTTAATTTCCTTACTAAGAATTCCTGAAATTCTTGCTAAGCTTATTATAAAACAATCACAAGTTAGCTAGATAGACATCGTCTTACTTCAGAAAACATGTATGGCACCTTGTATGGCACAAAAAACCCCATTTTATGGTATTATTTAGGAGTTTTACAGAGAAGCAGCAATATAATTTTAAAAATTATCCCTTTAATTACAATTAGAAAGCAGTTAAAGTAGTGTAGTTTTATAAACAAGGCATTTTTTATACAAGCAAAGATTAAAAAATAAAGCAGTATTAGTATTATGTACAGTGAGTAAGATAAAAAACTTACCGCTTAGAATAACTGTTGATCTAATGATTGGATCTTTACGTTTTAGGACTCAAATCTTAATGGTTCGAGGGGGTGTCTTCAAATATGCTAATTAATTAGTGCTGACGATATTTTAAGTTATGGAAATTTATAAGATTACGAAAGATGTTTTATATAGAAAGATACAGATTATAAGATTATGAAAATTCATAATTTATATATTTCGATAATAATTTTTTTTGCATCCTTTTAAAGCATATAATTTATAAGGCAAAATACAAAATTTTAGTGAATGAGGTTGAATAATTCCTGAGAAATTGAAAAATTAATAAAAAGTTGTATATTTTGAATTTGATTTCTCAGGAACTTGATATATTTAACTGATTTCGCTCAAACGTATTTTTCTATGTAAGAATACTTACTTTAAAATTATTTAAAAAATTGTATACCTTTACAATTCAAAATTTTTCGACTGTTATTAAATAAAAATAAAAACTATATTAACTAAAATTTATTTTTTGCATGGAATTATCTTTGTATAAACGAATTTTTTAGTTGTATGCAAACAATTATTCGCATAAAAAGTTCTCGAGATATGGTGAAGTACGCAAAAAATAAAATTAGCATAATGAAGTTCAAACTTTGGATCGTTTTCCTGATCAAACTTTGGGGACCATATTTCCCATATTGCGGCTTCTCCCGATACTTTGGTGCTCAGAAATTAGAATCCGTTGAAAAAAAGGTATGTTTATTCAAAGAATCTGCGTTTCAATAATTCACGGTTGTGAGTGTATCATTCCTTATGGGTTTTTTTTAATGCAGAGAATTTAATTAAGAATATATATTGTTTTTTCTACAACAGACTTCGAATTAACTAAGAAAAGTAAGGGGATTTATAGAAAGGGCCCTCTTTTCTCAGAAATGTAATTCTACTTCCTCCATGTTAAGCGATGGAAAATTATCGATAGAGAAAGCATTTTATTTAATTGCTAAGCAAATAATTAATATGTTTTATTATTTTTTTTGTTTTTAATAAATTTAGAATTGTTTTCTATTGCATGCTATTATATTTTCTAAATTTTTGAAAATATTTTCAAAATACTCTGGGCATCAAAATTTAAATTTTGGTGACTAGATTCAATAGAACATATTTCAAGAAATGAAATTTCACGAAATACGTTTAAAATATCAAATACTGACTTAATAAAAAAAAAAGTTCAATTGAGTTGATTTTATTCTCCAAAAGTTAACTTAGAAGAATTAGAGTTTTTATTAGTCATAACGGAACGACTGATTGATTAAAAAAAAAATAGATTATGATTTGTGAGATAGTCTTAAAGTCTAGAAGAAACATTGTAAGTTTAAATTAAATTTGAAAATGTTTCACTGAATTTCAATTTTATTTCCTAAAATATGAATTCCTGTAACACAATCTCAAAAGCTTAAAATCATTTTTACGTTTTCAATCATGTTTAATTTTCTCTTCGCAAAACTACTTATTTATTTATTTATATTTTTGGAAGTGGGAAGTATTTTTTGCTAACTATGTGACATAAGTAACTGAAAAATATGGAATCGCACAATTACATTCATTGAGAAATTTTTCTTATAAATAAATGATAACGCACAAAAGAAATGTGGAAAACTGAAAAAGTTAGAATAACTCTAGAAAAAACGAAAAAGATGAGAGTTGTTAGGCTTTTAAAAAACTTTATATTTGTTGTTGCTAATGGTACTTGGACAAGAACGCTAGTTGTTGGCCGGGTGAACTAAGCTAGGAATGTGCGCCTTTCGTTTGACAAAAGAGCATCGCAAGTCGGAAAGTATGATGGCAAACCCATTCATACTAAGGCCACTTCCTCAATTTAGACATATAGATCTGAAGGGGAAGGAAATTTTCTCCAGTTCCCTGTACCCATGGTATTGCTCAGTGACCGACCACAGGACTTTCGACTCCACAGATTTTATGAGTATGTATTTCACATGAACTTGGCGGTTTTTAGAGGAAGCGAGGATTGAACCCCGGACGGAGTGAGATTCTCTGAACTACCACGGCCCATTCTTTTGTTTTCTCACTACAATTCTCCTAGATTAGGTCGGGATAGCCTGGTCGGTAGGGCGCTGGGCCCATATCCAAGAGGTCGTGGGTTCGATCCTCGCCGACCGAAGACTCCCCGTGTAGTAAATGGTGACTGATGCACGTTAAATCTGTCGAGTCTCAATGTCCTCCATGTTCCCATAACAAATCAAAACTTCTGGGGGTACTGACCCAGGAGTTTCCTTGTCTTCTGGATTGGTTCAAAATTACAAGGCTACGGAGTTGAACATTAGTAGTCGTAAACCCATGAAATTGGGTCGGCTGTTCAACGACGGTTATAAAATAAAATTCTCCTAGATTTATTTTTCATTTTAAGAAAACTACTTCTAGTAAAAGAAAAATTTTCGGCCCTTATTAAATTTAAAACATTAAAATTTTACTTTATAAAATTTAAACTTCATTTATCTGAAAAGTATAAAACAAAGTGTATGCGTTAAACGAGAGACATTTAAAATTCAATTTAAAATGCATTTTATAAAATGTGGAACAAACTGGAATAAAAAGGAAGTTTTTCTTTACATTTTTCATTATTTTAACAAGATTAAATATTTTTTTACTAGAATTGTACATTACTTACGAAACTGAAATTAAAAAAGAGTTTCTTTATTAGAAAGTTAACAGTAAATATTTTTAACACTTTTTAAGTCCAAAAAGCTTCGATTTTAAATATGTAGTTTCTAAAAAAACTTATTGAATTTTTAAAAAAAATTATAAATAAATTAATTTGTTTTTAAAAATTTAATCAAGTTGATATAATTTTTTTTTAAAAACTTAAATTCTTAAGCAAGATATTTTTTTAGCCATGCAACATTGTCTCTTATGATGTAAAACATCTTATTATTTATTTAAAATTAAATTTGATTAAAAGTGTACTGAATCGTAGATAAAAGAAAATTATCTTAAGAAACAAAACAAAAACCATTTTAAATACCAAAATGTGTTTCTTTTTATTTTCTTGATTTTTACTGTAACATAAATCATATAAACTTATAATTAGAGCCCGGATTTTGATGACCTAAAAAATCTCAATTAATGCCCTTAAAAAGTGAAAAAAATGCCCTTTAAAAGTGCAAAAAATGCCCTTTAAAAGTGCAAAAAATGCCCTTAAAAATGCAAGAAATGCCCTTAAAATGCGAAAATTGCGCTAAAAACGCCTTATGACATGACTTAAATAAAGTAAAAATATTGAACTAAAACAATTTTTTACTCTTTAAAATTATTATGAGTCATTTCAAAAAATATAAAGCAATGCAATACTTGTTCTACGTTCATTAAAGTTTGAAAAATATGTTTTATATCCTAAAATAACAACAAAAAAAAAAAGGAAAATATATTGACTCCAAAACATTTTCATTTTGTATAGAAACTTTAATGAATATAACAACTTCCATCTCATAATATTACTAAATATCAGAATTACATTGGATTATTAATTTTTTTTTGAATATTTTGAAATGTAAACGAGCGTTTCTTATCTGAAAGTTAATTTTTATGCCTGAAGAAGCTTCTTTCAACGTCTACTGATGTTATTAGTGCGTACTTGAAAAAGACGGTCTCACTTACTGACAATTCTTCTTCAATTTGAAAAGATGTTGCTTCACCTGTTAATATCCTAGAGATTTTCTTCATTGTTTGGAAGCCAGTGTAATAATGAAAAACGATAAAAAATAATAAAAATTGGAAAAAATTAACAAAAAATTTAAAAAATGCTTTAAAATGCAAAATTTAAAGAAAAATGCCCTATAAATCTAAAAAAATGCTCTAAAGGACAAAAAATGTCCAAAAATGCAAATGTCATCAAAATCCTGGCCTTACTTATAAGTAACAAGCACTTGCTTAAAAAAAACCAACAATAAAATTTCAGAAAAGCAAAAACATAGTTGAAATTATCATAGTTATGAAAGTTTTATGAAGTTAAAATGTTATATTAAAGTTTTATCGTTATCTTTCATTTAAATTTAAGATAGGAAAAAAATCCTATTGATATTATCATAGCTTTATGCAAGTCATATACAGTTAAACGCGCTATTTTCAAATTTTTGCAGTATTTTTCAGGAAAATCTTTGATTTTTCTATCCCAAATAAATATTAAGTTAATAATAAGAAGAAAAAAGGTTCCGAGCAAAACAAGCATGAAAAAATCATAAAATTTATAATTGCGTATCTTGAGGCCCTTTTCACCGAATTATTCAATAATAACTCTAAACATCATAAAGGTTGAGCTGCTTTTAAACTGAAAAAAAAAAATGTTTTATTTTCTTTTATCTTCACTAATGGGACCTACCTTTATAGGCCTCTAAAACGTTTCAATTTCAAGTTTTTTTTCTTTTTACTAATTTCGTTTCCTCTAAATTGCGTACAATAAAAAAAATCGTTTATAAGATTTTTTGCTGTATTTAGGAGTATTATAAAAACAATTTTCAAATAAATGATGCACTGTAAAATTTGTGATGGAATTAGAAAAACAAACTTAAGTGACAAAAAATTTAGATTTTTACGTATATACATAAAAATATATATTTTTTTTTAATAGCTTTCTGAGATTCTATTTTATCTTTCATAGCGTTAACAATAGTAAGAAAATAGTTGTCAAGCTACTATTTCTTTGAAATCTATCGTGAAGCACTTGCGTTTTTTTTTCTAATTGCACGGCAGAATATCTGTGCAAATTCGATGTTGAAAAACTCCTAAAGTTTTGTGGATGAATAATTTTTTTATATGCTGATACCAAATAAAGCTTTCATACTTTAAAGGGTAGAGTTAAATCTAAGTACCATTAACTAAAAAAGCCTATGCCAAGTTCAAATGTATTTCACCCATTCATAAATTGATTTCGCCAAAGTCAGCGTACATTTGGAATTCACCAGTGACCAAGATCGATTGTTTATACTCAAGGTCGAAAAGACGAAAGTTTTTATCGTCCTGTATTTAACACTCTATCTGAAAAGTTAACTGCTATTAAAAGCAATCAGCTGTGTAATAAAGATAATTATGCTCTCATAAGAAAATTTATGTCAATTGTTTTGGATAATTTTATATTATTTAATATCCATTCGCTTCTTCTATTTTGTTAAGAGTTGTTTGGATACATCTTAATATTCTCTCTGTGCTGTGTGTATATTTAAATAAAAAAAATTTTTTTTGTAACGCTAGAAATATGGAAACTTTTTGTTATAGTTTGCACTTTTGACAGTTTTGCACGGTATTTTTTACAATTTTTTTATATTTTGTTTCCTTTGTCACCTTAGAACGAATTTTCAGGCGTGTAATATAGGAAAAGCATCATTTCGTTGCTTCACTGTACCCCTGTGCTGGAAACAGCATAATTAGAAAATATTTTTAAAAGAAACAGAAGTAAACAAAATTTTTGGAAAAAATGAAATATCAATTTAAAGCCTATTAAAATCAGTTTATGTGTTAAAATAAAAACGTGTGCTAGAAACAAATACGCAGGTTTTAATTTAAGATTTAACCGTCACAGGTAATTTTAGACATAAGTAAGTTTATTCTTGTTCTTCATAACGGAAAGTCACTATCAAGACATTTAAATTTATTCACCTCTAAAACTAGAAAGTTTGCTAGCAAATTTTAATAATAATAATTACTTTCTTATATCATTTTTTTCTAATTATTTATCTTTATTTGAAAAGAGTTAATCATACCCTACAAAGGCTACAATGTTGAAACGTGAACATTGGAAAATGATAAAAATCTTGCATTTTACAAAATGCATTCTAAACACTTTAGAAATTAAATGAAAGCTAAAAAAATAACCAGTTTGCTCGTTCGAATAGTTTTACGAATTTTTTGAGTTTGAGTTAAAAAGACTCCACTGTAGTAAAATCTTCTCCAATAACACTCTTTTTGAGTTAGCCACCTTTATGTAAACACTACTCCAGAACAACTTAGTTAAATTTACCTGTTATATACTACTTTTTCCTCTTTTTGCTTCTGCGTTAAATTTTTTTTAAACCGTCTGCATTCAATACTTTCAGTTATGCCCTTTTGTGATAATGATGCTGACATTTAATTGAATTGAATCTTTTGAGTAAAACTCTATTCAATAAATCATATCTACATTCAAATGCTTTATAACTATTCAGTAAAATTCTATTAATCTCTTGATTAAACTATGCCCACATTTAACTGAATTATGTCTTTTTAGTAAAATTCTATTGCATTCTATACCTATATTATTAACTGAATTGAGTTGAGTAAATAATGCCTATATTTGTTCAACATTCGGGCAAAACAATAACCAACTACTAAATTTACAATTCTAAATTTTTAAATTATTTTTCTTTTATAATTTGAAGTAAACCGTTAATAAGACTAACTATGTTATTGTAAATCCACATTTTAAAAATACAACATTTTATAGTTAATGGAAAAGAAATTTTACTTAACTTTTATTATTTATTTATTACTTACGGTATACAAGGAGAAAAAACCCTATGAAAATTATTGTACCGTTTGATATAGATATTTCTGGTAAAAGAACATGATTCTGGCAATAAAATGAAAATATACGGTATAAAATCATTTATTAGTTAATTTTTCAGTTCATATGGTAACGGTATACCGGAAATTCTGATTTTCTAAATTATAGCTCTTAATACCACACATTTAGTAAAAATTACAAAACTGATAAGTAAATTTAACAGATTAAATTATTTTTATGCTATGCTTTAAATTATCAAGATAAAATTACAAAATATTACCTAATTTACAGTTTACCAAATTTTATCATATGTTTTCTAACCCTATTTTATTGTTAATTTTACCGAAATAATTACCTAATCGATTCGATAATAATTACCGATATTTTCGGCATTCACGTAGAGTAAGAAATAAGGTCATATTTAGATAGTTTTGATCAAATCTTTTTTTCATATCGTACTTATTTTTCTATCTGCATCAAAAATACATATATGTTATTATATTCATTTCCAATCAGGTAATGTAACAGATTAAGAGAATTTCACATGTTACTTTTCGGAGATTCCAATATTTAATTTTTTTGTGGCTTCTGGATGCATTTTAGTAGCGAAAAAAATATAATTTATGTGCAATAATATAAACTTTGATTAGTGTCATTACACACTACGTATTTTTAATACCTATGATTTAATGACCTCAAACAGATGTAACGATTAAATAGTTATGACAACTGCATACCACACCACTTTTCTTGAAATAAAAAAAATAATTTCTATGTTTTTTTTAAATGTTTTGTGTTAAAGTTTGTGTGCTTTTTTAATTAACGTAGGTAAGCTGGAGAGTTCTAAAACATATGGGTGGAATTCCCTTTGCACATAATTAGGCGCGCTATATATTTGATGCCTAATTATAATCACCTTGAGCATTTCAATTTCTTGTGGGAAACTGATGCTGGCAGCAGATATAATTTATAGGGTTATTTTATCTGAAAAAATGATTGATCTGTCACGTTTGAAACATAGATTTCTCAACACTGTAAAAGTTATCATTGCTGGAGTATCATCGAAGTAATGCTTCGATTGTTTGCTTTTTACACTGCTTGTAATTACTACCTTTTTATGAGGTTACATTATTTAATTTTTTTGTGGCTTCTGGATGCAATTTAGTAGCAAAAAATATATAATTTATGTGCAATAATATAAACTTTGATTAGTGTCATTACACACTACGTATTTTTAATTTACTACATAATTGTCACTCTCCTTTTTAAAAGAAAGAAAAACATTTCGATACATCAAAAAGAATTTACTTGTGATTCTACAAGGACATAACCTGCCCTCATAATTTGTCATAAATTAGAATAAATCGTGACTTATTTCGTCTTTTTGTCTATTATAAAAAATGTAATTGGTCTCTCTTCTTAAAATCACGAACTATAATAATTGCACTAAGTTTCCGTTGATGTAAAAATAAATACTTAGAATTCGGAATTGGTATTATGTATCTAGACATAAGAACTAAGTTTAGAATTCGAAATCATCAAAATGTGTCATTAAAAAAATGTTTATCCAAACCTTCCGCGCACGTTTTGAATTGAATAAACGAAAATTGTCGACGCTTTCGAAAAATCAAGCATGATCAAGAAATCACTCACTAAATTTACTTTAATGACCACTTAAGGGCGAATAATCACTTATTTATCATTTACATAGTTTCTTTCTTTAAGATTTTGTGATTTTAGAAAAATGTAAGGGATTTTTAAGAACCCATTTGCGTAAGCTGCAAGTTAGCCAAAAGGTTGGTTCTATCCAGTGACTCAACGTCAATGGATGGGCTCATGAAGCCTGCATCAGTAATAAAGAGAAGCACGATCTAATTTTACTTCTAATTTTTGTTCTAAAATCAGATCAATTAAATTAATTTACTAAAATTTTCCAATCTTGTAATTCAAACTTATTATACTCCTTGATTTTAATACCCGCATGTTTCGCAAAATTCAAAGGTTTATTTAATGCTATTAATTTAATGGTATTAACAAATATAGTTCATTAATAAATAGTTTACAAAAACCTGTTTTTACTATGTTGTTATATATATTTGATATTTTCCGACCAGGTTTGATAAAACCATAAGCTGTCATGCTTCAAAAAATGATTTCATTTACCCTCCAAACTGTGCTTTTTTTATAATTGAATAATATTTAATTTTAAAACTGGGATAATTTATCATTCATATGAAAATGCAAACATTTTTTTCACGTAATTGTTTGAAAAAAAGAAATTTTTTTGACACAGTTTTGTCAAATTTTTTCCTACTATCATTTTAAAGGGTAAGGGTAAAAGCTTTCAAGAACTTAAATGAATGTGTGCACAGAATTTCACAATGTGTTTTAAAACTTAATGCCTGAAAACTATATATTTTTTCAAACATTTTTTAAGCGCGCGCAACAAATTAAAGCATAGCATAGCATGAAACTGTGTGGGTGTTAGCATACAATATTACTTAATTTGGTACAATATATAAAATTAAAATTTGGAAAGGAAGCCTATAATTGAATCGAAAATAATTTTTTTATTTATTTTGTAAAAAGGCTCTTTATATTTGTGGTAGGAAATAATAATAATTATACTAATTATTATCAATTCCTTCTTTACACTTGTGATTCATTCAAAATTGACAGTGAATCATCAAGAATTTTCTCATCGAATTCAAAGAAAACCTCCTGTCCTACAAAGTTATGAAAGAGATTATTATTAAATAACCGGTTAATCAGTAACTAACAAAGTATTGAAGTTGATTTATGTTTTATAGAGTTAATCATTTATTTTTATTTTTATCAGTCCTTGGATTCAATAAAACATTTTTTTTTAATGTCATGCTTACTTCAAAGAATGTGACAGTATTTGTCAAAAATAATTTCAGTAAAAGGTTAGAAGTTTTGTTTTTTCATTTGACCCAAACTGGTTCCAATTAAATTAATTTAGAAGTTTTGGAGTACGTTTAATCGAAAAATCATGCATTTGTATTAACCTTCATTTGTATTAACCTTCATTATCATAAGCATCAGTTATATTAACCTTCACTACGTTATATAAACCTTGCTGAACAATGCTAAATTTGATTTCGCGGTATTTAGTTAGTTCAATAAATCCCTTTATATTGTTCAATATGTCCCATGACACATGGTTCAATAATTCTACTTTTCTTTTAAGATTGTAGCAAGTTTTCAAAATAGTTGAATATTAACCCGAATATTCTAAAAGTGTTTGCGACTATATTCCGTATAAAAAAAAAAGCATCTCAGCACAGAATTAATTTAGAGAAGTCCGTAAATTGTTTTAAAAATAAGGATTTGGATACAATATGGATGCAGTGCCTTCACATTTGGGGAACTTCAGCTTGATCCTTAGCTATTAGGGTTTTTAATTCTGAGTGGGAGTAACTGAAAATTTCCAACTTGTTATAATATTTCTCACAGATGGCGCTATGCACAGTGATGTATTATTAATTAATATTCAGATTCCATTCAGACAGTAATGTTAATATCTTTCTTTGTTATTGTTATTTATATTTTCTGTATTAAAGTATTTTGCTATGATTTATGCAACACATTCATGTCATATGGATTAACTAAATACGGATTCACGAATGAATAGAAATTTATCATGAGACAATCGTATTTCACATTAGCGTCCCGTGAGACCGACATAAAGTTGAAGGGAATACTAATTTCAACGCAGTAAGTTACTTATTAGGTGTAATGTATGTAAAAAAAAATTTTTTTGACCTAATCTTAATAACACATCTGCCTGGTTGTAGAAACCTTCCAGTACGGCAACGAGTACTACTGAATTATCACAAATTTGTATGAGATATTATTTACACAATGGGATTTTGCTGTGCTACAGATATGCAAAAATAACGTTTTAATAATTGGTATACATAGAAATCTTTTTGCAATCAGAAAAATTTTATTGATACCATAGGTGAAAATCTGTGATTTATGTCAAACGATTCTTCTGATAACAAAGAACTTTCCATCAATTAGTTTCCAAGGCAAAGCTCGCATAATAACATTTTTGACGTGTATGATTTATTACTGCATCTTTTCTGAATGCTATGCATGGTTTTCAGCAACTTCCATTTTAATTTGTTCCAGCATTTAGTTCATGTAATAAACTTAATTTTATAGTGGTTTTAATTTACGACCATTATCAAACTTTTCTATAGATTCAAAACTAAATTAATAACACACTCAAAATTTGCGATGTAAGTATTTGAATGTAAAGGGACTTTCAAGCGATTCATCGCCGAAACAGTATCAGCGAATCTGTTCCAAGTTGTTTGTGTAACGGATATGTTTCAATAACCTTTTAATTTATGGCCCTTAGTAAAATTTTTATGGTTTTTAAAACTAAAAAAAAAATTCTTTTATAGGCATTTTTTTTAAAAACAAGTCTGATTTAATCAGACAAAAGATAACCGATGGTTTCTTTATGCAAATCCACAATAGTATTATTATCAATTCATATCATCTAAGCCTGATCTGTTTGCTTTATATTTTTCTGAATGTGATACACTAAATTTATTTTAAATATGAATTTATTTATTGCCATAATTAAGAAAGTTCTTATAGCAATATCCATAATGGTAAGCTTTTTATTCCGTCCTTTTTTTATAATATAAAAGCAGACAACTTATGGCTTACTTTCTAAGTACAGTTTTTAACAACGTCGAGGTGACTTTAAAAAATTGTGATATGATCTAGTGAAGTTAAAGAATTATAAAAAGAGATCAGGAACATAAAACGAATGGTATGGTTTAAAACTGGCTAACTTTATAACACAGTTCATATATGATAGGAAAAAGGTAGTAAATCTTACCTAGTAAAGGCGATGAGTACGATGAATGGCTGAAAATAAGTTCTTCGAAATTGATTAATTTGTGAATGAGTTAAACTAGCATCAATGAAGACGCATCTTTTTAGAAATTTAATGATGCATTTTGACAAAACATTTTTACAAGCAGTGAGGAAGGATAAAGACTTCTCCCTCAGTTGACGATACACAAAGAGAAAGTGAAATCTGAAAATCGATGAGTAATAAAACCTAAAATATAACATAAGTATTCAATTATTATTCAGACCTTGAAAAGATACAAGCGATGAGAGTCACATGTCATGAGA
This sequence comes from Parasteatoda lunata, assembly GCA_949128135.1. Classification (NCBI taxonomy): domain Eukaryota; kingdom Metazoa; phylum Arthropoda; class Arachnida; order Araneae; family Theridiidae; genus Parasteatoda; species Parasteatoda lunata. Next base: position 30,908,143 of record OX421970.1, on the reverse strand, counting down.
GTTTCAGTTCCCAAAAACTACACTTCTTGGTTGTAAAATATAGCTTCAGAGATCATTTTATCTAACATCCCCCCTTGATCTCTGAATCTGTATCTGGTTGCAAGTTCAGTTTCAATCTCTGCTTTTGAAAGTCAGGCCTGGGTAAAGGTTTGGTGAGTATATCGGCTGTCATGACTTTCGTTGGACAATATTCGAGCTTTATGGTTCCATTAGGAGGTTTCTTACACAGTGCAGTTTGATATCGATGTGCTTGGTGCGACTTGTGCATTTAGGTGATTCAAGTAGATTGATTATCTTCAAACAGAGTGATAGATAACATTTGAGGTAATTCCAATTCTTTCAGAAGTTTTATAATTCATAAAGTTTCTTGAGTGGCTTGAGCTGCTGAGATATTTTCAGCTTCAGCTGATGATAGTGCTACGTTTGTCTGTTTCTTAGTATACCATTGTATTGGTGCTTTTCCAAGTAGAAATAAATTTCCTGTGGTTGTTTTTCGATCTCTTCGATCACCACCCCAATCAGCATCTGCATATACTGTTAGTGTTGGTGAAAAATTTATATCTAGAAACAGTTCAAATTTTGTTGTTGTATTTAGATATCTCACTGTTCTTTTAATTTGTTCCCAGTCCATCCTTCTTCGGTTTTCGTTTCGACGACTCAATAGGTTTACTGCTGCACATATGCCTGGTTGACTAATTGTGGCAATGTAGAATAATGATCCTATTGCTTGTCTGTATTTAGAGTTGTTAGGTAGAAGATTTTCTTCCCCATCTGTCTTTATGTAGCCTGGTTTAATTGAAGTATTACAAGGATTTGCTTCTTGAAGATTGAGTTTCTTCACTAGTTCGTTTATTTTCAATTCTTGATTGATAGTGTAGAGTCCATCTTTTGTTTTTCTTATGTTGATTCCAAGATAGTAACTTGGTTCTACCAAATTTTTAATTTCATACTCTTCCTTTAGTTTTTCTACTATTTCATTTATTTTGTCTTCCTTTCCAGCTATCAGTATATCATCCACGTAGACTATAATGTAAGTTGATTAATTTTCTTTCTTATGCTTGAAAAGACATTGTTCGGATTCACTTTGAGTGAAGCCTAGATCTTTCAAAGAGTTGGCTATTTTTGTATTCCATGCTCTAGCTGCTGGCTTGAGACCGTAAATAGCTTTGTTAAGTTTGCGTATTTTCATTTCTTGCCCTGGAATTACGTATTCTTCTGGTTGTCTCATATAAACATCTTCTTCGAGTTCATCGTGCAGAAATGCGGTTTTTACATCGAGATGGTTTACTGTTAATTTTTCGTGTCCAGCTTTGGCTAAGAAAGTTCTTATTGTGGTGTAAGATACTACTGGCGCATAAGTTTCATAAAAATCTTCTCCAAATTTTTGTTAGAATCCCTTCGCTACAAAACGGGCTTTATATGTTTTAATTTCTACTTTGTTGTTGTATTTTCTTTTAAATGTCCATCGACTTCCTATTATTCTTTTATCTTCTGGAGGTTCGACAAGTGTCCAGGTTTTATTCTGTCTTAGGGACTTAATCTCCTCTTCAGAAGCTTTGAACCAGTTCTGTTTTCCTTTATACTTTCCTTATGGAAAATATAATGAAAAACAGAACTGCATCTTGCCAATTTGAAGGTTCGTTCGTTATCTTTTCTTGTAAGATATACGAGAATCTGTCTGGAGGTACTCCCTTGTTAGTTCTGTCTGATCTGCGAAATTGATTGGTGTTCGCACCACTTGACGATGTGTTAACTTCTTCTAACTGATTTCCAATTTCTATTTCAGTTGTATTATTTTTATCTTCATTGTGTGTTTCCTCAATGGATTCTTTATCATGAGTTTTATTTTTAAGAAATTGTTGCTCTTCATTCTGTTTAGAATACGGAAATTCATTCTCTAAGAGTTTAACTGTACGTGCAATTGTTATATGTTTTCCTTCATGATGTATTCTATAACCTTTGGATCTGTAATCATATCCAAAGAACACTCCTATTTTTGCTTTGTTATCAAGTTTTGCTCGTTTGGTCTTCTCAATGTAGGTGTAAGCTTTACAGCCAAATACTTTAATGTGAGATAAATCTGGTTTTTTATTTGTCCATAATTGATACGGTGTAAGTTTGGTTGCTTTAGTCTCTAGTCTGTTTTGCAGATGGTTTGCTGTGTGCAATGCCTCTCCCCAGAAATGATGGGGAAGGTTTGCCTGAGTTAGTAACGCTCTAACCATTTCAATTAAAGATCTATTCTTTCTTTCAGCAACGCCATTTTGACTGGGCGAATATGGTACTGTTAGTTGATGGTTAATCCCCATTTCTCTTAAATAGTTTTCTGTTTCTTTGTTGAGGTATTCCTCACCATTATCAGTTCTTAAGTTTTCGGGTATCTTGCCAAATTTATTTCCCACCATGGCTATGTATTGTTTAATTTTAGTTAGTGCTTCGTATTTTTTTGATGAAAGGTAAACAAATGAGTATCTACTGTAATCATCAAAGTTAAAAAATATGATTTTCCTCATATCGTCTGAGTTTTCATTGGACCGCAGATATAACTGTGTATAAGTTCGAGACATTTATTAGCTCTCTTTTGAGTTGATTTAGGATATGGATTGCCTGTGAGTTTACTTTGTACGCAATTTTCACATAAGATATTGTGCTTGCATCGACTTAAGTCAATTCCTGTAGCCAATTCATTTAATTTAAATTTTTCGATCGAATTATAATTCTTGTGCCCTAGTCTCCTGTGCCAAATTTCTATACAATTTTTGCTATCGCAAATGTTCGTTAATTTAGCATACTCTTGAGTTGCTTTGTTATTTAACTTCACTTCATACAAATTATTTCTTTTTATTCCCTCTAAATAAACTTCCTGGTCATGAATTATCATGCATTTGTTTTCGCTAAATGTTACAGTGCATCCGTTTTCTATTGCTTTGGTAACTAACAAAATATTAGTTTCAATGTCTGGCACATGAAGAACATTTTTTAGTGTTATTTTATGGTTTGATGTCTTAGTGATAATTTCAACTTCTCCCGAGCCGTATGACATCACTGTGTTCCCATTTTCAATGATGACTTCACTTTTGTTTGTGTCAGTTATTTTAATAAATGATTCCTGATTGTTAGGAATATGTGATGAACTACCAGAGTCAATGATCCAGTTTTCTCTATCTGATTTCGAAGTTAAGAAAGTTAAATTGCTCATTTTATTTTCTACTTCATCTCCATTTTGTGTATTGCTCTTATAGTTGTTCTCACCTCTAGTATTTTTACATAAGGAGTTTGAGTTTCTTTTGTTTGCGTGTTGTTTTGGCTTTTGGTAACTAAGAGTTTTTTTCAAATGCCAACTATCAGCGTTATTGTGATTTCTAAGCTTGCAATGTGTGCAATATTTATTACTTTCTCTCTTATAATTATTATTATATTTTCGGTTGATTTGAAATGCTTTGTTTGGATTTTCGGACGCGTAGTTATTTTCTATTCTTCTATTATATTCGTCAACTAGCTTGCTTCTTATAAACTCGGAATTTAATTCTGTTTTAGGTCTAGCTTCTAATGTTGTTATGAGTGTGTCATAACTTTGTGGTACTGAGCATAGTAAAATCACTGATAAATGAGAATCGCTAATTTTTTCATTTATTGCTTTAAGTTTGTTTACTATCTCTAAAATTTTAGTAATGTGAGTTATCATATTTCCTTTTTCCTCTAATTTCGCATTGTAAACTTTTCTTAACAAAAAATAATTTGCTAGATAAGTTGCTTCTTTCGTGTATTACTTTTAATGTATCCCATGTTTCTTTAGCAGTTTCTTTTTCACTAACGTGAACTATTTGATTATCATCAATGCATAAGTTTATTAGAGCGCGGGCTTTTTTATCTTTTTTACTCCAATCTGCTGTAATGGGATTTGGAGGTGTATCTGTTACAATTTCACACATTTCATCTTTAATGAGTAGCATTGACATTTTAAAACTCCAATGACTATAATTGTGTTGATTTAGTTTTTCTATCAATTGAGAGTCTCTTGATGAAGTCATTTTTAATTTTATTAAATAATAATTGTTTATGTTTAGAATTTCAGCCAATATTTATATTTTATATACTCATCCACTAATTAAGAAAATGTAAACACTTTTATTTATCACACTACTTTCATTTTTATATATTTATTTTTTATATTTATATTTCTCAGCAAATATATAGAGTTATAGTCTTATATATCGCTATTTAATAAGGATGCTATAATCAATATATTCTAATATATAATATATAGTAAGTGCAACATAAATTCTTGCATTCTTATTTTATTATTTAAGTTCAATATAGCTTGAAATAGCTTATATTCTTTTTCAAATAATATATTTATAATTTTTGCACACTATATTTATTTTATACTCTCAGTTTCATAATCTTGATAGAAAAAAGGTAGTAAATCTTACCTTGTAAAGACGATGAGTACGATGAATGGCTGAAAATAAGTTTTTCGAAATTGATTAATTTGTGAATGAGTTAAACTAGCATCATTGAAGACGCATCTTTTTAAGCAATATAGAAATTGAATGATGCATTTTGACAAAACATTTTTACAAGCAGTGAGGAAGGATAAAGACTTCTCCCTCAGTTGACGATACACAAAGAGAAAGTGAAATCTAAAAATCGATGAGTAATAAAACCTAAAATATAACATAAGTATTCAATTAATATTCAGACCTTGAAAAGATACATGCGATGAGAGTCACATGACATGAGAGTTTTAGTTCCCAAAAACTACACTTCCTGGTTGTAAAATATAGCTTCAGAGATCATTTTATATAACAATATACACTTGGAATAATAGGTACTTGTGTTTCTGTTTTAAACCCTACTTATTAGTTGTTAATTATGTAGAATCTACATTTTCATTTGTGCCGTAAATTTAGTAATACATGCAACAATAGCAAAAATATAAATAGATTTTCCGGAATAAAAGGTTGAATTGTTACTCAGGATTGCTTTCATTACTTTTCAGATCTGTCAACCCGACTTGCGACCAAAAATGTCTGAAGAGGTAGCTTCCATTTTTAATCAATTTTGAAATCTATTTAGTGATTCCGACTTGTATGCTGATTGTGTTTGATTCGTTTGTCATGAAAATAAAAGTCACGTTGCACCATTCCTAAACAATTGAATACAAATCGTGATTAGCGATACGTAATATTAGTGTATAGTAGTGATACGAAAACGCTTAAATAAAAATCATAGTTAACCCAGATGAATAATTCAACTCACGTGGAACCATCTTAAAAATACAGCACCCGAAAAGCAAACGCTCTGTGTTGTGTCACATTAGATGTTTTATGAAAAATTCACGTAGTATCTTTCTTACATTAAATGAATATGGATCGTAATTTGCTGTAAGCTTTTTGAGTAAATGCAAGTCACGACGACGGGTGTGTAAATGCGAATCGCAGATAAACCGTGCTTATATTTCCTTCATAATTCAAGTACATTAATTTAGCAATACAACTCCAGTGAATCAAACAATTCATGTAGTATGGCTTTTGGTATTTTATGACAAAGAATCACGAGGAATTATATTTAAACTAACTGAATATGGAGCACATTGTGTGATATACGAGTCGAAATGTGGGAATGCGTAATATTCTTAATAGGTAAAACAGCGCGGTGACCATCTTTTTAGAGCTGTTATACCTCGTATTTTTTATCCATTGACATCTATGCATATCATAAAATAAAGAGCAGTGGTAGCTCAGTGAATAGAACGCTCGCCATCCAACGTGTTCACTCGGGTTCGAGTCCCAGCCATAGATGGTCTCTACGAATTCCACACTTGGCTCGCATCGATCACAGTGCTGACGTAAATTATCCTCAGTGGTAGACGGATCAGGGGTTAGAGTCCCCTTGCCGTGAGGCTAACAGTAGGAGGTTTTCATGTTTTCGCTCTCCATGTAACGTAAATGTGGGTGGAATTCACTCGCATTTACGGCATATAACCCGCATCTAAAAGTCCTCCACGAAAGCAAATTCAGGATTTCTCTTGTTTTCTGGAGTGGGTTCAAAATTAATAGGTTAAGCCGTTGAAAATTGGTGGTCGCAAACTCAATAATTGGTTCTGCTCTTCCACGATAAAAAAAAATGTCATAAAATAAATAATTTGTATGACTTTCTGTCTGTCTGTATACTGAATTTCGGGCACCGTAGACTCTAAAAATACGACATTCAAATGAAGCTAAACGGATACAATTGTAAACAAATCCGATTTTTGATTTTTTTAAAATTATATTTTCAATTTAGATACATTCAAAAAATAGTATTTTCTAAGTGGTTTAGTGAGTCTAATTGGTTACCCGTTAGTCTAATTGGTTATATGCACTATAAGACGGCAGGTTTGCTTTTTTAACTTTGTGTGTTGCCATCTTCTGTATACTTTGTAATTTTAATTAGATTTTAATAAATGATACGGGTGAGGCTAGCCGACCTGGCCGGTCGGCTGGGCGCATGCGCCGGTGTTCGGATGGCGGTCATCATGGGAACTGTCGCGACGACGAGACATCCTGCCAAATGCCCAAATGAGGGTGGGGCGGTCATTTCACGTCTTAATTGATTACCCGACGACCTATTGATTAGTCTGTAGTACTTACATATAGACCTGTAGACATAGGTTTTTCTCCTAATACTAAAAACTAGTTCTACGGTGTATGTTTTAATCATCAAAGTTAGATCCAAATTGCGCTGTGTTCTTGAATTTCGGATATTGCGCTATTAAAAGCTTAATCTTGTAACTAACTTATTAATTCTTATCATAACGTCTGTCTGGGTAGCAATTTTTATTTTTTCTTGCAAATTTTCTAGAAGTGGATAAATCTGGATTTTTAATTATACACATCACCTTGCAAATTCATTCTTAAAACTTATCCTGAATCGTTACAAAGTTACATATTAATGAAGTAGGAAAATGAATTTGAATACACGTGTAGACCTTTTGCACCCAGTGACAAAATATCTGTATAATTATACCATCAGAGGTACCTGTATATCTATTAATAAGTAGTAATAAGCTACCGTATAAGCTATGTAATTTTTGTAATCTTTAGTCTTTATTAAATTTTCAATTTGTACCATTAGGTAATGCTTAGGTTAGTTTCTAATGATTTTGTAATTGCTTTTTCTTATTTATATTCGCATGATATTGATAATCGTTTATAGTAATAGTTAGATAGTGATTCGTATCTATGAATTTGAATATGCAATATTTGAATTTCTTATTTACCTCTAACCTATCTTAACTTCAACAAATTAAAGAAATGAGAAGACTTTGATTAATTGCTGAAACCTCTGACAATTCATTTTATAAAGGCGAGAGAGAAAAAAATTATTTTTCGCATGAGATATTTGATGAGTATCTATAAATATTTGTATAAAGTGCTGCTATTACGCAAAGAAATAATTTTGTTGACTCTCATCTGCAATTAGAAAGTTTTAACAGTTATCTTTTATTTAAACATGTTAATGAATAGCAGAAAATACTCAATAATTGAAGAAACATTTTGATCATAATGATTCTAAATTTCTACAAAGTGAATTTAAAAATGTGTTTTTTGCGTAATAAAGTAAGTGAGTTAGATTATAAAATGATACTAATAGAGGCTATTAGTAAAAAAATACATATATTTAATTACATGGAAGCAACAATTATGACAGCAAAATATTTTGAAAAATAATTAAATTTCTTGATAGAAATTAAAAAAAAAAAATCAGTTAAAAATATAAGTTTTAAAATATTAGAACTATAATTTTAATAAATATTATAAATGACACAAAAATTTTATTGCTGCTCAGAAATTCTAAAATAGTTACACGTATTTTTTAAAAGAATAACAGAAGACGTTGATTAATTTTAGTATTACATTCCAAATATAAATTTTTCTTAAATTCTTCAGCACGAACCCTTATTTTGCATAATAAAACGAATGACAACGTAATGAGAGCTCAGGGGAAAAAAGTAAGGTCAAAATTGGAAGAATATGGTAAACTTTACCGTGTTTTGTATTGATTTCGGTAAAATTAAAAATAAAATATGGTTTTACTATATAAGATAAAATTTGTGAAGTGTGGTTAAACTTAGTAATTTTATCATGCTACCTTAGCATGGCACACAAAATCATTTATTCGATTAAATTTACTTTACTTTAGTATTTTCTTAAATATGCGATAAGGAGAACTATAATTATTAAAACCAGAATTTTCGGTGAACTTTTAGCATATACATAGAAAAATTAAAAATTGAATGGTTTAAATACTGCATATTTTGGTTTTGTTAACCAAAACTGTGTTTTTTCTTCAGAAAATACATTATGGTAATTTTACCAGAATTTTCCCCTATGTGCTAATAAATGTGTTAAATTTTTTTTAACTATAAAGTTAGTAATTTGATTAAAAGCAAATGATTCATTTAAAAAAAATATCGCTTGAAAATACAAAGAGTTAAATTACTAATTTCTTGTCAAGTGATAGTGCTATGCTTTCAAAATTATTATATTTTTGCCAACTTCCTACCCTGTCAGTGAGTTTGGAATCTGGCAGTCAGAATTCCCTTTCCAACCAATTAATCAATGAATATGCTCAAATTTAAAAAAGTGCTGAGTGCTGAATGATTATAAACATTTCAATCGTATTTCCACTTAGTAATATATACTTAGTTTACTCATAAAAATTTTAATCGTGTAATTTTCATTCTCCACAAGCATAATTTGTTTTTACAATATTATCATCAATCAAAATTTTCCAAACAGCTTGAGTGCCTATGTTTCAGCTAGAGCTTTGTAGTAGGTTTCAATATCAAAAGTTATCTGACCTTTAAGGAATGAACACTAAAAATTTAAGCCAGAATTTCTATTACTTCTACACAGTTAGAAGTTTTGTAATGCATTGAACCGTAATATTGTCGAAATTTTGCTGCTACCTTAGTACGGTGTCAAATATAACAAAATTATCGAACTTAATAAACTCGATTACACTGTACTATTGTTCAAATTTATCGCATACTTGCTTCTATTACATGTACAGAAAATTTGAATTGTATCGTGGTATCTATAGTTCAGTTCAGGTTAGAACCAATTTTCTGAGAGTATAGTAAAAATTTTAAAATTGAACTTGAGCTCTGTGCATTAGAGAGATTTTGCATCTTTATCCATTACTTTCCAAACTTACAGTACTTATTAGTTATTGGGACCATGTATTGTGAACTGCTTTACCTCTAACACGAATACATATTGGTCCGATAAATACGGTAGTTCCAATATTGAAATGTATAACAAAAAATATCATTATTTGCCACGATACTTTCCCAATTCATTTGATTTATAGATTTTTTACATTGGCAAATAAATTTGTTGCGTAAATAAAATTTAGATATCTACATTCACAATAATATTGTACTTAATGACTTTTGTTTTGTATGATATAAGCGATATTCAGAAACTGACATAGAATCAAAATGTAAAAAATACTGAAATAAAAGTTAAAAAACTTTTTATTTAAACAGACAAAAACACAGAAACCAATTTAATTTTCGATAGCATAAAAACTTTAAAAAAATAAAGGTTGCATTCTTTCGATAGTAAGCTTCTATCATATAAAGACGGCCAAAAGAATTGTTTTAAATATTTTATTTAGTCTATTTTAAAAACGCAGTTTTTAACTTTTCATTGTACACCAAGAGGTTGGTGTACAATGGATGTACTTCATTGTACTCCATTGTACACTCCCCGTTCGTTCTCTTATCAACCCTCATAGTTGTTTCTCATTCAATATTGTTTTGTTTCCTTAAAATGCAATAAAAATAGATAATTTTGTTTAAAAAATTTATGAATATTATAACTTTATGTAAGCATATTTTAATCACATGTTAATCGTAACAAAATGAAAGGATATTTGGATTTGAAAAATACTCAGCTAAACTGAAAAAAAAATTAAATAATGGAATACGGAATGCTCAATACAATTGAAAGAATAATTTTAGAAAGAAGAGTTGAGTAGATTTGAAAAGTAAAACTAATTCAAAAGAGAAGTAATTTTACTTGTTAAACAATATGTAAGAATAACCTTATAATATATCAGTTTTTTTTTATCTCACTTCAGGTCTTTGTATTTCTAAAAAGTTTCGGTATAAATATCATTTCTTTTTCGCTTATTTTTATTGATTCATTTTTTTTGTTATTTTTGACATCAAGATATGCAAGTATTTATAAAGTTAATATCACGAAATAGATACATTTTTCTACAGCAACGGGTAAATAATTGTTGTTTAAAGCGCTTGAATTTATAATAACTTTCAAATAAATTGGAATTTAGAAACTTTATTCGCTTTAAAATCACAAATGAAAATAGTTCTTACAGCATATCAGATTTCCATTCTGTAGTTGCATTTCAGTGGACTGTTGATTAACCAATTTTTTTTTTTTTTTACAACTATTTTAACAGTTTGATCATCCTATCATTCTCGAATCGAATCGGAATATTTTTTTCTAATCCATTAAATTCATCGTACAGTTTTTTGCACACCTTCGTACTTTCAAGTTTCTAAGTCTTGAAGTTTTTGTGCAACAAAATAAAATATCATCGATAGCAAAAAAATGAGAAAATAATTCGCAATAAAGTTCTTGAAATTGCAATAAATTTCGAAAAAAGTAGAATTTAAGAAATAAACTTTTTATCAAGTTATTAAAAAGACATGGTACTTTCAGCAGACCAATTTTTAACTTTGTAGTTGTATTTCTGCGATCAGTTCAGCTGTGCGTATGATATTTTTTTTCTACAAGTTTAACAGTTGATAATTCTAACTAATTATCGGATATTATTTTTTAATTCTATTGCAATTTTTTCTTCATATTTGTTTACACAACTTAGTAATTTTAAGTTTCTAATTCTTATAATTTTTGCTTGAGTTCAAAATGTAACGTTAAGTCAAACATCAAAAACAACAGTGGCTACTGTGGTCCGTACGACATTTTAATATAGAGAGTTAGTTCATTCCGAATAATGAACATTCGGTATTATTTAATAAAAAAACTTGAAAAGTAGGCTTTTCTCATTAGATTTCTGAATAAACAGAAATAGAAAGAAACGAGATATAAAAAATATCCCATATCCCAAAAATTTATGACCTCATTGAAAGAAGTTTCTTTAGAATTATATACAGAAGCAGTAGAGATGTTTTTACACCTCAACTAAGGCGAATGGAATAACAAAAAGGCTAGTTTTTTCTCCTTTCCATATATATTCCACTCATGAAGTATTTATCCTTATCTGTTTCACTATCATAAATTTGCAACAAAATGTGAAAATAATAAACGTAAATGAGCCTACATTTATGCTCATCATCTACTATTACATCTTACAAATTAGTAGAGATTTTATCCATGTTATCTACTGTTCGCTTTCAACGTTTATTTTGAAAGTTTCCTTCGCATACCTTTTTAAATTTCTAGAAAGTGGAAGAACTTTAATTCATCACAAAAATGAATCCCTGAGGACCTTGATGTCATAACTCCAGACATATCAATTTTTGAGATTAAAAATAAACTTCATGACACATATGATTTATGAGGCACATAACACGGAAGAATAAATTGTTATTAATTAGATAAAAAAAAGTTATGCATTTTTAGAAGAAAAAAATGGTATTAATTAGGCAGTTTTTATAGATTTAAAATACCTTTGTTAGCTAGTCAATAAAATTTTATGTTTTATGCCAATGATAAATAGATTCAGATCGCAAGATTTTAAAAAAAAAAAAAAAAAAAAAAAAAAAAAAAAAACGATTTAATTTTTAAAAATACATTAAATCTGAGTCAGGTTTCATTTTTTGAGTTTTCAAAAAAAAAAAAAAAAGAGAGAACCAAATTGTAAGGAGCAAACTCAAATTTCGGAAATATATGTATTAATTGCGCTACATTTTCGAGAAACCAAGCACTAAACTGGATCAAATTGCGGATCAAATTACGATAAAAAGTACTGGCACTTTTTACAGTAAAATCTATTTTACCGGAATATGTTACGAAACAAAAAATCTGATATACTGAAATTTTTACAGTAATAATTACCATGAAATCACTGAAATTTAATGAAATAGATATTATTGTAAAAATTACTGTTGTATATTTTACTGTGAAAATGGATTTAACGGGTCAATAGATTTTACGGATAATGCATCTAAAATGTCGGTATTTTATATCTTAATTTGATCCGAAATTTTAAAGTGCACTTTTTGTTTATCTAATTTAATTTTTTTCACTGCTTTGCAATTGCTAAGGAGCAGTTATATTTTTAGGAATAATTAATAACAGACGTTGGTTGATGAATTGAAAGTAAATACATATTTAGTAGAGATAATTATAAGTATTAATATTACTATAATTATATTAGTATTAGTATCAATATTTAGTAGAGTCATTTATTATCATTCAAAATAGTTCCAATATCAACATATCGAAAAATAATAAAATAAAAAAAAACAAAAATAGATGTTCATTGGACGAGTTTCAAACAGGCATAAAAACCGTGTCTTTTTGCCAGAGTGAAACAGAAATGAGTGCGTCATTAAGATTTGTGATTACCTCGGACACTAATACACCTTTTGCATCTGTTATTTTTGCTGTCCACTAAACTATCGATGAGTCTTAGGGGATATTACCCCACTCCTCTCTCAAGGAGGTTTTCAGTTCTTTCAGGGTTTGGAAATGCCATTTTCTTTGTGAAACACGTTTGCCAAAGGCATGCTCTATAGGATTTTAGTCCGAGGAGTACACAAGCCATGACATATAGTTAATATCTTAACTTTCTAGTGTGTCCGATACCTCAGCGCACCTGTGTGACTACGCATTATCATCTATAACCAGAAAGTCAGGACCTACCAAGCCTATAAAAAGACAAACATGATCCAGAATAATCTCTCTGCAATACCTCTGTGATGTAACACTACCTCCCTCAAAGATGTGAAGCGGTGTTCAGCCATTGCGCATGATGTCTGCCTATACAGGTACTCATGGGCCTTACTAATCTCGTTCATGAACCTATTGTTGTTCACAACGTGTTCCACTCTTTCTCTCTACACTAACTGGTAGACAGAACAACTTGTCATAGTGAATTTCGATTAATCGAAGAACATCATTCTGGATCACTGCTGGTTATCCCAACAAATACGTTCCTTACACCAACGTAATCTTTCTTGACGGTAACTTGGTTACAGCTGGATGCATCGATTAAGTTTGCATGCATGCAAACCAACTTGATTTCATCGCTGTGAGATGGTTCTGGCAGAAACATATGTACCGACAGTGCTTGCAAGGTCTGTCCCCCTAGGAATGACATTTCGATCTTTTCGCTATTGGGGATACATATCATTTTTCTTAAAGTTTGGTGTTCCTACAACAACACCTAGAAAGCTATCACAAAGCATTTCCACTTTCAGCGGTCTTTTTTAATTGCGAGAGAAAACTTTTTGACACTCCCATTACTCTGAGCACAGTGGTGACATTTTGACCTGCTTCTAGTCATCTAACTGCTCGTCCACGATCGTAAGAACTGAAATGATGTCTTGCTAACAATTTTCACTTCATTAATACAACACCACACTGAATTTCATAGAATAAGTTCAACAACTTATAGTGCTATTTTGGTTAAATACTTGTACATAAATATGACGCCATGAATTTTCGAATGAGTAAAGAGATTGTGAGCATTGCCTTTTATACAGATGACGGGTACTGCTCCTACACGCCCTCTACACTTAATTTTATGGTTATTTGCCATTGAAGCTGATTCTGAATAAGTACGAAATCGTGCACAAATGTAATTTTTTTTCACAACATGACCACTCTTCAGTGAATAATATCTTTCAAAGGGGGGTACCAATAATGTATATTATTGAATAGCCCTAATTTAGTCATCTTCAAAATTCAATAAATGGCAATCCAATCGACATTTTTGTAAAAAAAAAAGGACAAAAACCGTTCTTCCCCTTTGATCTTCAATGATGAATAAGAAGCAACTACGTGGTTTTTGCAAAGCAAAACAGGGGATGGAGCCACTTAATAAAAATATCTAATTATTTTTTCTAAAGCCTTCGCTTAACAGGAATAATTTTTAAAAAAAACTTTCACATATAACTTTCTTATCATCAGAAAGCATGGTTCAAAAATTTTGAACATGCTTTTGTAAGCGAAGAACAATTTTGAATATGATTTGATACCGATGATTTGCTTATGTTAAGTTTACAAAAGAAAAAGAGCCAAAATAACTTTTGCTCTGGTAATCAGATCTCTACATAGTATGACAACACCATAATGATTTAAAGCAGCGTCCTCAAATATGTTAATTAATATGCATTTACCATTAACCATTTTGTCGTATCCATTTAAACCGTTAATACAGAGTCATAAGTACAAGAAGATAAAATAACTAGAGAAAAAATTAATCAGGGTGTTTTTCTTACGCGCTGTACATCAAAATCCAAAATTTTTAAATAATTAAAAGGCATTTAAAGCTTCTCGTCTTCACAAGCTGGTAACATTTTTTAAAATAAAAAAGTAGATATTCTGTCAATAAAGAAACTGTATTTTTAATGATGACTAATTAATTAATATTTCACTTACTTTAATTGGATTTTTTATACAATAATCGGTTTTGTTCTTTTTAATTGAGCGAAAAAATAGAATCTTATTTTAATTCTCAATATTCGAAATTATTACTTAACGAGCAAAGCACGTGGGTAAACGCATTGATAAACTGTAAGCATTTTAAAAAACGAGAAAAAAAGCATGACAAATTCACAAATTCTCAAAAGCATGACAAATTTATGTTATGCATGTATAAGATTTATTTAAATTATCAATGATAAAAGGTTAAATAATAGCCTTGAAAATATAAATTCATGAAAACTTCTGCTTTTTGTTTAATAACGTCCTTGAAAAATAGCTACCTTGAAGGACAGTTACATGATTATGTTAATAGAAAAAAAAATCAATTTTATATAAAATATTGACCCTTTAAATCAGGTTTATGTACGTATGTAAGAAATGATTGATAATGACTTAAATGAACTTTAATGTTTCAAAGACATAGTAACCTGATTTTATTACTATCACATTCTATAAATGACACATTAAAAATGACTCTTCACATTAAATTCTATCACATTCATTATGCAAAACTTCTTGAAATCTAGACAGAAGATGCAAGAAATTTTGCATAACTTAAAAAGTTTCATATAACTTTTCAGTTAAACGAAGTGTACTGCGCGTGGCCTTCCACATATCTCGGAATTTTAAGAGACCATATTTATGAAAAGCAATAATGCATGCATATAGAAATAATACTGCCATATATAAACTCTACATAGAAACTAGTTTTTACAATATAACGTAAATGATTTAAAATTTGATGCTAATGTACTAAATTCATTGTATTAAAAAAAAGCTCAATTTCAAAGTTTATTAAATTTTAAACACTTCTTTAACATTTCATTATTTATATCATTAAAACGGCTTTTTCATGAACTATAAATGTAAGATTTCAAAATTAATTGCAAGTATTTCGAAGTTTAGAGTTGTAAGAAAGTAAACGGAATTTTTTCAGGGGCTTTTTTAAATTTTCTTGTTAAGATGATAAACAATTCTACGAATATAAAAAAAAGGAAAACACTCTAGAAATTTAAATCTGTGCAACATTTTAAATTTTTTAGATAAATCAATTTAAGTTCTTTGTTTTGCAGAATACATGGAAGTAGATTTCAATTATTAAAAAGCTCAAAATGAACATGGGTTATCATTTAAAAGCTTCTCTCTTTTATCGATAATCTTTTAAAAACTTTGCCTCCAATACAAGTTCCGGAATGATATCCGTCAATTCCATAGTTCGTTAAAAACTTCCCGCGTATTGCTGCGGATGCATCTTTTAGACTCTTGTTATATTATTTTCCTCTAGGTTATTTTCATACTGTATTGGTGTTGCAGATTCTGTATTGTATTGTTTATGAGAGTTTGTTGAGAGTAAAATTTAATTAATCTGTCAAGCACTATCTAACTGTTCTTGTAGACAATTCTTGTAGACTTGTTAAACACAAATTAACTATTATGTCAGGAAATGTCTACCTATTCCGGAAAACAATTATCTAAATATTCTTGTAGATAAGCACAATTTAACTCAACTGTCACGCACTATCTACCGTCATGTGGGGCTACTTTGTGCAGGATTTCGCAGTTTTTGAACTTTGACATGTAAAAAAACTATGTTAATTCAAACTTTAGTAAAATTTATCGATATTATATTCATAACTGGACTCAGACGAGTGAATTTGATCAATATTGGCTGTTGAAGCCGGAATGTATGTTGTACTAGTAGCGCCACCTACATTAATTAGAACAGAAAGTTACTTCCTTGTTGGGGTTCATTGCGTCTACGGAGATAGACCAATGCGCAGTTATTAATAAACATATTAATTATTAATCCGCCATTCATTATTTTAGTTGTCATTTATCTAAAATAAGATCAGCATTATCTTTATGAGCTCGTAATATACGAACCATGCAAACGCAAATCAAATACAAAATATCAACATTGGCATTATTTGTATGTAATATTTACAAATAATAAGTCAAAACATACCTTGCACAAAGTAGCCCCCAAGTGGGGCTACTTTGTGCAGCGATAGGAATTCAGTTTAATAATCATGTTTTTAGTAAAATTATTGATATAAAATTAATAAAAAAGTTAATTGTGGACATTTTTAATAACAAAACCATCAAGATATGTTAAGATATTAGTTTGAAAATAATTTTCAGCGTTAAAAAACCATTTTTCATAAAGAATTTTTTCTTAAAAAGAATGTTTATTTCAAAACATTTGAAATCCTCGATTTGGCCTCGAAATCGGGAACCTTCCTGTTTGTGCGGTCAAGGTATCGTTTATTGATGAGCTTTAGATCAAAAAGTTGCAAAGGTACACCCCATTCGGCCAGAAGTGCACAATACTTAGACAGAACTTGCTCTTTAGTTTCTGTCAAACTCCCCTGATGTCCTATAAAATATATTTTTATGTGTTAAATCGTTCTTCAGTTTATGTCAAACTCCCCTGATGTCCTATAAAATATATTTTTATGTGTTAAATCGTTTGATTAATTCATTTTAAAAATCTTTGTAGAAGAAAAATAATAGTTTACCAGGACGTTTCACGTGCTTCTTGGGAATTTTATTAGAGATAGTATTTCTGTGGATTTTGTACTTCCGAGAAGCTTTTGCAATCGACATACCACCAACAACTGCTTGCAAACATTGTTGCAGCTTTTATAAAGTGTAATCACGGTAGTTTCTCGTTCCAGGTATTTTTTTTTTTATAACGTCTGACCATTTTTCTGTCGAGAAAAAAAACGAATGAAACTTTGCACTAAGTAGCCCCACAGTACATTTTTTTCCATTTTCCGTTTATTTGTTATTAATTTTAAAATTTTTTTAACGATAATATGATATAATTGTTTATTAATAAATAAATAAAAAATTTTGCACTTACGACAATGGTTTTATCAACGTCTTTGCATGTCACAGCTAAAGTTTCCACGTACACTTTTCGACGTCCGACGTTTTCGGAAAGTTGTTGACAATGGATAAACAAAACACACTCTGAGATTGTTTTAAAATTCGAAAAAAAGTTTGTAGTACTAGAGGAGAAGTCTATCTCGAAATTCCACACATTTTTAACGTGAAAAATCATAATACTGAATAGCAGCACTTGAAAAGTGCCAAATTCGAATCTGTACAAAGTAGCCCCACATGACGGTAATATTCTTGTAGCTAAGTACAGTTTACGTCTACTGTCACCACTGTCTAACTATTTTTGTTGATAAGCACAATTCACAAATTTTGTCAGGCAATATCTGTTTTTCTAGATAAGCACAATTCAACTATTCTGTCGCTCACAATTTAACCATTCTGGTAAATAAACACACTTTAACTCTACTTTAAAGCACTATCTAACAATTATTGTAGATAAGTGCATTTTAACTATTCTGTCAAGCAATATATATTATTGTAAATAATCAAAATTTAACTATTTTTCAGTCACCAGCTAATTATCCTGAAAACAAACTAGAAGTTTAATGGCTCAGCAGCAAATGTAACTAGCATTTCATCAATAAATAAATTTAAGTTTTTTATTATTTACGGTTCAGAAATTAGATTTCAAAGAAAACATTGAGAAAGAAAGGTTAAAAAAAATCTGATTTTCTGCATAAAAAATTCTGATTTTAGAAAAGCTGATTGTTTTTTTTTGTAATTTTATAAGAAATGTAATTTAAAATTGATCATGGCTATTAACAATATTATTTAGAACATATGTTCACGTAAAATAACAATAAATGCATCTAGAATTCAAAACACGCTGCATTTAACTAAATGTGCGAGACTTAGCATTTTACAATATTTAGACGAGCATATAATAGCTGCAAATTACCGATAATAACAAAACTTGCGGTGAAACGTCTTTGATATTTGCAGAATTTCTATCTTTCAATTACAGATAAATGGCTATAAATATAATTATGCACAATTAAATTTTGATATATTTCATTCACTGTTAGAAAATGCTTTCTGTGATTTCAAGCAATAAATCTGAACCACCCTTAAATTAACACAGAATGACAAGCACATCCGTGACATCTTTAAAAGGCCTGTTTAAAAAAATACTATTTAAGAGCTTGCCTTCATTATCGCCTGATCATGTGATTGACTCTTAAGTCGTTACATAAAGAGCAATAAATCACGTAAATGCAATTTAAGTCTTACAAAACTTTTTCATTGATACGTTTAAAACATAATAATGGCTTGATTTATTAGATATGATTTGGCTGACCTTAAACCACCAGTGTTATTAAAATATTAATCTTTGTTTCGCTCTTGTGATAGTTTAGATAATCATGTAAACGTGATCGCGTTTAGAAAAAATAATGCAATTAAATAATCCGTCATCGCATGAAATATTTGAGAGAATTGGACATCTAGTAGTTATTTTGTATCATATCAAACGATCAGTCTAACATAATTTAAAAGTTTACAAAAACTCTTTAAAAGTATAAAGTTCAACTCATTTTACGGATTTTTTAAAAGTTTTTTCCCATCATTTTGATTTAAAATTTAATTGCACTTTTGCTAATAATGATTTTTTTTATACAAATGTATACTGTTTTACAGGTTATATTGTTTACCTAAATGTTATATTGTTCTAAAAACTCTTTTTTCTAAGGTTCAACTCATTTTACGAATAAATATTTTTTATAGTGTTTCTTCCCCCTATTAATTTAAAATTTTATTGCATTTAATTAATACTAAACGTTTCTTTATAAAGATTAATACTGTTTTTCTTGTTATTTTGTTTACATAAACAATATATTGTTTTAAAAACTCTTTTTAAAACAATATATTGTTTATGTATATACAATTTGTATCATATTGTATATATTGAAATTTTTTTTTTTCAATTTTTCTTCTATCTTTTTGATTTAAAATTTCTTTGCATTTTATTAATAGTGAATTTTTCTTTATAAAAATGCTTACTATTTTGCACGTTTGTTTATATTTACGTTAATTGTACTAAAAAAGTTTTTATACGTTTCAACTCATTTTAAGTATTATTTTTTTCAGTTTTCTTCCGCTTTTTCATTTAAAGTTTTATAGCAGTCAGCTAATAGTAAACTTTTTTTTTAAAAAAATGCATACTATTTTACAATTTATATTTTACACCTAAACGTTATATTGCATTAAAACTCTTTTTATAAAGTTCAAATAATGTCATGAATCATAATTTTTTTTAAATTTTTCTCCAGACTTTTTCATTTAATATTTCATTTTATTTTCCAAATAGTAAATTTCTTTTCATGAAAATACATAGTATTTTACGCGTTATATTGTACATATAAACGTTATTTTGCAATAAAATCTCTTTAATAAGATTCAACTAATTTTACAAATTTTTTTTTCCTTTAGTTTTTCTTTCATTTTTTCTTCAATTTACGTTTTATTGGATTTTGCTAATACTAAACTTCTTTTTGCATTAGAATAATACTGTTTAATACGTTACACCTATATTATACGCATACGTAACCTCTATATTATACTATTTTATACGCAGTAAACCTATAATACTCGTATGTTGTTCAAGTTACAAGATTTGTAGGTGCTCTCAGTACAGATTAATATTTTTTTCAAAAGAGGGGACTTGGATACAAAATTTTAACTCGAAATCTTAGCCTGAATCCTTTTTTTTTTCAATATAATGACATACGTTATCGTAAATAAATATATCATTGGATATGTGGGATATGCTATAAATAAATGATATTTTATCTGATTTTATTTAAAGTCACATTAATCGAAATTTATTTTAAAATGCAAGCATAAAGACTAAAATAATAACAAATTTAAATAACAATAAAATAGAAAAACGATAATAAACGAAAATTATTTTTAAATATTAAACATTATTATAAAATTAATCTAAGAAAATGGGCTCTTTTCAAATAAGAATAATAGTAATGCAATATTTTTTGCTTCAATTTATTGTTTTTCAAGTGTTAATTTATTTAGTACTAGTTTTCATTATGTCATTTCTCACAATTCTTGACACAATTTCTTGCCTAATAATTCCATTCGTTGACACATAACAATTCCTCGCTTCAATAAGGCGAGGAAAAAACACGTGCACTCGCAGATTTATAATTCACTTTGATTTTAAAGATCGTCGCTATTTACTTTATTTTTTTCTTAAACTGTCAATATTAAAAAAAGAATAAAAAAATTTACTGTCTCCGTTACTGCTGTTTCGGAAATTTTTACTGTCATAACTCAAAACTATTAGAGATATTATTAGAGGTATGAAATTGTGCACATTTTTAGATAGAAATATTTAGAAAAAAAAAAACATTCGGGTTTCAAATTATTATTGATGCGCTCATTAGATTTTGAATCTTTTTATGTCCAAATGAATTTTTTTCCCTGGCACAGCCTAATCCAGTTTAGTCACGTGATCTAGTGACTGGAGTTAACCTCGACACTCCACGTCATGACTAAACATCTAAATATTTTTGAACTCGTAAAAAAAATGAATTAATATCGAATTCTAAATTTAAAATTATAAAATTTTGTTATTTTTTTGTTATATAATTACGAAATAATAATAAAAATTACGCATTTTGTTGTTGTTTGGTTTTAATTAGAAGACTCGAGATGTTGTTAAACTAATATTGAATACTTCGTCCGCTTGCAACGAGAAAGTTCTCCTTACCATCAACGCCTGACTGGTGAATCATTACCTTTTCCTTTTGAGTTGCTATTGGATTTTCTATTTTAATTTCTTTTATAATGCAAACATAAATATTGAAATAATTATTGCACAAATAAAAGAAGCACATGTTAAATATTAAGCCCTAATAAAAATAAGCAGTGAAAACTGATTTCTATAAATAAAGATTGCAAAGTTATAATTATTTTTTTGTTTCGAATTTCTGGTATTACATGTCTTAACTGATCTTTTCGTGCATGATAGTAAGATCTGATTTTCGGCTCATGCTGCAAGTGCATGGTAATTAAGTTCTTAGGCAACTTTTGATTTTATTTTATTTGACATTGAATTTAATAATTTCTACTTGTTTAATGCGTAAGAATAATGAAAAGAATAAATAAATTAGAAAAAAATTAAAACTACGCTTTTTTAAAAATGAATTTTCATTTTTGATATTTTATTTTCCATATATTTTTCACAATTGATGTATTTATAATTTTACTTTAAGTTTTATTAACATTTGAATGTTATTTTAAAACAGGATAAATGAGTGAGAGTAGCGGGCTGGGATTGCAAAGCGACCATTAAAAAGAAACTGCACAAGGTGTTTTGAAGTTTGGTGGGAAATAACGAGCAGAGGGTATGACCGTCAAAATTATTTAAATAAGAGAACATTAGTTTATGAGGTATTTCAGGTTAAAATCGTTTTTGCATTGTAATTTAAAGTAACTAAAATTATTAACAGTAGAGTTACATTTTTAATTGTAGTTGCACATTACGCCTATCTTTAATTAAGTTTCAAATTTATTATGGAATAATTTAATTGCAAAAATGCTTTCGGAAGAAAAAAAAAACAGACGCAAATCCACTCCAATATTTTGACATGTTAGCCGCTTTATCCACATAGCAGGCTGGACAAGTAAAAAAATATCATGCCAAGCGATCAGAAAAGAACATTGCAAACAATCTCAAGGATTTTTCTAGAGATAACGAGCAGCAAAAGATGCAACCCCATAAATAATTAAAAAACAAACTGTATAAAATATTAACAGTTTTATAGATAGCAAAACGGATTTCAATTAATATAGAGAGCAAGAATGCCATTAAATTATATGGATAGCAAGAAGGATATTATGTGGTATGATTTTTTGTTGTCGGTTGTGTCCATAAGCCAGGAGAAAGACAAAGCCCCAGGGTCAAGATGGTTTCTAAGAATATCTCTTGCAGATTCATATTTCCGACAATGGAGAATTATGCGGTCCAAAAATTCTGTTTCCCCGCCTCTGCATTTGTTAGGTTATGACAGATTCATTATTCTAGAGATGTTCACGTAGAGATTTACACTTATTTAAAATGGAGCCGCGATGGCTCAGGGGATAGAGCGTTCGCCTTCCAATGTTCGAATCCCAGTCGATACGAATTCCGCATCCGGCTTGCACTGACCACAGTGCTGACGTGAAATATCCTCAGTGGTAGACGGATCATGGGTTAGAGTCCCCTTGCCGTCAGGCTAACCGTGGGAGGTTCTCGTGGTCTTCCTCTCCATGTAACGCAAATGCGGGTTAGCTCCATCAAAAAGTCCTCCACGAAGGCAAATTTCTCCCAATACTCGATCCAGGAGTTCCCTTGTCTTCTGGATTGGGTTCAAAATTACAAGGCTACGGAGTTGAACATTAGTAGCCGTAAACCCATTAAGTTGGGTCGGCTGTTCAACGACGGTTATAAAATTATAAAATTATTTAAAATGGGCGCTGGGTCCATGTCCAAGAGGTCGTGGGTTCGATCCTCGCCGACCGAAGACTCCCCGTGTAGTAAATGGTGACTGATGCACGTTAAATCTGTCGAGTCTCAAAGTCCTCCATGTTCCCATAACAAATCAATACCTCTGGGGGTACTGATCCAGGAGCTTCCTTGTCTTCTGGATTGGTTCAAAATTACAAGGCTACGGAGTTGAACATTAGTAGTCGTAAACCCATGAAATTGGGTCGGCTGTTCAACGACTGTTATAAAATAAAATAAAATTATTTGAAATAAACGTATCATTACTACAAATAAACAAAATGCGATAAATTTGAGATAAAATTCCGTTTCTGTAGATACTTAGAAAAATATTAGAATTCCAGAAAATTAATTTGTTGGAAGGAAATGGAAAGTACTTTCTTTTATCAAAAACATACATTTGAATACAGGATAATGATTTTTCAAGTATTCTAGATAACCTCTAGCTTTGAAAAGATTTTCAGTGATTTCAATTAGAAGCGGCATCGGATTTATTGATGACTTTATTGTATTTAATTGTATAGACTTTATTGATACTGCTAACACAATTTATCCAGAATAATTAGTTCTGGTAGAAACTAACCAATCTAATGTATCTACGGATGCTCTTCATTTATTCATTACATTAAACTCGTCTAATTCTCAAATTTATGTTTTTGATAAAAAAAAATTACTCTCCTGTCAAAATTTAATTTACCGGAATATTAATATTTCTATAAGAATCTACGTAAACGTAATTTTATCTCAAATTAATCGCATTAAGTTTATTTGTAATAATGATACGTTACAGCCAGTAAAAGCCTGACAGTTTTAAAGACGAAATGAGTTGGTAACGTTTGAATGGAACTGGAAATATATTCTTTACAAAATATCTCAGTACATTAACTTTTTCAATTAAATTTTCCTGTGATATATCTTTGTAATTTATTTGCTAAAAAACTCTTAACAAGTTTTTCAATCTCTAATTTTAAAAATTTACGCCCTTATATGCTGAAAATTCGTTGATGTAATGGTTTGCTCAAGATTTATCCTTGTATTTTTTGAAACAACGTTCAAAACGGCAAACTTTACACCGTTTCGGAAGCGGAAGACTTTAGTGATAGATTAGTTTAATTTAAGCATACCTTATATATTATACAATTTGAACTTTTAACGCTTCGTTATATGTTTAAATTTTCCTTTTTTCTATTTATATATTTAAATAAATATAGATTTCTAGTTTCTAATATATGTATTTTAATTAAACTTATTGAATTTAATGTTTTAAAAAATCTATAATGACTATAAAATTAAAATATTATTACTTAATAACGCGCTTGAAAATTTAAACGTTAGTTGGCCAGTCAGTCTATATTCTATATAAATCCATAGCTTTATACCAATTGTGAGCAAATGTAGTAAACACATAATTAGAAACACAATCTATAAATGGATTTTTCGTTTAATTTTAAAATAAAAAGTATGTTAGTAAGTTCTATTTTCAAAATGATATTGAAGAATGTACATAATTTTCAGGGATTGATTGTAACGCTCCATACATTGATTGTTAGATTTTTAAGTTAATGATATATGACTGATCGCTGATTTAATGATGGCTGGAATTTATAGTTCAACTTGTATGCTTTCACAAGGCGATTATCTGTGAATAAAAATAGAATTCGATATAACCAAGTTGGTCAATGTTTTTCTTTGTTTTTTTAGTGAAAAATTATAAAAAAAGGTAAGAATAAGTCTCTCTTTTGACACACATAAATATGGTATTGAGCATAATGGATTTTGTTTGACGGCAAAAATGTGTATTAATTCACTGTAAGAAAACATCTTACAGGTATGAAAAAAATGTTAAAAATTAAAACGTAGAACTTTTTATTTAACTAGGAGACACCACTCGTCAACTACTTTAATTTTTTCTCATTCATCATTTTTTTTTCTGAGACGGTAATATTTTTTTACAAAAACTCATTTTGTTTTCAAAATATGCGATTAATTTAGATTTGCATACGAACATTTATATTGAAACGATACTAGTTTTGAAAAATAATCATCAGTACTTAAAGGAAATTTAACCTGAAGAATGAAGATTTTGGGTCTCAATAGTATAAAGAAAATGAAAAGTAATTTTTATTTGTTGACGAAATTTATAGAACAATTCAATATTTTCATTGCTTTCTATTTTTTATATTCTTAAAAAATTTACTATTAATGCTAAGATTTATGCCTGGAAACAAGTAATATCTCAATATTTTCCTGCCAGTTTTGATAGGCATTTACTCAAGTGCGAGGTAAAATAGAGAAGTCAAGATCTCGTATTTTTTTTTTCTACAATGGATAAATAATCAATATTTAAAGCAAAAAATCTAAAAAAAGAATTGCAAAAAAGCATTAAAATTTGCAATAACTTTTGAAGATTGAATTACAATTTCTCCATTTAAAGTGAGGTTCACAAAAACAAGTGGCCCTTTAGTAAGCCAAATTTTTACTCTATCGTTTCTTTTTCGGGCTACAGATCGACCAAACATGTTATTTTGTTCTACAAGATTAACAGCAAGTAATTCTTGAGTTAATTATAGAATTTTTTTTTTTTACTTCTCTCTACATACCTTCTTAATTGCAAGCTTCTAAATGTAACAGAATTTGCGCAAAGCAAAAACAAACCAAATTTTATTTTAAAAAAATGCTCTGTGTTAACTTTATAAACAAATATGGCCTTTTCAGTAAACTGAATTTCACTTTTGTGGTTGTATTTGTTCCGGCCTTTAGAGCTCCTTGTATGGTATTTTTTCGTACAAAATTAACAGCAAATAATTCTCAAATGCTAATTGTTTTATTCAAATGTACTCCCTGTACATTTTTCTACGCATTTTCGTAATTTTAAATAATTTTAAGTCTTATAGCTTTTTAAGCAACAAAACAAAATGCAACGTCGAGTTGACACTCAAAACAGCGGCTGTTGGTGACCTTTACAATTTCTTTATATAGGGAGATTATTAATAATAACTGAAAAACTAATTACGTTTATTTTTAAAACATTTTTAAAAAAAAAATATTTAAATCCATTTATCTTAAATTACATATTGCTTCTGATATATATTGCCAAATTAAAATTGCATTTTATGTTTCTTTTAAAATTCTACTTTGAAGAAGGTATTGACTCACTTATTGAAGTGTTTAATGTAGAAAAAGTCGCCTTTTTTGATTGTTTGTAAGCCGTTCTTGAAACTAGTACTTTTGAAGTTTGAAAAAACTGTTTATAACCTTGGTAATTTCGGCAGAATAAATTATCCGTCTACTACTGATGATATCTTACGTCAGCACTGTGGTCGGTGCAAGTCGGATGCGGAATTCGTATCTACCAGCCATCAATGGGATTCGAACCCGATTCACCTCATTGAAAGGCGAACGCTCTAACCCCCGATCCATCAAAAACTACCAAATTAAAATAAATTTTTATTTGTTTTCTTTATTCTTCTGAAATTCATTTTGTACTACTCACTATTAATTCTATAAACGCACGCCGTTAAGCACTGAGCTACGATGGCTCAGTGTTCAAAGGCACTGAGTTAGTTTAATGAATACTAGCTTGCCTGGGAGCTAATGACGGCTTGTGTTCATTTCTGACCATATTGCCACTATCACGCCGTTTGTGGGATCTGGAATTTCGGATTTTTTTCTCCATACTAGTAAAATGTTTTAAATGCAGGTAAACTTAATATACAGTGCGCAAAACTGGCCACCCCGAATAACTTTTGATCCTAATGAGCGGATTTTCACGTTTTAGGACTCAATCCTAATGATTTGAAGGGGTGAAATCAAATATACTAATTAACAAGTGCAGACGATAATTTAAGTTACGAAATCAGACACAAAAACATATTTTCTCTGAATTAACATGCCTTTTTTTCAATCGAATCAGATTTCTGACCCCCAAAATAGCCGCTATCCGGAAAATATGGTTCCAAAGTTTGGATACCTTAATGTTAAATTTACTTTTTACGTATTTTGTTTTATCTCGATCACTTTTTAATAGAATTGAAAAATTTTAGCTTACAATTATAAAATTCATTTATCCAAAGAAAATTCTAAGCAAAAAATATCCTTTATTAAATACTTATCTTTTTTTATTAATTTATTTAATAATAGTAAAAAAAAATTGAATTGTAATGAATAAATGCTTTTTTGCATGATTTAAAGAATATAATATGACAAAATAAAAATTTTGAGTAAAATCGATCAAATAATTCCAGACAAATCAAATTTTAAATATGTAACTTTTTTGAAATTCAATTTCTCAGGAACTTTTCAACCGATTTTGCTCAAATTTAGTATTTTGCTCTATTGACTTACAAATATTCTTTAAATACTAATACTTCACTAATAAATTTACTTATTAATATTCTTTAAAAGGATGCAGAAAGTTGTCTACTTTACGATTCAAAATTTTTTCAACCGTTATTAAATAAATTTGTAAAAAAGGGCGAATATTTAATAAGGGTTATTTTTTGCATGGAATTATCTTTGGAAAAACGATTTTTATAATCATGTCCAAATCTTTTTTAATTCTTTTAAAAAGTTTTTAACATATAACGAAATACGCCAAAAGTAAAATTAACATAATTGGTTTCAAATTTTGAAGCACTCTCTAGACCATATTTTCCAGATTCTTGGGACCATATTCTGTCTATTACGGTTATCCTCTATATGTTGGGGGTCTGAAATATGAATCCGTCAAAAAAAAAAAGGTATGTTTAATCGGAGAAAGTATGTTTTTGTATCTATTTTTGTAACTTAAAAAATGTCGTCTGCCATTACTACGTATCATATTTAGGTCACCTCCTCGAGCCATTTAGATTGAGTTTTGGAACGCGAAGATCCAATCAGTAGATCAAAAGTTCTTCAAGGTAGTCCGTTTTTTGCGCACTGTACGTTTAGAATATAATTGCATGGTGATTTACTTACATAAGTCTGCGAAATTCAATTTTCAAGGGAATTGTGTTTCGAAATGACAACATGTGAAAAGGAGTCAAAGATTGAAGTTATACAAATATCCCGAAAAAGAGGGATTAAGTTCGAAACTCATATGAATATACATATACTAGGGGACTAAGCCCCCTGTTCGCTGCCGCTCACCAACCCTGATGATTGTTTCGCAATAATTGTCATTTCTTGGCCGAATACAGTTTTTCTACTTAAGTTAAAATTATTCTCGTAACATATATGTGGTGAAAGTAATTCTGTTTGCTTACTTCTATGCCCCCACTTCCCACGGCCAAATATTATTATCTATTAGTATTATAAATATTTAGATCGACTGATGAACAGAAGTAATTTTTCTAAGTATTCATTATTTAAAATAACATTTACGTTGTTATATCATTATATTGTTCAAACAAATTTGATGAGTTCACAACCGTAATTTAATATTTTCGCTTACCAAAGGTGTGGATATATTAAATACAATTTTTGCTTGCAACTCATCGAGCAACTCATACATCAAGTTTTAAATTATTTAACAGATCTCTTTAACTTTAATTTATATTAATGTTATTTGCACAAAAATAATCATTGTAAAATGGTTAATAATATTAGACCACTTTTCTAAACAACTTTATCTTAAAATGTAGCGCATCCTACCACGTGATTTTCTGGCCAATAAAAATGCTCGGACAACAATAGATAACTGTCACGTTGTCATTAGTCATTCTCAAAACAAAATAAAAATCGCAATAAGCTATAGCTGGTAAGTTTAGTTGTAACATTTCAGCAGGCAGCGCTATTAAAAATTATTACCTTTTCACATGCATGAATTCTCAATTTGGATTGGCCGTTTTGTGCGTTACTAACCGCAATTCTTCTGTGATTGGCTATGTGTTATCATTTCACTCTCTTCTTATATATATATGAGTGTATCATATCCATGAAAAAAAGTTAGATTTGTGTCATACAATAACACTGACAGAAATGCAGAGTCAAATTACAGTATAAAGTACCGGCACTCCAAAGTGGTCGGTTGCATCATCCGTAAAATTCATTTTGCCGTAAAACAAACTTTTACAATAAAATATCTTACCGTAAATTTTACAGTAATATTTAATTAATTAGAGTAATTCGGTGATTTTATGATAATTAATGTTGTAAAAATCACCGTATATCTGATTTTTTTTCCGTAAATTGTTGCGGTAAAAATGTATATTTACGGTAAAATATACTTCCTGTGTACCGGTGCATTTTAGCGCATTTTTATCTGGAATTTTTTGCAGGATATTTTTACCGCTCGTGTCTATTATATGTTTGTAACAAAAACACTTCATTTTTTATTTATGTAGTAAGAGTTCAACTCTGTAAAACTTTTTATTATTATATTTTTAGGTTTTAGATTAATCAATGGGTTCTCTAATTAATGTGCTCAATATGCTTATAATAATAAGAGCATAAAAGGCATCGTTTCGATTTCAGTGATTTTAATAAAGTACAGCCACTTTTTTAACTTTTTTGTAATGGAAATATCTACCTTTTTTTGTATCTTATATTTTCTGCATTATACAATGATCAGTAAATAAGTAAAAAAATTTTTTTGACAAAACATAACAATATACCCCTAATGTAACTGAAAATACGCGAACACATATAAATACTTATGTTTGCAACAGAAATCCTGGGAGATTTATTTAAATAAATCTGCTGCATTCGAATTTCAAAGGAAGAGTATTTTCGGAATGTCAACAATTGAAAATAAGGAGTCAAATATTGAAGTTAGGAAAATATCCGCGAAGAAAAGCAATATAAGTTTGAAAATCAATACCGGGTTACAAATAGTTTCTCCTACTCAAACAAGGAAAGGTAAGGTATATGTTCGTATTATTTTTAGTGTGCTTGCCCATTACAGGTTTAAAAGACAAATACTTTCTTTTGATTTATGTAGAATTGCAATTAACTCTTAAATTTTTTTTTTAGTTATGTTCTGGTTTATATTATTCAATTTAATATGCATCACGATTTGCAGATATAATTGCAATTTATGCTTAACATAAAATTTATATGTCGTTTTTAGAAGAAAAAAAACTGTCTTATAGAAATAAATACAGAATATAAAATGTTTCTTTTCGGTTTCAGAACATAAGTGTCTTAAAATAACCACAGAACATAAAATGTTTTGTTTCGGTTTCAGAACATTCTATCTTAAAATACCACAAAACATCATAAAATGTTTCGTTTCCGTTTTTTAAACCTTTGAAAATCTCATATACTATAAAATATTCCGTTTCAAATTACGGTATAAAATACCGACTCTTTGAATACATCCATTTTGCCGTAAAATTAATTTTTTTGATTTATATAATTTTGTTCAGTAACAAGTTCCAGTAAAAATGCATTTTATCGTAAAAAATCCCAGCACCCTGAGAGCTGATACTTTATACCGTAATTTTTACAGTGTATAGTAAGTTGTTGACGTTTTTATGATAAAGCAGTATTTTGAAAAAGCGTACCTATTTCATGTTTTACGAGCTTCTTGAATTATTTTTGTTTAAATATAACATTTTTTAAATAAATGAAACAATATTAATAAACCTTAGAGATATCATTTTACGTTTCCGAAATGCAAATGGAAATTATTTAAGAAATTAT
Organism: Parasteatoda lunata; assembly: GCA_949128135.1. Classification (NCBI taxonomy): domain Eukaryota; kingdom Metazoa; phylum Arthropoda; class Arachnida; order Araneae; family Theridiidae; genus Parasteatoda; species Parasteatoda lunata. The sequence continues at coordinate 30,877,420 of OX421970.1, read as the reverse complement.
GAAAAAAATTTAACATTTCTACGTTTGAACGCTGTTTGACAATTGTGTAATTAGATTGATTTATCAGTAGGATTTATTATATTTATGTCAATGTGATTGGGAAAGACATGATCGAATCCTGAGCATTGTTGTGAATGTTAAGTGTTACCAAACCAGTTATTCAAAATGAAATTTTAATTCTTGCATAATTTAATCTTGCAATAGGCAACTTTTTGGGTATAATTCAACTTAAATTATCACTCATAAATTACTTCTTTACATCAAAATAACTATTATAAACTTATGTATAATCATTTGACTAAAAGTAAAATATGTTTGAGTTACCATATTTCTAGCCTCTATTTCTGATAAATTTTTTTTCAGACAGAGATTATGATTGGTTGTTTTGCAAGAAAATAGTTTCATTATAATTGGATGTAATCATGAATAATTTCATCACATGATATTTCTTGGAAGTAAGAATTTAATGTTAATTTATTGTGCTTTAACGAATAAACTATTAGCATAGTGTAAGAAAATAGCATTAATTTTTGGCCTGCGGTTCATCCGATTTTCGGAAAAGATTCTGGCATATTTTTTTAATGATATTTCGTAGCCTTTTGCAACAAAAGCCAAAATCTAAATAAAGAACTTGGTTTATTTGAGAAAATTATAGTACTAGAAAACGGTATAAGAACCGACAATTAACATAAATTAAAGAAATATTCGCTTTGAATCAAATTTTTTTTCATTCTTCGTATTTTGATGGAGCCATTAAAAGTGTGTTGTTTTGAAACGTTTAAAAGTTATGGTGCAAATTTTCCCATTCTTTTGCATAATCATTTTTGACGCTCGTACCAGATTACTTCAATTTAGATGAATATAGCTTTTTTGAATAACAAAATAAAAATATTAAAGGAATGTGTTGATTGTTTAAAAATAAAAATCAATCACATCCTATAATTTAAGAAATAATTTTCGTTGTATATTTTAAAAAATTAAACAGCTGATTTTAACAGCTTGACATTTTAGCATTATTATTATTGCTTTTAAAGAAATACTATAATTATTTTTTTAAAAAAAATTGTTTGTAATTTGTGTACACTATAAAAAAAAAAAATCTCGTAAAATGTGTGGTTTTTAACGGGTAAATGGTTTGGTTGTGCAAAACTGTAGCTTAATGAATTAAATTCGTAGCCTCAACTGTTTTTTACAGTAAAAGAACACGTTTTTACAACAAAAATTATAAATAAAAATAAATCTGTTATCTCAACACACTTTTACCATATGAGAACACATTTTCTATGTGAAAGTTGTGAAGTAAATCTGTACACACACCAGATGAAAATATTTCACGTCTGTTAGAGTTGTATTGAGCAGTCATCACTGGGATGTGAACCTGGGTCACTTCATTTGGACGGACACACCTTGTCCCCTGAGCCATTACGGTTCAAGTAGTTTGGTGTGAAAAACTAGTGTGAGTGAGAATTTCGTTTCAAAAGCTCAGTTATATTTATTTATACAATGCTAAAACCACAAAGTAATTGCTAACAAGAAAAAAAAAGTAAAAATATAATAGTGAAAAGGACGGAAGAAAAGGTAAAATTATATTAAGAAATGCAGAACTACAAAACGGCTTAACTCCGTTAAATGTACTGAGAAATTCCGAGAAAAAAAAAACAACGGTTACGTATTTCTTACAATGTACGAGTGGACGTTTAGAAATATTGTCCTGTATTTTTTGTTGAATCTCATTCAAATGAACAAGATACAAGAGTACCTTAACTGAATTTTTTAAAACATCCTCTATGTTCGTACTTAGATAGTGTGCACGCTTGACAAAATTTTCCTGTAGGTAAGGTAAGAGCTCACAAAAATGAGATAGGTGCATATGGTTTTACATTGCTTGAATACGTAAAATTAGATAGTTTTCGTACACTTCAACTGGTGTTATTTCAGCTTTCTTCTAATTTTTAATTTTTGTCGTTTTTAAATTACTACAAGACTAAGGTTACATATTAAGAGAATGGTAAAAAATTAATTACTCAAAATCGTAAACTGAATTATTCAAAAAGTAAGAGTTATATAGAAAACGTAATCTACAAAAGTTATTAAATTTCGATTACTAATTATATTGTTGCATTCTAAATAACTCCGAAAACAGTTAAACAAAAAAATACACATTAAAATTCATTTTCTGTTACTCAGTGTTCGTAACTTTACTTAGAGCTTTTGAAAACAAGATTTATCAATAGAACAACGCAATGGCAGAGACACCATTTCTACAAAAGCAAAGATTAAATCGAAAACAAAAATCATTGATCTGATTAAAAGCAAACTGAATTAGCATTTAAGACATTTTAATCAAATAAATCTTAAAAGGTTTGTGGCCATTTTAGAAGGAACTAGAAAATTTAGTTTCTACGAATGATATGAGGGGGATATTTTCAATGCTCACTTTATTTAAAAATGTGCTTTAATATCACTTAACTGTTTTCCATCAATTGCGAAAACTCGTTTACAAACTCGAAATTTTAATCTGAATTCAATAAACATTAAAAACGTCCTAATCTTCTGAGCATCAAATGTGTACTTTTAAATATAACTTATGAAACAAAGTAAGAAACACTTTAAGAGAAATATAGCATGACTTTTTGTGTGAACTTACCAGAATAGCTTATTGTTTGTTTCTAATGACACTTGGACAAGCCTAGCTCGGCAGCTATCACCTTTTTGCTAGAAGGTGCAACTTTCGTTTAACAAGAGAAGTGGTAGAAGTACGTCTTAACTCAAAACCCCAATAACAGATGGCGCAACTACCCATTCGTGAAGCTTCTTTTAGACTCAGACGCAGATCAATTTAGACACAGATTTGTGGAGGAACGAAATTTTTTTCCAAATCCCTATACCCATGTTACTACTCAGCGACCAACCACTGGACTTTCTATTCCATGATTTTACGAGAAACTATATCGTATGTTCTCGATGGGTCTTAACGGAGTCGAAGATAGAACGGAGTCCGGTGCTCTACCCACTGGGTTACCACTGCCTTATATATCATTGCTGGTGTGAGAAACATCGCTCTTTCACTCAGAACCTGTCAATTAATAATGCTGCGTAATGGGTGAATAAGTCAAACTAATTACTAGTCTGAAATACAGTCAAAGACAGATTATTAGGCGACAGTTTATGGTTATAAACTTCGCTTCATTCCCCCCCTCCAAATTAATGCAGAAACCTTATTTTCAACAGTAAAATTTTAATCGGAATTCAAAACATCTAATGGAAGTCTTTATCTCTTCAGTATCCGATCCCCAATTTTGAATTCCACTTGTGAAACAAAGGAACACACACATCGGAAGAAACATATCAGGAATGTTTAGCATACTTAACAGAATATCTTATTTTTTGCTTGAGTAACATTGCTTTTATTTAACCATCATCTGTCACTCATTTAATTATGTCGACATAATCTTCCGACTAAATACGTGTCCCATAATCTGTAACGACTGTGTTGCGGGTTGAAATTCGGGTCCGGTATTTAAGACAAACATCAGATCTTATAAGTCACAGTATTTGACCTTACCTTATCATTTGATCTTGTAAAACATTTATGGTTTTCTGCAAAATCTTTATAAGTTCGTTTTACATATTAGTTGGAAAAATAAAACAGCATAATTACATGATGTTTTAGTCGTGATATCTTTGGTGAAGATATAATATGACAAGAGAACTAATTTAAACCATAAAATGCATGCAATTTGGCATTTTTATTATCTTTTAGAAAACGTAAAGTACGCATTTTAATTGCAGACTTATTCCTTTGGGGGATTCGGTTAAGATTCGTTTTGAACAATAATCTTACGTGGCAACACATGTTTCTTTGACTGCTTATGACATGCTTAGAATTTTTACAATAAGAAGTATATTTTTTCGTTGACATAAATCTTCAAATGAGAAAAGAGAATTAATATAGTAGCAATATTATTTAATGAGTCAATAAATAAAATTTATTTAATAGCTACGTAAATGTACATTAAGTTCGATTTTGCATTAGCTTATGATATATAAATCTTTCGTTGCGATATAATATTTATGTAGAGTGCACAAATTCACATACACAAAAAAAAAACCCACCTTGAATAACTCTTGATCTAATGATGGGATCTTCACGCTCTAGGTTTCAATCTTAATAGTTCAAAGGGTGACCTCAAATATGTTAATTAATTAGTGAAAACGGTATTTAAAGCTAAGAAATCAGACTCAAAACATACATTCTCTGAAGAAACCTATCTTTGTCTCGACGGATTCAGATTTCTGACACCTAAAATATAGAGGAACCGGTAATCAGGGAAATACGGTCACAATAATTTGGTCAGGAGAGCACACCAAAGCTCGGATCTTTTCAAGTTAATTTTATTTTTTACGTATTTCGCTATACGTCAAGAGTTTTAAGCTAATTGAAAACTTTTGTACTCAATTATGAAGTTTGTTCATCCAAAGATAGTTTTTTTGCAAATAGTAACTTTTTGTAAATATTTCTTATTTTTAATTATTTTATTTATTAATAGACGAACAAAATGTTGAATTGTAAGATACGCAATTTTTACGTCATTTTAAAGTCATATAATTTTACATGATAAAATACAAAATTTCAATGAAATCGGTTAAATAGTTCGAGATAAATCGAATTTTTAACATGACATTTTTAAAATTTGATTTCTCAGAACCTAAACGACCGATTTAACTAAAATTCTATATTTTTCCTTGTAAAATTATATTCCGTAAAATGATGCAAAAACTTGTTTACCTAACAATTCAAAAATTATTTTAACTATTATTAACTAAAATAAAAAAATATATTTTCAAAAAGTCTTATTTTGAATGGAATTATTTTGGGATAAACAAATTTTATATTTTTTCAATTTGCTTAAGCAATTGTTTAGTTATAGTGAAATACGCAAAAAGTAAAGTTAACATTAAGGGATCCAAACTTCTTAACGCTCTCTTGACCAAAAAATAATTACCATATTTCCCAGATAGCGGCTACCTCCTATATATCGGGATCAAATCTGGCAGAAATCCAAATCCATCGAAAACAAAGTACTTTTATTCAGAGAAAACACGTTTTTGTGTCTTTTTTTGTAACGTAAAATATAATTTGCACTAATTAATTAGAATATTCGATGTCACCGGCCATTAAAATTAAGTCCTAGGATATTAAGATTTGCTCATTAGATCAATAGTTATTCAGAGTGGCTCGTTTTTTATTTTGCCCACTGTATTTTTTATATTTTTTCGTAACCATGCAAATTGTTTACAATAGTTAGGTAAATGTATGATAACATACATATTTATGTTAAGGGTCATAGAAAAAGGGGGGTGTTAGGAACATAAACTCTTTGAAAGCACACAATACCTGAAATTTTGGTATAGTTTTCAAAAAATGAATAATTAGTGTTTATTTCCATAGATGTTTGTAAATTTCTAAAAATATAAGAAGAAATATTTTCTCATAATGAAGATATAATTTGCACATTTTTTTGTCAACTTTACTTATAAAAGTTTCAGGAATCTCATTTCGAATTGTTAATGACAAAAATTTTCACTTATGCTTGACTATTTTTTAAGCTCAAGTATAGAATGTATATGTTTAAAAAAAATATTTTCATAATATTAAGGACATACTTAAATAATTTTATTTTTTATTGGTTTAAACCTGCACACATTTATAGCGCATAATTAAATGTATAGAATCAGATAAAATAATGTATACAAAAAGATAAAAGATAATCTGCGCATTGTAACACTAAGTGTATACTTAAATCATTTTATTTTTCATTGGTTTAAATCTGTACATATTTATGATTTAAAAATGTATTCAAATAGTTTGCAAAGTTTATTAGATGCTAACAAAAAAAATAAATTTTTTTGAAAATGGATTTTATTATCATCTTGTGGCATGAACTTCATTCATTTTGATGTTACGTTGAAACCTACTACTCTCCTCTTATTATTTAAAAAAAGTTTTTTTTTTTTTAAATTTTCCTTTCTTCATGCAATTAATTCATTACAATTGCAGCAGGGAATACGCAGATTCAATTCTTTATTAGGGATTTCGTTAGTTTCTTCTACATATATACTGTTAGTAATTTCTCGGAAAAAGATGGTTAAATAATAATTTATTTAATTGTTATTTTGACACATACAAACAAAGCAGTCAAATAACCACTATAAAAAAAACCGTTTATTAACTGCTTTCATCTAATACATTAAGCAACCAGATTTTTATGTCACTAACTAGGCCCACCTAATTAAACCACTTAGTTCCATGGATCTGGAGTACACACTATAGCCGTAATGGCTGATTTGTAAATATCTCATGACCGTATCCCAGCCTTGACACCACAATATTTCCACCATTTCCCTCGACACATGAAGAGTGTCCAGTATCCTGCCCTCCCCGATTTGTAACCCTTGACTAATAGTATACGATGCTCTCAATCACGCATAGATGGCAGCACCATAAAGGTGCTTAACACGAAAAAGTCAACCTTCACCCATCTTTTATAACAGATGATACATCAAGGTAAGTTAATTAAAACGCATTTCATGGTTCATTTGATAAAATACAAATAAAACACAGCCTTACTTCAACGCCTTTTACCTAATGAAAATTGCAATGTCCATTAAAATTTTAATATGAGTGCATAGTTTCAAAACAACAAATAGTATTGAAACTATGCTAGTAGTAAATGGCTAAAAAAACTATATAATTTCATATTCATGCTTTTGTAACTAGTTGTAACGGTCAATGTAAATAATTGGGCATTGTTTATAATGCCCGGGCAATTTAAAAAGTGCCCAAAAGGATATGACAAAATGATAAATTATGTTGCAAATATTACATTGCCCAGTCATTATGTATAATGCTAAAAGTCAAGTGGGCAATTTGTGTCACACACAGCCACAGGGTGTCTTGGGATATTCATCCACTTTTAGATGCACCTGGATAATTTTTTGTAAAATTTTTTCCTGCACATGCGCTGTATAAAGCAACTACTTCAATTACTCTTATCTGGCGCAGTTTTTATTTTTTATTTTTCTAAATTTTAAAGCAATAATTTCGGTATCAGTTCAAAATTGATTCAAACGCTTTGTTTAATTTGTTTTAAATATTTAAGCTATAGCAAAAGTGGAACTAGACCTAGCATATATTTCGGACATTTACCAAAGGTCTAGTCATACTAGGTCTGGTTAAGTGCCATTGCCCGGTATACATTTGCCCTGTATATCCTACACTGATGTCTTTTTAAGGTCAAGTGCCATTGCCCGGTATACATTTGCCCGGTATACCTTACACTAATGTTTTTTTTAAGGTCAAGTGCCACTGCCCGGTATACATTTGCCCGGTATACCCTACACTGATATTTTTTAAAGTCAAGTGCCATTGCCTGGTATATATTTGCCCGATACTCCAAACACTGATGTTTGTTCTAATCTATCGTCAGTAAGTATTAAAATATCGAATAAATGTAATTATATCCACGAACAAATTAGTATCAAATTGGATGTAATAAATATTTCGGACATTCACCAAAGCAACTAATTTGATTGTCAACATTCACCGGTGAAAGTCACAATAACATGCACATCATTAACATAATGATGTGCATATTACTGTGAATGAATTCGCGACAAGCGACTGAAAATGAATGCTGATTGGCCAGCCAGAATCACACCACACGCACGTGGTTGTCCCATTGCTGTCAATTAATCAAAGTGCCCAAAGAAATTATAGCGGTATTTATAATGACCAGGCAATGTGAGAAATTATTGTAAAGTAATTCAAATTTATCAAATTGCCCAATTTTAATGGTCATTATTCATAATAAATAAGCATTATGAATACTGACCTAAATAATTACATTGCCCGTAACATATATATAACATAAAAAGATTAATAGAAGCTTAAAAAGTGACTTGTCTTTACACATTTCTCCTGAAATCCAGGTTAATGATTGCAATAAAAATACCGATAATGAGAATAAAGAGAAAAATGAAGGATGTAGAAATAAAAGAGAGAATGTTAAATCAAATAATAATAAACAAAATGAAATTGTTAAATAAAATAAAATTTTGGACATGAAAATAAACAAAAATAATAATGTAAACAAAGTGAATTTAAAGAAAAATAAAACAAAAATTAGATTTGATTGAAATAGTAAAACTGAAAGTAATCTTGAATTTTCAAATATTCTTGATACTAAATGTGATAAGGGTGCCTAACATTGTCAAAATCATGTTGACGGAATTATGCAAATTCAAGATGATAAAAAAAAATTCCCAACTTTAGGAAATTTTGAAAAAAAATTTCAAATATTTTGCTATTAAAGTGACAAGTATGTATTAAATAAAGTGAAATGAAGTCAATATTGAAGTCTTGGACTTCAGAGTAACAACCACTGTGTCATTTTTATTTTATTTTGTTTTCAAACAAGGTAAACAACACTGAAGATAATTTCAGATTGAAATTTTTCCTGTCAAACTGTTTTGTATTTTACGTTTTACACATTTACTTACACATTTTTAAAAGTTTTTAGAATGTTTTATCATGATTTAAGATTTAACTTAAATTGTGTTATTAAGAGGATTACTTCTTATGGGGAAACAAGCTTTTTATGATCTTCAAAGAAAAGACTGTGAACTGAGAAAACTGATCACTTTTTCGCTCCCACTCAACTAAGAATGACGTATTAAAAGTTACTCTGCTTTAATTAAAATCCTGTGTCTGTTTTCCTGCTCGGTCCGACTGCATCATACTACACACACACACACACACACACACACACACACACACACACACACACACACACACACACACACACACACACACACACACACACACACACACACACACACACACACACACACACACACACACACACACACACACACACACACACACACACACACACACACACACACACACACACACACACACACACACACACACACACACACACACACACACACACACACACACACACACAGGTACGCAAGGACCGGCAACCGGGGACGTGTGTGCCGGTACCCGCGACCGAGGACGTCCGTTAATAATGGGTGTATTTTGATAAAATTTGGGTATATATATTTTAATACGTGATAGATAATCGTTTAATGTTCAAATTTGAAATATTTTTATTTTTTCGAAGTATGCAATTTTGCAAGGTAAGCGAGGACTTCTATACACAACATACACACTTTACACAGCCAATCGAGGACCTTCAAGTAGAAAATGTCGCCTAACATGTATTTTTCCCAGTTACTCTGTTCCAAGTTATTTAAATTTTAAAAGATTAAATTTTAAATTAAAGATGTTTATCCTTTGAGTTTTACATTTTCTTAAAATGTTATTGGGAAAAAAAATATATATTTCGTGTTTAGACGCTGAATTTTTTTATACCTTTTTGGTCCTAGAAATATGGCAACTCAAATGAAAATTAATAACCATACGGCAAAATAGACTCTACTTTATAGCTTTTTAAAAAATAAAATTTTTTTAAAATTTAAAATACTTTCCTTCAACTCTCTAATACCATAACTTGTTTCAATTTTTCTTCTTCATTATTTTGCTTATGTTAGGGCACTAACTTTAGTTGCGGATTAAAGCTCATCCAGCTTCAGATCAATAAAAATAAACTTGTTAGGGAAGTAAAGGCGGTCGGCGCGCAATGCAGACTACGTTGCCAGCACAATTCCTATAAAATTGGAGATACTTGTTCATCACGGATATTTTGTTCTCATAATTTAGAGTTTTTTTTTTAAATTTGTTTATGCTTGCCACTTTTTTAAATAGTTTTTTAAGAAATATGTTTAATTTTTTATTGATGAAACTTATAACATGCTCATAACTTAAATTGTTTTCAACTGCAAAGTAGCGAATGAAGAAAGAAGGAAAAGGAATGCTTAAAGTATCAAAATCAATGAAACTCTCAAATATTTTATTAATTTCTTTTCTGAAAGCTAAGTATGTGAATGAAAGCCTTTCAAAATATAAGATTTTTGTAAATCAGCAACCAAGGTGGTACTGAAAACATATAGAACAGTGTAAATACTTCTAATAACAAGAACAATGAACAAAAACTACTTATACATTCATTCAACTGTGTATTTCTGATATACACACCGGCAACTGCGGACTTCTGTCATACACCCCGGCAATCGCGGACTTCTACTATACACCCCGGCAACCGCGGACTTCTGTCATACACCCCGGCAATCGCGGACTTCTACTATACACCCCGGCAACCGCGGACTTCTGTCATACACGCCGGCAACCGCGGACTTCTGTCATACACGCCGGCAACCGCGGACTTTAAAAATGCATTTTTAAAAAATACTGGAACAATTTCATGCGAACAATCACAGTGCTATTCTAACTGAATAAATGCTGTATGAGAACCAAAAGCCACAGATAAACTAAAAAAAAAATGATTTTTTTTTAAATTCTTTTTTCAGTGATCAGTCATTAATTGTGTTATATTTCTGCTCTGAACGATCCCAAAACTAACGCAACATATTTCCAATAACAGGTGGACAAAAAGATTATACCATCTGGCTAGTCATGAGAGGTTTCTTTCAAATACTTTCGCATAGCATCCGCTTCGAACATCTATTGTATAGATCCTTTTTAAAAAGTAAATCTAAGCTTTAAAAGCAATGAAAATCAGGGTTGAACGAATGAGCCAGAAGTTAAAAAACAAATAAACAAATGATATTTTCGGACATATTTTGGAATTTTCTAAGAATTATTTAAAAAAAAATTAGAAGTAAATTCAGATTAATATAAAACAATTTTAAAATCAGATATTTTAACAATCTGCATTGAGTTGGCTACGAAGATATTAAGGAAGGACACTATTAAGAAAATTTCAGTAGATCTCATAAATAGCTAAATATACTTTAAGGGAAACACTAAATTTGTTTTTTTATAGCATGCTTGAGTTAGAACAATTTAGATTCTAATTTAGAAGTTTAAACAAAAATCAGTATTTAATAAATATTTATTATATATTCAGTCATAATGAGTTTAAACCTAAAATTGAAATTTTTAATGGATGATTCAGTTATTTCAATTTATTTTAAAAACTACATTCATTAACTGTTATTTCAACGACTAAACTATAATTTTCAGGCGATGTAATTAGAACAAGTTTAGAGCATTCTAGTTAGCTTGTAATTATTATCTAAGTTGCCCATTGCGACTCAACTTAGTGAATTTATTTAGCAGAATTAGTTATAAAAAAATGTTAAAAAACTTTGCGAACGCTCAAATACGTCCGAAGATTTACTTATTTATAGTCTTTCTATTTATTTATTTTTGAATTAATTCAATATTGAACTAATACGCTTATTTATTGATTAGCTTATGCACAGATTCACTCGTTCACAACTTCGCTCAGTGCGGGTCACTGATCCCTCTCCGATTCAGAAATACATCATTAGAAATCAATATAGTTAATCATCGCACAAACATCTAAAAACTTTGCAATTTTTCAACATGAGACAATATAATTTTTAATCTAAATATTGATTATCAAACAAATTTAAAATGAGAAAGAAGAGCTTTCACAGGCCGGAATACTCCAAGAGTATACTTACTAAAGAGTATGTATACGTACTATTACAATATGTAATAAGAGTCTAACGCATTGAAATCAATTCTTTGTGATTTTAAGCAGCTAGAGTGAGAAAATTTTGATACTGTGGTCAGTGAAGGGAGAATCACGCGATTACCTTGAGGGGTTAATAACAATATAAGAGAAGATCTCACTAATTTTATCATTCAATAGTTTGTTGTTTTTAACTTTAGAGAATCACATACCAATACTTTTTGATCTTTTTTAAAATTGTCTTATTAAATTATCCGAAATTTAAAAATTATTTTTACGATCATCATTCAACTATAATTATTTGCATCTTATTAATTAGTCAGTGTAATATATAGATCGCGAAAAACTATATATTATGGCAAAATTTGAAATTTTAGCTAATTATTATTTTATACCAAGATCACACGATTTTAACCCAGGTTTTTTTAGCAATACTAAGCGAACAAATATTAAATAAAAAAGATTGAAGGATTAATATTAAATAAATTAAAATAAAAATATGAAATAAAACAATAAATTATGTTAGTACTAAGTTCATTCAAGAATTTAATTTAAGAATGCCTGCATACTAAAAGAATTTCAAAAAGAAGATACAGATACTTAAGATACTCGTGAAACAAAAACAAACTAAAGAGCAAAATAGTAACAATGTTTAATGCTTTAATGAAAAACATCAAATTGTCTTTTGTTCTGCGGAGAGCATTCTGGAATATTCGAGAAAAAATATTAAAATCTGAGTCTCAATAATATAATAAACTAATTTAATAATATCCAAAAACAAAGTGGGAATATATATAAAAACTACAAGGAGAACAAACGCTAACTGAGTGCGGCTGGACCGGCTCGCACCTAGCTGCGTAACGTATGCTGTTCAGGCCTTTTCTGTATCATTTAGTATAACTGAGTTAATTTTGTATTTCTTTCTTTCTTTTTTTTTAAAAAAAAATAATGGTGTTGAAGTTAGCATAACATTTCCCTTTTGTCACTAGCAATTATCTGCAAAAAGTATGAAACAAAAATTTTACGTCAAGGGTTTTTCAAATTAACTTTCTTTTAAAAACCCATAAAATATTCAATTCAACTTTATCGCTTACTTCTAAAATTGCTAAAGTTTCAACCTTCTATGTTAGAGTATTTGAGAAAACATAGAGTGACGTAAAGTCATACATCAAAAACAGAAATGATTATTGATATTTTTTAAATTTTTTTTTTCAATGCCCACTTTGGATAACATTCGTCAATCCAGGCGTATTAAAGCATATTTGTTAGCCAATCTTTCAGGGGCACCTTATAAGGGGGAACAACGTTTTTCCCACAGTATGAACAGTTAATATAGAGAATGAAAGAACATCTATGCTTTGTCCAGGATTCGAGCTCAAAACCTTTCTGATTTGAGGCCATAGTTTTTAATAATTGTTTCCACGCCCTTTGACGCAGGTGGGTGTTATAAATATATATTTTTTGACCCTCTAATCACAAAAAAAAATTTAAAAAAAATATATATATTTTGATATTTTTAAAGTATAAAAAATAGTCAAATATTAGTTACTAAAAAAACTGTTAATTTACTGTTAAGACCCTGATATTTCATGCTGTTTTTCATAACGACAAATTATTAAAATGCAAGATATAATATTTTTCACTTACTTTGACCTAAATTAATACGAAATAGAGAAAAAAGTATGAAATAATTGAGCTCGGCACAAAAAAGAACCCTGGTTATCTTATTGTAGTTTGTAATGCGATAATTTTATAGAGAGAAAGCTTTAGCATTTCAATTGATGTATTATATATTCTTATTTTTTATTAAATTTTCTCAGGATTTTAAAGTTTTCTTTGCCCCGTAAGTGGACTGATCGTAAAAACACGGTTCCCAATAAGACGCCAAAGTCGATAATCACTGGTGGCAGTCAGTAAGCCGGTGGATGGCCACTTTGATCAGCCTACGTAGGGACCGAGGGTGTGCGGTATCGGTCCATCGGTGCTCGTTAAACTGTTCTGTCGTAAAGTCCTAGGCTTCGCTCGTTAGTCGTCGGGCTGCCAAAGCGGAGGAGCCATCCCTCTGCAAAGGATCAAAATTGCGATGGCATCTTTGAATAAGCCAGGGATGTTTCCAGACAGTCGTGTGACGCTCTGGTGTGACGTAAATAAAATATCTACCTACCTCAAATTTTATTCATATATGTTTTACATTACTTAAATGTTTGTATTCTTTTAACAGTAGCTGCTAAATAGCAATTGGATTATGCCTGATTATTGGAATGTAAAAATATTATTATTATTACTTGAATTTTTACTTCCTAAGAACGTAAAACGCAAGGCTTAATATACACACTGAAGTTTTGCTGTAACTGTAAATGTATGATGTTTTTCTTTTTTTTTTTTTTGTAGAAATTATATATTATTTCACTTAAAAATTATTTTTATTCAAAATAATATCTAATTTTTAAGACTTTTTATGAGAAAATGCAAATTTAGAGATAAAAATACAAAATTACATTTTGTGCATTTTTCTGCTTATAATGGTAAAATTGTTTTTAATTATTTCGTTAAAGTCTATTTTTCATTTCTTTGTGAGAAAATTTTGACGTACTTATAAATAAATACGATATTTAAGGTAAGATATAAATAATATAAAATACAAGAGATTTTAAGAAATAATACGATAAATAAACCAACGTTTATTTGCCTTGCCTACAAAGTATAGATGAGGGCATTTTCTTTTTAACTAGTATTTTTTTAATTATTATAATCTACGGTATAAAGAAATAAGCTAATGATAACTTGAAATATATAATGGTGTGGTATAAAAATAAAACGTAGAAGTTGTTGGGAAATTTCTTTCGGTTCAAGAATTTTAATAAAAAGAATAAATAAAATGAAAAAAACTAAAACATTGATAAATACTGGCATTTCTTATTAATTTATAATTTTAAACGATTGGAAGCATTATTCAAAATAAATTAATTGTTATCAATTAATCCAATGGTAACAATTAATGGAAAATTAAATCAATCATTGTAATCGAAAATTGTTGCTATTTGCATTTCTGTTAGAAAGGTCACTGTCCTCTGAACATTTATGGGCTTGACCATGGTCTTTGTCGGTTCATTTTGAAAAGAGAGCGACCCCCCTACTATGCATTGGGGGCAAAAGGAAGGTTGGTTCCTGATAGTCATATGATAGGGAAGCAAGATGGCCCCTTGTGCTAAATGTCCCCTACCTAATTGGTTAAAAGATGATTCCGAGAATTTTTTACCCGCGCATTTTCCATTCCCGCGCGTATTTTGTAGAAATAGAACATGTACTGCACCCTTTGGAAATTCATTTTCGAGAGACTTCAGGTGTACTTTCATATTATTTAAAACTGCGTGAATAAACATATATTTGATGGTAAAATAGGAAAATCACTCTTTACACTTATATTTGTTTACTCGAATGCATTACTTTAATGCCGCAATGAGAACAAAAATAAGAAAAGAAACAACAAATTCCAGCTCATGTAACAAGTAGACATTTTAAATTTCAACTTCAAAAAAACATTAATTAAATGCCAATTTAACTACTTCAAAAATAAATTGAGTTATTAAAATGACTTAAAATTGAATTGTTGAAACTGTGTTTGAAATTTACAATATAATCAGGAACGCTCAAACTCAGTCAACATAATTAAGCTAAAAGTTGCCATTTTTACTTTATTCTATGCTAAAAATTTGTAAACTTATTAAATCAATCTAGATAGGATATTAATGTAAGGCAGAATACAGCTCTCATTGAATTGATTAAGTACAAGTTTTTCACAACGCAAGAAATGTTAGGTGCTGGCATGCTCTTTGCAATTCTTTTTATTATTTATTTATTTAAATTATATTTATTTATAGTTTATTTATTTATTTTGCATATGCTCGCATTTAAATTGAAGGAACTACAAAAAAAAATTTAAAAAAAAAATTGCTGGGGCAGCAAGTGCATTTTTAGGGGGCTTACATTTGTATTTTTCAAGTAATATATTTGAGTGGTTAAATATTGACCAATGCTTCTGAAAATATCAGCAACAGTAGATTTTATTAAAAACAAAAATTTGACCTTTGACGTTATAATTGATTTGAAAATTGAAGTAATAATTTGAAAACTGAAGTAATAATTTTTTTCCCTTTGTGTTTCATTTATTTGTGCAACCGTGTTCTACAGCTTATTACTCTTCTGTTTAAAATAATTTCAAAATACACGTAAAAATTGCTGAAATGATCTGTTAACTTATTATTGTCGATCATTATTCACTCAGAGTTCATACAGAATATTTTTAAGTTACATTGAAGTTTTTTTTCCTAATTAAAAAAAAATAATAATAATTTTAGCAGATTTTTAAGCTTTGAAAAAAGAAATCATAGATAATTCTACAAGATATAATTTTAAAAGTACGGAGTATAAATAACGACTCACATTTAGAGTCGCATACTTTTCTTCGAATTGAAATGTTTAGTCTAATTCAATATAAATTATTTGATTTGAAAGTATTTAGACCCGACTGATCAGAGTATATAAATATTTTTCAAATTTTTATAATTCTGGAAAGTTGTGTCACGCATAATCTCTACCCCAACTGATTGTGACACTTTTCCCCAATAGGCTTGCCATTCTTGAACTGCATTGCACAAGGATGAATAAATTCTTTTTAAGAATTTTAAAGAAACATAACTTTATTGTGGATTACATTTTAGCTGGCTGAATTTAAAGCTTGATGAGAAAAAGCTGAAAGGGGTTACGCTGTACCAACCGTCTAATAAAGAATCATATCAAGTAAAATAAAAGGAAAGACCATTGAAATATTTTGAACTTTATATACGGAAATCCTTCAGGGTACAAATGCTATTTTCGTGGGAGCGATTAAAATTTCAATAAGTTTCAATTCAAATAAGTTTCAAACTATAGTAGAAATTTATACGTTGTCTCTACAAAATTTTCGCGTTTCACATAAAAGTTTCCTTGTTTAAAAAACTAGTCATTTTTATATAATCATGTTCATAATTTAGGAAGTTTTAATTCTTATCAGTTTAACTAGAAGGAATAAAAATAGTAGTTTTAAAAAAATATTACGATTAAAAAATTATTCTATATTTAGTATAAGTTGTAATGCTTCAGCATATATTTTAGGAAATCTCCAGACTACAATTTTCTGTATTTTAAATAGATTAGGGAAAAAATTATTACGATAGAATTAGAAACTATTATTATATTTTATTATAACGGGTTAACAAA
This sequence comes from Parasteatoda lunata, assembly GCA_949128135.1. NCBI lineage: Eukaryota > Metazoa > Arthropoda > Arachnida > Araneae > Theridiidae > Parasteatoda > Parasteatoda lunata. Next base: position 30,860,507 of record OX421970.1, on the reverse strand, counting down.
AAAACCAATTATGGGATAAATTAGTAAGAATTGTAAATGTGCGTAAATACTTCGATACTATGTTGATAGCAAAACACTTTATTTTTTATTCATTTATATATTTTTGTTCTTATAAAAAGTACACATAGTTTATTGTTTCGTTATAATAATTTAAAGTTAACATAAGTTAAAAATAATTTTTAGATTAAAAAAAAGGCTAGTTAAAACGTTAAATAGAAAAATAATAATAATATTAAAACAATATTCTCATAATCTTTTTCCGGTGTTCCTTAAATTCAATATTTTAGAAAATAATTCTTACATTCCTTATTTGTTAACAAATACTATACTTCACGGATATTAAAAAATATTGGTAGAAGTCTACTTTATAATTAAATTTCTTTAATGCTTATAGCTATCAAGATACAAGTTCCACGTTTTTAGAAATTAACAAAAACATGGCTTGTACATGTTTTATTGCTACAATGTTTGTAGCAACGCAACAACAATCTAACACTTTTTTGTAAAAAAAATTATAATAAATAAAAAAAGACCAGTTTTTATTGGGCTATTTAGGGATTATGGCTGATATGCAAAGTTATACTGTCTAAAACGGAAATAAGAAAAGTAAAAAAAAAAGAAATGTTATTTAATAAGTAACTTGGCTTTCAAACATAGTTTTAAAAAAATAAAAAAATCCATTTTTGGGGAGTAAACCACTTGCAAAGATTTTTGGGGGTTACTTCAGGGTTTTATTGGGGTTTTCAGGATTTAAAAAAAAAATTTTTTTTAACTAATTTCTTTTTTTTATTCTTTAAATAAGTCTCTTAAAAAAAAGTCTTGCTACATTAAATAAATTGGAATAATTTAACTGTGTTAATTTTGCTACATTAAAAAAATCATTTCAAACTGTACATAACAAGATTTACAGTCGGGGAAACAGTATTTAATATATATTTTTTATAAATTATTCATCCATTCAAGTAGGTTCTTTACAAAAAAAACCACTTAGAACTTTATATTTTGCGTAAAATTATAAAAGACTCTGCTTTCAAATATATATATATACAATTTGCAAGAATCAAAACTCACTACACTCTTTTTTTTTTATATAAAACTATGCGAAAAATTCATGTGCTAGATAAACATTAAATTTGTTTATCTTATTTATCTTATTAAAATTTTTTGAAGTAATTTTTCTAAATTTGCGTTTTTTGTGAAATTTCTCCTGAGTTCTACCTGTATGATAGAAGTTTTGACATCTTTTAATTTTAGTAGAGAAATGAGACTTAAGAATACATATTTTTTTTAAAATTTCATCACTCAGAAACGATTCAGCCGATTTCGCTTAAAATTTCGTATTTTATGAACAATAGTAACGTACTTTGAAATGATTCACAAATTTGTGTACCTTATGATTTAAATAACATTTGACCGTCAATAAGAGTGTGCAAAGATATTAAATAGTTCACGAGATATGACATACTATGCAGAAAGGAAAATTAACATAAAAGGACTTAAATTTTCGTTCGCTCTCTACATAAACTATTTTGACAATATATTTTCTGAATTACGGCTACTCTCCTTCATAATAATGTGATGATCAAGAGTCCGAAATTGTAGAAGAAAAAGCATGTTTCTTCAGAGAGAGTACGTTTTTGCTTTTGATTTCATAACTTAATTTATCTCCCACGTAATCTAATTATCATACCAGTTTTTAGCCTCATGAAACATTGTGACTGCATCATAGCACGTGATACTCTACCTTTAACAATTTGCAATCTTATACGCGGGGTCGAAAATACAAACCTAATGCTAGAAGGTTTATAGGGGCTGACGCAGATGCTCCATCGCACACCCAGGCGGCAGCGATTGTCAGAGATAGAATGATATTGACAATAAAGTAGGAATCCATCAGAAATTCAAACCAAACCGATGATCTTGCTTTAAACAAGCAATGATTTTTCTGAGTAGTAATGAAATTACCGTAAGTTACATAACTGCTCAGTGAGCACTGCTTAGAACCTAGAAGACATGTCAACGCGTAGACAGGAAGACATGCCATTGCTTGCCTCATCATCTGAGATTCTGAGCACGACTTAATGCCCATTCCCTAAGCATTTAGTTTCTCATCATGCATGTGAAAATCTAGAAACTACTTCAAGAAAAACTTCTTGCTTGTTGCAATAGGTTAATCGCATGCAGTAAGAATGGCCCCTTAAATATGAAACTTCCCCTTAAATATTAAAACTTAAACAGGGAAATGATATTTTATTTTAATATTAGCAGTTTTAAACTTCATCCTAAATGAATCCATATTTACCTTTTCAAAGGTAGAATCATAGTTTAATTTCAATTCGAACAGCCTTTGCGCTTGACTGTCGACTCAGTACCTGCGTCAGACTCTAAAAAGTATCTAGTTAGGATTGCGTTTCCAATTAGCATTGCTATTTCATCCAAGTTAACCTTCCAAGTTATTATTTCTTCTGGTTTTGAATAACTTTGTATAATTTCAAAATGACAAAAATACTTTAATAGGGCGCAAAAATTCATATTAATAACGAACAGTTAAGAAATCGTTTCTTTTGATTTAAATATATTTCTTTGCGAAACTTGCACTTTTACTCAATAATATTAATTTAAATGGGAAAGAAATTAGGATATTTCGCACGTGGCTTACTAATTTTACAAACCTCCTTGATTGCTCAACATTCATCATTGTTTTTTTCCCCTACAAACAACAGAAATTTTGTAAAAAAATAAAAATAAAAATATAAAAATAAAATATTACTATTCAATTCAAAAGTATTTGTGGTATGTTAAAATTAATTACACTGAAATAAGCGATTACCTAGATTCGAAAAACAATCAACTCTACTTGAAAATAAAAATATGGACTTAGCAATATAGAATAGCAATATGAACTTTGCAATTAGATGTAATTTTAATCATGGACAATAATAGCGATGATTATATAACAGTTCGAATTGAAAAAGATTTTTTCTCTCTAGGACAATTTTTTTTAATTTTTACTTTTAAAAATTTCAATAAAAATATTGGCATTTATATCAGGCTAAATTATATGTTCACACATCAAGTCGTATGTGAGCTTATAAAATACAAATCTCGAGAAAACGATACAAAATTTCTTACAACAATAAATAATCATGTATTAATCAAAAAAAAAAAAAAATCACCACAAAATCATTTATAATTAATTACATTAAACTTTGAAAAAATAACTGTTAAGTTTTCCAAAATATTTCTTTCAGTTTATGAAATTGCAACTATGTATTAGCATTTCTTAGATCTGCAGAATGCCTCATTTGGTATTTCTTTATAAGTTTAACAGCTAATCATTCTTGAGCAAACTGTCTGTAGTTAATTTTTTTTTCAGTGAATCGTATTGCTTATACATTTTTCGACTAACTTTCTTATTTTCAAGTTTGTATGTCTTACAGGTTTTATGTCACAAAATAAAATGGAATGAAAAGTTGAAAGCACAAAACAGCGACTTTTGCTATGTTTTACTATAGAGAGTGATTAATGTTTCTCATTTATATTTAATATGATAAATCAAAACCGTATACGACACATAAAAGAGGATATAGCAAATGCTGTTTCCTAAACTTTAAATTAATTAAACTTAATTTATAATTCAAACTAAAACAGCTGACACAAAAACAGTTGCTCTTTTTTAAGCCGAAATCCATGCTACCCATTGTTTAAAAGAATTAGAATATTCTATTTTTTTGGAGGGGAGGGAATGTAATATTTTGCATGTAAATATTTATGTAATATTTTGCATGTGGACTGTAATGTAAATATTTTGCGGTTGGCAGTAGGCATAAAAAAATAATATTGTTTTCTTATTTCAGATAAGATATAAGTTTTACTCAGGGAGATCATTAATATTTCAATTGATTTATTAAATATTCCTTTTTAATTGAATTTCCTCACAGAATTTTAAATTTTCTTGCTATTGTCATGCACTGTGTTAATGCCATTATTTTTTTTAAAAACAAAATCTAAAATTTTAACCACTTCGGTTTAATAATTTCTTATAATTTGAAACTAAAAACTAAAGGGAATTTCTTACTTTTTTTAAAAAATATTTACATATTGTCTTATAAATAAAATATAATGCTGTATAAGAAAAAAAAAAAAAAATCCAGCTTATTGTTTAAGATTTAAAAAAATTACTTTCTTCCACTGACTTTTATAAACCTTCAAAGTATGAATTAGGATGTTATTTCATTGTGAACTAATTTTTTAAGTTATTTTAATACATGGTCTATAGAAGTATATAATGATAAGAATAATACAAAAAGAATAATATGACTTAAAAAAAAAGTTGGAATTTTCTTCAGTGTTTTTTATAATAAATAAATAAGCCAGGTTAGGTATTTCAAAAAATTCAATTGTAAAAACCTCAATAAACGATAAAATTTTATTTCTTATTTATTGATTTTTATTAATTTTTTAGTTTCAATTGAATCGAAATATTGTTATTAATAAGAGTAAAATAAATTAAAAAATATACGCAAATAAAAAAATATATAAAAGGTGTCCTGAATATGTTTCATTTTTTTATTAATTTAACTTCTATCTGAGCGCCAACAAAGCTACTGTCAAAAGACTATTCAAGGGCTTGACCATTTCTTTTGTTGTCTCATTCTGAAGGGAAGATGGGAGCCCTGCCCCGGGTGGTCTTCCGATCTGGCGCAGAAGATTGCCTGTGCTAAATCATCCTTACCTAATTACTGTAAGATGCTACTACTGAGAATTTCCAGCGCTTTTGCAAAACATAGAACACGTGTAAAGTTCCCTCCTTGTATTATTGACTGGGTGTTTAATTTGGAAATGGATTTTTATTTTGAGGGACTGATTACATGTATTTTTTTTATTTCCTTCTAATTCCACTTAAATTGAAAATCTTAAAAATGGATATTTGTGTAAAAATCACTGTTCATTCTAATATCTGTTTGGTCGAATATAATTCCCAGAACACTGTATTGAAAAAGAAGAATGAACAAATAAGTGATTTCTAACAAGTTAACAAGGAGATATTTCAATAGTTAATAAATTAATAAAGTTCAATTTAACTACTCCAAATAAATTTAATTGTTGAAAGGACTTGAAAGCTTGAATTGTAATAACTGAAATTTACAAGGCAAGCAGGAGCCTAATCTACATAAATGAGCGGAAAACCGTTATCAATAGCTCATTTAATGCTACTAAGTATATGAACTTAATAAATCTGTATAGAAACATTATGAAAAGAGGTAAAAAAAACGGTTCTTGTCTCAATAGAAATAGTTGAACACAAGCTTTAAAAATTTTTAGTCGTATTAAAAGCTAATATATTTCTTTCATTTTTCATATTACTTATTTATTAAATTTGTTATTTACACACTCGCTCATTCAAAATGAAGAAACTGAAAAAAATGTGCAGCTTGTGCATTTTCGTGATTGTTGTTGTTACGGTAAATGTTACGCTTTACGTGAAAAAATTTAATCAGTTAAGTATTGACCAATGCTTCTAAAAATGGCAGAAGAGTTTGATTTTATAATAAGAGTTTTTGTTTCCCTGTTTATCTCTTGTTATAAGAGCAAAAGTACAATAGAAGTTTTTATTTTTGTTTTTTCATTAATTTCAAAACGTATGTAACAATTGTTGAAAACTTAATATTAATCATAATAAAGTTTACTTAAAATAGTATTTGTTAGCTGTATAGTAAATTGTTTTTTCCCTCTTTTTTTAAAAAAAAGTCCTAATTTTAGTAGATTTTTTTGAGTTTGGAAAAAGAAAATAATTTCAAATAGATTTTAGAAGCTTGTATAATTTTAAAAATAGGAAGTAAAAATGTACTATGACCTGTTAGAACCTAATATTTTTTTTTCTTAAAGAAAATATTTAGTTCAATTAAATATAAACTATTTAATTGAATAGTCATGAAAGCATACAGAAAACATCAAACAGAGCATAAAATGTATAATTTAAAGATCATCTATTGAACTAGTTCTATTGATCATCTTTATTGATCTTCTATAGATTTTTCCTTCATATATATTTATGAATAAAGGGAGAAAGGAAAAACAGAAAATTTCGCAATTTCACTTTGCATCCGAACCTCTGAAAGAAAAAGAAAACAACTCAAGAACCAGATTTTACAGAACATCAAAAATAAAATTGTTTATAGGAAACCCAAGTAAGATAAAGTATGGTGAGGCCTGCGATTGGAGTACTAATGTCAACGCAGAAGCCTTGTAATTTTGAACCCAATCCAGAAGACAAGGGAACTTCTGGATCAAGTATTGGGAGAAATTTGTCTTCAAGGAGGACTTTTTGATGGAATTAAAACGCCTTTGCGTTACATGGAAAGGAAAACCGCGAAAGCCTTCCACGGCAAGCATGACGACAAGGGGACTCTAACCAATGATCCCTCTACCACTGAGGATATTTTACGTCAGCACTGCGGACGGTGTGATTTCGGGTGCGGAATTCGTATCGACCAGGATTTGAACCTGGTTCATCTCATTGGGGGGTAAGCGCTCTGTCTCATGAGCCACCACCGCTCTGCAGATGGTTATAGAAAATTAGTTTGAAAGACAAGGCTTCCTTGGGTTCTACCAAAAGAAGTTTGTAGATAAAATTAGGAAGGTGGATAAGGGTGCAGCTGAGAAGTTTTTCTCATCGGATGTTAGTTTTACAACGATCTTTTATTTAGGAAAGCATTTATGATATATAATTTTTTGTTTTTTTGTTTTGTTTTGGTGTTCCAAAATTAACAATAAAATTTTTTTAAAAAAAGGCATTTTAATTACTCAATGCAAGGACAATGCAAGGATCACAAAAACCAATTTTGTCCTCATTGCTTAAGATAAATTAGTATTACTTTTGTGTGATTCGAATTGAGTAGTTTATTTTTTACGTATAAGTTTTAAAAAAAAACTATTTTCCATTCTCAACTTTAAGTAGAGTTAAGCTTAAATTTTAGCATTTTTAAGCAGTGAAGTAGTTTTTCTGATGGTGCGACATTTTCACAGAGATGAGGCAAGTCGGTGTGAGACAAGTCTAATAATTTGAAGCAACGTTGCTTGGGTGCCGTTGAAAATTGTTAAATGGTTGTCCGTTATATTTGGTTGATTGTATTGTTTTTCGAAAAAATTTTAATTAAAAAGCCACCCTAATAAAAGTGGGTCAAGTGTTGATTGTTTAACACTTAAAACAGTCAAGCATTCTTGCAACAGCCCGGAGTGTGATAGAGGTTAAGTTTTACAATTTTCAGTCTAATCATTTCAAACTGTACATAATAAGATTTACAGTTGGGGAAATAGTATTTAAAATATATTTTTTATTAATTATTCATCCACTCAGGTAGGTTCTTAAAAAAAAACAAAAAACACCTGGAATTTTTCAGAGTGAGTAAAATCATACCTACCATAAAATAATCCTGCTTTCAAATAAAGTAGAAATGATGAAATAAAAAGCCAAAGAGAGATATTATATGCAACTGTATTTATTTGATAGAAAAAAAACAACATTTTTTTTCTATCTGTAGAATGGCAGAATGAAAGATATCATTATCCCTGATAAATTTATATATTTCTTCCGCTTTTAAGAATAAGTTAACTGTCTCAAGCAAGAATTAAATTAATTAATTCTTAAATAATTCTCTTGATTATTACGGCCATGTTATTGAACAAGAATTTTAATTTTGAAAGCTCTAAGGAAGTCAAATTTTTACTCTGTGAATCGTTATTGTTTGTCAACAGTGTAATTTTTACACGTAATATAATTTTAAAAAGGCATTACACATAATTTTAAAAAGGCATTTTGTTGCGATTCTGATGTAGATTAACAAAGCCAATTCTATGTTTTCTAACAATAATTTTGATACACTCATGAAAAAAAAAAAAAACAATCCACGATTCCCTTTAAAAATATTTTTTATGTCCAAAATAATAATGAAGTCAAAGATTTAAATTAAAAAACAGCTATAAAACCCATTGTTTATTCTAGCTTGTATGTACCCCACACCGTAAATATATAAAAGTAAATTTTATATATTACATTATCAGACGCTATAAACGAAGCTTTTTTTACTATTAAGTTTTAGTTCATAATTACTTATTAATGGATATGGTTTAAGATTGCTCGGAAATGTTTCGTAATAGATTTGCTTTTAATTAGAATTTTTTTTTCTTTAATTTTTTCATAAAAGATGAAGCTTTAGTATAACAAAAAAGTATATTATAAATTTAAATAGCATAATAAATTAGTATAAGGTAAAATAATTTAAACAAATTATAGAATTATAATTAATATTTAAAAAAAATGCTTCGTAAAGCAAAATGTTTGTTTGTTACTCTTTGATGAGAAATTAATTTTTAAAAAAAGTCACGGGAACAAATAGTAATTTTGTTTATGAATTTATAAAGGTATTTTCTACATTGAATGTTACGCTACAACTCCTTACTAATAACCTTATGGTAAATGAAAACATTTTTTTCAAAATGTGTTGATTTTAATAGTTTAATTTTTTTACTTTAAAAATAAATTAGGTAATTTTTTAATTAATATTTCAAAAACGAAATCTGCAAGAATTCTATACTGCAAAGAATGCTGACGATCTTCGCATCCACCCTCGAAAGAAACACTTAATCGGCTCTAATCGGTCAGTAGACAAGTGACTAGGATCACGCTCACTTAAAAAAAAGGGTCGAACTCCCTGCTCCTCGCTGCCGAAAGGCAAGCTTAAACACATTGTGAGTTTTAGAAAATTCCACTATTCTAGAAGTTAAAAAATGTGGACTCTTATATTTTCCAAAATGAAAACTTACAAAGACCCCCTTCAAAAATGTGAAATTTTTTCTTTTTTATATAGATTTTTTAATATTTTCAATTAATTTATACTCCTAAGAAGATTAAACGAAATTTTAAATTGATCCTTTGCTTCCTCAGACCTAAAAAAAATTAACAATTTATTACTTATAATTCACAAGATATGTGAAGTTTCATAATCATTTTAAAAAATTTATCGAATAGTCATTTTTAATTGTTTAATAGAAAGTAACATATTTCGGTTTCGTTGTAAATTTTTATGACAAATCGTCATATCATTTGGTAACATCATAAATTGAAAGCAACAAACAATTTAATTTTGTTTCTAACATGATTTAATGTTTTTTTTTACAAAATATTGATTCGATTTTTTTCAGAGAAAAATCAAAGTTGATTTTTTTAAAAAAAATTAAGTGCTCTATTTTGATATTTGAGATTTTGAACTTTATTATTTATCAAGTTAATTAAGCATTTCAGCAAGGAGTTGCACCAAAATAACGTAAAACATCAGTAATTCTTGATAAATTATCTGTATATTAAGCATTTTGAAGCAATTCATAATTCATTTTTTTTTTCGGTTTGTTATATAAAACGTAATCCTGTTAACCATATATCAGTAATTTTTACAAGCATTCTTCTGAAAAATATTATTATATTCATCACAAATTTTTTTAAATTATTTTTATTTGTATTTGAATATTTTTAAAATGACTCAATGCTTTACCATCGTTGTATAGTTTAGTAAAGCTTGCTTTTCCAAAACGAAATTTTAGTGGATCTTAATTCAGCAGTTTTTTAACAAAAGAAAAGGCATGTAATTAGTGATCTTATTGTAATATTAAAAAGTGACAAAATAATTGCCTCAACAACCTTATCTCTCTAACTATTACTTTTACAAATTGCAATTACAACAATTTAAAGCTAAATTTATACTCATTATCTATCTTTAGATATATCGATTCTTCAGACATATTTATTCTATTTCTTGTATGTATTTATACTATGTTTCAACTACTGTTTATTATTTTACCAACTTGGTGTTCTTCCTTCGTCCCGTAACAGCTTTATTCCGGAATTCTTAATTATGATTTAGGTTCAATATTAAAAAATATCTCGTAAAATATGAAGATCGATTTTGTCATGATATTTTTTTAAATTTCGATAACCATATTCCGTTTTCGAAATTGATCACTTCAAATATGCCAAAAAATGGATACAAATATAATATTTTTTGTACGAAAATAAAAATAGTAATATAAAGAAAGTAATAATGTGAAACAAAGTAAAAATAATAAAATACCAAAAATAAAATAAAATGTGTAAAAATAGTATAATAAATGACAAAAGCATCAAAAATTTAAAAAAAAAATAAAAAATAACAGGATAATCATTTTAATATATATTTTTATTCCCTTAGTTACATGCTCTTGGACTGGTCTCCAAAGATTGAGACTGGTGTTCAAAAGCTAGAAGGCTTTTGGAAACAATTCTTAGGGGGCGGGGGGCCAAGAACCTGTTTTACTCTTCCCTCAGTGAGAGTTATGTCATACTTCCATGTCGTTGTAAATAGTCAGAGAAGAAAAAGAAAAAAAAAAAGTAAAAGAGCCCGCTTTTGCTTAGATCGTTAACATTTTTATTTGGAAAAGTATGCATGAAATATGAAGAATTTGCTTGAAATACATTTAATAATGATAATATAATACCCTTTAAAAAAAATGAACTGAAAGCTGAATATATATATATATATATATATATAGCCACACTCTTCAGAGTGTCAGAGTAGTTTGGAATAAGAATCAAGCAAAAAGAGAAAATAAATGAATTAAAGAACTACGATAGATGTTTTAATTAAGTAAACGCGTAGTAGTTGACATGGATGTTGAGAAAATTGTTGTTAAATAGTAGCAAAATAAGTGACGAAAAATTCTAAAATTGGTACAAAGAATTTTGTTTTATTTGAAAACTATAGCGGAGATAGTATCAGTGGTTCTTTTGCGAATCATATGATGCAGTTAAATGTTTGTAATAAAAATAAAATTTAAAAAAATATATATTGAAAAGGATTTTTTAACTTTCGGTTATAAGATTGACTGCCAGAATAATGTACTCGTTTTACAACATAAGTGTTCGGCTTTTTCCTAATGAAGCAAAGCAATGTGTTACAAAAAAGTAATAAAAAATTATTTTATTACTTTTTTTTTCACAAAAAAAAAAAAATAAATAAATAAATAAATAAAAAGATACACAATGTGCATATTTATAATGGATAACGTAGGTAGTTCACGATTTTTTTTAAAGCAGGCTTGAAAACTTTAAAAAAAGTAGTTCTTAGAAAAACGTGTTTGATATCTAGCATAAGAATATTCTCTAATAAAATTGACAGTTTTTAATGAATAGATAAGCGCATCAACTAAAAATCTTAAAACGATTAATAAAATTATAAAAAAAAAATTAATATATCATACGCAGGTCGAAAATTTCATGTGCAGTAGTTTTTCGTTAAAGAGCAATATCTTTTCGAAACGTGAAATATTTACAACTAAAATATATTGGTTTCATGCTTACGCTTATTATGTATTAGATAAAACTAAATGTTCAATAGGTCATTCAAGGGTATAAAAGATCACTCAGTAATGCTGGAATCATAGAATTGAAATTATGGAATTTGAAAATTTTTTATATTTTATGTTCATTAAATTTGAGAGGGAAAGTTTCTGATAGAAAATGGGAGGCCATTCATATTATACTAAGAACAACACTGATTTCAATTGTTTTACAGTGCCAAGTTATTCTTGGTTAATGTTAAATATTATGAAAGTAAAGTAGAACATGAAGACTTACAATTGTTTCTCTAGTTCCTTGTAATTTTATATTATATTATTTGTAGCCTAATTGTACAAATATATTTTGTAAAGAAGAAGCAAAGCCTTATAATCTGTGACATACTTTGTTTGTTGTCTCATTCTATGAAATTCAAGCGTTTGTGGTAATTTTGAAACTTAAATCATATCGTAGGAAATAAATTATTCCTATAGTATCTTCATAAGCAACATTTTTCGCAGAAATATGTAGACCACTGCACTGCCGCATTGCGTAAGGCGATCATGGTCTTCAGAAAACTTTAAATTGGTAGAAACAGTTTTAAAAGAACATTCAAGAACTCACATCTTTACCTTCCAAATTATCGAAAAAAAAAATGTTAGAGAACCTCTGCGAAGTATTTCTGTTCTCAGAATATTTAATTTCATGTATTAGTTTCGAAATTTCAGAATCAATTTTGAGTTTTCTGAGGGCGTAGGCCAGCTTACCAAAACAGATACATTCATGCCTAAACGATCGTTGAGAAAGACTTTACTGAGTGGTAGCAAAAGGATAATAAAATTAGGAGAGCAGTTGCATGTCAGGGGATAGAGCGCTTACGTCCCAATGGGGTGAACCAGGTTCGAATTTCGGAAATGGCTGGTTGATTTGAATTTTGCACCCGGCTAGCACCAACCACAGTGCTGAGATAAAATATCTTCAGTGGTAGACGTATCATGGATTAAAGTCCCCCTTCAATCCGGCTAACCGCGGGAGTTTTTCGTGATTTTCTTCTTCATGTTACGCAAATACGTGCTAGTTCCATCAAAAAGTCCTCCACAAAATCAAATTTCTCCCAATACTTGATCCATGAGTTCCTTAGTCTTCTGGATTGGGATTAGGTTCAAAATTGGAAGGATATGGAGATGGTATAGTAATAAGTAAAATTGGTAGTCGTATACCCTAAATTGGGTCAGCTGTTTTCCACAATCAAAACTATCTTGTTCTCTGTTTCATTTGCTTCACTGTATTGTGATTTGTTATATTTCGGCCGTATTTCTGTATTTATGATTTTTATCTTGTATTATTAATTTTTTACCCTACATCAACGTATTTTTTGTCTTCAATTTCGACAAATATTAAAAAAATAGTTTTCAAGGGCGGTATTTACAAAACACTCTGAGTGACCTAAAAATAAAACTTTTCATGCCGAGCATTAGTAAATATCAGAGCATTATCAGCTAGTCTGCAATTTAAAAATTAATTTAAATAAAAGTCTGATGAATACTTTCACGCCTACTTAAAAACGTTCGAACGAGTCTTTCCAAACGATCGTTTGGAAAGACTTAAAAGTGGTGGCAAAAAAGAAGAATAAGATTTGGAGAACAGTTGTGGGTCAGAGGATAGAGCGATTGCTATCCAATGAGGTGAACTAGGTTCGAATTCCGGCAATGCCTGGTTGATTCGAGTTTTGCACCCGGCTTGCACCGACTCAGTGCTAAGTTAAGATATCCTCAGTTGTTAACGGATCATGGGTTAAAGTCCCCTTGCAGTCAGTCTAAGAGCGACAGGTTTTCGTGGTTTTCCTCTTCATCTAACGCAAATGTGGGCTAGTTACATCCAAAAGTAGTGATTAAAAACAGAAAGCCTATAGAAATCTAACAAACTACAATAGAGGACTGTGAATGTCCAATAAGCACAAAAATAAGTTTTATTGCGGGTTAAATGTTTTTAATGATCTTTTTATGACTATTTTCTGTATTTTTTTACAATCAAAACTGTTTTTTCTCTGTTTCATTTGCTTCACTGTACTGTTATTTGGTATATTTCGACTGTATTTTTGTGTTTTTGATTTTTACCTTGCTTTAATATGAAATTTTGACTCCATATAAACGTATTTTTTGTCTTCAATTTCGACAAATATTATAAAAATAATTTTTAAGGGCAGTATTTACAAAACACTCTGAATGACCTAAAAATAAAAATTTTCATGCCGAGCATTTGTAAATATCAGAGCATTATCAGTTAGTTTGCAATTTTGAAAATTAATTTAAATGAAAGTCTGAGGAAAAAAATATCACTAACAAACCCTTAAAGTATAAGTCAATATCATTTGGATGATTAGTCACTAGTTTTAATAAAATTTGCTCTTCATTATCACTTAAAAAAGCTCAATTAGCCGCGCGTAATTAAGGTCCGCGATTGGCTGTGTGTATTGTAGGTCCTCGATTAGCTGTGTGTATTGTAGGTCCTCGATTAGCTGTGTGTATTGTAGGTCCACGATTGGCTGTGTGTATTGTAGGTCCACGGTTGGCTGTGTGTATTGTAGGTCCTTGCTTGGCTGTATGTATTGTAGGTTCTTGATTGGCTGCGTGTATTGTAGGTCTGCGATTGCCTGTGCGTTTTATAATAATAAAGTTCTAGTTTGAAGAAAATATCTAAAACTGATTTCCAGCTTAATCTCAATTAGAAGCTATTAAATAGTAAAAAATTTAATAGTTTTTTTAAATTTAAAGCAATTTATTTCGAATAATAAATTTAATTACAAAATATGTTTAAATTTTTTTTTTTTCAAACGTATAGTTCTAATAAGTTCTAATTATTAATAGAGTCTTAAATAATATTTTAGTCCTAAGAAAATGTCAGATATAAATTTTTAAAAGCTTCTAATGTAATCCGTAGAATACTTTATCAACAAAATTAAAAAAAAAATTGATTACAATTTATAAAAAGAAGTTTTATCATACAATAAAAAGTAAGAAAAATAGTTTTCTTTAAAAAGTGTGTAAATATTTAAATATGTGTAAGGTGAATTTCTAAAAAGCTGTTTTTTTTAAAAAGTAATTCATGTCAAACTTAAAGCAATAAATAAAGAATAAGAGTTTTTTAACAATTTAAACTTAAATCACTACATTTTAATTAATAATGACTAAAAAATATTTTTTTTTCATTAACATGTTCTTCGTTATAAACATACCAACACCTTCAGTTAAATAAAAGTAAAGAAAATCATTAATTTCCCTTAAAATAGTGTGAAAAATTTTCTATGCATTTTATACATATTAAAGAAGTAACTAAAATATGGATGTGATAATTTTTTAAATAGGAACAATTATTTATTCCTATGCATTAACTGATGAACTTTCATTTACATTTAAGTGATAAAAATGTCCGTTAACATTGTATGTAAATATGTTTAAGCATTTCCTTAAATTGTTTCATGCTTATTCGTTAAATACGAAAAAGACCGGGGTGGGTGTTTCCGAGTAGGCGGTTTCACAGTGCAAACGAGGACCCCCGCTGAACGTGTGGTTTTATCGACCAACCGAGGACGTCGTTTTTGCACGCATACACACTTCGATTCGGCTCATTATACACAGTGTTAATAAACACTGCCAATCGAGGACAAAATTAGATTTTGCTAAAAAATTTTCTGGGACTATTTCATGACCCCCTGAGTACGAAAATACCATTTTCTAACCGAGGACGTCCTCGGTTGGCACGAGGTCCTCGGTTAGAAGGTGAAATTGCCCGTGTGTGTCCTCGGTTGCCGGCGCTTGTCAACACACACACACACACACACACACACACACACACACATATATATGTATATATATATATATATATATATATATATATATATATATATATATATATATATATATATAATATGCCTTTAAAGGCTAGATAATTTAAGAGACTCAGGCATATTCAGATAGAAAGGCATTTTATTAAATCGTATTAAGTATTGAAAACATTGTTCTCAGGAGTTTTGCATAGATTACATTAATGGTTTCCCCAGCAGGGATGTTGGGAATTGGCACAGATTTATCTAGCCATCAAAATATGAAAAAGGCCAAGAATTGATATTTAAAGGGGGTTCTAAAAAAGGGAAGTGGTTAAAAGGATATTCTCATCTTAATGAAACGTCACTTAATTGATAAAATTTAGAGATTTTGATTCGCTAAAAGGATTGCGCCACTCTGCCGCTGGGAAGTTTTTGGGACTATCTTAATGCGTACTTTATCTATGAAGTTAATGGGCAATAATTCAATATATAATTCAATAAATAATGGGCAAATATATATATATATATATATATATATATATAAAATATCCGACCTTATTTTTTCCGCGCAAAGTAGTGATTCTAAGAACGGCGCCACTGTGCACGGTGGAAGGAGGAACCTTAATGTACATGCTTGAATTTTTTTTACCGCGTTCGCCTGTGCAAGTCGCTGGCTGGTGGTCGCCAAGTAAGGTGCTGTTCGTAGTGTTCGTCGGATTTAGTTTTCTGGCAAGATGACTGAACGAATTGAGCAAAGAAACTGCATCAAATTCTGTCAAAAGCTTGGTGATTCTCAAAGTTAAACAACTCTTATGATTCAGCAGGTGTTTGGAGAAAAAGCGATGGGTATAATAAAAGTTAAGGAGTGGTTCAACCGATTCAAAGATGGCCGCACATCAGCGTAGAGTGAGTTGCGTTGTGGCAGGCCCCAAACTGCTCGGAGTGCAGCTAATGTTGAGAGGTTGCGAAATTTGGTGATGGCAGATTGTCGTTTGACGGTGCGGGAGATTACAGAGGAGGTTGGAGTGAGTCTGCACATGCAATTTGGCATGAAGATTTGAACATGAACCGAGTGGCTGCGAAATTCGTACCCAAGTTGTTGCCGCCGAAACAAAAATACCTCCGTTTTGACGTTGCACAGGACCTTCTGGACACCGCCAACACTGATCCTGAGTTTCTGAACGCCGTGATAACTGGAGATCAGTCATGGGTGTGCGGGTACGACCCAGAAACCAAAAGACAGTCCTCGCAATGGAAGCATCCCGATTCTCCAAGGTCGAAGAAAGCGCGGCAGATACGGAAAAATCAAGGTGATGCTGACTGTTTTCTTTGATGTCCGTGGAAATGTGCATCAAGAATACGCACCGGAAGGACAAACAGTGACAAAGGAGTATTATCAAGATGTTCTCCGGCGACTCCGTGACGCAGTTCGGAGCAAAAGACCAAACATGTGGACGGCGAACAACTGGTACTTGAATCATGACAACGCCCCTGCACATTCATCCCAATTGATCCACACTTTCTTAGCCAAGCATGGAATTACAACCGATCGCCACCCTCCCTACTCTCCAGACCTGGCTCCTTGCGACTTCTGTTTGTTTCCAAAATTGAAGACGCCATTGAAAGGATCCCGTTTTGAGAGTAGAGAAGAGATAATGCGAAACACGACGACGAAGCTGAACACCATTCCAAAAGAAGACTTCCAGAGGTGTTTCCAGCAGTGGAAGGATCGGTGGGCTAAGAGTGTGTGCTAGCACAAGGGGCCTACTTTGAAGGGGATTAGGGTCCCAACTTCGTCAGGTATTCGAAATATTATATATATATATATATATATATATATATATATATATATATATATATATATATATATATATATATATATATATATATATATATATATATATATATATATATATATATATATATATATATATATATAATATATATATATATATATATATTTATATATATATAGATTATTATTTTGTTTTATTGTAATTAAAATTGAAAGATAAAAAAATGGGTCAATATGATATATTGAACCAATTTCACGTTTCATTCTATATAAAACTGTAATGTAATGTTTTTTCTACTACTTCCGTGAGGTTTGACGTTATCGAACATATAACCTAATACTGAAAACAAATAACGCTCCTGTAGAAAAATCCTTTTAATAGAATCTTCAGAAATTCTATCAAAACATCGTGTGTTCGATATCCAATGGAAGAAACAATTCCTTTTTATTTTTCTTTGATTCAACAATGGAGAGTTTACATTGAAAAACTGCAGACATTTAGTTTTTATTCGCCTCGTATTACAAATATATCAAACGTAGAGGCAACTTTTAAATGTATGATTCCATTAATTTTTGAAACCACACAGAGCAATGATTAGAGTGACGAAAACAATTCTACGAAAGATTTCAAATAGAGATAAATGAACAAAAGTTGCTTCGCCTCGTAAAAAAGTTCATGGTTTTTAGAGATTTCTTTTTTTAAACTATTGTTTTTTTAGTAACCATAAAGTGATTTGGAATGAAAAATATAAGTCTGTATTTTTTTCAAGATTGAATCAAACAGTTAATTTGCTAAATATGAAAGAAAAAAGTTCATTCATTTTTTTTTAGTTGTGTAATATTAAGATTTTCTGTTTAGAACAAATTATGTAGAAATCGGAACGCACTGAGTAACGCACTATTTCATAAAATTCATGTATAATGTTATTAGTTTTTTTTCCATTCTCCTTCAGATTTTTATTCAGATTTTACTTTTCTTTTTTCTATGATACTATATAGCATATTCTTTTCCCATATTTTTAATTAACTGTAAAATTTCGGATCAAATTACCATAAAAGGTGTCACCGCTCAGCATTTCAGTACTTTTTACTGCAAAATTCATTTTTACCGTCATATGTTACGGAACAAATATTCTGATATATGTACTTTAATTTTAGTTTATTAATAATTACTATAAAATAACTGAATCACTCGAAATAAATAAATATTACTATTAAAACTGCTGTATAATATTTTACGTTAAAAATGGATTTTACCGTGAACTGACTTTTATGGATGATGCATCTTCAAAGTAACAGTACTTTATACCGTAATTTGATCTGGAACTTTTTACACACTATGTGCAGTACTCAACGTTAATATTATAACATTTCTGTTACTATGAGTGTCATGATTAGATTGTCATAAAAAAAATGCAAAATAATTACTACGATGATACTTTAGGGGAAAAAATGCTGCTCTAAAACATAATTTTTCGAGATAAACTATTTTTGTTTACATATTTGAATCCCATAAAGCAAAATGTTTTCCAGACAATCTTACTGCTTTATTAACCCGATTATTGCTATTTTAAAATTTGCTCTTTGGCCTCTTTGGCTACTATAACAATATTTCATTAATTCGTTAATAATTAAATTTATTGAGCGACCTTTCCGTTTTTCAATAGTATAATTTTTCACTAAATAATAAAATAATTTGTAATAAGTTGATTTTCTGATATACTTCTTTCTTTCTCTTGTTTTTTTTCTTTTATTCTCCCGTTGTTTAAAAAATCATTGAAAATAACGACGCGTTATACATAAAAATGAACAAAATAAAGATTTCAGAAAACACTACCATCTAATAGGATGGAAATTATCTTTAGCATTTATGTGAGAGCCAGACTGTTAGGGTTCTTTTATTAGACGTCAGCACATGCACTCAAAACCATTTTAATTGGTGACCCGAACAAACAAGTAAACGACTTCTATCTATCTTTTCAATTCGAAAGCTCATCGATGGAAGAATCTAACCTTATGTAATGACACCATCATACTTCTTTCTGTGCTCTTACTCTCTAGTTTGCTTGCATTTCATTACATTCAAGATGGCTAGATGTATTTTATAAAGCTTCTTTTACAGCATATCTTAACTATAGTTTCTTTTAAAATATATTTAAAATAAAATGACTCCAAAATTAATATATTTTATAAAAGTATTCCAATAACATACTACAGAAATTTACAAGCCAATTTTTTTTTGCGACTCCTTCCATATTAAAACATACTTAGGCCATTTTAGTTTTAATCAAAAGAGGGTAATTTAGCAACTTCTTTACGTTTATTATGGAGGTTTAAATCTTTCCAAAATCGATTTATTTTCAGCGATCTACAGTCTGTCAAAAACTCTATTTTAGACTTCTCCCTAGTGATAAATAAATGTCTGAGTTAGCGCTTAAGAACTTTTTAAGTTGGGCATTAAAAATTTCACTTTTCCCTCCTCTAATTTTGCTTCTTCACTTATAATTTATTTTGTCGTTTCAATTGTATTGCATTTATTGTTACGTCTTTTTGTGTTTCATTTTCTGAGATATTTTATATTTATTTTTTATTGCTTCTGAATTCCATCTTACCGTAAAATTCATTCTCACCGTGAAATATGAAATTGTACATTTTAAAGTAATATTTATTTATTTAGTGGTTTTACAGTAATTATTACTGAAAAAATTACGGTATATCAGATGTTTTGCTCCGTAACATGCTCCTTTAAAAATTGATTGCGTGGTAAAAAATACTGACACCCTGAATGCCGATACTTTTTACCGTAATTTAATCTGAAATCTTTTACGATATACGGAATCGAATGTACGAGACAATTTTGCAGGTTTCGACAAAATTCATGGAAATATCCATACTTGCTAGAAATTTGTTTTTAATTTACAGAAACAATAATTTTTTAAACAATGATTCCTGAACAATTTCAGTTGAAAATTTATAAAACAAGAACACTTTTTGTTTTGTTTTGAATGATTACTTTTCGGCGTTGAACTTCTAATTTTGAATAGAGCTCAAAATTCACCTTTAAGAAAACTCATATAGCTTGAAACGTATATTTTATATTATATCTATCGTTGAACAGCCGACCCAATTTTGGGTTTACGACTACTTATGTTCAACTCCGTAGTCTTGTAATTTTGAACCAGTCCAGAAGACAAGGAAACTCCTGGATCAGTACCCCCATATGTATTGATTTGTTATGGGAACATGGAGGACTTTGCGACTCGACAGATTTAACCTGCATTAGTCACTACACGGGGAGTCGGCCGGTGGGGATCGAACCTACGAACACTTGGACATGGGCAAAGTGCCCTACCAACCAGGCTATCCAGGCCTCAGATTGAAACGTATATTGAATATAATAGACATAGCCCAATATGTGTTTTTTTTTTATTTATTTATTTATTTTTTTTTTTATTATTATTTTTTTTTTTTTAAGAAACTGGATTGAATTCAAAATTTTTATTTAAGAAAATGAACATAGCTAAAAGTTCGTATCTAAGAAAAGGGATATAGTTAAAAATGCATAGTTGAAACTTTTGATATAGCTCAAAATACGTGTTTAAGAAAAATGATATAATTTCAAGAGCATATTTAAAATGAAGCACAACTCAAAATACGCGTTTAAGAAAATGAATGTGACTTAAAATGCGGGTTTAAGAAAATTGACGCCCCTTTTCTATATAAAACCCAAATTTTAACAACTGTACCGGAAATCAACTTGTATTAATAAATCCCGGATGCTAATTTACAATCCAGTGACATTTAACGACTCGTTTTCTTTTATGAAGGTTTTCTCTTTTTTTTTAATGTGTCGCAATTTTTTCAAAGTTCTATTTCTTTCATAATTTGTTGATAAATCGAAAATAAAAAAGTTCGAAAACTCCTTTTTTTCTTACCCTGATTATAGTCTTTCCGAAAATGTTACTTACCTGGTTTTTCCAGTAAGCTCTTAGAATAAAGTTATAATAATTTAATTTTTTTATCCATTATTATTTGTTACCATTACCAGTGTCTTTAATCTTTTATATTAATAAAAATATGTTTTTTGTAGTTCATCCAATCAGAATTGAAATTTACGGTATTCAGCACCATGACAGCACCAGACACTTATTTCCACAATATTGGTATGAAAACTACTCAATATGTGTGCAGTTTTAATAATTACAATATTTATTAAATAATATAATTTCGTACTTATATTAATATATTTGGTATCTATTAAATAGCCTTGCAATATTTGAGTTTTGTACGAAATACATTTACTAAGGGTAGTAAAATAGATCTAAAATTCTAAAGTAAAATAAAAGGCTTAAAAGAATTTGATGAGGAACTTAGAACATAGCCATTTCCTTATCTAACTTTTAATGTACTGTTTAAAATATTTATAAGTAATGGTGGGAAAAAGTTCTTTTAAATCTAATTCAATAAAATATTAATGCCCTATCATTGCTACAACTGTAAAAATTATTTTCTTAAATACGAAAAATCCGTTGTAGAATTCATATTAAAACTACGTCAATTACTATAAAACAAGTGACAACTAAAACAACAAACTAAAATTAATTAAGCGTCATCTGCGTATGGCGATTTTCTACGGATTCCCTAAATGATTTTTATTACATAATTTAATATATTTTTTATTTTAATTAATACAGATAACTAATATTAATTAAGCAACGACGACAGAATAATATTGTAATTTTTCACTGTTCCCTAAAACGGATAATTATCCTTTCACCATTAACTTAACATTTTAGTACTGAGACTAATTTTTTTATTTCAATTAATGTATAATACCAACATTAATTAAACATCATTGACATTAATTAAACATTAATTGACATTATTTAAACATTATGGTGCTTTTTCGCAGTTCCTCTGAACGAACTACACGCTTCCTTATTTCGTTCTTTTTTTTTAATATGCATCGATTACTTTAATGCGTCATTGGCGTCAATAATAGTATAGCAATTTTTAATTCGCCAAAAAAGCCTTTTTATACATAACTATTTTTTTCTCATTTATATAACCATTGATTTTAATCAATTTACTTATATCGAAACAAATTTTAAAATAATTACAGTTAACAAAATAAACACGTGGTTTCAGAAAACATTAATTAAGGTTGAAATAATATTAATGGGATATCTGCAAGTAACATAGTGTAAGAATCTCAATTCTGATTGTTTGTTGAAACCTGGCATTTGTTTACGTTAGCAACTGTTCTTTCAATTCTATTTCGAGTAAGCCAAGCTCATCAAATATAAATTCTCTGAAGTGACACATTCTATATTCTTTCACAAAGATTTAAATTCTTTCACAATGTATTTCTTACTTAACACAAAGACAAACCCGAAGCCATGTAGAACATAAACTAATTATGCATCGAAATTAACAGGTACACAAAGGAAATTTATCAAGGTTACAATAAAATACATGAACAAATGATAAATCTAATTTAAGTAAATGCCGTAGACGAGAATGAATTATGTTTCAACTAATTTGATGTTCGAAACGGTGCGATATATATTTAATTAACATTCTAACTTATGTGGGGAAACTTAGCACAATTTTAGCACGCCATTTTGCTTATAGATGATCAGCTGGCGCTGATTGTTGTCAATATCACTGATGTTATTTTTAAAATATTTGAAAAATTAAAAAATTTATTACAGGGGCTTACAACAGTATTTAAATTTATAACAGTGGCTAGTGCTTAACCAATCAGAAAACTCCATATCGCTCATCAAGCTCGAATAGTTCAAAGTAGAATCTTCTAATATCTACAGTGACCTTCTCCATGCTTGGAACTATCGGTATGCAAAATTTTATCGCGCTTGGTTCAGAAGTCACTAAATGACAGACAGGTATTAATTTTCATTTCTATAGTTTTTTTTTTCTTTCGAAAAAGAGAAGACCCATTAATATCCAGCTATTGGAATTATTTTAGCATCTCCTTTTCAAATTTTTTTCAGATTATTTTCATAACATTTATTTAAATTTTTCATTATAAATGTTTATGGAATGCGAATGGTATTTTCAAAAGTATTGGCTATGGTATAAATAATATTGCAGATATATAACCATTAATGAATTTATAATTATTACTAATTCGAAATAAAGAATTTTCGTATCAATTAGAATGTTTCATGATATTTATATTATTACCCGAAATTAACAATTTAGAACCTTTAAAATAATTATATTGATAATTATTTATTCAGAGTTTAAAACTATGTGTATTCGCATCATACAAGCATTGCGCACCAG
The DNA here is from genome assembly GCA_949128135.1 of Parasteatoda lunata. NCBI lineage: Eukaryota > Metazoa > Arthropoda > Arachnida > Araneae > Theridiidae > Parasteatoda > Parasteatoda lunata. Next base: position 30,837,209 of record OX421970.1, on the reverse strand, counting down.
CATAAATCACTTTTTCCCTTCATAAATCACAAATAGGAAGCATGTTTATAAAATTTAAAAATAAATACCTGTCTATAGGTATAAAAATTCCCGTCTTATTGCAGATTACAAACTATTACACAAAATAAGAAAAACGTAACGATTAAAAAACCCCTCACTGATTATTATATTCAATGACTAATTAAACAGAATGCAAGAATCAGATTCCAAAATGCCAACGGATTAAATTTACACGAGATTTTTCTTTTTAATTTCATTTTCAAGCTAACAACCATCATATAATTTGCTTAAGGAAACTTAAAACCATTGGGGGGTAATGAGACACCTTGAAAATCAGGGTCATATAAAATAAAAATAAAGAATCAAAAGGGAAAGAATTTGCTTTTATTTAAAAAAGCGCCACGTGCATGCAATTTCGTTTTTTTATTTTTTATGACTACTTACCTGAATTAAACATAGATTATAAGTGAAGTTACAATGATTTTTTACGAAGACTGCTCCGAGTTTTCTACTATTTGTGACGTCACGCAGGGGTGGCGACTGCGTCGCTTGGCAGCATCGGGATATGTGCGCTTAAACGGCTGCTTTCATACACCGAAGCTCGCAACCATGTCATCACCTTGATGCCGCTCTCTAGCGAACGGAATAGAACACGCTGTCTTGCCGCTTTAAATAGTGAAGTTCCGTCAATACCTGGAAATTTATGTTGCGAAAATAAATTTTTTTAATTGCGTGTTCAATGTTTTTCAAAGTACCTGATTTTATTTTAAACTTTTTTTTGGAGAAATAAATGTTTTTAACTAAAACGAGGGGAAAAAAACACGTGGACTTGTAAAATCAAACAAGTGTGATCAATAATATTTAATGTCAAATTTAGATGGAATTGATTAAAAAGTAACTATTTACTCTGTCATTGCAAGAAGATAGTTTTTCTGTTTTTATATAAATACAGATTGTTATTTTATGTATTTCAGTAGAGATAAAATTTTTATTTTACTGCTCTTATAATATTTATGGTTCGAAAGTTGTTTTTAGTACAGTTCTAGTAAATCTGAATCTATCCAAACGTAAGAGGAATTGCTTTATATTTTGTAACTCTGCGCTTATATTGGACCATCATCAATAAAAATTACCAAATAAAAATTATGTATGAGGAACATTTAAAGAAAAGTCAAATAAAATTCACGTTTAAAAATTAAAATAAAGGATATTTTCTGAGGATTTATGAAAAACTCATGCATAAAATAAAGTTATTTAAACTTGGAAACATTAGGAGGAAATGAAAATCAGAAAACATTATTTCTTGTACTATAGTTGCTCAAGTAGTTTAGCTGTTCAGTTACTTTTTTCTAAATGCATATTACAACTATGTGTGATTTAAATCAAGTGAATAAATAAATTTTTAAAAAAAAGATTCTAGACAAATAAATTTCATTTTTAATGATTTATAGACTTATAAAAAGAATAATTGATTCATGACAGATGATAAATGGAATCTTCATTGTCTTTTACATTATTATTCAAATTTATAAAATCTCGAAAAAGTGCAATTTTTTTTTAACTCCTACAGTTTATACAACAGCATGAGTGATTATCTTTATTGCAAATGAATTTTAACTTAATTCATGGTTTTTGCTCTTTACAATTATGTTCAAAACATGCCTTTGAAAATAGAAAACAAATGTACAGCTCATCATCGAAAGCACTCCAAAGGCAGAGAACGAAGAAATTACATCTTAAACTTTGGCCTGTTGGAAATTTTAAAATTAATTTTAATCATATTTATTGTTTTGATATCTGATGTGTCGGCTGAAATATTTACTGTTGGATATTTGACAAACATCCATGGCAGAGAGAACCCCCAGAAACAGGGTCTAGTGATTTCAGGCGCAATATCATATGCCTTGGATCACGTGAACAATAATGCATCGATACTTAAAGGTCATAAACTTCGTTTAATATACAATGACACAGAAGGTGATACATTGCAAGGTACAAAGATAATTATACAGCAATGGCGGGAAGGAGCTGTTGCATTTTTTGGACCTGAAGATTCCTGTGGTATAGAAGCTACCGTCGCTGCGTCACTTAATTTACCTATAATATCTTACGTAAGTACATATATTTTTATGCATAGTAATTTTCAAATTTATGTTCATGTATATTTAATCCTTTAATCATATATATATATAAATAATGTAGTGATAAGTTGCTTGATACTTTTATGCCAAATAGAGTATGAACTCATTGAACCATTTTAGATAACGTAAATCTGGGCAAATTTTCTATACTTCGCTGCATTGAAAAATTCCCTAATTGAATTCTCCAATTTCTTTCTATTTGACGTGGTAATAGCACATCATGTTATTTAATTTAAGGATTTCAAAGGGTAACGCACAACATATTTTAAACTATAAAAAAACAGTTTCTTTTTGATATGAAGTGATAACAGTATATTTTGTTTTTGAATTCAAGAGTATCTTAGGTTCCAGAGATCATACTTTAATCTTTAAAAACATTAAAATGTCATTTATTTAATCAGAGGAGAAAATAAAATAATCCGTTACTCACTTCAAAATTTCACAAGACACTGAAATTCATAATTTAAACTCTGAAAATGAATTTAAAATAGACCATTTATTCTATTTCGAAGTAACAATCGTATATTCTATTTTATAATTCAGCAGTTTTTCTGAACAATAAAAAATCAAATGTTAAACTTTAAAAAGACGATTTATAATAAATTTTAAAAGTCAATAATAAAATAGTTTACTTCATTTAGGAATTTTCAGTGCACTAAAAATATATTTTTAAACACCTGGTAAAAGTTCTTCAGTAAGAATAAGTCATCTCGCTATTCAGTAAAATTTATTACGTAATTTTTTTAACTATCATTAAGGAGGAGGTGTAATTTTCTTAAAAAGATAAAATATTAAAAAAGATATAGATTAAAAAATATAGATATAGATTAAAAGATTAAAAAGATAAAGCTTATAGATTAAAAAAATTTAATTTCTTTCAGTTGTATGTATTCAATACATAAAAACTAACAAAAAAAATTTATATAATCTTTTTGAAAAAAGAACATTTAAAAATTTAAAATAGTGACATTAAATATGAAATTTCTAAATTCAAAGAGTATAAATTAAATGGAAAAAGTTGATCTCTTTACTTGGATAAGTATAGATGCAAAACCTTTTTTTAAAAATGAATTGAGTTACAAATTCAGATTCTTTTTTAATGGCATGCATTTTAAAACTAAATCATTAAACTAATTAGGTACTCTTTCAATTTACCAAAAAGGAGCAAACAAATGTGTCTAAAATTTATGTTTGAAATTCTATGTAGTTATATGCAATGTTTCTTGAGATCTAGTAATTTAACGTAGCTACTTAGTCGCGAAATACTTTATAAAAAGGTATTAATTTAAAGATTAGAATACAAGATTAATACTACAATAAATTATTATTAGGTCTGTAACTTCTGCTTTAATTGAGTTAAAAAGATTGCTTTTGTTCTCAGGTGCAGCAGAACTAGATATATTACTCTTAAAAACAATTCAGTTAAAATATCGAATTGTCTAACGATTTTGAGGTCTTTTTCCATTTCTGTTTTTACCTCAATAACTTAGACTAATTTTTATATTAATATTTTGAAAAGAATAGTTTTTTTGTTATCCCGATCAATTTGTATTTCATTGTAGGTTGAAGCTAAAGCATAAGCTCTTCTTTTAATTTTACTAAGATTATAAATAAATACGATAAAAACGTATTTTAAAATATATCTCTTTTATTAGTTAATAAAGGTTGGAACTCCTTAGCGAACTCGCAAAACTAACAACCACTACAAAACGAATTCGTGAACTTTTACAAATATTTACAAAAAGGCAATAACAATAATATATTTTTTGTAATCCTGTTCGATCTGTAAATAACTGTAAAATAAATGTCATAAATATGTTAGGATTTAATATTCAAGTTTTACTTTAAAAGAAATATAAATAAGTCTAAAAAATACAGTATTAGAGGAAATCTGTGAAGAAAACCTTGATTCTAAGCCAACTCCAGTTTGAATTACTTTTAAAAATAAAAATTAATAACAAAACGATCTGTAAAAACCTTGACAATTATTTCCAACTCACTCTAAAATCATAATAAATATTGTATTTTATTTTCTATATAGCTAAAGTTAAAACGTTTTGCAACATAAATTGCTTAACTCGTATAAATTTACTTTCACAAACAATTTAAATAAATAAAAACAGATGTGTTTAAAACAACTGTTATTCGTAATCCAGCAGCTGTATCTGAATTACGAATAGAAATTCGTGAAATAGTTTCAATTATAGAGGGATCTTCTTTTCAATTCTCATTTTCGCCATTTATTGGCATACAAGAAATGGAAAAAAATATATTGAAATGCAATTGAATGATTAAATTAATTATTTTCCTGTCATGTTGGTGGAATTACACTTATTTTTGATTATTATAAAAGTTGATTGTTTAAAATCTAATTTTAAACTTCACTTATGAAAGTTGAACTTGTTATACTAGCATGCACGTGATACCTGTTTTGGCTGTAATAAAGAAAAAATAATTGGTGAAAAGAAAGTAATTACATTAACACTATAATAACTGCCCACAGTATTTATATTTAAAATTACTATTATTTTATCTTTAAATCGCTACCTAAAACTATTAAATACTAATATTCAACGTAGTAAACTTAATACAATTTTCAAAAGAATACAAATTGAAAAATAAAATGGAATTCATTATTTAGTTTCACGTTACACATAATTTAGTTATGTTTTATTTCCTTGATTCGCTTGATTTCACCAAGCAGGCTTGCTTGTATTTGGCAAGTAGCATTAGAAACAACAACATGTTTTATTTTCTTGAAGTAATTTTATCATATAGATATTATAGTGTATTTGTAAGTGATTAAGATCATCCAGAGGAATAAATGCAATATTTTATGCTATTTGGGAAGACAAAATGTTGACATCTTTTTTTTTTGTTCATAATTTTACCTAATTGCTTCATATTATTATTTTTTTTACTGTTTTTCAGAAATTTGAATTTATAATTCCAAAGTACTTCAATATTTGCTCAATTACATAACTGTTTCAAGATGCCATTAGAAAAAAATCTAGTAAAACTACCGTATTGCATAATGATAATATTTCTGGTAAAAAAAAATCATAATTCTAATTTGTAAAACCAAAATATACCGTATTTAAATTCAATTATTTAATCATTTGGTTTATAAAATATTCACTTATGTAATTTTTTCCGTTCATACTATGGTTTCAGTTTACCGAAAATTCTGCTTTTAAAAATTATGGCTCTTATAATTATGCATTTAGTAAAAAATACAAAACTAAAAAGTAAATATAATTGAAAAAAATGAATTTTATGCATAGCTCTAATAAATCAAGGTAAATTTGCCACATTTACCATATTTAATCACATGCTATAACACCATATTTTATTGTTATTTTTACAAATATCATTAAAAAAGAACTTCGGTAAAAATTACTGAGATATTTAGTGTTTCCATAGAGCCCAAAACACGGTAAGTTTTACCTTATGCTGGTAGTTTTAACCATACTTTTTTTGTCTGTGCGCTGTAACGGTCTGTTAAAATTAACAGTGTATAAGCAAGCGTGCGTTTCTTTTTATAAAAATGTGCCCGAAATTCTAACCTGTCTACATGTTTAGATGAGGAAACAATTCTTGTATTGCTGTATTGCTTCCACAATTTACTCGTATTTTAAACTAAATAATTAAAAAATACAAACAATGCAGTTATTTCTTTAACTTTTAACACTTTTCATTTAGTTACTTAGATTATTTTAATTAAGATTTTTTTTAATTGGGTTCAAAGTAGTACTGTACTACAAAACTAATTTCCGTAGCAAATTGGGAAAGTCTGCAGCTTTTTTTGTGAATGTTACAGCATTCTATTGTTATTTTTGGTGATTTTTTAATACTTTTCCTTCAGTTAATGATGGCCCGTATTGTCCCAGTCTCATAATTTATTTAAGCAGAAATTCCTAAAAGTTTTAGTTAATTCAAAGAATTAAACCCTATGTTGCTTAAAAACTTATCAAACATTTTTCTGAAATGATAATAATAATTATAATATTAATGATGATGATAACAATTTGGTTTTAGGTTATTACGAGTTTTAATTTAGATTTGTTGATTAAAGAATTGTTCTGTTAACGGAAACAAGTACATAATATCAAAATACCATTATAAATTGAAAACAAACAATGATTTTGAAGTAATATAGATTTCCAATGTATTCTTTTTCTTCAGTCATGATTACCCGTACTATCCCAGTCTCGGAGTTTAAGCAGAAATTCCTGAACTTTGCAGTTTATGCAAAGAATTAAACGCTATATTGCTTAGCACTCTCAATGCCGCAAAAGTGCTTCTTTGTCCCACTTTCTGCGCTAAAATTGATGCAAATTTCTTTAAAAATTTAATTTTAGAAAATAATAACCAATTGCAATCAATAACAATTCTCACTCTATGTTTACAGGCATAAAAATAATAAAATTAAAATAATAATCTATGCTAAATGAAGATAAATAAGTCGCTGGAAACGCTGCTATAATATTGAGAAAAAAAAACTTTGTGCAAAGGACGAGTTATCGACTTTGTGTAAGGACGCCGGGGAATTTTCCTGGAAGACGAGTTATCTCGTCCTTCGTGGTGAAAGAGTTTAATAATTTGATTTAAGCATTTTTCTGAAATGATATTAATAAATATAAAAACTATGATGATAATAATAATAATTTTGTTTTAAGTTCTTACGGGTTTTAATATACATTTTCGATTATATAATCGCTCTGCTAACGTAAGCAATACCTGTAAATAATATAAATAAAAAATATCATTATAAATTGAATACAAACAATGCTTTTGAAGCAATAGAGGTTTCGTATGTCTTTAGTTTGAATAAAAAATACTTCTTTTTATTGATTTGATTTTTTTCGAGTTTTCTTTTTAAGAGACTTTTATGCTGAATGGGTTTAATTGAATCTGACGCAGTTTCAAAATTACTTTTCTCTTTTTATTCGTTTTTTTCCCTTTAAAATATAATTGATTTCCTAAAGATTTCAATACATTTGAAAAAATTTACTTCAGCCTAATACCATTCAAATTTATTGCATTCATTATTTATCAAACTTTTAAAGGGGAAATTCGTTAGCCGTTTCTTGCACTAAAACTTGAATATTTACCGAATGTAATCAGTTTTGAAATGCGCAATGAAATTCTTTCTTTGATTTGTTTGCCCACATATATTTTTAAAAAACTTTTTTTTTTTGAGAAAAAAAAATTCATTTGATTTACACATTACTTGACGCTGCCATTCCAGCAGTCTTTAAAATACATTAAGTGACATTTAAATATTTTTTTCCACAAAATAACTACGTATTTAAATAAATAGTCCGAAGAAACTGAAGCGGTGCGGTATTACTTAATTAAAAATTCCATTCGCCTCACAAATATACAAATAGAAAATAACAGTCGACATACTTCAATGCCAAAAACAGACACCTACTTTAAAGACTTATCAGTGTCGTAACAGTATTTTTTTTTAAAGTAACAATATTTTTTTAAAAAAAAGAACAGAAAATTGCCCACGAAAAATGGAAAAATATGTATGAAAAACGAAACCACAATAGCTGATTTACAAAAAATATGAAAAAAAAACCCCCAAAAAAAACAACCCACCTAGGCCGAGATTGGAAAATCATTCAATGTATTACAACTCGCTATGGAAAGGTGGTGAAGAGCTAATGTCGTCAGCACAAGAAATCAGCACTCAAGCCATTAAGACGAATCGATGTGACTGGGGTTGAAAAATTTTTTTAAAATCATTTTTTTACCTTATTAACGTCTGGCAAGACTTGGAATTGGTCGCCTATTTTGAAGCTCTTGAGACGTTTTTTTTTCAAAGCCCACCTCATTTATATTCGTCGCTCCATCATATTAGGTGGGCCAACGTTGCTCCCGCAGTAAGGACAGATAGTACAGAAGAACATCCATGCCTTGCCCGGAATTTGAACCTTTCTGACGTAAGGTCAGCTCCCTGAGTTCGGTCTGCATGAAACATGTAGACTTTTATTTCGTCTTTGTATATTTTTGAAGCGAATGAAGTTCTCAATCAGGTAATAACAGCATGTTAGTCGACTCTGTCATGTACTCTCGAAAGCTCGTCGTCATTCAAAAGATTACTGCGGAATAAATGTCGTTTCAAGTTATTTCGCGAGTTATTTATTGTTGAAAATTGCTTATCATTCGTTAGAGACAAAATATTTATGGCAAACTGATGATAATTATCTATCAAACAAACAGGGTTTCAAAAGTTGATGCAACTTAGATAGATGCGAAATGTTCCCTCATCAGTTTCAAAAATCAATAATTGGAGAGATAAAGGGGAATTTACTTGGATCTTAGTACTATAGAAATTAGATACTATAGAAATCTGTAGCATATTTTATAAACTTAAATTTTCTTACAGTATTGTTATCAGTCGTGTTTTTTGCACAGCAGAGTTATTTTTTGAAGAAAAAAACAATTAAAGCACAAGCATTTAAAATTTAAAAAAAATATATTTTATACCAAAAAAATAAATATTATTTATACAATAAAAAATAAAATATTTGAAAGCGGAAAAATATAATTATAAAATGCTTGGCTTTTTAACACAAAAAATAAATACGTATGCTGAAAACTTAAATGCAAAATAACTGAAACTTTTGCTTAAATGTATATACGTTAACTTTACCCATTTTACAAAAAGTTTATTTAATGTTTATACACTCTGTGAGAATAAAATGCTTCTTTAAAATATATTAATTCAATCACGTTTACTCTATAAATATTTTTATACAACGCGATTAGGAAAAAAAAATGACGCAATACAAGCGTAAGTGTCAATTTATTTACATAAATATAGTAATAAAAAAAACACTGGTAATGATCGGTTTGCATTCAGATTTTCAGTGAAAGGTTCGTTACGAAGAATCTACTCATTATTCTGGTGCGGAAATTTCAAATCTGAAATTAGGCTTGCTCCTAAAGCTACAAATTTTTTAAATGGCATTTTAAGTCTATATTTCATCGAAATGTAGAATTTTGAAAGCGTTATGTATAACTGGGGGGCGTGTAAATCTTGCTACAAATGTTTAGGGGAATTAGGGCGCATAATCAGGATTAAAACTGGATACGAACCCATGTTCGAAAATGTCATCGGTTGTGGCTAGGGTCGCTTCTCTATTAAAACCACGATAAAACAATTCCGTCTCAAATTCTGTTTTATTTCCATAACCAATTTAAAATTTAAAGTATTGAAAAAGTGAGTTCATTCAAACTTAGAGTATACCACGAAGTTTAAATTGCTGTAAAAAATTTTAAAATATCAAACTGCACACAAATTATTAGGGTTGTCTGATTTAATTTTCCAATTTCTCAAATTTTAAATTAGTAATAGGGGTGAAAGAGAATTTGCGACGAAAAGCTTCTCTCGTATTATATCGTCCTCTTAAGACCTGTTCAGAATAACACGAAGAAACATTTCTTAATAGGGAAGCGTACCTAGTGGCGTATGACTTTATTTACAGCATTATTGCATAGATTACTAAGCAATTTTAATTCTGTTGATGTGCCTTAAGTCTCCTAGAAGTTTATTGTAACATTTATGCTGTCCCCTGCTATATATAATTTTTTTTAATTTTGTAGATTTCACCGAAAAATAGACTAAAAATGACCGTACCGTAAAAAAAAACCGTAGTTTGCAGGAAAAAAACCGATTGCATACTTGAAATCAGTGATAAGAACTGTTGAAAAATCCCATGTAACAGAAAAAAATGTAAGTGTTATTCATTTATTTCTCGACCATTTCCACGTTAGCTTTAACACGGTCTTCTTTGATTATATTTAAAGGTTAGAAATTTCAAGATTAACAACACAGAATTATTTCAAGATTAACAACAGAGAATTCAAGATTAGACAAATACATATATGTGATTCACTCACTGCCGTCTAATGCAATCTTAATTTATCCGCAACTCTGCATGTTCCATATTTTTTAATTAAACGATATTATATTAGAATTATTCTCTAAGTTGCTTCGATAAACGCCCCGTTTCCTCACAAACGAGAATGAATTTTCGAAAACTACTTACAGAAATAATCAAGCGTGAATTTCGTTGGGAAGAACTATCCTTTTAACCACAGCTTGGAGCTACCATCAAGCCACTTATTGCAAAATTTTCCAGACCTGTTAATTTTCCAGGAAAATTTTGTTTAGAATTTGCTTCCAAATTATAATTGGTGTAACATTGATTTCAGTTTTCTGGAAAACTTTTAATAATATAACTTTATAAATGAAAGTTGCCTAGAGCTTGTTTTTTGTTGTTTTTACTTTTGAATAAACCTAAAAATGTAGATTATAAATGAAAAATATACTTAATTTTAATGAAGAAGTGTGCCTTTTAATTAAGTTTTTTAATATTAATTGCTGTTTTAATGTTTTTTAAATTTTCATATAACTGATAAGGATTTGTTATTCTTGTTTGTAAGTTATATTAAATTTGATAACAACTTAAAATAAGAATTAGAAAGTTCAATTATAGAATATAATGAGTTTTTATAATATATTATAAATTGACAATTATTTTGTTATGGCTTTAGTAAAAGTTTTAATCAATGCAATGAAAGTATTAAACATTATTATAACATTAAACAGTATTAATAGTATTAATTAAAAAAACATTAAAAATTAGCCTTTATGTGTGTTTTTTATATGTGTTTTACTATACCTATAAATACAAGAAAAAACACTGGGAGAAAAATTTTCGTACTGCAAGTACCATGCAGGACATTGCAGTTCGTTACGTTACAGTTCGTACTGCAAGTCTTTTAAAATTTTCGTACTGCATAGTAATAATATATCTGATAAAAAAAATACTTAATTCTAGTTATGATAACAAAATATACGGTATTCATAAGCCATTCATTGTGTAATATTTCCTATGATATGGTAACTGTTTACCGGAAATTCTAATTTTCAGAATTATAATTCTTTTTACCTACTATTTAGTGAAAAATACGAAACTGTAAAGTAAACTTTGTCAAAAAAAAAAAAATAGTTTCCATGCCTTGCTTTAAAGTATCACAAAAATTGCCGAATTTTGCCACATCTACCGAGTTTTATCTCATATCATATCACAATAGTTTATGGATAATTTTACCATAATCATAACCAAAGTGCTTCTGTTAAAATTACCGAGCTTTTTAGTGCTCGCATAGAACCAATAACGTTATAAATTTTACCATAATTTAATAGTTTTGACCATATTTTTTTTTCAGTACAGAATAGCTATAAATCAATATTTAAAACATAATTGAGTAACATATAACGCAATCTTATAAATAAAGCAATATTAAGAGTAATAGAAATTTCCTTATGTTGTGCATAGTGCTAAAAATAGAAATATGACTCACTTTACAAATTTTTTGACCGAAATAACTAAATATTACCTACTATGATGCAATCTTATCAGTTCAATAGATTGACCATTAAATATTTTAATTAATATCAGTGCAAATGATATTTTAAACTGCAAACTCTTACTCAAGTCGTACTTCTCTAATCAATCATAACCTTTTTTTGTCAGATTTGAATTTTTAACATTCAAAATATGAGGCCAACATTTAAAAACTATGGTTCCAATAGCAATGGAAAATACGGATCTAAAAATACTATTTTTTACTTTTTGCTCCTTTTTCAAAATATCTTAAACTCTTAGAATTGATTAAAAAATTAAAAAATATTTTGCCCAGATTTGTAAAACTATATTAACAAGAAATAATTCCTCCTAAAAATCTTTTTCTGTTTATAATAATTTATTTTATTAATGGTTGAAATAATTTGCATTATTAGGTACAAAAAATTTAAAACATTTCAATCTACTTAATTTCTAATTTTTTAAAATTGAAAATTCGAAATTTGAATCTATTCGATTGACTAGTTCTTGGAAAATAAGAATGACTTCTTTGAGATGGCTCTATTTTGGCTATAACTTTACTTATTTCGATCTGCCCCTATATATTTAAAGGATTGAAATCAGTCAAGAAAATGTTCTTTTTTTTTCAATTGGTAACTTAAATATAGTTAATTTGTTTTAAACTGCATATTAAAGATTTGCCCCTCGACAGTTACGATTGAGTCTTCATACGTAACAATCCAATTTCTAAATCAAAAGTTGTTATTTTGTTTTGCACACTTTGTTAATGTTAAAAAAGCCTATTTTTTTAATTAAAAATAGAATATTAGTTATTAAATTACTGCCTAACAAGTTTGAAGTATTTTTTTGTAATTTTTTATACAGATTTCAATAATTTTATTAAAAACATTTATCATATCTATACACCCATGCAATTTGTGTTAATACGAGTTATCATTTATTATACAAATTTTTTTCTTTTGTTTTGTGCAAATTTAGTGCCCTAAATGTAAGTTTTGTGTTAATTTGCTTCAATCCATTATTTATCACTTAGAAAAATGGTTATTTATTATTTATAGGGGTTATCGAAGCATTAATAATTCGTCTTAACTGTTTTTTCCCAATCATTTTTATCTCCATTTATTACAAAAAATGTGTTTATTGAAAAATAAAATGATAACCTCTTAATTTTCTTCACCTTATTATTAATTATCTTTATATTGGTTTAATCATCATTTATAATAAAAAATCTCATCCAATCTGCTAATTGTTGAATCATTAGCTCACAGATAAGAATAAATTAACTTATATTTTCATCATTTATCATTATGGTATTTTTCTGATAAATGTGGTATTAGTGGGGATTATCACAAATAAGGCTTAAAACTTGAGTGTTAAAATCGAACCACAATTCAAATATTTTCACCTACTTGTCGAAGATTTTTTTTTCCTTTTTTTTTTGGGGGGGGGGGATTTATCTATCATTTATTTTAAATTGTTTTTTTTTCTTTTTATTTTGTTTGTTTTTTTTTCCATACACTTTGAAAAAATTATTTCTTCTATTTCATATTTTGGTTAATAATATGGTTTATAACATTTACCCAATTATCTCGCATGCTTTGAAACCATTTTTATAGCTAATTTTAACAGAGCACTTCGGTAAAATTTTCGGTTAAATTTATTATATACTGAGTCAAATCTACGGTATATAATATATATATAAATTGTAGTTCTTATTACGACATATTTAGTAAGATATACGAAACTGAAAGTAAATATTACAAAATAAATGGTTTTTATTTACTATTAGAAAATAACCAAATTTTACCACGTTTGGCAAACTTTATGCATCTTATAAAACCTTATTTTAGTTCTAATTTTATCATAATCATTACCAAAGCACTTTTTGATGTTCCTATATAGCCCAACTCACGACGTAATTAACACCATTAGACTAAACCCAAATTCGAGAGTAATTTTTATGACAATTTTACATTTCAATGCAATAGTTGGTTATATGGTAAACAGAGAATCCACTAGATTCATTATCATCCATAAATGGATTTCATGCATTGACCTGGATTTTTGAGAGACTTACCGCATTATCAAAAGCGAAAACTTTTTTGTTCATGATCTTGCTGCTTTACTATATAATTCAAATATTCTCGAATCACAACGTTTTTAATTTTTTTAGCACTTCCTGTCAATTTATTTGTTTTATTCAAAGGATACACTTCGTGCCATGTACACTAAAATGAAATACGAATAAAGCATAATTATTTTACTTGATTTGTGATTTAGTTACGATGGTCTTCACTTTAGTTTAATGTTTCACTTTCAACTGTATATTCCTCGTTTTAGCAAGTCTGGTTGAATCATCTCTTTTTTACCATCCATGTCATTTATCCTGCTGATGCAGATGTACATATGTGACGTCAAAACACGTACAAAAACTCTTAACATTTTATTTTACTTCCAGTTTATACTAAATCGTGCGTCCATGCACACTTTAAAGAGAGTAATTAAATCTAAACTTCAAGCTTATTCAAGAATTATTTTCGTCAATTTTAAAATAATTTTTCAATTTTTAGTAATTATTTTAAATCTCTGTCTTATTTTTGGTTCACACAAAGGGAAACGTTTGATTTCACTTTGACGAGGCTGAACATTCAATCGGAAAGGAAGTAAAGAAATATATATATTTTTTTAGAAGTCAATTATTTTAAAAACGTATTTATTTAAATGTATTTTACTTGTAAACAGTAAAAAGTTTAGTGAATCTCAGCAACAAAATTGGTGACAGCTTCTTTAAACGTAAGTGGTGCAGTGAAATGCATTACATAACTCTGGTATCTTATGTTTCCCTACATCAATGTTATTTTACACTGCTTGGTGTAAATCAGCCGTCACCTTTTTTCATTCATTAACACTAAAATTTAAAATTACAATAGGATAAGACACAAAAGAATCAGTAAAATTATTTTTAAAATATCATAACAATGCAAAAGTCATTTATTTATAATGCATTTTTACATTAATTCATAAAATGAAACGTCTGACAGAATCTTAAGACCAATTTGAACGATGCTTAAGAAAATCTAAGCGGAAATACGTTGTTTCATTATAAAATCAGTTAATACAGTTCTCAGAAATTAAAATATAGTTATCCTTCTCACATAGCTAAATAACATAATTAACATATCATACATATTTAATGGTGAATTGTTTGTTTCGTTTGAAGAGTAACAGAGTTGAAAATAACAACTTCTCATTCCAGATTGTAAGTGAACTAATTGCGATTTTCTGTCAGTTTTACTATTCAAAGCGAGTCAACAATGGTGTAAATGAAAAAAAATTTGTAAAGGCTGGAATGTTTAGTGTAAGATTATTCAATTTTAATTTTTAAATTTAAATTACGCCCTTTAAATGGATATGAACGATCGATTTGGTGCTAAATCGGCATAAAATATTCGTTCACACAGTTGTTTGGGTCGTTCACTATCGTATTTTGCGAGATTTTACTCTATAGTTTTTACAACGTAAATTAAATCTAATTATTATCTCATATAAAGTTGTACATACATCTGCCAAATGTATTAAATAATTTTATAATATTGTATTGTGGTATCATCGATGCGCTGATAGTATGTTTGATTAACAGAGTAGATTTATTTTACGAAATATTGTATTAATGCAATATAAAATGATGATTTTTGCATTAAACTTAAAATAACCATTTCAATCATAGATGCGAGTTACTTTCGACTAATACAGTAGTAACATGCGGGTAAAATCTTTGAATCATGCTAAATATTCTTTCAATTTCTTTTATAGTTTTTATTTAATTATCAATATTTCTTGACCTATTTAATTAAAGTTATTCTATACTATAATTTTAAAAAATATATATAAATAAGGAGGAAAAATAACTTGTGCATTCTACGAAAATAAAAAAATAATAAAAAGTCGTGTTGATTTTTTCGTTGTCATTAAAATATTCTGTTCAAGAATAATTCCCATTAATCATTCCAATGTGTTCCTCTGCCTTAAAATTCTTGTATCCTAAACCTTGATGATTATGTTCATTATTGCTATACAGATCATAGAGATACTAAGTCTAGATTTATCTTTTTGATTAATGTTATACCAAACAATTTTCTGTTTATTTCTCATAACAAATTGACCCTTTCAAATTCTTCTTAGTTTTTAATAAATCAATTTTTAGATAATTTGGGGATAGTATGTTAATTTTCGACTTCTACTATTTTCATATTTTTCGTTTTTGTTTTTTTCTCTGTAATTACTGTTGGATTATAAGCCTGCATATAAGCTTATAACAAAAGTAATCAGTATTAATATTTAAACTTGCTGCACGGAGAAATAAAAATTACAAAGTTACCGGACTGCACAGTAATGACATTTCTGTCAACAATAAAAAAGCGTAATTCTGGTTAATAAAATCAAAATATACGGTATTTAAACCATTCATTTGGTAAATTTTGTGCTCATATGGTAAGGTTTGATTGAAAATTCTGGTTTTCAATTTTATAGTTCTGATTGTCTCATGTTTCGTAAAAAAACACAAAACAGAAAAGTAAATTTAACCAATTAAACTGCTTTTACGCCATGCTTTAAGAAATCGTGATAAAATTACCAAATTTTGGCTCATTTACCAAATTCAATCTCCTATTATAAAGCCATATGATTTTACAAAATTACTATCAAAATACTTTTATGGAAATTACAGAGATTTTGCGCGTTCCTATAAGAGGTAGAAACTCGGTAAATTTTACCATATTCTAGTAGTTTTCACTATTCGTTTTTTCCCAATGTGCTATGTTAGAAATTTTAATGCGGGTTAAGTAATAGTATCGCTTGGTGTTTCGCCTGCAATTTTAATATCATGTCAAGTTGAGCTATAAATTTTAGCAATTTAGACTAGATTGTAGGATGCTATTATTAAGTTTGAATGTAAATGCATCAAAAGGTAATGTAATTAGTAAACGGCTTTTACTTTTTTGTATTTATACTGTTTTCAAATGTTCATACTTTTATCATACAAATGTTTTTCAAGCTAATCCTTCCCTCCATCAGTCAGAAGAGTCAGGTATGATTGGTCAATTTTTTTTTCTAAACAGATCTGGAAGTTTTGGCTCCTACGAAACTCGCTCGTACAAAATTACTCTCGCTGTACAAAATTACGTTATTAAGTACCGTCACTTTTGGGAGCATCTTCCGTAAAATTCATTTTACCTTAAAATTCATTTTTGCTGTAAAACATTGTATTGTAGTTTTCACAGTAATATTTATTTAACTAGAGTGACTCAGTGATTTTACTGTAATTATTACTGTAAAAATTATTATATCTTAGTTTTTGTTCCGTAGCATGCTTCGGTAAAAAAGGGATTTTATTGTAAAATGTAAGGGCACCCTGAGTGCACGTATTTTTTACCATATAGCCCAGTTTTATATCCGATCTTTTTACCAGCAACCAGCATTCTCATTGCAGATACTTTTTGCTGTAATTTGATCCAGTTTTTTTTTTTTTTTTTTTTTTTTTTTTTTTTGCTGCTCTGAGGAAAAAAAAAATATTAACTACTTACTACTTGCAAAAAACCCGGCGGGTCAAATATTATTCGCATATTATTATTAAAATATAAATTTATGTATTCAGAGATTTAGTGTGGGAAGATATTTTAACATTGATATGATAAAAAGTGTACATAAACATCTGTTCTAAGCAAACCCATTAAATATTTTTAAAAAAGCCCTCTATGGTGTTATTTAACTAAATCTATCCTTGCTCAATCAAATAAAATTTTAAATATTTATTTTGTCATTTTTAAATACAGAAGAGATATTAGAAAAATTTGCAAAATATATGCTTTTAAATTTAAATTATGTTTATCTAACCAGTATAATATTTTAAAATATGCATTTTTATAATACCATGAAGTATATAAAAACGAAAATCAATTCAAAAATGGACAGAAAGAGCTATTCTAAAGAATTACACATAGAATAAAATCCAATTTTGAATTTTTGTTTGATTTGCGGAATTTTAGTTACTACTCCGTTTGTTGGACTTTTCTTCAAAATGGTATATCATTTCTTTGAATTACTTCTCTTGTTGACTAGAGGAATTGATGTGCCGGATGAAAAGGGATTTTATCATGACCTTGTATCAGTTGAATTTCTGAAGTTGCTAAGCTTTACAATTTTATTTTAAAGTTAAGTAAGCTGAATGTCTTTTAAGTTCAGCAAAATCTGGTTTATCAAAAGATTTCAAGAAAACTTAAGTTAATGAAAGAAAATTGTTTGTATGTTTTGAGTTAATATTAGGTTCAACTATGTCTGTTCTTTGAAAGCAAATCCCCTTTTAAAATAACGCTTTTAACGGAGTATTACTCTATTTCTATATTTGCTGAGTAATTTTATGTGTTTTGCCTAGCTGTTAAGAAATTATGTAAGTTATGCTAAGTTAATTGTAGAAATGGCACATTAATGTTAATTATGAAATTTATACTAATTATGGCCTCTATGCCAATTTTTAAAATAGCGCAAATGTCAAAATGGGGAAAACTCAATGTTTAGTGAAATTTTTTTTTTAACGGCAGGCACTGAACTTTTCGTTCTTCGCCTAGGAAGATGCCGGAAGTGTTGCTCATTTATCGTTAACTAGTGGGCACCTGTGAACCAAAGTCACGGAGGCGAGCAACATTACCCACGCCACACTGCCACAAACCCGTTAATAGGATGGGCCACATTCCCACATTCACACCAGAAGACAACACAGCGAGGGAAACATCCATGCCCAGAGCGGGATTCGAACCCACAGCCATTGGCTTCGCAGTCAGACACGCTAACCACTCGGCCACCTGGCCGACTTAGTGAAAATATAATCTTTATTATGTAAATTCATTTTAACAGCTGCATTTAAAATCTTTGAAATGCACAAAAATTAAGAATTATTAACTGACTTAATGTTTTTTTTAAAAATCTAAATGGAAAAAATTTCCCCAAATTGAGGTTTTATACTTTTGAAGATATGTAAGCTGTATGTTTGCCTTAAATTGTCAAAACGCGGGAAATTCTCAGTTCAGTAGGAAAAATAGGTGTTTGCCATCTAAATTCATGTTTACTGCTGTATTTGAGATTTTAGGAAATGCACGAAAATTAAAAACTATTCACTGAGTTATGTTTTTTTATTATTATCTGAATTGAAAAGTTTCGCCAAATTGATATTTTTTGTGATGTTTCAATAATGGCACCAAAATGAGCACATTATAACTTCGATTCTACTAGCACGAACTATCTGAAACGACGAAATAAAATTTTTTTACATTTTGTGTCTCGAAACTGCGAGAAGTATTTGCTTATTGAGCTGAAATTTTAGTATGCGGTTTTATATAGTTATGCGGTTTTAGATGGTAAAATACAAAGTTTGAACAAAAGTGATAGAATAGCCTAAACTAGCTATAGAAAGATTAGAATAAAACCGAATTTTAAATTTACGATATTATAACTTGTAATTAAAAAAGTCTTCGACCATTAATAAATAAAATAAAGATTTACTAAAAGTTAAATTTTGCATGGAATACATTAATCTTTGTATGCATCGGTCGAATAGTTCCTGATAAATCAAATTTTAAAAAGTGGGATACTTAAAGTTTGATTTATCTGGGAGTATTCGACCGATTTTGCCCAAATTTTGTATTTCGTTATGCAAAATTACATTCTTTTAAATGATGTAAGAATCTTTATGCCTTACAGTTCAGAATTTTTTCAACTATTAATAAAAAAAGATTGCATATTTTTTAAAAGCTTCTTTTTGCTTGAAATTATCTTGGGATAGACGAATTTCATAACTGTGTGCAAAAATTTGTCATATCCCTTAAAGTTCTTGATATATGGCAAAATTCGGAAAAAGTGTAATTAACATTAAGGGGTCTAAACTTCAAATCGCTGTCATCACTAAAATATTGGGATCATATATCACTGATTGCGACTAATGCTCTATAGATCAGAAGTCCAAATATGTCGAATAAAGTATGTTTATTCAGAGAAAATATGATTTTTCTGTCTGATTTCGTAACTTGAAATATCGTATGCACAGGTCATCCCTTCGAGCCATTAAAATTGAATCCTAGAGCGTGCATATCCGCTTATTAGATCAATGTTACTCAGGGTAGTCCGTTTTATTAGCTCACTATATAATATATTTTGATAAGATTATTAACAAGGAAAAGGGAACATATATCCATCAACAAAGTGAGTCAAAATAGCAGAAAATTGCGTTTTTTTTTGTTTTTTTCAATTTTATGTATTTATTCAGTTCAGGAAAAAATTTCATTTATCATTCTGATGTGTTCTTCCGTTTCAAAATTCTTGCATCGATTCACGATTAGGTTTATTATCTCTACATAGATCATTAAGGTATTAAATATAGAGTTCTCCATTTGATTGATGTAATACCAAACAAGTTTTTTATTTTATTTTTTCAGAATGAAATTATTACTTTCCGTTAGATTTTGCCTTTTAAGTTTCTGAGAAATCAATTAGGAGGTTCATATAAAGAGAATGGGAATATTATCATGATATTTTATTATTTTTATATCAGTTTGGTCTCTAAAATTCCTTATAAGCTCGGATATTTGGTGTGAATGTTTTTTCTCCGTAAATACTTTAGTTTTTTTCTGTGTTAAAAAATTTAGAACGAATAAACATGTTCGTTCGAATTTGCTGCTATCTTAATATTTAGTACAACTCAGCTGTTATCTAAGTTGTACTAAATATTTGTGTTTCCTAAACTAGTTGGCATGATACTATGGTTCAACCTGAATTGAAAAGTTTTAAATGATGGTCAAATTATTTAAAAACATGCATATATTATACCATAAGTAAACGGTGCGGTATGTATGTAACGGTGCGACAAAAGATGCGGTATGTTTTTCTCGATTAAGGTACAATCAACATATGGTATTATTAAAATTGCAATTACGGTCAATATAAATGATTTATAATTATAATATCAAAAATAAAACACGTAAAATCCCTTTTTTTCTATCAAAAGTTTTTGATGTTATTGAAAGTTATGTATATTTAGTACTTTGAAACATGTCGAAAAGTATAGTGTGCACTGTTAGAAATTTCTCAGTAAATATGGTTTAATAATAATTTCGTTGATTGTTCACATTCAATCAAAACCATCAAATAAGCATAAATAGTTGGAATTGAAACTGTTAACTCTGAAGAAAAGCGTTTATTAACTACTTTAATCTAATACAGTCAAACAATCAAATTTTATGGCACCAACTAAACCCACTTAATGAAGCAACGTAGTTTCTTACATATTATAGTCGAAAGGGTTGATCTATCAATCTCATGTCCACCAAAAGGAGGGTCGAATCCAGGCGTTGACAGAGCAATATTTTCTTAATTCCCTTCAACACACGAAGAGTTGACAATATCCTGTGCTCCCCGATATGTGACCCTGGACTATTACAATACGATAATTCAGGCAAAGATGACAGCAAACTAAAGCAACTAAACTAAGTCCAGTTAAATTTTCTTTTTTACAGTTTCGAAATCCTGCTGGTTGTAAATGGTTAAAATGTTTAGTTTTGTATTAATGGCTTCTTAAACATGCTAGTTTTAAACGGGTTATAGGTAAAACATATTTTTTATAGTAAACGTTATGGTTAATTGGGTAGACAGACTGCTGCCTGCTTTTTTACTTTAATATTTCAATCAAAAATTCTAACAGTGTGCTTCACTTTTCAAGGTGCAAACACCATATCATTTAAATAAAATCGAAACTGAACTGAATAACTGAACTGAACTGAATAAACAATATAATTTAATGTCTATTATTTTTCACATATAAGTTTTTTGAGGAATATTTTTCCTTGATTGATAGAAAACGTAGAATATTTTTTTTCAATTAAAATAAATGATTTATTTGGTTGGAATATCTATTTTTTAAATTTCTCGATAATAATTTACCCCAGTGATTTCCAAAGTGGTCTATATCGGCCCCCAGAGGTCGATGACATTCTGCAAGGGGTCCATGTCAAGTGAAAAAAAATTGGAGTCAACGGCAGTGGATCTCATATAAGCAGGTCGTGTCTTTAATTTGGGCATTTCATGAATGGAAGAATCAACATACACTGATAGTATCTATTTACTTACATATATGATAGATATATGTTTTTATATTATAAGGTGTTATACTACCTTATAATATAAAAACATATATCTATCTACATTCTACATAATTTATAAAAGTAGCTATGAAGTAAAAATTTTATTAAAATTAAAGTTATTAGGATTATTTTTTGATATATGAAACTGAATTAAACTAGCTGTTGCCTGCAGCTCTGCTTGCGTACGTTTTTATTTTCTCTGCGTGTAACGTTTTATTTTGTAGCAAAAAAGTATTTTTCCTCTGTAAATTGTAGCCTAACCTGTGTCAACTCGTTAGCTAGCTAGACTTCCAACTTATCTGCGCACAAGATCACGTAGATTTCCTGCATGAATATGATTTACGTGAAAACATAATAAACAGATCGACAATACACTATTACGGTTTTGTATACAAACTTATTTCCGCAATTATAGTATTAGTAACGGAGTACGGGTTTTATAGTGGAATTATTTTATTCCATTTACACATTAAATTAGTTTGAATTTAATTAGTAAATGTAAAAAATTAACATGTGTTTTTTTCACACTACACTTCACTGCAGTTAGAAATTTAAATCTTTCACAGTGAGTTGTACTATACCACCTATTAAAAAAAACATTTGAAGTTGATGAATTTACAAAAAATCAATATCAGGAAAGCAGGGGATCTATCCAAAACGGAAAAACATGGCAAGGGGTCTGCGAAACAAAAAAGTTCAGGAACCACTGGTTTACTCGTTGAACTTTAATCGTTCGTTTAGCGAAAACTCGAGTAGTCTTTTTGATTTTTTTTACCATTTTTAAATCTATATTTCCAAACCCATGAAGAAATAGATATGTTTTTTACAATTTATCTTGTAGCTTGAATTATAAATGTTATGTCTGATTTTCTATGAATGAAAAATAAGCTTTAAGATAGGTGCTTCAAACGCATTTTATTTTAATCTTCAAATTCATCATTATTAAAGACACAAAGAGCATTATTTTTAAATAATGAAACAAATCCCTTAAATTTTAAAGTTTTAGTTTTCCGGTCTATCTTAAAATTATTTTGTTACTTTTTAATGTTTTTGGTTGTTTTATGTTCATAAAGCAACTTAACGTGTCAAAAGAAGCACCGATTTGGAGTAAAATTGAGTGTTACTTCATTGAAAACTTTCATTGCCTTTAAAGATATGCTGATGAAAATGAAAGTCAATATGCTTCAAACATATGATGTGCAAACATATGTTTACATAAAACATGTGTACATTCAAGATTTGGCAGACGTTACAGAGAAGAAGCACGTTCTGCAAGTCTTGAGAATGGACGAATATTTTGGAGTGCTTGAAGCATGTCGCCTTTTATTTCCATCTAAATATTTTTGGTGAAAATAAAGGTTTTTTATCTGGTCATATCTTACCTCTTCAGTTTCTGAAATTGGATACGTCTCTTAAAAAAATAATTTTGTTAATTGCTATTTTCTTTTTTGTGTTCATTAATGCCTTTATTTCAATGTTTAGAATTGTAAGCCATTTCTTTCTTGTCAAATTTTGTAAAACTTATATTAATTTTATAAAAAAGTCATTCTTAATAGTTCCAGTTTATTTTTTTTTATAAGATAACTCACCCTTTCCTTATTATCACCAAAAAAAAAAGATTTTTCTGTTTAAAATTTGTTTGAATTCTTTGATTTTTACACTTAAAACATGAACTGCAATTAGTACGCATATTTTTCAGATAAAAATGAATTTTGCAACTTAAACAAGCAATTTAAAGCAGAACTTTCATAAAACGATGAGGAACATTCGTTAATTGAACACTTATGGAGTCGTTAGAACCAACTATTTGTGAGACTTGTTTTTAAAAGTTAAAAATGTATGTAATTTTTAATGAAGGTATTTTTTTAATTTTTTTTAACAATCTAATATTATAAAATTCTCGACAGTCTAACTTTTTGCAATAATAGTTTCTCATATTCCTATATTTATGAATAGTTATATCTGCAATAATAAGATATATTTTCAACAAGTAAAGCGGAAGCCCTGTGAAAACATTCGCAATGAAAAGCACAAATTTTCCAAAAACTTTCAAACATTTTGGAATACAAAAATAACATTTTGGAATAATAAAATAAACTCGCTTTTAGTTATCCTATGAAAGTGGTCCATTCAGCCTGCCAAATTTTAACTCCTTAGTTATTAGTTGCATTTAAGCGGGTAGAGCAGGTCAGCTTTCATGGTACATTTTACTACAACCTTCTGAATGTTGATTTTTTATTTCATCATATTTACAGATCTTTTTTTCCATAATATATCTTCGTAATTTTAAGTTTACTTATAATAGTTTTTGTGCATTAACGCAAAGTTTAAAGTTTCGCCGAACATCCAAAACAGTGGCTCTTGATACATTTTATTATAGTGGAAAAATTTATTTAAGAGCCTTCATTAATTGCGTCGACCATTCCTTAACAATTTATAAAAGTCAATTGCATTTTCTTTATTCGATTAAACTATTACATTAATCATTTCCAAATAAAAGTAAATCGGAATAATATCTTTATGAATTGTTATATCAATTGACTAACGTATATGGTCTAATTTAATAAGACTGAATGAACAATTTCAGTTTATTCAGTATTGGAGAAGAAAACAGTAAAGAAAAAAATTTAAAAGATATTGCTGAAGGTCTTACATTTTTATTCAAAATTTATTACTACACTGAAAAAAAATCTGGTGAAGTTATAGCACTGCATCGTAATGCCATTTCAGGAAAAAAAAAACCGAAATTCTGGTTAATAAAATCAAAATATATGGTATTTAAACCATTCATTTGGTAATTTCTCAGTTCATATTATGTTGACGGTTTATCAAAAATTCAAGTTTTCTAAATTGTAGCTCGTATAAACACATTTCAAGGGAAAAATACAAAACTGAAAAGCAAATTTCGGTAGAACAGATTAAATGTTTTTTTGCCTTTCTTTAAAGTATCATGATAAGAGAACTACATTTTACCACAATTACCAAATTTTATCATGCATTATAAAACAATATTTTTAATTTTAATAAATTTATCACCAAAGTGTTTCGCTAAGAATTACCGTCCCTTTTGATGCTCCCATAGAGCCAGAAATACTTTAAATTTCACTATAATCTCGTAGTTTTGACCATATTTTTTTCGCGGTGCAGTTAATTTTAGTTTTAATTCATTTTTAGCTTAATCAAATGTATCTAAATCGAAAATTGATGTTTAATTGTTTTAAAATAGCTAATATATCTAAAAAAAAAAAAAAGAGAAAAGTTGTAGAAAAAGTTGGTAAAAGAAAAACTTTTTTTTAGGTTTCCATACTCGATCAGATTTGCTCTCTTCCTTATTTCCTTTTTATAAATCACGAACTATTACACAAGCTAAATAAATTCTTTCAAGATAACAAAATCGACTTTTTGTTGTCAAATTTATCTATTCATTAAAATAATTAACATTCGGTGGTTAACTTAAGTCTAGAATCTGCCAACTTGGCTCTCTATATTTCTGTTATATTTGTGGTAAAAAAAAGTTTTATAATTTTAGTTTACTGCATATAATAACTCTCCTACTAACTGTATTCTCCATTAACCTTCTCGTTTTCTTTTTTTTTTTATTTCAAGGAAAAAAGTGAAGTGATTAGTTTCTGTCGTGATGTTGCAGTTTCTTACGTAATACCTTATACGCAGAAAATCCCTATTAACTGATAAGATTAGTGTAATTAATTTATTCAAAAATGTAAATTAGAAAAAAAATCTCTAGACAAATTATTTTTTCAACAAATAAAAGTAGAAATGTTACATTTGAGATACATTGTATTTACCAAAACGAATAAGCTTTATAATAAATTTATTATTATGTACTATTCTTTTATAGTGTAGCAAAATATTTTGAAATGTTTCATATTTGTTTTATAATTTTGTGCTGCATAATTTCTTTTATAAAAGTTATGGAAAATCAAGAAAATCACTTTTGTAATTTTTTTTTCTTTTTTGATTTTAGTTACACTTTTTACTTAAGTTTTCTTGGTGTTATTTAGCTTTTTAAAACCTTTTTCGATATACTATCATTTGACGATATACTTAAACTTTAAAAACAGCAAATAAAATTGAAACATCGCTTCCTTCAATTACACTGTAAAATAATTCGCATCAAATTACAGTAAAAAGTACTGTAAAAGTACAGGCGGGTGCTTTTTTACAGCAATTTTGCAGAACAAAATCCATTTTTACCGCAATATCTTACAGAACAAAAAAAATCTGATATATATATAATTAAATAATATATATTATAATGAAATAAATATTATTGTAAGGATTGTGGCATAATTTTTTTATGATAAAAACAGATATTACTATAAAATGGACTTTAAAGATCGGCGGTACCAGTACTTAGGTTAATTCAAAATGGAATTTTTTACAGTGTAAGAGAAATAGCGAGGGATATCATTTCTTCTCAAAATTATAAAGCAGTAAAATTATCCTTTCAATAGTTTTGAATACGTGGTTTAGGATCAAACACTTCCTTGCCTTAAAATTTCTAAAATCTTTATATTATAGTCTAAACTGATGAAAATGATTGGAATTAGACTGAAGAAACGCCTAAACGTAAACTGCACAAAAACAAAGAATTTCATTGGTCTAAACTTGACAGAATAACCAGTAAATAATCCATAATGCACTACATTTTTCGAATTCTGATTAGGTTACGGCCTTGTGATTTACATGTTTCAAAGGTAAAAATCTAACATTAGTTTTTTACTTTATTTTTTATTTCGGAAAAAAAATAAAAAGATTTAAAGAATATTTGGAATTCACTTTATGTTTCCTACCCATTGGTAGTTGAGTTTAGTCAGGAGGAAAGATCTGTCTAAGAGAAAACATTTTTTTTTTGTTTGGACTGAATATTAAAAATATAGCAAGGTTATTACAAAAAAGAAAATTTTTGAAATTATCAAAAAAATTATCTAGAATTTTCAAATATGTTTTTATGAAACTTGAAAATAAAGTGCCTTGATTATTTTTATTTCACACAAATATTGTAAGTTTTTAGCATATAAGTGAAAATTTTTAAGTTAATTCATTGAAATTACAATTCAAATATGATGACTTACTAATATAACACGAAATTTTGCTATTATATTATTTCCACTTCTATATTAAAACTCTTTTTTACTGTTACGCTTTCTGTCTATTCAATATTGTAAACTATTTTTTATATTTAAGAATAAGTCGCAGTTGCTTTGTGTAAGATGTGCAAGTCACGTACAAAATATATTGCGTAGGTTATATTAAATTTGTTGAATAAAGAATATGGTATTTCTAGTACGTAGCTCAGAAACAAATAATATCTAATTTGATTTTTTGCATAATATAAAATAAAACATATTGAAATAAAAGTTCATTTTTAAGTATTTTAAATGTCTTCTGTGCCCTTAGTTGCTAAAAATGCGAAACCAAATAAAGAAGTTGTAAAAGACTCCTAGCTTTCCTAAAAACAAACGTTTACAAATGATCAAAACTCAAGGACTCCTAATTATTCATTAAAATTATAATTCATGCATGATGACATATCGTAATAGCACAAAATTATACCACTATATCAACTCCGTTTCTTAATTAAAACACTTTCTTACTATTATGCTTTCTATGTTTTCAGCATTGTAAATCATTTTCTCCATTCATGTACAAGTCTTAATTTCTTCGTGTGAGTTGTACAAGTCACGTACAAATTATATTGCATATATTGTATTGAATCTGTTGAATAAAGATAACGCTCCAATAAAGATTAGCAATAACTCAGAAGCAAATAATATACAATTAGGATTTTAGCATAATATAAAATAAAATATATAAAACAAAGAAGTTCATTTTTAAGTATTTTAAATGCCGACTTTACCCTTAATAGTTGAATATACAAAACGAAAGCAACAAAATGTAAAAGACGAAAGATAAAAGTTTATAAATATTTTAAAATCAGAATTTTTAAGTTGATTCCTTAAAATTACGACACATTTATGATAAAATACTGAAATGTCACAAAATAATATTATATCACCTCCGTCTTTTATTAAAACACTTTCTTACCGTTATGCTTTCTATTTTAACTATTTTTCCCATTCAAGTGTAAGTCGCAGTTGCTTTGTGAGAGTTGTGGAAGTCATGTACAAAATGTATTGCATATGTTGTATTGAATCTGTTGAATAAGGAACACGGTCTTTCTAGTACGTAACTCAGAAGCATTGTATTTACAATTTTTTCATCTATCAAAATAAATTCAAAAACTAATGAATGCTATTAGGTAGATTGCATTAAACAGTAGCAGGCAGCTTGAAAATGATAATATGGTACGACACTAAAGGTGACATTTTTTCAATTGACAGCTTTAAGTATGTCAGGGTTTAGATGACAAGTTATAAATGCTTATTGAAGGAAGCTGTAAGCTCAAATAGAGTGATAAAAGTTTTTTTTTCTAATTTGTAATCTCAACTAGCGTTCTTTCATAAACTGTTTAATTCATCATTCCGATTACTTAAATAATATGCGGCTCGTACTTGCTTTGGATTCTAGAATGGAATTTTAGAATGTGTATTAAGCACAGTGAATAATTTATTTCTATTTATTTAAGTAAATTTGATTCAATTCATTGCATACAAATGGTTGCAATGCATCCTTAATGTAAGAAAATGGGTTTTTTAAGTATAATTTAGTGACATTGCAGATTATATTTATTTTCTTATCAACAATTTTTAATGTGCTGGAAAATACCATGCCATTGAAGAGAAAAGATAATTATGCTAGGTTTTTACGGTATAAATTTCTAGTTTAATAATTATTTATTCGAAAGTTATAATCACTATACTAATTTATGAAACACTTATGAATTTATTTGCTCATGAAATAAAAAAAACACAATATTTTAATTGTGTTTGACATTTTGAGTTAAAATATTGAACGTAAGAATCGTTCTACGAAGTATCTATGTTTAGTAATTATGAAGTATGCAATGCCATTATGTAATGTTTAGAAAGTATTTATCAAGAATCGAATTTAAACAAGAAAATCATAAGAAATTGTATTTAAGAATGTTATAAAAAATGGAAAAAAAAGTCAATATACCGATACGTGGTGTTCTATTACGCACGCCAAAAATAATGATTGGTGTTTCAATATACCATTTTAATGTAAACTCCACCATTTTTGATGTTTGCAAAAAAACAGTTTTATGTGTGTAAATACAATTAAAACGCCCAATCAATTTTCTATGTGAAGCGTGCTCTGCTAATAAATGTCTGCAACTTGTTGGAAAAGCACATCCAACAGTGATCTCCTCTTCCTTCTGATTTTAAAGATCTTTAAGTTCGCGTAGAAGAAGAATGATATTCTCTGGCCATAAATGCACTCCAGAAATTTGCAGAAATGATGCCCTCGCAAATACTGGTTGTTATTAGTACACAGGGAGATCCGGGGAAATTTCAATCCAAGATTTCTATTTTATCGTCCAGTGTGTGCAGTTTACAAAGAAATACATACACCGAAGAGCCATTACATTATGACCACCGTGCTAATAACATGTAGGACCACCTTTATCCCTCAAAACTGCTAGCACCCGCGGTGGCATTGATTCCACAAGGTGCTGATAGGTAGTCTGAGGTATCTAGTACCAAGCGCTCACCAACTGGTCCTGTAATTCCCTCACATTGTGAGGGGGTTCCGTGGCAGCACAAATTTGGTTTTCCAAGTAGGGCCACAATTGCTATATTGGATTCAGGTTAGGTGAATTTGGGGGCCAAGACATGACTTGAAAGTCACTGGAATGTTCCTCGAACCAATCCATGATGATTCGACCCTTAAGACATTATCCTGTTGGTAAACACCATCCCCCGCAGGAAAAGATGTTGCCATGAACGGGTGAACCTGGTCTGAAACTATGTTCAAGTAGCTTACGGACGTCAGGGATTGTTCTATGAGGATTGTGGGTCCTAATGTGCCCCATGAAAACATTGTTCCTGGGCGAGAAACCATGAAAACCTGGGCGAGCCCATTGTTATAGATGGAGGGTGGTCATAATGTAATGGCTCTTTTGTGTATATTGCAAGAGTTTTTACACATATTGAATTTTTTAAGTTCATTGAAATATTATTTAACATTTTTTAAACTTTTTTCATATCTTCTCAGTGACACAGATACAATATACGACACTCAAATATAAGGCATACTTACAAATCTTTCATGTATTATAAGTTAGTTTAAATTGTAAATTATAATTTAACCCTTAGTGTAATGTTGAGTGAAAGTCATCAAGTTTTCCCAGTATGTATATATTTTTTTCAGAGGACATTGAACGGTATTAAGTACAAGATACATAAAAATATAAAACATACCTTGAAACACCTCATGCATAGATAGAACATTTCTTTTTTTACTAAATAACTCAAGAATTAATTATTTTAATGATTAAATTAATTCTGTATCAGTTACTTTTTCTTGTGACAAAAACAGTATGGTGAGTGAAAATTTACATAACATGTATACCCACGAATATGCTAATTCCTTCAGAGACCAGTGGCACATTCACAATGCCAGATACATGGACATGCAAAACATATTTTCAATACCTCAGCTATATATTAATAGAGCATTTTTCTCAAAAACTTAACATTGACTTATCATTTTAATGCTAAAGTTCACACTAGTGACTTTTTCTTGTGAAAACAACACATGGAGTTGATGTCTGCTTGGCATTTTTTCCTTTGATTATTTAAATTTCTTTAGAAGACAGTGACACATATACAGTAAGTACAAACTAAGAATTACAAGTAAATATATGACATACTGACATACTTCAAAACATCTCACCTCATTCTAAGAGCATTTTGTTCTAAATATCATTATTTATTAAGTATATTAACTGATCATTGTAATTTATTTGCTTTGATTTTAATTATCTTAATGTTCAAGTCTACTTAACATTATCTACTATCGTTCTTAATATAAAATGGTTTTATAAAGCATCTAATAATGTCTAATGTGCATCAAAATATCTAGCAATTCTGGGTTCAAATCCTGGGCAAGGCATGGATGTTCTTTCATTCTATGTAATATCTGTCCCTACTGTGACAGCAACGTTGGCCCACCTAAATGGTAACCGTGAAAGACTTGCCAACAAATCTGCCCTTCAGATGCCTTTATGACAAAAGGTCATTCTCCAGTTGGGCATTGGAAAAAAATATCTAAAAATTCAAAGTCAGTAAATAAAAATCAATAGAATTAGAAATCAGAGAACGCAAGTGGCGATAAATGCCAAGTAAAACAGGAGATGAAATTGACACCTGAGGGTAAACGAAAGAGGGGTAGAGCTGAAATGACACATGGTGCAGAACTATTATGAACAAAACATGGAGGGAGATTTATTGTTTGCCACAAACATGGTAAGATTAAGATTCATAACTAAGGTCCTATGCTTCCTACGGATTGAAGTGGTATAAGTATGTAAGCTATATTTTTCCGACAGATATTTTAACTTATTCAAAGAACATAACACACATAGCGGACACCGTGCATAGAGACAAACATTAAAACATCTCATGGTAAAACAAACTTATATCTCAAAATATTTGCACCGATTAATCATTTTAATCTGTACATTAACACAATTCAATTAATTTCTTCTCACAAAGACGTCATTACCAATAACATTCTACTTAACATGTTTTCCCACGAATATGTTACTATCTTCAGAGTACACACAACTAGATAAAGCACAGATGTAAGAGGTACATTAAAACATATCATGCATTCTCTGATCATTTATTTCGAAACATTATCATTGATTAATCATTTTAACCATTAAAGTAACAGCCCTTAAGTGTTTTCTCCTTGTGAAAAAGGTAACATTGTGGGTGAAAGTCGATCTTTAAAAAGCAATTAAGCTCTTGAATGGTGGCTTCATGTCTCTGCTTTTCAGACTATACATTTATTATAAATGACAGTGCTTGAATGTAATTTCTGGTCCAGCATCTATGTAATTTTTTCTGTCCTCTATGTAATTGTTTACGATTATTACATACAGGAAATACATGGATATCGATATAAACATAGAGAAGGGGAGAAATTCAAAATGCTAATTACATATTAGTTTCAGATTCCACGACAATTATTGTAATTTTCTTTTTCGGTTATTTTCCTTTTTTATCGATCATTATGACGGATGAAGAAGAATGGTATTATAAATGTTTTTGCCTTTAAATATGATTTAAATGATACAAATTTAACATTTAGTATCCATCTTCCTTACTTGACGAGTTTTTTTACGGATAATATAAATTAACAGCGTTCGTGTTAGTTTTGAGGAGAGAAAAATATTTTCATTAAAGCTTAATACTTTTAGTACTTGTTTAATGCTTTTAAAAAAATTTAATACTTTTAGTATTACAATATTTGTATTTTTTTGTGGTTTTTGCTTTTATTTAAAATAAATTTTAGTTTTCTAGAGTTATCAGTAAGTTTCAAACAAATATCCATTTTGGCCGTTTCGCTATTTTTGTTGTTGATGTTTCTAAAACAAATGATATTTGCAATGTTTCAATACAAAAAATTTTATGCTCAAAATTTATTATTTAATATTCCTAATAGCATAAAAATACTTTCTTCTTCTGATGTTTGAAATAATTACAATATTTCTTTTAGATGGTGTTATTTACTTATCATACCTAATTTTATATAAATGCCGTATAATATAGTGATGCAAAATTATACGTTATGTGATTTAGTTAACTCCTTCATTTAGTTAACTGATGATTCTGCAGGATTTTATAAAAAATATGTGGTATTTTTTACATTAATATTTCTAAACATATTTTTATTTTACCCTATTATAGATATAATAATGAGAAAATGAAACACGGATCGCTATTTTTTAAATAGACGGTATTTCCATTTTTTAATAACTCTAAAATTAAAACATTAATTTTTTAAAATGAATTTTCGTTTTATTTTATAATTATTATTAATATTGAGACTTGAATCATTCGTATTAAGAATGTGAAAAATGGTTTTAAAGGTAGCTTACGGGTAGAATCTTACGGGTAGCAAATGTTGTTGTCAAGACTTTTTGATTAATTATTTAAAAGTAGAAAGAAAAATATTCAAAAGTGTCGGTTTCAAATATCTCTGTATTGATACTTTATCTATATTTACTGACCTCGAAAGGTCTTTACTGTAAAAAATTCGCGATCATATTACTGTATAAGTACTGGCACTGTGAGTGCAACACCTGTAAAATCCATTTAACGTTAAAATAAATTTATATCGTAAAATTTTATACCGTTATTTTATTTCTTTTTTATATTTTTTTATATATTTAATTTTAGAAATTTCACAGTAAATATAAAGTTTTATCGGTAAACACAATTCTAATAATTATTTTTATGGAATGTGGAGTCGTTTTTTGCTACGTTTCTAAGTTTTACAGATAACATTTCACTTAAGTTTTTAAATAAAACGAGAGAAAAAAATTTCTTCGATTTCGTTACCGAAAAAAATGTAGTTTTTTTTAATGATATTTATTTTTTAATTTGCTACTTCATAGGAAAATTATAATTTTTAATACATTTTTTTTCACTATGCAAGGCACCGTCTTAGAGTGGTTTATTTTTAACGAGCTTTACTGCACCGTTAATTCTTAGTCAGTTAATTTCCATTGCTTTAAGCCATGACCCTCTATGAGGTAACTTTCATGATTTAATTACACTCTAAGTAACATTAAATTACAGTTTTTTTCTTCCCTGTATATAAAATAATGAACACCTAAACCGATATTAATGCCAGTTACGCCTCAACGGAATTTTTCTCTTTTTTAAAAAAAATTTTGATTGATTTGCCCTGATAATGTTCGCATTTACGAAAATCAAAATCAAAATTTCTTTATAGAGTTTTTCTCTTTGATCCTCGATTCTTTGTAGTATCATTTTTCGAAAAAGCAATTATTTCATAAAAATTTTACTTCCTTTGAAAATATGTGTCAAAATGTTGAGCTAGTTTTCTCTTTACTTTATGGTTTCATTATATTTTGTTTAAATTAAACTTTTAATGTAATTTACTATTCTTTTACATTTTACCGAAACATTTATTTAAATCAAAAAAGCAATTCTATGTCAGATACTATCAAAAATAATTTGCAAAATAATCAATAATTTTGCAAACAATTTTTTTATTATTATAAAGAAAGCTTTTTTAATGAGGCACAATTCACATTTGGTTCAATTAAAAACTATTAGCAAAATTAATTATCACTGGCGTCGAAATAATATTGGCGTTTTTTACGTTGAGTCTCAACAAGTCAGTACTCCATTAATTTTTGTTTTCAGTACAAAACTTTTGTTTAATTTCAATTATTGTTGATTTTGAATTAGTTTTATAGTAATGCATTTTAAAAACATGACTATAAACAAAATAAGCACGTGGCTTCAAATTATCCTAGAAATAAAAATTTGTCCACGGAGTCCACCTATGCTAAAACGATCAATCACGTTGAACATTTAGATAACCTGCAATAACGAATAAAAAATTATGAAACATTACAGACTATGCAATAAACAACTTTTTTGATTGAACCTACAAGCTAGTAAACATAGATGTTATTTTTTTAAATATTTCCCAAAACTGAATAGTTTAGAGTTTACTTTAAAACAATGCTTCCGCTAAACCGATGAGAAATTTGCATTTTTTATATTGTTAAATTCATTTTCCTTTTATGAATTTTTATTTCTATCTATTTTTCCCACTGTTAAAATAACGAACTTAAACCGCATGAATACCGTATATGGATATCAATTTCATTTTTTTATATGATTCTTGTTAACATTAAATTAAGTGGTAGTTAATTAAAGTTGTTAAAAACATGTTTAAATAGTAAAATATGCGCGTAATTTCATAGATCTTTAAAAACACCAATGCGCATATAGCAAGCTGAGTTATCAATGACATAAAAATACAGAAACATACAAACATTTTGCCTTATCTTTGTAGATTGTGAATCCTTAGAATGAACCATCTCGTTTTATTTTTGTTTTGTTTTTTATTTAGGGACAAAATTAAAAAAAAAAAGTTAAGTTTCTATTTGTAAATTTTCTTGAAAAGTTATGTTTTTAAATTAGTCAAATTTTTAAATCAAGCACAAATAAACGAAGTAAGCAATTAATTAACATAATATAACAAAGTGAATAACTGAATAAATAATGACTCAACTATAATTTGTCTTTATGCATAAGTATATACCCTGTGAATCCTAATAATTAACACATTTATAATGAATAATATTATAGTTTATTAATACCTAATACGACACTTAACTAAGATCCCCATCCATTTTCATATTAAACTCACGTTTTATTTGTCTTGTCGCAATACTTATACAAAATTAATAAAAAAAATACTAATTCTTCAACTTGATACTCAAGGCGGATTATTAGTGTATTAAACACAAAAATGAAACAGAAACCATTTGGAATGTATTATCAGTAATTGCTTAGTTGCATATCTTTTCTCACTCATAAGTATATGTATAAGGGGACAAAATGTGTTATAAATAGATGACATTTATTACGCTTCTGAACTACTATTAAAAGATTTTTCATGTTATTATTAATTAGTCAAAACGGATTGTTGTGAGTTAATATTTTTGCGTTTAGAATTTATTTGTTTCAAAGATTAATGTCTTTATTATTCAAAATGTATTAATTGATGACGTCAGAATCCTATCATTTCTGGTCCAGTAGATATAATATTGCCATCTTTCATTTTTGGAAGTCGGTCTCTAAAGAAATGATGAGGACAAGATAATAATATACCTAGCAGTGCAATTACCATATTGTGCATTTTTATTATCGAACTAGGAAGAGAGTAGTATAAATTATTGTTATAGCTTGTGAAATTGATAATACTATATGGATAATTGGTTAACTAAATTAATGCTTACTTAAAAGTGCATGCGTTTGATTTTTACTATACGCGCTGTATATGCCAAACACGTAGATAAGAGTACAAGGTGATTCTTCACAACTTTGATGATAATATAATTGATTAATTATGCGTTTTATTGTTTATAAAAGTCATATAAACAGCGGTATAATATAGGTGGTATAATTTAGGTTCAGTGGTGTAATCTACAGTGGCATAATATAGGTTTATTTACCTCAAAAAATGTGATTATGTGTATTCGAAATGCGATAATGTTATAGCAGATCCACGTTTCTGAGATCTATTATCACCTCGACAATATGTAATTTTTTTTGTCAAGACCGATGTAGAAACCCTCCCCTAGGTTAAATCATCTTTCTGAATCTAACTGCCTTCATGCAGACGGCTAATGTTGCGAGTTTGGCATTAAATAAAATAATAACTATTATTCCTCTGGTTTTTTTTTTCCTTTTGTATTTTTAAAATACCGCTTAGAGGTTTATATTAATCATGTATAGGTAATTTATATTTCAGTTTCAGCTTTTTGTTCTCCTCACGTTATTGTATTGATATATTTTTTTGCTTTGGATATATTAATACAATATTACAAAGCATTTTTTTTTTTTTTTGTGGATATAATCGTGTGAGATGATGTTTACTACATTATATCTTTTCCTTATTTTGTTTTTTCGGTTTCTTTTCTTTCCCTTTGAAAAAATCTTACATCTTTTTCCATGTTTTCTACATTTTTTTAAAACTTTTTTATATTCGAAGACAACTTAGTGTTCTTTGAAAAAATTTAGAAAAGAAAAAAAAATTAAATAAAAAGTATAAAGACTATTAAAATTTTTAAAAAATAATAACAACATACTCTCACCATCAGCTCACACGATTATATCCGCAAAAATAGTACCTCTAATACTGTATTAATAGCTGGCCTGACTGCGAAGCCAATGACTGCGGGTTCGAATCCCATGCTGGGCATGGATGTTTCTTTCTGAGTATTGTCCTTTGTTGTGTGTGATGTGTGAATGTGGCCCACCCTATAAACGGGTATTTGTGTCAGTGTGGCGTGGGTAATGTTGCTCGCCTCCGTGGTGCCCACTGGGTAACGTTAAATGAGCAACATTTTCTGCATCTTCCGAGGTGAAGAATATGTTGAGTACCTCCCATTAGGAAAAAAAAAATATTGTATTAATAAATCCAAACCAAAAAATATCAATGTATAAATTTCAATAAATGAAGGAAATTATTGGCCAAGTTGAAAACAGCGTAAATTAGTTAAGTTGAAAAAAATATTGCAATGTGCTGTAAAATCTTGTAATAAGTAATAAAATCTTGTTATATTTATGTAATCTATTTTTAATAATTTTTGACTATACATCGCATATTAAAGCTCTCATAGCACCCAGCACTAGTCGTCAAAGCGAGAGACATATTTAAGGAAATGCATCATTTTAAAGTCAATCAACCTCTATCCTGACTAGTAAAAGGTCTTCAAACTTATAAAAGTTATTTTAAATATTTTTTGTTTTTGCAAAGTATTCAGGGTGAATGTTTATTTTCTCCAAAATATTTACTCAGAGCAAAACTGAGAAATGTTTTTTATTTTATTTTGAGTATATCTGCTTACGCGTATAACGGTTTCATGATCATTTAATGAATGACCTTGTAAGTGTCATACCTGACACATAAAAATAAAACTGCTCAGCCTGAGGCGCTTAAAGGTTATTTTCTTCTTCTTTCTTGACGAAGAACGCGGGTTTATATAATACCTTTAAAAAGGAAACATGGTCTCTGTCTACTTCTCTTATGTTATATTGTAACCGAATAACTTCCTACTCTAAGACATCCCCTTCCAATACTGTATAGAAGTTTAAATGTATTTCGCTCAATATTCCGAACTTAAATGTTGGAGGGAATGTTAGAATTTCCATTCACTGTTTGTATGTATGTTATCCGTTGTGTCAGAAAGATAATTATATTTTAATTTCTACAGGTCTGTGATATGTATTAAGTTGCATCATGTATAATTTCTATCCACTTCTATTCTGTTAAGCCTAAATCAAATGTATTTTTATATTCTTTCTGTGCTACGCGTATGCTGGTTAGCAAACTAATTTTATTTTTTTAGAATAAATGATTGACTAAATAAATGATTCTTACTTTATATTGAATCGTAGAATTAACTTTACTGGTCATTATGTGTTTTTTATTTTACTGTAATTATAAAGTTTTATGCTATTGAGTACAAAAAATATTATCTGTTACTTGACTGCAAGGAGTGTTAAAGAACATTTTCGATGTAGTGGAATACCACTTTGGTGTAAAATAGTTTCTACAAGATTAATCGATATAGTACACGAAAATTCTTCTTTTTTTTACAGTCTAGTTAAGGTTTTTGAGATAATGTAAAAAACTTACATTACTAACTTAATGAATATCGGATAAAAATTAACACAATTATCTGAAAATTTCTAAAAGCATTTTATTTACTTTCACTTTATATACAGCTTACAGCTAATGAAAAGACATAAATGGAACTAAGAGAAAATTTCTTCAATGAGCAATTATTTTTATAAGGCATTGCTTTATCCATAATTGCGTTACGAAGAAATTGTTTTTTTTGAACAGCTTTCAATAATAATTTCTTAATGGAGGTCTATATTCAAGTAATGCTTTGAATTCTTGTTAAGTAGTTTTCAGTAAGACTGAGAAAATAAAATATAATGCATACATTATTAACATTTTTAGACATTTTGATAAGAAAATATAGATTACTTGTCTTACTTTTATAACTTGCGTCTTTTGGGAACTGATTGCTGTGAAAAGAAAAAGACACGTTGATTTGTTTTTCCCCTTAAAATTCAAAGCGTAAAGTTTTCTTAGAACACCATTAACGATACATTTCAGACTCTTACATCATGCCTATCGTTTATTATGCTTTATGTTGCCAATGCTGAGCATATGAGTGGAATACAAATGTAAAGAACTTTATTTGAACTTTAATTACTTTTATTTTATAGATTTGAATAACATATAAGATTGTATGGTTTTTCTATGAGGTATGTTCGAAAATAAATGTTACTGAATCGATTAAAAAACATGCCTTCATCGGATCAGAACCAAGGTTATATCAGTACAAGATATTAAAATGTTTCGAAATTGGTTCCTCTTGCGTCTGAACCGATATATTTCCGGGTATCGAAGTCATCTAGAGAGGCATTTTTCTGAATGTTTTCCAGAGCCTATGCCCAAAATTTTTTGACTTTACAATAGACTCTAAGCGGTGTATTTAATACGAGTTTTTAAGGGAATGAAGGTGAGTTGGAAAACAGCTGGTGCCCTAGAATCGACTCTCGAAGAAGAGGGAGGAGCAAGGCACATTGTAAAGGTGAATTTACATGATGCAGTTGTTCATGATACCTAACCTTGAATCCTTGGAATGTCTGTTGATGCTGTTAAGAGAACTCATAAAACAATAACGGCGTTCAAGTGTTCAACCGCACTTGACAACAGTTTATTGGTGGTAGTCGTTGACGATAAAATAAAGCTCAGTCAATAATTGCATTTCATGACCTAAAAATACTTTAGGTCGTCATCGGTAGTCATCGAATTCAAATAAAATAAATTCCTAACCATCTGTAGGTTGCATATGAGTAAATGAGAATGTATATGTAAACTGATTGATGCTTCCTAAACAGCAACAGTTTGAGCATGCTGTGACGTATAATCTCACCAAAATAAAATTAGAGTTATAACTTTTCAAATAAAAGATGTACTGAAATACTCAAAAGGTATAGGAAACTTACGGCCATCTCATTTTGACTTTCAGTTGATAGCATTAGAAGCAGAGGCATTTTTAAGTAACGAATTATACATGAATTCAAAGGCTGGAGCTGACTCGTACAGTGTGCAAGGAAAGAAATACTAGATGTGAGCAAAATTCTGCAGTGGTGGATGGGCTTCATCCATAAAAAGGAGGATTTTTCTTTTTTTTTCTTTATCAATTTTTTTTTCTCTAAATGAATAAAGAAAGGGTAAAAAAATTTGGAAGTCATCCATGCTGTTTGATTGTTAAAGTATTTACAGGGAATCAGCTTTATGTTTTTAAAAAAAGCGACTTGCGAGCGACTTTTTCAACTTGCCAATGGTAAAAGCGGGAGAGTTTTTCTGATCCATCTGCATTACAACATAACAAAACACTTAATCACTCTTCACTTTTTTTTGCACCGTGGAAAGGTTCCCTCTAAATGTCAATATTCTTTTTGGCATCTTTTTGAAAACCAGTTTCATCACAATTAAAAATGTCCCTTGGTTTGCTTTCTTAAATTAAAGCTTTTAAATCCTCTTTCCATTGCTCTATAATTTTTTTCATCCACACTTTGCACTTTTTTCATTTAGGATCTAAGCAGAGCCGGATCTTCAATTTCTCCACCTATCCATTTAAATTTGTTCAAATATTTTTAAAGTTTCTGCGAGATGAACAGCTTTTTGTTTGAGCAATTCAATATTATTCGCAGTGTTAGAAGCACGGGCTTCTTTAAACCAATGTGCGTTCAATGTATTCTGGAAACTTTCCTGCATGAATTTGGATTTTCTTCGAGGATTCTATTTCGCATTCTTGTTGAGTAGCTATAATTTTTTTTTTTTTTAAAAATCCTATTAAAGTTGACTCGGAAATTTTAAAATAATTAGATAAAGCTCTTTTAGTGGTTGATGGATTTCCTTTAAATTTCTTAACGGTTTCAAATTTCTTTAAAATATAAGTTTAATTTCGCTTTTTTTTTTCTTCTTCGCCATTTCGTTAAGAGACAAATCTTAAGCGCTACCCAAGTTTCAGTTCGCCATAACTTAACAGTTCTTCACTAAAAATGAATTTTATGGGAGGGGAAGGGGAGAAAGATCACATGATATTTTTTTAAGAAAGTGTATAGAAAGTCTTTGAAGTCATAGCATGCTGCAAAATAGGTCGTTTGATTACTATAGTCACTAAATAGGGCTCTTTTATATTCCAGTTGTCATTTTTCTATTAGCAGCAGGAGAGTAAAACTAACCTCTAATGGTTTTGTATCCTTTAAGATGGATGGGTTTTCAATGTGGATGGTGCAATAGAATAAGACACTCGATTCATTTTTGTAGAAATAATGTCTTTCTGGAAACAACAATGGTGAACAAGTCGCAAGAGGAAGAAAAATGAATTATTGCAAAGGATCCAGCAACATAAATTTTTTTGTCTGTCATAAATATTGTTTATTTGCTTCAATTTTCAATCTAAAAATTTTGTTCTAAGTTCTAATTTGTTCTAAATTCTAACTTTGTTTCGGTTCAAAGAAGAAAGAAAATTCATATTTTAAGAAAAAAATTTGTGCATAAATTAAATAGTATTTGTTTCGGGAGTCACGCGTAAAAACGAATGATAATTAACATTATTTTCCTGTATAATGAGCAGGAACCTGTAAAATTCATCGTATCATAAAAAGAAAAAGGTGCATAAAAGAGGTGGTGCATAAGTGAGAGGTCACTGTACATCATTTTGTTCCGGGATTTCGTTTGAGCCCGGAAACCTGTGGGTAACTTAATATATATTTCCTGGTAAATTGAGCGTCAATGTCTGGATGAAAATTTAGACATTCGCGTTCTTCCTACGCTAAGGCAATTTTATGAACTTAACAAATTTTAGTTCCAGAAAAACAATCCTTAATTTCAAAGTGGAGCTTCTTTCAATT
This sequence comes from Parasteatoda lunata, assembly GCA_949128135.1. NCBI lineage: Eukaryota > Metazoa > Arthropoda > Arachnida > Araneae > Theridiidae > Parasteatoda > Parasteatoda lunata. Next base: position 30,795,804 of record OX421970.1, on the reverse strand, counting down.
AGTGGTATCAAGATACTAGTGTATATTTCCAGTGTAAAGCTAACAAGTAAGTCGGATTTTTTTCCCTTAGCACCATTAAAGATACTTAATGGGGTAAAATCGAACATCTGTGGTACGAGTTGGAATGGTACTCATGAACCAAAAAAAAAATCCCATCCAAAATCTACAACAAATTTGGCCACTTTTATGTAGTTGGAATTGATACAAATATAGCAAGCTATGCATTGAAATTTGTTGAACGCTTGCGCAAAAGGATTAATAGCATCAATTCAGAAAGTAAAAGAACATTTTTATATTTTAGTATGTTTTCTTTCCTTTTTACCATGACATATGCTGTTCGATCTTTTACTCTTGATTATATATGAATTTCACTAAAATGAAACTTATAAAATAAGTTTAAAGATACACTTCTAAGAAATTATTTCTGACAGTAATGGAGAAAACACATGATAATAATATTTCGCTGTTTTCTGCGTGTTTAATACAGGAAAAAAATGAAAATTTCTCATTAAAAAGGAATGATTTAATTTTTTCAGCGAGAAACATTATCAACTCATGCTAAAGAATTCATGACTTAAATTGGTGACCCATAGGTTGATGGGATAATTTTATTAGATCACCGGATACGAACGAAATACGTGAAAAAACAAAGCTAATTTATAGCATCTATTTATAAGGAGACAGATATAAGGGCCTGTCGCAGATTCACCTTCAACGAATTACAACCCAAATGCAAATAAGACTTAGTGCGATAAAGCTCTTTATATTAAATGTTTTAGTTCTTTTAATATATAAAATTTTTTATCATTTCTCATCCAAATATACTTTATTTTACCAATTTCTCCTGATGCAACTAAACTTAAGAATAAGATAACAACTTCTACGCGATCAAAATTAAAGAGGCAAAATTACACAGGAAAAGTCAAAATGACTTCTTAGTCAATATTTCTACGTCAAACTTTCCAAATTTTACCAAATGAGCTCTGTTAAAGACACACAAAATTACAAAGACACATTAAATTACAATATGTTTATATGTTTTTTTTTTTTTTTTTTTTTTTAGAATGAAGAAATATTTTGAAGCGTAAGCAAAAACATTTAGCATTAACATCATTCCTGCGTAGCATTCCATAAGCATTAATATTAAAATCACTCCTAAACGATAAATCTCTTTATTCACTAAAGTAATATTTTAGTTTTTTATAGAAAATTTTATCAATTATCATTCAAATATATTTTATTCTTGTATTTTCTCCTAAGTCAAGAATAAGTAAACAGGTTCTACGAAATATAAGTTAAAAGAGAAAAATAACATTTGTAACCAAAAAAATTCTAGCCTACACCAAATTTTTAAAATTTTACCAAAAAAAAAAAAAAAAAAAAAAACTCTATTAGTGACACATAAAAATGCTATACATATCGTTTGAAGATGAAAATAATATTCTGAAACGTAAGCTATACAGTTAGCGAATGATAATTTGTGCATCATCCTTGAAAGTTTGAAAGATATATTTTAAATCCTTGTATGAAATTTTCAGATTAAAGACACTCGTTCACAAAAATATTTTTATATTACAACTATTTCTTATAAATAGAATATTTATAACAAATTTCAACTTTTTTCGCCTACGTTCTTTTCATTTTTAAGCGTTCTTATCTATCATTAACGTTGTGTGCAACACTTTAATTAATTTCTTTATTATACATTATCAACTATTTTGTATTCCTAAATGAATAAATCCAGTGACAACCTTGAGCGGAGGAAGAATAATTTAAAAGATGGAAGCAGATACCAATGGGAAGAAATTAATGTCATTTTAATACATTTGTAATCGCGCTGCGATTTGCTCGATCGTAGAAAAGTAACACCCCTTTTTCTAGAAGCATGGTGTAAACTCATAGGTTCTGATTAATTCCTAATTAAGTATTATTTCAAACCATTACAGGATCTAACGTAATATTACTTTCATAACAGATTACAGTATTTCAAAGTCATTAATTACCTGAATTCCTGCTTGAAATTCAACTCGATCTATGCTTAATCGTTGAAAAATAGTAATCACGTTATAAAATAAATGGTTCACGTATGCTCATGATTGTTCGATTTATTTACTTATAAAACGAAGAAGTTAATATTTTCTTCAGCAAATGTGACCAAAAAACCATTAGACAAGCATTTTAAGACTTAATAAAGTTAATTTCTGACGTAATTGTTTCAAAGGTACATTTAAAGATACACCTCTAGTTTAAAAGTATATAAATAGTTATTAGGAGAAATAAAAAAAAAATGATTCCTTTAATAGAGTACTCACGAGATCATGACAGGGTGGGGCTTAGAAATTGCTAGAAGCAGTATATTCCGAAATAGCTTTAATAAAAAATTAAAAACTTATTTCTACACTTTAATACATTTTTAATGTGTTCAAATACAATATCGTGCAAATTTGATGCAACTTTATTACTTTACAATGTTGAACCATATTATTATATTTCTCAAATTTTGTTACATGGACTACTTATATTACATTAGTTACAATTTGCAACGTGTTATGGTTCAAAAACTCCACGTGTATACTGTTTGCGAGGATTGTCTTTTTAACTAAATGTCTTTTGTTTCGTAGAAGCAGATATATTTCCGAATAAAAAAAATATATATTTTTATAATTAAAATGAATCCTTTAAAAAAAAAATCATTTAATAAAAAAAAAACTCTAAATATTACGAAGAATACATATGACATATTTGATGATCACAGAAAAAGTTCGATTTCATGCCTATGTTGTCTTTTCCCTCCCTCACAAAACACAAATGTGTGCTCAATTAATATACATAAATCTATAAAAAAAATTTCTAAAAAAACATAAAAAATACGCATCTAAAGCAAAGTATCTTTGAGCATCAAAGTATTTTTTATTTACATTTAATAAAAAAATATATATTTATTAACTTTTTAAATACGATATTTTGTTTCATTTAAAATTTGTTTCGCTTAGTTAAATATATTAATAATAAAATCTATTTTTTTTAAAAATTATAATAATAAATCAGCTTATTTCTAAATGTTCTAAAACAAATCTTGTTCTTGCCGATGTTTTGTTTTAAATAAAAAAATATATCGCTTTGTTTTCTTTAACGCCAATATTACCCACTTTGTTTTTTTCCTACCTCGTGCACCCAACGAACTTAAAGAGAAACAAAGTTTCCATGACAACGGCTAGTGCCAATTTGAGGTGAATAATTCGGATTGAAAACTTTACAACAAAAGCATTTTAGAATGTATAGACCAAAATTCGTGCAATTATGTGACATTACAAACGAAAATGAGCAAAATAGAACATGAAAATCAAAACAAAAGCATAGATATTGAAATAAAAGTTTTAATCCTAACAGAAAGCACATACGAATTTTTTTCACGGTAAAATGAAATTAAAACACGAACCTAGAAAATTTTCACCGGCAGTAAATTTGGCGGAAAGCTATGCTGCTTAAGATTGCCGTATTTACAGTATTTTTGTCACTGGTATTGCACTTTCAGTGCGCATAAAATCGTTGTATCTCCTTATTTACTGAAAAAGAGCTATTATAGATTTTAAAATAATTAATTATTCATAGAACGAATATAGTTTCCTACAAGAAATTTGAAGCTAAAACTTTCAGAACAGACAACAAAATTTTTAAAGTTGATATGAAAGAAATGAACTGTAATTAATGCAAATAAATAAGAAAAGTTTACTTACCTGCAAATGAAATTTACAATTTCAAAGACAACTTGCATGAGATGATAGCAAGCTTCTATAACGAAATCGTCCATCTTGTTAACAGCTACAAAATAAGTTATCGTTCACGGTTAAAGCTCGTGCCTATCATAGTACGAAAGTTTGGTGCAATCAATTGCGTCATAAACGCATTTCTTGATTATATTTACCAATTTATGGCGCAACCTAAATAAAATAGTTTTTTAATTTATCCAATTTATAGTGCAATTAAAAACTTTACACCAAGTATTGGTTAAGCATTAACCAAAATTGTTTACAGTGTATAAAATACATTTTAATGTCATTCATAGTAATAAAAATCCTTCAAATATGAAAAAGCAAGTAATAAAAACCAAATAAAAATCATTCACATTAGAAAAGGTATGATAAAAAATACCAGAATATGGTGAATTACCATGTTTCTGGTTCAATGGGAAAACCATAAAGCCCGATAACTTTTTCAGAAGCACAAAGCTAATGATTTTGGTAAAATAAAATATGAAACATAATTTTATAATGTGTAATAAAATTTCATAATTTCGGCGTGATACTTTAAAACATGGCATAAAAGCCATTTATTTGGTTAAATTTACTTTTTAGCTTTGTATCTTTAACTAAACGTAAGACAATAAGATGTATAAAATTAGCTTTATAGACTCGCAAATTTCATATATATATATATATATATATATATATATATATATATATATATATATATATATATATATATATATAAAGTTTATAAGCAAGTATTGTCCTTTCTGCTTATTAAATTTTAATTCCGTAAATGCATTTCTGCGGCCTGTGGAGCGGAGCCTGGATGATACATTTTCCTACTAGTTTAACAGTTAACCCACTTGTGACTGGTGTCAGAACGCTTACTTGAGAAATTTTGTAAAGGAACAGTATTTGTCAGAACTCTTCAAAATTATTCAAAACATATCCTGAATTCTTATCCATAGATGGCAGCGTGTTTTTAGAATTAAAATAGTAAAATGGATGTTTGATTACTGCAGAAGTTGATTTTCTTGATAAAAAATGCGAAAGGAAAAGTTAAGGTATTGTATTTCTTTTTACTATTTATCATTTCATGACAAATGTTATTTATTCGGTAATATATTGTTTTAGAATGCGTATTTTTGCCTGTTTTTTATATTTTTTATTTTAGTTGTTGTTTGAGCGTTTATATATTGTCCATATTTTAGGACAGTAAATAAGTGTACGCGTTTTGCCCCGCGCTTTCTGTGCATTATATCAGTTTTCATCACAATGATATTCTTAAAAATTCATTCAAACATGTATTCTGACATATTTAATTATGAAAATAAATTCATAATTTTTTTGAATACATATTTTCTTATATATATGTCAGGAAATTATTTTTTGTTAATGAAAGAATTAATTACTTTTAACAAACATGAGCAATTTTTTCAAATTTCCTTAGTAATAAAATCACTTTTTTTGTGCACAAAAAAATATTTTACAGAAAACTGTAACATTGAATATGATAAGAATTACGAAAATATTACAGTGCAAGTACCTAATAGCTTTGTTATAGTAAATATTTACATATATATATTTTTTTAAAAGCAACCAAGCATTTATTGAGCTTCGTCACAAACGTTAGATCAGTATGAGCAATTACAACATTTTAAAAATTAAGCAATTACAACATTGTCACAAAAAAAAATGTTGATAAGGAGTATGTCGAATGAAATCCAATGATCTCAACTAAACGCCATTAAGACATTTGTGTACAAAATTGGCCTCATTGTCATTATAATCTAATTGATGATATATTATAAGCCTAAGTTCAAGTCTAACAAGTCTCTTTAAAAAACAATAAAATTCATTGCAATCACAGATCAAATAATTGTGTGCAGATTCATAGATATTATCAATTTCTTCGTATCGCAGCTGGGAAGATTTGAAAATAAATGGCTTTCCAGAATGATTGATTGTTCATCATATTACAAGTGCAAAAGATCATCAAAAAGAGGGGTGCAGTCTTTCTCAGATTTTTCATTTATTTTTTCCACTTCAAATTCGACAAATAGTTTCTCCGTACAACCTGAGCAAAAGTTTAGTGGGTGGTTATATGAAGTTCTTGTTGATCAATACACCCAGAAGTAATTGGACACATTTCTCTTTATGTCCATTCATTTAATGACATAATCATATTGCATGCTAGTTGCTAGTTAGGATAGTGCTAACCAGATCATCTCGTTGTTTGCGTTTTGCCATCAGAACCATTTAAACTGTGACAATGTTATGTTTGACTTAAAATGGTTTAACTCAAGATGGCTAGTTCTAGTTCTATTCTAATTCTGTTTCAGAATACACAAAACTGAAAATAGCTTTGTTTGCTTTAGTTTAGTTTTTCTTTCTCTGCTCCTGTTTCTATTCTTTTTTTCTTTTTTTTCACTTTTTAGGATTTTTTTTCCTTAACTTAGTGGCAATTAAGAGAATTTTTTTCACTTTTACTGACAGTACTAGTAATTGTTGAAAAAGCTCTTTTAGTTTTAGAAAGTATTACTTGTTTTTTGTACTTTCATTCATAGTTATGATCAGTTATATCATATTAGTACATCTGTATTTTGTTACAAGTCATGACTTATTTATTTACACACAGATTTAATGAACTGTTTATGTTTTAGATGTATATTTTATATCCTTATAACTTGTATTAATTTTAAAAACATTACTTTGATGTAGTATTTCGACTGCAAATAAGTTAGCTTTTTCTTAGATATATTTTTAATGTAAAAAAAAAATAAGTTTTAACAATAGCGAAAGAAAGCTTGCATTAAGACATATATGAAAGAAAATAGAAATGTTGAAATGGAAATGAAAACATTGCTAAAGATTTCAGAACTAAACTGTTCTTTAAATGTATATTTTTCTGTAAAAGCGCGAGCAAAAGTACCACATTTCAATAATAACTAAATGAAAATTAATGGTACTTTTTGGTTAGCCAAGCACAAGTGAAAAGTCGCCAAAAAATATAGACTTCCACCAATTTTTTTTATGTTTTTTTTATTTTATTTATTTTTTAAACAAATAAAAATTAAATGAAGTAAAAAAAGTAAATAAAAAAAATTAAATTAAAAAAAATAGATGAATCTCCTTATGCCCAACAAACCGAAAAGTATCAAATAAATTTACATAGTTTTTGCTTATATTTGATTCCCTTGCGATGAAAGAAAAATTTTCCCAGGAAGATTGTGGCAAATACAAAAGATAACATCATGCATAATATGTTTTTATTAGCTTTCAGATATAATAAATAATTATGATGATTTAGTGTACAACTTTTTCCGACGTCATCAGCACTCATTATACGGTTCTTGAAAGCTTTTTCAATCGTCCTTGAGCTAATTACATTTGTCGCTTAATTATAAACTTAAAATAATATTAAAATCAAGTTTTGCCATTTTTTAAAATTTATTAACATATTTATTATCATTTTTTCGATGACAAGTTCCTTCCAGAAAAATGGTTCTGACACTAAGAAAGATAAATAAAATTCCTAACTATTCAACACGGAAAAAAATAATTATATCTTATTTCCAACGAAAAAAAGCATGTTGTATGTATATATAGAGCGCCCAGCTGTCCGAAGAATTTCACTCTAGAAATTCTTTGACAGGTGACCTCGTACCTCAAGAATCCGATCTAATATTTGTAAGATTAATCGCGAGAAGCTTTCTAATTCCTCCTTCACGACGTGCAACCAATTAGGAAGCAAGGTGCGGTTGAAAGACAACCAACTAGTGAAAGTATTCCTTTTGGCGGTGTTAGTGGGAAATTAACACCTTCAGTTGCGAAATGGATTGCATAATGCGAGAAATTGGATAAACAAAATCTTTACTTGAGCATGTAATATTTTTACGCCATATTAAATCTAAAATAATAATCTGTCCTACCCAGAGGCTGTTTTTTTTGTTTTCCTAATATATATAATATTACTCGGATATTTAAAATGCCTTTAATTGCACTCCAATACGACTAAAGAAAAAAAAAAAACTTGAATGCAATTGCGTAAAATATGAAAAAATGAAAAAAGGTTAAATATTAATTGCAGCAAAACAGCTCTATTAAGTAGATATATCTTCCATTATTTATTTTTCTTTATTTGTTTATTTATGACAGACAGCAGAACTTAACACGTTCACGCCGGCATGACCCACCGGTGGCCCACGCTAGATTGTCTCATCGGGCGGCGCACCGGAGTAAAAACTGGTAACAAATAAATTTCATTTTTTAGTTTTTTTCCGGGAATAATAAAAATCCACAACTACCAATTATTTTTAATGGATGCAATTTTTATATTGAATTGCTTCTTCGCCGTGATAAATTTCCTTACAGTAAATTGTTATTGTTGAGAATAGATTAACTCCTCCCGAATATTATCTAATATTGAAATAGTTCATCTACCAGTATTTTCTCTTTTCCGTCCCACTTTCAGGCCTGAACACCCGGCGTGAACGTGTTAAAGGATTACCATTGATTCCAGCAGTCTAAATAAGCGAGTTATTCGATGTTCAAGGAAGTGCATTAGTAATAGTAATAATCGTAAAGGCTATATTTTTATTAAATTTTGCTCTGAAATAATAAGCAATGCGTAGTATAGTTTCAAGGAAATAAATTCATTTTAATCAATAAACATTCATACTTAGAGCTGTTAGTGTTTATATTATAAAACATAAATGGCCTTTAAATTTAGAAAAAAAAAATAGTGTACCTTAATGAAAAGTATTAAGTATACGATAAAAATAATCCTTTCAGAGAAATCTGTAATTAGAGATTTATTTTGATATTTAATTAAACATTTCCTAAATGGTGTGTGAGGAAAAAAAAAGGATTAAAAACCCCACATCTTACTATATAAAACTGAATAAAAGATTTGATTTTTTTTTTAAACTACGTTTCGACTAGTTTGAATCTGAAATTTGACAGAAAGTCTCTATTGTAGTGACCGCACATTATCTTATTTCATTGGAAAGCGAAAATTTCGTTCTAGCTGGTAAAACAACAACAACAACAACAACAAAAAAAAAAGACCTTTAGCACTAGATTGCCCAAGGAAGTCATTTTTACTGCTTTTTAACTGCTTTTTCATTTGCGTTCATGTACAAATAATAATGCATAAATTATCATTTTTTTCCAAGTGAAGTAAATCTTTTTATTGTTAATATTTACTAATAACTTGTTATATAATTGTAAATAATATAAAAAATATTAAAAAATAGAAAAAATTAATGAAACAAATTTCTTTACACATTAGTTATTCTTTCACAATGCAGTCATTTTGTCTGCTTTTGGGCAATATAGGTATGTACTAAATATCAGTCTTCCTAGTGTTAAGGTTTTTTTTTCTTACTTTATTTTCTTTTTTTACAGCTAAGTGCCAACCATAAAAAATCGTTTAAACGAGGAAATTCAACACCAGTTTCATGTAAAATAATTTGGTTCCATTAAATTTTACTCATATAAACAAGTCATTCAATATTCCAATTTGCAATTAAGTGAGGAAGACTGTATTATTTTTTTTATATATTATTTCATTTTACTTATTTACTTATTTTAATTATTTTTTGATTTTATAATTTTTGACAGATTATATATATATATATATCAATATATATATATATCAATATATATATATATATATATATATATATATATATATATATATATATATATATTGAAATGCTCTTGCACCACACAAGCATAATGTAATCATAGTAAGCTTTCACACAAATTTCTTCTTTGCAAATTGATTGTTTTTGAAGTTTTTTAATTTCTCCTTCATGACATGCAACCATTCCGAAGGAAGGCACATTTTTTTGTGCTTTACACGGAGAAAAAAAGTCTGGTAAAATTACCGTGCTGTCTGGTAATGACATTTCTGGTAATAAAAATGATAATTCTGATATTAAAAAACAAAATATACGGTTTCAAACTCAATCATTTGGTTATTCTTCCGTTTATACGGTAACGCCATTGTTTTGCGCTTTAGCCATTGATTAAAATTAGATTATAGATGATTATATTTTGTTCAAATATGTTAAGTATAACATATCAGTGATGTTGGCTAGTTTAAAGCTTTATAAGGCCAAAAGAGTATTTTTTGCATTTACTATTAATATTTAATTATATTTAAGTACTATTATTTAATAATTTTCTTTTTGCTATGTCAGATATATTCAATGATCAATGCTAACGTAGTAGCATGGGCATACTACGTTACCAAATTGGCATTCTTAAAGTGATCTGAATCAACATTTTTATTTTATTCATTGTAATTCTTTTGAAACCGGTTTCTAAAAAGGTAAATATTTTTAAACCAGCGGTAATTGAAACGATTAAAAATAGTTTTAGCTTAAAAGCAAAAATAATATAAAAAATTGGTACTTATTAATTTAGGCGAACCGTAAAAAATAGCCATACTATTATTGAAATAAGTGATGCTTGATTAATTTAGGAAATAAGTACAGATTGAAATAAAATAAGCTCTATACTAAAAAGTAAAACTAAGGGAATGAAGGTACTTATTTGCTTAAAGCAGAGGTCACCAAAGTGGTCTATATAGACCCCCAGGGGTCTGTCTATTTAACAAAAGCGGGGGTCGATCTGTGCCAGGGGATCGAATGGGGGTCGATTCGAATCGGAAGGGTCGATTGGGGGTCGAGGAAAAAACAGTACTTAATACGCAAATCACATATACCTAATTGACTATGTAAAATTTGTAAATTTTTTTTATAATTGACTTATCAGTTTTCTTTATAGAACATGAATTAATAAACGTATATTTATTCGGGTGAAACAAGTATTTACGTACCAGCGCGCAGTGGCACGAATTATACTGACAAGTTATACTGAATATAGTTAATCTTTATTCTGATGGGTTGGACCACAAAAAAAGTGTTTTATTAAATTTCATAACATAAAGCCACCAAGGACAGCAAATAATGATGAATAAATAAATAAGTATCATTATTTTAGCTATAGTATTTGTGTGAATATATACCACTCAGTTTTGTGCATGATTAGAATTACTTCGATAGTACTATAATAAGATAGTACTATAATAAGATAATAAGATAGTACTATAATATAATAAAATACTTATTATAGTACTATAATATAATAAAATACTTATTATAGTACTATCTTATTAGATAGTACTATAATAAGAAGGTAAATAAGTTCTCTCCTTAAGTTTAAGCATTACTTCAACTGACGGAGAAAATGACAAAATTACCACTTAACAATTACTAATTTAAATATATGTACTACACTTATATGCTTCTTTTACTTTGAATACACTTTACTCATAAAACATTGAGAGATTGGGACAAACTTATTACTTGTCTGCTGACGTGAACACCAAATAGCTATATATTTAATACACTCGACTTCCCAAAGATACCTAATTGAATAAATTGCATTTAAATTGTCATAACTCAAGCAATAGAGTTGTAGAATCGAAATCTATTCTATCTGATTCGTATTTCTAAGAAACTACAATTAAGAGATCTAAACTAAAGTCTGTTGAATGCTATTAAAAATTTTGAAATACTATTATCTTAAAATAATTTTCTACAATAGAATATTGTCTTAAATTATAATATAATACATCATTTAAGTTGGTAGATGATAAAAATAGGAAATCCTACTCATTTATTCTGTGTGTTGCTTAGCCTCTGTTCTTTTAAAGGATAAAGAGAGTAGTAAGGCTGATTGATCACTTTTCTTAGATCTAATAAGGTTGGCTTTATTTAAGAGTGCTTAATACCCAAAGTATAGGAAGATCATCAACAATCGTTAATTTGATTGATGTAATAGTGGTTTAAATTCTACGTAAAGTGAATATTTATTTAGAATGCTTTGTTTTCTGAATTATATCAATCTGGTAAATTAGTTTATTTAAGCACACTTTAAAATTTCCGGATCAAGTTTCGATATATTAAAGTACCGGCAGTTTTAGTGCATCATATATAAAATCCATTTTTGCCATACTTTTTACAGTAATATTTATTTAATTTTACAGTATTTATTGCCTTAAAAATTACGGTATATGAAATTTTTGGTTTCGTAACATGCTCCGTAAAAAATGGATTTTAAGATAAAAAAATACCATCACCCTGAGTGTCTGTACTTTTTACCGGAATTAGTGGGTTTTGCTGAGTTAAAATTTGACATCATGTCCCCTCCCCCCGAAAAAATAAAAATTACTGTTTTCTAAATTTAAAATTAAAAATAAGTAGGGGCATTTTATTGGATTGTATTCAAGGACTATTGCATACACACAAAACTGATTATGGAAACTTAGTTTATTATTTATTATTTAAAAAATTCTTATTACTTAATAAATAAGACTTTATTTATTAAATAAAATTATTAAAGTCATTATTTCATTTTAATTGTCTAGAAAAAGTTAATTGAAAGAAGAGAAAAGCCACTTGTTTTCAATTTTCTTTTTGTTTATACTAGTGCCAATAAAAGAAAATCAAAAAACTAAATCGAGATCCATTTTCAAATAAAATATTAACTCTCTGATGTAGATGTGACTCCGGTGTTCATTATATATATTTTTTTTTCTCGAAGCTCTAACAGTACTCGAAGCTCTCTAAGTACTTTTATAAAATCTAATAAAAGCAATTAGAAAACTGATTCGATAGATTCAGTTATCGAAGTCCTTTTCTTCTGGATTGGCTTCAAAATTTCAAGTTGAACATTGGTAATCGTAAACCCGAAATTGGATCGGCTGCTCAACGACGGTTTTAAAACAAATGTTTCTCCTCCATTGCTTATCTTTATTTTATTCGATCACGAGTCTCACTGAATCGTTCCGGTAAGATTTTCACAAGGGAATTACCCCTCCTGCTAGGGACTGTTTTCAACTTCTCGTAACTATTTATGCAATTGTCAATTGCTTCTATTCATATCGCTTTGAGGTATAAGCTCGCAAGCAGCTTATAAATTACTAGTTTGTCCAGCCATCTGATAAAGTGTAAATTTTTGTGAAAAATTCTAATTAGTATTTTATAGCATAGAAAACTAATAAATAAAGCTCTTGCAATTAAAATTTTCGTATGTTAAAAATTTATGGAATACATAGGGAAAACAAAGTATGAAATTTGGATTAAATTTCTGGTTGGCTGTGGACCAAATATTTTTTGAGCAGTTTGTTGTAACTGGTAAAAGACAACGTTATGTCCTTCCGAAAATATTTTTACTTCCTAAAAACTTCTTTACTCTTTAGGGGCAAAAGGCATTTCTTAATAATTGTTACAAGACACTTATAGAGAAATTCCACCAATTGGCAAGCAATTGGTGGAGAACCTTACATTTTTTTTTTACATATTTTAGTACAGGTTATTATTTTTCTTAATCCTTATCCTCCCGTCAAATCACCTGGTTAGCTTTCGTCTCCTATTTCTCGCTCCCGTGAGGTTTAAGTGCTGGAGCGTTCAAAATTAATGCACCAAAAATGTTTAAATATATCAATCTCTTCTGTCCGATGTTTTTTAGTTCTTACTTTACACACTAGATGGCTGCACCAGTCTATTTTAAATGTAACTAGAGATAGTCTGTTTTAAACTAGAGGTCAGCACTATACAAATATATGTATTTATGATATGTATTATGTACTCTTAGCTCAGCTACTTATGCGCTTTGTAAAAACACGTGGTTTGTGTTCTGTGATTAAATGTTTTTTGATATTGAGTAAGTTATGGAGTTAGAGTTACATGGACATTCGGAGTACACATAAAGTACAAATAGAGTTTTAAAATTAAAACTAATATTTTTTAAAATCTTTTTTAATGCTATTAGAGCTAAAAATCAAATACTTATACTCAATTTCTTAAAGTGGCCCAAAAAACCGCAATGGTCGTTTCAGGTTGGTAAAAAAATTGGTCGTCAATAATAACTGTTACTCTTAGATCTTAATGACTGCAAATAAGTGTAAATTTAAAAAAATATTGTTTGAAGTGAGCCGTGTTTGGAGAATTTACCTTTAATGCAGAAAAGGGCACTGATGTTTCATGCTGTAATTCATAACCCTAAATTATTAAAATTCTACATATAAAATTTTTCACTTATTTTATCTTAAATCAATGTAAATTAATGAAAAAGTATGGAAACATATGTTTAAAAAAATTCTGCGTTAAAGTTTTAATCAAAATAATCCATTAAACAATCTAAAGACATAAAAGAAAACTCAACATGTCTAAGGAAAATCTATCTTAATATATATTTCACTCAAAAAAGAAATATTTCAATAATTTTCGTATTTTTTGAAGGAAAAGGAAAATTGGAGTGAGAAAATATTTTTCTTTTGTGTTATAATATTTGATCTCAGTGAAAAAAAGTCATACAAAGATTGATCCAATTATTCTCCCACAGCTTAATTAGATGAAGCAGCTTCCTTTCTACCTCGCATTTAGAAATTAATTCCTTTAATGAAGTTTTCTATCACTATCTCAGATACTCTCCTTTTCTTTGAAGAGAAGAGGGAGAGAATTCTCGCTTATTTTAATTGAAGGAAGAAATAGGCATCTCTTTCCTCTGTCTGAAAAAATTTACCCCTCTCAGAATAGAAAATATAAATATTGATTTTATAATTAAAATATTTTCTTTGAAAGTAATCGAATTGTCGAAGAATCAAAGCTCAGCAAGAAAATTCTAAATTTAAAATAAAAATAAAGGAATATTTTTTTGCGTTTTGAAAGTGCTAACAAAGCAGAGGAAGTAAGCTACTATATATATATATATATATATATGTATGTATATATATAATTTTGGAAAGATAAGTTTATGAAATACACAATAGTTAAAGTAGTTATTTCCGTTTATTTTTATAAAGATCACTTCATTTTATTTTTGTATTTTTCTTCATGTATTTTTGTTTATACAAGTACCAACGAAAGAAAACCAAAGAAACAAAATCAAGATTCATTTTCAAAAAAATATATTAATCAACATAACCTATTTAATAATTTGAAAACATAAAAGAAAACTTACCGCGTCCGAAACAAATATATATTAATATATTATATTTTACTCCAAAAAGAAAAAAAAAATAATAATTTTCGTAATTTTTAAAGGAAAAAAAAATTAAGTAAGAAATTATTTTTCCTTTGAAGTAAAATATTTAATCTCAGTGCGAAAAAAATCACACAAAGATTGATCCAATTATTATTCAGGAGCTAAAGTGGCTGAAGAAGCTTCCTTTCCATTTGGAGATTATTTAACGAAGTCTTCCTTCACTATATCTGATTCATTTTTTTTTGTTTTTTTTTTTGAAGAGAACGTGGTGGAATTTTTTCGCTTATTTCAATTGAAGGTAGAAATCGTCATCTCTTTCTTCTATCTTAAAAAAATTACACCTCTCAGTAAACAGAAAATAAATATTGATTTTATAATTAAAACATTTTCTATGAAAGTAATTAAATTGTTGGGAATCCAAGCTCAGCAAAGCTCACCATTTGAAATTTAAAAAGCTTAGTAATTTTTGTTACTTTTTGCATTTTGCATGTGGATAATCAACTACTGTATTGTCAAATTGTTGTGACGACAGCAAATGATATTTTTCAAAACTGTCGTTGAACAGCTGACCCAATTTTGAGTTTACAACTACCAATGTTCAGCTCTATAGCCTTGTAATTTTGAACCCAATCCAAAAGACAAGGGAACTCCAGGATCAAGTATTGGGAGAAATTTTGCCTCCGTGGAGGACTTCTTGATAGAACTCACCCGCATTTGAGCTACATGGAGAGGAGAACCACGAAAACCTTCCACCTTCAACTGTTAGTCTGGCGGCAAGGGGACTCTTACCCAGGATTTGTCTACCATTGAGGTTATCTTACGTTAGCACTGTAGTCGGTAAGAGCTGGGTGTGGAATTTTACCAGCTGACGCATGTATTCATGCCTGGATCTCTTCACCGGTCACGAGCGCTCTATCCTCTAAGCCACCACATCAGTTTTATTAATGGCCACTCGGATATTGACTTTCATTTCATTATACGGGTATCAGAAAGGCAGATTTGTTGAACACTTTCTCAGGGGCACTATATAAGATGGGCCATTATGACTGCTACACTAAGATGGGCAGATAGTACAGAGAAAAGAAGAAAATGAATGCCTATGCTTCATCCGGAATTTGAACCCAAAACCTTTCGGACTTAAAGGTCAGTTCCCTGACCACCATACAGGATGGCTTACTCCTTCAGTACAATAATTTCACCAGAATTGTCTCTTCTGTGTGAGTAGTTTTAGCACGAAATTTGAACTATAAATATTCAACTTTCATCTTGAGATCAGACTTATCATACCGAACATTTAAAAAAGGCAATTCTGAATTTCTCACTGTTTTTTTTTAAATTATGTTTTTTTTTAATTAAAGGAAAACTATATCTTAAAATTTGACTCAAAATATAAAATTGCAATGATAAAGGCTCCAAACAATAGGTGGCAACATTTAACAAAGAAAATATGCAAAGTCTATGATCTCTTTACACTTCAATCCTGTGGTTCTTTTTTTTTTCTACTCCTTAATGTATATTTTTTTTCCTTCTCTTGACACTGAAGAAAACATAATTTTCTTTCTTAAACTTCAGCTGCCAGAAAAGCAAACTAGTAAAAAAATCAAGTTGCACAATTGGAAGTTCTATTAATAGAAATAGAAGCAATTTTCTATTTACATAGTCAATAAGGCTCTCGGTTTTTTGCTAGTTCAGTCTCCGTAATTTATTCTATTTTTCATTATCGGCACGACGAAAACTTGCGATTTCTGAGAAATCGCGTTCATTGAAATTTTATGCTCTTTTGTTATTTGTCCGCCTCCACACGCACAGACGAAAAGCAAAACATTGAGAAAAAAAAATGGGAATGTTTCTATAAATCCATTTCCGCAGTTTTAGCGACAGGTGTAGACGATTCGTGCTTCAGGTGTAGACGTATTCTTATTTTTCCCTGATTCTATTTCGGTTTGATTTATGGAGACTGGAATTAAGTAAATTCGAACAAATGAAGAATTCGAATATTTCCTTTCCATGAGAAGAATGTTATTAAAGTTCATTATCCAGCTGAAAAACAAGTTTTTATAGATTTCTAATTTTTCAAATATAAATAAAAGGCAGTAAAAAAAAACGGTATCCGAGAAACATTTCCAATTTTTTATTTCAACGCCTCAATAGATTTCATGCATTTTACTGTGTGTTAAAAAAGTATTTTTTATCGCTATATTTAAACTAGAATAAGCTAGTGTTGTTATTTAAAAATTTGATTGGTATTTTAATTTAAATAAAAAAAAATGGCTTTGAGTTTTTTTTTTTTTTTTTTTTTTTTTGAAATAATGTTTTAAAGTTATTTCTTTTTTAATTAGATATATTTTGATATACAAATAACTTTAAAAACATTTTATTGCTTTCTAAAATCAGAATTTCAAAACTTATTAAAGAAATATTAAAAAATCTACAAAACTACATTTATTTTGGTATTAAAATAGATTCTAAACGTAACAAGAATGGATTTAATAAATCTAATAATGGATTTAATAATAAAAAAACGTGATAAACATGATTAACAAGCAAAATATGATTAGATTTATTCTTATGTGTCCTGATTCTTTTCCGATTTGTTAAATAG
Source organism: Parasteatoda lunata (assembly GCA_949128135.1). Lineage (NCBI taxonomy): Eukaryota > Metazoa > Arthropoda > Arachnida > Araneae > Theridiidae > Parasteatoda > Parasteatoda lunata. Next base: position 30,778,389 of record OX421970.1, on the reverse strand, counting down.
AGTAGTCTTAGAAGTATTAAACCATATATTTTATTTTTTAGGAAAAACTTTTCTAAAAGTTCCGATCTTGAAAATTATTCACAGTTTTGTTTTCAAAATAGTTTTAAAAAAGTATACATAAAAATATAGTATATATTTTATAAAATTATAAAAAAAATATAAAGAATGGGTTTGATAGATATTTGAGAACAGTAAGAAAAATATGATTAATTTTATAGGCATCTTATAACACTTTATTTAAAGTAAAATTAATGGAAAAAAATTTATCTGAATTTTATTATTCTGAACAAAAGATATTTTTTTTCGATACGACTTTTATAAAAATATTTTAAGTTTTCAAAGAATTTAAAAATTTTATCAAAGTTATTCATAAAATTAAAATATCATATTGTTTTTATTTCTAAAATACAAATACTGCGTATTTGTTAAAACAGTTGAAATTTTAAAATAGCTTTTCCTCTTTTTTTGTGCTTTTTTAGTTGCAGCAAACTAAAGATATTTTTCTTTACATTTTATTTTATAACTAGTCGATAGATTGTTCTGTGTACTAGGATTTTAAAAAAAAGAATTAAATAATCAATTAACCAACTCTGAACAACATAAAAAAATGATACCGAAAAATTAAAGTTATATACTAACACAATAAATAATGTTAAGTAATTAATTTTTTTATTATTATCTTTCGCCATTCCTGATGGCTTTACATTATTAGATTAATCAAAACATATTTTTAGTAGTTCATCTTTCATAATAAAGATTCGTCTATTATGTTTGAACACTCAACTTAAGATTTCACTAAATTCTTTGAGGCCTTCTGGTGTTGCCATGAATCGCCACCAATCCTACTTTTTTGAATCCTCTTTTTTACTGAGAGGTCATGTGTGTGCACTTAGAGTCTACAGTATTCTCCGGATGCCCCCTGACGAGGGCGGGACGGGGTTAAGCTTTGATTTGATTTCATAATAAAGATTGACTTTATTCAGTACCATTTGCGTAATGCTGTTGCTTGAGGCCAACTCATAACAGTCGACATTCACTGAGAATCAAGTTATTTTTTCTGCACTTATCCAGGGACAGTAAAAACTTTCTTACTGCCTCTTAATAATTAGAACTGTGCATTAGTGGTGTGTGTAAAATGGTTCTGACTATACTAATATACTGTGAACTCTCACTTATGCACCGGTGTAAGGGTCTAACTGAAAACAGCGCATGAGTGAAAAACTTCAAAATTCTAAAACGTGACGTAAATTGCAGTTATAATATGAATAAATATGTTTCTAAGGATTAAATGTTAATATTTATACTGTTTTGGTATTTACTGTAATTATAGAAAAAAATAGTTTAATATGCCTAAAGACAATTTATTTTCTTGCAAAATAATGTTTAATACATTTTCGTATATGTTTTTGCTGACGTATTTTAAAAACAGTTTTTCCAGTCCATATAAATGGGATAAGGGAGTTCAGGAAGCAGAATTAAATTGTAAATAGTCAGGTAATTGTAAATAGTAATGTGCTGCACAATAAGTTGTTCGATCACTACTGTCACTAAATAGGCCACCGCCATTTTTTTTTACCCAAGATGTCCATCGTGGTCTCTTTCGTATTGCAGGTGTCTTTCCTTTTTCTTCTAGTAAACAGCATGGGAGTAAAACTAACCTGTGGGCAAGGGGAATTCTCTTAAAGATGAATGGGCTTTCATTGCTGTTAGTGTAACAGATAAGAAACCCTATTCAAAATTTTAGAAAGAATGCCTTTTCAGAAACAGAAAAACATGAGAAGGTCACACGGAGTGGAAAAGTGAACTATTAATTAGGATCTAACAGCATATTTCTTTTTATCTGTAACAAGTATTGCTTATTTGCTTAAAATTTTAATCTAAAACCTTTTTTTTAAAAAATGAAAAAAAAATATTTAAAGGAATTCGGCGCATAAAATTTCGGCGCATAATTGAAAAGTTTATTTTTAGAGCGACGCATAAACGAAGGAGGATTATCATTATTTTCCTACCTAATGTACTGGGACCTACAAAAATCGTTGTATAAATGAAAAAGGTGAGTAAAAGAGATGGTGCGTAAGTGAGAGCTCACTGTAATACTTTATACCTAAATTAATACATTAGATACCCATTAAAATTGGACCAATCAGCATAATATCAGTAGAATCATCCTTAAGAAAATGAGTAACATGGCTCTATTAATTTTGCTTTTTAGTCTCTTATTTTTTTGTTTCACTTAGTATCTTTTACTAAAATTTATTAAGCATTTCAATGGTATGAATGATAGTATGATGATATTTTACGTTTCTAAATTATTTACTACTATTTATCCATTAATTTTGCTTTTTAGTAGTTTATGCGTAGCTTATTCCTTTATCCCTATTAGAATCTATTACCAAACTAAATAAACATCATTGGTGTCAATAACATAATGGCTGTTTGTTAGTAGTTCACCCCATCAAAATGAAACAAATTAAAATTATTGAAATTATTTAACGATTCCTGAGATCGGCAGATAGAATTGCCATATTCATTCACTGATCAAACTTCCAGACACTAGCATAGATGGTTCTAAAGTTATTTTGAGAGAGACACACAGACAAAATCTTCGTTTAATTTTTATAGTTTAGTTAATATTAAAAAATACAACTTAATAAAAAGTAGAAATTCTTTTTTAGATTTAAGATAAATTAAGGAAAATCGCTAAAGCGTTGGCTTTTCTTAATTTTTTATTAACAAGCAATGGGAGATATTTATTTCTACATTTAACTAATAAATTAGAATTGAAAACTATTAGATTTAGAATAAGTAAATACTAGTAAAAAATATCAAAGTACCTTACAAAAAATGAGACAAATCTATCTATATATATTAGGCAGAAACCTAATGATCACACACGACTTAATGCCAGACAGAAATTCTATTTCGGTATTATGTTCAAGATAATTGAGGAGAATTGCAATGGCATTTGCTTGACAAGTTTCAGAGCTGTCATCTCTATCTAATCAGATAGACGTAATGAGGTTGTGAGGCAATATTCTCAGCAAATGGAACCTCTTCGATGGTGAAACTTTTCATTGCATAGGAAACTAATTCTATTAAGTTAAGATTAGTACGAATGTAAGATTTCTTAGATAGATTTGATAAATAATTCAGTGATTCTATTCACCACTGTGATCTTAATCGATGCAAAATTGACAATATAAAAAAATGGATAGAAAAGGATGGATTAACAAAGAAAATTAAGAAAAATAAGTGCTATTTACTGCCCACAAGCTGCAAGTATATTGAACTCATTAAATAAGTAACAAAGATACAAAAAACAATAACAAAAATGTGCTAAAGGAGATTTTTTTTTAAACATTTAAAAAAAAAAAAAAAATCTTGAATCTTGCTCTGTAATCATGACGATAATATTAATTTTAATTGTTTGGATTCAAGTATTAAAAAAGAAGAAAATATCTGCATTGTTGATTTATGCGATAAAATAATTGATTTTAAATTTAATATTAAAACTAATTACATCGAAATCTAATTTCTTTAAAAACATTATAATTTCTTATCGACGGAAAAGAATGAAAAGAATTTGTAACGTTTATTTATCAAATATTTAATAAAAATCAATGGATATCCAACTAAAGTAATTAAATTCTTTATAAAATCGTTGAGTTGATCGTATGTTATAAAAAAACATTTCTTCGTTCGATACATTTTCTTACCATATGCAAATGCAATTTGGACAAATCCGAGCATAAAAATCTTCTGTTATTTAATAAAGATATTTTTTATTATAATTTTTCTAAAAATCATCAATAAAAAAATTATAGTTAAATTAAAACCTTATTAATATCAAAATTTTATAACTACAATTCAGCTTATTATTTATAAGTTTTGAATTATTTTCTATAATATTATTATTAACTTGCATACATCCAGATTTGGGCTAATCCAAGGTAACTAACAATTCAAACGCATTTCTGCACTTAAGTAAGAACGTACAATAAGTTGATTTAATCATCCTCATTTTACTCTTTTATTTTCATACTTTATTATCTGGGAAACATTTAAATTTTTTCTGCTTATTAAGTTCTCTTTTCGTTTCATTTATTTTGTGCTCCTCACACTATTGTATGAATATATTTTGCTTTCACTATATTAATACAATATTAGAAAGCACTCCTTTTTTGGATATAAACGTTAGAGTTGGTGACGAGATTATATCTTTTCCTTTTTCTTTAAATTATGTATTTTTATATATATATATATATATATATATATATATATATATATATATATATATATATATATATATATATATATATATATATATATATATATATATATAAGATATATATATATATATAAGACTTTTAAAACTTAAAATAGCACCAGTGTATATTGAACAATTGTATTGGTATTAACAATATCGTATCAGTATATTGACATTAACGATAAAATAAAAACTCAATTGCTCTCAAATGTCCCTGAATTAGAACTTTTGAACTGATTGCAAATGTTGCTGCGCCACAAATCATAAAGTAAGTACTATCATTTACTGACGCATCCAGTCAGTAATACAACGACTTATTGATTAGACGAATTCTCTTATTAATACGTCAATTTAATAATATACAGATCCACTAATTCTTTCATACACTTCAACGTTAAAAGGATAATCACGCAATCGACCAAGAAGCTGTCAAAATAGAATTTATTGACTATACATTAAAAATGTTCTGTTTTGTAACTGACAGTGTAAGTGTCATAAGAGCCTTCTTCCCTCACCATCTCAGATTCTAGGTCAATTTTCCTTTTCTTTTTCTTTTCTTTTTTTTCTTCTCTTACAAATGTAGAATACGAAGTTCAAATGATTTTGTATTGGGACTGCATCGTAAAAAAATCATACTAAATTTTGGTAAAACGTACTGGCTATCTGTACTTCAGATTGCAGACGCAGTGCAAATGATTTTGGATTGGGATTGATTTTAAGATTATGGTAAAATAACCGGCAGCTATCTGTACTTCAATGAACCGTAATGAATACGGTAAAAAATTGTTTTTATCTTTACGGTTTTGGAACCGTTTACTTTTAGTAAGATAATAAAACCATGAATACAAAACTGCATGGTTTTTGAAACCATTTCGAACTAGCGTGGTTTCAAAACCAAAGAAAATAAAATTAAATGGATACGAGAGATAGGCTTTCCTTTGTTAATGGGCATTGGAAATTGTACTCACATAAAACTTTTATTTTGTTAAAGGGATAGAGGAAATATTGTGTATCTAAAAATATAATCCAAAAAAATTCCAGGTATTACGCTGGGACTCGAACGCATGTTCTGTCAATCATGAAACTGAGAAACTTGCCCTCTCCGGCTATAATACGCACCCAGTTGCAAGGAACTGAGCGGTTTCATTAAGTGGGTTTAGTTGGTGCAATAAAATTCTGGTGATTTAATCTTGTTAGGTGAAAGTATTTAATAAACGGTTTATCTCATATTTAAAAGTTTGATTACTATCTTGTTTATGGTTATTTGTCTGTTTAGGTTTAGCATGGTAAAACAACAGTTAAATAAATCGTTATTTAAAAAAATTTTCAGAGAAATTTCTAACAGTGTATGGTAATACGAACCTCTCATCTTTATTTTTCACAAAATAAGATTTGACTTATGTTTAAATTTGCTAATGACACCACGAATTAAATTTTTAACTAAAAAGTTTAACAAAAACTTTATATCAGCGTCATATTTATTTGTAGACAAAACAAACAAAAGAATATCTATTTAAATTGGTTTTAATAATGCTCTTAAGTGCGTAGTTTGATTTTAAACTTTTCTTTATTTATTTTAGAACGGCATTAAATATTTAAAATTATTTTGTCAACCAAGATTATTCTCTTAAAATAGGCTTGCTTCTAATTCTACCATTTCTGCGAACTATTATTCTATGGCACTCTAATTAAAACTTCCTCTTGAATGAAAAGTGTGAAAAGGTGAAAATACCTCACCTCGAAATACTGCCTCTTTTCACTTCTTAAGAAGGCAACTCATATTTGAACATCCATTAACACTTACATCTGTTATTAATTGGTTACGAGTGCTAAAGTTTAAACGCAAGTTCACCTTTCAGATCAGTAAAGTAATCTTTTCTCTAATGTTATTTGAGGCTGGTTCCCGAATTCAGAAATAAGACGACGTACCCTTACTTAATTCTTTCAAAAAGGTTTTAGTAAATGGCGATTTCTTGCTAAATTTTATCCTGAGATTATTTTTGTGACGCTATTTAGGTATTTTTTTTAAGTGAAAAAACGAATCTATGCCTGTAATTAATATTAAAATAAAATCATTATTGTCGAATAAAATGGTTAATTGAAAAAAAAAGTAATTTTAAATAATAATATACGATTTCAATTTTAACTAATACTCATATTGTAATATTTTTCCTACAAATTTTTTATATTCTAAATTAATTTAATCTCATGCCATCCAGACATGGCTTTTTATGTACAAAATGTAAAAATTTCTTGCCACTTGTATTTATATCGCTCTATAACTACTCAATGGTGACGGTCACACTATAGCTACACAATGGGCTGTTGGTGACATTCTGGGAAACACCCGGAAGGAACATACATGCATCACATCCAGTTTTACCGGGAGAACAAATTCACACACCATCCATTCATTCGCAGATCATAATTTTGACTTGGAACAGAGCACAATCCACCCAGTCTGATCCAAATCTGATCCAGTACCACTAGAGGTGTTGATTTATTATGGGAACTCGGAGAACATTGTGCTCCCTTCAAATCTAGGGTGCACTAGTCACCATTTTGTACAATGGGGAGTTTTCGGCAGGAGGGGATCGGAGAAAAAACGCCAGAGGAAAGATAAAACGTCCTGCTTGACTTGAAACAACATAAAATGAACTAGTTATTCGGTTGGAATTGGGTAAAAATTATTGGAATCAGCATATACTGCTATGTAAAATAGTGAACATTTTTTTTAAAAAAATAAATTAAAAATGCAATTCAAAAAGCAAGTATAGAGAAACAGTATTTCCTCTCCCCAGTTCGAAACGATTATATATAATTTGAGTGTAAGACACACAAGAAAATTTATTGCATATTCAAAGACAATGTAATGATACCGAATCAATTACTGATAATGAAAAAAGTTATCTTTAACATCTGAATTTTTTACCAGTGGTATACGGTAATCACACACATATTTGATTTCAAAGCAAATCGAAGAAAATAATGCGCATAGAAAGTCCAGATTTGATTTAAATATCAATGAAGCAAATGGTCATTTTGGAATGACGCATTCCTTACGGCTGTACCATGCATGAGGAACAGCAAATTATAAAATAAATTTTACATCACCCATATGGAGAAAAAATTTCGGTTTAATTAGCGTATTACATGACCATTACATTTCGGATAAAAAAATATATAATTTATGTAATAAAAACTACATCATGGGGTATTTTAACCATTTCTTTAGTATTTTTTCCATTCAGATGGTAACGGTTTATCGGAAATTCTGGTTTTCCAAAGTGATAAATGTCATTACCTCAGATTTTGTAAAAAATACAACGATGAAAAGTAAATATAACCGAATGAATGGTTTTTATGCCATGCCCTAATTTATCATGGCAAATTTTACTACATTTACTATATCACAACACATTTACTAAATTTTATCGCATATTATAAAACCATATTTTATTGTTAATTTTACCAAAATCTATACCAAAGCGCATCAAATTTCTGTTCTTTTTAGTGTTTCCCATAGAGCCAGAAACTCTGTAAAACTTACCATATTCTGGTACTTTAGATAATATATTTTTTTTTTTTGCAATTGTCAACTACCCACAGAAATTCAAATTTAAGGAAAATTTAATTGTAACTCAACTCATGGGCAAAAATTCTGTTTAAATATTTCTGAAATTGCATTTTGCTACCTTAATTTAGAAAATTTGCTTAAAAATAACTGAATTATTGAAATATTTTAGTACGTTGTAATTCTTAACAATAGTTTTATAATAGGCTAAAAGTAAGTTTTAAGCATTTTTCTTGTATGTGAGAACTATTTTCAGTTATGTTAGACGCGATGCAAATTAATGAAAAATTGCTTTGTCTCATAGCTAATTAATTATCACATTATTAAAACAACATTAAACCATTTCTTAAACATTTACATTTTATAAGAAAAAATGTACAATCACTAAATTATTTATTTCAACTGCCTTGACTCCTCCATTTATTTCAAAAAGTATATTTATCCAATTTTTGGTCTTTTCCGCTCTTGGCGCTTGTTGGAATTCAGGACTTACCGAAAAGAACTGTCTTTAAAATTAAAAAGTTATAGGCACTTCATAAAAACATCAAAATTTTTCTTTTTTTCTTCTTTTTCCTTCTCTTTTCATTTTTTTTTTGAGAGAAAAAAACAAAAATAATTGAGTAATAATTAATTATGCCTAACCATGTGATTTAAATTCGAATTAATTAGATAGCTTTAATTGGCGTCACGCGTGCATGTTGAACTTGATTTGCATCTGAATCGAGAATTGCCGGGATTCATCTATGATGACGTCGCTTGCAGGTATTAAATTAAAATAAAATAGAATGAATGCATAAAATGCATTAGAAAATGTCTCGCCCGTGACCATAAACTTATCCTAAAGCATATCTAAAAAAATCACATAATCGAGATACGCTGTTAGGAAAAGCTGAAACACATTTAATGAAAATTATGATTATATAATTTTATTTCTTATAATGTGTTTTAATTTATTTAAATTCATACATATCAAAATATACATTCCCACCAATATTGAATATACCATTTTTTTCATTTCTAACATTCTCATTAATCAAATGTTATTAGGTAACAAATCTATCACAATAACTTTAAAACTTATTTTCATGTAACTTAGAAATATTTCTGATGCTTTCGATCATTTGTATAATTCCAAATTTGAATACACGATTCTAAAAAGAACTAAGCGCCAGGAAGTCTAGCAAGCGTATTTCGAAATTTTAAAAATATTTATCGTTTTTGTCGTAAGAACTCGCAAAACATTGGTGTTTAAGATGCAACGCTAGCACAACAGAATAGTTTTCTAACAAAAAACATGCTACTCAGCAGTCTGTAGCATTTATATATTGTCATCCAGATTTACTGACGCTGCTAGATCTAGAGAATTTTTTGTTGTATTTTTTATTTTCAAATAGCAAACATTTCCTGTGCATGATTTATTTGATTTGGTCTCGATTTAAAATTGATTTTTATTTCGATTTGATTCAAAATGTAAGTTTTTCTACGGCATTAGAACTTTTTTCTTCTCTAGTTTATATATTTTACAAAAAGAAATATTTCTTAACATTTTCATATTATTTTTATTTTAAAATTTTTTCTTTATTACATTTTTAATGTATTATATCTTTGAAATTTTAACATGTCTTAAAAAGAATTTTTAAGCGTAGATTCTTTTAAAGAAAATTTTTATTGCTAAAACGGTGTTTTAAGTTTTATTTTTCAATTGAATCGATTTCATTATTTTTTAACAAGTGAATATTTAGCATATAAATACACCAATTATTTTTTTATTCTTATCAGTGGCTTGTGTTTGTTATTTCAAAAGCTTAGAGGAAAAAATCCCAAGTAACTGAAGCGGTTAGATATTACTTGATTGAAAACTTCACTGTCGATATGTTTCAAGGTTTAAAAACAGGCGCCCTGTTTCAAGACTTGTGAGACCCGAATGAGAAAAAAGTGATTTGAATTATAAAACGTTACCAACATAAAATGGAAAAATAAAAGTAAAAAACAAAACTAGAAAAAACCACAGTTGACGTGAAAGAAAAAAATTTTATATTTTGTTTAAAAAATTGTTTTATTCATATGAATGCTGATTTCCTTGCTAACGATATTAGTTCCTTATTTCCCTCTATAACTCGTGGAAATATACTTTTCCCTTATTTGCCTTTCTGGGCTACTGCGGTCTTTCCGGTTTTGTTCCTCCCTTTTACTTTTTCATATTTCGTTGGCGACTTCACGTTTTATATTTGAAATCACTTTTGTTTCTTCTCATTTACGTCTGGCTTAGAAGATTAGTTGCATTTTATCTTGGTTTTTATTAATATCTTTCGGAATAATTATGTAAATTTTACATTAACTATGTAAATAAACTATGTACACATTAAATTAAATTTTACAAATATACTTCCTTTTAAAAATAAGTTACTTTAACGTATCTTTTTGCTCAAATTTGATTACTCAATAAAGCAATAATAATCCGTAAATTACATATTTGAATTAAAAAAGATTTTTGTAAAGTGATGAGTTATTAGAACAATTTTTAAAGTAATGAATCGGTTTTGTAAATTTTATGTGAAAAATATAAAATTCATATTTTTTAAAGTTTTTTTTTTTTTAGAAAATAGTTATATAAATAGACAATTTCAAATTCAATCATAAGTTTATACACAAAACTTAGAATAACAAACATTTAAGTGCTGTTTCAGGGAAAGGATATAAATTATGATTCCAAAGATAAATTATGAGATTTTAAAGTTATTAAGCGCAAAATATACAATTAAAAACTAAAAAAAGTTATATCGACCCAGAAAAAAAAATTCAAATACATGAGTAGAAATAGAGATCAATTTACAATATACTAAACATAAATGAAGAGAAAAGAACGGTTTTTATCAAAAGCGGCGATTGCATCTCCATCTGTTTCATTTGCGGAATACTATATTTCGATAAATCAATATCATTAAAAATGGTTTCTCCCATTGAGTTATTGCACAGTGAAAAAAGACTGTGGTGTACTCTTGATTGCGTACAACAGTGTTTCCCAAAATGTGGTACGCGTACCCCCAAGGGTACGGGAACAGTTTAGAGGAGGTACGCGTTCTTATGCGAAAATCTTACAACAAACAAAAATTTCAAAAAATTTTATTTAAAAACAAAGATAGCCATAAAAATTTACGATTACGGATTTTTCTATTGGCTATTTTTTGCAGAGTTAACAGTTAATAATTAGTGGTGTCAACAGCAAATTGTGATTTTTTGTTTTTGTGCAATTTTTTTATAGTAAAAAATGCATTAATTTTTTTATTCGTGGTACACAGCGTTACGAAAAATTTAGAAAGGGTACACGAAAGTTATAAGTTTGGGAAACACTGGCGTACAAGGTCGTTTTTTTCCCCTTAGAATCAACTTTCATTCACATAAAACGTTCTTCTCTCTTGATCTTTAAATTAAAAAAAAAAAGAAATAATAAAAGTGAATCAGCCAGAAAGAAATAATTTAAATAATAATATTGATAGGTAGATCAGGGGAAAAAAAATTATATACATGTGTAGGAATAGATAACTATTTACATTATACTAAACATAAATGAAGATCAAGAGGGAAGAAAGGTTACGCCCGTTCCGTTTTTCGCGAAAATGACGATTTGGAGATTACCATTTTTTTAAAAAAAACTACTAACCTGAAAATTTGGTTCTCTTGGAGAGTTATTATGCAGTGGAAATGAACTACAGTTGGGGTAAAACGACTCTTGTCCTGTACTACAACTTCTGTTTCAGTTTTCACCTTACCTTGATCTTTAAGATAAAAGGGAAAAGAAAAGAAATTCGAAAAGTAATTCAGCCAAAAAGAAATAATAACAACAAGTAAAAATATAACTAATAAGATTATGTATTCTAATACATTATTCATCATTGTAGGTTTTGCTTCATTTAAGAAAAAAATATATAAAAGCAAAAATAGCATATACCATGATAGAGCTATTCATTTTAATGAACCAAATCATTAGCAAAATAGAATTTTACAACTTTCATTGAAATATTAAGAAACAAGGCTTTAATAATGAAGTTAGTGAAATAATGAGCTTTCTAATTAGAGGCATTTAACTATTCTCGTCTTTATATTCATAGTTATAGAAAAATAAATATGTATATTTCATTATCGACTTTTTTTAGTATCAAATGGTAAAAAAAATATCACTTAGAAAAATTAAATTGAAAAACTCTTATCAATGTGAATATTTTTTTTCGTTGCATTCATTAAATTTTAGTTAATTTTAAAAAATATCAATTTAGCTTAAATGACTGTAACACCTTAAATGACTATTAGCAAAATACGCCTGTAACTAAATTGATAAATTGAATTTTCTTTCAAGTTACCAAAAAAAAGTTATAATTTATTGAATGCATATTTCTTAGCTGTTGGAATTCATTGCATTTTTCAGAAGTAGTATTATTGATTCGAAAAATCCTCGTGGATTACATATTTACAATTTGTCTTTTCTGGTTGGTGAGGTTTCTTGTTGAAAATATCGACAAGTTTCTTTTTTTATCAACTTTTTATTGACTTCTTTCTTTCGCGAACGAATAAATGAGCAAGATATTTCTACTTGTTCATTGCTAGCTGACTTACTCCAGTGTATTTTGATTTAAGGTTTCAATCTTGATTTTGGTTTCTCAAACCGAAAATGATAAAAAGTTTCTCATAAGAGCAAAATAAATAAGTCTTATTCAAACGGATGATTGAAACTATGAAAAAAATTGTTTTTAGTTCAAATATAAATTGGTTCATATTTTTGTAGCTATTGGGGCTTTCCTAGCAATTTATTACCGAACGCTTATCATTTATCATTAAATTAATTTTCTGCTTTCAAATCATTCCTACCAATTTAAATTCGAAGTTAAAACTATATTTACAAGAAAAATTCATCATCGATATGCAATACACTATCAAAAAGATTAAGGTAAATAACCGTAACAGTACAATAAGAAATATGCAGGGTGTCAAGTAACAACCAGCCTTCAAATACATTTTATGAATTCTTGTCAAAAGGATGTCAAAGGAGATCACAGGTTAAGAATACGAAAAATGTTTTAAGCTTTGAAGCGCTATCTATAATAACATCATACTGTGGAAGATGAGACTAAAAATATGAAAACCCATTTGAGAGACGAAAGAAACAGAGAGGAGATGAAAGTCTATTATTGGTCGATCCAAAATCTATTAAAGTGAAAAATAAAACAAGGTTTAGCATTAACCTGTTTGATTCTTATTTAAAAGTAATTTTAAAACTGTATATTAGATAAGATTATTTATAACAAAATTTTTAATCTATATTCAATAAAATTAGTTTTAACTAACAGTTGGTTTATGTGAAGTTAAATAAGAGGCTAATGAGGCTACGACAGAGAAATTCAGATGTATCGATTGATTTAAAGAAGTATTACGGACCTCAAATTTCTATGGATACAATACAAATATGCATACAATACAAATGCAATACAAATTTCTATGCATATATATATTTACTAGAAATATATAGTAATTTGAATGCTTGAAACCTTATTTGGAATTTCAGTAGTCATGTATTCAGTATTTGTATTTATGACAAGTGACTGGTGTATGTTGATAGAGATTATGAAGCACCATATATTAATATGTAGAAGTGAAGTAAATGCGCAATATTTAAGTAAATCCTTCCAGATGAGTGAAAATATTATGCGCAACAAAAGTATAATTTAGTGCATGCAATATACATTTACATATATATTTTGTTGATATCAGGATTTTTTCATCGTTTCATAAAACTTATATCATAATTTATAAGTGCATTTTAGATTTTTTTTTCAAAATAAAATTATTTGAAACAATGTAATAAATGCATAAAAATCTTGCCTGTTGATTGCATTAAATGTTATACGCTTAGAAAAGATTAAAAAAAAATGGGGATGAAAGCAAAAGTGAAAATTATTATTTCCATTTAAAACATAACTTTTTTTAATATTTCCATTTATATTTTATGAGTATTTTGCATTTTATATATATTTTTTATAAGTCACATGATTTTTCATGAACAAATATTTTATCGGGGTAATTATCGTAATTGAAATTAATGCCGAAAACCAGGCTAAAGCCAAAATAGAAGTCTCAAGACAACACAATATGTTTTATCAAATTTAAAGGGTAAATTTAGAAACAAAATAATATTTTGATATTTGGTTATTATCTTAATTATTTCCCTGATTGACTGTAATAGTGTGACTATGTGGAATCACAAAATGGTGAGTTTTAGCAAGTGGGATAACTGCTCATTTTAGGCGAGTCCAACAGCGATTTTCAACGAATTGATTTGTATCTAAAATATAAAAATCAAGGATTCAGATCATTTCTACTGAAGGCATCATAAATCAACGTGGAAGGCATCATAAATCAGCGTGGCATCATAAATCAATCACATACACGAGCTCACCACGAAGTGGTGAGCTGTGAAAGACAATCGCAAGTGAGAGGCAATTTTGAAAGGCAATCGCAAGTGAAAGGCAATTTTGAATTACAAAGTTGTGAGCTCATTTAGGGGGACAAGATAATCTACGCAGTTGGTTAGTACAGTTAAGAATCTTAATTATTTTAAAACTCAAAATTTATTTATCATAATAATGTTAAAGCTGTTACAAATACTAATTAATTGAGTCAATAGACAAAAACTGAGTCAATGTCAGTAACTTTAAATTTGAAACCAAAAATATTAAAGGGCATAACTTTTTTTAATTTTAATAAAATAGTTTATTTGCGAGTTATAGCCTAAAAAAACGTGTTTAAACAATTAACTTCTTTACGCATTTATTTCACTTCTACGAATAGCACTTATTATTTATTTAGCAATGTCTAAAGTTTCGAAGCAGAGTTGAATTATATTTTGTTATTTTACTCCAACCTCAATATTCTACTACGTTGCGCAGTAAAATCATGTAACTATGTAATTAAGCCTTTTCAACAAATTCTAAGTTTCATTTTAAACTGAAAAAATTTTAAGCATCTTTTAATCTAATTTTTCCTTCCTTAGTGTACAACCACAGTGTGCTTGTCATACTAAGTTAGACAACATTTTTGTACAATTAAGATCGTATATAACATTGATAAAAATAGTTTATTGTTTCATTGAATTGAAATATTATTAAGCCTTCCCTTAATATGATATTTAGTTAAGTTACTGCAACCTCAATTAGATTCTAAATTGAAACCCGGTACTGTTCAATTAAGCACTTTTTGGTTCAATATAATGAATATTCCAGTGGTTCAATATACTGAATGTTCCACTATTCAATATCCTGAATGTTCCTATGGTTCAATAAACTGAAACATTATTCACTTATTATAAATCAGTTATGATGTAACCTTTCTTCAAATTGATTCAGATTATTTCATACATAGATTAGATTATTTCATAGATCAGATTATTTCATAGGTTAGATTATTTCATAATATGATTCAATATTATGGACCAACTTTTTCTACAGTTGTATATTTGTTTAAATTAAGTAAATTATGAATTAATTTAAATTATGAATGAAATAGTTGCTTTATTCCCTTTTAATAAGAATTAAATAATGGCCTAATACAAAACTAAATGTCCATATAATACATTATTAATTTGGACTATATTTATAGTATGATTCAGAATATACTGAATTACGAAACATTATATACCGGTATTATGAATTACAGGTTTCCTCCGTGAAATATTATAGTTTTTTTGTTTATTTATTATAGACCTCTGAGTGACTAATGAGAAAGTTGTGAGAACGTTAAAGTAACGTAATCACTTGATTAATTTCCCAAAAAGGTGTAAAACATTATCCTTAAGTCTAAATTAAATTAGAACAAAATTCCTATCGTGTACCAAAATATTTTTTTTAATTTCAAAAAAATACAAAGATAACAAAAGCTTGAATATAATAATGTTAATTGCATGTGCAATTAATCTCTTATTGTTTTATAATTTAAACATTAATTTAGTATAGCTATACTCAGAAGACATTTAATGAATTACTTACTTTTGAACAGCATTTAATGTAACGAAAAAAGTTAATGAAACTTTGCTAACCGCACTAAACCCTTAATTTTCAAAAAAAAAATAAAATTATTTTCGTTGATTTAAATCTTAAAAAAAACGTTATTGGTTTTTAAAGATGCATAATAGAATGCATATTTTTTAAAAAAAACGACGCTTCTTATGAAAGATAAATTGACTAATGGTTAAAACAAGTTGAAAATTTTAAGACACTGTTATAAGTTTTTACACTATGTTCATTCTTCTTATTGACAGAGAGAGTAAGTAGTGTAAGTTTCGGAAGTGTTTTTATTTTACAAATAGAATGCTTAGAAGAGTAATTAAAAAATATTTCGATTCATGTTTTTCTATTTTATCAAAAATGTAGTTTCATAAAAGAGTATAAGAGCTATTATTTTTTTAAATCTTTAATGACTTCAAAAATCTAAGATAAAAAAAATGTGAAGTTAAGTAGTCAAGTGAATATAATTTCTTTCCGTTTTTATAAAGATGAATATAAATTTAAATAATTATTTTATTCAAATAATTATTTTATTTAAATAATTATTTTATTTAAAAATATTTTAATAAGTAATAGCCTGAAAACAATAGCTGTAGCTTGGATCTCTTCTACAGGATTAATAACAATAAAAATCACATCAACAAATATATTTTCTTTTAACGGCAAATATGTAACGGCGAAAGTCGTCACTGACTATAAGAAATTATATATTTTTAGAATCTTTGTTGAAACAAATTATAATATTTTCAATAGAAGACGCAAATTTAGTTAAATAAGAGAAATACGCTTTGAAAATTTGACAAAGCGTTCTTATGGTCATTCCGATCAAATCAACTGATTGAAAAAAAAATAAGGCGCATGATTTTTTTTTTTGATTATAATGAAATATATGTTTCAAAAGAATTACATAAAACACTTTTGAAACATTTAGAAAAAAAGTGTTAATATTTGTTGACAAGTTCTAGTTTTAGCGTTATTATTTGCTAACTAGTTTCATTTTGCTACAACATATTTTTTTTTTGCACGAGAGTAATTCCAAAGGTAAGATGTAATAATGTTTTAGTATGGATTAGAATTAGAAATACTTAACGTTTTCTGTGATATTTCTTGAATCCTTTTAAAGCTTAAACGGATGCTGTTTTTTATATATTATCGGCAAACTGCTCGATGCATTCGTGACAGTTTTCGTAAGATTTGTGTGATACCCCCCCCAGTTTCCGCCGTGTACTTGGAAAATGTTGAACTTCATTTTTTTGTCAAGAAAGAACCATTTAAAAGTCGGAGTAGGTTGACGCTATGCCTGCTGAAACCACAATCAACGCTGGCAGGTATTGTGGTATACATCTAAATCAAATGGGCATTTCATAACAAGAAGACTTATGATGGGCAAGTGTGTCAAAATTTTCTACTAGTCGTGCATCGAACTGTCACCTGCTTCAGTTTCAATGGATTATAATCACGCACGTAACAGGAAACCACTGATTCCCTAAATTGAAAAAAATATATAAATAAATAAAAAACATTTAGCCTGAAAGCGATTCTGATCTTAGACAAGATAAAAGATGAAATTGAGATATGCTGAGAGGCTGGTATGGCATGGGCATACAAAAACTAAAGCAGCACCCTCAAGAATTCATACATTGAAGAAGCCTCCAAACTATCACAATATTGTAAAATTTACCATGTTTCTAGTTTAATGGGAATCCTGAAAATCTCTGTAGTTTTTACCAAATCGTTTAGGTAATGCTTTTGTTAAAATCTATATATATAAAAATGAATGTCTCTCTGTACGTATGTCCTTTATAGACTCCTAAACCATCCGGCAGAAAGCGATGAAATTTGCCATACAGATAGTTTCAAGCACGAAAAAAGGTCACTGTCAACATTAGAACATTCTGCGAAAAATTGTTCTTGCAGGATGAGCGAAAAACGAAATGGAATTTTCTGATTGGTTAAGCGTTAGCCATTGTTTTAGATTTAGCATTTCACTTTTCACATATTTTAAAGATAACATTAGTGATAATTGCTAGCATATAGCTCTGTTTGAACGAAAAATAGTTTATTGCAAGTATTTAAATATTTAATTATTTATAATCGCTATGTCAGATGAATTCAATGAACATTACGTGGTAGCACGCGTGGTTTACGTCATCAAATTTATAATTTGTCTGATGCTACGCGATTTTATTTTATTTATATTAATTCTTTTAAACGTGTTTCTAAAAAAATACTTATTTGAAATCAACGGTAATGAAATAGAAAAAAATAATTATGTATTCAAAAGCCAAAATTAATGGGAAAGTGGTACTAATTCGTTAAGGAGAAACATAAAAACTCGATACCAATGAGGCTTATTTACGCCAATGATGTTTAATTAGTTAAAGTAATATATGCATTTTAAAATAAAAGAAATAAGCTATGTACTAAAAAGAAAAAGAAATGAAGTAAATGTATTTATTTGTTTAGAAGAACCATTAGAAGTCGTCTTGCTATCATTGACGTCAATGATGCTTAATTAATGTTGGTAATATGTATTAATTGAAATTAAAAAAAAAGCAACTTCTGTACTACAAAGCAAAAATGAGGAGAAAAGCTCATTGGGAAACCGTAAAAAATCTGCATATTATTATTGACACTAATGTTCAATTAATATTGATAATGCGTATTAATTGGAATGATATAAAATAAACTATGTGCTAAAAATCCAACCCCATGGAAGAAAGATTAATGGGAAATTCGCTTAAGACAACATTAAAATAGCGCCTTTCACAGATGACGCTTAAATTATATGTATCCCTGAGGGTAATATGTACTACTGCTATTGTGGTATTTGGCGAAATAGTTTTGTTAAGAATTCTACAACGAGTTTTCAGTAGTTTCAGAATATATTTTGTTCCAGTGGTAGCTAAAATAGTGTATTAATATTTTAATGAATTAGAATTAAAATAACTTTTTTCCATCACTGATTTTAATTATTTTAACAGTAAATTAAAGGTCAGATAGAGAAATGGTCATGCTCCAAAATCCTTATAAAGTTCTGTTTTTTTCCTTCAATTTTTAATTAATGCTGCTTTAGTTGGCGACCACTGACAAATATATATAAACTCAAATGTTAAAGGGTTATGTAATAAGTACCAAATATATTGATATAGGTTTAAAATATATTGATATATTTGGTGATTATTAAAACTGCAGCAATGAGTATTAATACCTGTACTTAAGAATTAAGCGTTTTACGGCCCCTCGAAAGGGTTACGTACCTGATAAAGTCACTTAATAGTGGTAAATTTTAACTATTATGAATCGGTCGCGAGTAATAGCATCATGCAAAGAGATGCTAAATACATTTTATCTTTATTCCATTGGTATGAATTACAAACAAAGAGCTCTTCTTACTTCAATAACGTAAGGCCACCGAATATTACAACATGTTACATTAAGTAAAATGAAAAAAAAATATCGTAGCTATACTTAGTGGAAGAGCCAGGTAAATGCCATTTTCAGAAAGAAAAAAGAACACACGCACATCCGAATTATTTTATTACCAATGAATGTCTCTTATAAAAATATATGTCTTTATAAAAATGAATGTCTCTGTGTGTGTGTGTTTTTTTTTATAGACTCCTAAGTCATCTAAATGAAATCGACGAAACTTAGAATACAGATAGTCTGAAGCATGAGGAAGGTTACTGTCGATACTAGAGCGTTCTACGACGAATCGTTCGAACGAGATGTGCGAAAAACGAAATGGAATTTTCTGATTTGTTAAACGTTAGTCATTGTTTTAAATTTAATTATAGACAATTCAGTTTTTAACATATATTAAGAATAACATCAGTGACAATATCTAGCTTATAGCTTTATTTGATTAATAAAATAGTCTATTGCACGAGTTTAAATATGGAATTATTTTATATTCGCTATGTCAGATAAATTCAATGAGCAACATGGAGCCGCGATGGCTCAGGGGATAGAGCGTTCGCCTTCCAATGAGGCGAACCGGGTTCGAATCCCAGTCGATACGAATTCCGCATCCGGCTTGCACTGACCACAGTGCTGACGTGAAATATCCTCAGTGGTAGACGGATCATGGGTTAGAGTCCCCTTGCCGTCAAGCTAACCGTGGGAGGTTCTCGTGGTCTTCCTCTCCATGTAACGCAAATGCGGGCTAGCTCCATCAAAAAGTCCTCCACGAAGGCAAATTTCTCCCAATACTCGATCCAGGAGTTCCCTTGTCTTCTGGATTGGGTTCAAAATTACAAGGCTACGGAGTTGAACATTAGTAGCCGTAAACCCATTAAGTTGGGTCGGCTGTTCAACGACGGTTATAATATAAAATAAAATGAGCAACATGATGTGGTAACACGCGAGGGCTACGTCACCAAATTTATACTTTTAAAGTTGTCTGATACCATGTATTTTTTTTATTTATATTCTTTTTAAAACATTTTTCTAAAAGAAATTTAATTTAAAATCAACGGTAATTAAATAGAAAAAAAAATATGGATTTATTTAAAGGCAAAATTAATGTGAATGTTGTATTTATTTGTTTAGGTGAAACGTAAAAATCACCACATTATTATTAAGGTATCCGTACACGTTGAAAAAGTTAATTTTAGCTAAAAATGACATTTTTTTTTTAATTTTATATTACGAATCTCCGTTTATTCTAGTTTTTAAAACAGTTTAAATTTTAATTGTGCGTCAATTAGAAGAAAAGTTATGATTAAACGAATATTAGTCGATGATTAAAAAATGAAACCGGAAATAGCATTCCGAAACCGGAAGTGGGACAAAAACAGTTATATTTATCCTTATTTTGGGATAATTATCTTTCTTTCACTTAAATAATTATTATTTTAACGTTGCTAGAAATGAGCCTCCCAATTTATCATTTATATTAGTAGTTTTTGGGTTAAAATTGGTAATATTCTCACTCTCTTGTGGATTTGTTTACAAGCAGCGTTCTTCGAATATTCTAATATTATTTTGACAACATTTTATTGAAACGTAATTGAATTTCTTTTCGAAATTTTATGTTTAAGTACTTTGCAATATGGGTAATCCAAGAAATCGAAAAAATGGACGAAAAAAGAAGTTTCATGGGAATCGCATTTTTAAAATAGATTTTTAAAATAGAAATGATATAATTTATACTTTAAATGCCTTTTTCTCAGAATGTAATTTCACGCAAAAATAGTAACTTTAAAAATTCATTATTAAAAAAGTTGTTGATATATTTCAATAAAATTTTTTATGTGTATTATGTATAATGTTCTCTAGTGCTTGTGCTACAATTGTTTAAAAATATTTAATAGTTTTTTATTATTGGTCTAAAATGTGAAATATGACGTAAAAAATTTGACAAAAATCTCATAAAAAGTTTTCGATTTTCTATAAAAAAATTTAATTTTTCAAATATTTTTATGATTGTAGTCAAATCACTAGACAAAATTCTGCTCTTTATTTTGATAATAACACTTTTTTAATACAATAATTTTGGTGAAGTATATCCTTTCCCAAGTTTTATGAAAAAAACATCAATTTTTTCTTGTTATTTAGCTTTTAAAAACAAATTATAATATAAATGTCTAATTTCTCTTATTTAATATTAGTTTTTACATATAATAAATATAAAAACATAATTAAAGTGTTCTGAAACTTAATATTTTTAAAAAAGTCCTCCGAACGTGTTCGGATACCTTAATGCCAATAATGCTTAATTAATTTAAATATATGCATATTGAAATAAAAAAATAGCTTTGTACTAGAAAGCAAAAGTAATGGAGTTAATCTATCTATTTGTCTAAAAGAAGCGTTAGACATCGTCATATTATCAATGACGACAATGATGCTTAATTAATGTTGGTAATTTGTTAATTGACAAAAGAAACTGATCAAAATTATAGCAAAAATATTGGAGAAAAGATATTTATTCATTTTGAATCGACATCATATTACTGACACTAATGCTTTATTAATATTGATAATATGTATTAATTGAAATAAAATAACATAAGCTATGCGCTAAAAAGCAAAGCTAGAGG
This sequence comes from Parasteatoda lunata, assembly GCA_949128135.1. Taxonomy (NCBI): domain Eukaryota; kingdom Metazoa; phylum Arthropoda; class Arachnida; order Araneae; family Theridiidae; genus Parasteatoda; species Parasteatoda lunata. Next base: position 30,756,450 of record OX421970.1, on the reverse strand, counting down.
CGGAAAGGTTAATAAAAAATTTTCTTAGGAAAACCGTAGAAAATCACCATTTACAGATGACGCTTAATTCATATTTATCCCTGACGGTAATATGTAGTACTGGCATTATACTAATTGGTGCAGTTTTGATGAGAATTGTATAATGGGTTTTTCGTGATTTCAGAAAATATTTTTCCTATGGTAGCAAAAATAGTCTATTAATATAGATAGCTTTTCAAAGATAGCTTTTCAGTTATGAGCAAGATTTCATATTGTTTCTCTTCTGTGATTTATTGATACTTTGCTTATTTTTTATTCTCCCCGTGCGAAGAACGGGCATTCAGTTAGTTAACAATAAAATGTGATTTTATAATATTGGATAAAATTTGAACGATTTTGTACAATTTCGTAATTTTGTCACCATACTTTAGAATATAATATAAAAACTATTTGGTTAAATTTCTCTTAGGTTTAGCTTTTTTTTGCTATATGTACGGTAGTAAGAAATATAATATTGTAAACAAAAATTTCCCGTAAACTATTTCAATATCAACAGAATAATTAACAAATGGATGGCTTAGATATCATAAATTTTAGTTTTTATTAACAGAATGAAGGTTTTTTTATTTTTTTTTATTTTTTAAACCAGGAATTGTCATTGAGAAAGGAAGCTCTGGAGGCACAGTCGTTTAACCAATGGTGGGGAGCTGGTGATAGTGAGTTAGATCCTGACAGCCAACGAAAGCGACATGAGTACATAGCAAGGTGCCCCCCCCCCTCCATTACAAAAATGTAAAGTATTTTCCAGGTTATTTGGAGCAGTCAAGTTTGTTTGAGGTTTATTAGAAGTTGATTCAAAAAATAAAAAAACCTTAAAAAGTCAACCTCCCAAGGTGTTTAATCAAGGTGAATGAAGTTGTTTTATTGAGGTGATTTTGAGGTTGATGGAAATATACTTTAGAAAAACCAGCTTGGCGTGGTTGTTTTTGAGGTGTATGAATTATTTTCTACATTTCAAACAATTACGTATATTTGAGGGGCGAATAATTTCAACCGTTCTAAACTAAAATTATTTCTCAGTTATATATAAAGTTTATTTTGTGAGGTGCAAATGAGGTTGAAACTGAGGATTATTAATGAGGTTAAATTTTTTGATAAACATAACCTCTTTTTCTACCTAAGGTGTAGTTTTTTTAATTTGCCCACCTCACAACCTCAAAAACACATTATTTTTTTAAAGGGCTTAAAGTCAGTCTTCCTCTCGTTGATTGTGGTGTGGAAATTTGGAGAGAGGAATATCAATTCAGGCACTGTTCTATAATGGCCGTTAAAAAATAGAGCCCTAAAAATTGAAATGGTTGGATGATGTGTGTCATTGCCATACAGTATGGCGATTTTCGCGAACCTTTTTTTCCGTGTACCTATAGAACTTCTATTTTGCAACATTTTTATATGAACCGAAAACATTTTGAGAATTTTGAAATAACTGAGTGAATTCTCAGTTTAATGATTTTTTTTTCTTGTTATCCAAATTCCATGTTATCCCCTAATTTCACAAAATACTTCTGTGTATATATATTATAACAATTATTAATAAATTAATAACATTACAAATTTATTAGTCATTTTATAAAGATAATAAAAAAATCTTAAAATGTGTATGCTGATAAAAAAAATATACGATAATACATTAAAATTCAGAAATTTAAATTTTTTTTTTTTTCAAATTGAAATTATAATTTCCCGGAAAAGGCTTTGTTTTATTCCAATTTCAGCTTTAGATTTTATTGATGATTAATATATATATATGAAGTAAATCAATGAAAGTTTTTTATAAAATAAATATGTAATCAATTAGATTTTAAAACTATCTAGTGTTTGAGATTTTAAAATATGTTTTATATCAATTAAAGTATTTTAAATTCGAATTCCTGTTTAACGAAATTTTCACATAATTTTCACTTTTGGGGTATAGCGACTTTTTTAAGCAAAGGACCGAATATATATGTTTTTCAAAGTTTTGTGGATGCATATAATTTCATCGTAACATCGTACCTTGTAAATTTTATACATATTAAAAAAGAAAAATGGATAGTTGTGCATTCAACCTTGCCCTCGTATTTTAAATAATTTCTGTTAAAATAAAACTAATTTTTCTATATAAAGAGAAATTTGATAAAATGGAAGCAATACATAGGCTCTTTGCTTAGTATTCAATCCTCGGGAAATGTTGACCTCTGTAGTGATATTTCGAAAATGTACGATGATTTTGACACAAATTATTTCATTGAATATTTTATCATTATAATGAGGATGATTAAAATTTTTGACCTTCCATTAGTAACATTTAACATATCTGACCAGCTAGATTGAAATTTAATAGATGGATTAGTTGTGAAATTGATCCCTTTTGATGGTAAAAATTCCTGGAAATGCAGTTTAGAGTAATGTAAATTAAATAAAAGTACGAAACCCTAATATAACAAAGGTTACCTTTTGAATCTATAATTCTACACACTTAATTTCAATTACGCTCGTAGCAATTCGTAGTTCATAATGAGTTCATAATACGCATTATATTTATTACAAAAACTTTCTTCAATTACATAAATTTTTTTTCTCCAAAAATACTGATGCGTTTCATTTTATCATCGTCTCCTGGAACATAACGTCTAATATATCGCTGGTTAGATTTTTTTTTTCTTTATAAAGCTCAACAGGCGTGCTTAAGAAAGTAGGTTTAGCATAAAATGCATATTTAAGAAAATGAACATATCTCATTTGTGTATTTAAGAGAATGCGTATTTGAGAAAGTGAATATATCAATGGAAATGGAAATAGCTTTTAAAAACATTTACAAAGCGTAACATGAATAAAGTTGTTGGAATGTTGGTTAAAAAAAAACGTAGCTCAAAATCCACTTAAAAGATTGACAAAGCAGTAAAGGCGCCTTCTTTAATGTTAAATAATGACGAAAACTCTTTTAACATTTACGTTACTGTTGAATTTAGCTGGTACTAACCCATTACGCATTTCTCTTTTTTTTTTAACACTACAAATAATAATACTACAGCATAAGAAATTTTAGATCAAATTACAATATAAAGTACCGGGACTTTGGATGCAATCTCCCGTAACATATTAAACCGTAATTCTTTCAGTAATATTTATTTAATTAGAGTGATTAATTAATTTTACGGTAATTATTACTGTAAAGATCATGATTTATCAGATTTTTTCGTCCTATATCATGTTCCGGTAAAAATAGATTATGCGGTAAAAAGCACCGGCACCCTGAGTGCCAGTTTTTTTTTACCGTGATTTAATCCGGAATTTTTTACAGTGTAGATAATTTTTTAAAAATATAAAAGTTATTACAGTAGTCAAATGATGGGTTGAAATGCAGCATCCATTTACTTAAATGTACGTTTTGAAATATGATTCCCCATCGATTTACGTCTTAAAAACAAGTCAATGTAAAATACTTTAGAAAAATTTTAAAAAAAGACAAAAATCGTAATTTTTCCGTATTTTTATAAGAATGAAAATATTTTTCCGCAAAATAAATGTATAAAATAGTTTATAAAAAAAAATCAAATCACATCAACCTAAATTGTATATTTCGCAATATAAGTGACGTGCTTCAAATTTATTAATAGATTTGGTTTTCTTTTTTTAAATCAATTTTACTTATAACTTACATAAAACGCATAAAAAATAATACACTATGTATAAAATTGTATTTCTATGTAAAATATTCTTTCCTCAAACAAAAAAATTTATATTCTTGACGTATGTTCTTATCTTTTTCTTGAAAATGTCAAAGTATTTTATGGAGAATAATGCTTGCCTGTCGCAACAATTTTTTGTAGTTCGAATAAATTTTGCTCTCAATACTAGTTTAAATTTCTATTTCATTTTTTTGTAAAAATATACGATACGGCTATAGAAAAGTTCATATTATATTGTTGGATAAGCTTTACTAATACTCTATTAAGAAAATTTTAATATATTGTATAATATTTTGCTACTATTGTGTTAAAATGTTATTAATCCTATTGGGGTGTTAATCTAACTCCCAAAATTCAGGTATTTAAATTAAAAAAATAAATTAATATTGGTTAAAAGTAGAACTGACGAACTAAAAATAAGTCTTAAAAAACCGCAACCATCCGTTAGTATGAAAATCATGAAAGGCAAAAAGGTAATTGTTATAAATTTACTTAGAGTACAGGTTTAAATAATTATATATCAATTTTGGTAAGTTATATTATGTCGATGAAAAATTTCATGTTGAACTGCAATATACATATTTTTAATATTATGTTATGACTATTTTTATATCTGGAATCTATTAAGTTATTCATGTTGAATTTCAGTTACAAAAAGAAAAAAGGATTCAAATAATTAAATTAAAATAGATGAATCAAAAAAGTTTTAAAATACCAAAAGTGTTCTCTTTAACGGAAGTCATTATATAACAGTTCATTATACTTTCCCATATTAAGTAAAAAAAACAGCAGCTAAAAGTTTTGTTTCAGATAAGAACTAAGTTTAAGAAAATATTCTTGGAAATTAACTTGAAATTCCAGTAGCTGTAATAAAATAATAATAATAATAATAAAAAGAAAATGAGAAAAATACTGAGAGAAGAGCATGAAATGAGGGTCAAATGTCAACGGGGAAGTATTTAAAATACAGAAATCTTTACAAGGGCGTTTCTTTTACTTTTATTTAATTTTTTTATGCAAAGCTGCAGATCTTCAAGCCATAAAGATATTATTTTTGCTCTTAAAACTTACAACAATAAAACATGAGTTTTAAAACATTGTAGAGTAAACGTAGTTGATTTATTTATGGTATTCTAGATGGCTTAATGTTTACATAGTTTTGACAGTTAAACTTTTGTTTTTACACATTTCTAGACTAAACGTTTTTTTTTCCCAGAAAATATATAACTTTTTTTTTAAATTAAAATTACAAAAATATATCTTACCTTTCAGAAATATGACCCTCTATTTTAACTCTGAAAAGTGATACTTTTCAAATCCTTTAGTTTTAAAATATTTACAAATTATGAGCATTTCAAAGATATAAATCTTTTTTCACCATAATTTTCTATTTTTTTTTCTTATTTTTTATTAAGTCCATTTATGGTTTAGCGTTTCTATTTCTGCAATAAAGAATAATTGGTATTCTTTTGTCGAATGAGTGAAATCTTCAGACACTTAAGATAACTGATTATTACTTTTATTTTCTTTTGTACGTAATTGGAGAATTAAGTAAAAGTGAGTTGTCTGAATTGAATTCTTTTTCGTTTCAAAATTCTTAAGTGGTATCTTTTTATTCAATGAATAGTGGTCTTCAAAAAATTTATGGCAACTTTCTAAAAGGAATCTAATATTGTCATTATAACTATCTCTATTCTCATTAAGAAGATTACGAAATAAGAATATTCACTCCGAGGAATCTTTATGAATAATTAGAATATTTTAGAGAAGTAATAAAGAAAGATTAATTATTTTAATTTATTGGGCGTACATATATAATATTTTATTAATTATTTGTTTAATAAAACTTAATTTAAAATATAGGAGTATTTTGATTTTTCTTAGCCTATTATTAATTAAAATTTTTTACTGAATTCAATTTCTAAGAATATAAATCATTTATGATTAATATTAGGGTCATCTTATTGGAAGAAATAATAACTTTTTCATGAATATCAGATTTTGCCTTAAAATATTATTGTTTAAAAGAGTTTTATTGAATAAAAATACATTTCTTTTCGCTGAATAGGTTGCAAAAATAGTAAAAAATAAATTGGTGGGTATAAACCTTTGACAATATCTTGTCTAAGCTTAAAGAGCTACATATTTCAATTGCACTTACTTTGCATATGTGATTTAAAAATCAAAGACATTTTGTGTTATTTTAAATTGTCCTTACTATATAAAAATTGAGTCTTAGATGGATCATAAATCTTTACACCTTACTATATAACCCGTAAAAACCATTGAATTTAAAGTGTGATTGTTATTTTTTTGTGGGTACATTAAGTAATTTAATTTTTTTATTCTAATATTCTAATCATAAATCATAAAGATTACGTAACGATCATAAAAGATCACTCAAAAAGCTAAACTTTCTTCGGGATATTTTTTTTTATTTTGAGTGCAGTAACGTTTCCGTGATAGATTCATTTAGCTTGTATAAGACCTGAAATTAATTTTTATAATTAGTCTTTAGTTAGTAGCCTGTGACAGACAGAAACTAATAACTCCGCACCTACTTTTTCCTCAAACCTACTGAGCCGATGACCAATATCGATAGGTCCAATTTATTTAATTCAATTTTCCCTTTTTTATTTGAATTAAATTATACTCTTTAAAAAAATTATTTAAAATAATCTACTGCTATAAAAAGTTAATTCAATTATAAAAATAATATAAATATGTGGCAAAGCAAAATTTAGTTAAGCATAATGACTTGACTTCACCAAACTAGAAAATTCAATGACCGATATAAAAAAAAATTTAAAAAAAAAATCGATTGGAACCGGTTGTTAATTTAATTTATGTCGTCTCATTTCACTACTGACTCTCGTCATGGCGAGTAGTTATTTTCAGATATAACCTGAATTTTCGTTTGCAATAATTAATTAGCATAATTTTAGTTGAATTTGCAAGTTAAACGTTCTTCCGGCTATAAAACTGCTCATTTTGAGTGTAATAACGTTTTTGCGTTATTTATTTTCGTTCCAATTAATTTTCAAATTAAAAAAAAAAAAAAAAAAACTCTCCAAAGTATTTATTTGAATAACATTGGCTAAATTTTGTGAAAATCAGCTACAATTTTCGAATTTGATCATGCAAACAAACTCAGAGAAAAAAAAAAGTAAATTTGTCATAGGTTAGAGTCATGAATAATGCATTATATAAAATGTTCATGCAATTTCAATGTTTGAAAATTACCAGCACTTATTTTAAAAACATCATAAATAATCAGCATTTTTCCCACAAGTAGGTCCATTTCGACCCGTGTAATGTCATTCTGAAATATCATTCTTATACAATTGATGTTACTCGGATTGTTTCAAGCATGTTATTATACGGAATCTGATTTTTTTCCCAATTCCTACGAAATATTTGCAGCATGCACGCAATAATTGCAAAAAGGATTAATGGTGGTATTTTCTTTGTTTTTGAAATTTGTCGTACAATGCACATTGCGTTTTTAAAATAGTAATTCCAGTTATTATAAAATATACTTTTTTTTAAAAAAAATTACAAACATATATTTTTTTGAAAAATTATATAAGTATCAATTTTTGTAATTCATGAAGGTATATTCCCCCCCAAAAAAATTAAATGTTAATTTTTTTTTTTACTATTTAGTGAAATTCAAGCTATTATACATATTTGAAAACCAAAATCATAACCAAGAAATTAAAATCTTAGATAAACGACCTAGCAATTAAGACGAATTGTTCAAATATTAGTATTTTTTAGATTTAAAAAATAGCGGTTATAAATATAAGAAAATATAACATTACACTTTATTATTTAAGATTTTTTTACATTTTTGTTTAAAAAAACACAACAAACGATAATTATCAGTATTGTTCTAAACTCCAGAATTATATGAAATAAAATTAAAGTAGAATAGTTTAAGAATGAACTTTTTTGTGGGTCGACACGAAAAAGTAATACATAAAATATTTGTGGTAACTTAAAAAATCAAGTTTATATAGCATCGCCTGAAATAAGGTATTATGTTCACTTTATATATAGTTTATCGTAAGAGATGATGCAATAATTTATAATAAATTTTTTAAAGAAAACAGATTCAAAGTCTGTGGTTTATTTGGATTCGTTATTGTTATTCATAAACCACCGACTTTTAATCTGCTTTCTTAAAAAAAATTATAAGATATTCTTGCAACTGGATTTTTATAAGTTACACGCAATACTTTATTTATTATTTTTTTTTCATGCTGACCCATGGAAAAAGTGTCGTTCCTTATAAAAATTCTTATTTTATTTTTTTCTCTTTCGTCTTAGTATTCATTAAATATTTAAAAACGAATTGTGTCTTATTTTATATTGCGCCCAGAGACAGGCTTTAAAAGCACAAATCTGAACAAAATAAACACTTGGTTTCAGATAGTCTTAAAGCTGCTAATTCAATTTGTTTTTAAATAAAGTAGTACAACACATTCAATAAATTATTTTAAAGCAACATCTTAAAATACCCGTCTTTGAAATTAAACCAAAACGTTTTATTTTTCCTTAAAAATTTTTGAAACAAGCAAATAGAAAATCTGATATACCTGTCAATGAAACAACTTTTAAAGAAACGAATCAAAATAATGTCACTACACTAATAGTGTTGTGAATTACTTTAAATATATAAATATATTTTATTTCTCTTTTAAAATTTTTGAAACAAGCAAATTGAAAAACTTATATTTTTCTCGATAAAATTAGTCTTAAAGTTACCAAGCAAAACAACGTCACAGTGGTCTGAATTATTCTAAATACATTTTATAGTTCCTTTAAAATTTTTGGAACAAGCAAATAGAAATCCGTATATTTTTCTCAATAAAACTACATTTAAAATTATCTCTCAAAACAACGTCACTGCACTAATGGCGTTATGAATTATTTTAAATATAAACACTGGATTAAACCAGACGTCCTTATCTATTTCGAACTGGGCCTAACATTGAATTAACCCAAAGAACGAAAATAACGCAATTACACATAAGGGAACTGAATTTCGCTCTAAAGGTAAGTGATTCATTATTATTCTCTTGGCGGAATCTGGCGACCAATTATAGCCGCTCATTGGAAAGGAAGGAATGTGCTGAGCTTCGATATTAGATGACTTCCTGAAGAAGAAAATGAATTGACTTTAAGTCTGCGTTAACTTGTTGGCGAACAAAATAAAGGTTAGCCGCAGGGTTCTGTAAGATAGTCTTACTTTTTTATTTTGTGATCGGCAGTAGTAAATTTTTTATTCGTCTTAAGTTGAACAATTATGTCAGTTGTTCATCGGGGTAAAATTTATGGCACATAGATATATACGTGCGATTTTAACTGATGTTTTTGCTGAACAAAGCTGCTTTGAAAACTGATTTCAACTTAGATCTGTATCAACATGATTTAAATATAGGTTAAAATTGATGATAGAAAGCAGTGATAAAAAAAAGTCAGGAAATGGAGATGTAAAAGAATTTAGATCTGGGCAAAACGGCTGACTTTCTTTTTTATAATGGTTCAGGTTTTTCATTGAGCAAAGATACATCCAACTAAGGGAAAGTAGATATTGTGATAGTGAATGCAATATTTTCAAATTTAACTACAGACCCATTGTGTTTAACTTGTAACCAATCATAATGCATTATTACAAAAATGGGACTGTACTGGTAATTTAATGGTATCTTGAGTAGCAAACTATTTTTCGTCGTAAGTTGTAAAATTATGTCAGCCATTCAAGGGGATAAAATTTATGACACATATGCATTATTTTTATCTGCAAATAGAGACCTATTATATATAACTGATAACCAGTCACAGAACATTATTATAAAGATTGGAATGTATTGAAGTTTGGTAATTTAATAATATATTGAGGGTTTCAAACTTAAATTCAATAGCCCGGCGATTGACAGTGTTTTATGCGACCAGAGCAAACAGGCTCCCGTAACAAATATATAATCGACAAATTATCTGGTCATCTAAAACATATCGTCGTATCATATAATTCTAAATTAGTTAATAAAGTTTCTAAATTAGTTTCATTTAATAAAATTAACTAAATTTTATTAAAATTTAACGTAACATTTTAATTTTACTTTAATTTTGGATTGGACGATCTACATTAATGATTCATATTAGATTATTGGTATCGATCTATATTGGATACCAATAATCTAATCTGTATAGTCTTGTAGTTTTGAGACCAATCCAAACACTATTTGATCAAGCATTCGGACAAGATACATCCTTCGCGGAGGATGCTTTTTTTTAGTAAAATCAACCAACACTTGTACCATACGGAAAGAAAAAACACAAAAACCTCTTCATGGTTAGTCCGTCAGCAAGGACTCTAACTCGTCATCCGTGTGCCATTAAGGATGTTTTACATTAGCACTTGATCGGTGTGAGCCATGAGAATCATAAAAAAATTATCGAGATTCAAGCTTGAAGTGAATAATTTTCATGTGCCTCTCTGCCACCTTTATTTTAAAGCGATATTATCAGTTATTTGTAACAAAATAATTCCTTGAAAGAAGAATTTTAAACGTATGCAGCACTGTTTGAACAACAGCTTATTTGCATTGCCAGATACTACTCCGGAAATGTCTGTACACGATGTGTTGATAAAATACCATTCAAATCATAGCTATGTGACAATATGTAAACTACAACTTTCTTACATTGTCAGATGGTATACCGCTGCTGTATACACAAACAGTGTCTCTTGCCTCGACTTTCAAAGTTTTTAAAGTGCATTATGTTACTTAAACACATTACTTGGATAATTCGATACTTTCCCGGACTTAATTTAAAATGGTTTTTAGTATTAGAGAAATTAAAGAAATTTTTTTTGGTACTTTAAATATAAGCTGAAGAAACTCTGAAAATTTGTATTCTGATGCAATATCCTTTTTACCACCATAAAAACTTACCATTGAATATGTTTAAAATTATAAAACATAAAAATCCACAACCTTTAACAATAACGTTCTTTAAACACACTTTCTTTCACAAGATAAGTTTGATTTGGTTTAAACTATAAGTAATCGAATAAATATAATTTCAGTTGAAGAAGTTTTTTTACATGGAATTAGATGTAGTTTTCAATAAAAGAATAATAAACCTTGACATTTAAAGCTTTATTTGTGGTTTAAGAACCAGTTAAAAAACAAAACATTCATAATTTAAATGCAATATGAATGCTCTAAAATTCTAAATAAATCAGAAAGTTTTTTCGCCCCATAAAATTCTCTTCTGGGGAAATCATGATATCAACGATCACACAGACATTTAGTTTTTTTTTTTTTTTTTTTTTTTTTTTTTTTTTTTTTTTTAGATTCCATTCAAACTAATTGATTTTAATCTTAATTAAACAAAACAAAAGAAGTCTTGTAGAAAATAAAGGTATCCACTAAATTCAATGAAATATTCTGCTGTATATTTTTCAAAACTTCTATTTATTTTAATATTTACGAATTTCGTCTTCAAGCAAAATAAGTTAATAGAATATTATACTAAAAAATTGTACCATTATTTATGCCATAAAACATACAATGTATGCGCGAGACTTAATGTCTTATTAAAATCAATTAATTCACAGATGGCGCCACTGGAAAACAAGAACAATCGTACCCCCTCTGCCTAAATAGGCATACGTCAACAACAACAACAAATCAATCAATAAAAGGCTTGTCTGCCTTACCTCCAGTTATTTGCATATAATTTTTATAAAAATATTTCATGCAAAAATATTTTTTACGTTAGCATTAATTAATCTTTTGAATAAATATATTACTTTATTCGGAAATTATTAATGCAATGATGCTACCGTGGCTGAAGATTCATTGACAAGTATTTAATGATGTTTGAATGTATGACAGACAATGTTTTAATTTAAATCAGAAATTATAAATAATTTCTGAGAAAAAGAAATAGGTATTTTCTGTATTATCTATGCGTTTTCATCTTTTTCCTGAGAATTAAGTTGGTGCAAAATAGCTCTCGTAGTTGAACGTTTATGACGCGTATAAATGAACTGAAAATTTTAAGATGATTATTTATATTAAAAACGTATCGGTACTATCATTATTTGAAAACAACTTTTCTTTTTAATAATATTGTTGATATCAATACTTTCATTCGATATTAACGTATGCTACCAATATTTTTGTTTAAAAGTTTTAATAAAAATGCATTTTTCTTGTAGTAGAACAATATATAAGTTAAAATATATTTCAGTGAGCTATATTTTATTTAACTTCATCACTTTTGTAAGAGTTACACTGAGTTATGCGCTGAGAAAGAATGACCAGAATGTGGTATAATTTACAGTGTTTCTATATCTATGGGAATACCAAAAAGCTCGGTTATTTTTTACATTATCACTCAGGTAATATGGTAGAAAATTAGAATAAATTCGTATTTCGAAACTCTATTTCTCGTTAACTGTTCCAACTTTTTTTCTCAAATTTTGTATTTTGCCGTATGAAATTAAATGATTCAAAAAATTGAGTCCCTTGCAATTCAAAATTTCTTCGACTCTTATTAAATTAAATAACAAAACTAATAAATGTTTATTTAAGTCATTTTTTTAAATGAATAATATTTTTTTTTATTTGTGTGCAGAAATTGCTCAGCTAGCTAAAAAAGTTATTGTGGTTTGGCGAAATACGCAAAAAGTATAATTAATGTTAAGGCGACAAACATTTGACCGGTTCTCCTGACCAAACTATTGGGACTATATTTCCCAGATTGTGGCTATTCCCTATAATTTGAGTATCAGAAATTAATATTTGTCGAAAATCATAGAATTTTCGTTTTTGTGTTCGATTTCGAAACAGCGTCTACGCTAATTTATTTGCATGTATGAAGTCACCCTCTCAAACCACTATTATGGAGTCTTTGAACTTGAAAAACTTATCATTAAAATCAAAAGTTTTTCTAGGTGGTCTGTTTATTTTTTTATTCACTGCACACCATATATATTAAAGATGAAGAATGAAATAATTTCATTTTGATAGTTTATTATAATATTTATAATACTATTGGTATTGAATATTTTTATTTGTAAGCTTAAAACTGCTAAATATAGATTTATGCTACATTATTAGCTACTTAAAACCTTAGTTTTGTTTTAATCTAAGTTTGAATAAAAACTCATATAGTATCAAACGCAGTAACTGTTAATCTGCTTTCTCATTTGTCCTTGCGGTCAAAATTATGATTAACTTGTTTCTGCCTTACTAGGTGCGTATAGTACTTTGTTGACAGTTGTTTTCTTTAATGCAAACTAGACAAATCATCATTAATCATTTTTAATGGGAAATTTCTGCATAATGATTTGATATAAATAGAGAATTCATTGCAATTAAAAAAATATGTGAGAAAAAACATGGTCTCGGCTCGCGTCATTAATAATACACCTTTCATTGCTTCAAATAATAAATAAAATTCCAACCAATCCTAAGTTATAAATAACTTTCTGGCACGTATGCAGAAGAAATTATGATTATATATTTATTTAATTAATGAACTTTTAATCGTCACGATTTTCACAGATACAGACAGATTGCTATAATCATTCTAAAAACGTATCTCATAAATGTTTGATTGATTTTTAATATTACATAAAGTTTCGAAGTTAATAAAGTTACTTCAAAAGATTATATTAAAATATTACTTCGACCGAAAATCACATATTTCACGGTTTTTAAATCTTATTAAAGTTACGTTTTTAACAATTAAAAATGCTTTCTTCTTTTTGCATTAGAAGTATTTTTTGGATTCCAAAACTTCACAAGCAAATATTTTTTCTTTAAAATTCACTCTATATCCCCTCCGATATACTTGAAAATTTCGTCGAAATTAATATAAGGTTAATCAGATGAAGTATATTTTTTTATCTCAGCTTAAAATATTTTCTGCATTAATTAATTATCAAATTTATGGTTAGAATCTCGAGCCAATAAAATATTTCGTGATGAATCTTAAGACCCTACATGATGGAGAGGATGATATAATTTCTTGAGGATTCCAAAATTTTGGTAAACAAATATTTTTTCTTTCGAATTCACTCTATATATCTTCAGATAGGTTTGAAAAATTCGACAAAATCCATCAAAAATATAAGGCTATTTAGAAATATATTTTTGTATCTGACTTTCACAGCTTAAAATAATTTGTACACTAATTAATTAACAAATTTAAGGTTAAGATCTCGAGCAATTAAGGAAATACGTGATGGGGAGTTCTTATTGTTTTTAGTATTCCAAAACTTCTCAAGCAAATATTTTTTTCTTTCAATTTCACTCTATATCAGAGGGGATATATTTTATTTTATATTTTATAACCGTCGTTGAACAGCCGACCCAATTTCATGGGTTTACGACTACTAATGTTCAACTCCGTAGCCTTGTAATTTTGAACCAATCCAGAAGACAAGGAAACTCCTGGATCAGTACCCCCTGAGGTATTAATTTGTTATGGGAACATGGAGGACTTTGAGACTCGACAGATTTAACGTGCATAAGTCACCATTTACTACACCGGGAGTCTGCGGCCGGCGAGGATCGAACCCACGACCTCTTGGACATGGGCCCAGCGCCCTACCGACCAGGCTATCCCGGCCTGAGAAGGGATTTAGAGTGATCTTAAGATCCCACATCAGTGTTTCCGAAAGTGTGACGTAAAAATTATTTTAAGCTGTTCTTATGCAAAATATCTTGCAGCAAACGAAAATTTCAAAAATTTTATTTAGAAACAAAGCTAGCCATAAAAATGTAAGATTACAAATTTTTCTATTGGCTATTTTTAGCAGAGTTAACAGTTAATAATTAGTGGTGTCATCAGTCAGTTGTGAATTTTAACTTTTGTTCAATTCTTTATAGTAAAAAATACATTCATTTTTTTATTAGCGTTATGAAACACAGCGTACACAGCGTTCGTACACAGTGTTACGAAAAATTTAGAAAGGGTACACAAAAGTCATAAGTTTGGGAAACACTGTCCTACATGAGAAGTTGATCATCAAATCAAAACTTATTCAGGATGCTAGATTTTTTTAAATTTTGTGCACAGAAAACTTATAAAAAGTATTGTCAAAAACTACCAGAATATGATAAAATTTACCACAAGTCAACCAGTATGAAAACAATAATAAGCACTGTAATTTTTACTGAGGTGTTATAGGGTTGAATTTTTGTAAAATTAACAATGAAATGTGGCTTTATTACCAAGCTATTTGTTATTTGGTAATAAATATGGACAAATTCAGTAATTTTAACCATAGTGTTGATAATTTTAATATAGTATAATTTGATATGGCGCAAAAATGTTCAGTTTGATAACTCTATTTGATTTAGTAAAAATAATTTTATCGTTGGTCAGCTTTTTTTTAAAACAAACTAACATCTACCAACGTTTAAAACCATAAACAAATGTGAATTTTAATATAGGCCTGGAATAGGCTAAACGAAATCAGTTGTCTTAATTGCTACTCATCCGGGCTGTTCGAACATCCTAAAATATAATCGTAGAGGTAACGGGCTTGAGTCCCACCCCAACCACGGATGTATCAATTTAATGTTACAAATAAATATGCAGGCTTGTATGCTCATTATAAAATTCATCCGATATACTCTCGTCAAGTCATAATACGGATATCACAAGGTACTAAAAATCATCACAAACATAAATCCAGAGATAAAGTGGGTTTCGAGAACGTGCTACCTCAACGCTGCGATAGATGCATCTTTGTAGTATCTTTTCCTAACTTGTTTTATCTGTGCTTGTTCCATTTAATAAAATGCATGGATATCAAAATGTTGAAATTACTAAATAGATGGTAAAATGAATGCAATTTCAAAAAAATAAAAAAATAAAAAAAAAAATTGGCAATTTTATTATACCTTATAACATGGCATAAAAATCATTTATTCGCTGGAATTTTCTTTTCAGCTTCGTAATTTTATTAAATGTATTCAGGTTAAAACTATTATTTTAAAAACCGTAATTTCCGGTAAATAGTTACCTTGCAAATGAAAAACTTACCAAATGAATGGTTTAAATATCAAAAAAATAACCATTTTATTATTAGTATTGGTTTTGCTTTTTTTTACTGGAAATCTCATTACCATGCAATTACGCTAATTGTTACGGAATTTTTACAGTGTACATTGCATAGTAGCGTGCATGAATAGTATTTACATTTGAAAAAAATTAATATTATTTTGGGAAAATCTTTTTCTAACTCGTGAATACAACAATTTATTTTCTCAATTTTAGTTTTATTTACACAAAAATTAAATTACATGTGCATTTCAGAAAAGTCGATACAGAGTTGAGCCTGCTGGAGGTTTTCGTTTAAGTAAATTAAACGTTAGGGACATTTTTAATACAGAATTCTTTTAATCTTCTAAGAATTTTTTAGATAAATAAATTCTATAAAATCTTCACTTATAGTTGCTAAATGAAACAAGTCATTTAAGTATTACAGTATTTACCATATCTTACGTTTTCTAGATATCTTTATAGCATACACTACATACATTTAATTTCAAATTTATTTTAACTGCTTAAAATTAAGTTTTAAAGATATAGAAAAATGTAAAAAAAAATTTTTTTTGAATTTATTTACCACATGTTTCATAAATATACAAACATTAGGCACTTTTTTTTAATAAAAATTAGGTGACAAAAATTTTTAAAAAAGTATAAAAAAAAATATTAAAAAAACTTAAAAAAAGTATATAAGTTTCCTTTAAATAAGGTATGAATCATGTCAGGGTCACGTGATGTAATAACACGCATTTTCTGATGTTGCGAGCTAAAAGCTTGATATTATAGATATGATTTTTTCTATTGTTTTTGGTTTTTGAACGATGGATGAAAAAGAATAAAAAAAAGGGTGAATTAGTTTTGTAGAATTTTGCGTTATTTCTTTTGTAAAAGGTTACGACTGACAAATGCGCGGGAAGATCCCAATGGATTTCGAAATAAAAGATTGGTAGTTGTTTGTTCTATGAATTTCAAGTTGTTTGATGGAAGATAGTGAGTTATTTAGATTGTCTTGAAATTGGTTTAGGAAGTGGCATTTTTTTTTGTAAGAAGGTGCAGTTTAGAAAGTAGTAGGTGAAAAATGGCATTTTTAGGAAGAGCTTTAAAAGTAGATTTGAAGTGTTTGGCGGAAGAGTTAGGAGAAACGGCAACGGAAGACATGAGAGTTACCGAATTAAAGAAGATTATATTGGCAAGTACGGAGTACGAAGAGGAGTTTGTGAAGGAATTATTAAAAAGAATAGTTAGTGGAAGAGAAGAAATAAAGCGCCAACAAAAAGAAGATGAAATTAGGCGACAAGAATATGAAATTAAGCAACAGGAAAGGGAAGACGAATTAAAGCGGCGAGAACAGGAAAGGGAAGATGAATTAAAGAGGCGAGAACAGGAAAGGGAAGGTGAATTAAAGCGGCGAGAACAGGAAAGGGAAGATGAATTAAGGCGGCAAGAAAAGGAATATGAATTGGAGAGGTTGAAGATAGAAGCTTCATTGGTACATACTGGTACTATAGGAGAGACGAGCAGCGCTCGAAATGAAGAAACAAGAGAACATGTACCTGGTGGATTGCAAAAATTAATGCGTACTTTTGATCCAAAAGAAGGTGATATAAGTTTTTATCTAATATTGTTTGAAAGACAAGCACGAAGAGTCCATATAAAAGAAGAAGATTGGGTAACGCATCTTGTTGGATTATTGCCTCTAGAAATGGCGAATTTAATTGCAAGGGAGCCTGAAGAAAAAGCAAACGATTATAAACATGTAAAATGTATGTTATTGAAAAGGTTTAAATTGAGCCCAGAAGCATTTAAAATAAAGTTTAAGAGACATTGTAAAGCGGCTGAGAGCACTTGGCGAGATTTTGGATTTGAATTGGCGAACTATTTTAACGAATGGGTTTCGGGACTAAAAATTAATGATTTCGACAGCCTGAAACAACTTGTCATTGTCGAACAGATAAAAGAACGAGTACCTGGAGACATACAAAATCATTTTATTGATGAGTGGAGTAGAATTTGCTCAGTTGACACACTTGCTGAGAAGCTAGATGAGTACGAGAATGCAAGGAAATATAACCAAACTACTAAATTCATTGCTTCTCAACCATATAGGAACTTATACCGGGAAAAACCAAACATGGTTAGTAGAAGATATCATACATTTGGTGAAGGATATAAACATGAGCATAACAACCATGGCAGAATTGATAAGCGGAGTTCTTCCCAAAATCCAGTCACATGTTTTAATTGTGGACGAGTAGGACACTTGGCACGATTTTGTCGAGATAATAAAGAGAGGAGAAGAAACATTGAAGGCAAAGTGGCCGAGGTTCAAGTATCGGAAGGGCAAGTATCCGAAGTTAAGGTACTCAGAAATGGAAATATCGAAAGCAAAGTAGTCACTGCAAGATTTAACGGTGAAGTCATGATAGCAAACAAAAAATGTAAAGGCGTTCAACCAAAAATAGCTGCCCTTAAGAAAGTTAGAATTTCATATAATGGAAATGAATACGAAGCTGTAGTAGATTCTGGTGCACAAATAAGTGTATTTAAAAACGATATAGTGGGTAAGGAAGTGGATTACAAAGGACATATAATACTACAACCTGCGTTTGGCGAAAGTCTAAAAGCTGAATTAAAAGAAGTGGAAATCGCTTTGGTAACGGAAGGATATATTACGCCTATAATTAAAACGATGATAGCAGCCGTCAATGGGTTAAATGCTGACATTTTGTTGGATGCTGAAACGTATGAGGCATTATTAGAACAAAAAAGAGTATACAATCCCAGTTTTACTGCTGCTATGAAGCTAAGATCAGATTCCCGAAAGGAGCAGTTATATATGAGTGCAAGTGACGGAGAAGAGCAGCAGGAGCCAACAGTAGGTGAATGCGGTGATAAAAAGAATGGAAATGAAACCGAACGATTCAAGATACAACAACAAAGTTGCGATACTCTCCAAGAAGCATGGAAATTGGGGAAGCAAAATAAAGGAGGGTATGTGATACAAAATAATATACTATGCCATGAAGAGCTGTTGGACGGGAATAGAATACAACAATTAGTAATTCCCGAAATTAGAAAAGGTAAAATACTAGAAATTGCCCATGAGTCAGTATTCGGAGCACATCTAGGAGCTCGTAAAACAATTCAAAGAATTAAATTTTCCTTTTATTGGCCAGGGATGGTCAAGGAAATTAAAGCTTATTGTAGCTCATGTCATGGGTGCCAAGGTAGAAGAGTTGTTCGTTCAGTAGACAAAATTCCGATAACACCTGTGTCACGTCCTGAACTTCCATTCCAAGTGGTGAACGTAGATCTAATTGGTCCTCTAGATCCAGTATCAGCACAAGGACATAAATATATCCTTTGTTTGATGGACCAACATTCAAGATGGCCTGAAGCAGTCCCGCTCAAATCGTTAACGGCAAGGAATACATGCGAAGCACTGCTCGAAATATTCTGTAGGACAGGAATTCCAGAAGTAATCGTGGTGGATAATGCGACAAATTTTACGGCAAGTTTAACGCAAGAGTTTTTGAAGGTTTTAGGAGCTTGTCCGCGATTTTCAACGCCATACCATCCGGAAGGGAACGGATTGATTGAAAGATGGAACCAAACCTTCAAAAATATGCTACATCACATTATTAGAGAAGTAGGAAGAAATTGGCATCGACATATACCATTTGTACTATGGGCTTATCGAGAAGTTCCAAATGCAACTACAGGAGTACCACCTTTTCTGCTAATGTACGGGAGAGAACCGAAAGGCCCGTTATCTATATTGAAGTCAATTTGGGCCGGAGATATGTTTTTACCTTTGAATATGAAAGGATCAGCGGAGGAATATTTAAAAGAGTTAAAAGGAAAATTAGAAATAGCAACCGAAAAGGCAAGGTTAACAAGTGATGTGCAACAAAGTAACTATGCCAAATATTACAATAGAAGGAAAAAATACCGGGAATTTGCGCCAGGAGATCAAGTACTTGTGCTAATGCATGATTCATCCAATTCATTATATGCCAGATGGATAGGTCCAGTAAAGGTAATTAGAAGAGTGAAACCGAATTCGTATTATTTGCAAATGCCTGAAGGAAATTTAAGATTATTGCATGTTAACAAAATGAGAGAATACAAAGCGAGAATTCAAACAGTTGGAGTTGTCTATGATATTGATGATGAATTTGGTGAAATATACGAAACACCAACTCTTCCTACAGATGTGGAAAGCTATGAAGCATTGAAAGGATTAAATTTGGATTACTTACCCAAAATGCAACAAAATCAATTGAAAGATCTTTTACATAGACGCAAAACGTTGTTTTCGGGGAAGATAAGGATAGCTAAAGTTGGGAAACATGCGATAAAGCTGAAAGCTGAAGAGGATACGATGAAACCAAAAACGTATAAGATACCAGAAAACTTAAAGGGGAAAGTGGATGCACAGATCAATGAATTGCTAGCGTTAGGACTGATTGAACCGGTGGTAAGTGAGATAGCACACCCGGTAGTATGTGTTCATAAGAAAGACGGAACAATCAGGTTATGCATTGATTTCAGAAGTTTGAATGCTCTTACCGTTCCGGATGCATATCCAATGCAAAATATGATGGAGTTGAATTTCTTAGTAGGAAAGAAGAAATTCATTACTGTGCTAGATATGTTGAAGGGATATTGGGCTATACCGATGGAGAACGGCAGCAAACACCTCACAGCATTCCGAACTCACCGAGGCCAGTACCAATGGAATGTATTACCCTTTGGATTAAGAAATGCTGCTGCAACCTACCAAAGAGCTATGTCTAAAGTGGTTCAGTCCATGTCTGATTTCACTTGTGCTTATATCGATGATTTAGCAGTATTTTCTGATACGTGGGAGGAACATTTGATTCATCTTGAAGAAGTTTTTAAGAGATTGGAATATTTTAATTTCTCCGTGAACTTGAGAAAGTGCGAATTTGCTAGACAAAAGGTTAAATACTTAGGACATATTATTGGTTCAGGTAAACATGCTCCTGACAAAGAACGAATAAGAGTAATACAGAAATTAGAGGCACCCAAAACCAAAAAACAACTGAGAAGTGCTTTGGGATTATGCAACTTTTACAGGCAGTATATTCCAAACTTCGCAAAGATTGCTCTTCCACTAACAGAGCTTACTAAAAAGAAAGTTCCTAATGAGATTCCTTGGAGCGAAGAAGCTAAGAAGGCATTCAAGGAATTGAAGACGTCGCTATGTAAGATCGCAGAGTTACAAGTCCCAGACATAGAGAAACCATACTACTTGCATACGGATGCATCTCAAAATGCGGTCGGATGTTGTTTAGGTCAGTTAGATGAAGAAGGAAATATTCGTCCCATAGCTTTCGGTAGCCAGAAGCTGAATTCAACTCAACAGAAATGGTCTACAATTGAAAGGGAAGCTTATGCTATTATTTGGGCTTTGCAGAGATTTGAAACCTTACTCTGTGGTGCTAAGATTATTTTATTAACTGATCATAATCCCCTAGTATTTCTGACGAGTGCGACACCCCAAAGCCCGAGGTTGCAGAGATGGGCGTTAGCCATTCAACGCCATGATATTGAGGCAAGTCACATCAAAGGATCGAAACTTAGTAATGCAGATGCATTGTCCAGACTGTAAATATAAACTAAAATAAGACTCTGAACATTTTTTCCTATTATTATTATTAGGTGATTAAAGTAAATACCTAGTGTTAAGTTAAACCTAAGATTCAGTGAATATTTGGGTGAATGTGAAACATAGTTTGTTTATGTGTAAAGTGTGACCCTTAAATTATTTGCCATATTCGATCTTTGGATCTAATATGACTCTGGGGGGAAGGTGTCAGGGTCACGTGATGTAATAACACGCATTTTCTGATGTTGCGAGCTAAAAGCTTGATATTATAGATATGATCATTTTCTATTGTTTTTGGTTTTTGAACGATGGATGAAAAAGAATAATAAAAAAAAAAAGGGTGAATTAGTTTTGTAGAATTTTGCGTTATTTCTTTTGTAAAAGGTTACGACTGACAAATCATACATCAAGTAAATCATTATAGCACAATTAAGATAAACTCGTGCATCATTCATCTTGTTAAAGATAAGTTTTCACCTTTTAAAAAGCCCAATTTGCCAGCTTTGGTGAAGGTAAAAAAGTCGATTAAATGTCAAAATAAGTAATAATTTTTTTCTTTGTGTTATTTAATCTAGACTATTTTTTAATTCTAAAACTTTTGTTTTATAAAAATGATGTACACTTATTTCAAAAACAGCTTTTCGTCAGGGGGCACACTGTCTGCTTACACACAGGAGCTTTTCTGTAGTCAGTAACAGACTAACAGACAGTGTGTCCCCTGTTTCTCCATACAATATCTTTAGAATTTAGAACTCTCAGAGTTTTACCCCGATAAAACCTGATCGAGGTTTAGTTCTTTGACGAGATAGACTACTTTGTGTTTTATTCTACTACTAGTGTACTTTGTGTGTGATCGGCGTTCTCAAGAATCTATAACAAACTTAATAGAAAAATTTCTATACGAATATTTTAAAACTGCTTTATCTTTTAAAATTAATAATTTTAGAACAGAGATTCCTCACAGGTAATCTCTAACAGAAATATTTTTTTAAAAAAATGTAAAGAGTTTAGTCTTCAAATGCTCTTTTAGAAATTTTGCTACCAGTATTTTTAGGAAGCTGGTCACCTTAGTATTAATGAAACACATGAAACTGGCTAATTTGACAGTATTTTTTATTAGCAACAGCTATAAACTTCGCTTTACTATTTATAATCAGGAATAACTATCTTTTTATGGTAGTTTTCATTTTTTTAATCGAGCTGTTGTTTTAAACTGTAAAAGGGGGTAAATAAAATTACTTTAGCGGATCTCTAGTTGCCAGCTAGACCAACATCTCCTAGAAAAAAGCAGCCCTCAGCACGGGTTACCATAAATAAGACAGTCGATCCTTTAGTAGTCCAAACGTAGCAACATATTTCGTATTTTCCATCACTGCGCAACTTAGTACACTGAGCGTAGTGACATCTTTCTTATTTTTCATCTGCTGCGCAGTTTAACTTCAGTCATCGGACTACTTATATTGATCCGTGCTGAGGCCTTCCTTCTTCTAGGAGGTGTTAGACACGAGTGTATGACCCTTATTATAATCCGCAACGATTGTTGCACTTCTAGTTATCAATGGCAATAGCTGTCAGTCTCTAGACTATTTTATTGTTTATGGAACTTTTGTTTTGAGCTTAGCGAGATGGTTTAATGTATTATAAAAATTGTGGTATACTGTCTCTTCAATTTTAATGTTGAACTATCCAAAAAAATAAATTTCTTTTTAAGTTAATACTAAATCAGCTTTCAACTTATATTAACACTAAATCAAACTTTCAAGCTATATAACTCATATAACTGGAAACTTTTGCACCAAACCAACGCACATTCACACAACTTTCGCTTCCGGAAAAATCAGTCTTGGCGCACTATTGTCATCGTCTACAGATTGTTTACATTTGAAGATAAAGTCTATAAATTGTTAGAGAGAGCTTGTAGTTTTCTTCAATTCTTCTACACATTTAATAAACTTAAAGTTCACCCTTAAAATATGTATGTTTTTATTTAATAAAGATATATACGTTTTAGTTTTTAAGTCTCTGTTAACTGTATTAAATAATTTTATAATGTACGATTTCTATCCGCTTCTTTTCTGTAAAACCTTGTTCAAAATTCGTCTTAATATTCTCTGCATATTGCACGTATGCCACAAAGCATTATCAAACTAATTTTATTTCTATGTATCCTAAATTAATGATTCTTACTTTTTGTTGTAACTTAAAATAACATCACTAACTCTTATGTGTATCTTATCCTTCTGTAATTATAAATATTAAGAAAATAAAAAATGGTAGTAGTTGCTTTATCACAGAATAGTGGAAAGAACATTCTCGTTGTTTTACTATACCAAGCACTGCTCTTGGTACTGCACCACTTAGATATTACTTCGAAATAGTTATCACCATTTTTGGTGTTAAGATACACTAAAATTTTCTACCATGTCGGGGCACTAAAATATCATTGTTTGGTCACTAGTAGCCTGCGAGAAAGGAGTTAAAAACTTCCATTAACATCAGTCAAGTATTTTGCACTTCTAATTGTCATCTGACATAACCATTATTCTACACTAATTTTTCATTTTTTTTTCGAATTACTATTTTAAACTGAATAAATTGTTTAAAGAGAGTCTAAAATATTTATGTCGTTCTCAGGTCACTAGTGGCTTGATGCGCACTAGTTGAATACCCAAATTAGAATCACCAAAGAACTTTGCACTTTTAGTTATCATCTTCAGTAATTGTCATTCTGTAGTCCTTTTTTGGTTTTTGTCGAATTATTGTTTTGTACTGAATGATACAGTTCACGAGGACAGTACAACATAGATGAGTTATTAGTAGCCTGCGGGACATGAGTTTAGGATCTCAAACAGCGTTAACCACTGTTCTGCACTGCTAATTTTATCCGAAATAATTGTAGCCTTTCTTCTAGTAATTCTAGCCTTTTTTTTCTTTTTTTTTTTTTTAATCAAACTACTGTTTCAAGGGAATAAGTTAGTTAATAGCGACTTTAAAATATCATTGGCGGATCACTGTAATGACCGGCAAAAGACATGTTTAAAATCCCCATTAACATCAGCTAAGAATTTTAACCTACTAATTATCATCTGAAATAATCCTTATTCTATGGCTTTTTTCCCCTTGAACGAAATAGTTAAGAGAAGCGGTTCGTAAATAGGGTTCTTAGAGTTAGAACTTCTTCAAAAAAAAAATTTTTTTTTTAACATTTCTTAAACCTATAATTACATTTACATCCTGTCAATAAAATATTATTAACTTTATTTCGAATGTCTTTACTACAAATTATTTCGAGTCAATTGAAAATGAAAATGAAATAGCAAATATTTTTTATTAAATATCATTTTTCCAGTAACGATGTATTGAATAAATTATTATAAATATTGGCATTTTAGAAAAAATTGCTTTAGTATTTCAAAATGCGATCTTCCCATCAAATCAATATGAAATAACTAAATTCATTAGTTAAGAAATGTGTTTCCCAATAACCATTTTCAACTTTTATATAAACCCTTTTTAGTTTTCATTTCAACGAATACAATAATTCGACTAATTTCATACATGTTCAGCTTATATATATAGGCCAAAAACAAATTCATGTCAAGAGAAGAGTGCGAATTTCACTGTCAAACATAATTTAAGTTTGCTAATGCTAAAACGATGAATAAATTTAAACTCTCTTATTAAAAATTTCAAGAATAAAACAGTCTTTATTTGATTAATAAATTCACAATTGTCTTTCAGAAGTCTTTAGTTTTTAATAATTAGTTGTCTTCCGTTGGTTTAAAATTCACAACTGCTAATAAACTTAATTATATTGTCAAGGTTCTGATACGGCCGACCAGGTGGCTGATCGGTCAGCGTGCCTGATTGCGAAGCCGATGGTTGCTGGTTCGAATCCCGCACAGGGCATGGATGTTTTTCTCAGTGTGTTGTTCTCTATTGTATGATGTGTGAATGTGGCCCACCCTATACACGGGTTTCTGTGGCTGTGTGGCGTGGGTAATGTTGCTCGCCTCCGTGGTTTAGGCTCACACGTGTCCACTGGGTAAAATGAGCAAACATTTCGCTAAATGAGCAACACTTTCTGCATATTCTAAGTTGAAAAACAAAAGTTCAGTGCCTGTCATAAAAAAAGGATTCTGCCACACAAGGGTTGATATTTTAGGGTTCCACACGAAAAAAAAAAATTGGGCACCGCTAGTTTAGAGGACAATAAAATATTAATGAATGCTTCATCGCTGGTGGAATACTCGTTCGAAACCCTAATCTTAAATCTTCCTCTAAATACATGAAGTCATATAAACTTCTATAAATTTGAAAAGAAAGCATTAATAAAAGAAAACATCTTAGATATATTTTGTGTAATCTTGAAAAGAAATAAAATTTGTATCAGTTTGTTTCCTTAAATATTGCGTGATATAAATAAATGTCTAGTGACGGCAAATGATATAAATACGAAACTAGAAATCATTCATTCTGTATGTTACGCCAGTGTACTAATGGCAGTGATACTTTCGATTTAGAGGTTATAAACTTGTTGACAAATCACATAAATGGCAAATTAAGGTAATATAAACTAAGTTGTTTTTTGTTTTTGTTTTATATCTTAATCTTTAAGAAAAAAACTAAAATAGATAATTCGAGTTTAAAAAAAAACTAAGACTAATTGTATCGTTGCTTTTCTCATCTTAGTAAGAAAAGAAGTTAATAAGAAAAAAGATCATAGGTTTTTTCTTGTCGTTGTAGCATAACGTAAAATATGATATGTAATTAATCAACGATCTTGATTTACTGCTTACAGGAGATTTTTTTGTTTAACTGAACCATTGTAGATCATTGATAGAGACAACTATGTTCACATTATGCGTCTTTTTTTATTAATCTTAAATCTTGGAAAATGATATCTTATTGCATATCAGCACTTTTCATCGTAAATTTTCGTCTTTTCTCTCACACTTGCAAGGTGATTGAGAGTTAACTTATCTTATTAAAAAACGAATAAATTTATTAGGCCTTATATTAAAATAACTAATAAATTTATTAGTTATTATGCCTCAGTAATTTCTAGGTTCCAAGTGTCAGAAAATGATTATCACTTAAGAAAAGATTTATTAAACGTACGCAAAACCGTAACAGTAATGTCAAAAAATCCTTAATTCACTTAATAATAACTTCAAATAACAAGCAGGTTTTGCATAATAATGATTGCTTAAATATCTTCAAAACCAAAGCATCATAAAAATAGTTCTGACCAATGGTATAGTGTTAAGTACTGTCTTTGTAAGTAACTATAAGTTACAAACATAAATATTGGGGTTATTATGGGGTTACAAACATAAATATTGCTATCTAGACAAATGAGGTATGTTTTCTTTTTTTTTACGCTAAATCAAATGGGATCAAAATCAAGATGCATCGGGCTAAAGCTAGTAAGGCTTACATTATATAAGAATAGTTAAGAAGCTTACACGTGAGAAATAATGTTTGATAAGTACAGTCCGTAAAAAAATATATCACCCTGAGTAACTTTCGTTCTAATGATCGGATTTTCACCAACTAAGTGTCAATCTTAATGATTCTTGGAGGTGACCTCAAACATGCTAATTAATTAGTGCTAAGTATTAATTAAGTTACGACAAACACAAAAACGTACTTTCTCGGAATAAACATATATTTTTTTTTACATATTAGGAATCCTGACCCTTGAAATAGGAGGGGCAGACAAAATTTCAAAGAAATCGGGTCGTAAATTGTGTCGCAATAAAGGTTTATGTATTTGGCGATAGTCCAGAAAACAGACAACAAAAGTCGCCGCCGCAAATG
Organism: Parasteatoda lunata; assembly: GCA_949128135.1. NCBI lineage: Eukaryota > Metazoa > Arthropoda > Arachnida > Araneae > Theridiidae > Parasteatoda > Parasteatoda lunata. The sequence goes on along the minus strand of OX421970.1, from coordinate 30,729,192 downwards.
AATATTTTAAGATAACCCAAAAGAGGAATGCTTAATTTCAAAAGAAGAATACTTAATTTTACTCAGTTGCTAAGCAACCAAGCTCTGACTGTAAAAAAAAGGAATAATGTTCTGTGATTGCTCGGAGAGGTTTAATTAATAGTTAATAGAAAATATCTCGAAGTTTCTATGCGATAGATAATTTTTAACAACATTCTGTCTAAAGAGCTAAGATTTTTTTTTCTTTTAATCTCCTTTGAAAAGAAAATTTGAATCAATTTATAAATTATTTATGATTTTCTAAGCTTTTAGAATTTAAATACATGAACTTTTCATCTGGCATTATTTAGATTTTTTATGTTGTTTTTACTATATTTATACGAGGATTTCATACTAAAATCAAACCAACGGGTTACCGAGCTCGGCTCGGAGAAAACAGGTATCGAAGCTAACTCGAAGATTTAAATTTTCAATTGTGATTTATCAAAACAATACATGCCATAAGAAAATTTGTGAAACCATTGGTGAAAAGATAACCGGTTAAAGTGCACCATTGTAAACTATCTAAACAAAGTTAGAGTTTGGAAAGGGAACTATTCTATACAAAGGTAAAGTTTGAAAAGTCATAGGAAATAAAATGTAATTGATAACAAAAAATTATACAATTAAAGAAATGGTACAAAGTGAGCAGTGTAAAGATTGAAGTGTGTTGAAGTTCAATATTTTTGACAAATTTATTTAGAAAAACCAAACATATATACATACATAAGAAACATATTATAAACCTATAACAGCATAAACATAATAAACAGTAATCATCGATTGCGAAGTCTTCCATATTGTCCAGGTAGTTTCTTGTCGGAGAGGCAGGTGCGGCTGGTGAGTTTCTCTTGTTCAGGACTTCCTTCCATACGACGTTTCGGGTGTGGGTTGGATTCTCAGGAGGCAGCAGGACCTTCAACGCACTTTGACGCTTGACTCTTGAAACCGCGACGTAGAGCATTCAGTGCACGAAGACCGTCGTGAGGAGAAGCACGCCGACGAATTCGAATGTTTGGCCTTGTGACTTGTGTATCGTAATGGCGAATGCTGGAGTAACTGGGAATTGGTGCCGTTGCATAGTTGCGCCAAGCTGTGATTTGCTGGAGTCGAGCGTGATCCTTGGAAGGTGTACTTGTCGGCCTGCGTGTTCACTGGTGATGATCTTAGCCTTGATGATGTAGTTGCAAAGTTCGGTGACAATCAATCGTGTTCCGTTGCACATTCCTTCAGAGACGTCCAAGTTTCGGAGAAGCATGATGATGGCGCTCTTCTTGAGCTTCAGATTGTGTAGAGGCAATTTGGTGATGTTGATCGAGTTCAGGAATTCAGGCGCGAATTGAATTCCCCCTTCATGTTGATCTTTTACCGAGTCGAAACTTGTGTATGTCTTCTCTTCGCCTGGAAGCATAGCGATAATCTGCTCGTTGATCTTGTCCTTATCGTCGTTCAATGGTGCAAGAATAGCGCGATTCTTCATTGCTTCGTAGTTCCCACTTCTGAGGCATGGTCCGAAGATTTCATCGATGAGGTTACCACCAGAGCGAATTTCTTCTGGGACTTCTATTTCGCCGAGTTCATTCACTTCGAGTTCCCCGTCGCCGAGCTTTAGCAGGTATTTCGCGAATTCTTCTTCTTCGGGATCAACGCGCATGTTCTTTTCGAGCGAATAAGTCTTGAAGTGTTGCCACAGATGGCTTCTCTTGATCAAAAGGTCGAGTATTTCGCTTTTGTTGGCACGTTGTTGAACTGGACAGCACTGTCGGAAGTCGCTACCAAGCACCATGACTTTGCCTCCAAACGGAATGTTGTTGCAAATCGCGCGTAGGAGTTCGTCGATGTTGTGCAAGCCGTATTTTGACATCATCGGAGCTTCGTCCATCAGACACATGTGGGCTCCTTTGAGTGCGTTCGCCTTCGGTGATCCTGGTTTGATGGATGATCTTGAGTCGGATGTAAGCGGGACTTTCAAGCCAAAGGTTCGGTGCGTTGTTTGACCACTAGGTAGAAGAATCGCTGCTATCCCGGTGTAAGCCATGCATTTCACTTTCTTAAGCCTTCCGGTAACGATGCGATACAGCGTGCTGTAGACGAATGTCCTCCTGGTCCATCTATGAAGAAGCATTTCGCAGCAGGAGTCGGGTCTTCAAGTGCTTGGATTATGGTGTCGACGATTTCACGCTGCTTTTCGTTGAGTTGCTGGTACATGCGGTCTCCGATTGCTGTTGATTCGTCGACGTCAATCATGTCGTGTTCCAAATCTTGCTCATAGTTGTCAATGTCTTCCATGCCATGTGTCTGCGCCCAGTATCGGAAGTTGCGGCCTTCGGTAGCTTCGGTGTTCAGCTTATGCGCGATGATTCGGTAGGCACGCTTTATCGCTTCTTCTACGGAACCACCAGTGCGTCTTGCTTCTGGAATGAAATCTTCCGCGAGGTCCTCTTTGAACAGTTCCCATAATCTCTTCGGGTTTTCTGGCGCACCAAGTATCAGGATTTGAGCGAAGAGTATGCGCATAACACTTGGCATTTTCGATGAAGCAGATTCGCTGAGTCCTTCTACGTACTGTTGGTCGTCGTATGTGAGGCCTCTGGCTAGATAGGCTTGCTTGTAGGTTGCGTGCTGGACACCGTCGACAATGTAGAGGTCTCTGAAGTTCGTTGGTTCTTTGACGTGGAACAAAAGCGTGCGCAGGAAGAAACGTTCTGGCTGGGAAACGAAGTTGACTGGATGTACGCGACCAATTCTGCTGCAAGCATTCACGTTCTTCTGCCAAGCGCTCGTCTGGCCAATCCATCGGTAGTGCTCCGGCATTTCATGGTAATAGTGGTAGGTGACTGCCTTTCTGTTCGCTTCGTCTTCTTTCAGCTCGGTGTTATGGCGGAAGTAAGCCCTTAAGGTCGATCCCTTCTGTCCAATATCGGCAAGGTCAACTGGCGTTTGGTCCAAGTTAACGCCATCTTGTCCGGGTAGGTTTTATTGATTTATTGTTTATTGAAATTACATACATTTGCTGACTTGTGTGCTCAATATAGGCTTATAAGTCATTGTCAAGTAGAAAATACAGATAGAAAAATTCAGAGAAAGACATCACAAAGAATACATCCAGGGTTACGGCGGGATTCGAACCCGCTACCTCCACGCTTAACAGAGCTCCGGGTAGGTTAATGTCAAGTCGAACGACGGTGTGGCTTTTCGCTTGGATCTCGAAATCCTTGAATAGGCGCCAACATGCTTCAACTGGTGAGATATAGCGAGCTTCCACGTACTTCTCCGGCTCGTTGTAGATGATCGTCTGCTGGTTTTCGACGGCCTTTATCGTAGCACAATCATGGCCCTTGTAGATGTACTTGTAGAGGTATTTCACCGGTCCGATGCTGCCGACGAATTCGACATTGATGTGGCATTGATACTTCTTGAGCAGGTAGGCGTTGTACGGGACGACGTGGCGGTTGTCTGTGGTGACGCACTGGCCGTTGCAGTCTTTCCTGTAGATGGCTTGCTCATTCGAGAATTATGGGTTCCTTGGATCCAACAACGGATTGTAGCGTCGGCGATACCTCGGCTTTTGATCGTCCACCAGCGATGTCATGTCTTGATGTTCCATTGGAAATCCCCATCTGCACTGGTTTCTTCCATGTTTGCTGACCATGCACGGAGCGCTTGGGTTCATATCACCACACGGGTTATGGATCATCCATTTCGAGATCAGTTCCTTGAGTTTCGGATCATCTTCTGGAATTTCCGCCGAGATAAAATCGTCAAGTTGGTCAGCGCTGTGAATCTTGTCCGCTGGCGACATAATCACTAATAGGTGCATGTGCGGTAAACCTCGCTTTTGGAACTCGATGGTGAAGACGTACGCGGATGCTCTTCCAAAGATTTGATGCGTCATGATGTCTTCGACGATTTGGCGGAACTTGAGACGTGCGACTCTTGCAACGATGTCTGGACGGGTTAGAGCCAACAGGCTATCCGGAATTGCGGCGTTGAATTTATTGCGTATCGCTGACAGGAGTTCTGGCCACTGCGGATTGCAGGTAACGGTGATAAAAACTCCGGCCGATCCAAATCTTCGCACTAATGCCATGGAGTCTTCGAAATTCTCGGTGTACCAGCGCGTTGATCCGGGAAAGGATGACGGTAAGATGGTTGTTTCGCCAATTGCAGCATCTTTTTGCGCAGCCAAGCTTCTGAGCATGTTGTGAACTCCGGCGTATTTCTCGGCTTGAATTTCACGCTGATGGCTCTTTATCCACTGTATGCGATCTCTTTCGACGCGAATGTAGGTGTCGACCACGTATTGCTGGAGTAAGCGTCCGCCAAAGTGAAGAGCATTAAACTTGACCAATCGTTGATCTATTCCTGCATTTGTGCAATCGATCGAGAGTGGCTTGGCATAATTCGGACGGTAGGCGAGTCGGTAACAGGCTAATTCTGCGCGTGAACTATGATTTCTTGATGGATAAGGCGTGTGCAGCGGCATTCCAACATAGAATCCAAAAGTTCCTCTCGGGTAGAAAAGCGGGTAGGTAAAGGGCTCGACGCGACCATCGATGTTGCTAGGCTGCGTGATTTTTTCCCCGCGTTCTCGCATGACCATTTCATTCTCTGGGATGCTTTGATCGGCGTTGAGAGTCAAGACTGCGGCTATTTCGTTTACAACTGGTGCGTTGAATCGTCGAGGATCGTCGCCTTCACGGTTTGTAAAGAGGAGGTGGACATTGGGTGGTTGTACTCCGGCTGCGATTGCGTGTTGGTTGGTTTCTTCGATCACTTCTCTCATCATCATAAACGATTGGGCGAACGGGTTGTTAAAGCGCATGATCTCCTCGAGTAGTTGCAATAGTTCTTGGCTTAACTCTCGGTTGAGCTCAGATCGCGCAGCTGTAGCCTCGTCCGGGTCCATGAAGTACATTTTGGCAAACTTCGGCTGTTCAAATCCACCTTGCGGGTCTTGAGACGGGCGCGTTGCCAGGTTGATCTTGTGATGGACTTGACCGCCGGCGATAAACGCGTAGATTCCATGTTTATTGACGGTTCTGTCGTCGTCGACTTTGAATGAGGCAAGTGCAAAGCAGGCGTCGATGTTGCGGATCCTTCTGTGGAATTCTTCCGATAGGCGGTGCTGTCGTGCAAATAGAAGCGCTAATTCGTTTGGAAATTCGGGCATTGGTAGTTTGATTCTTCCATGTAAGCAGCAGTCGCCAAATGAATCTACGTGTATTTTGTTCTTCACTCTTTCTTCTGGGAAATGCAAAGCGCCATCGTGGATGGCGCTTTGCTCCCACGACTTTGATATTCCACGTCGGAAGTTGCAGCATTTTTGTAGGTTGACGCAGGCCGAGATTTCGCAGCTCTACGGAGTCTTTCATTACGGCGGCGTTGTTCCTCTATGCGAATGTTGCGGCCCCTCATTGTTTCGTTTTTTCGTCTGCGTCTTTCATAATCGCGGTATTTTTCTCGTTGAGATGCATTAAGTTCCATCAATATATCCGAGATTCGTTCCTTGCTACGCTGCTTGACTGCTCTTGTCGGGCGCAACGGCGTTATCATCGGGTCTTGGATATTCAAAGCGTGCATATTGGTCGAAGATGTGAAAGATGCGGTTACAAATGGTCCCGACATGTTCAATTGGTCACTGTTCACAACGAATTCGTAAATTTGCTTCCGTTCATCCGCTTCTTGAAAATTCGTGTTCAGGAAAAGGCGTCGATGAGAGAGGTATTGTCGAGCATAAAAGACGATGTAAACTCAGCAGGAAGACGCGTCATCTTGGTGGTTGTAAGCGTTGCGAGGTTTCACGATGCATCCTTTCAGCTTTTCATTCGTAACAACGGTATTCAAAACGTGTCGCAGTATTTTTCTCAAAACAGCATCGATGGGCAGCGGGTTGTCGACTGGATCGCAGACTAATAGTTGACGTTCTCCATAGTTTGCTTCGTAAATTCCTAGCATCCAGTGCTCGCCTCTATCCATTTGAGCTCTCTTGTGAATGGGAATGAGTAGCACGTCGAATCCTTGTTGAACGCCGTATAGATAGTTGGAAGCCTTGTTCTGGTCGCTGATATCGTTGAGAAGAGCCATTCCTTCATAAGCGCCATCCGCTGTTGTAACGTAGAAGCGTGTGACAAATTCAGGGTGAAGTACGGCAACTTTGACGGTCGGGTAAGCTTGTTCGGCGTAATGGAGAAGCATTCTGACAATGACGGTATCTTCTAGTTGTCCATTTGCGGGTAGAATTGAGTTGATCGCTTGTTGTTCCAAAATTCCGACTCCTTGAAGAATTTCATGTAGAGGTGCGTTCTGCATGTTGAAAATGTAGCTTGAAATCTGATGAATGTTGAAATGTCGGACTTTGTTGACGGTGATTTGAAATCGAAACCAGTTCCTTAAATGCTTTTTTGGAAATTCGAATATTTGGAAATTGGAATTTTGAACGAATCAAAAAGAACGAATCTTTTTAGTTAACGAACGAGCGCTAAATTCAAAATTTCATTAACAAATTTCCCTTAATAAAAAGCAGTGGAATTAGAATCGTACTTTTTCAAAAGAAAATTTAGTAAAAATATCAAAGTTATCCTTATTTTTTTCTTTTATATTTGTTTTACCTTAATTTTGTGATTTAAAAATAATCGTGTGGTCATCAAACTTTATTAGTTCGCCATATTGGCTATAGATGGCAGCACGTTACCGCTTGAAACTTATTAGGCAATAGACAAAGAAAATTTTAAGAATTTAAATCGTGGAAAGACTTATTATAACAATTATGAACAACGACAGCTAAGCGTTCTATTTACGTATCTAATATGTTGCCACATTTTTAATACAAAAGTTAAACATTTCTCCACTTTGATAAATGTAAACTAATGCGAACCTTACAATTAAATTATTAATTCCTTCGTATATTATTGGTTTAAATTGTCGAAACTTAATATTTCAATTGTAAGGTTCGCATTAGCATACATTTATAAGAGATATGTATTTTTTTAATAAGTTTTTTGAATATGGCACTTTGAAGACGAAAAAGTATAGATTTTCTTACAAAATGACTGATAACTAAAAAAATTAATCCAAATTTTTGAAAAAAAAAAAAAATACTTCTTCATTATGCCAAAACACAATTATGTGCCGAGTTTCATGCCTGGGCGAGGCTTCTGGGGCGATATATTGTGATTACAAACAGACTAATACAGAACTAATAAAGTTTGAAAATATCCTATCTGTATCTCCGAACTGCTCGACCGTAGCGCTTCAAAACCGGCGCCAATCGATTCCTCGTGGCCAAAAACCGCAGACCCCCAAGTTTACCGGAGTTTATTAATTCTGGGGCGATTTTCGACTTGGCAACCATTCCTCGTATTATAGTATAAGATTTACATAACTTATTATTGCTATATACAAAATTTTTTGAATAATCATTTTTGCCGCTTAAATTGAGTCTTCTAGAAAAGAAAGTTTGAAGAAATTAAAAATAAAGTACTTGAAAAATAAAATGTTGATTATATGGCAATTCTAATGCACATTCACAAGGTTTTCTATAATTTACCATATTTCTTTTTTCTATAACTCAAGGAATTGTTGAATGTTAAGTGGCATTTTAAAAACATTGAATTACGTTATGTTTAAGAATAAGATATTGAAATAATATGTTGCATATTGTTTGATTCATTGTTTAAAATATCGCTTCATTCTGCTAGATATTTAGGTTGCATGTTTTTTTTTTCTTTTTTATTTTTGGATAAAGATGATTTGCAAATAGCATCCTGATGTTTCGATATATTCTGAAACTTAAGTTCGTAAATTCACCTTAAAATGTCGCACAGCGTGTTTTTCAATTACGATAAGTTACATTTACCACCAAATACTGCTAATATGTGTATTTTTGTTTCTTATATATATCTGATACGATACTCTCTTTTTAAACAGAGCTCGTAAGGTCCTTTAGATACTGAAATAGGGGCACAAAAACTTAAAAGATAAAATATTCAATTTCATTAGCTCAAAATATCTGGTCTCAAATTTTTAATTTCGAAATTATGGATAACTTTTACAATATTGATGCTACAATTCTCTTACGTTTCTAAAGACCACATGAATCCTGTTAAAATATTAAAATGCATATGCTTACTTTAACGAGAGTAAAATCCTTATCAAAACAATGATCATGACCCAAATGTAAAACAGTATATTTGATGATAAAAACTCAACTGGCTTAAAAAAATATGAAAAGGGAAGTAAAAGTCGACATGTTTCGAGCGTTCAAATATAAGCGCCTATTCTCAAGACTTGTCAGGCTTGAATGACTTGTGACTTTAATTATTAGACGTTCGAAACATGTATATTTTTATTATCATCTGTTATTTTTTAAATAAATGAAGTTTTTGCATTTTCGATTCAGTTTTTTGGGATTATCCGTTTAGTAATACAACATATTAAATTCTTTCACTCGATATCAAAATAAGTTTTACGTAAGATATAGGCACTGGTTCTTAGATTGAAAAAATAATAATTCACTTCCTTCTAAAAAACATGCAGTACAATTATTGTTATTATTATTTTTCTGCAAGCCTTAACGTTTTGTAAGGACATATAAAAAAATCTGTTTACAATTACAATTTCAAAAGTGTGAAAATGGAATGTCTCCAAGCACCAGGAATTGAAATAGTTACAAGTTAGCGTTCCCGTCCTGATAGAAGTTGTTTGAAAAGGCATTTTTTATCTATCGATTCCAAAGTTTATTCTACATATATTTTAGGGTATACTTAAGGAGTATTTCGATCGAGTTTATTTTTACACCCATATTTGTTGATAATTATTAAATAATTTGCTTACAATAAATTATTCAAGCTATATAATTTAATGCATTTATAGTATAATAGTAAACGGGGCTTCCATCACATATCCTTAACCTTGATACCACTATCATAAAATATATGGAATATGTTTAGATAAATAATAAAAGTTAATTTTTTTCTCTTTTTAATTTTAAAGGAATAATATGTTTCGATCAAGCAAACTTCATTTTGAAAATAACGAAATTATTGAGTATTGGAGCAATATCATTCTTATCCTCTTATGACGAAATATGGGAAAAATAGGTTTTTACAGTTTCAGTAAAAAGTATGTTAAACTTTTCGCCGCGTATTTTTTTTTCTTTATCAAAATAAGTTCGAAAATTGGGTATTATCAATAATCATCTCTCAATAGCTCAAGACTAGAAAAAAAAAGTTAAATATTTTTTTTTAAAACGACTAAAGGACTATAAAAAAGAAATTCTCAAAAGGAGCGTATCGTTCAAAACATCAACAGAATACCTAAATGGTAGAAAACTAAGCTATTTTATACATATTTAGTGTAAATTCTATACAAAACAAGTCTACCAGATAGGTACCAGTAAATGATTGATCACTTACACGGGAAAATTGAAGAGGAGAAAACAAAACACGTACTGAATTTTGATAACTAAACACTGACCATATTTATAAAAAATAAAAATTCTTGAGAGAGTTTCCTTCTTAATTCAGTTACGTAACTCAGAAAAAAAATAGTTTAATTGCGTTTTAAAAATTTAAGAAAAATAATATTTCGTGTTTCTATGGTGCTTTGAAACAGCTATATTCGTTGAGGGTAATATAAAAGAGGATTTAAAAATTTTTTAAGTTCTGATTTAAGGTTGGCCAAAATTTTTTATACGCAAAATAACAGAAAGAAAAACAAAATTGTAGACAAACAGCTGAATTATCCGTTGAATGTTTAGCGTGAAATAACTAAATAGAAAATATAAAAATTTGGTCTTACACCCACACGCAACAGATATTATTGCTTATAAACTAATTTATTTTTTTTAAAAATAAACAAAATCATTGGGAAAATATAAAATACGGTAATAAGTTATAGAGCAACACAATAGTTTTTGCACTTATTCTGGAGATTATCTTCGCACCATCAGATTTTAAGAACGAAAGATTTGTATTAATAAGATAAAATTCAAAGCAAATTCTTCGTCACATTTATATGCTATGCAATGTATAATAGTTTGAATTGTGAGTTAAAAAACCCGAACCCTTTCAGAAATAATTTTAACAAAATACAGTTTACAAACCGGTAACAATATCGTCCTCTTCATTGAATTTTTCGGCGACAAAAATAATTTAAAGAAAAAAAAAGGGAAAAAAATCCCCAGTCTCTCCCCTTCATGAACCCCCCCCCCCCAGTAAAACGCCTAAATAGAAAAATATAAAGTAAGAAGTTACATATCAAATTCTGGTTACATATCAAATTATCAAACTTTTTCCTCAACGACGACTAGCTTTCCTTTTTTGGACACTTAAATCTTGGTACCAATTATAATACAAGCTTTTATTCTTGAGAATTGATTATCTAAACTAAAACAATGCCAAGAATCAAGTTTTTAATTCAAAAAATGCTAAACTGAGGAGCGGATAGTTAAACGTCATTAGATTAGAAAATCGCAACTGGGCACAAATCCCAGCGATGGCTGATGGATATAAATTTGTACCCACCACAGTGCTAACGTAAAATATCTTCAGTGGTAGAAAGATGAGTTAGAATCCCCTTACCATCACACTAACCGTGGTAGTTTTTCAGGGTTTTCCTCTCCATTTAACGCGAATGCGAGTTCCATCAAAAGTTCTCCACGAAGTCAAATTTCTCCCAATAATTGATACTGGAGATCCCTTGTCTCCTGGATTGAGTCTAAAATTCGAAGGCTATGGAGTTGAACATTGGTAGTCGACGGTATTATAAAATATAAAACAATAAACACATAGATGAAAATTTTAATTTATAAATAGATTATTGATGCACAATATTGATTTAGCCGTTGAATTTTTGGCGGAAAAACTGAAACTCTTAGTCTTTAAAATGAAAAGTTTTTTTTTTTTTTTTTTAAATAAAGAAATCAAAGAAAAACATAAGAATGAAGTAAAATTTAAAGAACAACGTAACAATTTTTTACCCTCATTCAGGGTAGGTATTTCTCCCATCCTATCACTTTTTATAAATGAAAGATTAGTTCTAATAAGTCTAAATTAAACCGCCTATTAATAAGCAATGTGATGCCCCAATAATCTTGCGAAAGTTACACTTTGATATAAGTTTCGATTTTTTATGATCTTATTAGGAACAGATTACACATAAATATTGTACAAAAGATCTAAGTCATTTTTGTCTCTGACAAAGTGTATATTATAAATTTATTGAGCCACTCCTCAATTTTCATCATTATTTTATGACATCACAGTCGGCTACCTTAACCCGTCATACTTTGTTGCTGATGATGATGCCATAAATTTTGTCACTCAACACTATAATTAATGTTTTTTGGACACGCCATCTGTAGTTCCGAAAATTAGACAATCTAAAATAGAATGAAAATTAGACAATCTAAAATAGAATTTTCAGCCTATACCTTAAATCAGCGGTAGCCAAACGGTGTTCCGCGGAACTCTAGGCTTCCGTAGAAAGGTTATGGGGTTCGAGAGATGAGACATTTTCTTAACCTGTTATTATTTTAGAAACTTGTGATTAACTTTAGTTCCAAGTAATAATTATAGTAATAATAATAGTAATCATTTATTCAATGTTTCCGTTACTTTTACAAAATTATGTAATTAAAATGCTTGTGATAAAAGAAATAGCAAAAAAAAAAAAAAAAAAAAAATTCTGATAACAATATAATTTATAAATAAATACAATGATTACCTTTTTAAATAAAAATTTGGAATATGTTTCACATATACTATTTTATTTTAATTTATCTTTCTTATTTATTTTTTTCACCAAATAATTCAGAACCTGTTTGTTAAATGTGAAATTTTTTTACCAGAGCTTAATATGATAATACCCTTCTCAAATAAAATTCGCACATGTTTCTCATACATTAATTATTTAGTAGTTATATGTATTGTTTTGCTTTATATAATTAATATCTCTAACTCACACACACAATAATTTATGTAGTAGGTATTTCTAAAATTGAGATTTTTTCAAAACAGATAAATATGATCATATACTTCCTAAATAAAAATTCGCTCACATTTAGGATATGTAAATTATTTAGTGATTAGTATTTCTCATATAAGACAATTCAGAAAATATTTGCTAAATTTGAAATATTTTTACGCAGTTAAATACAATGGTTTCTTTCTCGCACATATCCTCTCATACATATTATATAAATAATAAAAATAATTTTGAAAATTATTTAAAAATCTTAACGCATTGTTATTTTTCGGTAAAAGTTAATTAATTTAAATAGTTAAATAAATATTAATTTTAAATTATAATAATTAAATCCTACCATTACATACCTGCCAATTTTTACGCATTTGGCGTAAAATTTTATTCCTATATTTCAAATGGTAGTGAAATGTATGCTTTCTATATATTCCTTGGATTTAAAAACTTAATTTATAATCTTTTTTACCACCACTATTTTTAAAACATTCGGCAAATATATTAATACGCAATACATTCGTTATTTTGCGTATTACTTTTTTAAAATACAGCTTACGTTTCTGCCTAAAATTGTAATTTAAATTCCATTATACTACCACTGGGGAAAATCATCCTCGAAAGCATTAAAAGTTAGCAGGTATGCTATTACATTAAATTAAACATTTCTTTTGAAATGTATCACATAAATAATATTATCAAGGTGGTTTTTTCTCCAAATTTTGAGAAACTTTTATAGCACAATACGTCTAATGCTATAACGTTGCGACACAAGTTGTTCTTTTTTGTGGCTTGTTTAAAATCATGCAACAGCCAGAAGGTTCACATTTTTATTACAGTTCGTGTTATCCTATCATAAAACACTCTTTGTCCGACACAACACATGGTTGGAATGTGCTTTTAAGACCTGATTAGTATTACTGTCTTGTTAAGTTTATGTATGTGCTACCACTATTATCGTAAATTTAATAATGTAGCTAAACGTTTTACTTTGATATATTAATTTTTCTTCTTTAAATAACTCATGACTAAATAAGAATGTCAAGGTTCTATAGAATTTAAATAGAGTTGCTGTCTGCGAGTGTCATCTGATTATAGAATAAATTAATGTGATAATATTAAAATGTTTTGCATGCAGCTCTTAAATATGCATATGCAATTGAGATAAATGTGCTATGTAGGTAATACTTATTCTGGCACCAGATTGGGGATGAATACATGAAATATTTTGTGTATAACTTGTTGTGAAAGGAGTTAGAGTGAGTGTATATTTTATTTAGACTACTCCAATTAAACTTGACCTAAACTGAAAGATACACTTGTTTGTACTATAACGATATCTTTCATTATATCGTATTATATTTATATTTTAATTTAATTTATGTAATTTAATATTTATTTTAATTCAACTGTTTCTTAATTAACCTTTTTGTCATAAAGTAGAGCGTTAAAAATAAATGGATTTCCGATTTTAACCCGTAGAAGGTGAGAGACTGTTTAGGGGACGAATCGCTGACCCATCTTTTTATGTTTCCTATCAAACTGTGAGAGAAGTTTAAATTAAGGGGTTTCAGATGGCTTTCGACCAGGAATCATCGAGCTTCTCATTTTTAATTAGGTTTAATTGAAATATATTTTAGTTTTAATTGGATCTTTACTCTTTACCTAATATGATTGGTTTTTAACTTTTAAGAGCGTAGGCTTTTAAAAAGGAGAGTAAAAAATGAATTGTGAGAGTCGAAAGGAAAATGGAATGAACAGAGAAGTAGAAAAGCTGATAAGAAAAGGTGAAATATTGAAAAGTAGTGAGAAAAGAGTGAAAATTGAGGCTGATAAAACTTGAAATTTAAGGTGTGTAATTTTGAAAGGAAAAAAATGACAGCATAGGGTTCGGCAATGTTATCTTCCAAAAAATATTAATAAATATATAAAAAAAAATATGGCAGATTTTTTTTTATTCTTCTCAACTATTTTTTATGTGTAATGTATTTTTAGATATAATTATTTTTGTGTATAAGTAATATAATTCAATGCTCCACTTTCGATTAATAGCTTTTAAATTTAAATCAAAAAGTATATTACAGTTTTTGTTTTTAATTTGGGAAGTATAATCTTCTTCGTTGTCTCTTTTTTTTAACCACTTCTAATATATCCACAGACGAATATGTTATAGTATCAACTTGGACAGAAAATATGACTTCAAAACTAAAAAAATTGTTATTGTTAACGCCTAATAGTATTGTGACAATTTTAAGTTACTAATATATTTCAATACATTATCTAACAGTATTTTAGTTTGAGTAAATCTATTAAAAGTTTAAAAAGAAAATAAAAACTTGAGCGAAGAATATCTAAAAAGACATTAAGTTGCATATTTTTATATGAGACTTAATATTTAGATTTTTTTCCCTTTTCCCTAATGTAGTACTGTAAATGCGTAAAAAAGATTTCTAGTATGAGTCTTAACTCCCTGACTAATATTTTAATCTGTCCCTTACACAAATAGTACATTATGGATGTAGAAGTCGTTTGACATTGAGTACAAATCCTTTCCTCCAAGAAGCACCAATCGAAAGAAGAAAAAAAAGTACATATGATTAAAGTCTTGTAAGTAAGGGTGTCCTTTACGGAATAATGTATGTTTCATCCATGATCGCATTGAGAATACATGATCGCAACGCTTGAGTACGCCCTCTAGCGGGAGCCTGAAAATATAAGGCATTTATTTCATTTAGTTCCATCAAAATCATTGGCAGAGTCAGATGCTATTTTCTAAGCAGCAAATAAGAAGCATAATTTACCTAAGGAGCAGGTCAAAGAACATGAAAAAACTCTCCAGAATAATGGTAAATCTTTCAAAAACAGAGCACGCCAAACATTTGAAGAAAAATTTCTCAATAATTTTTTAACTTCTATTATCAACAAACTTGAAACTGATAACTTCCGATTTCGAGATCGCATACTGTTACAGATGTGTGTATTGCGGTAAAATACATTTTTTCTGTCTTCAATTCATTACAAATTAAAGTGAAGTCAACATTGCTGTCTTCATTCCAATGAAAAAATGTGAATTCAGAACGTACAGAACTGTAATAGTTATAGAATATTTTTCTTCTTTATAGAATAGTATATATTTCTGTATCTACATAAGTCAGAAAACAACAATAAAGAATCATCCAAATTACTTGAAATAGTATCATTTGTGCTAGTTATTAATAAATTTTTTTCGATTTCTTGGAAAATATTTTTGAGTTTTGAAAGAATAATTTCAACTAGAATTCTGCTATTCTGTTTTTAAGCTACTTATTGAAATTCATACCGAGATCTTACAATTATAAAATTTTGCTGAGTGGTATGTTATCTAAAAGTAATGAACAGACAATCAATGTATATATTATTTGAAAATAAAATTTTCAAACGAAGAACATTTCATTTGGAATTCTCAGGATTTATAAAGCATGTAAGTTTTATGATTTTTATAATAAAAAGTTTGCTTGTAAATAATGTTTTTTTTTCTTTGATGATCGCTCTCTACAGAATGGTTTTTTACGTCTGATTAAGAACTATAAGAATAATAAAAAAGAAACAATATGAAAGTTTTTATTTAAAGTTTTTATTATGTTTTTGTAATTTTATAATTTTATTAAGTTTTTATAACTTATAATTAAAATGAATAATAACTTAATAAAATTATAAAGTTTTTATAATTTTATTAAGTTTTTATTAATTTTTAAAATTGTTTTTTATCTTAAGAATTCTTTATTTTACGCTTTTTAGTTTAGAATTTTTTGATAAAAAATGTTGTCAAAATACTTTTTTTTGAAAAATTAAATGGTATAACACAATGTGTTTATGTATATTTCTTGCATATTCAAATGTTTAAAGTAATATGATTCAGAAAAGTATAGAATAAAAATTCGGTACTTACGTATTAACGACACCGCAGCTACAGATTTAGCGGTTTTTAAGTGCCGCCAATCTACACTTAAAATTTTTGCGACAAATCATAAAATAAAACACTTTATTTAAAATCAAAACACTTTCAAAATTCAAATCACTTTAAAATCAAAGTAGTCATTCGGGGAAAATAGGCCGATATAGAGTTTAACATAGATTCAAAACTATCTCTATTTTAATCTGATGCTGTCGCCATATGAACTCTAATAAATAAGATTCCAAATGATATAACATTTCCAAAACGTACGATTACCAAGATAAAGTTTCATGTTATGGGAATTGGTATATTTTCATTTTCTTGGTAAAATATTTCGCTCCTGAAAAAATAAAATTGCATCTTGTTCTATTTTTGGCAAATCCCAAAGACGCATTTTCGTAGCACTGAACAATAGCGTCAAGAATCAGCAAACAGCAAGGCAACAAGGAATCCAAAAGATAATCGTGGGCGAACAACAGGATTGCTCTTTATTGGCTCATTAGAGCAACTTCTGCTGCGGTGGCGTTAGTACGTAACTACCAAAAATTCAACTAGAATTCAGCTATTCTGTTTTTAAGTTACATATTGAAATTCATATCGAGATCTTGTAATTATAAAATTTTACAGTGTGGTATGTCATCTTAAAGTAATGAAGGGATAATCTATGTTTATATTATTTGAGAATAAAGTTTACAGAACACATCATTTTGGAGTTCTCCGGATTTATAAATCAGGTTAGTGTTATGATTTTCATAATAAAAAAATTTACTTGTAAATATTTATTTTTTCTAATTGGATGATAGTTCTCTATAGAATGGTTTTCTACGTCAAATTAATAATAAAAGAAAACATGAAAGGTTTTTATTTTAATTTGAGGAATTTTAAGAATCGTTTTTTTTTTCGTAAGCATTCTTTATTTTGCATTTTTTAAATTATAAATAATGCTTTTAATTGAATTAAATTTTTTTTAATAAATTGTTGTCAAAAAATATTTTTGGCAAAATTAAATGATATAAAATTATGGGCTTATGTATACTTTTTGCATATTTTAATGTTTGGTGTAATATGATTCATAAAACTATGGAATGTAAAGTTTAAATAAACCTTTTATGTAATATCATTAAATTTAGTAAAACTATTTCTCAGGCATTACGTTTTAACTCTAAAAAGAAGATACATACTTTTTTTTCTGTTTATTTACAAATACTTTTCCGATGTGTTTTCGATGTCCCTTCTCTAAAAAATAAGAGATAGCGTTTTGTTTTCGTTTGCATAAGAAAGAATATTAAACATTTTTATTTTTTAAAATTAATAAGCCACAATAAAGAAGGAACATTACAATGCTACACACTACATTAAAGACGTCTCCAGAGTAACTGAATGACTGTTTCGCAGTTATTCGTCTCATACAGCAACGCCCCCTATAGTTCGTTGCGATCGCGAATTGCGGTTTGAATTCTGTCAAAAAGTTCCTTTTGTTTCTTTCATTCATTTTTTTTCCATGTTCTTTGACCGAGAAAACATTACTTTTTAGTAAATTCAGAAAAAAAAGTAAGTCCCAAAGGATCATCAGAAAACCCCAGATGCTTTCATTGGGCCAGAAAATTTTCCTGAATGCATGCGTTGGATTTTAATTTTTTAATACCATATCTTTTTAACGCAAGTGGTTAAATATTTAAAGCTTTTATGAGCACGATTCGTAAGTAGAAAATTCTAAATAAAAAAACCAACGAAGATCACAAAAACTTATTATGATGTACAGTATTCATTTGGAAAGAATGATTTAGATCATTACTATAATTAAAGCTTCATTACATATGATTTAATTCAAGTGCGATTACCACCTAATCATTTGTTTTCTACAACACAAAATATTTCTCACATTACGATTTTTATGGCTGACTATGAGCCCATTTAAAGCAACTAAGGCTGGCTTATTGAATTCACCTAATACACGGTATATTATAAACCATTGAACTGGATTGTTACAAAATATATGTTCATTGTTAAAATGGCTAAATAATATTGTTTAAACACAAATTTAAATACTACACGGAGAAAAAAAATCTGGTGAAATTACCGCTTTATATGGAATTAACATTACTAGTAAAAAAAACATAAATCTGGTTAATAAAACTAAAACATATGATATTTAAACTACTCATTTGGTAATTTTTCAGACAACGGCTACCGAATATTCTGGTTTTCAAAATTATAGTTCTTATTACCATATATTTTGTAAAAACTATAAACTTCTTAGAATCTTATAATTTAAAAGCATATTTAACCAAATGAAGAGTTTCTTTGCTATGCTCTAAGGTATCATAATAAAATTAACAATTTTATCACATATTCTGAAACCATTATTTATTGTTAATTTTAGTACAGAACCAGAAGACTTAAAAAATGTCAGGCATACATTAGATATAAGCTAAAATGCCGCATCTTATTAAATATACAATCATGATAATACTTCCCTTATTTCTTATTTTTGTTTTTAGTATTTCTTTTTTATTATCTCTAAACTTAAATTATAATCTTGAACTCAAGGTTGAATTTGGCAAATTTTTATATTTTATTTAAATTTCACATAAAAGCTTTTATTACTGAAATATAAAAACTAAGAGCTATAGATGCAATGCAAAGTAAAACAAAAAGCAAATAAACTTAATCGATTTTTATCTAAGTCAGATATGATGAATGAAAAGAAATGCTGAAATTATACGTTTTATTACTTTTTAAGGTAAGTATTCGTTATTTTTTTTTTTAATTTTGCATATTTTTTTCAATTTTCTCTCAAATAAATTTACGAGCTAATAAATAAAGAAGGTTAAAGTCTGACTTAAAAGCTACAATTAAAATTCAACACCGATGAATTTTTACTATAAAATAAAACATAAAGAATGCAAAAAATACACTTATGTTTATCACAAAATCAGTTTTACTAAACATAATTCATAAAACCTTAAAGAACTACCAGAAACTATTATAAATTTTAAAGTACTCTAATTTATATACCATTGAATCTCTATCTTAGCTCTTTATAGTTATGAATATTAAGTGCTTATATAAGATTAACGTGATCTTATATTCGAGTGTATCTAAAAAGTTTTTTTTTTTTTTTTTTTAACTCTTTAACTGATACTATCGAAGCTTAAACTTCATAATAACTTTTGTCGTAGATACATAGACAGTTCTTCCATTCCGTCTTGCAATAAACTCTTCATTATTATATTTTATGGCAGTGATAAGGCATTCATTAGTATGTTTTTCATGATCGGTTTAGAATGCATAATTTATGCTAAGATTTAAGTCGAAAAGTTATTGCTAGCTTCAACATTAGCAACAGACAAATCTATACGCAGAGAGATAATTTCGGTCATAAAATTTATCAAGTCGATAGAGCATTGGGAGATAATATAATTTTAAAATTGCAGAAACATTATTTAATGGTTATTACTGCCTTAACCATTTACTGAAAGGGAAATAGGAATGCCGCTCCGCCTTTCAGTAATTTGATGAACTAAAACTTAAGAAAATAAATGCAATAACTAATCTTACTAATGTCACCTAAAAGTGCTGATAAATTCTTTTTAGGTTATATATTCGTTGAAAAATTATATATTAGTTTATATTTTACAGAATTAATTTACTTTTTACAGTAGAGGATAAAGTTTTATTTATGGAGTAACTATGTAATTACGAACGGTAGAGTTTTAATTATAGTAGACATAATTTCCAATCTTACTATTTCAGTAAACAATTCTGTTCTAATATTGTTTACTGCTTTTTGTCACTGGTAGAATAAATTAAATATTTTGCTTTTAAAATATGCGTTTATTTTAAAGAACAACAACACCCTCTTCGCATCCGCTGATTGAATTCAGTGATTACTTGCAATATTTTTTGTTTATGGAAACAAAAGAGTTTTTTTCTTCAAAAGTACTAAGCAAAGATAATTCAACAAAGAAAACAAGAAAAAAAAACAACACAGAAATCCATAACGAATTAAGTAGAAAACAAAAAAAAAACATAGTTTAAATATTTTAAATAAAAGAAGAATGAGAAATATTAAAAAATGTTTTAAAAACTATTAAAAATTAAAAACTAGAAAAACACAAATTTACTTATGTAATCTCTTTTTAAATCAATGGCCAATGAATTTCACAGAATTATAATAGCCAAAAATGGTGCACTAATTTTTGAAAAAGAGAACTTATACACTAATTGTTGTGAGCAGTACTAATGAATTCGCGAGAATTTATAAATTTAGTACTACACTGAAGTTGAAAACGAGATTATTTATTTTAAATAGTATTTTTTAATATTTTTCAATGATTTTCAATTATATTTTCTTTTCTTTAAAATCCTTTTAAATATTTTTCTTTTGTCTTTATTCTTTTTTTGTGCTCTTTTTTTGTTTGTTTTTTTGTGCAATTATATTAAGAGTTACGTGTACTTGCAGCTTATAGGCAATTAATAAAACTTAATTATTATTTGTAAATATCTCATTTATGAAATTATGTAATGCATGTTATTTCGTATGTCAAAAAATTGGCACATGAAATGCAGAAAATTGAACCTTTGTTACTACGTTTTTTATAAATTTTCTCCTAAAATTTGAAAACTTTTACTAAAAATAATCTTTTTGGAAAATGTAAGCATACGTAATTTTCTCTTATTTTAACGAAAAATTATAATTTAAATAAAGTAATTTTTTCATGCTACTACTTTTTAATTGAAGCTTTCATGTTAAAGCGCGAAATTTTGTTGGAATCAGCTTCACTTTTAACAGTAATTAATATAATAAAGAATACACATTTTCTAAAGCAACATTTTTTCATCTCTCTCAACTCAAGCTGTAAGGTATAATAGATTTTTATTTCTGCTCGTTATCAATATAAGAAAACCAATCAGCTCTTTCAAGAAACATTTGATAAATTTCCTTCAGAACTTTTGATATTAGAGTCTTTGTGTATCTAAAAATACACTATTCTTTAATAACATAATTGAAGGCGGCTAAGGTAAATTCAGCTTTATTTGCCACACATATTTCTTACCGATTTTACAATTACTTAAAAAAATATCTTTTTTTAAAGAAAACACTAAGTGGTAAATTGATTAATGAACCTAAACTTTTGGAACTACTTCAAAAATAATAAATTATTCTTATTTTTTTTTCTTATAATTCCGATTGAAGATTAGCATTTCCAAAACTGAACTTATAGTTGCTGGATTTTATAAAAAGACTTAAATTGTTGGAATTTCTAAAATATGTTAAGGCATAGTATCATTTAAACTCGCAGCAACTTTAATATGGTTTTAAAGCATATAATTGTAATGCTTAAACTTAAATACATGTCATGTCAAATACCCATTATTCAAACACATTAATCTCAAATTGTTGGAATTTCTAAATTATGCTAAGGCATTGTATCATTGGAACTCGCAGTAACTTTAATATGGTTTTAAATCATATAATCGGAATTCTTAAACTCAAATACATGATGTTATGGTTCAACGTGAACGCTAAAATGGCTTATTTTAAAAACTCAATACGGTTGCTGTGAATTTTGGGGTATGTTCTTTTTGTTCAGTGATTAAGACTAGACAAATTCTGAAGATCTAAAGACAGTATTTATTTCATAAAATATACAGCTTACTTTTCCGTTGAATAAAAATAAAGCAGTTGTAAATTACTGCTAAACATTAACATTAATTTAAACTCGAAGAAATCTGGAACGAACCCGCAGTGCAACTGTGCTAACGTTACCACTACACTAACGTACTTTCACTAACTATACTACTTGTTCGATCTAAATTAATTCTCGTTTTTTCAGTAAAACATAGAGGTAATGGAAAGTTTCCACTTACCTTATGGACCGCCTTTTTTGAATATCAATAAAAATTTATTGATTTTAAAACTACAATGCCAAAGATGAATATACATTAAAAATGATGAATTTACATTAGATGGGATGATTCATGATAATTAAAATGTGATGAAGGGATTAGGCAAGTTAATAGTGGCAAGCCGCTTTCTGAGTTAAATTGCATCTACTTTAAAGTTTTTGAAAACAAAAAGTTAATATTTTCTTTTGCGCTCGCAGCGCCATCTCGAGATAGTTTTTAACATGAGGACTTGCGACATTCTCCCCCCTTGAGTTTTGGGATTTCATGATGAAACTCAATTATGTCACTTCAAGTTTATAAAGTTTTTGACATGGTCGTAGATACGAACCATGCCGAGTTTTTACTCGCACCACTCTTGTTTTTCCATCTTTGTCGGGGTTAAGAGCTTCTATTTTGCCCAAAAGTCAATTGATTCGTTTATTGTTATCGTTCCCTCTGAGAACGATTTCTCCTTCTTCAACTTGAGAGTCTTTCTTTTTGCGGACAAAATCCTTATGTTATCCTAAATATTCAATTCGGAACCGTTTTCTTAAGTCCTCTCGAATTTCCTGAAGATACCTTTTTATAATTGTTTTTTCATCCGTGTAGCATCAATTAGATCAATATCTGAAACTCCTGATTCTATAAGTTCGTGTAAAAACATAACTGGTGTTAATGGTATCAGGTCCTCTAGATCTTCTGAGATGTACGTAAGGATTTATGATGCTTTCAGCATCACAAATGACTGTGTATAGTTCTTTACAGAGAAGGTTTGCTCTTCCAAGGACTCTTCGTAAAATTGATTTTAGCATTCCAATCATTCTTTTAAAAAATCCACCCCACCTGGGTGCAGAAGGAGGATTGAACTTCCAGGAAAATTTTTTTCGAAGTAGCAAAATCTTTTAGTTTTTCGAAAACTACTGATTTCAGGTCTGCAGCCGCTCGAGTCAGATTTGTACCATTGTCAGAGTAAACCGTTGCTGGTCTTCCTCGTCATGCTATGAACCTTCTAAATGCCAAGAGAAAGCTATCCGTGGAAAGTGAAATAACTAATTCAACATGAATGGCTCGGAAAACTGCACAGGTAAATAGCATGATCCAACTCTTGCTTCCATCCTTCAAAAGGAGTGGTCCGCACAAATCTACTCCAATGACTTCGAAAATCAATGCTTCGCGTATACGATCTTCAGGTTGAGGGCTACTAAGGATTTCAGTAGGACAAGCGCTGAATTTTTTGCAAATCACGAATTTTTTAATCTCTTGTTGAATAGTTTTTCTGCATCTGAGGATCCAATATTTTTCTTTTTTTCTTCTAGAGCTGACATTACAATTTGAGTTCCATCATGTTTTATTTTTTTGTGTTTATCAAATATGAGACAGTGAGTGACATTATGGTCAGATGGTAGAACAATAGGATACTTAAATGTTCTCAAATCCTTCCTCCTAGCTATTTTTGTTCTGACCCGTATAAGGCATTCATCATCCATTATAGTTTGTAATGAAGTATAGCAAGGCTTGGTTTCTGATGTTAGGCATCTGTTCTGCTTGCACTTCATAATTCAGCGCCTTTCATTTCTTCAATAGTCAGCTGTTTTTCGAATTTTCGTTCATCAACAGCACTCTTGATGTTTCTATAAAATCTGTAAATTCAAGCAGTCACTTTTATCATTTTTCGATATGATGTAAAAGTATCATATAACGGAATTTGTCCTTTAAGTAGATTTGTTGAAATCACTACTGTTTGTCTTCTTTTGGCGTTGATAATGTCCAAATCTGGATCGATAATATCTTTTGGCCAGAGCTGTGGTGGATCTTTCAACCAAATCGGGCCCTCCCACCATTTAGATTTCTTAAGATGCTCTGCAGAGCATCCTCGTGAGGGAAGATCAGCTGGATTTAGAGATCCGGGAACATAATTCCACTCTTCTGGCAAACTGAGAGATCTAATTTCTTGGACTCTGTTGTAAACTAAAAGGGCCCCAACTTTCATTCCTTTTTATCCAAAAAAGGGCATTTACTAAATCTGAACCGAAATTTTTTTGAATATTTTTACGTCTTAAGCCTGATTTAACTCCATGTGCAAGTCTAGCTCCAATTGTTCAGGATAAAAGTTCACATCTGGGTATTGCGACGGGTTTTAGAGGAGCTAATCGAGTTAAGTTCTTGAATGAACTAACATGATGTCGCGCCTTCATTTTGGCTTCTCAAAAATATGCATGTAGCATAAGGTACCTTGCTCGCATCACTAAAATATATGTGAACTTAAATTTCTAAAACTTTCAGGATTGTCCAAGAGACATCTCGGAATTGTTATATCTTCAAATTGACTTAGTTGTTTTTGCTTTTTTTCAAAGTTTTTCTAATAGAAGATGGCAGTTCTGCATCCCAAGTGCATTATGGCTTCCAGCACACCTGAAACATGATCTCCGGTCTTAATGTTAATGGACACGTGTAATCAATAAGGTCGAATACTTTGCGAACTTCAGACTGAATGTTTCTTTTGGTTAAAGTCTCAGAGGTCTGCGGGGTTTCCTTCAAGCCCAAAGTCAATGAATCAGTACTTAGTTTCTAAACCAGTCCTAAAACTGGTACTTTTCTTTCTTTTTTAGGGATGGCTACTTCTTGCGAATTTGGGATACCATGCTCCCACCCTCTTAGATCAAGTTGAGCTCTCTTCAATATATACTGTGATTCAGTAATAAACTTGTGCAAATGATCTCTATTTTCAACACTGGTTAAGCAATTATCTACATAAAATTATTCTTATAATTTAACTTTTGTTTTCAACATTGATTATGGTGTTTTCTTCAAATGGTACCGTAGAGTGGCTCCCAATAAATATGGACCACAAGTCAAACCAAACATCACTCTTCTATGTTGGTAAATTTTGATCTTCGAATTGTCTCCATTTTCACACCATAGACATTTTAGGAAAGGTTTATCAGCTTCACTCAGTTGATTTTGTAAGAAAGCTTTCCGAATCTTCCAATCTTATTAATTTAAATCTGTTGATCACTTAAGGAATGAGCTCCACAAGATTTGGTCCTTTTTCAAGACAATTATTGATAGAAGGGAAATTTTTTATTTTTGTCGAGCCATCAAAAACGGGTCTGATCTTGGTAGCAGAATTTTCTTTTATCACAACTCAGTGTGGCAAAAAATGTTCATTGGTGGCTGTATAGTCTGGGCCTACTTCTTCGATAATTCCGTCTCGCAGCCAATCTTTAAATACCGCTTCATAATCTTCTAATAATTCTGATTTCTTTAAGGACTCAACGCAGTTCTTCAAACTTCTTTCAGCAACACTTCTATAATTAGGCAAAGTAGGGTGATTTAAGATCCACGAGAGGTTCACTTCATATCTCCCATGTTCAAGTACCTTTAGGTTGCGGTTAAAATGGTCTTTGGTAGCTCTTGCAACTTCTTCTGTTGATTCTTTTTCACCTGGGTCTAATATGCTTAACGCTTCCAGAGACCCGAAATTTCAGCCTGAGCCACATGAAGGAACAAAATTGTGTAGGTACTATCACTGTTTTCAGGATCACGAGTTTTCCCCACAAGTGTCCAACCTAATCGCGTTTCGAATGCAACTAAACTTTCTGAAACCGATTTAATAATGCCGGTGAAAAGTTTACCGCAAGCGTTGACTCCGATAAGTAAATCGATTTCTTTAGTTTCTGAATTCAACTCTCCCATGTTTTTATAATCGCGAAATTTAATTCCTATCTTATTCGCTTCTTTTATCCATGAGCCATCTCTTATTTTAAGAATTTCTTTACAAATTTTTTCCTGATCATAAACTTCAAAATTATAAAAAAAAATCCCGATTTAAATCGCTCAAAAAAATTCTGTATTTATTATACTTATTAGTTCTTTGCTATCCACCGAAAAGACTATGATTTAAATTTTCTTGCCCTATTGGTTTGTAACCATTTTATTTATTGTTTCTTTTAAAAGATACGACTTTTGGGAGTACGTGTCTATCAATCCCCGTATAATTATTTCTTTTTGTCCGTTTATTAAGCGAATTTTTAACGTTTGCATTAATACTTCCGAATTACAAGTTTCATTCAATAAAACCGTACTCTCCACTTTACTATTTGTTTTCTTTTCCGGACACATAAATGTATAATGACGTCTAAGACAAATATCACAATTTACGAAACTCCTGCATCTTTTAGCCGTATTCGAAAACAAATAAAGCAACAACCGCTCTTCTTTAAAATATCCAGTTTCTCATTTATTTATTTCATTTTAAATTCGTTACAATCCCAGAAATTATGTCTATCGTTACAGCAAGAGATACATATTTTTTATTATTACTCTATTCATTCAATAAACCTGACTCCGTTGATATGTGGTTTTTATTTTGTTTATTCGTCTTTTTGGTTCCACTGCTACGCTTTGAGGAGGGAAAGGGGAAACATTCTGAAACTCGCGTTATAAACGAACTCAAGACCGTGGGTTTTTCTCTGTTAATCACTTCGGCTTTTAAAATTTCTAGGACCTCTGATACTTTCCACTCGTCATCATTGCTATGTTTTTTTAGTTATTTCTAACACTATATCTGAGGGAAGTAATTTAATAAGTATGGGACAGAGTAAAGCCCCATAATTTTCTTGTTTAATTCCCAAAGATTCTAAATTCCTTATTTCGGTTTGACAAGAATCAAAAAATTTTCGAAATGAAAAAAATATGTGTTGATTTTTCTACTGGGGTTAAGGCGACAAGGGGGTTTCAAATTTTTATTTTTTTATTTTTAACCAATTTACTTGAAATTTTTACAGATTATATATATTGATAAAATAAGTGCGGAAATTAAAATTCAGAGTGATATCTTAAAAATTTAATTAGTTATTAAATTTTAAAATTTAATTAATTAACATTTTTAATAACGGTCCATGCGTCTCATATTTGAAGTAATTGACAAAATCTTATCTCTAAAATAGTTAACAGAGCCACAATAACATTTTGTTGGACTCACATTTTTTATATTTTGTCTCAAATTAGAAAAAATTTAAAAAAATCAAAGTTCGATAAATTTTTGGCAAAAAAATCGTCGTTTCGCAATGTAAAAACCAGAAATAAAGAATGTTATGCCAAATAATTAAACATTTTGCTTCCTACAAACTGTTTTAAACATTATTACGTAGTTTATAAAAAGTTTTCATTAAATTTGGTGAAAAATTGAGGCGCATGGAACATTTTGAACATTACGTTCACTCTTAAAAATTTCATTCTGAGAAAAAGAGGATTTTTAATATAGTAATCAAAACTTTACTTCTAAATACCAAAATCAAGTAAAATAATGTAAATATTAACACTATATATTGTTATTTTGCATGCTAAAGAATTAAAAAATATATAATAAAGATAAATGACATAGAGAAAGACAGATAATATGAATAATAAACACAGAAACATTTATATATTATGTGATATGAACAAGATTTTTTGATATATGAAGTAATATGCCACCCATATCTATGAAATATGCAAAAAAAATTCTGAACATTATAAGTTAAAAACCGCCAGAACAATAAGTGGCTCCCTCTTTAGCTTGTTTTTTTTTGTCGTCAGAAGATTTCTTATATTTTTTGGAATTTCTCTTCTGACGATACTCGCTTGATTGCCGAAACCTCTTTTGAGAAGCCCTGCGTTTGTCTTTTTTCACAGCAATAGCTAACGAGGCACTGTTAGCATCGAAAAAAGATTCCGGTGAAGCTAACTCAAGCGACTTTGCGCAACCAAGATTGAACTCGCTTACAGCAGACGTTACAGCAATGTCCAACCTTTTTTTGGAGATAAATGTCTCCTTTGAACATTTAGCCCAAATACAGCTATGGAGACATTCATTGGCATTTTGAGTTTTGTTTTTAGTGCAGCGCGAAAGAAGCTCTGTGGATGCCAACCGCTGATAGATCGGCATTATCTTCTCGACTACCTGCTGGCTCAAACATGTTCTCATCGTGGAATGTTTTTTCGGAATGGTATTAGCAGCCAAAGCCTTATTGTAAAAACACCAAGATTCTGCACCAGGTGGACATTTTTGGTGTAGAGGTTTTTTATCTGTCGACATACAATGAAATAATGTAGCATAAATAGCAGTTTTCATGTTGTCGACGTTTGGCGCATTGTCTCGAATAGCATTTCGATAGTAAGTTTGCAACATAGTTATGGTGCTGTCCTTCAAGCTACCAATCTTGCGCCCACCAAGAGTAACACCTTTAGCACGCCACTCTTTAACCTTGTTGCGAAGCCCTGTTCCCACTCTTTTGGCAACGTGGTTCAAGCACTCTTCTTTTTCTATTACGGTATCAGGTCCATACACGTGAGAGTCATTCAGAGCATCAAAAGTTTTAGTATCTCCATCCGAAAGAATAGTTGTGTACCTGAGGAGGCAGGTATCGACAGAGCGCTTCCACAGAGTGAGAGCAGCATGCATTTCCATGCTGTTAGATGAGCCCTCAAAGTTTTTTTCACACTGTGACCTATGCCCTTCAAACCATATGTTGTATTCAGGTGTATCAGCACCCAAATCTTTCGCTGTTGTGGTACACTCGTGGCAATACTTCGATAAGATTTCAAAGTCCACTACCAATCCTGTTACAACTTCAATTACAATTCCGATTCCATACAATGACGTATGGCCACGCTTCTGCCATGTACCGTCATATGAAACGCAAACATCAATGACACTTTTGTCATTGAGGTTAGAGTTTGCTTCGAAATGAACTTTTCTTACAGTTTCTCGTGAGGTTTGGAGAACACTGTGCTTCAAATTTTGTTTTAATTCAACAATAGAATTGAAACATTCACGGAATGTCTTACTATCCATAGCAGACATTCCCAGAGCCATTGAAAAAGTTTCTAGGGCTGCGTGACCTCTGCCTACATCAATAAAGGCAGAAACTATTTTGTTGTTGATATCAAACCGACGGCTATTATCAACACGCAGGCTTGAAAAAGTTGAACCAGCTATGTTACCACACGTAGAACAGTTCAGTTGAAGTTTCGATGAGTACCCATGAGAATGAGAAGAGTTCACTAGTAATGTCAATGATTTACATTCAGTACACGGTACAGATTTGAGAAGATTGTTCAGTGCAGACATATCAACAATCTTATAATTGGGAAAATCCGCAGTTTCTTTATTTTGCACTGACAAAATATTATCATCAATATTTATAACTGGATCAGAAATAGAAACTTCCTCCAGCTGACGATTTTTTTTGAAATTATCAGACAAAACTTTCTTCCGTTTTGTTTGACGACCTTGTGGCTTTCGCCAACGTGCACTAATACTGTGCATATTTTAAAACAAAATAACGTCGGAATAGCAAAAAATTAACGTATAAACACTAACTAATTATTATAAAACAAAAACAATAACAGAAAATAACAATAGTAACGGAAAATTCAACAAATTTAGAGAACGAATATCAAAAATGAGCGCTAGTAAGTTTCAGTTTGTAAACAAACAATCTAATAATGCTTTGCACAGTTGCAGTTAAAATTGTGTTGCCAACTTTCTCTTATCAGTGTGAAATAATAATTATAAATAAATCTTGGATAGCCAAGAGAACAAAATGTAAAATTCACGCTATCAGAAAACGAAAGCATGGCAGCAGAAAACGAAACTAGCTTCTTGACAGGCTGTACACTGTAAACAAAGGGGCGTGGTCAAATACAAAAATAAGCATATATTCGTTATTTTTTCGTTAATTTACAAAAATTTTTTTGCCAAACGATCAGAAATTTACCAAGAATGAAAATATAAAAAAATCTGAAAATCAAAATTTTGAACAAATTTTACAATTTTGAAACCCCCTTGTCGCCTTAAACTCAACAATTTAATTAAATCAGAGATAATTATCAACGTTTTCTTGCCAAAGCGTTCTTTTAATGTTTCTATTTCTGATACATAATTGTTATTTGTTAAACTGAATCCTTTAATTGCATCTGTTCTGAAGCAGATCCCACTAAATATGTTTTCAAGTAATTAAACTTTTCAACATTCGACAAATCAGTATTTTATCTATGGCAGTTTCGAACATATTGTAATATCTTTATCAGTCGGAAGGATCGTCAGAAAATTTCTCTATAGTTAAAAAAGGCAGTTTCACAGAAGAAGTTTCATTTATTCTTATGTTAGTATTTATCTTCGGTTCGGAAACATTCGAATTTAACTCAGAAGACACTACCGAAGTCGAAAATTTTTCTATTTTTCTTTTTAATCTGCTTTTACTTCATACAATATTTGTCAAATATTCATCACACTTTATAATTTCTGTATCAATTTTATTTTCATTCGTAATACCATTCAAATACCATTCCGTAATTAATTCATTTACATTCGTATATTTTGAATTAATTTTTTTATTTTGAATTCTTTTATTTATTTATTTATGTATTTTTTTTGTTTTTTTTGTTCTTTTTTTAATTAAAAAGAGGGTGAGAAAAAATGATTTAATTTTAAAAAGATCAATTAATAAACACTGAACTGATTTTTTATGTACTAATAATATATATATATATATATATTGAAAACTATCCAAAAATGCTTAATAATCATCTGAAGTCTCAGTGGCGTTTAACGTCAGGTGTGACTTATTAAAAAAAAAAAAAAAAAAAAAAAGAGAATTTTATGCCATTCTGTAATTGAAATAAGTTAACTTATCATTCTTGAGATTACATAATATTGTGTCAAGATAATATTGTGTTATAATATGACATAATGTTGGTTAAAAATGCAATTGATATAGTTTTGAAGATGCAATTAATTAAAATAAATTTTTTCTAGTTTCAGGGAGCAATCTTCTTAGCAATTTGGGGGAAAATCTGAGGGAAAAAATTAAAAGTCATAGTAAAATATGTTCACTTCCCCTGCAGTTATGGTCTTGAATTTCCTCTTTCGGGACTTCCTAACCATTTATATTTTGGAAATTTCTGAAAAAAAATCAGAATTCAACTGTTATGAAACACATTTGTCCGACTTTAGTTATTTTTCATGATATTGACACATATAAGAAGTTGGTTAATAAAATTTTTATATTTAAAAAAAAAAAAAAAAACAAAAAAAAAATTCTAACAAATAATAATTGATATTCAAAAATACTTTATTTTGCTAGTATTAAAGTGATTGGGTTATATTCTGGAAAGAAAAATAGTTCTTTTTTTAGATTTTAAAATTATTTACATGATCTCTTAAAATCCCACTTTAATGACTGTATCGTTAACCCGATTATACTTCGTTAGAAACTTTCCAGCGAGTTTAACAATGAAAAAAAGTCAATCACAAATATTAAACATTAAGGCACATCAACTTTACACTGCTACCAAAATAAACAAAAAAATCAACCTTGCATTGCTGTTTGGGGAAAGAACGCTATTAAAATTAACAACTGAATTAATTAAAATGAATCAAATAATTAACATTAAACTAATTAATAAACAATTCGATTAATTATAACTAAATAACTAATTAAAAATAAAAAACTATTTAAAAATGGTAAACTAATAAATAAATTAAATAATTAACTAATTAAATGAATAATTAACAAATTACTCAACTAAATAATTTAACTCGATGGAAAACATAGCTCTATTTAAATTCTGAAAATTTGCCTGATATGTATGGAGCAAATATATTATGATTCAAAATTATTATGGCATAATTATATTATTATTAAAATGTCGTAGTTATGCTTGAAAGTTAAGCCGATTTTTCTGAAAATACTTTTAAAGAAACTTGAAGCATACTGTATCGACTCAATGCGAATAGCAACTTTTTGGGCTTTTTGAGATTTTTCTTATGTCAAAATCAAGGAAGGAAAATAAAGCACAAAAAATTTTCACATTTTTCATGCAAAATCCAGCATATCTGCTGTTGAAATATGAAAGACTCTAGAAGCAGGACAATTTTAAATCTTATTTATCTGCCGATAATTTACTTAGCCATAGGAATCCCTTAAAAAATTATTTTGTAACTTTAAATACTCTTGTAGCATGACAATGGTAAATGTTATTTATATGCCGATAGTTCACTCAACCTGAGAAACGTTGGCAAAACTTTAAACACTCTTGAAGCATACTAATGGCAAATCCTATTTATCTGTCCATAATTCACAACACTTTAGATATCTGTAATATCGGCTGATGGGTAAAATATCAACTCATATATTCAGATATATATTCAGGTCAAATACTGTATTCAGGTTGTTTACGTAAGAATATAATTTCACATAACAGGTTCGAAACCACTCCACAAACCTATCTCTGGATTGTAAACTTTTTGAATCTTCTAAACATTATCGTGACAACGTCTGTAGTCATATCTTCTTATGTCATGTCACGTTGTTATCACGAACTGAGGTGCGTTTTATAACTTATGAAGATTCTTTTCTGCCCTTCTTGACCTGTTTTCGCCAACTCCGCCCATCGTCTATGAGAATAATACAAGTTCCTGCTGATATACATGTCTCAGATAGTTTTGATTGAAAAAAATCTTATTTTATTGTTTTTGACAAAATAAGAGGAGTGTTTATTAGTTGTTTTTAAAATCTAAAATACAGTAGAAAGTAAGCAAAATCATTTTTTGTTTGTTTTTGTTTTTGGAAAAATAAATTCGATTAAGGGCAAGTTTTTTTCTCATCAAAAAAAGTAATGAAATAAAAAGAACATTAAATTAGAAAATAACAAACAAAAAATTTAAATGATTTAGCTTTTTTATGATAACTCTGAAATCGCACTTTCTAGTACAGAACTAGAATTAGAAGCAAAAATAAAAATTTTATTTTATCACGACTTTCAATGTATCCCCTAAATCACTAACTTTTAAGAAAATATAAGAAAGCTTTCATTTGAATATATTTCTTTTATTTTAAAAATAAATTCTCAGTAGGACAAAATTCAAATTAAAAAAGCTTCTAATTAATTTCGATTACTTTAAACTTACTATACTACAAATCAACGTTGAAAATAACTTCTTTCAATTGAGCTAAGCAATAAATTATGTTTATTAATTTGATTAAAAATAGTTAAATAAAATATGAATGTATCCGATGAAAACATTCTGGTTAATATAATGCATTGTATGGTTATGACGTTCTTGGTAAAAAAAAGCATAATTCGGGTTAATCGAATCAAAATAAACGGTATTTAAACTATTTATCTTTTTTTAATTTTTCTGTTCGCATTGTAAAGGTTGAAATTGAAAATCTTTTTAATGTGTAATAAACATCATGATAAAGTTCTCAAGTTCTTTATAAAAAAAGTGTAATAAACCATCCAAGAGAAACTCGAGTAATGGTTTTTAAACACCTCATTGCCTCTCATACCTCAGAGTAGAATTATTTATAGTGTCAAAAATCTTTTAGTTAAACTTGATGTACCACCTTTTATCATTTCTTTTTTTTAAAAAAATATTAAAGCATTTGTTCCTTTACATGAAAATAAATTTATTAATATTAATTCAAGATAATTGAATTTCTTATTTTCTTTTACAGTTAACATAAAATGTTTTTTTCTTTTTTTAAAAAAATGTGATAAAATTTCCAGAATTCCATATTTAAAAGTATGAAATCAAACTTGCTATTATTATTATGTGCTTGTTTACTGAAAATAACTCCTTGTGTGTCACTCTCCTGCACTAACGTAAACACACTCTCAGAAAAATTACCCTCACTTTTGATGATTCAGCAAATCTTGGATTATCTTTCGCCAATTTTAAGAATTATTTCGTTTCAAAATCACGTGATTTGTGACGAAACGGGAACTCACAAAAGTATGACGAAAATGTTTCCTCATTTCGACACTTTCTCGCGGTGCATTCTGGGAGATTTTTTTAAAAAGTAGAATGATGAAACTAAGTGGAGGACTGGACGATTGAGAATAAATTAACACAATAGGTCAACCTTCTGTATTATGGTCAAACAGTCGGCCTTGTACCTGGAAGATCCCGCGTTCATTACCGTTTAGAGAATGTATGTAACTTATCTTTACGCTCCATTTGTCTTTTTTGCATTATTAAGGTGACATTGACATATTATATGGTGTCATCGATTAAGTGATTATTAGAAAAGATAGGTACACAAAGCACTACGAGTTTTATTTCATATTTCTTTTTTGGAAGATAAAATAGAATGATGAAATATTTCTGTACTATTGACGAAATTTCTTTCCCCGAAGAAGTGACGATAGTAATTTCGCCGCAAGTTTAATTAGAACCTAAAAAATTCAACCTGGAGATTTCAGGTGGAAATAAGTTTATTTTCATAAATATAAAATTAATCATGAAAACATTGTCCACCATTTAAGTGAAATGCTAACTGAGCCCCCCGGAAACTTCCATTGTCAAGTGGCATTATTTGTGTGCAAAGTAAAGTCACCAATGTTTTTGTGCTATAAAACTTTTAGCAAAGCAAAAATCTTATTAAAAAGGTACATATCATAGTTAGCTAAGATAAATATGAACGGTTCAACGTTTAATAAAAAAAAATGTTATATAAGTTCAAAATGATGATTAATAAACTTTTTTACACATTTATATAAACATTAGTTGCACTAGCCTAATTTTTTGCTACAATAATTTTGAAATAATTAAGTTTTTTATTGGGCAGAAATTCCTAATGTAAAAACCAATGATAAATAGTTTGAAATTTTTTTTATCTATGGTGTTTACAATAAAAATTGCAATTTATTTAATTAAAAAGAATTTTTTAAGCTATTTCACTTACTTTCTCCCCTGAGTCTACACTGAAAAGAAACTGTAGACTTAACAACGAAAATCAGTCGATTTTCCTACTATTTTTCTGCTGTAGATTGTACATAGTATGCTGCCTTCCCAACTCCAATGCCCAATACTTAATAAAGTTTAGCTCTAATGTCCAGTTATAAATTTCCCATTTAATTATTTTGAAAAAAAACAACTGCTGCTCGCAAATGGTTAAAAAAACACATGGCTTTGTATTCATGGTTTCTTAACCATACTAGTTGTAAACGGTTTCGAAACAGTAATGGTAAAAAAAGTTCTATACCATAAACTTTGCGGTTAATTGAATGGACAGACAGTTCTTTTACCAAGATTTTAGAATGAAAATTCTAACAGTAAAATAATAAATAATAAGTTAATAAATAAAAAATAAGAAATAATTAGAAATAAACAAAAAATAAGAAATAATAAGTCTACAAGGGCATAGACAAAGAAAACAGTAGAGATAAAAGTTTTGGGGTGTCTTTATTTAAAACTGAGACATATGCCTCAGTTCTTACTGCATATGATAATTTTAATAAACTTAAACATAAATATGATTAATATTTTTAGTATTCATACTCCCTTTCATTATCTATCCAAAGTAATACTTCATTTATGAAAATCTATCTTTTTCTCCATCTAAAGTAAATGAACTTTATTCACTATCCAGAATTGTTCGGCTCATTCACATTTATTTAACAAAACTATTCTAATGAAGAATGAAAAAACAAACTGAGAAAGAACTCTGATAAATAAATATTGTTACTTTATAAAACATCTTTAAAATGTTTTTGTGACAAAACTTTCAATAGTTAATAAACCGACAATAACTTTGAAATATAATTTCTTTTTCTCAGTTTTCATATTAATTGAAAAATGAAAGATTATGAATAAATTTGTTTTTTTTTTCTTCTCATTTTTCTGTTTTGGACTTTCTGTTTGACAATTTCAAAATTCTGCAAAAATTTATTGAGATGTGAATTTATACGAAGTAAACAAATCAAAAGTTAAAAAAGGGATGCTCTTTTCTTAATAATTTATCAGCACTTTTTATTATTAACATAATAGCTAAAAGTTGTGATGATCATGGGAAATTAGTATGTATATATATATATATATATATATATATATATATATATATATATATATATATATATATATATATATATATATATATATATATATTGTTGTTTGTTATTATAATTATTCCCCCCCCCTTTTTTTTTCATTTGTCTGTAATTTACCTTTGTTTTATCTTCATTTTGAACTTATATATATATATATATATATATATATATATATATATATATAGACTTTTAAGGTCAACAGTGACTTATCAAAAGAGTAAAATCATCTCACAAAATTAAATATGTCAAGAAATTCTAGAATTTCATATAGGCTAAAAAAATTTAGGTTTTGTTTTGTCTCATCTTTCCTGAGGTATTTAGTCTAGTGATTTATGTGCAAAAATGTTCAGTTGTAATAAATATCACTTTTGTTAATCTTCAACTGCGGGACACCATTCTAAAAATTAGTACGTGAGTAGGTGAATGTTGTAGCAAAAGAAAAGAATAATATTTATTTTTGTAGTTTTTTTAAGACTTATGTTTTGAAATATTAAAGGGCAAATGTCAAATCAGATAACATTTATACTTTGACCCTGGCGTTAGAAGATCTAACTGAATATCAATTAAAAGGTGAATTTCTTAGCCATATATCATAACCATTTGTATGTCTGCAAGTTTGTTATCTTTTATGAAAGTTTTGGTTTTTCTCTTGTCTATAACTTGAGCAATATTTAAATTAAAAATCTAAAAATTCGCAGAATTACCTACTTTGTCACGCGTGTTCATACCACCTAAATTTATTAAAATCGAAAGGGGATTAAAAAAAATGTAATTGATCTGACATGGAATGACTCACATATGTTTTAATTTCAAAATGCAGGAATATTTTTATTAATCATTTCCACATATTATGATTAAAGAAACAAGGAAATGTTAATTAAAAAAATCATTCTTTTTAAAAACAGTCACATAATTTATTAAAGAAAACGAATAACATTCTATATATTGCCGAACAACATATTGCCACGAAAAGATTCCTCTCCAGATGATAAAAAATAAAAATAAAAATATTAGCCTTAATGATAATGCAATGAAAAAAAAATAAGTACACAAGAAGCTTAATTGATTTAAAAGAAACAAAATAAATAAAAACTTTTTCCATAATACTTTTCCATGTCCGTTAGAGAAAACTCTGATAAAAAATAAATAAAAGTTTTATAACGACTATTTATTTGGCAGAAGGATGGAAAAAACGTTTTGCATTGTTCATAATATAATATATATGAAATAAATAATATATATGATTAAATTTGTTATTTTTTTATATTTTGAAATTTCATTTAAATGTTAGTTTTTCAAATTTATCTAACTCTTTTCAAGTTTACGTCCAACGATTATTTTATATTCATTTTAATAAAAGCAATGTCTAAGTTGCGAGAAATATTTATTTTAATATTTTCAACCTGTTAAACATGTTTTGAATTAATATAATCTAGTTTAATTTTCTATAATTTCATCATTTTTTTTTCTAAATACAGATTTATATTTTATTATCAGTTTTTAGTATTTTGTATACCATGACTGAAATTTTATTTAAAATCTTCCGTTTTTTTTTCTTTGCAATTTACATGAAATTCCTGTTTAAAGTACATAATAAAATGTCAGCTCTTTTTTTACTTTTTAAAGAACACAATTTTGTATTGAAATTTTTGTTACAAATATCTAGTTAAAATAGTATTACTACGCGCATTTCATGTTGCACAATATTTTACCAAGAACATGTATGTTTCATTATATAATTATATTTTATTAAACATTTAAATATTATTTAAAACTTATCAGTAATTTTATAAATATATAATTTTATGCACGATGTACCTAGTAGAAATAATTGCAAAAAGTTATATATTAAACCGCATTTAATTTTGCATCACATTTTAAAAAAAATCACAGAATATGTTTTGATTTTGAAAAATAATAGTTTTTTTAATATTGTTCAAAATAGTTTGTAATTCTTTTATGATTTAAAATAATTTTAAGTTGTGTAGTATTAAATATTAATAGAATATAACTAAAAAGCATTTTAAATCGCTCGCTATTTATTGACTAAAATTAATATATCATTAGTAAAATTTTAAATGTATTATACTGTATTAAATGTATTATTATGTTGCAATTTACTTAACTTTATTGTTGTTTTAAATATTTAATTTATTTAAATATTTAATTTTAATTATTTTAATTTTTTTCTTTTTCTAGAAATGTTCTGAATCCAGAATATTTGACAAGAATTTTTACAAAACCTTTGCTAGAACAAATCCATCAGATAAGGGAGTGAGTATTTTCTAATATACTATACATACAATTCATATATATTCTTATAATACCTATAATATGCTTATAAATACCTGAAAAAGTCACCCTGAAATTATCATTACTTCTTTACGGATAAATAGTATCTAGTACGAAATAGCGAGATTCAAAATATAGGTAAAAGATTTCTAATGTGAAACTATCTTTTTTTAAATTATTTTTATTGCATAAAAATATTTCTCTGCTCATTATTATTATATCTAGTGTGCATGTGAACCAGTAAAAACATTTAAGGTTAGGCCAAACTTTTAAAACTGTAAGACTGCGCAGTGTTTTTGCAAAAATTAAAAATATTAATAAATCTGCAAAATTTAGAAAAGGTGTACTAATTAGCAACAGTTGTAAATCATATCATATACTTATGCTTAATTATTAGATTCTTAGACCACGGTTCTTTAAAAAATTTCATGACATAAAACAAAGCAATATATTTACTCCTATTTGACTAAAAATAATACACTTCATTAATCTGTACGAAAAACCGGCGAAATAAGTGTTTCCCTTGACTATATGTACCAAATTTGTATACTCCGAGAATATAAACAAGTGGTCATATGAAAGTACTGAATTGAGATCCGTGTAATCAACGGCTGCTCTAGTCAGAAAGCATCCTCTCATCTATGATACTATGGATCGCAATGATAAAATCGCGTGATCACGTTCTATTTGTGATCACATTCTCTCAAAAAATCTTTAAGTGTGCTTAAGAATGTTTTTTGTCGAGTTCTTTGTTTTTTGTTTAACTAAAAATAATGCACTTCATGAACCAGTTCAGGACCTCAAACGAAGCGTTTCCCAGGCTGCCCGTACGGAATCTGTATACTCCAATAATATGCGTACTAAAAGTGTGTAGACGTGCTAAAACAAGTTGTAATACGAAATTACTAAATTGAATTTCATGTAATCAAGGGCTGCTGGAATCAAAAAGTATCATCTCTTCCATGATATCATGAACCATGCAAAGAGAATCGCGTGTTCTCGTGTATGTGTTCAAGTACGGGAACGAGTTAAAGATTATACAAAATTAACAAGCCCATACCAGCTCACCTAGCCCACAAAACTTACAAGGCATATAATGAATACAAAAAGTTATCAAATGAGCTTGTTTCCGTAATCCCCCTCCCCAAAATGTAGTCTTAAGTATTCGCAAGACATGGAAGTAAAACGTCTTTGCTATCTTTTACACCGAATGTAATGAACGCTAATCTTTTGAAGAAAAAGCTTCCCGAAAATTAGCTATTTATTCTTTATGCTTATATCTACTGCCATAGACATTTCAGAAACTTATTCTTCATTTATTTTTACTTACTTATTATTGAAGTTCATATTTATTAAAATATTATTAGAAATTAATGTTTTCTCTATTTAAATATTTATTCATTTAAATTTGTTACTAAAAAATTACTCTTTTTAAACTAGATATAATAAAAATCATGATATTAGTAATATGACACTGAAGTTTCCTTTTTTAGAGAAATTTAAAATTGTAAACAATTTCCTTCCTTTTAAACATGAGAGTATTTAATTTCCGTATATCTAAAACTCTAAGGACAGCAGCTCATAAGTCTCCCTTTTATCCAAATAATCAGTTTCCTACGATACGTGTCTAAATTAACCTATTTCTGGAGCTGTCGGCATAAGCTGCTTCAAAGTTCCTTAATACCTTAATACTTAGACTTATGTTCAGTCACCTCTAGATGCTGACCGTTTCCTAAGACTTTCGAATTGGGATTAAATGAACGTAACTGCGGCTTTAAGGAATTTTATTCAGCCTTAGAATATGATAGATTTCTATATCATTATTAAGTATTTTAAATGTTAACTATTGTATATGTTTTAGTACACTAAAAGGGAAAAAAATTTGAAATTTACATATAATATTGAAGCAACTTTGAAATATTTTTTTCTTATAGCTTATTTTTACACAATGAAGCTTGAATGACAAATGAATTGACAAAATTTATAAAGGGTTTGGGCCAGTGTATTAATAAACAACATTTGTTAAAAGAGTAATTTTTTTCAGACAGACAATTTACACTTTAAAAGAATTTTCAAGTTTTTAAACATATACTATAGCTCAAAATTATATTGCTTATACATATCCAGGACATATTAAAATTCCTATTGAACAAATATTTTGTTGTTGAAAATGTAAATACTCCATCAGAAATACAGTAAAATGCTGGATAGTCTTTATAGTTTTATTTTACTTTACTTTATTACCAGCGTTGTACAGCCGACTGAGTTCTGAGTTTTCTACAATCAATGTTCAACTCCTTAGTCTTAAAATTCTGAAGCCAACCCAGAGGACAAATTAGGCCCTTGATCAAGCATTTTTAAAAACTAGCCTGGGTGGAGGTCATTTCGATGAAACAAACACTCATTTGCGTTACGTCGAAAAGAAAAACACGAAAATCATTTCCCACTGTTAGCCAGACTGCAAAAGGGATATCCCATAATTCACCTACCAATGAGGATATACACCGAAGAGCCATTACATTATGACCACCCTCCATCTGTAACAATGGGCTCGCCCAGGTTTTCATGGTTTCATGGGGCACATTAGGACCCATAATCCTCATAGAACATTCCCTGACGTCTGTAAGCTACTTGAACACTTGAACATAGTTGCAGACCAGGTTCACCCATTCAGGGCAACAACTTTTCCTGCGGGGAATGGTGTTTACCAACAGGATAATGCACCATGTCATAAGGGTCGAATCGTCATGGATTGATTCGAGGAACATTCCAGTGACTTTCAAGTCATGTCTTGGCCCCCAAATTCACCTGACCTTAATCCAATAGAGCATTTGTGGTCCTACTTGGAAAACCAAATTCGTGCTGCCACACTACCCCCTCGCAACGTGAGGGAATTGCAAGACCAGTTGGTGAGCGCTTAGTACCAGATACCTCAGACTACCTATCAGCACCTTGTGGAATCAATGCCACGGCGGGTGCTAGCAGTTTTTAGGGTTAAAGGTGGTCCTACATGTTATTAGCAGGGTGGTCATAATGTAATGGCTCGTCGGTGTAAATCGTCAGCACTGTGATTGGTGCGAAACGAGAGCAGAATTCATATCAACCAATGCCACCGCTGAGATTCGAACCTGGGTTCACCTCATTAGGAGGCGAACGTTCTATCCTGTGAGCCACCACAGCTCGGCCATTAGATATAGGTGAAAATCTCCAAAATAACTGATAAAACGAATACATGGCATTAAGAAAGGAAAAAAATAAGAATTTAGTATGTAAAGATTGCTTGTTGATTTTTATCCCTCCATTCATGCTTATTTTTATAGAACAAAAGTTTACCACGATCAATGTGAGTAGCAAAATAATTGATGTAAAGGCTAATAGAATCTTTTGAAGGTAACATGATAGCGTGCATTCATTTGCCGATTAATATACATAATACTGAGAATAATACTTCGTTGACAATAGTAATATTCTGCTTATTCGTGATATAATACTTCTCTATTAATAATACATAATTAAAAGTAATATATATTATAAATGAACACAGAAATCTCTAAATTATGTTTAAAATAAAAGGGTTGAGGGTGACCCAATAATGTTAATATGCTTTTATGGAAATATATCATGAAAATAACCAGGTGCAGTTTCCTGATAAACACTCTTCTGGACAGATTGAAAATGAGGCATACCATTGTATTGCCCTTTCACAGATTAAATCCAAGAAAAATGGAAATTTATGTCATTTCAAACAAATGAAAACATAAATAAGGGTAAAGATTTAATAATAAGCAATAATTTCTTCTGTAGACATATATTTAGGAAAACTTATAATGACCTTTCAGCAATACAAATTACAAATTAAAACTTGTAACAATACATTATTCAAGTTAGTTAAAATATAAGCTCAAACTAAAAAAACATAGAGAGCTTTTTTTGCAGTGACACTGAATGATTGCAGAGACCTGATGAGGATTTAGATTCATTTAATGGAAAATTATACAAGATAACAATGATTAATTCTAAAAAAATGGTCTAAATAAAAGTGCATCAAAAACTCCTTTTTTTCATGACACGTAAAAATTTATAATGCATTTTATGAAGTGGATTAAACATTCTACATAAGCACAAATAAAAATAAGGTTGTTTTTTACCGTCTTGAAGAACTTTTACAAATTTTAATAGTTTTTTAAATTGTGACACCTAATGTGTGCTTTTTTGAAAAGGATTTGAAAAATCTGTGTAAAACAGAAGCTATTGCAAAGTACTCTGTATTTTCCAAGCTTGTTTTTATCAACATTTGTTGTTGTGGCACTTGTTAATACTGACAAGCCCATTTTAAAGCAGATGGGTTCGCTTCTTCTTGTTTCCAGCCGTGCCATCTGTGACGAAGAATTCAACTTCTGCCACACACTTGCGCAGGACGGACACATTTTGACCAGAGCCTGAGCACGATCAATCATCGATCCAGTACCTCCAAAGGTATTACTTTGTCATGGGAATTTGGAGGACTTTGTTACCCCGACAGATTTATCGTGTGATTCACCATTTTGAACGCGGGCAGTTTTCGACCAGCGGGGATCGAACTCACGACAACTTGAACACGTAGCCAACTCCCTACCAACAAGACTATTCCTGTTATATTAACATTAAAAAAATTTTATGACTAAAATGAACAAAGTACTAAACATCATATTTTGCATAATTTCATTTTAATTATTTTTCCTCTAGGTAGTGCGTTCCATTTTAGCTTTGCTCAAATATTATCGTTGGCGTAAGTTTTCTATATTATCTGAAGAAAACAACCCTTACATGACAGTTGCTCAAAGTCTAGAAAAACAAGTATCTAGTTATCCGAATTTCACCATCAATCACAAAGGCATCAAATACATTCCTAATCTTCATGTTTGTTGCGAAGACAAAAAACCTTGCTGTACAGATAATTTTTCCAAGGTAGTGGAAGAAACCTATAAGACAACAAGAGGTAAACAAAAGAATGGAATTTCTATTATAAATGGACTTCCTGTCTAAACATATCTAAAATAATTTTATATTTATGATTTTTTGGTTCATGATTTTTATGGTTTATGAAATAATTTTATATTCATGATCTAATATTTATGAATTATTATAAAAATTTATTTTTTATGTATCGAAATTTTAATCTCAACTTAATTAAGTCTTTAATTTTATAGTTTTTAGCTTTATTAAGAGCTGAAATTTTAAAGCATAAAAAAGTATTTATAAGTCATAATTTAAGCAATATCTTTATTGAAGAGGTCCTACATTTTTTAGTCTAATAAGAGATGACAACAAAATTTTGAAGAATAAAAACCACGTATAAGTCATAATTTAAACAATTTCCTTATTGAAGTGAATGTACAAAACTCCGTTATCTTGCGTTACAGACAATTTAAAAAGATAACTATAAATAGGATAGAAATGTGTGGTTTGATTTGTTTTTTTTTTCGAATACCAAAAATATTTCTCATCAAATTTTAAAATCAAAATTAGCAATTCGTTAAGAGATGGCGCTGTCTTTTAAAAATATCTATTATTTCAAACTTACCACCAATTGCTGCGAACTCAGGCGTAATTTAGGGAAAAAATTAAATGTATGCATGAGCGAATATTTTAGATGACGGGGAACATGCGATGAAAAGCGTTATTTTATAGTTTTTTTTTGTTCAGTCATTAGTGCTTTAGTGCTATCTCTTGTGTGCAACAGAATTTGAAACTTGGCAGAAATATATGTCCTTTCTCCTAAACTCTGCAAACCACACGTTTCTATTTCTTACTGTTTTTTTTTTTTTTTTTTTTAATTATTTTTTTTTAATCCTTACAACCAAACAATTGGTATTAAAAAGTTTCTAAAAATAGTTTATTTTTTCTTTAAAAATGCGTTTTATTATTTGATTAAATCTGGATTAGTTTAAAATTTGGAAATTTAATTTTTAAGGAAATATGATACATACCCAAATAAGTCAACTATACGGTACTTAGGGGAATTTGTTCTTATACAATTCCGTTTCTTACTCGTGGCACAGCTAACTTAAAAAGATTAACAAGCTTATTACAATCTGTTTTTATCATTTAATAAAAATATAGATAAATAGTGCATTTACCCAGCTAAAAATAAACTGCAAAAAATCTAAAAAAAAAAAAACAAAAAATCTAAAAAAAAAAAAAAAAAGACTGTCGTGATTTGGCCAATTCCGCTACAAAATTTTTGAAGTCGAAACACTGTAAAATTACTGCAGTTTGTAAACTGCAGTAATTTTGTAGTAGTACCAACCTCAAAATTTTTACTG
Source organism: Parasteatoda lunata (assembly GCA_949128135.1). Lineage (NCBI taxonomy): Eukaryota > Metazoa > Arthropoda > Arachnida > Araneae > Theridiidae > Parasteatoda > Parasteatoda lunata. The sequence continues at coordinate 30,684,891 of OX421970.1, read as the reverse complement.
TTCATATACAAACTGTCTGTATTTAGTGGTTTCATCTATCGTGATCGAAAGAAAATATAGTTTTTGTTTAAAAAAAATTCATTTTGAAAAAAAAAAATGTGATAAAAATTTATTTAACTTAATCTATTCTTTATTTAAGTCTCTAATTAGAGAGTATAGTACTCGTGAAATTTTTCGTTGCGAATATCTCGACGGAACGTATCCTGGGATTCGAACTCCCACCCTATCGGCAAAGAAATTGGCTGATTAGCCCTCTCGGCTATAGTGCTGTGTCCTTCCTGATGCAAGGAACTAAATGCTTTCATGAGGTGGGTCTTATTGGCGTGGATAAAGTTTTTGTTTTTTTTAATTATATTTGGTAAAAGCAAAGTTAATAAATTTTCTTAGTGTTAACAGTTTGAATAGCGTCATTTTATGGTTATCTGGTTGTTTTTATTGTATACGGTAAAATAACATTTAAACTAATTATTATTAAGAGTGTTTTTTATCAAAAATTCCTAACTATGTAGATTTGAGTTTTCCCCTCTAAGTTTTGTTATTTTTCTTTTAAGTTTAATTTTTAAAAGCAAGAAGCTCTAAATGGATTTTTAAAGTAAGCAGTTTTATTAATCTTATGCTCATTTAGGTTTTATTGATTCAGTTCTGGAGAAAAACTGCAGTTTATTTTTAGCTGGGCTAGTTTATGCTATTATTTTTACACAATCCTGCCCAAATTAACCTTTAGCACTCCTATTACTTTAAAATGATGTTTGAGCGAATATGAACACGTAATCATTTAAATTACATAGTGCAATATTTTTATATCTTTTCTAAAATTCATCGAATGAGGTGGTTAGTTAATTAAGATATAAAAATTTTTAGCTTCAAAGTGGTGACTTTCAGTGTTTACTCAGAGGTGACATCGGAGTGAAAAAGGTTAATGTTCTGATTTTTCATAAATATATAATGAAAAAGATTTTAAGAATAGTTTTAAAAAAACAATTTTGGTTTGATTTTGTTTTTACACATTTACATGCAAGCTTGTGTGCTCATTACAAATTTAATATTGAGTGATCGTCCGCTGTTTTGATGTACAATGTAATTGTTTAAATCTTCGTAGCATTTGCATTATTGTTAAATTGATGGGGCAACGCAGTGATGAGCCACACTTTTTCCGAAAGTGACATTTTTGTATCAGTTTTTTTCCTTTGTATTGTTTCAAGATAGGTACCTTTCAAGCCTCCAGAATTTTCACTAAGCAACAGTTCACTAAGTAGAATTTTATTTTTTTTGTTAGATAAAAATTTTAAAATTTGATAAAAATTTTAAAGCTCTGAACAATTTGAAAACGTGGATTATTATTATATTACTCATTCATCTGATTGTCAAAGGAAATTTAGATATCACTTTAGTTCGGAAAAACCACAATACTCTCTAAATTATGCGACTTTTTCTAACTAAAAACTATTTTTGTTGAATATGTTTAATTAGAATATAACACTTTCGATAAGTAATAAAATGTAAACCAATTTCAACTGTTTACAATTATTCCGATTTATAGGTAGCTGCACTTTTTCTGCGTTTTATAGATTGATGGTCAACAAATTTATAAGCAGTTCGAGACGCTAATCTAAAAAAAAAACTATTTGTAGCATAACCATTCATTATAAAAGAAAAATGATAATGTAGCAATCTGATCCAATCATTCTTATTTCGGATAATTCTGATAAGTGCTAAAACTGAAATGTGTAGAAAACGTTTAAATACGTAGTTATAAACAGCAGGAAGAATATTTCTTCCTCACGAACATATACTCAATCACTGGAATATTGTGCCAATAGTGCATAAAGCAATGAAAATAAAAAGCATGACTCTTTTACTACTTGCTGTTTAACTGTTAGAAAAAATCTCCCTTAACAGGAATCTTTTATACGATACGTTTGGTTTTATTGAATGGGATTGATGAAAAAAACATTTATTACCTTTTTTAGTTAATGATTAAAATTTTAATTTAAATGATTAAAATTATAGGCAGACACTGAGTATTGCTGAGATTACTATTTACAATCTTTATTGCTAAATATTTTGACAAAGTCAATGTTAAACGCATAAAATAAAACTTTATTTTATTACATAAGCACCCATATTTATGTATTCATGTATACACCTGTAACTATGCATTAAGTAACAAAAAAAATTTCTTGCAGTTCATGTATTTTTGGAAAATTAACGCACCTAACTGTTGACAAAATTACAAGTGAAACTGCTTAATATTAAAGATTATGTGATTGCATGAATTTTTGCTAACATTACTAGGTTCTTACGTATTATCGCAACGAGGTTGGCGCGATTTGTATGTTATGTTTTTTGTATGTATGCGATTTGCACTGATGTTTTTTTAAGTTCAAGTGCTACTGCCCGGTATACATTTGCCCGGTTTATCCTACACTGATGTTTTTTAAGGTCAAGTGCCACTGCCCGGTATACATTTATTCAAGATGTGTGTAGAAAAATAATATAAATCTCTTAGGGTTGCCGTAAGTAGGGTCGCCAAATTTGGCGCTTTATGCGAATTTAGGCCTGGTTGCGTTAATACGTAAGTACCCATTACTATTCCCAATTTTCATTTCCTCATATGTTGACAAAAGTTGAAGTTAAACACTGGAAACAAAACTTTATTGTCTACCATATATTATTTATGTATCAAATCACAAAAAATTCTTTTTGTTGCAGTTTATGTATTTTTTGGAAGATTAACATACCTCATAGAACTGCTGACAAAATTACAAATGAAATTACTTGATATTAAAGATTATGTGATTGTATATATTCATCTAGAACAATATTCTGTCGCTGAATCGTATCAGTACTTTTGGCGTAAGTAAGGTTAATGTCCATAATTTTTCTGTCAAATAATTTATTTTTAACTTTATAATTGTCAAAATATTATCGCCAAAAATTTTTTTTTTAACTGGCATTAATTTCATAAAAATTTTGAAAAAGGAAATGTATTTATCTTGTGCAACTACAAAATGATATTCTTGGAATATATTCGGTACATTTTTCCATAAGATGTTGTTACTTATGACACTTACCAATATCAGCAAGACTGCTGGAGGATCAAAGTCGAATGTCGATTAGTAATTTTTAAGGTAGGGGGTGCGTTTCTTGTTTTTCAGTAGTAAAATTTTTTATGGCCAAGAATGCGCCTCCAGCCACAGAAATATGTCACATCCCCTTTGACAAGGAGAACACATTCCCACATCATTCGTCCGCCCGTAGTTCGTAAATTTTACCTGAAGCAGAGCACGTTTGATTTGCTGTGAAAACTTTGTGACCTCGACAGGTATAATTTTATCAGTCACCATGCTAAACACAGGAAGTCTTCTGCTGGCGGGGATCGAACTCATGACCTCGTGGATATGACCCCAATGCTCTAACAACCAGGCCATCCCGGCCTTTATCCATAAGTGATTTAAACTAGAAAAAGAGAGATTTATTTGAAGCTTATATTTATTTTAAAATTAAAATATTTCGAAAGTTTAAATGAATTTTAATATCGAATTAAGCGAAAAATAAAAAATGATGTTTAGTTAACCCGTTGCCTGCTGAGGAAAACTTCGATATTCATATATATATATATATATATATATATATATATATATATATATATATATATATATATATATATATATATATATATATATAGCACAAAAAAATACAAAGAGAAAAAAAGAGAAAAACGAAGAAAATTAATAAGTTATATTAACTGCGCATAAGCTGCAAGTAAACAAAAAATAAACAATTTGTTTATTTTTTACTTAATGAAACGAAATTAGAACACACTAAGTAAAAAATAAACAATTTGTTTATTTTTTACTTAGTGTGTTCTAATTTCGTTTCAATTTTTTGAGTGCTCCTCACACTATTGTATTGATATATTTTGCTTTGGCTATATTGATACAATATTAGAAAGCACTCCTTTTTGCGGATATAATCGTGTGAGCTGATGAAGAGATTATATCCTTTCTTTATTTTGTTTTCCGGATTTTTAATATTTTTTTCCCTCCATTTTTTCTAAATTTTTTAGCTTATATATATATATATATATATATATATATATATATATATATATATATTGGACCAACTCGTATTCGTAGTTTTCCCGTACAAGCTCGACTGATACAAGCTCGAGTTGGTGGCCACATAAAGAAGTATCAATGATTGCCTTAAAATAAATTTGAAATATGTCAATTTTACCCAGTAGAACATTAGTTTGTATATTCTGTTGTACTGTATATTGTACTGTTTGCTGTATACTGTTTGTACTGGATGTTCTACTATTTGCAGATTTTTTATTTTAAAAAAATTTATTGACTTCCTAAATAATAAATGACATTTATTTTATGTAATGAAACAGCTTATTTTAATATCTATATATATATTTCTCTTACACGGCACCAAAAAAAAGCCTCATTACAACTTCCCGAATGGCAACGTTAGAAAATCGACCAATGATTGTATCTAAAAATGTCACATGCCAAATCAAGCTGAGGTGGCTCAACATATAGCGCTTTTAAAAACGGAAACAATAACCAGAGTGAGCATTATCAGGTTGTTCAATTCGCGATCGCAACGAACTATAGGGGGCGTTGTTGTTTGTGCCGAATCCCTGCGATTTCCATATGAACAGTCATTCAGTTACACTGGAGACGTCTTTAATGCAGCATGTAGCATTGTACCGTTCCTTCTTTACTGTGGCTGATTAAATTTAAAAAAGAAAAATGTTTGTTTTCTTTCTTATGCAAACGAAAACAAAATGGTATCTTTTTTTTTTAGAGAAGGAACATCCAGAAAACATCGGAAAAATATTTGTAAATAAAGAGAAAAAAATAGGTATATTCTTATAAGAGTTCAAACCTAATGCCTGAGAAATAGTTTTACTAAATTCAATGGTATAACATGAAAGACCCATTTAAATTTTAACGTAAAATAAAGAATGCTTACGAAACGAAAAAAAACAAAACAAAAAAACACAAAAAAAAAAAGAACCATTCTTTTTTTGTCGCCATTTTTTAGTGTTACGAAAATGCGTCTTTGGGACTTGCCAAAAACAAAACAAGATGCAATTTTATTTTTGTAGGAGCGAAATATTTTATGGAGTGAAATATAACGAAAATGTACCAATGTCCATAACATGGATCTTAGTAAACGTCCGTTTTGGCAATGTTATTTCATTTTGAATCTTATTTATTAGAGTTCATAATGGCTATAGAATCAGGTGAGAGAAAAGTTTGTTTTGAATCTATGTTAAACTCTATATCGGCCCATTTTCCACCGAAATCCGATTGACTACTTTGATTTTAAACAAAGTGTTTCATTTTAAGATTTTTCCAACAATTTTAAGTGTAGATTGGCGGCACTTAAAAATCTGCCAAATCTGTAGCTGTGGTTAATACGTAAATACCGAATTTTTCTTCCATACTTTTCTGAATCATATTACTTCAAATATTAGAATCTGCAAGAAGTATACATAAACACATAAATTAATACCATTTAATTTTTCAAAAAAAGTATTTTGACAACAATTTTATCAAAAAATTATAAACTTAAAAACGTAAAATGAAGAATTCTTAGGATAAAAACGATTTTAAAAATTCCTCATTTTTCAATAAAAACTTTCGTATTGTTTCTTTTTTTTTAATTCTTATAGTATTTAATCAGACGTAAAAAAAACATTTTGTAGAAAACGATCAAGTACGAAAAAAAATTATTTACAAGCAAATTTTTTATTATAAAAATCATAACACTTACCTGATTTATAAGTCCGGAGAATTCCAAAATGATATGTTCTTTATTTGAAAACTTTATTCTCAAATAATATATACATAGTTTATCCCTTCATTACTTTTAGGTAACATACCACACATCAAAATTTTATAATTGTAAGATCTCGATATGAATTTTAATATGTAGCTTAAAAACAGAATAGCTGAATTCTAGTTGAAACTTCACTTTCACTTGTAATGAATTGAAGACAGAAAAATTATTTTACCGCAATACACACATCTGTAACAGCAAGTGATCATGAAATCATGTTATGTTAATGGTAATGGAAAGGTAAAAATTATTGAGAAGTTGTTCTTCAAATGCTTGGCGTGTTCTGCTTCAATGTTTGGCATGTTCTGATTAGTTTTTCCAAGAAGTTTTACCTTTTCTTTAGGGAAATTTTGCTTCTTTTTTGATGCTAAGAAAATGGCGTCCGACATTGCCAATGGTTATGTGGGAACTAATGCACGATATTTACAGTCTCCCGCTAGATGGCGTACTCGAGCGCTGCGATCGCGAATTCAGCTGCGGCAAAAATAAAAATAAACAACTTAAAAAATAACAATGCTGTTGCCAGCCATAGAATTTTTTGAAAGTTAACTTGGCAACATAAATCAAAATTATGATACCTGAGCGCCTGACGTAACAAATCCTTCAATTCTATAAGTGTTGTATCGCCAAATGCCCAAATTAACAATTGCAATTTCAAATTAATATTGAAATGTACAGGTTTAGAATTTTCTACAGTGAAAATTTTTCGGAACTTCAGTATTCAAAAAAGTATACAAAAGCTAGACGTATCCAATGAGCGAGCAAAGAGAGCAATGGATTGCGAAGCAATCCGAAATGAACTGCGAAAGCAGTTCCGGGGGTTGGTGAGCGCCAGCGAGCAGGGGGCGAAGCCTCCTAGTCATATTATGTTTTATGAGTTTCATTCAAAAATCATCACCCGAATTTTTTTTATGGAGCACAAAATATGCGAAAATATAGGTTTTGTTGCTTACTAACAACTGTATGGCAAGCTATTTTTCCAAAAAAAAAAAAAAAAAAAAAATGATAATGGTTATGGAGAGTGTATTTGATGAAATATAAAAATCCTTGAGGTCAATTTTGATGGCGATAATAAATTGCGAAGTTAATTTTAAAACGAAATTAATTTGATACCGATAATGAGGAGTGAAGTAGTATAGGAAAAGTTGTTATTATTTTGTTGCTTCTAATGATTCTTCTAGAAGTCAAGCTTGCCAACCACTGAGCTCTCAAATGAAATCCGGAATGTACGCCTTTCGTTTGAAGAGAAAGCACCGCAAAGGTGAAAGTACGCTTTTTCCCAGAACCACACGGATAGATGACATCACTAATTCTTCATGAGGCTATTTTCTTTTTTTAAGTCTAAAGATTAAGGAAATTTTCTCCAGATCCCTGTACGTTATAATAATGCTACGACTACACGACTTCCAATTTCGCAGATTTTACGAGCTCATATTTCACATGTAATCTTGGAATCTTTGTAGAGACGAGGATCGAAACTCGGCTTATCCGGACTGCAGTCTGGTTCTTTAACCACTGTGCCACCACGATCACTTAAAAAAGAAATTTATCTTAAATTTAATTTTGATATTGAAATTTAAGAGCTAAGTTACGAAACGTTAATATGCAGAAAATTAATTTTGATACAGACATTTAAAAACAGAATTAGAAAATGTAAATTTTCATAGAGTTAATGACTTTTTTAATCTCTCATAGCAAAATCTCTCATTGCTTACCAAAATACCTTACATGCATTATGTTTTCTACAGCGTATTATTTTGATTAAAAAATAGGGGAAAAGTATTCGTTAAAAATATTTTAAACTGTAAAGCATTTGCTTTTACTATGTATACATAGTCTGTTTTCGTATTTTCCACTGTTATGCATAGAATTAATTTTTTAAAGGATACGTAAATATTTCTTCGAAACAAACTTTAAAAATGCAACTGCTTTCAAACAAAATAAACTTTAAAAAACATTTTAAAAAAAAGTATCTACTTCTAATACTGAATTTTTATTTACTATTTAATATTTACTAAGCAGATAAATAATTTATAAAATTCAAATAATTTAATAAATTTACTCTTTTTAACTCACGGTTCACCCCATTTGATTTTCTGTAGGTGTTCAAACTTTGAAGTTATGTGTAATCAAAATTAAAGTTAACTGAAGATTAAACATAAATTTCAATGATGTTTAGAATTACCTTAATATATAAAGTGGCATTTAAAGAACTCTTTGCTCTTATTCAGAATTTTATTATATTTTTAAAATGGATTTTCATAAATTATATTTTTTTCTATACAAAGATGCTTATTATTTAATGCACAGGCCTTCAAAGATATTTTACGGTATGCATGTTTTCCATTTTAGGGGTTGACATGAGGCCTTATTTAAAAGAAATGGCAATGAAAGCTGCAAAATCTCTTTTAGTCATTGTACCTAGTCCTCCTCATGATAAAGGATATCATGATTTTGAAGAGAAAGTTAGGAATTATAATTTTGAAGAGCCTTTTAAATTCCCAAACAATCTACCATATCCAAAAGTAAGTAGAATGGTTCAGTAAAAGTTCTTAACCAATTTCAAGGGGTCAATATGAAGCGTTTTTCAAGAGAAATGACTATAAAAGCATAAAAATTTCTATTAATTAGTTACTATACACATTCTTATTCATAATAAATGATATTACGACTTTAAGGAGAAAAATTCCAGTTTTTAAGAGCCTTCCTTTGTTCTTGAACAGTCTCTCAAATCCAAAATCTAGCAGAATTGATTATATTTGTATTTTCAAAAGCATTTATATTTATACTTTCAATGGCATTTACATTTATAATTTAAAGGCAAACAGTTTTTTTTCCCTGGAATCACCGAAATAGAAATTAATAGCCTTCTCGAAAGTAAGTTTTGTTCTAGTAATCGAGAATAACTGGAACTAACTATTCGGGTCCAATATTTTTTCAAGAAACATATACAATCTGTATGTAATTATCTCCGAGGAGAAAACAACATTTTATTAAATATTACAACTCAACAAGTAGAATTCATTGTAAGGTGTTCAAATTTTGGAAAGCTCTCTTGACCAAACTATTGGGATATTTTCCATATTTTCCAGATTGTGGCTACCCCCTGTACTTTTGGAGTCAGAAATCCGAATCCGTGTGAGAAAAGGTATGTTTATTCAGAGAAAGTACGTTTCTGTGTCTGATTTCGTAACTTAATATATCGCATACACTAATTAATAAGCATATTTGAAATTATCCGCTTGAACCACTAAGATTGAGTCCTCGTACGCGAAGATCCGATAATTAGATCAAAAGTTATTCAGGGTAGTCCGTTTTTTTTTGCACAATGTACGTAGTAACAGTATTTTATTTAGTACGTTATTTAATTTAGTACGTTATATACGGTAAATGAAATATATTTGAAGAGAAAGATAGAAATTGTAATTTTGAAAGGCGTGTTTGTCTTTTAAGTTGTTTTTAAACGATCTCCCATATGCAAAAGTAAGTAAATGGGTCACGTTTACAAGTTCAATGACATTTTTTATTTACCATTCGTAAACAAGATGAGTTTGACGGTTACATTTTCAACTGTCAGGTTCCAGTCTTACAAATACCTTGATTCGCTTTGGAATCAAAATGTTTACGCATTCATCCTTACCAACATTCTGATAAGAACACTCTTTTTTTCCGAAGTATAATTGAGTTTTTATAAAATTGCTTCAAAAGTTAACTGTTGTATTAAAGCAATTATTTTACAAATTTACGTACTACTTTTATCTGAGATAGCAGGGTGTACATAGAAAGAAACTTCAAAGTAATTATAAATTAACATCTGTTTATTTCTTATACACTGTGTCTTATCTATATTGAATAAGCAACAAAAGGTTTATATTATTTAAAAGAAATCAATCAATCAGAATCAATACTACTAACATGAAACAATAATATATTTATACGATATAAAGTTGTCATTTATTTGTGCTTTCGAATAAAAAGCTCGTAAAAGAAATGATCCGATTTAAATAAAAATAGTTTTTTTTTAAGAAGCAGCAATATGTTTATAAGAAGAAAACTTTTTTATTAAAGTTAGAATTTTGAAGAAACAAATCATTTATAATATGACGAGGAGTTGCAATTATTACTGGGAAGCTATATAATAAGGTAATAATCATCATACAATAATACTGTTATATATAATATACTATTACTACCTGATTATATTCCCTAAGTAATTGGTAAATTATAGTATCCTTATTTTGTTGTTAGTAGATTTCTAATAAAAATTAATTGATTATATTTGTTTTGTTATGTCATTTAAACAAAATGTATTATTTTCATTGAAAGCCGAATTACACTAAAACAAGCAAACAGATGATCTGCAAATAGTAAGGTTAGTTGTTAACCATGTGTCAAGAAATCGTTGTCGAGAATGTTATAATAACAAAGAATTTAAAAATTAGTCTCAAGAATTTCGTTTAACCATGATGTTAGAAATCGAATTTTAATATCATTTTATAATAACCTTATCACCATATCATAATCTTAGAATAATGTCATTAGTTGTCACAACATTATTAGATTTGATGTAAATCAGTTAAAAATTTCTCTTTTATACAGTGCGAAATAAAACTAATGGCCACAACTTTAACAGGTGATTCCCCAAAATAAACAATTTCCACCATTCAATGAGGATATCGGAAAGCAAAGGGCGTAGACGGCGCAAGAGATTGTTTTCACTTTGGGGTTACATTTCTCAAGGAAAATGCATTTTCCACACTGTAGAAAGTTCTTAATCAAATAACGGGGAAATTTTACGGAGTAGAAAATCTTATATAAAGTAATTTTCATAGAGTAATATATGCAGCAAAATCCTTGAATTATTGTAATAAATATTACTGTAAAGTTAATTTTCTAGCTATAGGAAAGGTGAAGATAGTCCGAAATATGAATTTCTATAAGTGAATTATAATTCTATTCTAATAATATTTCAGCATATCACCGAATTTGCTGCTTATTTATACGATTCTGTCATTCTTTATGCTGAAGCTCTTGCAAAAACTCTCGAAGAAAAAGAAGATCCACGAAATGGAACATTCATAATACAGAAGATTATAGAAAAGGAGGTTTATCGGAGTAAGTTATTTACTTAGTTATTCAACAAAATTTCTTATACTATTTGCAAACTCATCATTCATTATATAATGAGATACCTGCAAGTGACATATTGACAAGTGACATATATATATATATATATAAGTGACATATCTCGAACCAGATTGGTTGTTGAAACTTGGCATTTGGTCAAGTATCAAGTGACACCTTCTATATTCTTCTACAATGATTCCTTCACAAATAATTAAGTTCTTTCACTATCGAAGCCACGTAGAACATAAACAAACTAATTATGCATCAAATTGCTAGGTTCACAAAATGAAATATATTATCACGGTATATTACGGTTACAATAAAATATATAAACAAATAATAAATATAAGTTAAGTAAAAGATGTACAAGAGAAAGAATTATATATCAGCAACTTCAATGTGCGATACAGAGCTGCAACTATTTTTCGTTAATTAACAATATAACTTATGCTGAGGTACTTAGCTCAACTTTAACACTTCATTTTGCTTTTGCTTTGATCAGCTGGTTCTGACGTTATAGTCCACATGTATGGGTATCCGTGATCTTCTTCTTCTTGAAGTACCTAATTGTTAAATTGAAATATATGTTCTTATTTTTATAGCATATTTGTTGATAATATGCAAATATTGATAAGAAAGATTTTTAAAGCAGAAAATATGCTTTATATGTGCTAAAGTGAACAATAAACAACAATGAACTACTAATGTCTGAAGATACTAAAAATTTTAAGGTGTTTTAATTTTTAAATATTTTGTTTGATTCATATTTTTATGTCTTTCTTTACAATGTTTTTTAAAATCTCTTTTGATTAATTTTAATTTTATTTATTTTATAATTAAATTTCTATAATTGTTACATTTTAGAATTAAAGTAAGCTCATAAAACGAAAACATTTAAAAGCAAAATAAACAGAATGATAATATCGGTTTTAATAACTGATCGATAACTTAATAATAAACTTATGATGCATTTTAATTATTATTGAATATTGGTTAAATTTTCCTTAATATTGGGTAATTTTAAATTCAAATATGTATCTTTCTTAATATTTTAAATAATGTAATAGATCCTAAACATTGCGTAGGAATTTTTAACCTGGATAAAATAAGGAAAAAGATGGATAGAGCTACATAATTCAAGGTATATGCGAGAAAAAGAATTGTAAAATAAATCACAAAGTTATCGTTTTTGACTAGGTATTGTTAAAGGTTATTTTGTATTTATTATTTGTTGTTTCGAAAAACAATAATTTCCCAAGAAAATAAACAGAGAAAAAATATTTGCCAAGCAAAATTTTTTTTAAATAACCTATTCAAACAGAGCTAGTATAAAATGGGGATCTACAGCTACTTCATGACATCTCGGTACATTCAAATCAAAACAAAAATTTTCCTTGTTAACAGAATGAACCATAACAACTTCGAGATGTTGGAATTAACGTCATTGACTTAAAAAAAAAAAAACAATAAAACAGCAGCAGTGCGCATTAAAGTGTTCGGTTGTTTCCGAATAAAACAGTGTAACCCGTTTTATCAGCATCACGTGCAATGGTAGACTGGTTAGCAATAGTTCAGAATACACATTACATTGGCTGGCTGGATATCAGCAATAGAAAATATAATTTTGAGTTCGGTTTAGTATTTGGTGGTTTTCAGATTTCTTGGTAAGTGTTTGCAACTTTACATTGCTGGCAGGTTTCTAGCAACTGTAGTTGCTTCTTGGTGTTTACTTAAAAAGAAAACTGTACATGGTAAAATAGTTTTTAACTGCTGCGACGTACGCATAAAATCTAAAACGAAAATGTTAAAAAGAAAAATATATATTACACTAAACATTTAGTTCAAAAAATTATAGTCAAATTTACAAACATCAAAATTACTTAATGTTTAGTCGGCAACACTAGTGGTATTTACAAATACCAAAATTACACTTTATATTTATTTAGTAACATTATAATCCCATTTACAAACAAGAATATTAAACTTAAGAGTTAATTGACGGCATTAATCACAGTTACACAAATCAAAATTACACTTAAGATTTAGTTGTAAACGCTATAACATTTACAAAACCTCTAATTTACACCTAACACCTAGATTAGACTCAAAATTTTGCTAAGAACACATCAACAGTCGCATTTTTTATAATCCAAATTTGTGCTTGGTATTTATTTGAAAACAATTGTCACATTCATAAACAACAAAATTACAATATTGCTCTTTAAGTTTTGTTAACAACACTATTTGTTAACAACGCCACATTTAAAAACATCGAGATTACACTTAACTTTTAGTTGGCAAAACTACCAAAATTTCAGAAATATGTTTGATAGCTATTAAACAATAATATTTTTTACTGATTGAAGTTTTTATATAGACTATGAAGACTAATAATAAGATTGTGATTCATAGACAGAGACAAACACCAAATGCTATTTAATTGGCGTCCCTTCTATGAAGCATAGTTTTGCTTCACTCGCAGAAGTCCCATGTAAAACGTTTCTATTTTATTTGCGTTGAAAACATCAACATCAGTATTTAATTTAATCAGCTAACAGGAGATAAATCAAGCTAATTTACTGAATAGCTAAATAAGTCATTTCCATCGAATGAAATATCGAATAGCGTGAATTAATGCATTTAGGTGTGGTATCGAATTTGCCACAAGCAATGTCCAGTAGAGGTGAAAGCATATCCAAAAGCATCACCTTTGGAAATATAGATCAACACCTAATGACAGTAAGTATGTCTGATGTAGTAGGTAGATACATTAACATCAAACTCAAGAACCTATGATAGCACTGATGAGATAGCAAAGTGTGACACGCGTTAGTTGGATTCATAAGATAGATGCGTTTATCTACCACAGAAAAATGCGAGAGGTCAGTGACTGTTATCAAATTTATATTAGTTTATATATTTGAATAGAATTCTTGTCATTCCAATATTTAAGATCTAGAAAATGTTAACATTCGTAACTTTCTCCCGAATCTATGATCCAATTTCACGCGATTTTAATGTTCCTCTTGTGATACCTTTCTCCTTGTGCGAAGTAGATCGTAAAATAAGACTATATATATATATATATATATATATATATATATATATATATATATATATATATATATATATATATATATATATATATATATATATATATATGTATAATATATACTATATATATAGTCTTATGTCCGGTGGTTCGGCTCAATGTTTGTGAGCACTAATTTCTAATCATTTATTTATTTTTCTTTTTTTCTGTGATGAGGCACTGAAACTGAGAGAACAATATCCTCTTCCCAAGTTTTGTTTGTACAGAAAAAGTTTTGCAACAAACGCAGTTTTATGATTTTAGTTTTGATTAAATTTAATTGTTCATCTTGTAGTTTCAAATTAGCTTCGTTAAGTTTGACAAATGTACTGAAAATACATTCGCTGCAGCTTGTTTTAAGTTAGTCAGAAAACCTAGGTATCTTCCTAGGGTTGGCCAAAAAATCTGGGTACCATTGCCGGAGCACCGTCAGTAGCTACAGAAATGATATTAGTCAAGGGTATAGCTTTTAATTCAGTCAATCGCGTTTCACTTTTCGTATCGCTTTCCAAACATTTAGCAAATAACAATTCTTGGTAAATTCTTTTACAAATCTTACATAAGCTAAAAGTAAAAGCTTCGTTTCCTAGATAAGTAGACTCGTCGAGTTGCGTAGAAAATTCAGATATTTTTAAGTACTCACATAAAGAATTTTCTACGCACTGAGATATTTTGTCAATCCTTCTTTGTACATTATTATTACTCCGTGGAATTCGTTTTACAATGTTAAAAGCTGGTTTGTGCAACCCGGTGAGTATTATCTCACTTACAGCTAGTAAAATAAGTTCTTCAATAGTGTGAGGCTTTCCGGACTTTGCAATCATGTAATATATAGAAACATGCGAAACATGCAATCCATCGTCACCTCGCTTAGATGTTGTTCCTATAAGTTGCTGCAGTGATGGTGTTTTCAGATATTTTTCTTTGACTGTTTGAAAAATAGTTAATCAATTATTCGTAAGCTTGGAATATTTAATTGAATCACTTGATATAGTTTTATTACACAGAAGACACATAGGTAAAGTACTATTTCCTGGTGATGAAATAAAGACATTCTTCAAATAATCAGCACTGTATTTTCGGCGTTTTTTCTTCGACTCATTCATACTTTCATCTCTTAAAAAAGAAACAAAAGATATAAGAAAATTTGCAAATTAACTGTTCAATTTGTAACAAACCGCTGTTAATAATTATAAGCACCCACTTTTATTTATAGTTTACTTGGGACGCAAAAATCTTACTATTTAATTTATCTTAATTTCCATAATAATAAAAACTAATTACAATTTTATTATTTTATACTAAACCTTACGCGGACCCCCTGACGTTGTTCAGGGACCCCTAAATCAGTTTTTACTTTTCACGGACCCCCTGAATGGTACCACGGACCCCTATGGACCACTTTGGGAAACACTGTTCTACTTCACTAAAGCGAAGCGCAAAAAAATCGTCTTACTTTTATTGACGCCAATGATGCTTAATTAGTTTTGGTAATAGGAACTACTAGTATTATGGTAGTTGGTGCACCTTTAATAGGTTCTAAATATAAAAACATTAGAGCAATGTATAGCTATATCAGTTTATATCCTACCTATAATATTGCTTTGAAACGTTTTATACGGTTTCTTGAAAGGAACACGTACCTTAGAATGTTCTTGATTGTGGTAAATTCATTAGTTGAAGTTGAGCAACAGCATTATGCTAAATGAATGCAGTGAATATTTCTTTCAATGAGTTAAACTAATAAATTCGTGCTTTGCTTAATCTAATAACGTAAAGCCACTGGAAAGATCAAAATATAGTACTAAATATTAAAATAAATTTAATTATTTTAGCTTTATTTTTTGTGTTGGTAAATGACATATACAAACAATTACCATTCGTCATTCGTTATATATATATATATATATATATATATATATATATATATTATCCAAGAGACTGTAGGGAGTCTCATGGATGGGTGAAGAAAATTTAACAAATTATTTTATGTATACATACATATATATATAAAAAAGAGTGGAAAAAATTCTTATAATTAACTCAGAAATATATATATTTAGATAACCATCATTGAAATATTATAAGTGAATGGGAGTTAATTATTGAGGATCAATTTAATCCCACTATTATGTTAATACTTCGAAAGGACTCTCATAGACAAAAGACTTATTCTGGAAGGAAAAGTTTGTGGAAGTACTGCGAACCGTCTACATTGGCTTATATCTACTGACGAAAGAAATGCTCAGTGATTAATACAGTTGATTGAATAGTCGAGCCTTAAGGAGTCGTTAGAAAACGACTTCTCCTATTAAAGCAATAAATTGTGCTAAATTTAGCTTCTTTCTGCTTTCTAATCACGTTCGTTGTTAGGAGTCTTCATTTTTTTACTAGAATTTAGTAAGTCATAAAGAACAAGCTTATTTTCTTTTTTTTATATACACGTAGTTATATTTTTTAACGTTATTAGATTTTTTTCCATTTGAGTGATTTATTCATTAGGCCTAATTATATTTCTATCTACAGACAGTTATTGGAATAAAGTATTAATAAGGTTAATGAGAAGCTCGTAAAGCATTAAAAGTTTTCAACGTTTGCTTTTGAGCAATTCAAGTTGGATTTTGTCTTACAGTAACAGCAAAGAAATCGAGAGAATATTATGTAAGTTGCTGTTACTATTGACTGTTTGAAAGTTTAGAACCATATAATCGTACGTGAATTCATGATACTTTAGTACAATTTTAACTGAAACATGGTGAACTTACTAAGGAAACATCTTATTATGTTTGCAGCAAATTTGAGCTGTATAACGTCATTATAAACAACATTGCCCTCATTTTTTGAGAGTGTTTTTCAGATCGTATCGTAATTTCGAAAATTTATTCTGAATATAAAATTACCGTGAAAGTTTTAAAAAACTATGTTTTTAATTTACAAGTTTTTAGGGCGCCTACATGTATCGAGAACATTGTCCTCAAATTTATCTCTTACATGCCAATGTTTCAAAAATAGAACATGCACTTTGAGTTGGAATTTAATCAGCAATTAAAAACCGAATAATATTATTTTGCATACATTTAAAATTTAAGTATAGAATTTTAGAAATTAGATATAATTTGTAAATTATTATCCGGCTTATAATATAATTCAACAAAAATCTAATTTTTATGATACGACTACAATATGTACAAACTTATTTAAAAGGATAATTTAACCATCTGTTAGGCATCAAATTTAAAATTTCATTTTAAACTTTTAAAATCAAAATATTAGTTTAAAACTTAATGTTTCATTTTTGGAGTATAGCTTTTTATTTTTAGATTTGAAATAATTCATTGATTTATGTTGTTTACATTTCAGTATTATGACACTTATTATTAATTACGATTTGTGTTCTGACACTTATAATATTATCAAGAATTTTTTTAGGTTCAACTTCGTTTAACGTGAATTTTTACGTGTCTGAGAATCGAGTAATAGTGTAAGAATATTTAAAAAGAGCTAAAGCCTAATGAACCAAAAGTTTTGATTGGTACCGAATAGAAAGAAATAATTTACAGCCTGATATGCCATTCTATGATAGTAGAATGTGGTTTTTGAAAGCGATATTGAAATATTTTAAAAGTAAATGAAATTCTAGATTCAAGAGCGAAAAGTATAATCATATTTGTAAAATCAAATATAAAAGATCTGAAAAGCCGGAAAAAGTTTTGTAAAAATGTCATGAACACATGATGATGATCTGAATGGATGTATTTTAAAAGTTATTCATGGAAAATTTGTAGAATATCTCGTCAATATATATAATCATTTTATGCTTTAAAAAAAGTTTTAAAGCATTCGCAAAATTATATTTTACTTTTTCATGGACTCCTGAGTGATATGCAAAGAAACACAGCGTCTTCAGCCCAATCAGAAAAAATGCCAATGTAACGCGCAAAATATACCAAAAAAAGAACATCATTAGAAACACACTGAAATTCTTTTTATTGTTTTGAAAGGCTCTTTAGTAGTGAATTAATCAAATTTCAAGTTCAAAGTAATTCGGGATTTAAACTGTTAATAGTACTTCCAGTAAACAAAAAAGTACTCTTTGAAATGACCCGTCGAAAGGTGAATAAAAAGAACTTTCATAAACATTAAAGGTTTTATTTCGAAACAATATTATACTCGCAAACTTCTTGACTCTTTAAGTTTTCATCCGTCTTTTAAATTAAATAATAACAGTAATAATTTTGATGAATTTAATTAATGATGGAATAATTTTATAATATTCAGAATTTTATTTATTAATGAATGAATAAAAATAATAGTATTATAGAGTAATACAATATAATTCGTATTACAATTATAATGCAGGGTGATAATTGTAGTGAAATTGTTAATTCTCAGGTGTGACTGGAGCATGGATGCATATTGACACTAATGGAGATGTCGAAGGAAACTACACAGTTCTCGCTTTGCAACAAGCTCCGCCAAACCTAACTCTAAAGGGTATTGGACGTGGAAAGAATCTTTCACATCTTATGCTCCCTATGGCCATATTTCAATATGATGGTGGAACAGGTGAATCGGTAAAAACATTAATCAATCCATTAAATTAATAGTCCCAAGAAATTGAAATGGTAAAAGATTACTTGATTAATTCATTCACTTCAAACATTCGGCCACTGTGGTTTTTTTTTTTTTTTTTTTTGTTCAGATTTTTATCTTTGTCTCTCTTGGCTACAGTAATTTCCTTGCTTAGTTTTTTTTTCTCACCTTTTTTTTCCAATTTTGTTGGTAACTTAAAGTTATTCCTATTCACGCCTGGATAGTCTTGATAATGGGTGCCTGTTTTTGAGTGCTTGAAACTTCTCAACAGTTATTTCCAATGTGTATATTTTTGAAACGAATGAAGTTTTTAATCCACTAATTTATCAATCCAGTTAAATTACCATTAATTTCTAGAATAATATTTAAAAAGTCTTCGTAAAATTGAAATGTTACTTGACTACGAAACCCTTTGACTACGAAATTTAAAAAATGATTTTTTTGTCCCGTTTATTATTCAAAAGGACAAAATAGGGCACAAGTAAAGCAAATTTAGAATTTGGGATTTTTCTGACGAGCGCTTATCAATTTAGAGGCTGGGACATATATGTCCCGGCCATACTTAATGGTGGGATACATATGTCCCACCTGTAGTGATCGGCTTACTACAAGCGCATCTATCCTTCCGGAAAAATTTATTTTATGGACTTTTTTTTACATGGTATGATACAGGGTGAAGCAATCTTTGCATAACCCGACATTACACATTGAACAACTCTTATTTGCTATTTTTTCTATGTTCATTTAAGAAAATATGAATGGACATAACAATCTCAATGAAGAATACGAGTGGGATATATCTGTCCCGATGAAGAATACTAGTGGGTTATATCTGTCCCAGCGCAAAATCACAATGTAATTTCATGCCAGAAACTCTTTAGCGCCATCTAGGTAGCGCCATCTAGGGGATATTTGTCACATGAAACACGTATACTTGGTTCGACTCTACAACTGGGGACATATTACAGAGAGTTTCTAAGTGCTTTTCACACCATTATTAATTTGTAAACATTTGTTGAGACAAATGAGTCCCGTTAGTAGCCAAAGGGTTAAACTTACAAGATAGTTTAGCTCCAAAAGTATCATTTAAAAGAACTAAAAATGCTTTTATTGACACTATTACTTTTCCTCAATTTGTAAAGCTTATTAATTTTTAAAATGTATCCTGGAAAAAGATGTACTCATGATACTATACCAACTCATCAACTATACCATCAGTCAGTATTGGTATAGTTGATACTCATCAACTATACCAACAGTCAATTTACCAATGTAAAAATATTCATATGATTTTTGATCGCACCACATATAATCTAATATTCATGAGTGTTTTAAAAGGTATTTTTCATTTAGTACTTCACTTTGACTGGTACTTGGTTCGGTCTCGTTATGCATTTCTTCTCACTCAATTGAAAAATATGAGCTATATCTTCTACTTTTTCAGTTTCACGACAATTATATCAAGATCAATACTTATAATAAATATAAAATACAATAAAATTTGTTTATTTAATGTATTCAATAAGGATTATGTCTCACATTTTAGATAGTAGTGGCTAAAAACATTAGTTGATTTTAATAAAAAAAAATTCATCACGGTTTTCAGCAGTTTTTGAAAGATTAGAATATATTTTTAAGAAAGATTAGAATCATGTTTTTATCTATAATAAATTAGAATTTAAAAGGAGTTATTACAGTAAAAATTTTTTAATAAACAACCATTAAATAATTATTATTCAACCATTTTTTCCGAGAAATTTGTAACAATGTGTTGTCAAAAATAAATATTCAATAATGTTTTGAATTCACGTTTATTTTTAACCCTATCCCTTAAGGCTATTTTGCTGAATTTAAAATTAGAATATTAAAATAGTTTCACAACTGCTGAAATAGGTTTACTAAATATAATTATATTTTTCAATCAGCACAGTAATTAATGTAAAGATTTCATACTTTCACTATATCCCTTTCAAAATATTCATTAAGTGTAATTTAAATTCTCCTCACGAGCGCCCTTTGTTTAAATGGTATTGAAGAAAAGTTGGTTTAAATTAAATTATACATTTTATCTGGTTTATGAGGGCAACTGCATATTAATTTAAAATGATAATGAAAGTAGCATAAAAATTCATAAACTATACAGAACCAATCATAAATTAAAACTCGCTTTACTATTTACTATTTATGTTTTATGGAAATTTGTTCTCAGACAGCAGTTATGACTGATAATTAAATATTATACAATACTAGACATGGTGGTATCTAAAATTTTATTTTATCATTCTTGTGTACAGCATTGGTTTCTTTTTATCTAGTAGAACCCAAAACACTTGTGGCGCATGACAACAATTCCGGGTATGGGTTTCTATGTAATTTCAATCCTTGTTTATCTTTTCTAACTACCCTAGAAGTTGATCGTAATATTTCTGTAGCCCCTTTTCATATATAACGTTTCTAAACTTGTTTACTTAAACAAAAAATAGTCTTCAATGTCATTTAAATAAACTGTAGTTTGAGGAGAGATACCGGTTGCAGATTTGAAATCAGCGATATAAAAATATCTCAAATCCGTTAAAAAATTTAATGCAACAGAAAACAACAAAAACTTGTTCCACAGTGTTATCAATTTCCATCATAATGCAATATTAAATGTTATTATAATTAAGTTGAAAACAGCACGTAAAGCAGACTCAAAACCTTCTCCTCTACCCTTCTGCCATTTACTTGTACATTTCTTATCGCTTTGAGTTACGGCAATGATAGTTACACTAACTGTTCCCCTAAGACCCATTGGCTCTTCTACCTAGTTTTAAATGTTTCCATTTTTGAAAAAAGCGTTATTTCTACTTTATTACAATATTATTTTCCACTTCTTAGGAACACAAAAGTGGGTCTAATTTCCTTGAATAATATTGTTACAAATTAAACTAGTCTACGTTATCAATAAAAGCTAACCCTTTCTTAAGGTAGAAGGCTAACCCTTATTTCTTAATTCTATATTTAGAGCAGTCTGTTAAGTAATATTAGCGTACAATAGTCTAAATCTAAAAAGCAATAAGTTTTCCTTTTTTAAAAAAAATAAATACAAAATTCGTTTATATCATATACATAATTTTAAAGATAACAGAACGCCTCCACAATAACGTGAGATATACCAATGCATTTTTGTTGTTGTACAATTCATGGATGGGGAGAAATTGCAGCCTCTGTTAGTCCCTAGGACCAGAGCACCTAAAAGAATAGGTAGAGAGAGGACCGACTTAGCTCTTGGTGGTATCCCATTTAGTCTGGCTCCTACCCTACGAGGACCTGTCCGGCTTGTGAGACCCTACCGGTAGTTAAACTACCGCCGGCATAGCTCCCAGGGTTGTCAGAGCACGCAAGCCCCTCCAGCAACGTCAAGCTAAGGATACCAATGGAGGGGAATGCATTTTTGTAGAAGCTGTGACTTTTCCCCACGTCATACAAGTTGCACGCAATACTTTTAAAAAGTGTCTTATCACCCCCCAAAAAATACTCCTCCTATTGTCGATTTAAGTTAATTTAAAGATTAAATATGCTAATATTTAGTTGATATCTTCTGTAAAACCTAGCTTAATTCAGAGGTACAATCCAGAACCGAAGAAAAGGAATAGCTTTCAAGAGTGTTAGTTTTCTCATCAGCATTTTTCCGCCCTTCTTCAAATTGTCCTCACTTTTTTAAATGTTTTTAATGAGAAAAAATCACACTCTCATCTTATGGCCGTACTAGGCTATCTTATGATTGCACCTGGTTATTATTAAGAGGGTGCGTAGCGTTTCTAAAAAGTGCTTAAAGGTGTTTATTTTCGATTTACGTTTTTTAAAAGCCCTTAAAAGGTGCTTTTTTTATTCGGAGTTTGTAGGAAGTGCTTAATTTTCTATCTTTTAAAAACAAATTTTTTTATTTGCCGTGTCAATTGTTGTTCTAAATAACAAAAAATATATGATTTTTACAATTTTCTCAGCGATATTTATCAGAAGCTGGTTGTTTTATTATGATTATGTAATGTTTTTGAAAATGTTTTTGAATTTTATTAATTTCGTGTTTTTAAATTAAGAAATTTCAACGATAGAAATTTTTTTTATTACTGTGCAGATCCTAATTATTATTTAGTTTTTGGAAAGTGCTTAAAATTATTTTTTGAGTTCTTAAAAAGTACTTAAAAGGTGCTTATTTTTTGCCGAAAAATCTGGCTTCGCACCCTGTATTAATGTTGCTTTAGAGGCACGATTCTCAGAGGTACAATTTAAAACATTAGAAAAGGATTAGCTTTCACGAGTTTTAGTTTTCTCAACAGCATAGTTCATTTTTCCGCATTCATCAAATTGTCTTCACTTTTTTTTAATATTCTTAATGGTTTCAATGGGGAAAATATAACACTCTCGTCATATGGCCTATCTTGACTATTTTATGGTCGTACCTGGTTACTATTACTGTTGGTTCAGAAGTACAATTCAGAGCTGAAGAAGAAAAATAGCCTTTAAGAGTGATAGCTTTCTCAACAGCATAGCTTAGCTCACTTCATTATACAAATTGTCGTCACTTTCTTTTAGTACTTTCAATGGGGAAAAAATCACACTCTCATCTTATAGCTGTACTTGGCCATCTCATGGCCGCACCTGGTTACTATTACTGTAGCTTAGTTTTAGCCAGGAGGTAATTCTACTATTTGACAAAGTAAATAAAAGATAAGGATCAACAATTCCTCACAAAGACATGACAGGAAGCTGGTATGACAGGGACATAAAATCTGCCACTTTTGGAACAAAACATGAATTAAAATTGGCATGTTATAAGGCAGTATTTGTTAATTTTTATTTACTTTACTAGGTTTTTACATTACTGGATGTCGATATACATTGGGAAGCACCTTTAGATGAGCCTCCGTGTGGTTTCAATGGAAAAGGATGCTATGATCCACCAAGTAATAATCTCATTTTAGGCATAAATAGCTTAAGGAAAGCATTAAAATGATTATTTTTTTACGCTGGAAAAATAATTTTTTGTGTGTTAGTTATGCAGATACAAAATACTTCATATAAACTAATAAAAAAAAATGCTATTCAATAACAAATATAATAATTGAGATTTATTTTTAATTATATGAAAACTAAAAAAAGTTGCTTGGACTTTAAAATTTTGAAAATACGCGTTTATATAAACAAGTTTAAGCAGATAGTTTTCAAAAAATTTTAAAAGTGGAATGCTTTTATTTTAAAAGGAATTGTCAAACAAATATAAAATTAAAAAAAAATACTTATTCAAGAGCATTTTAGATTACATGCAATTGAGCAATTACCCTAATAAAAAGTGTTATAAAAATTAAAAAAAATCTGAAATTTTTGCATGTCAGTTAAATATTTGTAGTTCACAATAAAATAAATAAATATATAAATATTAATATAAAAAATAGTTTTTTAAAATTTTGAACATTTTAGTTCAAAATTAGCATTAATGATTATATTTATGAAGATTTTCACGAGTTTATTATAGATTACTACAAAATTATTGTACTTCTTGAATTAAAATCATAACTATTAATTTTCTTTAAAAAATTTAGCATTCATTTGATATCTTTTATCTAGCGTATAATAAGTTTACATATTAATTTCAAACACATTGATGAAGTCAATTAAAAGAAATTGAACAAGTAACTAATTTCTAAATCCTTAAAAAAGAAATTAACAAATTTTTAAGTTTGATATGTTAATTACATAATAAGTATAATTATCACTTTGAAGCTGCTTACATCTGGAAGTTAATGTATTTAATAATGCTGAAATTATACGCAATTTAAGTGCAAGTTTACAAAAAATTACAGGTACGATCTGATAAAATTCTTTGTAATAAAATCACATGTAAGATGAGGTGAAGATTGTATTTGATTAGTTGAAAGTCATTCGAGGGTTGGCAGGTTATTTAATGGGTGTTATTATTAGGTAGACTGGAGGTTATTTAATTTGTGTTTTAGATATTATAAATAAATTTATGTTAGAGTTTAAAAATATTTCAATCTCAATAATTGTCTATAAAATTATGAACAATTATTATATTATATATACTATCTTAAAAAAACATGCTTTGTTTCCCAAATTAATGCCTAAATTGCTATTAAAACAATTTTATTAATTCTATTTCATAAATTCATTCTAAAGATATTAAAGATAAGTTTTAAACCACAGTACACTTATTTTATAAACTACACTAATTTTCCCGTTTTCAAAAATATTGTTCTTTTGCAAAGACGAAATTGCAAAGTAGATTCAACTAAATAAATGGTTTTTATGCTATGTTCAAAAGTATCAGGTTACAATTACCGAAATATTCCTTAAAAGTATTTATAATTTTAACATTTATTTTTTAATTTTGAAGTTTTTGTAATTCTCCGTTCATTAAGGTAAAAGTTTATCAAACATTCTGGTTTTAAATTTATTTTTCCTCACATTAACTAAAAAATACAAAACTGAAAAGTAAATTAAATCGAATAAATGGTTTTCAAGCCATGCTGTTAGTAGCATAATAAAATTAGCAAATTTTACCAAATTTTATAAAACCATATTTTCTCGTTAATTTTGTCAAAAACATTACGCTTCAGGAAAAATTACAGAACTTTTCGTTGTTTCGGTAGAACCAGAAAAGCGGTAAATTTAACCATATTGTGTTCATTTTGACTGCACTTTTTTGTAAATGTAATGCAATGTAAATCACAAAATTTAAGTTAGATTTTTAAGTCGTAACCACAAAATAATCTAAAATTACACTGATAAGAGTGATAAAACGATTAAAAGATCAACAATATCACCCGTTAAATACCACGATGACAAATTATATGGAGTGTTGTGAGCATTGGAAAAAAAATACTTTGATAAAATATGCAAAAGGTCTCTATTTGTAAAAGATGTTATAGGGACTTGATAAAGATTTTAATTTAAAGAAGTTTTTCTATGAAAAAGCGAGTGTAACTGTTAAGTAACAAATATAATTTAACTTTAGTTGTTCTTGAAATCTGCAATTCCGGGCAAAACTTCATAAACTACTTGTTAAATAAACTGTTAATAAAGTGTTTCTTAGTTACATCTGTCTACTTAACCACCGCAATTTTAGGCTTATTCAATATTAACAGAAATGTATTATTTTTAAAAGTAAACTTGCAAACTGCTGACCGAAATGTATTTCAAAAGCGATATGCTGTGAGGTTTGACATTTTAGAAATAAATAAAATATTCTATAGGTGTTGAAAAAAAAAACGAATATTTTTAAACGAACGTTTTTTAAATAAAATAAAAATCGTGACTAAAGTATTTTATTTTTAGGAAATTAAAGCAATTGATACTCAGTTGCAAGAATCGCGTGGGAATGATGTAGTTAAATGAAAATTCAATGTAATTAAGTGATTTAAAAAAATTCCAGATCACATTATGGCATAACGTACTGGCACTTTGGTTGCATCATCAGTAAAACTCATTTATACAGTAATATCCATTTTTTCAGCATAAAATATTTTAACTTAAACTTTTTAGTAGTATTTATTTGATTACAGTGATTCAGTGATTTTACGATAGTTAATTCTGCAAATATAAGATTTTTTTTCCGTAACATTTTTCAGTAAAAATGGTTAGATGGTGAAAAGTATCGGGGCCCAGCATGCTTTAACTTTTTATTGTATTTGAACGAGAATTTTTTATAGTGCAGAGCCTTCGTAAGGCTCGGGCAAGCATAGGGTTTGCCGGAGACTTTACTTTCGTAAGACACTGAGGAGACTAATTTAATTTTTATACAATATTATATATTTGCATTATATAAATTTTAAAAAACATTATACATTATATAAATTTTAAAATTTTTTTCCTATTTCGTCTCATAGTACAAAAAAGCAGTATGCTCTACTTTTTTTTGGAAGCCTTGTTAAAAAAATTTTAACTAAATGAAAATTATAAAATTATAGAATAAGATTTCAATATTTTTTAAGTGATATTTTTAGGATTACTTTGAAGGGCTTCTAAAGAGTTATTTTTAAAGTATTTATGAAATTTGAAAATAAATTTATTTTTCAAGGAGCCCCTTAAAAAAGAAAATATTGCCAGAGCCTTGCATAATGTATTACCCTAGATCCTTCAAAGTCTTGCGAAGTTTCCGCTTAAAGCATCGTAAACACAGAATTATTTGACTCTTAACAATATCTTGTATTTTAGAAAATATTTTTGTCTTTGATATTTTAAAATGTATGGTATAAATATATTTTAATACTAGTTTTCTAAATTAAGAACAAATATGCATACATTTTCAGGATTCAGTATTTTGACAGCTACTGTTATTAATCTGATATATTCAGTGATTTCTATTTACAAATTTTATTTATTTAATTAAAATATTTTTATCAAACAGGTCACATTAGAGAAATTTTCACTGGTGTGTTAGCATTCATCCTACTTGTTGTTAGCGTAGTAAGCTGGATTATGTATAAGTAAGTGTTAAAAATTTAATTTATAAAAAGCTATAATTACAAATTTTATAATGAAATATTCTTAAATAACTTTTTATATGTTTTTAATTTTAATATAGAGTTTTAGTGTTTTTAATAATCATTAAAAATAAAATCAGTACGAACAACCAGATTTTTTTGTATCCCACCCATTTATCTCAGGTTTGAAGAAATATCTCTATATGGTAGATATATCAAAATGATATTTTTACCATAACTTACAAATAAAGTGTGTTCTAAATGTTTTCTACAGCAGTTCACAGTAGTTTCAATAACATGGTGTATTAACAACTCTGAATCTTTCAAAATTACATTGTTTTATATTTTGTGGAACCACAATATTATGCAAATTTAATATGGTGCTAAATTTTACCATAATATCATGCAAGATTTCATTTTATAATGGTTTAACTTGAATGAAAAACATCCTTTAACTGGAGAGTGTAGAGGATACTTTAGAAAAAAAAGCATTATTAATAGATAACATTATTTTTAAGAGTTTATAAATTATTTTAAAACTAGTTATAAATAAATGTATAGTGCGCAGAAAAAGCACCACCCTGAATGACTTTATAAAATACCACTTTTTTTCAATTTCAATTTCTCTGAAACTACTTGGCCTATTTCTATAAAATTTTGTATTCTGCCATGCAAAATTACATTCTTTAAAATAATATGCAAAAATTCTGTACCTTACATTGCAGTAACTTTTCGACTCTATTATCAAATAAAATAATAATAAATACTAATTAAAAGTTATAATTTGAATTAAATTATCTTCAGATAAAAAAATTTTATAATTGTGTGCAAAAATGTTTCGATTAGCTAATTCATTAATTGGTCCAAGTTTCCGATCCTTCTCCTTACTAAAGGATGGGGACCATATTTCAAAAATTGCGGCTACTCCCTATAATTTGGAATCAAAACTAACTTTGGAATTTGGACCATATTTCTCTAAACAAACTTTGGTTGTTTAGAGAAAATATGCTTTGGTCTCTGACTTCGTAATTTAAAATACCGTCTGGACTAATTAAATAGCATATATGTGATCAATTCTTCAAACCATTAAGTTAGAGTCCTAGAACGTGAAGATCTGATAATTTGATCAAAATTTATCTTGAGTGGTCCATTTGTTTTGGTAGAAGGTAGGGCACACCATAAAGTATAAGAATTGTATATCAACCCATAGCCGGAAATTTTCTCTTAAGTCGTTTGAGGAGCTATCCTAATATGAACTCCCTGTTTATATACCTTACTCTTGTTACATTTATTTATGTAAATTTTCTTTATTTTATGTTTTCTTACAGTAAAATTTGAAAGTTGAGTAAAAAATAACTATTTTCTCAGTGAATGCTCAGAAATTATTGTTTTATCGCAATTGAATAATTTCGAAACTAGCTTGAATAGCTTGCCACGTTAGCACCAACTCATTAAACTACTCAATTTAACTTATTTCTGAGTTTATTTGATTGCAATTTTTAAAGGTAATTATAAGAAAACAAAAGCATAAAATTATATTAATATAAATCAATATTTTTACCAGCTCAAAGGCGCACGACCAAGAAACTTATTATAGGCAAGCGCCTCTATGGGCGAACGACAGCATTTCAGGCCAGCTGCTGCTATGTGATTCTTATGATATACTAAATTCTTATATGCCTTACTTCTCCTCCTATTTTGTTATCGTTATACTTAATCACCATGGGATAATTCCAAAATATATTCGCAACAGCATGTAACCCTTTCGTTACATGTGCCATATTTTGTCTTTATCCATGTGATGCCCTGTGTGCACGAGCGTCGTATTTAGCCTGCGCCAGCGAAATGCAATTTGATAACTGGTCCAATCTTCTCCAAACTGCTACTGGCCTTTAACGTATATTGACCATAACTTATTAACACAACTGGTCCAATCATCTTACAAACTGCTACTAGAACTCAACCTATATTCACTTCAACCTATTAACCTAATATCTCTTTGACTTATAATGAATTAATACCATCTAAAGTATATTTTGAAAAGTATATGTTATGTAAGTCAAAAAGACATTTTCCATCAATTATAGCTCGTAAGAAAAATCAAAATTAATGTGCGTCGCTACACGAGACAAGAATTTAAGTATAAGTGTAAAAACTATAATGTGAGTTTGTGTGTCAAACGTAGCTTTAAAATTTATCATAATAAATAAAAATTACTAATATATTTTGGAATTATCCCAAATTGCATTTTTATTTATAATGCTTGCAAAATTTCAAAACATCATCTTATATCTCCAAATATCTTAACATCGGGCTACCGACTTGCATTGTGCACACTTTTATATGCGGTGCACTGTTCAGTGGCATCAATAAATCGAAGTGGAATACCGTAACAAAGAAGGTTAAGTAAGTAATAAATGATGTGAATGAATCAAACGTATGCAAACTTGCTTTTTTTTTCTACATAAAGGAAAAATAATTACAGTTTTTAAAAAATTCATTATTAAATTTTTTAAAAGTATTTAGCTTTTTGTATATTTTAATATTAATTATTACTATTAATTATTATTATTATGTTAATTATTATTATATTTATTGCGAATTATTATTAATATTAATTAATATTAATTATTACTGTTCATTATTATTATTATGTTAATTATTATTATTATTACATTAATTATTATTATTTTTATCGCGAGTTATTATTATGAATTATTACTATAGTTATTATTATTAATTATTATTAATATTAAATACTTTTACATTAATTAATATTAATTATTATTGTTGTTAAATATTATTATTGTTAGTTATTATTAATATTGTTATTTTTATTAAAATTTCAGAAAATGGAAGTATGAGCAAGAAATTTGTGGTTTACTTTGGAAAATTCCTTTGGAGGACATTCAGCGATATGGCTCAACTGGAATCTTATCTGCAGGAAGCAAAGTAAATTAATATTTATAAGGTTGTATAAGATATAAGGAAATTTATAAGGTTGTATAACCTTATAATTTGTTCTCAAAGCTGTTCAACAACCTTAACAGTTTTACAATCAATAATTTGACAGCTACTTTAAATTACTTCTGGAATAAAGCGCTATTTAAATATTACGTTTTGGCAACTTAGGACTCAACCTCTTATCAGCAAAAGTAAGTAAATCACTAATCACCCCCCTTCCCAATGATTACGCAAGAAAGTCGCAATACCTTCGCCCTGTAACCAGCTTTAACTTTAATTTCTAATGAATAAAAAAAAAACAAGGAAGGAATAAAAAAAAAAGATGAAACTTTCATTTAAGTAAAATTTAAGTTTTAAAGCAAAGTAAAATTAAAACATTGCCTCAGCACCCCTTTGTGAGCTAGGGGGTCGTGAGTTTAAGGCTTCGTAATTTCATTACTAATGGCGTAATTTTGCCACTGTGGTCAGTATTACACACAAGCAGTCTCTACCTTCCTGACCAGCAAGTGAACATTGATCTAAAGCTCGATGGGTTTCAAGCTGCAGTACGAAATGGAACCACTATCCTTCACTAGGGCTATTCCTTACCTTACCCACTGAACCATCGTGACTCTAAGGCTCAAACACAATTACAGCAACTTAACATTTTCGCTAGCACTGCATTATAAGCCGCATTCTTACCAATTGGGCCACTGCGGACAATATTTCTTTTAAGTCATTTACAAAATTTTAAGCATTGTTTTCCTTAGGATTTGTTTGTGCATTCATTCTGTGCTTAAAAAAATCTTGACCCTTGAAACTCTTCTAAGAAATTTTTTCCAACTTCTTTTAACTCGAATGCAATTCTTGATTTGAAGTTAGCGACTTTCCCACTTGTATTTTTCCCTTTTCTTAAGAAAAGTTTAGAAATAAATGGTTTTTAAAATTTATATATTTACTTATTTACAAAATTTATATATTTACTTATTTGCAAAATTTATATATTTACTTATTTACAAAATTTATATATTTACTTATTTACAAAACTTCAGCTACATTCATCGCACTCTCTATTAGATGCGATGCACTTGTCTAGTTCTTTTTTTCCCCTGTTGTTTGAAACACCTCTACAACTCTTTAACTATGATAGCGGTCAAAACCCTTGCCGAATCTGTTTTTATCGTCTCTACGGCATCAAAACGCATCTCTTTTAAATTTTCTTCATTCTTAGAAACAGGAAAAAAGTTGCACGGGCAAGGTATGTCGAATACGAACGATGGAAAATGGCGGGCCATCTGCTAAAAACGATGAATAGAAAATTTTATCATTTATTTTATTTATTCAAGTGTTAATAATCATGAATTGTAAAATTAGTCGATCGAGTCACGTCATCGACTGTTTATAGTTTGGAAAAGAAATAAAAAGAAGACAGCTTTGTTCTATGATTTTTTTGGGTTAAAAAAATTGTTAAGTTTTAACGCTTGATTGGATGTCCTTTAATTATTTAGCTTGTTTTGATTTTAAATTTTTTTGGCATGCATGAGAACATCATTTTTTTTTAAATAATGTTTGCTGATGTTAAAGGTTTTAAGAATGATGGTTTGATGCTAGTTGCAGAAGAAATTGGTGAAATAATAGGAGCTAAATTAAAAATTTACTTAAAGAATGTAATTCTTTACAATGATGAGTATAAAAAGAATTCTGACTTCATCATGTTTGTTTTAATTTTGGCTGTCATAGAAATGAAACGGAAAGGGGAAGTCGAGAAAGAAAAAATAGAAAGATTGCAAGAAAGAGAAAGAAAGAGAATATGAACTGCATTTTTCTAAAATCCGAGCACAATTTACCGTAGTAGAAGTAAGTGAAAAATCACTATTATCTGAAACTAGCGAAAAAATAAAATTTTATCTACCGAAATTAGAGTTTCCACAATTTTCTGGTAATATTAAAAATTGGTTGCCAGTTTGCAGTCAGATCAAACATATTCGTAAAGATTGTGACCTAGATCCAGAAAACAAGTTTTAATATTTGATTCAAGACATTGTTTGTAGATCACGTGCTCGGTAGATTGTGATAATTTTTCCGCCAATGAGAGCAAATTATGACAAAAATGTAGAAAGTTCACTTTGGTGGAGGTGATTCTAAAGTAGAGATGTACGACAGAGAATTTTTGTAGTTTGTAATTTCTGTTCATAAAAATAAAAAAAATTTCTATGCCATCTTTATATGATAAACTTGAATTACATATGAAAGCTTTAGAAACTTTAGGAGTTGCGAATGAAAAATGTGCTTAGATATTATTTCCAATGGTAGAATACTGTTTTGGTGAAGATTTTTTGAAGACTTGAATTCGTTCTCGAAGGTCTTCTGGTACTGTTGATGCCAAGGACTGGTAGAAAAACTTTAATGCAAATCATAGAAACCGAAACTGAAGGTGAAGAGCGAATCAATTTGGTGATGTTTATTGAAACGAACATAAACGTACGCAAGGTAACAAAAAGAAGTAATGACTGAAGATTCTTACATTTAATAACAACACTTTTACTGTGCTGATTTATTGTCGACAATAACTTCAGCAGTAATTAAGTATAATTTTTGTTAATGGTGAGCATAAGATCTCTGAACATTTTTTGGCATTAATATGCATTTTGTAGAAAGGTAATATATTGTTTAAGAAAATTGCTGTTATTTTGCGTGTTTAAGTATCGAACACACAGTTTTAATTTGTAGATCTGCATTATTTGATCTAGAAAGAGTGTGATATTCATTTGACATAAGCTGTATTCACAAGACTTTAGAAAAAAAAGATGAAAAAGTGCAAGCTGTGAATATTGTTAATCTTTTTAATTTAAAGAAACCTAGTCTTATAAGTATCCTTTGAAATCCTTGTTGGTATCACGATACAAAAAATAAAATTGTAAGATTACTTTCAGATTTAGTCTATATATATAAAAATGAATGTGTGTCTGTTTGTCCTTTATAGACTTCTAAACTATCCGACAGAAAGCTTTGAAACTTGGCATACAGATAGTTTCAAGCACGTGGAAGGTTTTTGTCGACATTAGATCATTCTGCGAAAAGCCGTTCCAGCGGTATGAGCGAAAATCGAAATGGAATTTTCTGATTGGTTAAAAGTTAGCCAATGTTTTAAATTTTGCTATAAACGATTCAGTTTTCAAATATCTTGAAGATAACAACAGTGATATTTTCTATCTTATTCATGTTGAAAATTAAGGTAAATTACATACATTTTAATATTTAATTATAATTCGCGCAAGTTTCTTTATGTCAGGTGAGCACAAGCAAGTAAAATCAACGAGATCAGAGTTATTAATTATTGGTTCTATCACGGACTCAGTATTCGCGATCGCAACAAATTATAGGGGTCGTTGTTGTATGAGACGAATACCTGCGATTTCTATATGAACAGTCATTCAGTTAGTCTAGAGACGTCTTTAATGTAGCATGTACCATTGCAACGTTCCTTCCTTATTGTGGCTTATTAAATTTAAAAAAAGAAAACGTTGATATTATTTCTTATGCAAGCGAAAACAAAATGGTATCTCTTTTTTTTAGAGAAGGAACATCCAAAACATATCGGAAAAATATTTGTGCATAAACAGAAAAAAAAATGTATATTCTTATAAGAGTTAAAACCTACTGCCGGAGAAATAGTTTTACTAAATTTAATAATATAACATGAAAAGTCTATTTAAACTTTCTATAGTTTTAAGAATCATATTACTTCAAAAATTAAAATGAACAAAAAATGTACATAAGCCACATAATTTTATAAAATTCTATTTTACAAAAAAAAATGTATTTTAACAATAATTTTTATCAAAAAATTTTAAGTTTCAATAAAAATCATTATTTAGAAACTAAAAAACGTAAAATAAATAATGCTTACGTAACAAAACAAAAACAAAATTTTTTTTGACGCCATTATTTATTGCTACGAAAATTCGTCTTTGGGATTTTCTAAAAACAAAACAAGTTGGAATTTTAATTTTTCAGGAGCGAAATATTTTACCGAAAAAACGAAAATGTACCAATTCTTATGACATGAAACTTTATTATGGTAAACGTACGTTTTGAAAATGTAATTTCATTTTTAATCTTATTTATAAGAAGAGTTCATATGGCGACAAAAGAAAATAGAGATTGTTTTGAATCAATGTTAAACTCTATATCGGCCCATTTTCCACCAAAATTTCGATTAACTACTTTGATTTTAAATAAAGTGTTTTGAATTTTGAAGGTGTTTTTATTTTAAATAAAGTGTTTTATTTTATGATTTGTCACAAAAATATTAGGTGTAGATTAGCGGCACTTAAAAACCGCCAAATCTGTAGTTGCGGTGGCAATACAGATTTCGGTAGTTCAATAATTCTGAAAAGAATTCAAAAAAAAATTCGGTACGTAAGTAACGAATTTTTATTCCATACTTTTCAGAATCACATTTCTTCAAACATTAGAATATGCGAGAAGTATACATAAACACATAATGTTACACCATTTAATTTTTCAAAACAATTATATTATTATTATTAACTAAAAAACGTAAAATAAAGAATTCTAAGGATAAAAAAAAAAAAAAAAAACGATTTTGAAATTCCTCATATTGAAATAAAAACTTCCATATTGTTTCTTTTTTTATTCTTATAGTTCTTAATCAGGCATAAAAAAACCATTCTGTAGCGAACTATCATCAAATAAGAAAAAAAATTATTTAAAAGCAAATTTTTTATTATAAAAATCATAACACTTACCTGATTTATAAATCCGGAGAATTCCAAAATGATATGTTCTTTGTTTAAAAACTTTATTCTCAAATAATATATACATAGTTTATCCCTTCATTACTTTTAGATAGCATACCACACAGCAAAATTTTATAATTATAAGATCTCGATATGAATTTTAATATGTAGCTTAAAAACGGAATAGCTGAATTCTAGATGAAATCCTTTCAAAACTGAAAAACACTTACCAAGAAAATGATACAAATTTATTTAAAATCAGCACAAATGATACTATTTTAAGTAATTTGATGAGAATATTCTATAAAGGAGAAGAGTATTCTATAATTATTGCAGTTCTGTACGTTTTAAATTCACATTTATTCATTGGAATGAAGAAAGCAATGCTGACTTCACTTTCATTTGTTATGAATTGAAGACGGAAGACATGTATTTAACAGTAAAACACACATCTGTAACAGCATGCTAATCCGGAATCGGAAGTTATGAGTTGCTAGTTTGTTGATAATAGAAGTTAAAATTATTGAGAATTTTTCTTCAAATGTTTGGCATGTTCTGTTTCTGAAAGATTTAGCAATATTCTGGTGAGTTTTTTCAAGTTCTTCGGCCTTTTTTAGACAAATTTTGCTTCTTATTTGCTGCTAAGAAAATGACGTCTGATTCTGCCAATGATTCTGATGGAACTAAATGAAATAATAATAATTTTAAAACCCGATATTTTCAGGCTTTAAAATTGGTTTTGTCTCTGAGTTGTGAATAAATCTTAATACCCATGCCATCATGCGTATGATTCTGTAATAAGTTGAGAAATAAGACCCGTGTTTCAGAAACATAGGAGCAACGGGAAAAGAGATTTGAAACTAATCGAGAGCAGAATGCTTTTGCCCGTTCCTCAGAAACGTCTGAGCAACAGGAAAGAAGACTGTCAACAAATCAACTGCGCACTACGCAAGGCCGTTCTTCGGAAGCATCAGAGCAACGGGAAGCAAGGATGAAAACCGATCGAGTCGAGAACGCGCTTCGCTATTTAGACGCTGGCAATAGTCTGATTTGAATCTCCGTGCATTTCACTATGATTCGACAACCAACTATAGTGTTACCCCAAGTGTCATCATCGGAAAAATGGATCAATTATGTATGTTTTGTAATGCTCTCAAATTTAAAAATGAAACAGCTGGAATTTGCTGTTCTGAAGGCATACTGAAACTACCAGATTTAACGTCGCCAGCCGAGCCATTATAAACTTTCTTATCAGGTCAAACAAACCAATCGAAACATTTTTTGACGAATGTACGCCGGTACAATTCGTGTTTCTAAATTACTTCATTCGGTGCTACATGCATCGTGAACGAGAATTACATGCCAACATTCAAAGTGCAAGACCAAATTTATCATCGTGCAGGATCACTTCTTCCATTGCTTGGCGCAGATCATGAATTTCTACAGATTTATTTTATGGGTAACACAAATGATCAAGTCATTCAACGTTGTCAGTTAAACATTGGCACTAAACGTCATATGTTCGTGCAGACAGATTTATTTATTACATTTACATGTAATCCTGCTTGGGTTAAAATAAAGAGCTTTTGTAACCTAGGAAAACATCATCGGATATTCAAGATATTATCGCTCGTGAGTTAAAACTAATATTAAGCTTTGTACTTGGTTTCATTGCGAAGCGTCATGCTTTTGGAGAGACACGGTGTTTGATGTATTCTATTGAATGGCAAAAAAGAGGATTGCCCCATGATTTGGCTTATTGAAAAAATCACACCATGCCAAATTGGTCAGCTCATATCAGCAGAAATACCTGACGTCCCCATTGATCCAGACTTATTTCAGATCATCATCTAAAATATGTTTCATCGTCAGTGTGCATCACCATACATGTCTGTTTGAAAATGCGCTAACGATATCCTAGAGAATTAACTGCTGAGACTACACTGGTTTTTTTTTTTTTTTTTTCAACATTAAATAAAATTCTCATTTCAAATCATAATCGCAAATCTCATTTACA
The DNA here is from genome assembly GCA_949128135.1 of Parasteatoda lunata. Classification (NCBI taxonomy): domain Eukaryota; kingdom Metazoa; phylum Arthropoda; class Arachnida; order Araneae; family Theridiidae; genus Parasteatoda; species Parasteatoda lunata. The sequence goes on along the minus strand of OX421970.1, from coordinate 30,648,015 downwards.
CACTTAAATACAAAATTAAAATTCAAACTGAAAGAGTTGCAACGCACGCAGGGTACAGCTAGTATCACATATATTTTAGACTTTGAAAGTTGTTGTACGACGAGTTGGCTATCCTCCCTTTCCCCAAGAAAGACAAGTACATTTACAGTTAGAGGTGTTTACAACAAACAGATTATACACATACATGATCCTGCGAGAGGAGAAGCGGGACAAATTTAGCGGAAGGGCGTCTTATTTGCAAACCCACAATAAAAATCGCTTTGAACGAATTTCACTTCACGCCCGTCTCTTCAGAAATTTGGCCTATCTTGGAACGGTGATAATTGTTAACTTTTTTTTACGAATATTTCAACGTTTTCGTTGTTTCGAAATGTTGAATGGCGCTTAGATCGAGCATTCAACATTCATCTCACCACGTTTAAAATACCCAATCCACACGAAAACATATTTGTGGCTCATAGCATCCTCTTCAAAAGTTCGTCGGTTGTTGAATCTTTAAGCAGGAGACAACATTTCAAGCACATTTCTTTTCTTTTCTTCATTTCCCCCCTTTTTCTTACAATTTGCTATAACTATTTCACAGGCGAAACAAAATAACAGTAAGAGAAACGCAACACTACCCTCAAACATTAGTCTCTTAAATCTTGGCAGTTGTTTCGTAAAGGTCTTTATTTAAGCTATGCAACGGGAGGAAGAAAGGAAGGAGGCGGAAAGGCAGCGCGCTCTCATTTCAGTTACTTTTTTTCAGTACCTGTCGTATGTTAAGTACTAAATATGTTGATCGTTAGTTATCACCTTTTTTTTTTTAAACAAGTTCAAAATAAACTACTGAATTTTCCTATATCAATAATAAGATAAGATTTTTAAACAAAAAATAAGCTTTAAGAAACCTTTAAATATTGCGCATTCTAAGATTTAGAAAATTAAGTTGTTTTAACGGAACAATTTTTATTAATGTGTTGCGTTCCTAATATCTCAATAATTGATTCCTAATATCTCAATAAAAATGTAAAGAAAAAGAACTCCTATAGGATTTTTTAATGCTAAGGAATATTATTTTATACTTTTAGATAAGTATTTAATTACTCAATAAAGCAAAGAAATTTTTACTTTTCTGTAATTAAAACTAAAACCTTATCTACATGTTTCGAAAAGATCGCATAAAACTTATAAATACGTTTTATTAAATTCAATTGCTATGACCTAGAAATATTGCCATCTACTTGTAAAATAAAAAACTAATCAATTAAAGAATAAGAAAAGTGATGAAAAATAAGATTAATTTTTTTCTGTTTAGAAATATTTGTTTTACGACTCACTGATAAAGGAATTTTTTTTTTTAAATAAATTCCTTACACTATACTCTCTTCTATCCTGGAATATATCCTAAACTCTGTGTAATCATATCGATATTTTAACTATAATTGTTAAGGAGCTTATACTAATTTTTAGGAAGCTTTCTTATTTTAGTATTTTTGATCCATGTATGAAAGAGACTCAAAATAAGTACATTCGTTGAAAAATTTAAAAATAACTAAATGAACTAAAATGAAAAATTTAAAAATAAAACTCATGCACTAATTAAATATTTAAAATAGAATAGTAATTTCACATGAATTCGAATTATGATAAATATTTTGTATTTAAACTCCATTTCTACTTGAATTTAGAGTACTTCAGAAACCGAAATGAAACTATGTTTTGTTTTATTTCTTTACAAATTCTTGTAATGCAACAGCTTTCCCTATTTCGACCATAAATATTTATATATATAAATCAATCGGAGATCATTTTGAAGACATTTTACTACATACAAATACATTTCAAAAAATTATATTTACTCTGGGAAATTTGTATTCTCAGACAAGCTTTATTGGTCGTTCCAAATAGAACTGCTTTTTAACCCTAGAGTTCAGCTTTCTGTACATTTTATTTCTCGTCCGAATTTATCATCAAATTTATAACTGCTTTTCCTTCAGCCATCTTTCCTCGCTTATGGTTCGTATAAGCTTTCAAAGATATATAAATATGTGTTCCACAAGAAAATTTATAGAATTTCTCTCCACTCCGTTTAAAGCCATTAGCCATCATCAAAGTGTGCCTTCGCATTTCATTTATTTCTATGAAGAAGGATATTTGAGGAGAGACTTTCAATATCCATTGGAAAATTTCTATTTACCATAAATATTTTTATATAAAAATGGTATGAACTGAAAATGATTTTTTTTTACTTTTCATATACAAAGGTCTTTCTCATATCAAAAATTTTCATTTTGAGTTATTAGGTTTATTTTATGCCTCGCATTAAATAACTTTTATAAATTTAATATAAATAAGTTGGGACATTAAATGCAACTTTTAAAGGAATTATGTCTTCCAAGCAATTAGTCTGGACAGCTCTAAAGTTTTTTTTTTTTTTTTTTTTTTGTATTCAGAAGTTATTAAAATGTTAAGAAGTTGTGCAATATTAAACAATGATACTCAAATGCAATCATTTTGTTAAATTTATAAATATAAAAACATATTTCAATATTTATTTAATTGCTAATCGTTAAAAGACAAATTTGCAATATTTATAATTTTTTTACATTCAATCTCACTTATTAAAATGTTAAGAAGATTTTAATATTAGGAAATTATAGTTATATTACTTTTTCTTAAATTAATAATTACAAAATATATTTTAATATTCATATAATGACAAATATTTAAAGGAAATATTATTTGTAATGATTATACCTTTTTTTCATTTAATTTTATTCTCAATACCAGCCACACGTTTGAAAATGGCCACCTTATTTTTTAGTGTTTAAACCATGATGATTTTTTATACCTTAAGTAACTTTGAAGACTACTACTATATATATTACCGCTTTAGTTGCATTATATTATTCATTTCAATTTAGATTTTGATTACTATTAAAATAACATAAAATTTGAATTTGGTCAATTTTTTTACATAAATTCAAACATGTTTGACATTACAGAAAATAAACTTTTCCTGTCGCGTAGAAGCTATAAAAACAAATTATTCTTCATAAAAATAAATATTTTTATTTTCTTTGATACTCAAAAGGCACGATATATTTTACTGGAATATGTTAAAGTAGATAAAGCATTTTCTGAGATTCGTGATTAACGGCCTTCAAAATGTTTAAACATAAAAATTTGCGGTACAATTATAGAGTGTAAGAAAATGCTAAATTTTTCTGACGGAACACCCAAGGGACTCCGAGAATCCACATGTATGAATTAATATGGTGCCGGTCCCCCCCTTTTTTTGCATCAATGACAACTTGTACATGCCTGGGAGGACTTTTCAAAAGGTTTTAATAGGTGGCCATAGGGATTGACTACTAGACGTCAATCACAAGTGAGCTGAGTCCTGACAGTGACAAAAGTGGCTGAATACGTAATCTGTATTCTAATTTGGGTTGAACAAAAAATATTTTTTTTCTCATGAATGGATATTTTTTTTACAGTAAATGAATATTTTATTGAATCATATTTTATTCATTCATTGTCAATTTTTTTTTCTACCTTCCTAGCAGTAACATGGTTTTACTTTCATGAAACGTTAGTTCTGTACTGAAAAAAAAAAAAAAAAAAACTGTCCGAGGTGATTTCTAACCTCCTAACTTTAAAGTAAAGGTTTTGCAGTTTAATTTTTTTTATCGAAACCGGAAGATTGTGATAGATAAACTCATTTAAAGTCCCCAATTATTATGCGCTTGAAAAATGAATAATTTTCTTAACGTTTGAGAAGCAAATCAAGACGTCCACGCAACGACATAAATCTCGTACCGTAAGAACACAAGGAAAATATGTGTGGCCTTTCCCAAAATATTGCCATAGACTAGAGAGAGCAAAATTGTCCAGAGTTCCCATTTACATATCAGAGGTCATATTGACTCCGTAGTTCCACAAAAACCAAGGAGTCTGTCCAAACTTTAAAAAAACATTTCCACACCATGATACTTTGGCGGGTTACCAGATATGGTCCTGATAGCGTATACACTATTTTAGGGATGTAAAGCAGATGAAAACTAATTATTTGTTAGTGCCTATAAATGAAAAAAAAAAACTTTTTTTTTTTCTAGGTGAGTATCCGTTCTGAAGGATCTTTAGAATCCAAACTTACGGGTCAAACGTTTACTCACACGGCATTGTACAAAGGAACATTGGTCGCAACAAAAACGTTAAAATTCAAAAGCCGCAACATTGACATCCCTCGAGTAACGAAGAAAGAAATGAAAACGGTAAGTTTAAAATGATTGTAAAGGTTTTGGAAATTAATTACTACATAGAATGATGATATGGTTTAAATTTTTTGCAATTTTTAATACGGTGCAAAGATAAACCTTGTTTTTCTACTTCTATGACTTGATAAAATGATGTTATGATTTAACTTGAATGGAAACGGGATTCAACTTAATGGCTTAATTAGTTATGCAACACATTTGAGCCGTATTATAGCTCAAGGCTCAGATAAACTGGATCATTGCCGAACCAAATTTTCTAAGAGTGTACCTAATTATTTTAACGGATGACTGTGTTTATATTTTTATTTATGTGTGTGTAATTATGGGAGAATGCTATTTAGAGGTACAATTTTCAAACCCTCATATGAATACATATATGTTCCTCTCAACACCGTAACGTAGTGTCGTGCAAAGCATCTCTTGAAGTGATATCTACATTTTTATGCAATTGAAATGCGCTCTAATGACTGGAAACATTTGAACGCCCCACCCTCTACGATTACTACTTGATCCTGACCAGTTTTCGAATTAAGTATTCGGTAGTTAAAAGGTTACTCTTTGAGGAAAGTTCCTCTTTTTGGCTGTTCACTTGTGCTACATTCTTTCCTAAACACTATTTTAACTGTGGGTGGAGAGAATTTTTAACTGTGGATTTCTATTTAGCGTCAATACGCTGAGTTTCGATATTATCTTAGATACTGTTGTCTACCGTTATAGGAAATATAATTCTAATTGGTTTAATAGCACAAACTACATTTAAAAAACTAGATTTTTTAAATGCTGGTGAATAGTTCTTTAAGTTCATAATGATGAACCAATTTGATTTCTGATTCGGTGATAATGAATTCTAGTTCGTTTTTTTAAAAAATTTATTTACTAAAAATGTATGTTCTTAACATTATTTATTTTTAATTTTTACTATGTAATTTTTAGTTTTCGTTTCATAAAACGATAATTTTTTATTCTCGGTTTTGACTATTTTATACTATTACTTTTTCATATTACATATATATAACGTGATCATAAGCATTTCTTCAAGAAATGTGATGAGATAGAACTATAATGAGATTTATAACTGTATGAAAGAGCAGAAATACAATAATATAGTACAAAGTAATAATTAATTTAACGATGTTAATTTAGTTTTTAAGAAATATATTTGAATTGAAAGCGGATATTAATAGAAAGGGAATCATAGTTTTAGCTTTCCATTCCAAAATTGATTCATTAATTTTAATTAGTAATTTGAAACATCAATATCTCTTATTTGAAGTTAAAATCTCATTTTTAATTTAACATATGTACATAAACTCCCAACCCCACAATTACTCATCACAAGCTCCACCATTAAAACGAGATTGTCTGCTTTGTTATTCTTTAGAAATACATCTGTAGAATTTGGTAAAAGACATGCAGTTGTCGTCTAAGTCAACTGACAAAAAACGTTCCAAATGTTATCTTTGAATCGAGAAACTAGGTTTTCGATCAAAATTTGTTTCCTTTGAATAAAGGCTATTTAAATACCTGATCTCCTCTTAAAATATATATTTTTCCAAATTCAAGCTATTATTTTTTTACATAGAGATTACTTGTGCGATTTTTTTTTATTTATCGGTTTCTGAGAATGTTAATATTTTATTAACTTTTGCAAGATTATTATCTTCGAATGTCTTAGTTTTAACTGGGTGTTCGCAAATAGAAAAACTAATATGATTTTGAAACGCAAAAATAATCTTTCTTTCACTATTGTGCATACAAAACTGAAAAGTACTTTACGTATAAATGGTTTTTATGCTTTGCTCTAAGATATCATGAGAAAATTTTCGAAATCCACAGCATTTAACTAAAATTATAAAACAATATTTTATTGTCAATTCTTCCAAAATCATTACCAAATCACTTCGGTAAAAATTACCGTGTTATTTGGTGTTCCTATAGAGCCAGAAATGTAAATTTTAGCATAGTTTGATAGTTCTGATCATACTTTATTTCTCAGTTAACTTATAATGGTATGATAGTTGCATTATATTTGAACAATATTATGATTTAATCTTCAATGGACTTTTCTGAGAGTGTATGGTTAACTTATATTAAATGTATAATCAATGTCGAAGCCTTTCTTAGTTAACCTCGTCATGTAATAAAAAGTTATAATAATAGATATTTTTTTTTTTTAGATGAGAGAGTTACATCACGATAATATTAACCCTTTCATTGGAGCCTGTGTTTTGCCTCACTACATAATTCTAGTTACGGAATATTGTGCAAAAGGCAGTCTAAAGGTAAGTTTTTCTTTTAACAACTAAACACACTTTTTAATTTTCATATTAAATTACTAAAAGATAAATATCAATTCATAATCAATTAATTGTAATAAAAACAAGTATTTACTAAAAAACTGCCTTAGTTTTAAAGGATAAAATTTTATTTCATTAGAAATATTCAATAGTCTCATTATTCTTTTTTAATTTTTAAGTGTAACAATGTTTTAAGCCTATGAAATATTTTTACCATATAAATTTCTCCTTCTGCAATATTGTACAAAATTTTAAAAAAAAGTGTTATTTAAAAATATTTAAGGCATGAAATTTCTCATGGGAAAATAGTTTTACTTAAATAAGATGCGAGTGTCAAAAGTAAATAGGAAGAGACATGCACGTTATATAAAAATGCCGCCGTCATAAGTGAAATATTCTTGATAATTCAATTAATTGACCCTTTGTTTCACTAATTAGTTGATTAATTGTAAATTTAACTGATATTTCAAGCAACTGTTAACATTACTGATATATCTCTTAATCGTCAATTTGAAACAGTTGTAAAATTAATTATTACATCCATTCCATTATTACATCCAACAAAAGTTACATCCTTGAATAAATAACTGAATACATATATATACAATAGAATACTGAAAAGATATTTAATAGAATAGTTGGAAAATTATAAAGAAATTTTAAAATAGTTTGAGATATGCATAAAACAAATTGTTTAAGTGTGAGAGAATGTAAATCTTTTTTTGTGGAAATATCACTGTATTATAAATGCAGGATTCTAATTTCCATGCATATAAACATATTTGATAAGTTTTTCGAATATGTTTACATGCATGGTTTAGCTTTTCGAATGCTAAAAGCGAAAAAATTTTCTTCGATAGATGAAAAGAAAACTGTAACGACTTTGTTATTTCTGATTTTAAAAAATGTGATTTTTTTTTTAGAAATATTATTACGAATTTTGAAAATATAGAGCTAAACACTTTATTAAAAACATATTTAATAGCTATAAAAATGAATGTATGTCTACACTTTCCTTTAAAAATTAAGGAAAAAAGAAAATGATCAGTTTGATATAATTACCGAAATTTGATTGACTAATTGTTTAAAAGATTGTTTATCCGCCATAATAAAAGCACATTTATGTATAATGAAATGATGTTTACGACGCTAATAGAATTTTCATTCGACAATTATGGAAAAATAAACGGAAGCAGTCTGTCCATCTAATTAACTGTTAAGTTTACAATAAAGAACATTTTTTACCTTTGTGGTTTTGAAACCTAAAATATATAGTACGGTTTTTCAACAATTTAATATAAGCATGGTTTTTAAACCGCAAAATGAAATTCAACTGGACAGGGGATAATTTACAAGCTTTATGGTGCTCCGCATATGCATGCATATTATATATATCGTTTTCTAGTCACAAGTTGGGGAGTGTTGGAACTTAACATTTAATCCGACACATTCAATCCCCACATTCAATCACATTTAGTTATATGGTTAATAACTAAACATACTTTCTTCTAAAAGCTCAAATTTCGTGCACTAACAGTTGCACAATTATGTTTATCAATGTTGTCTGAAATGCACACTAGCTTAACGAGGCTAGGATTTTACGTCTTCAATTTTGATAACAGTTTCCCTTTCTGATTATTTCGTATGTACATAGCATCACTGCTGATATTATATTTTTTTTTAGTCTAGTAACCTCTCCAACCCTAGATTAACCTTTGTAGTTCCTCGCAAGTGGCTTATCTCTTTTTTAAACACACACACACATATCGTATTCATGAACTGACAGGAATAGGGGAAAGATTGTGGTTTAAACACTGGGACTTGAACTCGCATTCTGTAGGTCAGGAGATTGACATATTTGATTATCCCACTGGGCAATAATATATACCTAGCTGCAAGGAACTAAGTGGCTTCATTAGGTGGGTTTAGTGCGGTGAGATTCTGATTGTTTAACCGTATTAGGTGAAAGTAGTTAATAAACTGTTTTTCTCACAGTTAACAGTTTGAATACCATCTTTTTTATGGTTCTTTGACTGTTTTGTTTGGATATGGTAAAATAGTAATTTAATAAACTGTAATTTGACTATTTTTTTCGAAATAATTTCTGACAGAGTGTATATATATATTTCTGATGTAATGATTGCTTTTATATATTTTATCCAAATTTGTTACTATACTTATAAATAAATAAATAAAATTAGATTAGTAAAACTTCGAGCAATTTCTAACGCTGCGTAGAATTAAATAACATATTTTCTTAGTCTTATCCAAATTACGAAAAAATGTTTGGATGCGTTTTCGCCAAAATTAATCATTTAAAATTAGGATCTCGTCTTAAATAATGGAACATATTAATCTCCAGTAAAAGTTGATAGCTTTATGTAAAAAAAAAGTTTTTTGTTTGGGGATTTATATTCTATTTACATATTTCAGGACATACTTGAAAATCCAGACATTAAATTGGACCATATGTTCATAGCTTCTTTAGTATTCGATTTAATAAAGGTAATATGATTTTAAAAATTTAAATATAATGATTCTTTTCTGAATGTATGAAAATGCAACAAAAGAGTAAAATGAACTATTTATACTTGAGTTATTGTAAAACTTATTTTTGTTTTAGAGACTTTTTACTAGTAAATCATTTTTGAACAAAACTTTAGCTATTTTCAAATAAATTCATTTCAAAAATGAATTTATTTTATTACTGTTTATTGAAAAATAAACTTTCTGCTCATAACCTTTTATGCTTGTTTTTATATCGTGGTGGATGGGGGATTATGGTGAAAGGACACTATTAATTTCAGATCAAATAACGGCTTTTTTTTTAAAATACCATTTTTATCGGAAGCATGTGATGAAACAAAAAACTTATATACCGTAATTTTTATATTAATAATTATTGTAATATTTGAATCACTCTAATTAAATAAATATTACTATAAAACTGGCTAAAATGTATTTTACGGTAAAATGATTTCAAGGATTCAAGTCAAATGATTCAAGCATTATACCGTAATTTGTTCCGAAATTCTTTATAGTGTAGAGTTGGTGTGGTAAAATGTGGAATCTGCTACATAACTAACTCTGTGAAACATAATCAGTGTAACATAATCTAAATAAACTAATCTAGAATTGGTTGAAAGTAAGTCGGGCGAAAACCAGAAAAAAAAAACAGGCAAGTACGTAAACAAATAAATAAAAGTTCAACTACGCAAATGTCAGCAAGAAAATAATTACGGTAAGCTGAATGCCAACTTAAAAGTTTTGATTTAATATCTGAAAGGAGATTTAGACGTCATCGTAATTTCGTTGAGGTAGAAAACATCAAAAGATGGAGAAAATTAAATATAGCTGTCGAGTTAAATAATGTATGCATTCTGAAATTTTATAATTTTATACAGAAAAGATAGTGGTCATACCTAAAACTGTATAACCCAGAGTTCGATATCTTATAGTTTTATGAATTTCACGTATAAGAAATGCATTTTAAATTCATGAGATTTTGTGTTTTTTTATAAATATTTGTGTTAGCCCCTAGCAATATAAAAAAAAACATTTCATATGAATTTTTTTTTATCACTATTACCTAGTTTTTGGCTAAATTTTATAGCTATAAAGACAGAGCATTAAAGATTTTAAAACTTGCTCTATTGTTTTTATTTTCAAGAAAGATTATGGCATTCATAATAATTTCCTTATTAGAAAGTTAGAGAATAAATATATATATATATATATATATATATATATATATATATATATATATATATATATATATATATATATATATATATATATATATATATATATATATATATATATATATATATATATATATATGTAATTATTATGATAACTTTAAATGTTTATTGGAATTAACTTACTTTCACACTTAAGTTTTTTTTACGTAAATTGCTTAAAAAAAGGAATTATTGGACAAATTAGTTTCATTCTTAGAAGAAGTCTTTACTTTTACTTTTATCTGTGAGTTTAGACAACTATTTAACAAAATATTTATCTGATTTTATAAAGTCATTGATAATTAAGACAGATTTGCATTTGTTAATATCATTAAAAGTTAATAAATATTTAATAAATAATTCAAGTTTAATTACTAATATTTATTTATTAATTCAGGGTATGATATTTCTGCATGACTCGGACCTGAAAGTTCATGGAAATTTAAAATCAAGTAATTGTGTAGTGACCAGTAGGTGGGTTTTGCAGATAACAGATTATGGTCTGAGAGAATTGTGTACTGCAGCTGAAGATGAAATATTTTTGAACTATGACCACTATCGAAGTAAGAAAATATTGTGAAAAACTTGAATTTTATTACATCTGTATACCATAGAAGAATGGACAATATATATATATATATATATATATATATATATATATATATATATATATACATATATATATATATACATATATATATATATATATATATATATATATATATATATATATATATATATATATATATATATATATACATATATATACATATATATATATATATATATATACATATATATATATATATATATATATATATATATATATATATATATATATATATATATATATATATATATATATATATACGAGGGTCACTCTGAAATTTTTGAGATACAAGTAGGTTTTTAAAGTTAAATTTAAAAAATTGTAGGTGTGTTCAAAGTAGTCTCCTCCAGCATCAATGCACTTTTGTAGTCGTATTTTCCACAGTTTAAATGCCTCAAGCCATTCATTTGTTGGAATAGATGGGGAAAAAATGCATTGATAGGCCACATCAATCTTTTCTTCGGAATGAAAACGACGTCAGCGTAAGTTCTTTTTTAGATTAAAGAATAACCAAAAGTCACACATGGCTAGATCAGGTGAATACGGTGGATGTTCCATCACTTTAATTTGTTCTTGTTTTAAAAACTCAACTGTAAATCCGGCAGTATGTGAAAATGCATTCTCATGGTGAAGCATTAGTCCCCTAACATTCACTTCATGTAGAATTTCTGGAAAACATTTAGTGGTATACCAGTTTGCTGTTGCTGTCTTCTGTCCTTCCGACTTGATGGCTTTCACCAATCCCGTACTTTTGAAGAAAGCGGCATACATCACTTTTTTCAGAGCTCGTTGTCTTTTCACCATTGTCGGCGTGGGATCATCTTCAAAGACCCATACTTTGCTTTCTTGACTCATTGGAACGTCAAAAAAAAAAAAAAAAAAAAAAAAAACGGTTTATACGTTTCATCACCCGTTACAATTTTAGAAATGATGTGGTGGCCACCGTCATTTAGCAGTTTAAGAGTTTCTTTACTGATTCTGACACGCTCCTCTTTTTGGAGCTCAGTTAGATTATGGTGAACACAAAAAAAAACTACTTTTTTCATATGTAATTCTTCATGAATAATTTTGTGTAGGGCTACGGATCCAATGTTAAGTTCCTTCTGTATAATTTGATAGGTACAGCGATTATCATCCTTTAACATTTTTCGTACGGCAGACACATTATCCGGGATTACTGCCGACGGCGGCCTTCCTGCGTCTTCTTCATCCTGAAAAAAATTGCGACCTCTGCTGAATTCTTTTAACTATCTGAATACAGTAGCACGAGCTGGAGATTTATCGTCAAATGCTGATTGCAACCGTCGAACGCATTCTTCTTGATTTAATCCTGCTTTAAAATCGTAGAAAATCATAGCGCGAAAATGTTCTCGCGTCAACTCCATTTTCTCTTCTGTTTAAAATTTATTCTACGCTAAACAAGTTGAAGTAAGTCAGTAAAATATCATCTGCTTTGTTAAAAACCTTTGTATTTTAAAATTAAACCGTTATTTTTATTTTGTTAATTCTCGTCTGCGCGTATCTCAAAAATTTCATACATATATATATATATATATACATATATATATATATATATATATATATATATATATATATATATATATAAATATATATATAATATATATATATATATATATATATATATATATATAATATATATATATATATATATATATATATATATATATATATATATATATATATATATGTATATATCAGTTGTCCAAAGAATGGCCTACGCTGTGAAAAATGCGACTTCCTGCTCTGTACTTCAAAAAATAAAATTTAGTTTCAAAACGTTTTAGAAAGTTCGCTACAAAGTTCGACAATTAAAGATTCTACTTGTATGAAAATAGGAAAATGTTAAATAGCTGTTTGGGCTTATCTAATGTGCTTAAAGCAGATATCGGCTGTCCCCAAAATGGACTACGCTGTGAAAAAGTACGACTTCCTGCGCTGTACTTCAAAAACGTACAATTTAGTTTCGTGATATTTTAGATTCGTTACAAAGTTTGTCAATTGATGGCGCTGCTGAAGGTAAATACTATCAAACGTTATATAGATATTTGGGAGTCTGTTCATTTTGTCCTCAGACTGTAACATGCAAATTATGGTTTTTTTCGATATTCTTTGGAAGATTTAATTAGTTTGAGGTGCTATATCTTTATGATATCTTTTATAAAGAAGCTAAAAAAACTATATATTAAAAAGCCGGAAAAAGAAAAAAAAAAAAGAAAAGGTATAATCACTTCATCAGCTCACACGACTGTATTCGAAAAAATGAGTGCTTTCTAATGTTGTATCAATATAGTCAAATCAAAACATATCAATACAATAGAGGGAGGAGCACTAAAAAAATTGACACAAAATCAAACATATTAAGTAAAAAATATATTACGCAAAAATCAGAAAATAAAATGCAAAGAAAAAACGGAACAAAAACAAAAAGATAGAATGATATTTAATTAAACAATTTTAATGATTTTAGAAAATTAACATTTATTTAAAAAGAGAGAGACATGATTTGCCCGTTTTACACAGTTCTTTAGCTGCGGATTCGCCCAAATTGTATTTGGACATGGTAAAATTTTAAATTAACAAAATATAAATTAACATGAATTAACATTGACATTTTTAGTAAATTTATTAAAAATAACATAAAATGAACTCAGTGATTTTATATAGAGTTGATTTACGTTAGTGGGATATCCATTGAATTTTATCAAATTTAAAAAGAGTTTGTCTATTTGCTTTTTGGATAAATAAATCTTACTACATATTCTTTTAATTCTATTCATTTGATTAAAAATGGTGTTTGAATCGATGTTTTTCGAAACATTAGAATTACAAGTAATTAGCTCATTTATTTTAAATTTAAAATCTATTATGTTAGTATATTAATTATAAATACTATATATATATATATATATATATATATATATATATATATATATATATATATATATATATATATATATATATATATATATATATATATATATATATATATATATATATATATATATATATATATATATATATATATATATATATATATATATATATATATATATATATATATATATATATATAATAATAATAATAATTTTATATTTAATATACATAATACTTTGTTTTAATTGCACTAATTAAATAGTATGGCAAATAATAATGATTATACTTAACCTAGTAATAATATGACTAAGTTTCAACTTAGAGATGCTGTGGAAGGCGCCTGAAATCTTACGTCAACCGTCTCAGTATCCAAAAGGTACGCAGAAAGGAGATGTTTATTCTTTTGCCATTATTCTTCACGAAATTATCTTAAGAAGAGGTCCCTTTGGAAAAGAGCTTCCAGCTGAAGGTAGGTAAACAACAATGATTAATTACCCTTTTTGTACACTTGCTTTTGCTATCAAATATGAACAAAATAACATTTTCTTGCTTTGTATTGAAGGCGAAATTACTTCATGTTAGGGTCATAATTCTAGTTCGCTTTTGAATGAAAGGATATGTTACGGAAGAATATTTCTAACATAATATGCTAGTGTGTAATTTACAATGCACTCTACTAAATTTATATGCTAAAGATAACTGCAGCTATCAGTACACAATACTATATGTTTCGATGCAGAGTGTATGTATATTTATATGTGGCTAGACATTAGGGCCAAAAGCAGGAGGGAAATAAGGTCTGTACAATTAATGAAGAAAAAGTCGTAATTGAAAAAATCAAAACCTTTTTGATTAATTAAACTAAATTTCGTCAGACAATCAAATTGATTGCGATTCTTTTGCTTTAGCTCTGAGAAAAAAAGTGTGGTCAAATCTACCAGGCTATCGTAAAATGTTCCCCTGTTTCTGAAATAAGAACTATACGTTCTTATTATCTCACGTGTGGCAAATCTTGAAAATGAGCGCCTGTTTTTGAGCTCTTGAAACATGTAGAACGGTCATTTCCATTTTATATATTTTTGAAACGCTTAAAGTTTATAAACAAGTAATATTTTACCGCTTCAGTTTCTTAAGATTATTTATTTAATAAGAACTATAATTTTAACAAATAAAATTTACGGAAAATCATATGAACAGAAAAATTAGCAAATGAATGGTATAAACACTGAAAACTTTAGTTTTGTTAACCGGATCTATGGTTCTCTTTACCAGAAAAGTCATCGCCATACAGTACGGTATTTTTTCAGAATTTATTTTTTACTGTATTTAGTAAGACAATCAGAACTTTAACACCTTAAAAATTAAAAAGAGGAGAAATTTTTAAGAAGATGTTAATTTTCTAAACATAAAAAAAAAAAAAAAAAAAAAAAAAATATGTTATTATATTTACGTAGTAGTTTCTATCATTTAAACATATACTACCAGCAATATTACTATGCGGAAAGGCAAAACTAAAATTTAAAAAATAATGGGAAACGAATCACACAATCTTAAGAAGGAAAAAAAATATTTAATTTGGAAGTAGGGTAATAGGACAGATTTACTTTTTTTCAGGACAGAATAAAGAATTTTACTCCAGTTTTAAAACTTAGCGATTCTATGCTCAAACACTTTGTTTCTTTTGCATTCTAAGTAAAGTAGGGAAGTTCTAAAGCAGAATCGATTTTATTTCTTGTTTAAACGTGAAATACCAATTCTTTATGTAAAACTGATTATCATAGAAAATTAAAATAAGAAATTCAAAGTTGCACAAATTGAATTAGCCATTGGAACAATTTGTATAAAGAATTGAATATTTTTAGTTAATTAAAATTTTGTTCATTGAACATTTTTTGAGACCACTTTCTGATATATTTATTCAAAAATATATACAAAAATATTATTATTATTTTTAACTTAAGCAATCTGCTTTCTTTAATTGACTTGAAATCGCCTTTTGAAATTTTTAATTTTAAAGCTAGTATGAGATTTAGAATTAAACAATTATTTTAAGGATATTTCTTGAATTAAGTTATACAATAAAGATGTGGAATTGTCTTAAATTTTAAGTGGAAATACTTTGGATTTAAAAAAAATATGTATGATGGTATAAAATATGCATTTGGGGTTTCTTTAATTTCATTTTTTTTAACTTAACGTAGAAACTTGGACGCTGTGAAAAATTGTAAGACTCACATACATAAACTGTTCGGTACAATATATTGATAAACTAAGGTATAATTTTAGCATACAGCTAGTAACCTTTGTAACCAGTAACCTTTGTGTGACCTTCCTCCCTTTTTTTAGAAATAATAACTAGAGTTCAAGAAGGACCAGATAAGATGAAAGGGGACGTATTTCGCCCATCATTGGAAGATGTAGATGTTCAGGATTACATCTTGCATACAATGAATGAATGTTGGAGCGAAAATTCGGAACAAAGACCAGATTTTCGCCACATCAAGGAAAAACTGAAGCGCATGAAAGATGGGATGTGAGTAAAACAAATAAAAATTATTAAAATATTATCCAAAATACTTACTTCTGAAGCATCTTTTTAAGATCAATTTGATTCTAAACATACCATTATTCTCATTAGTATACTGTTATTACCTATATGTTATTTACCATAGGATGTCCTTCATTTTGAATTTAGCAGACGGTTTCTTTTAAAATTTATAACATGAAAAAAGTTAGGGTTAAAAAATAGCTCTAGAAGGGAGTCTTGTGACAGGGCATTCCTTTTTCATCCTAGACATCTCAGTTTTAGTTCTAATTACATTTAAAAGACGGCAACACAAGTCCCTTTTACAGTAATTCCCATTGTTTTCTGATATATGGAATTTATATTCTCCAATTACGGTGTGATGTTGACGTCTAAATACCATATAAATAGCGTATTTTAAAAATACCATAATGTGAATATTGATCAGTGAAAGATCTCGTAAAAATGTGGCGTGATTTTCAATAGTGTAATTGTTTATTTCCGAATTCGCTACAGTGTCATTTGTTGAATGCTTTATGAACTTAATACAGAGATTTTACTAGGAATCATTTATGCTCTGCTAAATAAGTTCGCAAAAAATATGTTTTTTTTTATTTAATTGTTATTTGTTTCTTTTTTTTTTGTAGTAAATTTTTAAAAGCTGTCATTCTTATTAAGTACATGATTTCATACAAAGCTTTTTCGAAGGAATGGTTACTGTTTTTTTTTTCTTCTTGAAACATTGGTTTGTACTTTAACACTACGGCTTATGATTGTGTTACATTTCTAAACTGAATTTGTTTCCAGAAAGACATGGAAATATGGAACGTTCTTTCTTTTAATTGGAAAGAGCTTTATTCAAACGTTTGAAATGCCCGCGTAAATTTTTATTCTAGATTTTTCTTTTCACTTTTGAGAATATTGAAACTCACTAAAATATAAAGACAAATTTTTTTGGTTATTTAAATTGTTTATTGGATTTCTTTCTTGCAAAACGGAAACGTCTGTAAGATGACATTCCATCTTGTATTTTTGTAATCGTATTTAACACATAAATGTTAAATTCCATTCTATATGGAATTTAACATAAATACTTTTTATTCATTGCGAATAAAAGTAATTTCTATTCACAGCTTTAATCAGTGTAAAACGGTTAATAACGATAGCAGAAAAGTTAAATAATAAAAATGAAAGCCAATGTTGTTGAAATATGCAAATAAACCTCACTAATCCACCTTCTCACAAGATATGTATACAATTTTGAGTAAGACTCGTACATACTTACTACCTTTTATCGTTTAATTAAGATGTTAAACGCTATTTTTTTTTTTCGCTCGCATGTTAATGTTACTTTTTAAAAAATGTTGTTACTGTTAGTGTAGTAAAGAAAGATTACGTTGTAAAATATTGCGCACTTATAGTTTTTCCTTGTTGGTACAATGGCTCATTTTCTCCTTTTACCCGACTGCACATCAACTATTAAAACATGTCTTCTATTCTCTGGTATATAAAAGATTCATATGATTTCTTTTACTCTCTTACTGTGGATATTTCTTTTTGGAAACAGTAGTTCTCTATCAGAAGGAGTAACACAGGGTAATTTATATTTCATTGAATTACTTAGAGTAAATGATGAAATGTATTTTATTTTCATATATATATATATATATATAAATATATATATATATATATATATATATATATAAATATATATATATATATATATATATATATATATATAAATATATATATATATATATATATATATATATATATATATATATATATATATATATATATATATATATATATATATATATATATATATATATATATATATATATATATATATATAGCATTATAAATAAATGCAAAAAGGAGAAAAAGAAAAAAACGAAGAAAATTAAGAAAAATATTTTATATTGCATTGATATATTTTGATTTGGCTATATTGATATAATAAAAGAAAGCACTTCTTTTTGCTGATATAATTGTGTGAGTTGATGAAAAGATTATATCTTTTATTTTCCGGACTTTTATTATTTTTTTCCCTTTTTTTAGGTTTTTTTTCCGGATCATTATTATTTTTATTATTATTACTTTTTTCTTTTTCCCTTTTTTCCTTTTTCTGTAGTTTTTTCCATGTTTTCTCTACATTTTGAAATTCTGGAAAATTTGTGGAAAAATAGAGACCGCAAATCATCCCCATTAATTTAATTTATATATTTATTAATACTTATTTAACAAATGAAAAACATTTATGTTTCTTATGCAGAGTTTAGCGATCAATATGCTTTCTTTTTCTAGAAAATGTTTTGAAAGTTAACTGTTAATGATCCGTTTTATGCATTAGGACATCAAATATAATGGATAACATGATGGATATGATGGAACGATATGCTAATAATTTAGAAGATCTTGTAGAAGAGAGAACGTCTCAGCTTGCTGAAGAACAACGAAAAACTGAGGCACTTCTACACAGAATGTTGCCAAAGTAATATTCTTTTTTGATCATTATTTCTGTAGTGATTGTATATCCCACCTTTAAAACACTAATAGTTTGCGTTTTACAGAATTTGAGAATTTTATAGAACGAGAACCTGATTCATAATCGTTACTGTTTTTGTCGATAAGCAAATTGTTGAATTAAAATTTTAAAAAATTATTCAATGAAAGAGGTCTTATTTTTTCCCTTTAAATACAAATTTAGTTCCAAATTTGCTTATTGTAATTCTAATAAAATTTTAAGTCTAACCAGTTTGGTTGGTTACTTGTGATATTACATCTCGGTTAACATTGCAATTCAAACTTGTTAGCTTCTTCTTGTTTAAATTTTGGTTGCTGTATTCAGGTTCCTTGGGTTATTCATCCACTTTTCCTTCGGGGAGAATATCTTCCTTACCTGTACTATGCATGATTCTTTTTCGCCTTACGAGATCATCGCCAACAAAACCAATTATTTTTATTTTTTGAAATGCCAGATGCTATTTAGGCAAAGTATGAAATAATCGTCCTGATGAGGTTATTATGTAAATGATGTGCATGTTACTGTGAATGACCGAAATCGGTGGTTGTTGACTTTCACCGGTGAATGTTGACAATCAAATTAGTCGATTTGGTGAATGTCCGAAATATTTATTACATCCGATTTGATATTAATTTATTCGTGGATATAATTACATTTATTCGATATTTTAATACTTAATGACCATAGATTAGAATAAACATCAGTGTTTGGAGTATCGGGGAAATATATACCGGGCAATGGCACTTGACTTTAAAAAAACATCAGTTTAGAGTATACCGGGCAGTGGCACTTGACCTCAAAAAACATCAGTGTAGGGTATACCGGACAGTGGCACTGAACCTTAAAAAAACATTAATGTAGGGTATACCGGGCAAATGTATACCGGGCAATGGTACTTAATCAGACCTAGTATGATTTGACCTTTGGTAAATGTCCGAAATATATACTAGGTCTAGTGCCACTTTTGCTATAGCTTATATATTTAAAAAAAATTAAACAAAGCGTTTGAATCAATTTTAAACTGATAACGAAATTATTGTCTTAAAATTAAAAAAATAATAATAAAAACTGCGCCATGTAAGAGTAATTGAAGTAGTTGCTTTATACAGCGCACGTGCGAAAAAAAAATTTAAAGAAATTATCTAGGTTCATCTAAAAGTGGATGAATATCTCATCCTAATTATCTCAATCTAATTCTTTTCGCTAAAAATATTCATTATTTAGCAATGTTGTAAATTTGAAATAGTTATTTTTCAATAAGTATTTTAAATGCAAGTATTGACTGCACTGTAAAAAAATCCAGATAAGTTAACGTTACTATCAAATCCATTTTTACCCGAACAAAGTATCTTATATACCGTAATTAGTACTATAATAATGTAGTATTTATTATTATAAGCACACTGAGAAGAAAAGTGCGGTCAAAACTACCAGAATATGATAACATTTACTGTTATTTTTGCTCTATGGAAACACCAAAAAGTTCAGTAATTTTAACAATCAATTTAGTCATGATTTTGGTAAATTTAACAATAAAGTGAGGTTTTATAATAAGTAATAAAGTTTGCTGATTGCTTGATACATTTCTATGGCATAAAAAACCACTTATTTAGTTAAATTTACTTTTCAGATGTTAATACCACATATTTTTTACTAAATATGTGGTATATGAATTATACCGGAACCGGAATTTCTTATAAACCATATGATTGGAAAAATAACCAAATGAAATGTTTAAATACCTTATATTTAAATCTTTATTACCAGAATTATGTTTTTTTTCTATCAGAAATATCAGAAATTACGTGATTACCAAAAGCACATATAATGAGTTTTAAAATATGCAATGTAAAAAATTCTGGTTAAAATTACGGTAAAAATTGCTGTCACTCAGGTAGCTGGTACTCTTTACCGTAAAATCCACTTTTACTGGAACTTGTAACAGAACAAAAATATTATATTCCGTCATTTTTACAGTAACAGTTGCTATAAAATCATTGAATTATACTCTATTCACTCTAATTAAATGAATATTACTGTAAAAATTAAAGTATAATCTTTTGCGGTAAAAATAATTCTACGGTAAACTGAATTTTACAGATAGTGAACCCAAAGTGATTTAGCTATATATGGTAATTATATCCGGAATTTTGTACACTGTAGGTATTTAACGGCAAATCAATGATACTCAATCTAGTACTTACCCATTGAAACTAGTAATCATTATCAATAGTAATCATTAAAATCAGTCAGTGACATTTGTTAAATTTAATTCGTAAAATCGTTAAACTCATTTTCTCAAATTTAATTTTGTAAAAAATTTAAAAACAAACTTAATACATTTATTTGCAAGAGTTAAACTAAAAGTTTTGCTAAAATTAAATTTTAAAATTTATTAGTTAAGTGCAGCATATTGGCATAAGACTAAATTACTAAATTATTAAAACCTTATGTCACTTAGTAAAAATTATTAGACACCTTGGACAAAAATTCCGCCTGGAGTTCCATTTTCAGGATTTTTATTAACAAATCTTGCCTACATAATTCTGCTGAATTTGATTAGCGGTTTCCCCATATAGTATGGGGAAACCGCTTTCCTTAATATAGAACTACAAGGTAAATATAATCCACACTCATTACCTAATGGTGGAGCCATTAAACTAAACTCTACGTGAGTTGCATCATTACGTTTCCCATTTAACGCCATGATTACGATGAATATAACTCCTTAAGCGTGTAAGAAGTTTTAACATGGAATCAAGATGCCATTGTATTATTGTAATGCTATATAGAAACCCTCTAAGGGTCTAGACAATATTAAAATTCCAAAACACTGCGTTATAGCTTGATGTCATTTGAAAATTTTCATGTTTTAACAGATCTGTTGCAGAACAGCTTATGAGGGGAGAAGCTGTTATTCCTGAGTCATTTGATGCTGTTACCATATATTTTAGTGACATAGTTGGATTTACAGAAATGTCAGCAACAAGTACTCCAATGGAGGTACCTCTATTTACCCTAAATATATTATTTGTGATATTTTGTTATCAATATTTTATGCATAATGTACTTATAAAAAATTCTTTTTATAAATCACATACAAGAAATACTATATTTGTAAAATACATTTACAATGAAAACTTATATCTTAAATATAAATATAAGATGCGAGTATATGCATAAGGGGAAAAATATATTTTATTTTGTGATATTAATATTAAGACGATGTGATTAAAAAACATTTAATTTTGGCAGTTTGTAATATTACCATCAAATTCTTAAAATGTTTCATGAAAGAGTGTTTGTTATTCAAAAGTAAAAATAATCAGTTAGTAAGTTAACAGGAACTAAAGCAAGAGTTAATAATTAATAACTTATGCTATTTCCCCATGTAGCCATGCTAAATTTGACAATAAATTTTTAAAAAAGCATTTATTAGTTTATTTTTATAATTTTAATATTGTTTTCAAAAATAGTATAAGCAACCCATCCGCCAAAAGTCGGTCTATCGGCCAGGGATGAAAGTTAAAGCTCTTTATGAGATTGTAGCGTATCTACCAACACATAATTACAACTACAATTCACTAGTATATAACACATGTTAACTCGACTCTATGTCGGGGGGGTACCTTTTCATAGATGATGGTCTATAACATGATGGAGTAAATTAAGTAAGCATTGTGCACTGACCGTCTTTTCTTCTCAGATTGGATTGTACTCATTGATCTGATGCTGGGAAGGGACTTGGAATCGAACTGGGTTGGGGATTTTAATGGGAACTGGGAATCAAACTCAACCTCAACACAATTGCAGCTCACTGCCTTAACCATTGGACCATCACGGCTTTTTCATAAGTAGTTCATTGTATCAAAAAAAAATTCTTTAAGCAATAGGTATTTAAAAACGAAATATTTTACAAAATAAAGATTTCCGAATACTATTGATGCGTACATTTAGTTCAGAAATTTGCTGGAGAAATTCTATTTATTTATGTTTATTTTAGGTTGTTACGTTTTTGAATGATCTCTATACAGTATTTGATTCAATCATCAGTAGCTATGATGTGTACAAAGTGGAAACAATTGGTGACGCTTACATGGTTGTAAGTGGCTTGCCTATACGGAACGGAAACCAACATGCCATTGAAATTGCCAGCATGGCTTTGGAACTGATAGAGGCTGTGAAAACTTTTAGGATACGGCACAAGCCTAATCAGTCACTTCAGCTTAGGGTTGGAATTCATACAGGTAAGCAATTAGTTAATTTAACATACATATAATAATGAATACAAACAATTAAAAAAAGATTAAAACAGAAGTCATAGTTCAGAGATTTAAAGAAACTCTTGTTCTTCTTGTTTGAAGTGCTACATATCTGGGCCAAATGAGTTCTGCCTATATATATATTGAAAAGTAGCTTTTAAGGTGGAAGTCAAAACTTTTTTAAAATTCAGAATGGTCATAGTTAACTAGAAAAATATAATTATTTTATTTAAGTAAATTTATTAATTACAAGATTGCATTTCTAGATGGATAATTAATAAAAAAAATGAACGAAGATCAAAATCAAACTATGAACTATGAATGCAAAGTATTTAAAATTTGTGCTTCTTATCAGTAATAAACATTGTTGTATTTAATGCACTTTACTAAAAGGATGATTTCATTTTTTTTGAATTATTCAAGTTCTTTCCTTAAATCTCATTCACAATCCTAGTTCTTAAAAAGAGAGCTCGAAATTAAACGTTTATTAAGTATTGGTTAATTACATTAGTTTTCCAAAAGATTAATCAAATAATGAATACCTTAAAAATATTGCTGAATTGCTTTTCAAGAAAACATATAACTCTAACTATTTAATTGTCTTATTATATTTAATTATAATAATTATGATATACTTAATAAAAAATATTATTATAGTTTTATTGTTAGAGTAAATTAGTATTATATTTAAATCAATACATGCAGAATAATCCTTGTTTATAAAATTATTTTTGAGTAGCGATTGATGCATATAAAATATTTTATCAATTCATAAATTGTTAAGGAACGAGATTAAGGTATTCCTAACAAAATAGCATTTTCTCGTAATAAATATATGATGGATAATTTTGGCTTGAGCTAAAAAGAAAATCTAAAAGACATTAACAACATGTTATATTATTTCTTTTTAAAATTTACTCACTTGACATACAAGCTAATATGTTGTTTTCTAGGTCCAGTAGTTGCTGGAGTAGTTGGTTTAACGATGCCAAGATATTGTCTTTTCGGAGATACTGTAAATACTGCATCTAGAATGGAGTCAACAGGTGAAGGTAAATATATCCATTGTTGATTGTTTCAAAGCATAAATCATTCAATCGAGCCAATAAATTTTTCAAAGAAATTACAAGCAAACACATCTGAATTAAAAGAAGCGTGGTTGTTTTAGTAACTACAAAAATGCTGCTGCCATTAATCCAAAACACAAAATAAAGAAAAATACAGAAATATTGCATTGAAACAATTTAGTTACAACAAGAAGAGGACGCAGAAAACGATGACCCATAAGGAAACTAACGAATAATTCAAAAATAGCTTGTTGTTACTCTGTGTACAATTTTTGTGAACACCAAAAATGATTGCAACTAATTTACACAAAAGTGGGGTTCCACAAAGTGTTTCACTTCAACAAAACCCTAGGATGATCCTGGTTCTGTGATACACCTTGAATGTTCTTTTACGCCTAGAATGTTCTACATGTAAAGTAGTTACTCCCGACCACCATGCTTGTTATTCAGTAACACTAAAATTTATAATTACAGTAAAATAAGATATATTTAAGAATAGTTAAAGTTATTTTTACGAAACAATATAAAGTGAGAATCCTTGATTTAGGATGCATTGAAGTAAAACTAGTTTGTTAATCAAACATAAACGTATTACAGAGAGAATATTGCGATGAATTCGAACTAGGCTTAACTGAGCAGTAGTATATAGAAATTTTGCATTATAAAACTATTTAATACAGTTTACATAGACTTAAAAATTAAAATATAAATATCCTTATAACACAAATAATAACATACATTCATATTTTGACGGCGAACTTAAGTTTCTGTAGATGAAAGGCAACATCCACAAATACTCACGAACTCGTTATAAATTATAAACAGTATTACAGACGAAATCAAAGCTCGCCAAGATTGGAGTTTTCGGAAGCGAATATACAGGGTGTTTATAAAGTCCCGAACCCATTTTGATGTTTAATAACTCATAAACTAATATAGAGAGATTAAAATTAATAACATAAATAGTTAGATAGACTCAAAAAGTTTCATGACCCTTGTCAATGAACTTCCACGTGTGCCCCCTTCATCGCACGGAGAATATCAAGTCGATAGTCAATTTCACGCCAGGAAGCGGCAAGCATGTCGGCATCCACACAGGCTATTGCGGTTATAATTCTGGCTTTAAGGTCATCAATGTTCGACACGATCCTCCTGTAAACATTGTCCTTTATAAATCTCCAAAGAAAAAAGTCCAGCGGCGTTATATCAGGTGATCTGGGTGGCCAAGGAATTGGACCTCCTCGCCCAATCCATCTTCCTGGAAAATGGTCATTCAAAGAACTACGAACGATGATTGTTAATCTCCATAATGTGCGCATATGGGGATCTAAAAACCCCCGTGAATACCGTGAGGCACAAAGGGATTTCCCAAAGATTAATGTGTGGCGTGGACTAATGCACGGCCGAGTCATTGGGCCTTTCTTTTTTACAGAAAAGACGGTCTCATCAGTCGTATACTTAGACATGTTGGAAAACTTCGTATTTCCACAACTAGAAGAGCTTCAGCCACATGTCTTTTTGCAACAAGATGGTGCACCACCTCATTGGGGTATCATCGTTCGTAGTTCTTTGAAAGAACATTTTCCAGGAAGATGGATTGGGCGAGGAGGTTCAATTCCTTGGCCACCCAGGTCACCTGATATAACGCCTCTGGACTTTTTTCCTTGGGGATTTATAAAGGACAATGTTTACAGGAGGATCGTGTCGAACATTGATGACCTAAAAGCTAGAATTACAACCGCAATAGCCTGTGTGGATGCCGACATGCTTGCCGCTACCTGGCGTGAAATTGACTATCGACTTGATATTCTCCCTGCGATGAAGGGGGCACACGTGGAAGTTCATTGACAAGGGTCATGAAACTTTTTAAGTCTATCTAACCATTTATGTTATTAATTTTAATCTATCTTTATTATTTTATGAGTTATTAAACATCAAAATGGGTCCGGGACTTTATAAACACCCTGTATATAAAGTTTCGTGTAAAGGCGAGTAATATCGACGCAAACTTTCTGCAGTTTCGATTTTTCGAGCTTTCATACACCCTTTTCAAATTGTATATGAATACTGTCGATTTGGTGTTAGCTTTAAAAAAAAGTTGTTTCTTCACACAACTTTTAGGGTTGTTCAATATCGAATTCGAAGAAATTTGATGTCGAACAACACCACACAGTTTTTACAATCGCCCTCACGGTTTTTTCAGTATAAAGACTTATTTGAGATTAATAAATAATTGATGTATCTATCAGTACAAATTTTAATTTTCCATGGAAATATTTTTTTTTAAATCCTTTTTTTATTTTATCCTCAATTTATGCCTCTGGTATTTCTTTTTTCTGTTCTTACCTCAATCATCTGAGTGAAAATATCTACCTCACTCATCAGTCAATCTCTAAGTAGTTCTCTTCATTTATGATAGTACTTGATCACAGTACCGAAACAGCCGATTGTTGCGGACTTACAAATTATTACGTGCACCATTTCTACGCTATTTTATCCACTACAAAAATGACAATATTGTTTGAAATTATGAAAATATTATGAATCTTTTTTAAAAAGAATTTTGCTAATAATC
Organism: Parasteatoda lunata; assembly: GCA_949128135.1. NCBI lineage: Eukaryota > Metazoa > Arthropoda > Arachnida > Araneae > Theridiidae > Parasteatoda > Parasteatoda lunata. The sequence goes on along the minus strand of OX421970.1, from coordinate 30,621,256 downwards.
ACATGTTGTAAGCTAATTAAGAAATTCTTAATTCCTTTTTATGTAATATTTCAGCCTTAAAGATCCATTTAAGTGATGACTGTAGAATAATATTGGAAGATTCAGGTGGATATGACATCGTTTCAAGGGGATTTGTCAACGTAAAGGTGATACATTTTTATATTTGAAGGAATAAAATGCTTTTAGGCACCATAAATATTTTTGTAAGTGAAAAATAAACGAAACTTGAACTTAAAATTACTTCAAATTTAATTGTGCGTAGTCAATATCTTTAAAAAAATTCATTGTTCTTTTTTCTTTTTATATATATATATATATTTATATATATATATATATATAATTCGAACGAAAAACGCCAAAATTGCTTAAAATAATGCTGAAAATTAATTAGTACCAAAAAGGATACTAAAATAAAAAAACTGCATAAAAAGACAAACAATAACATATAATGACCGGCGATTTTAAACACCAAACAATATTGTATTTTTCATGTTTTATAAACTTATGCGATATGATATTAGCTCTTATGTTTTTAAATATGTTTCTAGGGTAAAGGTGATTTACTGACATACTGGCTTGAAGGTTATAAAAACCCCTCTGAACGAAAAAAGAATGCTTATCGAGGTTTCATACAACCTCAAGCAATCTTTAACATTCTTGATTCTGAGAACAGAAAAAGGAGCCCGAAAACAGAATTTTTACGCAGAATCCCAGCTGCTCAAGCTCATCGCTCATTGGACGATAGTGTCGCGCTGTTTAATGGCTCTGTTCCTGGGAAAGGCAACCTTCTTAACGTCGCTCAGGACAGTCCATTAGTCAAAAAACGCTCAGGTTTAGCTCAAACAGTGGTGAAAAAGGACACATTTCAATCTGATCCGTGGGATGGCAATGAAAGCGGGTGTAACGTAGCTTTTAACATTGCCAACCCGGATGAATTAGACAATACAAACAATGCTACAATAAAATCATCTACTTCTACGTACAAACTAACTGAACATAACAAAATTTTCGGCGTGGATCATGATATTTCCCATCCCTTGACATCTGATGATATTAAAAAACCTCTTCTTCACGCAGAGGAAAGGTTAGCGTACCTGAAAAAACTTAAGGGGAAATATCAACCTTGGCGTAGGTCATGGTCAGCTGATATTATCGACCAACCCAAAGAAAGAAAACATTTCTTACCTAGTATATTTCAAAATGCACCTCATTTTCCTGATTCAGATTCAAAGCGAACAGTCGGACCACTTCACACACTGAAAGAAAGCGATACGGAGGAAAGTGTTGTATAGCCGTGAGGGGAAATGAAAATCTATGGCACCAATTATCTGTGATATATGTTGACTGGAGTTCTTCTTGTTGATGTTTATTTGATTCTTGCTGTTATAAACATTCCAATCATTCTAAAATTATTTGTTAAAAATGAGTAGTTGCTCAAAATATTGAATCTTTTATACATCCAGATTCAAAAAAAAAAAAAAAAGAAAAACAGAATGAATAAAAGAACTTGTTTTTAAGGGATGGGATTTACCAAGATCATGAAAATATTAATTCAGAATTTCGGATCCTTACATTTACTAATAATGTTATATTTTGTTAAACCTTCGACGCATAATTTCTATTAAATATAATGTTTATACTTTTTCCTTATTTTGTATAATGATCAAAAACACGAAAAATAAACTTTTTAGCATTTTAATAATTTATGGTATCATAATTATGAAAGAAACATCAGTGTCTATTTCTGCGCTAAACATAAAACCTTCCAAATACGGCTCCCTTCCAAACATTAGATTTTCAAATGTGCAGTTTATTTAGCTCTAAGAGAAACAAATATGCGCTATTGAAATTTCTTTAATTTAGAAAATTAGTTATTGATAAAATTTTGAATATGAATGAAAAAAAAAATTCAAACTACTTTTTTGTATTTTATATTTTTGTTCAAATATAATTCCGATAATCAAATAGATTTTTTTAGTAACTATTAGACTGCTTTTTAAAATTAAAAAGTACCTAGATAAAGTTTTGCGTGTAGTTAGAGCGTCAAAAAAAATATATAAAAAGACACCGACATCCATTCTATTTTGAAAGGTTAGGACAGTACTAAAAAACAAAATCAATGTTAATGTTGCCATTAGAGTCTTGAAAATTGCCAATGTTCCAAAATGCAACACCTTCTCTTTCTGATTCCCAATGCAGAACTCAGAAAAAATGTACACTATTTTTTCTACCTTTTTTAAAAATTAATTTTCATTCATTTTACTATATTCTTCAAACAGTTGAAATAGGATGCAAAATCCCCTAATCGCTTGAAAATGATTTAAATCATAATATTGTATCAGTGAGAAAAGTCTTATTAAAAAAATCTAAGTTTCACCCAATATTGTGAGCAACTTCTTATATTTAACTAATTTTTCAATAATTGTTGGTTTTTATTTTAGCCTTAAAGTCTATCTAAATGTTTTCGTTGTTGTTCAATGTAAACAAATCTATGTATGAAAATGTTCTATTTTTAGGTGTAATAAAAAAATATAATGTTACAAAAATGCATTGTTGGCATCTAGCCAAAATAAAAGAATTCGGATTGAGGGGTGCATACGTTACCAGTATCATTGTCTTTTTCTGTCATTTTGAATTTCTTTTTATTTCAAAGAAATTTAAATTCTTATTTATATAAATTTGCTATCATCAGAACCATAAAAAGGCGTTATTTGAATTTTGGGCCCACTTGTGTAAAAATTCATGTTTTAAAATCTAATTATATATTATTATTCTTATTTTACGTGGGTTTGTGGAGACCATTTGTTTGGCAATAAAAATAAGATCGAGACCTACTAATATTAAAACAAGATAAAAATGCTTTGTATTTATTCACGTACACTTACGTCATTGCTATCTTATTTTTGTATTGAGTCTTGCTCTACTTTTTTTAATAGATTGAGCTATGTTAGCCCATCATTAAAATAAAACCTTCATATAATGTCTATGGAATTTTATAAGTAAGGGTGATATTAAAAGAAAACTTAAAATTATTTTTTTTAATAAACATTACTACATAACTGTTAAAACATCGTTTTAAAATTCCATTATTTTTTAATTGATTGGCATTTTGTGTTTCGATTTTATTTTTAAATCTAAATTTATTATAAATGCTATTAAAAATGTTTTTATACATTGTTGTGTTTTCTTTGCGAATATTTAATTTTGCAAAACTAGTAAAAATTGACTACGCTTTCTTAAAAAAATAATCTTCTAATTAATGGATATTACAATAACTAAAAATATATTTTATAACCCTAATAAAAATCTAAACACAAACAACAGATTCATTAGTTAACCGTAAGTGTTTTGTAAAAATACTGTTACTCTTACATTAAATACTTGAACACCAAAAATTTATCATGACAAAATAAGAAAAAAAGATATTGATGTATTTTGCACTTTGAAATGTTTTACGCATGTATATTAAAAAGCAACTCAATAAATATAGTTATTTAAATCCAAAAATAAATAAATGGAAATAATTTGATTTGCAATGTAAGCATTAAGAGCTCAAAACCTTTCTTCTAATACCAGGCATAAATATAATTAATTATCGTAAATGACTTTATTTAATTATTCAGCAGAATAAGAAACATAAATTTAATATCATAGTTTTATCTATACAAAGTTTTAACCATGATAATTTTATATACAAAAGCAATATATTTTTTTGGAATGATACTTGATACACCTTCCTTCATCGTTTAAATTAAATTTATAATTAATTGAAATGTTTTTATCACAAAGCTTCAATGAAAAGTGGACCTGAAAATCTAATGAAAGTAGAGAATTAATGTTTTACAGTAAACAACAGATGTGTACCCTCAATTCGCTATCTCTCGCCAACCCTGCTTTCACAGTTCTTTACCGGTTGAGTAGCATTCCTTTTCCAACTAGCCCTGTATAGCTGTCAAACATATTCTTGCTTAAACAATGTATTCATACTTACTTCATTTAAGGAATTCCTTGTTTATCATACTCGAAGTCATGCTTATCATACCGCGTTTATCATACATTAATTTGTACACACAAAAAATTGCGGTAAAATTGTCCTACTGTACAGTAATGGCAGTTCTAGTAAAAAAACATAATTCTGATAATACAATATAAGTATACTATATTCACGCCCTTCATATGGTAAAAATTTACGAGAAATTCAAATTTTTAAAATTATAGTTTTTATTAGCCCCCATTTAGTAAAAATACATAAGTGAAAAGTAAATTTAACCAATTAATGCTGTTTATGACATGGTTAAAGGAATCATGATAAAATTACCAAATTTTATTTCATTTGAAAAGTTTATCATATTATCGAAACAATTATTTTTTCTTAATTTAACTAAAGTCATTACCAAACCACTTCGGTAAAATTTAAAATGCTTTTTAGTGTTCCTATAGAGCCAGAAACATTAATAAATTTTGAATTTTACCATATTGCAGTAGTTTGGAACATGCTGTCGTTTTTAGTGCGAAATTATGGTCAAAACTACTCAGAGTGTACGAAAACTAGGTAACATGATATTTTTAGTTATGTCTACATGTTTTTTTTTTTTTTTGAAATTACGTTACATAATTATCGATTTCTAAAGGTATAACGAATATTAGTTGTGATTGGAAATCCAGCAATAAATGTTAGAACTAGAAATAAGGCAAGATATTACTTTAAAACATCATTGCTATTATTTTAAATCGGGTGTTTTATAGTGATTACAATACCCGCACTGGTAAATTTTCCGGACCAAACTATTGTAAAAAGTCATCGGCACTCAGGGTGCCAGAACTCTTGAGCGTAGAATCTATTTTTACTGGAAAATGTTGATTACAAAAGATCCGATATACCGTATATTTTGAAGTAATAATTACAGTAAAATCAGTGAATCACTCTAATTGAATAAGCATTACAGTAAAGAGTATGGTATAATATTTTACTGTAAAATTTTATTTTTCGAATAATACACACGAAATCTGGTACTTTATACCGTAATTTGATCGTAGTTAAATTAATTTTTTACAGTGCAGGGATGTAATTTAAATTTCTAAAATACATCAGTTTGAGCATTCCATTTTAGATCCATAACATTAACACCTTCAGCTTAGTTCCTTAACACATATTTAATATATACATTAACTGTATCGCTTAAGGAAAACAAGCTAAATTGCTGTTAAATTTAACTAAGAGATACGCTATTACAGAAGCACAATCATTTTGAATCTACTCAAGACTTAATGTCAAATTAAACTGATCAATAATGATGGAAATTAAATAAAATTGTAATGTGTTCTCGACTCCTTTTATAAACGGTAGATTACACTCATTCTTGAAATATCTTAGTATCCAAATCTTCCGCATCACCTCTTAAAGAGATAACTCTCTCTGATGATTAGAACTTCCTGTCCACAGCGAGATAATCGAGTCATAAAATCAAACTATTTTCTCGTTAAGGCTTCGAGGCCTACACATATTTAACTACGCTAATTTATATCCTATCGTAAAACTTTAAGGACGAATTTTAATCGATCTTCTTTTCCCCCTAAGTCTTTTAAAATTATATTCATAGTGAAAGTTGGTGAAGCATTAAATATTAAAGAATGATAATAATTTTAATTTATATTTTTTTTATTAAATTTAAATCGTATTTCTTTGTTAAAAATGCAATTTATAGATAAGAGTTAAGTACCTTCTGTCAAATTAAAAATGTAAACGTACATGAACCAAATCTACCAGGCATTTCAACAGTATTGGACAGCAAACTTATATTTTCCAAATTATTGAAAAAGTAGTGCATTTAATTGCCACCAGAATTATGAAATAAACATCGATATTTCTCTTTCATGTAAAATTAAATTGTAGAAAATAACTATAGATACGTAATAGAATTAATTTTTTTTTTTGAAATTTGAATCAGGAAAGTATATCATAATAGAAAGTGATACCATGATAATGTTTGTCTCTTTCAACTAACACATAGTCGATATCATAAATGAACCCCTTTTTTGAGATCAGGGGGGATGGAATATAAAAAAAATATCATCCATTTATTAAAAAAAAAAAAAATGGCTAAAAGTTCTTTCGAATCACCACAATAAACTATTCAAATAATATCATTTACCCGTTTTAGAGTACGCTTAAAAAAATTCCGAATCAAATTATGGTCAAAAGTACCGAAAATCTTGGAGAAATACAGTAATGGATTCGTAAAATTCATTTTACCGTAAAATTTCATACTGTATATTTTACGGTAATATATTTTCCGTAATTTAGGCAATAAAATCCTTATTACAGGCAGTGATTTTACAATATTATTACAAAAAACTACGGTACAACAATTTTTTCGCTTAGTAAAATTATACACTGAAAATGGATTTTGTGGTATAAAGTTCGCCACAATGCGTGCCAGTACAATTTACCGTAATTTCATACAAAACTTTTTACTATGTAGTTATTTTTTTCTAAATAGAAAAGTTTGTCTTTCCGTATAAACGAATGTAAAAAAAAATCAAAATCTTTTATTTCATTTAAAATAAATAAATGAAATATAAAATACCAGCATTTTCCAAAATCCCTTTTGAAAAACGACGAGATTTATTAAGGAACGCAAAGGGGGAGAAATACATAAAGTTAGCGCTAAGAAATAAAACGAGTATCAGAGTATATTTAAACGAAAAAAAATACTTTTCTCTGAGATATTTGCATGATAGACCCTCATTTCTTTCATTGGGGAAATACTTTGTTTTTCTGGAAGCTAGTCCTGAAAAGAAAAATTTCTCCATTTTCTGATTCAACGATCCATGTATAAATCAAATCAAAAGGTCTATATCTTATAGGTAAAGACTTAAGAAAGCTATAAGAAGATCAGCGATTTGCTGATGGATACTTCGAATATTTTTTTAAGCGTTATAAATTCGTAAAATATATTTAGAAAATGTTTATAAGTATAAAATTGACAAAGACGAATTTTTAAATATTTTTATATTTTAAAATTTTTCTTAAGCTGTACACTGTAAAAATTCCGAATCAAATAGAGGTAAAAAGTGCAGTCGGGGTATACTAAAAGTTTTTAAAATGCATCCAGTCAAATTTTTTATTTAACTTTTCACTTGTGTATTATAGTTTTATTTATTTATTTTGTTTGTTTGTTTACTGACAACACATATTTTTATGCAAATCAGAATTAATTTAATGACTTCATAGCAAAAACATTCCTTTTAAAGAGCAAGCAATTTTTTCGCACCAGTTCTTTCAAACGATTGTTTCTTTGTCAAATTTATATAATTTTTTGAATGATGATTACAGTTCTGTATTACAAATGTATATAATTTACCCCAACGCTAAAAACTTTGGAAAGTATGCACCTTCATTTTAATAACTAAATAAGCCGTAACAGTAAAAGTAACTGAGCAAATAAATAAATAAAACTTGAACAGTACAAAAGTAAATAAAAATTGTGACTGTATTTTGGTGTAGTTTACCTCAACACCAAAAATGGTGGCAACTATACATCAAAATTATTTGCAGTGTATCACGTGTCATTGTGCTGTAATTATTTAATTAACTAAAAAATTTAATCATTTCATATTATTTTAAAGGAACAAAAAGTTAGAATAATAGTTAAGTCAGAGTTAATCGTAGGTTAACTTATCTTGTTAAAAGAGCGTTCATCTTCGTAATGCATTTAGAAAGTATAAAATCTATTAATTTTTTAATAAAAAAACTATGTTAAATCCTTCTGAAAGTTTTTAGAAAAATATTTGGTTTTGGAGAAACTATTATATCAATCGCATTACATTTTATATTGCGAAAATCAATAAAAAATATCTAATTAATAAGGAATTCTTAACTTCCTAATCTTTAGAGATATGTGTATTCTTTAACTTCCTGGCAACCGCGTTATTAACTTCCTGTGATCTGTGACTAATAATCTTATTCTAAGGGTTTGCTGTAGGCACAGTCGACATTCGTCTCCTGTTGTTAGACTTCTAGTCTTATATTCTGACAATTTCAGCCGCAGGCATCCTCTCTTGAGATCGCCATAGTCACTGTGTGCAATTACATATTTTATTCTCTGAAATAAAAGGGGTTTTGTTTTTAAAGTACATAGTTTATTTGTGTAAGTAAATTAAATCAAAATTCAACAATTTATTTAAAGAATGCTTTATATCTATTCCTTTTTGACAAGAAGTAAAAAAATAATTCAAATATGATATATTTTGTCTTTCACAACAGTATATTTGAAATTCTTAAAGCGGTTAAACATACATCAATGCATTTGGAACTTAATATTTGTATATTTTGAATCATGTTTAAAATATCGGATAAGTATTCATCGAGAAGTATCTGTAACTTTAACATTTCTTTTATTTTCGAATTCACATTCTAAACGCTGGTTAACACTGTATGAAATTCCTTATCAAATTACTACCATAACTGGGGTAGGTATCATACGAAAAATTCATTTTTACCGTAAATTCCATTTTTATCGTAAAATATTAAACTGTGATTTTTCCAATAATATTTATTTAATTAGAGTAATTCCGTTAATTTCAGTTAATAGTTTTCAGTTAATTATTACTGTAAAAATTAAGGTTTATCAGATTTTTTGTCCGTAACAAGTACCAGCACCTTAAGTTCCGGAAATTTTTACGGTAATTCTATCTGAAACTTTTTACAGTGATATATTTTTCAAAGCCTACTTAATTTAATATGATTTGATTTTTGCGAAATGCATTCAAAAAATTGGTTAAAAATTTATTACTCTATTTGTGATTGAGAGAACATCTTTTGCATTTAGTGAATGGAATTGAACGCAATGGGACTAGATATTAATTTTACTTTATCTAGTCCCATAACTGGCAGGTATAGACTGGTTGGGCTCGTGTTAGTATAAGAACGGGAGTTCGAATCCCACCGGCCGAAGAATCTCCACTTATTGGTGACTGATGACCACCAAAGGTGACTGATGCACGTTAAACCCGTCGGAGTGACAAAGTCTTCCAAATTCTCAAAACAAATCAATGCCTCTGGGGGTTCAGAGATGGAGATTGATTGTTGTTTGGTTCAGGTCAAAATCACGATCTATTGAGGAATGAATGAAGCAAAATGAGCCTTCCTGTAAAACGAGCCGTGGCGTGTGTGTGACTAAAGTCATATTCTTGGCCATTGATGAAGTCTCTGATAAAACAAGAAATGCACCCTCCTTAAAAATTCACTTGATTAACCTTAAAAAATTTACTTGATCAAGCGCAAACTTGCTTATATTGGCAAGAGGCAAAAGAAATAACAATAAGAACTTATGCTAACAATTTTATGAAGAATAAGTAGATGTTTTTGTTTGTAAAACGATAATTAGTACATGACAATTTGTGTATCTAAATGATAAACTAAATGAATTGCAATTTATCTGTTTGTAAAAAAAAAAAAAGAAAAAAAGAAAAAAAAGAAAAGAAAAGAAAAAAAAGAAAAAAAAGAAGAAAAAAACTAAATACATTGCATTTTCAAACGTAAAGAGAATTGTAACCATTGTGATATAAATTTTTAAAATTTGATAAGATATTTCAATACATTATTAATTGTTCACGAGAATTGAAAATTTAAGATTATTCACTTTTAGGACTTTCGTCTAACAGCAAGCAATAAGTTTTTTTTCGGTTAAGAGTTTGATTAATTATATACAAAAAGGCAGTATAAACAATTTAAATTTAAGTTACGCAGCATGTTAAAGGCATTCAAATTGTCAGTTTTCTAAGGCATAATAACTTGTGAAAGATAATAACTGATCTAGTATGCACGATAACAATCGTTTTATTATGTAGTTTAAGCAAGATTGTAATTTTTTCTTATGCAATTTGTACAAAATAATAATTGTCTTATTATGCACTGATAAAAAGTAAAATCACCTTGATGTGGTAGAATTCAACGTGTTTTTAGTATGCACTATTAAAATAATCTTTATCAAATTACGGTATAAAGTACAGGCATCTTTGGGTGAATCACATTTTACTGTAAAATCTATTTTTACCGTAAAATATTATACTTTTAATCTTGAAGTAATATTTATTTAATTTGAGTGATTCTATAATATAACTGTATATCAGATATTTTTTTCTGTAACATGTTCTAATAAAAATAAATTTTACCGTAAACTGTACCGGCATTTTTACCGTAATTCGATCCGGAACTTTTGTGTCGGAACAACAAAAATCTCGGTAATTTTCTCCGAATTACTTTGGTGATGATTTTCGTAAAATTAACAATAACATATGGTTTTTTAATATGTAACAAAATTTGGTAAAAGTGGTAAACTTTTTGTAGTTTTATCACGATATATTAGGCATAAACAGCTTATTCGGTTAAACTTACCTTTTAGAGATTTTTTTTTTTAACTAAATGTGTGAAGAATTATAATTTTGAAGACCAGAATTTTCAGTAAACCGTCGCCATATGAACGGAAAAATTACCATATGAATGATTTAAATGCTGTTTTTTAACCAGATTTTTCACCAGAAGTTTTATTAACATATAGTACAATAATTTTACCAAGATAGTTTTCTACATGAGTAATTTGTGCAAAATAATAATTGTTGCAGTATGTAATTTGCGCAAAATAATTTTTGACTTTAACCGATACAATGTTACAAACGGAATATTTCTCGTGTAACTATCTAAAGAATAATAGTCTCTTCTCAAAAACAGTTATTATTTTTTTTTTGGAAGAAGAAATGCTTTTAGTCAGTTTTTTTAAAAGAATGTGGGACACTGAATAGATTAAGAAATTGCTTTAAGCAAAATTTTTGAAGCATAAATAATATGCGCACTTCGAGCTTGATATTTTATTTATTATTTCATTCATAACCACACTTACAGACTAAATAATGATGTTGTAATTTTAAAAAAATATCAAAAATATCTCTAATCTTTAAATCTTAAATAACACTATTCATAAACATTTCACGTTCTCATCCACAATGTCTCAACATTTCATTTCCGGAAAAATACATTTCTCATTTGAACAAGAAACCCTTGACAGTGTGTCATTTTAAAGTTTATCGATACGAACGCTTCCGTCATGAAGATTGATGTTAATTCTTAAAATAAAGACATAAAATACAATGATGGATCATGCATCATGCGCTCTCAGTTATTTTCTTCTTGATAAGTGCATATCTTTAATTCTATTATATTGTTTGAAAGAACAAATTTGAACATGTCAAAGAGAAATTGTAGTCACGCTAATGAAGAATTAAATAGGCGAATAGAATACCAAACGCAGAGAAACAGATTACTTTTCCTGCACTTTTTCATCTTGTTTAATCTTCATGATGTTGCATAATTGATTTAATTTTGTTTGATTTTGTGTTTATTTGTATTCCTAAACAGTAGAAGTTTTGGATTTTTTAAATAAAAGCACAAATTTCTAATTGGATAATTAAGATACTTTAACACTTGAATGTTTAAACAATCCGATAACTTAAAAAATACATATACTCGTATTTTCCTTCTTTATGTTTCAAGCACAATTTATAAGTCAAAATAAAATTTAATTAAAATTGTAAAATTATGTTTCACTTGAAAAATGGTGTTATAGCCACTTCTTACTAGAAGTAAAATAAACCAGAATTTATTAGTTAAGTGAACAATATGCCCTAACTAATTAATAAATAAAAATATTATTTACTTTAGTGCAATTAGTTAATAGATCTTAAAACTTATGATGTATCAAGAAAATTGCTCAAAATGACAACTAATCTGCAATTAGTGAAACTTATATAAACGAAATAATATTCCGAAATCACTTATAACTTAAAACTATTATTTGCTTTATTTTCTGATAATTAATGCCGCGAATAATAATCATTATGAGCTTTTTTTTTTAATTAAAAGCAGTTTATTGACCTAAATATTTAAATATAGGCTTAAACCATTTCGAACTTTTGAGAAAGAGCCTGCAGAACAAGTTCGCTATAATCCCGCCACATCTCTAGCGAAGATAATTCGTTCGTAACAAAATAACCAAGCATGCACTCCAAGTGTATGACTAAAGTACTTTAATTATAATAGAAATATAGTAATTAGAATACATACATTGACAGTTAATTTAAGGTAATTCATAAATGCATTGATATTTCAATTAATTGCAGCGCGTATATGATAACCATAAAAAATTGCCCTACTGTTAAATACGCCAATGATGCTTAGTTAATTTTAGTGAGTTAATATATAATAACTCACTAAAAAGGTATACAGACTTTTCCCATGTCACTAGAAGTTTTTATAATATGTACTAAATATGCTACTTATGTTACAAAGATACCTAATTAAGGTACTGCGGGATTGTGTTCCTTATTGAATTTGCTTCTTATTTTCATCACCCAATGAAAGAGATCAGTACCTAAAAAAATGGTTGCCTATTGGTAATTTTTGACCAATAGTCAATAATTGGTCAAAAGACTATATTGGACTATAGTCGAACTCGGATGCCAAAGGATATATAATTAAACTTATCATTTGAGATTTAACATTTATAAAAAATACAGTTAAACATTATTTTGATGGGATGATATTCAACAAACGTGTATTTATTAATCTAACAATGTAAAGACAGCGAGAAGAGCAATAATAACAATCACTAAAAATGAATTTACTTTAGCTTAATTTCTTGGATCAATGTATGTCTTTCAGTTTGATTCCCTAGTGTTTATGAATACCGATTTATTGATTATTTACTCTTTTTCCAATCCATAAAGAGTACTGTACGAAATTCTGCATCAAACCGCAAAATCTGATATACCGTGTAAATGAAAAATCTGATGTAACTTAATTTTCACAATAATACTATTTTCTAAAAAATCACCGAATCAATCTAATTAAATAAATATTACTGTAAAAATTATCGCATGAAAGTTACTGGAAATGTACCTTATTAGCAATGCACCTTGATCATCAATGCTCCTCGACTATTATCCATTTATGAATTACAGTAATAATTATTAAACATTGATAATTTGTGCACATTGATAATTTACGTACATTGATAATTAAAATGAAAAATAGTCGAAAATCATTGATAATCAAGGCGCATTGCTCATTTAGGTGCATTGTTTATTACAGTTTATTGATAAAAGAAGCCCATTGATAATTAAAGTACATTGATGATGTAAGTGCATTGATCTTTTAAGCATGCATCAAAGTATGAGAATTGTGACTGTAAATTCATAAACTATAACAGGAATGTAATTTACACTGGTGAAATATATTTAGAGAATTTGCATATTTTATCGAGTTTCATGAGAAGAACTGAACTGAATGTAAAACCACAACTTCTAGACTAAAATGCAAATCTTGTACAGCAAATACTTAAGCGTACACGTGTGTGTACGTGGAACCAGTGCGAGTAAGTAAAGACGCATTTCGTTTGCTAGCACAATTCGGCGAATTTCTTGGTGTTATTTTGCAGCAATATGTTAAATTCCAATTGTAACAGTAAAAATGAGTAACCACCAACGTTTAGATGATGAAATTGGGTGGCGTATTGGGGGGAGGCTAGAAGCAAGCCAATCTCAGGCCCAGGCTTGTAGAGAGTTCAATTTAACGACCAGCGTCGAGTAAAGTTATGGAAACAGTTTCGGGAAACCGGATACTTAGTGAGAAACCCTAATCAAAGTCGTTCAAGAGCCACGACGACCAGAGAAGATCTCCATTTGTCCATTATAGCGAGGCTTCTCAGCTCTCTCGTGACTTGTAAGCAGCCACAGGGATCCGTGTATGAAAGATGACAGTATCAAAAATGAGAAAGGGTTGTTTGCAAGAAGACCTGCTGTTTGCATACCGCTCACTACGAAAATGAGAGTCCGTTTAGCGTGGTGCAGAGAGCATAGAGATTGGATTAAGGATCAATGGAGAACCGTTCTCTTCACTGATGAGTCCCGGTTCAGCCTAAGCACCGATTATCACAGTACGTTCATATAGCGAAAACCAGGGACTCCAACGAGTGTTGCGCACGATCAATGTATGTATTACAATTGTAACGATGTATTACAATTGTTAAATCATTATTTGTTTTTCATTGTATGAATATATGTACATATCGAATTTCATTAAAATTGGTCCAGTAGTTCAAAAATAATCGTCAGCAAGTAGACAACAAATAAAGTCAGCAAATTCTCTTGATTTCTTACACCAGTGTATTCTAATAACTATAGGGGCTATAATATTTTTTATAAATTAGTGCGTTTTTTCCCTTTTCTAATTACCTCAACCTCTTTTCTCATTTTTAACTATGTAACTCCTCTTTAACTTTATCAGTGAACAACTAGGTGGTCTGAGTCTAAACTAGCAATATCACCAATGATTTAATTAAAAAATTTGAGATTTAGTACAATTGTAAATCAGAAAAAAACATTTAAAAAACCATATTGTGAAAAATATGCATTCATTTTTTAAACTGCATTTTCATGTATGTTCAAGCGAAATTACAGCCTCTTCAAACAAAAGCCAGTTTCGTTTTGTTCCAAAATAAATTGACAAAAGATGAAATTCACAAGAACAAAGCTCATTCCTCAAAAGAACAAATTTTGTTCTTCATATATTTACAGTTCACATTTTATTCAGAAATATATGTAAGTTTTAGTGAATTGGATATAAATAGGATTTTGTGTAATTGGAGAATCGTTGTCACAAGCAATAGAATTTTAGAGACTGAGTAATCAGTTTGTTTCTCAACATGATCTTAATGAGCAGCGATTGTCCTTGTAACGAGACTAGAGTATTCATTATACTACCTTTTCCTAGTAATAAACTAATTCTAAATGATACGAAAAGGCATCATTCAATAACCGCTGTTTAATGAGCAAATATTTAAAGATACCTAAATAATGACAAGTAAATTGAGAAACATAACTTTTTCTTCCTACTCCCTATAGAATATAATAATAATTAAATATATGTATCGTTATTAAGCTACATTATTGAGACATTTATAGTGATTAAATATGCGTCAAAAAGTAAAATATTATTGGTCTGGTTATCAAACGCTATAAAAACACTTTTATATGTAAAGAATTGTTACTATAAAAAAATAAGATTGTGAATTATATAAAACTTAAAAATGATTATGTGAATTAATTGAACACTAATTGCACTCATTTGGTATTTAAAATTCTTAGGGCGGTATTTAAAATTCTTAAGGTTTGGTATTTAAAATTCTTAAGGCGGACCTGTCATAGAACCTGTGACATTGAGTCACAATTTTCAATTAAATTTCATGTTTTTTAACATCCAAATCCTAATTTTTAGTTAATTTCTGATACAAATCCTTATTTCATCATCTGTTTCCTCTCTCCCCTTATTGCTTTAGGCAATTGTGACAATCTCCCCATAAAATTCCTTTTCCATTCTTTTGACCCCTCCCTTTTGCTAGAATTTTTGAACACCTGCTTTTCGGCCCCTTTCATCTCCACGCCAGTGAAAAGTAATCTGAAGAATTTGAGTTTCTGATGAGTTGTATGAGTTTCTTTTCTGTATTAGTTTTATGTCTTGCATGTTTTTTTCTCCTGGACTTTTAAACAAAACCGTCGGGGTACTGAGGAAGGTTTTTAGGCTTTTGCCTTCTTCCTCAATAGAAAAGGTTTTGTTTTTTGGCCACTGGGGCCGGTACCCCCTGAAGACGGCTTCAGTGGTCATATTTTTAATATTTTTAATTTTGTTTTTTTCCTTTTCTACATTTATTTCTTTTTTTATTCTCTCTTTTTTGAAAATTCTGCTGCTTTTTAGCGCATTTTTTTAAAAGAAATTTTGCTCATCTTGTTTAGATATTTATTGTATTCTTTTAGTACTGCATCTTGTTTCTTCACTTTCAATTGAGAACCCTTTTGTAAACGTTAAGTGTAACTCCTCAACTCAGTAATTGTAGGAAATTCGACTTTAACTTGCAATTTTTAAGTAATTTAACTTCGACTTTTTACAGTGAGTATAAATTTCGTGCGCTAAGAGAGATCGAGAGCATTCGAGTTCTAGTCATCAAACATTTTACGTCTCTCCGCCTAACGGGGATTTCATTTTTCTCCCTCCTCACCCCCGAGGTCGGAATATGGTGTACGCCATGGCTGGTTGTCGTCCCGGCATTTTATTTAATTTAAATCAACACTTTTGATTCATCTTCATCCAACATTATTTATTTTTCCCGCCTACTTGATCAGCTGATGTTGTTGGTGATCTAGTTGTGGACGTCTTGCCATTTACTAAGAGATTTTCAGACAGTCTCTTCAATTTCATTGTTAAGTGCCAGTCATCTCGAGTCTGCCAAATCTCACCAGCTCTTTACTGTGATACCCATCGCGAATCTTTGGTGTCTCCCACTTTTTTTAAAGGATGTTGTGCCCTGAATCCTGCAAAGTCTTCAAAAAAAATAATAAAGAGTGTTCACGATCTAGAGACTAGTTTTTCTTGACTGTCTTATTGGAACTCCTTCTTTTCAGTTAGGTATTAAGGATGACTCTTTAGTTACGAAAGCCACCTCATCTTTTCTTCAAAAGGTATGTGCCATTATAGTACGTTGTGATTGTAGAAATTGGTTATCATAACGGCAGTTGTCACTCCACTATATATATGTATATGGGTTATATCCGGCCATATTTCTCTTTTAAGATTTTAAATTGTAAATTTTTCTATATACAACTTGAGAACGTTGCAACAGAACCTATACGCTGAGCATAAAGAAAAAGCCCTCCCATAGAGCTAATGCTAAAGTGTGAAAAATATGCATCTTACTTTTAACATTGCTCCAATCCAGTCGTTTGGGATAAATTATGAAGCCTTAACCACTATGATCCCATGGCTCTCAGTGGAGTGTTGCGGGAACGCGTTAATTTATATTTTACACATTAGTTTTTTTTTAATAATAAAATTTCTCGCGTGTTTTTTCCCCCTTTATAACTGGAATTGAGCCGTCTGAATAACAGTCTTGAACAGTTTACGACTATCAATGTTCAACTCCACAGCCTTGTAATTTTGAACCCAATTCAGAAGACAAGGGATATCCTGGATGAATTGGGAGAAATTATCATTCGTGATGAATGTTTTGATGCAACTAACCGGCATCTGCACTTCATGGTAAGGAAAACATCCTACGGTTAGCCAGTTAGCAAGGGTCTGTAACCCATAATCCCTCTACTACTGAGAATAATTTAAGTCAGCATTGTGGTCAGTGCATAATTCATATCGACCAGCAATCGCTGGGATACGAAAATAGGTCACTCCATCCGGAGACAAGTGTTCTATCCCCTGCGCCCCCACGACTTATATCTCCCTCTATTTTATTTTATTAGCACCGTTGAACAGGTGACAAAATTTTGGGTTTACAACTACCAATGTTTAACTCCGTAGTTTTGTAATTTTAAACCCAATCCAGAGGACGAGAACTTCAGGATCAAGTATTGGGAGAACTTTGTCTTATGGATGACTTTTTGATAGAACTAACCAGTATTTGCGTTACATGGAAATGAAAAATTTCCATGGTTAGCCTGACAGCAAGAGGACTCTAACCCATAATCCGTCTACCGCTAAGGATATTTTACGTCAGCTCTGTAGTCGATGTGAGCCTAATACGGAAATATCTCTTACTATGAAATCTGATCGGTTACAAATTTCTTACAATTTTGTACTCGATGGTATAAAATCTAACGATGTCATTTAAAGATTACAAAATGTACGCCATCATTGACGTTTTCAGAGATGAAAATGATTAGTGAATGGTTTAAATGCATGGAATCTTGATATAAGTATTCTTCATTATTATTGATTAGATTCTATTCCCTCTTTAAGTTTTTGTTCACAATTTTTTGGAGTTTTTCCTACATCGAGCCCAGAGAATTATTACTCTACACTTTTTACAACGTATGTATAATATCTAGAAATCCGTTTTTCGTGTAATGCATACATCCGTAAGAGGTCTTATATTCCAAGTTTATTTCAAATGTTGAGAGTTGAGTATGATATGAATAAAATTCTTTGTTGTAATTTCAGCGTAGTTATAATTGTTCCTTGCAAAACATTAAAAAAAAATAATAATTTAATCTATTAATAGTTCAGAATAACTGTCACATGAACTCACTTCCTAATTAGCAATTTAAGATGCTAATTCTTTCTAATGAGAGCATTTTTATGTTATTTTTTATGCATGTATAACTAAACAAATGTATTATTATGAGTTTATTCATTTGTTGCATAAAACGGTACTAATACAAGTTTTAAGCACAACATTTAAAAAAATAATTTAATTCTTTTAACTTTTTTAACACGAATACTATCTAAAACAACTGCCTTTTACAGGAACTAATTTCAAGACTAAGAGTTAATAAATGAGAGATTTATTTGTTATTTTTTATGCGTAATTATGCACTTATACTATTATGATATAATGCACTGTTGTCAATATGAATATGTAAAATTTTACGATTCTCACACGCGAACGAATTCCCTTTGGACATTCTTTTAGCTTCTTAATAACAAGTTTATTTTTTAAATTCAGTTTATAATTTACCGAAACTAATTATTTTCAATTCTCAAAAATAATTACTTATGAAACTAAAATTATTAGTTATTTCTGCCAAGCTAACTAATATTGATACTTACTTCAAAGGCCGTAAAAAATCGCCAAACGTAAAAATTTATCAATTAGTCGTAATATGTTGTAGTTTCATTTCTAAAAAATAGTAATTGATTCGTGAGTAATGCCTAATTGGAAAATCCCTATTGATTATTATAATCATTACATTAAATTATTATCTTCAAATAAAACTCAATATTTCATAACATTTTAAATTTGTTATTCGTAAATCCGATTACCCAGTAAAAAGAACTCTCTAAAATATTTCTAAACTGCCTTGATATAACACTCTTTTATTATATATTGCTTTTGTTAGGTAATAAGGATAAGAAAAATCTCACTTTTGTTACAAACTATTTTTGTTAAAGTAAACCAATTACGTTGGAAGTTACCTTTTGCTTGCTTATTAAATAAAAATTGAATTAATCCACAGGAAGTACTTCCCGGGATAAAGGTGAAATATCATTTAGGATTTTCTTTCTCAACTACGAATCGGTCTAGAAAGAAAGAAAATGGAAGTTATAACTTAATATCTAAGACCTTTGAGTATTTTTTTTTCTTTTGTTTGTTTTTCAAAAGTTCGAGAAATTATGTTTCTAAGACTTTCTAATAAGTTAACACAAGGCATAAATAAATTTAGCGTACATTAAACAAAAGGAGTAAAAAAATGCTGAAGTAATAATTATCTATCTATATATATATATATATAAATGAATGAATGTCTGTATGTGTTGGTGGGATTAGACTCCTAAACTAATCGACCGAAAGCTACGAAACTTGGCATACTGATAGTTCAAAAATCGAGGAAGGTCACTGCCGACATTAAAACATTCTACGACGAACCATTTGAATGAGATGAGAAAAAACCGAAATGGAATTTTCTGATTGGTTAAGCGTTAACCATTGCTTTAAATTCAAAGATTCAGTTTTTCATATATTTAAAGATAACATCAGTGATAATTGCTGGCTTATAGCTCTATTTGAACAAAAAATAGTTTTAGGCAGGTATTTAAATATTTGATTATTTAATATTCGCTATGTCAGAAAAATTCAATGAACATTTCGTGGTAGCACGCGTGATTTACGGCACGGAAATTATACTTTTGTTACATGTATGTTAATTTATACTGAAACAAGGCTCTTTCATTTTATTTATATTCATTCTTTTAAACGGGTTTCTAAAAAATAACTTATTTAAAACCAATAATAATGGAAAAGAAAAAAATATTTAGGTACTCAAAATCAAAATTAAATGAAAAAAGTACTAAATCGCGATCGCAAGGCTTGAGTACGCCCTCTAGCGGGAGCCTGACAATATCAGACATTTATTTATTAAGTTTTCATTTAGTTCCATCAGAATCATTGGCAGAGTCAGACACAATTTTCTAAGCCGCAAGATTTCCCTAAGGAAAAAGCCGAAGAACATGGAAAAAGTCTTCAGAACTTTGGTAAATCTTTCAGAAACAGAACACGCCAAACATTTGAAGAAAAATTCCATCAATAATTTTTAACTTCTATTATCAACAAACTTGCTACTGATAACTTCGATTTCGAGATCGCATACTGTTACAGATATGTGTATTACGGTAAAATACTTTTTTTCTGTCTTCAATTCATTTCAAATTAAAGTGAAATCAACATTGCTTTCTTCATTCCAATGAATAAATGTGAATTCAGAACAAACAGAACTGTAATAGTTATTGAATATTCTTCTTTATAGAATAGCATATATTTCAGTATCTATATAATTCGGAAAACAACAATGAAGAATCATCCGAATTACTTGAAATAGTATCATTTGTGCTGATTATTAATACATTTTTATCGTTTTCTTGGTAAGTATTTTTTAGTTTGGAAAAAATAATTTCAACTAGAATTCAGCTATTCTGTTTTTAAGCTACATACTAAAATTCATATCGAGATCTTACTATTATAAAATTTTGCTGTGTGCCATGTTATCTAAAAGTAATTAAGTGATAATCTATGTATATATTTTTTGAAAATAAAATTTTCAAACGAAGAACATTTCATTTGGAATTCTCAGGATTTATAAAGCAGGAAAGTGTCATGATTTTTATAATAAAAAAATTACTTGTAAATATTTTTTTTTCTTATTTGATGATAGTTCTCTACATAATGGTTTTTTAACGTCTGATTTAGAACTATTAAGAATTTAAAAAAAAGAAACAATATGAAAGTTTTTTATTTCAAAATGAGGAATTTTTAAATCGTTTTTTATTCTAAGAATTCTTTATTTTACGTTTTTTAGTTTATAATTTTTTGATAAAAATTGTTGTCAAAATACATTTTTTGAAAAATTAAATGATAAAACATTATGTGTTTATGGATACTTCTTGCATATTCCAATGTTTGAAGTAATATGTTTCAGAAAAGTATGGAATAAAAATTCGGTACTTACGCATTTAACGCCACCACAGCGACAGATTTGGTGGTTTTTAAATGTCGCCAATCTACCCCAAAAATTTTTGAGACAAATCATAAAATAAAACATTTTATTTAAAATCAAAACACTTTCAGAATTCAAAACACTTTATTTAAATTCAATGTTGTTAATCAGATTTCGGTGGAAAATGGGCCGATATAGAGTTTAACACAGATTCAAGACAATCTCTATTTTCTTTCACCTGATGCTGTCGTCATATGAACTCGCCATATGATGCTGTCGCCATATGAATAAATAGGATTCTAAATGAAATAACATTTCAAAAACGTACGTTTACCAAGATAAAGTTGCATGTCATGAGAATTTGTACATTTTCGTTTTTTTGATAAATATTTCGCTCCTGAAAAAATAAAATTGCATCTTGTTCTGTTTTTGGCAAATCCCAAAGACGCATTTTCGTGGCACTAAAAATGGCGTCAAAAATCATTACTCCAAAAGATAACTGTGTGCGAACAACAGGATTGCTGTTTATTGGTGCATTAGAGCAACTTCTGCTGTGGTGACGTTAGTACGTAAGAACCAAAAAGTCAACAAGAATTCAGCTATTCTGTTTTTAAGTTACATATTGAAACTCATATCGACATCTTGCAATTATAAAAGTTTATTGTGTGGTATGTCATTTCAAAGTAATGAAGGGTTAATCTGTGTATATATTATTTGAGAATAAAGTTTTCAAATGAAGAACATATTATTTTGAAATTCTCTAGATTTATATAGCAGGTAAGTGGTATAATTTATAAAATAAAAATTTTTACTTGTAAATAATTTTTTTTCTTATTTGATGATAATTTTCTATAGAATGGTTTTCTACGTCCGATTATGAATAAAAAAAAGCATGAAAGTTTTTTATTTTAATGTGAGGAATTTTTAGAATTTTTTTGTTTTGTTTCGTAAGCATTCTTTATTTTACGTTTTTTAGTTTTTAAATAATGATTTTTATTGAAACTTAAAATTTTTTGATAAAATCCGTTGTCCAAAAACTTTTTTTACAAAATTGAAATATATAAAATTATGAGGCTTATGTATACTTTTTGCTTATTTTAATGTTTGAAGTAATATGATTCTTAAAACTATGGAATGTAAAGTTTAAATAGGCCTTTCATGTTATATCATTAAATTTAGTAAAACTATTTCTCAGGCATTAGGTTTTAACTCTAATAAGGAGATACATATTTTTTTTTTTGTTTATTTAAAAATATTTTTCCGATGTGTTTTGGATGTTTCTTCTCTAAACAAAAGAGATACCATTTTGTTTTCGCTTGCACAAGAAAGAATGTCAACCATTTTTCTTTTTTAAATTTAATAAGCCACAATAAAGAAGTAACGTTACAATGCTACAATGACTGTTCATACAGAAATTGCAGGTATTTGTCTCAAACAGCAACGCCCCCTATAGTTCGTTGCGATCGCGAATTCCTTTAAGAGGAACATAAAAAAAACGCAGCCATTGAGCCTTAATTACGCCAATGATGCTTAATTAAAAAAGGTAATATATGCACATTGAAATAAAAGAAATAAGCTATGTAAATCGAAAGCAAACGTAATGAAGTAAAGGTATTTATTTGTCGAGAAGAACAGTGAGAAATCATCATACTACCATTGATAACAATAATGCTTAATTAATGTAGGTAATATGTATTAATTGAAATGAAAGAGTTACTTCTGAATAAAAAAAAATCTAAAATAAGGAGAAAAAAGATACTTACTTAACGTTTAAAAAACCTGCACATTGTTGTTGACATCGATAATGTTTTAATTAATATTGATCATAATTATATTGACAATTAATTCAATTAATATTGTGTATTAATTGAATTATGTGTATTATTTGAAATAAAATAAAATAAGCGATGTACTAAAAACGCAAGCTCATGGAGGAAAGATTAATGGGAAATCCGTTTAAAAAAAACGTAAAAAATCGACATTCACAAATGATGCTTTATTCATATATGTACTACTGGCGGTAATATGTACTACTGGTGTTATGGTAATTGACGAATTGATTTTTAATAAGAATTCTAAAACGGGTTTTCCGTTGTTTCAGAAAATATTTTTTCCAGTTTTACCTAAGATAATGTATTAATATTTTAATGGAATATTGAAAGAAGTTTGAAAGAAGTTTTTTTCACCACAACTTATAAATATTTTAACAGTAAATTAAAGGTCAGATAGAGAAACGGTCATGCTCTAAATTCTTTTGCGAGAAAAAAATTCGACTTTAGTTGTATACCACTGACAAATATGTATAAACTCAAATGGTGAAGGGATGTGTAATAAGTACCAAATATACTAATATTGGTATAATATATTACATTGATATATTTAGTGATTATTAAAACTGAACCAATACAAAACAGTTTTAAAATTGATACTTTAGAATTAAGTATTTTACTTCCTCGCGAAAGGAATATGTACTCGAGAATATTGCTTAATAGTGGTAAATTTGAACTATCATTAATTGCCCGCAAGCCAAAGCATCATGCCAAGTGATGCTAAATACATTTTATCTTTGTTTCAATGATATGAATTTCAAACAACGAGCTTTGCTTAATTCAATAAAGTAAATACTCCGAAGATTACAATATGTATAACTAAATTAAAAAAATAAATTATTTCAGTTATATTATTTAAAGAACTTAGTGGAAGAACTAGGTAAGTGACATTTTCAGAAACTAAAAAAAAAAGGTTTTATGTTTGTAATTATTTTTTTACCAATTTATCAGAAGGTAGGACTAATAACTCCTTGCTTTATTTTGTCTGCCACTGCCCAATTTGAAATGAAAATCATGCAAGAATACTAAGAACTAATATGGATTAATTTTGTTAAGATCGGTTTTGTTAATATCAGTTACGTTATATTAAACATGCCCCTATTGTCGCAACCACTTTATGTTATTTTCCCTAATTCTTTAATTCCCTTAAAAATGTCATTCACTTTGCTCATACATCAAAATTTTTAATTGTGACGGTATATACCTTTCAGTTTTGAGGATGATTGCGTTGTGTTTCCCGGTGCTGATTTATTGATCCTTTCGTTTTTATTAGTCCCATAAATAAAAATGTTGTTAAGTGTGTGCTTTATTTTTGTTAAAACTTTTTATATACATTTCCTTCAATTAAGGTTAATATCTCTCTTACAACAAAAAATTAAATACACCAAGTTTTATAAATTTACTTTATTTTTAGCAAAATACTTCAAGTGAACAGCTTGTTAAGTAGAGAGAATTAATATCCTCACCTGGTTACGGATGCTAGAATTTCATCAAGAGTTCTTAGTTGTTCTTGTCGTCTTATACCACATTTCAATACAAGCCTATTTTAAAGCAGAGGGGTGCCTTTCTTCTTGTTTTCCAGTGTTTTCCTTATATATATATATATATATATATATATATATATATATATATATATATATATATATATATATATATATATATATATATATATATATATATAAGTTCAAAATGAAGATAAAACAAAGGTAAATTACAGACAAAAGACAAAAGAAAAAAGGGGGAAAACAAAAAATAATAATAATAAAAATAACAAACAACTGGGAAGAGAATTAATTAATTAAAATAAAAAAAAAATGATAAAGTTTTTTTAAAAAATCCCGAAAATAAAATAAACGATATAATCTTTTCATCAGCCCACACGATTATATTCGTAAAATAGAGTGCTTTCTAATATTGTATCAATATAGTCAAAGCAAAATATATCAATATAGTAAGAGGAGCACTCAAAAAAATTTTTTACAAAAATTACGACAAATAGAATTAAACACAATAAGTAAAACTAACACGTAAGAACAGAAAATAAAATATAAAGAAAGAGCAGAATAAAACAAAATCTATAAAGCGAGTAGCGAAATAAAATGAACTTACATCAGCTGGAAATTTTTCAGGAAGGATTTAAAATATTTTCGTAACAAGATTGCCAGATTGCAAAATATGAAAACAAAAACGCAAATTGAGCGTGACTAGAGGAGTTTAAAGTGCGTTCTCGCTGCATTACTGAAGTGCGTTTGATTTGTTAGTTACCAAGGATGGGCCAGAAAATGGATGTGCGCAAGGTAATATTATACTGGATAATTTAAAGAAGTTGACTATAAATAATTTTAGAAAATAAATATTTATTTAAGAAAAAAATAGAAAAGAGAAAGAAACATGAATTGCTTGTTTTGCACATAATTTTAGCCACAAATTTGCCCGAAACGGATTTGCACATGGAAACATTTTACAATTTAACAAAGAAATTTATTAGCAAGTAATTGTACCCACGGATTTGCCCGAAATGGATATGCACATGGAAAAATTATATAAATTAACAAAGGAATTTTTTAGTAAAGGAATTTTTTAGTAAATAATTTTGACCAAGGATTTGTACGAAATGGATTTGCAAATGGAAAAATTATACAAATTACGAAGAAATTTTAATAAATAATTTTGGCCACGGATTTACCCGAATTGGATTTACACATGGGAAAATTATATAAATTAACAAAGGAAATTTTTAGTAAAGGAATATTTTAGTAAATAATTTTGACCAAGGATTTTCCCGAAATGGATTTGCACATGGAAAAATTATACAAATTAACGAAGAAACTTTTGTAAATAATTTTGGCCACGGATTTACCCGAAATGGATTTGCACATGGGGAAATTATATAAATTAACAAAGAAAATTTTTAGTAAATATATTTACAATAATATGCGATTAACTCAATGATTTTATATAGAATTTTATAACTTTAGTTGGGTATCAATTGTTTTTTATCAAATTTTGAATGAGTTTATCGATTTGTTTTTTTGATAAATAAATATTACTACATATTCTTTCAATTCTATTAATTTCATTAAAAGTAATATTTAAATAGACGTTCCTAGAAACATTAGAATTCCAAGTAATTAGTTTATTTATATTAAAATCAAAATCATTTCTTTTATCGTATAAATAAACAAAGCAGATATATATATATATATATATATATATATATATATATACTATTTACTGCGCATAAGCTGCAAGTAAATAAAATTCATAAAATAAGTAATCTTTTCATCAGCTCACACGATTATATCCGCAAAAAGGAGTGCTTTCTGATATTGTATCAATATAGCCAAAGCAAAATATATCAGAATAATAGTGTGAGAAGCTCTCTAAAAATTTTACAAAAGAATTACAACAAATAAAATAGAACACAATAAGTGAAAATATCACGTAAAACCAGAAAATAAAATATAAAGAAAAAACAGAATAAAACATGAAATGAAATCTATAAAGCGAGTAGCGAATTCAAATGAACTTACATGAACGGAAAATTTTTCAAGAATGATTTAAAATATTTTCGAAACAAGATTGCCAGATTGCAAAATATGAAACCAAAAACGCAAATTGAGGTAAAAGCGTAAACAGAGCGGTTTTGTATTAAAGTGCGTTCTTACTGTAGTACTAAAGTGCGTTTGATTTGTTACTTACCAAGGATGGGCCCGAAAAGGGATGTGCGCAAGGATATATTGTACTGGATAATTTAAAGAAGTTGACAATCAATAATTTTAGAAAATTAACATTTATTTAAGGAAGAAATAAAATAGAAAAGAGAAAGAAACATAAATTGACTGTTTCGCACATAATTTTAGCCACGGATTTGCCCGAAATGGGTTTGCACATGGTAAAAATTATATAAATTAACCAAGAAATTTTTTAGTAAATTTCTTTACAATAATACACAATTGACTCAATGATTTTATATAAATTCTATGAAAAAAATAGAATTCTTTTTTATAGAAATCATAGAAACAAATCTCTATATAGAATTCTAGAAAAAAAAATGCTATGCTGAACTTTTAATACGGATTTAAAAAATAGAAAAAAAATTTAAACTTAGTAATTTAAAGAATATTATTGTCATTAAAAATTTTTTAGCTCTATGTAAGAGGTTAAAAATTCAAATTTGCAATATACAATTTCCTTACTTAATTATCAGTCCTAAATTTCATAAATTTCCTATAAAATCCTACTTTCTAATACTTACCTTACTAAACCTGGCACCATTTTCTCAAACTACTTAAATAAAATTATTAACAATATTATTAAAGAAGGTTTTCTTGGATTATCAAGTATTCATTAAACATAATAAAATTAATTCTATAGCCACTTTCGATTTCCAAGATCTTTTCCATAGCATTCCCCTTTCTAAACTAAAAGATGTCATTTTGAATTATTACTATGATTTTAGAAATATCCTATATTGCGATTTTGATTATTGGGAAATTCTAATCAATTTTTGTCTTTTTAATAATTATCTTTACAATGGAAAAGATGTTTTTCCTCAAATTGATGGAATACCACAAGGATCTAATTATTCATCTCTCGTAGCTAACTTATTTTCGCATTATTATGAAAAAATTACACTCTTAATATTAAATTTGTTTTTAGATTTATTGATGATTTAATTATCTTTAATTTTCAACATTATACTGTTTTATTAAATAATATTTACCCCGAGGAATTAATCTTGCTTCGCAATCATGATGATAATATTAATTTTAATTTTTTGGATTTGGGTAAACTTCATCGAACTTCAGATCAATGGGCACTAGCTGGTCAGGGAAGTAAAGACTGCTTGTGTACAATGCTGACCACAGTGGCACAATTATATGCTGGTCATGAAATTATTGAGCCTTAACCTCACGATCCCCTTAGCAACCATAGAAGTGCTGCGGCAATGTTTCAATTTAACGTAAATCAAAGTTTCAAGGGCCAGGATAGCCTGGTTGGTAGGGCACTGGATCCATGTCCAAGAGTTCGTGGGTTCGATCCCCGCCGGCCGAAGACTCCCCGTATAGTATATGGTGACTCATGCAAGTTAAATCTGTCGAGTCGCAAAGTCATCCATGTTCCCATTACAAATCAATACCTCTGGGGGTAGTGAACCAGGAGTTTCCTTGTCTTCTGGATTGTTTAAAAATTACAAGGTTACGGAGTTGAACATTAGTAGTCGTTAACCCAAAGTTGGGTAGGCTGTTCTACGACGGATATGATATGAAGAGTTAGTGTAGAGTAGCTCAACTTTAAAGTGAGGGTTGTGAGAGATAGAAAATAAAAGGAAAAATTTCATCGAAATCTAAATTATTATTATTTCATTATTTTTTTTCTGTTTTTTCCCTTCAAATTGATGTGATGTGTGTTAAAAATAAAGATAGTGCATTGGAACTAGCCGCAAACACTTTTACAAACCATTATTTTTGTTATTGTGCTGTACCTTGAGACTGAATTGTTAAAACGTGATTGATAGGAATCTTATGCTTGTTACAAAATGAGCGATTCACTTTCTTTTTTTAAAAAATGAAATTATATATGAAATAGATGAGGAAGAAATAATATTTAAATCACCTTCACCCTCAGAAGTAGGGTCTTCAGAGCATCAGAAGCAATCACTCAAGTTCTTCAGTGCATATGACAGGCCCATGGTCTAATCTGATAGATAAAGTAGCCTTTTTTATTTTTCAAAGTGGTCTTTAAAATAATATATTGAATTTGTTGTTATACTTTATATACCTTAAATAAGATTCATTTGCTATATTCTGTTTATTTTTAATTTAATACTAAGTGTCCATAGCCTGCACTTCAAGGTATAACACAATGCATCCCAAGATAAAACAGGGTGTTGAACCTTGGGATACTTTGCAAGGGTGAAAAACATAACTTATTACTCCCTCATAGAATAACAAATTTTAATTTTTTTAAAGTGCTTGTAAATTCTTAAAATGGTAAGCAATAAGAAATTACTTACATTTCTAATATAGGGGAGAGGGGGGCACATGTGAACAGGGGGCACATGTGAACATGGTATGTTTTACCACTATGATTTGAAATAAAAAATCTTGAAAAATTTTCAATAGATGACAGTTCTAGTCCTACTTCTCTGCCAAACTTTCAGAGCAATGAGCCATTTTGTTATTCTATTCTGACAATTTCTTTGTATCAGCTGGTGTTGTATATACTTTTATCACTCGCTTCTTCAAGTGAAAACATAGTATAAATCAACTAATAAGCTAAAATTAACTATTGCAGATTATTATATGAACATTCAGGTATGTTTATCCCAATTATTATTTTTTTTACTTAATTAACAATTCTTTATTTTTTAAGTTAGGTTTAAGAAAGATGATTGGGGCACTTGTGAACAAAACATCTGGGGCAGATGTGAACAGTTCACATGTGCCCCTACATAGTATTAAGATAATTATTCTCGTGATATTATAAGTTTAAAAAATATGTATGCATTTAAAATTATTATTATTTAATTTTCCATAATTAATTAATTAATTGTTAATTTTTTCTTTTAAAAATTTATGATTACTAATGGTCATTAGTAAATTAAAAATTTGCTAATGGTCAGGCAGAAAATGTTGACAATGATCTTAACAGTAGTGCCAACAGCACTTGTCCTACACCAGAATCAATCCGACCATTTCCAAAAGCCCAAGTAAGTAACTTAAAGAAACAAAAACGCGAAAAGGAAAAATCTCGCATATTAACACTGATACACCTGAGAAAGATAGAATTGCTAAAACTAAAAATGAAAAGATAGAAAAAATTAAAAAAAAAAAAAGCATGAAAGAGTATCAGAGAAGAAAGAAAAAGGCCCATTACAACTCCTGAGGAACATGAAGTTGCGAGAAACCCAATTGACGAAATTAACCCAATAAATTCTCATAAACAAATAAACCCAATAAATTCACGTAGTAAGATACAACCCCTTCAGTATAATGTGTTTCTATATCTGTTATATAAAATATTTTTTTCTTTTAAATATGATGATTGCTTTGTGTTTTTAATCTTGTTCATATCTGCCCCAGGCATGTTCACATGTGCCCCAATATAGGGGCACATGTGAACAAATGAAGTCATTTTTCTAAAATATCATAAAGTAAAGAAATATTTTGTTGAAAAATCTCAAAAAATTCCATAAGACAAAGAAAAGGCTATTTAAACATATGGACTTCTTTACTGTGAGAAATTTATGATGTGTTTTGAAAAATGAAGAAATAAAAAAATTTTTTTACATGTGCCCCCTCTCCCCTAACCTTTACCCAAGTGAAAATAAAAATATTTGTTTTCAAATAGTCCTAAAGTACTATGCCTTCTTCCACTTTGTGTTAAAATAGCAAAGTTTGTTTGTAATAACAGTTTGTTTGTAAATAACAGTAACAGTAAGTAACAATTTTTTTGTAAATAACAGTAACAGTAAATAACTCTTTGTTTGTAAAATATTAGTGATGACATGCTTAAAAAACAAACGTCTGTTTTTAAACAACAGTATATTTCTGTAAAATAAACTGTTTTATTCTGGCACACATGCTGATAGTATTTTTTTTTTCGTAAATTTAATAAATTTTTTTGTACTATGTAACTTTTATCATCCCAAATTGACAGATAACTCAAGCTATCAAGTTTTTTCTCTTTAAATGACGCTTTTTATGAAAAAATTCATCAATGTGAACTAATAACTGTAAACCCATGTTCTACAATACTAAATTAATATATAAATTAAAATCTCTTGAACAAACATGTGACCTAAATTAAACAATGGGTCAAGTAACGAAAAATGAATCTACCGAAAATTTACGCCTGTAACAAACATGAGAAGAATTTATCGCCAAAATATTAATAAAGGCAAAATTAATAATGCAGTATTTTGGAAAATAATTGCAGTTTTATGATCTTTGAACAACTGTTTCATAGAATTTAAGCCTTAGAAATTCGCAAAGACAAGATAAAACTATGCTTCATATATTGAATTCTGAACATCCGAAACTCAAGAGATAAATATTCTCCAGCTTCCTAACGACTAAATAATCGACTTCCTGCGATCTGAATCGGGTAACCTATTCACGCCTAAGGGTGTACAAAGGTGACACTGGAGTTTACAAATATTCGACTTAGGATTATATTTTGTCAGATGCAGCTGTAGGTTGTCCCCTGAGGCTTTCATACAATTTGGAATTACATATTTAAGATTAAAGTAACATGAATTTATCTAAGAAGAAAATCTGCTTATTTTGCAGGAAATTTATTGTGCTAAAGGATCACTTCAAAACATTAATTTTCAACACTAAAAATTACATAATAATATTACATATTTCATAGCACATAATAGTTTGCATGATTTCATTTTGATATAAATAGTGTAAAAGTTGTTTTTGTTTTTGAATGATTAAACAAAAATAATAAACATTCATTTAAATAGTTTGCTTGTCAACGTCTAAGGGAGGGGGAGAAAGATAATGCTGAAGTTTGCAAATATTCGACTTATGATTATATTTCGTCGAATGCAGCTATAGATTTCCTTAAGATTTTCTACGTTTTGGAATTACGTCTTTTAGTTTAAAATAATAAATATTTATCTAAGAAAAAAATCTGATTATTTTTAAGGAGATTTTATTGTGTTAAAGATTACTTGCATTCATGATTAAATTACAAATAATTACAAGTAGTTTTTAGTATTTACAATAATTACTGAAAATTACAAGTTCATATAATTATATTTTGATAATAATGATTTAAAATTCTTTATGATAATGCAAAAATAAGAGACGTTGGTTTAAATAGTTTCTTGTCTACGTTAAAAATTGACGTTTCCATGCTGGGTTTCCTTAAGAAACAAAATACTTACTTCTAATGAAGAAAAACAGGCTTCAATTTCAGCGGAATTGGTTAATTTGTATACTGTTACCACACGGAGAAAAACATTCCTGGTAAAATAACCATACTGTATGATACTGACATTTCTAACAACAAAAAAAATTCTTGCTAAGAAAAACAAATTACATGATGTTTAAATCATTCAGTTAGAAATGTTTTCATTCATATGACGAAAATTAACCGGAAATTCTCATTTTCGAAATTACAGTTAATACTTACTACCATAACATAAATAAAAAATACAAAATTGAAAAATAATTTTAGCAGAATAAATGGTTTTTATGTCATAACCAATGTATCATGATAAAGTATTAGAATACCATACTTTACTTATATCATACTTTATTGTACATTTCACTAATATGATTACTACGTATCGGTAAAAACTGCCGAGCTTTTTGGTATTCCCATTGAGCTAAAAACACTGTCAATTTCACCATATTCTGGTGGTTTTGACCATGCTTTTTTTCAGTGCAGTTTTGACTGATCATTGTGATCCCTTAGTATTATTCAACTCTCTGTAGGGTTAACAGTGAGACTTATTATTATTTAGTAATTCCTATAACTAAAAATTTGGAAAATTAAGAAAAGTTCTTTATTAAAAGCAATATTTTTCAAAACTTTTGTCAAAGAACTTCCTCGTCTTTTGGGATGGGTCAAAATTACAAAGCTACTGTGTTAGGTATCAAGAGCTACAAATTCATTGTAAGGATCGAAAATATAATACAGGTAATGTAATAATTTTCTTAAAAAATATAGGAAAACTGGCGTATCAATTTTGGGCAGTTTTTTCCGGTATATTTTAACACTGTCTAAATACTTGCTATGACTTATAAAAGCTTAAAATTATAACAGTTATTGTTTTA
The DNA here is from genome assembly GCA_949128135.1 of Parasteatoda lunata. Lineage (NCBI taxonomy): Eukaryota > Metazoa > Arthropoda > Arachnida > Araneae > Theridiidae > Parasteatoda > Parasteatoda lunata. The sequence continues at coordinate 30,588,579 of OX421970.1, read as the reverse complement.
AAATTGTTAGAAATAATTATTTACATTACAAAGTAGTGACATAAGACAATATAGTATTGAATACCATTCATACTTCATAAAATGTTGTAGCATAAGCTGTATTTTCGGAACTATTTTGTTATATTACTCGTTGTATATGAGATACTTCCAGCGATTTTCACCACTTCTTAAAAAGTGTCGTGAAACTTGATGTTAAAATTTAATAAAGTCTGCGTGCTCTGTTTTCAATTCCCCCAAGGATTATTCAGAAATCTGTTAAGTCAATTATTAACTTCAAAGAGCCAAAATTAAATTCCGAGATGCTGTATCTCCCCACAAATATTTAGTGCGCCATTTACTCCTTAAATTCCTTTCAAATAGCTAATCCGATTTTTCAAATATCTGTCCAAAGTTTGGGTAACGTGTAAAACATATTACCAAACCTTATAAATTAAAAGGATTTCTTTTGTTTGGTCTTGTGACAGCAGAACTTTAGAAATGTGGTTTGGATATAGGTTGTATGAAGAAAATTTCATTGAAGTTGATGAGAGTAAGAAATATTAGTAAATTAAATATAACTACGATATTGTTAGAATTTTCATTCTAAAATTATAGTAAAATTACTGTAAGATGTATCCCCATCTAATTAACAGTAATGTTTACGAATAAAAACATTTTTACCTTTACGGTACTAAAACCTTTTGCATCTAGTATAGGGAAAAAACCATGAATGCCAAACTATACAGTTTTTTTAACCATTTACAACTAGCATGTTTCAAAAACCGTAAAAAATGGATTCAGTTTGACATTGGAGTTAGGCTTTTCATTGGGTAATGGGCATTGGAGTTAGATGTTGGTTTATCAAGATGAAATATTGTGGGGTCCACCCTGGGACTCGAACTCCCGTTCTGCCAGTTATGATATAGACAGATAAGTGCTCTCGACTATAATATGTACCTCTGCTTCAATGAACTAAGTAGATTCATTAGGTGCGCGTAGTTGGAGCAATAAAATTCTGGTTGTTTAATCGTATTAGATTAAAGTAGTTAATCAACGGTTTTTTCTCGCAGCTAGCAGTTTGAAACATCTTATTTATGGTTATTTGACTGTTTTATTTGAATATAGTAAAATAACAATTCAACCAATTGTTATTTAGTCTATTTTTCCGAAACTTTCTAACTGTGTAGATAAGAGATATTATAGATATTGATTACCGTTTGATGATGAGGAATTATTTCTTGGTGAAAAATAGCACTTGAAGAATTATATGGATGAAGTTATTTATTCGTTGAAGAAAACTGATATCAAATTGTTCATTTTTCTTTTCATTATGGTCTAACTTAATTTGACGAAGCTTATCGAAATTGATTCTTCATAAACTGCTTTAAAAAAATTAAATTTGATAAATAATAAGAAAATTAAATATAGTTTTCTAATCAAGAGATCTGTAATAATACTTTACAAAAAAATATTTATGTAATAAAATTATATATATGGAAAAAGCCCGGAGAGTCTACCTCCCCCTATAAAGCCCCAGATTTCTTCAATAAACCAAAAATGCAAGTGAAACACGCATGTTAGAATAATTTTTGCCGAAGAGAGTTAAGGAAACCATGTATTGGCTAAGGAAACCATGTATTGGCTATCCTGCTTTATTATCCTAGGCCCCATTTTTTAGCCTGACGCATTAAAATGTTTTGTAAGAAAAAAGCATAAGAAATAATAACGGATTTTAATAAAATTAATATTTTTGGCAACCATGTAATGATTTTCGAATTCTATGCTAACGTATTACGCAAATGCAAAATTATTCTCTTAAGATCTTTTTCTCTACCCAACTCAATGCCATGTAATAAAAACGTTACAAATTATATTTATTATTTATATCCATTTATAAAGTGATTAAATTAATGCTAGTTTTTGTAAAACATTATTTTGATGAAATTTAGTTTTTAAATGAAAGGAAATATTTTATATCTACTTTTAAATGACAGGTTAATATACGACGAGAAAATAATCATTATACAGCTAAACAAGAATTATTGTGTGTTCTACTTTACGGAATCGAGTAAATTGAAAAAAAAAGGGGTACAGACATTTAAAACCTACACCGTGATTTCCTGCTCGCAATAATAATGTTTATAAGCTCCGGTAGAAATTTGATCCGGTTTATAAAAAAGCAATTTTGGAGATCTATTTGTTTGTCTGGAGGTATTTTGATTTCATACTGCCTTCCAAAGTATCCCGGACATGCGCTATAAGTTTGAGGTCTGAAATTTTCAATTTATCAGGCAAATGTCTTCACTTTTCAGAAAATCATCGACCAAACGATCTTTATTGAAATCCGTGTAGCCAACTGCACCACCAGAAAACCAAATCAGAATCAACTGCACCACTGAAAAAGCAAACATAGGGTTGCTATATATCTCGCCCTAGCCTCACTTCATCTCTATTCTTCCCACTAGCCAATAAACATTAAATGCATTATCTCAACAAAGTGAAGTGGAAAGATGTTACTTGAATAAAAACTTCTTTCGCTTTAAAAATATACGAATAGGAAATAACAGTCGATATGTATCAACCACTCAAAAACTGGCGCCCATTTTTAAGGTTGTCCATGATTAACAATACAAAAAATCCTCTAATTCTGCATATTGATGGAATCTTGGACGTATTGTATTGTACTGTGTGAGGTAACTGGGTGCATGAGGCCGCTTGTATCCCTTTCTCTTAAGTCTTTGAGATATTTCGATGAGATGGTGGAATGCAAATGAAGTAAAAGGAGTATTCTAGTGGACAGATGATCATTAAATTATGACTGACTGTGCAGTTATATGCAGTAAGATAATAAAACCATAATGCAATAAATAGCATAAAAGTACGATGCAAAATAAGAAACAAACGATTCTGAATACCTTTTGATCTAAGGTTCAAATCTTCACATTCTAGGACATTCTTAGATTTCTGACCCCCAAATTATGGGGGGTTGCCACAATCTGGAAAATTTGGTCCCAATATTTTTTTTTAATACCCGTCGTTGAACAGCCTTCCCAATTATAGGTTTACGACTACTACTGTTCAACTCCATAGCCTTGTAATTTTGCACCCAATCCAGAAGACAAGGGAACTCCTTGATCAAGTACTGGGAGAAGTTTGCTTTCGTGAAGGACTTAGTTCCTGTATAAGCTTAGTTCCTGTATAAGTATGAAATCATAAGTATGAAGTAATAAAAACGAGGACTTACACTCACAACAATGGAAACAGTAAGCACGTGCGAGTGACCAGTAACTATGAGCAAGAGTCCATTTTCATATTAGAAAAATTTGCACGGGAATTGAACGTTACATGAGTGTTCACATATTTTATTTTATTTTATCACCATGTTGAACAGCAGACCCAATTTTGAGTTTACGACTTCTAATGTTCAATTCCGAAGCCTTGTAATTTTGAACCCAAACCTGAAGACAAGGGAACTCCTGGATCAAGTATTGGGGAAAATTTGCCTTCGTGGAGGATTTTTTGATGGAACTAACCTGCATTTGCGTTACATGTATGGAAAACCACGAAAACCATCCAAGGTTAGTCTGGCGGGAAGAGGACTTTAACCCATGATTCGACTACCACTGAGGTTATTTTAACGTCAGCACTGTGGTCGGTGCAAGCCGGATGCGGTATTCGTATCGACCAGCCATCGCTGGGATTCAAACCCGGTTCACCTCATTGGAAGGCGAACGCTCTATTCCTTGAGCCACCACGGTTCAGTCCCAATAGTTTGGTCTGGAGAACGCTCTAAAATTTGAACCCATTAATGCTAATTTTAACTTTTGTGTATCTCGTAATTTGCAGATAAAAAAATCTCCATAAATAAATAAAATGATATAAATGATTAGAGCAAAAATTATTTTACACTGAATTCATTGGATGAAGAAGTTTTACAATTCGATTCAATAATAATTATATTGCCTTGTGGTTGAAGTTAACATTAAAATACCCAAACTTTTAACCACTCTCCATCCTAAACTGCTGTGGATATTTTTTATTCAGCTTGTCACTAACCCCGTACTTTTAAGGGATAAGAGTCGAATAAATACCATATTTTTTCAAGGAGTTTCTCTTTCTTCTATTATCTGTTTAGTAAGTAAAGTTTTACTAGTTAGATATTAGCATCTTCTGATAATTAAATAAAAAGTTATCAAGTGTATCCGTTATTTATTTATGTTGAGCACTGAACACATAGAAAAAATTCTGGTAAAATTACCGCTCTGAATGATAATGACATTTGCAGTAAAAGAAAACATAATTCAGTTAAGGCTAAATCACAATATGCTGTATTTTAACCATTATTAAAATGATTTTCCCATTCATATATGGCAGCGTTCTACGGAAAATCTTCGTTTTCAAAATTATAATCCTTATTACCACACATTGTATAAAAATTGCAGAACTTAAAAGTAAATTCAACCTAATAAATGCTTTTTTTAATGCCACGCTCTAAGGTATTATGATAAAATTACTAAACTTTACCACAGTTACCAAATTTTATCACTTTCTATAAAATTATATTTTATTTAAACTTTTACCAAATTAATAACCAAAGGGCTTCCTAAAAACTTACAGAGTGTTTTGATGATCCGTTAGAGCCAGAAACACGATAAATTTACGATAAATAATTTTTGACCATAAATTTTTCCCAGTGAGTTTTGTAAGCTTTTACTTAATTTTGATTTCTATTTTAAAATAAATTCTTTAATATCATTTTCTTACAAACTCTATTTATAAAAATTTATAAAAATTAATAATTTATTTTAATAAATTATAAAATATTATTTTAATAAATAATAAATTATAGAAATTAATTAATTAATTTTTAAAAACTCAAACAAAATTAAAATCAAACTAATAATATTTTGTTTCATCAGTCAAATCCACTGTCTTTGTATATTCTTAATAACTCTCATAAAAGTGACGGGTGAACAATGTGAACAGGCAGAATCAAATATGGAGCACTTTAACCAATTTATTCATGAATTTTCCCCCTATTTGACAGAATTGAATGCAATGCATCAAGGAGAAAACCTCTTTTGCATTAAATTGCAAATTTCAACCCCCACAATAGTTTGAAATAGTGATGTTCTGTTTAGTAGAAAACTTGTTAAACAGATTTCAGCATCCACTTTCTAGAAACTTACCTTAGAATTGATTGATTGTAGCAATCCACAACGAAACAGTAGAATCTTTTCAGTTGTATATTATAATATATACTTGTTGGAATACTTTTTGATATTAAATTTCAAAAAAGATAATGCTGATATAAATTTTAAAATTTGTGTGTAGGTCTTACGCTATTCGCCTATCATTTTTTTTTCTTGACAGTTTTACTTTTTGTAACGTATAGAAGTGCATTTTTAAACAAAAAATAATTCCCCCGTCTTTTAATTTTTTCATCATTTGCAACAAATATTTTGATTGTTTTTTACACACACACAGATATATATATATATATATATATATATATATATAATTCATTTCTGACAAGGATTCTTAAAATATTATACACTAAAAGTGTGATTATTATTACATTATTATATGTTAAATTACAATTTGAAAAAGTATATAATTATATTGTTATTTCTGTGCCCTTCAAAGGAAATGTGCTAGTGACTCAAAATGAACTCCAACGAGTGAGTTATTTTCTTCATTTTTGAGTCTTTAAAATGATTGTCTTTTCTTCATTTCAAAAATATGTATTAAGGATTATCATTGCGTAATTCAGCATAAGCATCATATTATATTACTCTTTCAATGCTTTTGATGTAAACTTGTGTTCTGCACTTTAAAAGTTATTTTAATTTTGGGTTTTATTTTCCCAGGTTTGAGACTTATAACATTTATCTAATCGGATAAGCTTTTAGAAATTTGCAATTCTCGCTTCCCTTCCCTTCTTTCGGAAATTAAATATTTCGCCTTCAATTATATTTTGAATGTTAAAACGCCATCCTCGACTGCGTATTGTCCTTTGGGACGACGCAATAATGCACATTTGATCTTTTATCTTGGGAAAAGTCAGGTCATTTGAGCAAGAATGTCTAGTTTAATTAGATGCAAGGGAAATATAATAAGGTAAACAATAAAATGAATCTCGTAAATCGATATGATAAAACTAATTTAAAACATTTTATTACTCTATGTTGTTCTATTCTAATCCGATTCTATTCAGGGAGAGTTATCGATTGAGGTGCTTTTAACTTTGATGCCTTGAAAAATGAAGTTGAATTGAAGCGTCATTGAAGAATGAGACGAACCAAAGTCTACACGCACAGAGAGAAATGTGAATTCTTCTCATAAAATGTCTCCTTATTTTAAATGGTTGAGGAATAGCTTTAAATGAATCATGTTTGATTTAGGTCAGTACTAACCAGAGAAAACGTGAATAGGTCTGTGTATTCTTCTCACGAGAATAGGTCCGTGTATACATCGAACGTGAATCGGTTCGTCTATTCACCTTACTATTAAATCTTAAAACGTAAGTTTAATTAAACATTCTTCAATGTCCAAATTCCTAAGATTGAAACGCGTAACTGTTATTGAAATCGTATTGCTTTGATAGCATCATTTAAGAAGTAAAATTCTGACTGAAAAGAAAGCTATTAAAAAAGTTCTTTCTCATGTCAGTCATTTCCGTACTATTGCCGTTCGGTAACAGCATAAATAATGCTCTAAGAATGTAAATGAAAAATCTCAATATTTTATTTTAAAGCCGGTTTGGGGTATTTAATTCAAATTTGTTTCATTAAGTTTCATAAATCAAGAAATAAATATAATTTCTCTTAAGTAACGAAATGATTGTTAATTTTAATAATATTTTTCAAAACTTTTTCTCCAAGCAAAATTTTTCAAAAAATCACAGCTTAAGTCCCTTACACTTGAAGTAAAGCTATAATTTTAAACTGTCTATTCCATCTTCCTGTAAAGAATTAGCTGGTGGTTAGAATAAACAAATAACTAAAAAAGTTAAAAGTTATTAAAGTTTAAAAAAAATCGCCAATTTGGCGAAATTTTTCCCTTTATACGAAAATTATCAAAATTAATGCTTTATTTCCTGTTTTTCTTTCTTTTTTTTTTCTTGAAAATTTTTATGAGGCCAGATAATGCAGCATTGAAATAAGTTTTTAAATATTAAAAGCTTTGACCTCCAAAGTTTTTAATTTTTTTCAAAACTGTGACTTTAGTCCCTATCGACGTTTAACGCCATTTCTAGAATATGCATAAAGGGCCCAGGCAAAAGATAAGCTAAATTTGACATAACGGTCATGAAAAACTGTTAAAAACTCACACCAGTTATGAAAATAGCGTAATATTTGCAAAAAAAAAATGAAATAAAAAGCATTATTTCATCTAACTGCAGAAACACCGAAAAACAACCTGAAATCAGCAATTAAGTTCAATTTCACAGTGTTTGATTGAGACTAATCATAGAAAGACCAAATTTGGTTATCTGATGCAAAGGTTTTTAATTCATTTAATGGTTAGATGATAAGTATTTAATCGATTTTGTTTATGGTGGACTACGGTATGCAAAATTTTAACTATGCACTATGATCAAACTCTTCCTACGAATAAACAGTCAGCAGTAAGATAAAATAAATATAAAATAATATTTTTTCTTAAAGCTTTATTTTACTTACAACTTTATTCAAATTAATAAGTGCAGTTTGATTAAAATATTTATTAGCTTAAAAGTTATACTGAAAGAAAAAAACCTTATAGAAAAGTTGATATTTGAAGATAAATAAATACAAATACAGAAAAAAAATGTCTTTAAATGTTATAAAGCTCAATAAGAAATATAAGTGCAATAAAATGTTTAATTATGCTATGATTAAAAAATATTTTTTTCCTATTACTTAATAAAAAAAACATAAATTTTAATTCTTTAATCATTTAAAAAGCAAAATTAATTGAAATCGTAGCCTGAAGTCGTAGCTTTTTTAAAAGTTAATTATTTTTATACGTTTAATTACTTATATAGATCTTTTTTATGCTTTTACTCAATTAAAGTTAACTTACTGTTACCAATCCTTCTTCTAAGAAATTAAATAAAATTTTGCTTCACTTGAAAGAAAGATTTCCAAGTAAATGGTAATTGAAAATTTTGAAGTATAATTATTTTAATTGGATTCATACCACCATTAAAGTTATAAGATAATTATTGTACTAATCATTTTGTAAATAGTTAGGAAACATTTGATTAAAGGATTTCGGGGAAAAAATGATTAATCAATTTTAATGTTTTTAGCATTTAATGTGTTGTATACTTTGTTTAACTAATGATAATTCTGAAAAAGAGGCTTGACTTAAAACTAAGAGTGTTTATAATGTTATAAATATTTAATAAAAATCGCTGATCATTTTTAATAATTTAAACAAAATTACATGAATCAAAATAAATTCGCATTACCGTGCAGCATTGTAAATCATAATACATTTATTATTGATATCACTCCATAATATTCAGCTTTTGATTATTGGTCTCGTTTTGAGAGTAATAATAGAGAAAAATTAGCGAAACAATGAAGAGTTTAATTTCATCCAAACTAATCTATCTATTAGAAGCTAAATTTGATAATTCAAAAGCAACTATTCAAATTCAGGATGAAACGTGTGAAAAGTTACATTGTTGAGAAAAATTTTTATTGCACATATATTTGGACAGATAATTTGTGGGGATTTTAAATCTGCAACTGCTTTTGCTCTTAAAGCTAAAAAAAATTTTCATCATTTTTAGTCTATTTTTAGGGAAACGTGCAGGTTTAAAAGAGTTATCTATAGCAGAGAGCGAGTAAATTCTGCAACAATCTTTTAGAAGAGTTAGGATAATAACTGCATAGAATACATATGCCAGAAAAAGTAATCGTTCTCTGATAGGGGCACTTACCTGTAATGTTTCTGAAGAAAAACAAGAAGAAACAGTTCATAATAGGAGAGCGCCCCTAGTGTTGAATGACGTTATTTCCTGGCATGAGTTCTTATGCAATTGTTATCCTGATAATGTGCCCTAACGCCTTAAAAGTTTGTAGCAACATTTTCGCGACTTCCTGTTACAATTAACGTTTTTAAATGAGCTAATTTCGGCAAAAGTAGAAAAAATGACATTTCAAAAAAAAAAATTTGTTTGATTGAGAAACTGATTGCACATTTGAAAATAATGATACGAAAATATTAAGTAACAGATTGTATCTGTTAACAAATTTCAAGCAACGGAGAAAAGATTTGTTCATCAGTGTTACCTGTTTAAAATAGAGTTCATCTGGGTAATTTACATTTTTCTAATCTTGTCATTTAAGACTTGTTAGGAGAAGTTTCATTGTTCTTTTTTAATTTACGATAACAGTCAGGTGTAAACTTGAGATTAAATATTTGTTGTTGGCCGGGATATCTTGGTAGATAGAGCCCTGTCCCAATTAAAATTCTTATTTCCACGCATTAAGTAAAAATTGAAAAACGAAATTAAAAAACAAATTTTACCGATTAAATTCGGGTTTTTTTTCTCCATGCTAAGGTATCATGATAAAATTATTACATTTTATTCCATTTTACAAATTTTACACAAACATTATCAAATAATATTTTATTAGTAATTTTACAAAAATCATTACGAATGCACTTCATTAACCCACTGACGGTTCTGCACGTAGAAAGTCGTATTTTAACCTGCAGTCTTCACTGCATAGCAAAACCAGTTTTCCAATGTTAATAGATAGGGGAACTGTGTGTAGGGGAGAAACTTTCTCCCAATTTCGCCCATTTCCTTAACCGCCAGTGGGTTAAAAGTTACTGAACGTTTTGGTGTTTCCATAGAGTCAAAAAGACCGTAAATTTCACCATATTCTGGTAGTTTTGAGCTTACTGTTTTCTTAGTGTAAAAAGGAGATTCTCGAAATTTTACCTAAACACCTTTAAAAAAGCATTGGTTGCATTGATACTAAATGGAAAGACAAACCAAGACACACCTTAATATATTAGGAGTGTCTTAAACACGTCCAGCTGCCGCTAAAGTCACCCATGTTCCGTACGAAACATTATTCGAGCAATTGTATTGTTCGTAAATATGTTACAAGTGTAGTTGCACATTTATTGGTTTTGTATGATTTTCAAGCCACTCTAATGACGACTCTTGTCCGGATAATGTTTAAGATTTAATGATTCTACGCAATCTTTTTATTCTCTTTGTATGTCTATATTTCGTCCTCTCATTTTGGTTACGTTAAAATACAATGTTGTTGTTATTTCTATTGACTATTGGGCAAGCAAAGCTTGCCAGTCATTGGCTTTTTTTTTGCGAATTATGTCAGAATGATGCTCTTTTCGTTGAACAAGAGAACGCTATGGGAATAGGACGCTTTAACTCAGTATCCCATAGATAGATGGCAGCACAACTCATTCCTCAATTCCTCACTTTCTCAATTTAGATAAAGATCAGAAGGTCGAGGGAATTTCCTCCAGATCCCTGAACCCATGGTACTGCTCAGAGACTGACCACATGACTCTCGATTCCACAGCTTTTACGAGCACGTATACTCGGTTGGTCATAAAGGAGTCGAGGATCGAACCTCGATCTCTTTGGACGGAAGTCCGATTCTCCAACTGTTAGGCTACCGCTGCGCAATATGCATTAGTAATTTAACGATTTCGAAAATGTAATTTGAACATATGATTGTATTCATTTTTATTTTTAGAGACATTAATTAATATAAATATTTCATTAATTAATATTTCAATAAATATTTCATTATTTTACAGTTAAGTATATTATTCAATGTTATCAATTTAAAACCAGTGAGACCAAAATTCAAGATAGAGAAATATTGTTTCGAGTGGAGGGATTTCGTTTTAACATTTTCTGCTTCATATACATGGGTTTAGAAAAAAAGAACATATTACTTCACTTTCAAAGATATTTTTCTGTGTCTGCCTCAATTCTGCATGCATCATGAAAAACTGTTTAGAGAAGCATCCTTTTTGATGCAAATGAGTGTTTTTAATTTCCTGAGTGTTAAGAACTCTAAGCTTGAGTAAGGTGTTGAAAAAATTTCCTTCAAATGAAAAATCACATACCGTGAAATTGCAGTCACATGAGGGTTAAAATTTGAAAATGCGCACATAAAAAGACATTAAACAGAAATGCAAATTTTATGATGTTTTTGTATAAACTGGTGCAAAAAATTTAAAGGTTTTTGATGGAATAATGTTTATCCTTAAAAGAAATTTAATATATTTTACTTTTTAACGCTGTTGAATTGCAAACTACATTTCACATTGCAAGTGAAATCTAACTCTTCTTATTCTTCAATTTATAAAAAAAAATATAAATGATACAATATAGTTGTAATTCCTTAATAAGTGCTATTACAATTAATCGTATTTCTCCGAAACAAACATAATTTGATAAACATAAAATGTAGTAATAATAGTAATAAAATGTAGTAGTTGTTTTTAATAATAATTTTTTTTCGATGTTCAGTTTTAATCAACCAAGATTGTTTTTTTTTTTTTTTTACCTGTTAATGTAAAATTTAATATCCCTGTTCATATTACTGTAAAATGTACCAGCACTTTATTTCCCGTAAAATTCATTTTTACTGGAACATGATATAGAACAAAAAAATTTATGTAAAGTAATAAATACCTCTAAAATCACTTAATAATTCTAATTGAACAAATATTACTGTAAAAATTATGGTTTAATAATTTAAGGTAAAAATGGATTTTGCAAATGATGCACTCTAAAGTGCTGGTACTTTGCACTCTAATTTGATCTCGAATTTACTACCGTGCAAAAAGGATGCAATGCGTCGAAAATTACATTATAATAAGCAAAGTAAAAATAAATAAATTGTGATTTAATAATATTCTTTAATAACGGAAAATCTTCGTTTTCAAAATTATAATCCTTATTACTACACATTGTATAAAAATTGCAGAACTTAAAAGTAAATTCAACCTAATAAATGCTTTTTTTAATGCCACGCTCTAAGGTATTATGATAAAATTACTAAACTTTACCACAGTTACCAAATTTTATCTCTTTCTATAAAATTATATTTTATTTAAACTTTTACCAAATTAATAACCAAAGGGCTTCCTAAAAACTTACAGAGTGTTTTGATGATCCGTTAGAGCCAGAAACACGATAAATTTACGATAAATAATTTTTGACCATAAATTTTTCCCAGTGAGTTTTGTAAGCTTTTACTTAGTTTTGATTTCTATTTTAAAATAAATTCTTTAATATCATTTTCTTACAAACTCTATTTATAAAAATTTATAAAAATTAATAATTTATTTTAATAAATTATAAAATATTATTTTAATAAATAATAAATTATAGAAATTAATTAATTAATTTTTAAAAACTCAAACAAAATTAAAATCAAACTAATAATATTTTGTTTCATCAGTCAATAATAGTAATAAAATGTAGTAGTTGTTTTTAATAATAATTTTTTTTCGATGTTCAGTTTTAATCAACCAAGATTGTTTTTTTTTTTTTTTACCTGTTAATGTAAAATGTAATATCCCTGTTCATATTACTGTAAAATGTACCAGCACTTTATTTCCCGTAAAATTCATTTTTACTGGAACATGATATAGAACAAAAAAATTTATGTAAAGTAATAAATACCTCTAAAATCACTTAATAATTCTAATTGAACAAATATTACTGTAAAAATTATGGTTTAATAATTTAAGGTAAAAATGGATTTTGCAAATGATGCACTCTAAAGTGCTGGTACTTTGCACTCTAATTTGATCTCGAATTTACTACCGTGCAAAAAGGATGTAATGCGTCGAAAATTACATTATAATAAGCAAAGTAAAAATAAATAAATTGTGATTTAATAATATTCTTGATCTAATAAGTAGATTTTTTAATAGTTATCTTATTAGATGTAGCAAATTTTAAGATATAACAATTAGTTTAGTTGTTGTGGTTTTTGTCTTATGCCACTTGTCAATAATGACACGCCTATTTTAAGGTAGAGGGTAAAACTCTTTCTTGTTTTCCAGTAGAGCAATTTAGTGCCAAGAATTCGACTTCTGCCACACACATATGTCACAGGGAGGACAGATTCACAAACCATCGATCCATCCGCAGATCGTAATTTTGACCTGAATCAGAGCACGATCTATCTCGATCTAGTACCCCCAGAGGCATTGATTTGTTATGGAAATTTAGAGGACTTTGTGACCCAACAGATTAAGGGAGCACCAGTCACCATTTTGTACACGTTTTGTTGAATTCTTGTTTTGTGTCTTCGGCAGGATTCACTCATTCCCTCTCACGACCTCTAGGAGTACCGGCGCCCTACCAACCACGCTATACCGACCTAATGAATTTATTTATACGATACGATTTTAAAGTGCGGCTCTAATTTCGCTAAAAATTGTTAGTTTACTTGTTAAAAAATCTTATTTTAATCAAACAATATTAAAATTATTTTTTGGCATTAAAATTGCAAATTCTCAAAATAGTCAATTTAAGTGTTGCGTCACATTAAAATTATTCCTTTGAGTGTCTCATAAGCTCCATCATAAGAGTAAACCTTAAATCTTAAAAAATTTAAATTTATTATTTCTTGCAGAATTATCTTATATATGAAGATATTCTCAAGTTAATTGTAGTATTTTAGGAGTAACTGCAAAATTCCCTAGTCTTTATTTTATCTCTATCGTTACCTTTATATATTCTTTGATTACTTATTAACTATTTAATTTTAAACTATTTATTCTTTACTACTTAATTATCTTAGTGATAGAAAAAAAAAAGACTCCGTCAAATTTAACTTACCTTGTGCAGGTTTTAACTTATTTTCCTTTATTTTCTTTATTAAATAAATTTGGCTCGTCAGTACCAGATGCATAACTTAAGCTCTTAACATGATAATTTCTTCACCATTATTTTTGTCTGATGTGGAAAAAATTAATTTTTTTATTAAAATGTACAAAGTTTTAATTGTACATTATAAGTTTTTAAACCATTTTCTTATGTGGTAATACACTCACCGATTAATTAAATTCACCTCCGATCTTGCAAAAGTGTGAGATAATCACTAGTGTAGCATCTCGAAGGGCGCGAGATCAGTAGCGAACGCTTTAAATCGATATTATTTGTGTCTGTAGAAATGTTTCTATCAGTTAATTGATTTCCATCACACATTTTTGTCCCACCTCTTAATTAAAAAATTGCAAAACAACATTATTGTAATTTTATAAATACTTTGTCAATGGGGAGCAAAAAAGGGGAGTATGTGTGGAAAAATCAAGCACTAATAAAAAATGCAGCCTAAGCAAACAGAACTGAAATGCTGCTGCAAGAAGTTCATAAACGCTGACTAGTTGCACAAAAAAGATAGGTAGTGAGTTTTGTTTCATGTTGAAGTGAGAAAATATTGATAACTTTCAAAATGTTTTCCTACTTTCTTAACACTGTGCAACTTTTCCAATTAAGCCTGCTTTATTTTTAGTTTTAACGAAAGTCAGTAGGGCATATACCAACAATACTAAAACTTTTTCGATGTACCTTTTCTTAGCATCTCAACAAGATATTGCTCCAGTTTTGTTTCACAGAATATTTACAAATACATTTTTACACTGTGATAACTGTTAATACATATCTTTGGCAGTATTTTATTTATTTATTATTTTTTTTTTTAAATTATTAACTGAGAATTTTTTATTTTTAAAAAAGTTTTTCAAAAGTTTGTTTCATCATTTCTGAGCGAAAACCCTTCATAATTCAAAAGTATTCTAGTTAACGTTAACATATTACCGCAGCATACAACTGATATAATCTCAAACATCCCCAAAAAATTTCAAGTTGATATAAGTAATTTCTTATAAAAGGTACATCGAAAAGTTTCCTCCCAAACGATTCGAAAATTTCCTCCAAAATGACCTCCCAAATATCTTATATTTTAAGGTCCATTAATAATTCCCTATAACATACAACACTTATTTATGACTATAAAATTTAAGGGGGGTGTGGTCAATGATAAGATTAAACAAGTTAAGAATGAACACCCACTAACAATTCAAGCTTGTTAAAAATTGAAGATTTGACATTAATGACAGACAGGACCATACTAACATTCAGAAAAGTATTAAAAAATTAAATATTAAACTAACTCACATTAATAAGTAAGTGATTAACATTATACTTAAAATTTATTGTAAACAGTTCTGGATTTCTTATCAAATAAAAAATTTTATTTTTATATAATATTCAATTAATTAGATGTACATGAATATACTTCCTTTCAGTTTACTGGGTAATTACTAAAATTAAGCTATAAAACACAGATATAGTTTTTATTAACGACAGAAGTCGCATTTCATGGAATTAATATTCATCTGGTATGTACTCCATAAATTTGTTCTCATAAAAGTTTATATGAAGCAAAAAAAAAAAAAAAAAAAATTTTTTTTGCAACGAATTTGCGAATAAAGTTATTAAACTTAATACATTAAAACTATCTAAAATTCTTACTATATAAAGCTTCCCAATTTGCATATAAAGAAAAGTAAAATGGATCACTCAAATTTTTATGAGGGTTTTCTTTGAATACTAATGACATGCACATTAAAAGAAAGTCTGCTGAAGCAATTTTGCATTGAGCTATTGAGTAACAGTTTTGGTCGACTGCCAAGAGTTTTATGCAACGCTTTGGTATATTTAATGAACAAGAAACAAGTGGGGCGAGTATTTTTAAAGGCATATAAGAGACTAAGTCATCCATGCCTGAAATTGAGTGTTCCCGGATGAGATAACTTTAAATATCAAATAAGTTCAAAGATATAAATTTTCTTTTGCTTAAATATAAAAGTAACGATATTAAGTTCCGACGTTTCAACTTATTCTTAAGTGTATAAAACAAAGGTGGGACAAACATTGCAAAATTTCAAGATTTGTAAATCTCTATTTTATTTATACCATTTAGAAATCTCTTAATGTTTTTTTTAACCATAGACAACTGCTTCGCGGTTAGAATTTTCATTCTAAAATTACGGTAAAATAACTGTAAGCAATTTGTGTACCAAATTATCTGTAAAATTTACAACTAGGAACGTTTTTTAACCTATACGGGATTTCAATCGTGTACAACTGATATAGTTAAAATAGCGTAAATATAAATCTATAAAGTTTTGTAACCATTTACAACTAGTTTGGTTTCAAAATCGCAGGAATGAAATTCTACTGGACATTCAAGTAAGGTTATGCTAGACTTTTCGTTAGGTAATGGACCTTGGAATTAGGTTGTGGTTGCGTTATGTCATGTGAACTGTAGAAAGAGGCTTAATATGTTTATATAGTGGGGCCATCTATCGTGAGAGAGGAGAAATAGACTTTTTTACGTTAAGCGGATCTGTGACGCTTCCATCTATCAGTGAATGAGAGTTTTCTACTCCGATTATTCTGGGCCACCAATTGAGGTGGTCAAAACACAGAAACTCTTAATGCTTTGAAAGTAAGCATAAATTATTGTAGTATGTTTCATTCGATTTTCTTTTGAATACTTTGAATGACATTCACATTTAAACGGAAGTCGATAACAACATTTTGCATTGGGAGTCCAAGAGTTTTATGTAACTTCATTACCAAGCGCTTTATGCAACGTTCAATTGAGTGATCTCAGAAGAGATGAGATTTTAAAATACTAAGAAGTTCACAGACATAAATTTTTTCTGCTTCAGTATAAAAATTTTGAGATTACGCGTTTTATATTTATTTAATCATGTTAAAAAATGCAGCTTATTATTTCAAATTTCAAAAGTGTTTGAACTCTTAGCTCTTCTATTGACATTGGAACAATTAAAATGAAAATATCTTCTTAAATCAATCTAGAGTTTTATCTAGTTTCAAATCAGTATTATATTCCGTAATCATCTCTCTTAATGTTTATTTTTTAATCCTTATAGGAAACGAAGACAAAATAATATGCACATTAAGGCAAATGAAATTCAATATTTAACGGTTAAAAAAAAACATGTAAGGCATAGAAATAAGTTAAATCGCTATAGTGATGAAGACAAAATGAATACTTCAAAACCCTTTTGATAGTCTTATAAAATTCACTTATGATTTCATTTCATTACTATAACCCTTATTATTATTACCTTGAAACTCCTTTTTGTTTTAAACAAATTATTATACTGTAAGTTCTGATTTCTTAACGTTTAAATATTATTTTCCACTACTATGCATGTAAATATTTATGAAAAAAAAATCAAAAAATTTGCATTGCGGACAATTTTAAAATAATATCTTGTAGATAAGCGACCCGACATATGATACGTAATATGTTCGGAAGAATGATAAGTCAATGGTGACGTATGATACGTCAGAATTATGCTTCAAAGCTTCACACTAAATTTCAATGGAAGAATATCCTGAGCTCATGAATATATTAATAATAATAACTGCTGTGATATATCATTCACAAAACAGTTTATACTACGGTTACGATCTATTGTGTCTATCAAATTTTGCTTTTGGAGTAAATAATTTGCTGTCAGTAATTTTTACTAGAACTGTATTTGCATGAAGTACAAAAATGCAAAATTCTTTGAAGTTGAAACCAATATTTAGTAGCCATGGAATGGAAAGTAGAGCAGCAGGATTTTTTTTTAAATGTTAAATATTGAGGACCAGCTAGGATTTTTAGGCAACTTGGGCATCCGAGCTTTGTTGACCTTTGTAATACATCTGCTTAATTTCTGCTTCAGTAATTATTACTTTGTCTAATTTCTGTTCTCTTGCATATAATTATTACTTTTCAGTTAATGATTAAATCATTAAAAAAATTCCAAGTACATGCTTCATTTAATGGAAAATAATAGAATTATTCATAGAGAAAACATTATGGTCAATGCTAAACATATGGTTAAATGTACCATGTTTCTGACTCTATAGGAACCCCAAAAGGATCAGTAATGTTCACCGAAGTGCTTTGGGAATAAACTTGGTAAAATTATCTATAAAATAAAGTTTTGTAATATGTGTTGAAATTTAGAAAATGTTGTAAAATTTGGTACTTTTATTATGGTACTTCAAAAAATGGTTATACGCCATCGATTTGTTTAAATTTACTTTTCATTTTTCACTAAATTTGTAGTAATGAGAACTGTAATTTTAAAAGCCAAAATTTCTGGCAAATGCAAATCAAAAATCCAAATCAATGACTTAAATACTGTATAATTTAGTTTTATTTACCATAATTAGTGTTTTTTTTATTACCTGAAATATCATTAATGTATGATACGGTTGTTTTTCCAGAATTGTTTTTTCCATGTATAGGATATTCCTACCCCTCTCATAAAAATACCCAGACGACAATGTTTAATAAATACCCCTTTTACCATACTTTTTTGATTTTTGTTTTCCGGTATTGTTAATTTCGTGTAGCGAAAAACTAATTATAAATAAAATTAAAGTTTATGCTTACCTTATGCAAAAAGAGATTTGAATAACTTAGTATGTTGTTGATACTTTCAAATGTCTTGAACATGATTTTTATCATAATATTTTTATTGAAATTTAAGAAATATAAATATATATATATATTTTTTTAAAAAAGAGCATAATTTATAAAAGAAATAAATTATAATAAAATAATCTCGTATGAAAATAGGGAATACAAAATGTAAAAATGTATGATGTTTTAACAAGATGATCACGTTAGAAAATACAGTGCAAGTATCATTTAAATAGGATGATCTTATTTCAAAGCATTATAGACAGACTAATAGAAAAGCATAAAAATTTTATTAAAGTGATCTTGTTTTAAAATATAATACAAAATCTTATTCAAATATAATTTAATAACGTGATAAAGTTTTAAAGTGGCTAATATACTGCCCTGCAATTGAAAAACAACATAAGTGCTTCACGATAGATCAAAGTACGAGTGGCTTGATAACTATTCTCAATGTATTACTAATCCTATGAACATTAAAATAGAATTTCAAATAAAGCTGGAAACAATTTTTGAGGCATTCATGCAAATATTTGGTATTGCCTGATTTGGTTGCGGATATTTTGAATCTGAAATTATTTTTGATTCTAAAGCTACATATTGTTTTAAAATGACATTTCAGTCAATTTTTTGTTGAAACATACATATTCAAAAACATTTTATATAACAGGAGGTCGCTTAAATATTGTGACTAACTGAGCCCTAAGGGAGTTAGGGCTCATAATTAGGATTAAAATTACATAAGATCCCAGGTTAGAAACGTCATCGTACGCGGCGATGGATGCTTTCCTAATATGACTTGTTTAGAAGCACACGAAGAAAAAATTCATAATAGGGAAAGCTTTCTATCGCCATTTCCGATTATGGGTATGTCTGCAATTTTAAAAATGATTATGTGCCCTAACTATCTTACAAGTTTGTCCTAACAATTACGAGACCCCTTAACGTTCTTAATCATGTACATTTCAGCAAAAATAGACTAAAACTGTAATTGTTTCTAATGTGGATTAGTGAGAGAAACAGACTGCAGATTTGAAATCAGCAATACAGTATCCAATATCTGTAAGCATATCTAATGCAACCGAAAAAATATATAAAATCGTTTCAAATATATAAAAAACAGAATTTATCTATTTTAAAAAAAATTGCAATAAGTATCTTTATCATACGCATATAGCTTATAGAATATATATATAAATATAGAATATATATCAATTTGGATTTTTTATCACTCACGCTGATTTTTCTATTCCAAGGCAGTTAATGTAATTTAATAAGATCTTGAAATAATATACAATGCAAGATTAAATTCTTTTCGAATGCTAATTTCTTAAACTTAGGTTTGGAAAAAAAATCCTTCTTTAACGACAAAACTCCGCAAGTAGAGTAATTAAAGCTTCCTTAAACTCATTCGTGTCAACAACTCAAGTATCATTGCGACTTAAATGTAAACGACAAACAATTTTTATAAATCCAAACTTCTCTACTTGATGAAAACTGATTGTTTCACTTAAAGCGAAAAAAAAAGTGAAAGAGAGTAATAACAACGAAATGACTTTCGATTGCAGTCATTTTGAGCGAAAGAAAGAAACTTTAGAAACGAATTTTTAGAACAGACACTCAAGGTAGCAGCTTGATTAACCAGTGAAGTAGCTTCGAGATGACATCAGGAGAAAATGAAAGAAGATTTTGTCATCTACCGAGATGCACCTCTGTTTTTCTTGCTTAGGTTGTTTTTCAGTTTTATTTTTATTCTTTAGAAAATAAATCGCAGCAGTGAAACACATATTCCTTATTTGGAATAATTTCAAAAATTACTTTTTTAAACTGATATATTTTGGAGCCATCTGAGTTTATTTTTTAAATTTTTACTTGTTAATACAATTAATATTAGTTCTGATCAAAAGCTTTCATTTTACACCATTAGATGTTCAGGAACGCATTACAATATCATACTCTTTTCCTTCTACATTTATAGGGTTCCAGTTAATATGTCCATCTTCAATTTTATTACGCATAATTTGCTCAACTTGGAATGTTAGCAAGCCCCAAATTCACGGTACAGAGGTTCTAGGAACAAATATTATGCTTCCAAAATTGGTTCAACATTGTGTTTCAATGTCGTACTGTTTTTCTTAAAGAGTGCAGCGCATAATAACTTGCTATGATTCTTTGCATCACAGGAACACAATTTAAACGAATACCAACAAAAATTAAAATTGGTTAAAAAAAAAAAAATATGATTTAGTTTTTTAAAACTTTACGGAAAAGCTAGGGATAAATAAGAACAAAATGTTTTGAAATTGCAGTTTGCATTTTGAGAAAAAGAAAGTAGATGAAATTTAAGCGAATTTTTGAAATAATCATTCAAGGTTTAATTAACAGTGAAGTAACAACGAAGTAATCTGTAACAGTGAAGTATCACCCAGATGACATCAGACAAAAAAAAAAGAGATTCTGAATTTACTTTTATACAAATGCACGTCCGTTTTCCATTTTCGGGTTTTTTATTTTTGTTTATTCATTTAGAAAATAAATTGAATTTGAATGAAAAATAAATGCTCTAGTTGTACTCACACTTTACACTATTAGACACTTAGGAACGTGTGTTGTTCAGTGCAATATCTTTCGCTTTTTCTCCAACATTTATCTAATTCCAACTAGTTAACCCTTCTTCAACTTTATCACACAATAGTTGCTCAACTTTTAGTTCCAAAATCACGATATTGCGGTTCAAAGAAAAAAATATTATGCTTCTAAAATTGGTTCAACATTGTGCTTCAATATTGTACTAATTTTCTTAAAAGTGTAATGCATAATAGCTAGTGCATAACAGGAACATAGTTTAAACAAATATCAATAGAAATCTAAACTGATTTAGTTTCTAAAAACTTTATCTGAAATACTTAATGTATTTCAGGATAAGTCACAATAAAATGACTTTCAATGGTGATCATTTTGAGAAAGAGAAAGAAGCTGACGTAGAAACGAATTTTCGAAATATTTACTCACGGTTTATTAACCAGTAAAGTAGCTTCAAGATGGCATCAGTCCCCAAAAACTAAATATTCTGAGCTTACATTTACTCTGAAACTTTCTCATTTGTTTTATTTCGTTTTCTCTTTTTTTTTTTTTTTTTTTTTTTTTTTTTTTTCCATTTTGAAAAAAATAATTGAAGCAAAATTAAATATAAATGACCCCTTTGTAATGAAATTCATAAATGACAAATTTCGATCTCGAATTGCCTCAGAATTTAAATTTTAAATTGACATACGTCAATACAATGATAAATTTTGAACAAAATAAAATGAAAAATCGCGGTTATTTTTCAAGCTTAGGAATTTTGACGCAGACGAAACCATAATAATATTTTAAGTTTGCTTTAACCTTGATGTGGTGTCAAATTGAACCCTATCATTGCACGCTCAAATGAAATTCTCACTTTTGACGTTTCAGCAATCCAGCTTGAGCTATATTTCGTTAATTTTGAGAATTATGTTGTCACGAAATCACGTAAATTGTGACAAAATGGTAACTCTCAAATATTTGACGAAAGTATTTTCTTAGCTCGTAACCTCCTCGTAGTTCATTGTGGGAGATGGTCGAGGAATTGGCGTTGAACCAGAAAAATCATAGTTTCGAATCCAACTTTAATCATGAGTGCAGGTTATCTCTGTGTTGTCTATTTATCTTACTTTTTTATTAATTTTACATTGAGTCAGCCTTATAAGCCCCACAATAAAGTGATTTATTAGAAAATTTAAGTACATTAAGTCCTATGAGTCTTTTTTATGGAAAAAAAAGTGTGACGAAATAATTCTTTATTGTTGACAAAACTCGTTTCCTCGAAAAAGTGATGATAGTTATTTCATCATTTTAACGAAATGTTAAGGTAGCGGTTTCGTCAAAAAAAAGAAGTTTCGTGAAATTATAGTGTCTATTTTTTTACAGAGAGCAGTTTTACTTTTGAACTTGATTACGAAATGATATTGTACATACACTTATAAAGATTTGATTTTTATAAAAATTTATTCAAATACGCACAGTACAGTAATATGACTTAAATTACGAGAATTTGAAATAAACTGCTTGATAATTGCAATAAATTGTGTGATTATACACATGAAAAACATCATTAAAACATATATAAATATACAATAGTAAAACCAATAGTTATAAAAACGCTATGATTTCACTTTTAATTTCATAAAATTGTTCATTTCTGATTGTCACGGAGATGTTAATAATGCAACACCTGCTTATTGTATTACGTTGCTAAAATATTATTTTAATTATTTTATTAAAATATTATTAAATATTATTATAATTATTAAGCATTTTTTTAGAAAAATATAATTTTTTCATGAATGAACTGGATTTATTTTTTTTAATTACAATGCATGTGACCTAACTGGACATACTCTAATAAATTTACATGCAAAGGAAAATGCAACTGTTAAAGAATCACCCAGATATCATAATATACCTAATTTAGCTTCAACTAAAAATAAAATAAATACTTAGGTATAACGAATTTAACTTAGCCATGTCACTAAATAGACTGGGGACAATTGAACCGCATCAGTTAATCATATTAATATCTAAACTACCTCTACATTTTTTGGGGAAAGAATAGAAATTTCGTGCTAATTTGATTTTCATATACCCGGTGAAAAAGCTTGTTTCAATAAGGAACAAATCCTTTCCGCATCAGAAAATTCTGCTTTATGTAATTTGCGTCATGATTTTATTACAAAAGGAAAACAAATGTCAACATAATAATAAATGTATATCAAAGTACCAGGAATGAACTTAAATCTTGAGAAAACATTTATAATACAAACAAACATTTGCAATCATCTTCTATGTACCTTTGATGAAACAAATTTAAAATTACAAGTATCTAATCCTTAATGTATTTCAGAATAAGTTCCGGTGAAAACTAACACATTTTGTTCACGGAGAAAATACATTTATCTATTGTAAACATACATCTTGTCATGTGTAATTTATTCGTGGCAAACATTATATATTATTTTGATGGATATATTATTCTGTTTACGTGTAATGAAACAGAAGAAAGTAAACAATAATCATTATAAAATTATACTCAAAAACATAATCTATTTACTTATTATTAGAGCCCGGATTTTTATGACCTAAAAAATCTCAACTAATGCCCTTAAAAAGTGTAAAAAATTCCCTTAAAAAGTGCAAAAAATGCCCTTAAAAAATGCAAAAAATGCCCTTAAAAATGCTCCAAAAATTCGAAAATTGAGCTAAAAATGCCTTATGACATGACTTTAATAAAGTAAATGTTTTACTCTTAAAAATCATTATGAGTCATTTAAAAAAATATAAAGCAATGCAATACTTGTTCTACGTTCATTAAAGTTTGAAAAATATGTATTATATCATAAAATAACAAAAAAAAGGTAAATGTATTGACTCTAAAACATTTTCATTTTGTATAGAAACTTTAATGAATATAACAACTTCCATCTCATAATATTACTAAATATCAGAATTACATTGGATTATTAAATGATTTTTAATATTTTGAAGTGTAAACGAGCGTCTCTTGTCTGAAAGTAAATTTTTATACCTGGAAAAGCTTCTCACAACGTCTACTGATGTTATTGATGCGTACTTGAAAAAGACGGTCTCACTTACTGACAATTTTTCAATTTGAAAAGATGTTGCTTCACCTGTTTATATCCTAGAGATTTTCTTCATTGTTTGGAAGCCAGTGTTCTTCTCCAAAAGTTAGTTCAATTTAGCTGCTACACTTTGTGCTATCTTTCCCCTTGCTTTTTGCAACATTTGACTCACTACTTCAATATAATTTATTGCATCGCAAAGTTCCAATTCTTGTTTCTCCAAGCTTGCAATTTTCGAGGATACAATAGCAAAGTTAGACTTGATAAATGATAAGTTTCCTTCGATTTTATCAGAGGCCAACACGTTTTGCGCTATCTTAATTGATGCAGCATCTTCTGAATCAAGACAAATTATAAGAAAAAATCTTGCATTTCATGTAATAAAAATGCCCCAAAAAATAATAAAAACTGGAAAAAATGAACAAAAAACTTTAAAAATGCTTAAAAATGCAAAATACGCCCCAAAATTTGAAAAAAAAATGCCCTATAAATCTAAACAAATGCTGTAAAGGACAAAAAATGTCCAAAAATGCAAAAAATGCAAAAAAATGCAAATGTCATCAAAATCCGGGCCTTACTTATTATACTCTTCTTCCGCTCTGTTAGAATTTTCATTCTAAAATTACTGTAAAAAACCGGCAGCAGTCTCCTCATCCTATTAGCCATAAGGTTTAATCGAAAGAACATTTCTTTACCTTTACGGTTGTGACACCGTTTACTACAGTATGGTTTTAAAAAAAAGTACAAAACTACTCAGCTTTGCAAACATTTACTGCAAACATGGTTTTAAAACCGTAAAAAGGAAATTTAACTGAACCTTAGAGTTAAGTCATGCATAGCTTTTCATTAGGAAATGGACATGATTACCATGATCACAAAATTTTAACTAAAATTATAAAATCATATTTTATTGTTAATATATAACAAAAATCGTTAATAAAGAGCTTTCTGGAGTTCCCATAGAGACAGAAACACGGTAAATTTTACCAGATTCTAGTAATTTTGTCCATACGTAGTTTCTCGGTGCAGAAAGCTTACTGATAGATGTAATCGAATCAAAGATGATGCCCTAGCAGACATTTTTTATGAAAAACATAGAAAAACTTTTAAAACATTTTTGGGACACCAAATAAAATCCTTTCGAATTTTTAAACTATCATATTATATATACGATATATTATATATACGATATATTATATGAACATTATATAATATACACATTATATTATATGTACATTTTTTTTTATTATATGCACATTTTATTATTAGGTTTACATTTTACTATTATACATTTATTTTATTACAAATATATTTTGAATTATAACACATTGAAAAATACTATAATTTGGATTGAACATAAAGAATATAGTAGAAAACTAAACAAATCAATACTAACGAAGCTGTGAAGTATTTGTAAGATATTTCAAGTTTTCTTTCTTATGTTCCAGAAATAAACTACCTCAGTTAATGGGGTCTTTACAGCAATTTTCTCTAAAGGAAACATTCTAGTTTAAACCAGAAAGTTTTTCTGCAATTTGTGAAAGTAGAAATATTTGATTTTTGCTATTAAATTTATCAAGTTTGAAAAAGTTATTTGCCATGTATATTCAGTTCTTGAATGTATGTTTCTTGCGATACTTTATAAGAACAGATAGTGTTGAATATTAAAATAAATTACACTATAAAATAACTTTTTTGCTAAATTTATACAAATACTTGATCTAATATTACTTGGAAGATTACCATATGGATTCAGTTCTTGAATATATATTTCTTGTGATACCTAATAAGAACAAATTGTGATTTGTGATAATTTTAAGTGAGAAAAATATTCAAGATCATTAAAAATACCATGAAAACAAAAAAAAAATACTTTCCAAAATGTAATTAATGAGTTATTTAATCTATTGAATTATTTATTTTAAAATTTTATGATTAGCTTTTTTTTCTTTGATTACGAAATAGGATTAGGATGAAAAACAAACAAAAAACGATTAAATAAAAAATTCTTTTCAGCTTTAATAAAAAATTAATGAAAATTAGTTTTTTTTTAATTTCTAATTTTATATTAATATTAAGGTGACTCTGGTTGGTATCGGTGGTTTTCAAAATAAATGAATATTTAAAACCATTTTTTGCAATTTCTTGTCTTAAGCTGTCACACATTTTTATGGAAAAAATATATTAACTACTTCAAGACTATATCTTGACTATTATATTTATTATTATCTATTTCAAGACATTGAAATGGCTAAATAATTGTTTTCATAAGTTCAAATTGAAAAAATCTTAATAGAAGACAGTTATAACTTTTGTCTTTACTGAATTATATGTCTAATTGCATTTTCCACAAAGTGAAATGCAATATCTTGCTGTGCTATCTTTTCTTTTCTTAATACTTTAGTTTAAAAAAAGTCATTACTCGATGATTTATTTTATTCTTTATCGTTGAAACACACTTTTCTTTTGCATGTTACATTACTATTCTACGTTTTCTTGTTAAATAATACTTTATTTCAATCTATATTGCATATTCTAAAGTCAGTATCATTGTTAATGTCATCTTTCTTTTTATTACATTCATATTTTTGAATTCTAAAGCTAATCGAAATATTCAAGTCACAAAATAACCAAATAAATAAATTAGTGTAAAAAATTTAAAGTAACTAAAATAAATAAGGTAATAATAAATCCATTTAATATAATAATAATAAGTAACATAGGTCAATAATAACATAAGTTAATAATAATAAGTTAATAAAAAAACGTACCAAATAAATAAGTTAGTGTAAAAAATTTAAAGTAATTACAAATCTGGGAAATAATATAACATAGACAAGTTTCCATATTTTGTGCTGTCTTTAAATTTCCGTTCCGGCACTTGGCAGACTTTTGCTTGTAAAAAGTATTGGTATTATTTGCAATAAAGATTACTGGTTGTTACAATACTTTTTTCATTCTTCAGAGAGAAATTAGCTTTAAACAGTGCTCGTTTTATAATTATATAATTAAATGGTACAAAGTAGCAAATATGATTTGTTGTCCCAAATTTAACTTTGAGTAACAAAACATTTATCGTTTCAACAATTCCGTATCGTTTCCCTCAATTGAAATTCTTTTTTTAATAATAGACTTTTGCTTTGAACCAATATACTTTTGACGAACAAATGTAGTAATTTTTTTATTTAGTTTATTTTTGATTTAAATCTTTTTTACGATAATGAAAGATTAGTTGGATAAATTGTTCTAAGCACACTGAGAAAAAATTATGGTCAAAACTAGCAGAATGGGGTAACATTTATCGTATTTGTAGCTCTATCGAAACATCAAAAAGCTCGGTTATTTTTACTGCTGCACTTTGGTAATGATTTTGGTAAAATTAACATAAAAAAATGGTAAACTTATAACAAACTATAAGGGGTTCTCTTTAATGGCAGGGTCCTGGGACTCTATATTATTTAAAATGAACGCAAATTAAGAAAAATATATAATATAGATTTGGAAAACATTTTATTGCATTTTGAGTGATAATAAATTTTATTTCATTTAAATAATCTCATCATTATGAATAAAATGTTTTTTTTTACAAAATATCATATGATGAAAAGAATTGATGGGATGAAAACAGGCCATTATTTAAATTACTACAAGGAAAAACATCTCAGTTTTGTGCAAATGTAAGGCTGGGGTACACAGTTTGAAGCTCCTCCCGATAAATGTTTTTAAATCCAGAAATGAAGAAAGGAAAAAATGCTTCATTGGAAAATGACGCTAGAACATTGTATTTACGAACTATAGAATACAAATACACTCGCGCTTTCGGTTATGTATATCTCAGAAAACGTTGTTATGAAATTACATACGTGATTACGTAATTAGTTACATCAGAGTCATTTTTCTAGAACATAGACGATTTTCTTTGCTTTTTCTCATAGTCTACTAGAATTTCCATTCTAAAATTACAGTAAAATAACCAGCTGCTCTTTGACCAGCAAATTAACCGTAAGTTTACGGTAAAGAACAATCCGTTTACAACTAGTATGGATAAAAAAATATGAATACAAAATTAAACTATTTTTTAACCATTTACAAATAACATGGTTTCAAAACCACAAAAAAATTTAACTGGATATTGAAGCAATGGTTTTCATTAGGTAATCTGCCTTGTAGTAACGTTATAGTTGAATTTTATCAACAAAAAAAAAAAAAACATCTTGGAATGTGGTTTAATTAGTTTATCCGAATGTTTAACCCGTCGTAAGAGATGGAAAATGTTAAATTTTTTTGCATTAAGCAGCTTCATAAATCTGCCATCTATGCGTAGATGAGATTATCGTATTCAAATAGTCCAGGGGCACAAATTACGAGAGTGCAGAACACTGGTAACGTTTCGTGTGTTGAAGGGAATGGTGGAAATGTAGTGGTGTCAACGCTGGAACTCAAACCACCGTTCGGTTGCTCATGAGATTGACAGATTAGTCATATCGGCTATAATATTGACCCAGTTGCAAGTAAGTGGCTTCATTATGGGTGGGCCTAGTTCGTGCTATACAATTCTGATCGGTTAACCATACTAGGTAAAATGCGTTAAAAAATAGTTTTTCTCAAACTTAAAAATTTGAGCACAATCTTATTTATGGAATTTGACTGTTTTGTTTTAATATGGTAAAATAACAAATAAATTGTTATTTAACCATTTCTTTCCAAAAATTTCTAAAAGTGTTGTCAATATTCAGAGTGAGCGACGTATGTTTAGGTTTTTGCTTAAAATTTTAGAAAAGTTATGCCAGATATTTTCATCTTATGCACATTGTGTTTTTTTCTCATGATGCCATTCGTCATAATACCATTAGGTTCACTTCAATTTGTAATTTTGAAAAAATTGTAGCAAAGTTGATGAAAATTTAGATGCATTATTTGCATTTGTCAGAAATATTATTCTTGAAGATAATATATATGCGCAAAAAAGAAAGAAATCCTTGGAGATGTTTTTGTAATGCTTAAGTAAAAAATCGGTTAGTGTTTTAAAAAGTTTAAACATTTTTAGTAAACTAAAAATAGATATGATTCGATCCATCTATTAGGGGACAAAAAGTGTTAGAAAAATGTTAAAATGGATTATTAATTCAAGATACTAGAAAAAAAAATTCAAAAAGTGCATTCACACAAATGAAACTTTTCATAACGTAGCATTCTTTGTATTCTAGAAATAAGATAAAATCCTCGTAAAATGAAGAAAAATCAATATACATCTGCTTTTTTGGACAAATAAATTGAGAGTCAGAGTATGCATTCGTCGCTCACTCTAAAACAAATAAGAGCGCAGGAAATGAAATAGGAAACATTCACTTCCTTTCCTCTGTTAACACTTTTAGTGCTACTTTGACTATTTTCTCATTGTTTAATATTGTCAAGCACTTTTAAACAAAAAATTTTTATTTTGAAGAATCGTTATTTTTAATTTAATGACAATGAAAATGATATAGTATCTTGCACAATGCTTTTGACACGTCTTATTGCGCTTTGTTTTAATTTTATTGATCTCTTACATTTATTCACGTCTTAAATTTTTAAAAAAAGTTCCTCAAAATCCAATAATAAGCTTCAAAAAATTTATTTGATTAGCATCTTTGCAAGGTGTTTTATTTCTTTTCTCTGATTAATATGTGATAAAATTTATCTCTTTATTTTTTCTTATTTTACTGCCTTTTGGATTAGTTTTTCATCACTGTAAAAAATGAACACTCAAATTACACGAAACTTTCTTCATTTTTATCGAAACCGTTTCCTGGTATATGATCCGAGCGAACATTTCGTCAAAGTGACGAAATAATTATCACTACTTCCACGCGGAAATGAATTTCATCACAAGTAAAAAAATACTTCGTCATTCTATTTTTTTTCTCCTAAAGAAAAACAAAAAACAAAAGAAAAGCACCATGCGTCACTACGAGTATCATAAGGTATTTAGTGGGTGGTATTACTGATCATTTTTCGGTGGGCACCATACAGGTAAACTAATGTCACCCCAACAATCCAAGGACAGATAGAATAAAGAGAAAAATTACACTCATGCCCCAGCGAGATTTAAACACAAGATCTACCTGCTACGAGTATGAGGCCATTCTTTGACCACCATGTGGGCTTATTTCACCGCTCTAGTTTCGATCGTCTAGTCTTCCTTTCAGTTAACTATCTCCCAAAATACATTGAGATAAGGTCAGAGTTGAGGAAACATTTTAATCACATATTTAAAAGTTTGCGTTTCTTCTAAAAATAATTCTCAAAATCAAAGAAATGCATGTAAAGGTTTGCCGAAGCATTTATTATTATTTTATTGATTTTATTTTTTCCCAAACAAGTAATTCAGTGATCAGTTAACATGTTAAGCAGGGTAAAATAATTTTATCAACAGATCTTTAATTAAATTTTAGTTATTTGTATAATAAAACTGGATAGAGAACTAGATTATGGAAAAATTCCGAATCGAAAAGGTTTCCCGAAACAAAAGTACGTTTTCATATCATATAAATCAATGAAGTTTAAATTGAATAAAAGAACATGTTTTATCAGGATACATCAAAGAAAACATTCAAAATAAAGCACTTTCGATAAAAGATCTCTAGCACTACAAGGAGTATTTTGTCATCTACGTTATCTAACTTAAAAGTGAATTTATGTAAATTCTTATTGCAATGGAAATGAAATTTCTAAGAATTGCGATTCCTTTTTTTTTCTTACTTTTCACATTAGATTTACAATTCTGAAAGGTTTGGAAACCGTTCTATTTTATTTTGATGACCGAGAATATTTATTTATTCAGTAGCTAAAGATAATTATAGTTTTAATCATGTTAATTCCATTTTTTCATATTTTAAACGTAGTACTTTCAATATGCTCTTCGAGTTTTATTCAAATTTTAACATCCTAATTTTAATTTGATGTTTTTTCTTAAAACATATATTTTCATAATTTCATACTGATATTTTTGGATTCCTTTACTAAACATTTTATATTCAAACTTGTTCAAATGTAGATTATTGAAATGAGTTTTCAAACACGTTAAATTAAAAAAAAGGAATACATTTTCTTTAAGTAACATTTGCATAAATGTTTACTAAATAAATTTGCAATATGTTGTCATCCTTAAACACGTTATTTAAATAATAGAATTAAATAATAAAATGTTCCAAAAATATCCTTACTTGTTAAAATAACGTTATGAAATGATAATCTTTGAATGAAAGAAGATCAATTCTTTAAATGTTAAACATAGTTACCATTTTACTTCTTATAGCAAAATAGGTCATTATTAGGTTTATATCCATCATTTGGTGACATAAAAATACATATTTATATTAAACCTTAAATACAAATGAAATTTATTTAGTTTTAAATTCATTATTACACTGCAGAAAGGGTTTCTCAGCATTGGGCGAAATTTTGTCAAAATAACTCTGAAACAAATATTAGTCGAACTTGAAAATCCCATGTATTCAAAATTAAAACAGCATATACTCATTTTTTTAGGAAACTGCATGCTCCCAAAAATGATGGGGAGAGAAAATTATCTGTGAGAGCGATGTTTGCAGTCTATTGGCAGGACTCGAACCAACGACCTCCAGGGTGATTCGTAGCAGGATGCTCTAGTAGTTGTAGAATGTGATGTAGTTGTACACCCCAGTCCAAGGAGAGTTTTGAATATTTTATAACCACCGTAATGCCGCATCGTGACTTGTCCGTTCCCAATTACAATGGTACAAGGGATTACGATTTGGAAAATATGCTTCGGTCAGGTTTTTAATAGCTCAGGATCAAATAGCTTTTCAATAGTCAGTATACCAATAGTTAAGTCAGGTTTTGGTAATTTCACTTTATGCTTAGCTCGCTATATTATAAAAACTCTTTAAGCGAATTGAATATATTGTCCTGATTTTTTATAGCAGCATCCATTATTCACTCTGTATACATAAAAAATTAGAACAGGATATTTTACAGTCCTCCTCTGATTCATAGCACAAGGCAAGTGGCGTCCCGGATTTATTTGTTTTCATCGTTATAATACATTTGAAGTGATAGAATCGAAAAGCATTAAATTTTAAACAATCATTCATATTTTTTATTCTTAAAAAGATAACGCTTAAGTTCGTTCGTTATTTTTTTTAAAAATTACCGTCTGTATTATCGTCGTTAACAAATTCTAATCGTAAATCTAGAATGAATAATTTTGTTACGTGATTACATTTGCGTCATTCTTGTGCTGTATATGTTAAGTTTAAGTAATATATGTTAAGTAAAAATATGTTAAGTTTCGTTTTTCAAACTGACTTGAATTGATGAGGAAAGGGATTAGGGTTTTATTACTATTATGTATTTATAATACTAACACAAAAAATTAATATTTCAATTGAACTCATCAAGTCTCACACAAACATAGAAATTTTATAGAAGTTCTTTTAGAGATACTTTTATTTTCTTACACTGTGATCAAAGAGATTTTGTTAACATCACTCTCATTCTCGTTTTTTTCACTTATTTTAATATTTTATTAAATATCATATCACCTATAACTTTAAACCACTTAGAATAGTTTTTTTTCACGAATTTAACAAAAACTGTATAAATTAGACCTTACAGCTACTATGAATGTAAATCGAGGCATTCGTATCATCTAGAGAAAGCTCTCTCTCACTCATTCTTTAGTGCTGCCATCTGCTGAAAAAAGAGAAAACCCCTGTCAAAAATCAGATGAATATAAAGCTTTCTAACATGCCCTGGACTTCGGTGTACAGTATATAACTATGGTATCATCAGCATCATACTACAAATCCAAAAGTCCATGGTTTGAATCCTGCCGGCAACCAATGAACATTTTGCTCTGACATTTCTCCCTTCACATGACTTTTAAATGCATGTAGTTTTCAAATTTGACAATTATTTGTTTTGAAGCTATTTTGACGAATTTTTCTCACTTTAGAGAAACCCTTTACATTGTACACATAATAAGAATAATCGTTTTAAAATTTCAAAATCGGTATCGAATTTTTTTTTTATGAAATAAATCAATTGACACTAGGTTATTTAAACAAGAAAGATTGAGTCAAACTTAAATGACATTTGTAAAAAAATAATAAATTTTTAATTTAAAATATTTTATTAACTCATACGGTAACTTCAATTTTTGGTCCTAATTTAAGATTTCTCATTGTCTTTCTGAATTTAAAACTGCATTTTTTCCAGAATAATAATTTAATTTGTTTTTTTCCACTACTCTATAGATATTAAATACGCTAACTGGAAAAGAAAAACGGTTTCAAGTAATTTTAGAGAATTGAAAGTTAAATTCTTTAAATAATTATTGAAAATTGCTTAGTTATTAAAAAACGTTCTTAAATAATATTCCTTCTTATCAACTCTTTTCAATTTTTCAAATATTTATTTCAAAGGAATGGGAATGAAATCACTATTTTGATCTGTAATTTCTTCATATTTCATTAAAAAAAAAATTTCTCATTTTGATGAGGGCTATTATTTGAACCCGACGTTTCATTTCGGATATATCTCAATTTCATGGAAAGCGTTATGAAATATTTGGAAATATAATCCCAGTCTCATTTTTACCAAAAAGTATAGTTCTTTTACAGAAAGGTCGGTCAAAAAATGATTTTAACTTATTTTTATGAAAAATTTAATTTCTAACGAATGTGTATGTATTGAGTTAATATCAATTAAACTCATTACATCACACAAATCATTATTCTGTTGTTGTAGCAGAAACTGATAAAATATGATAAGTTTTTAAAAAAGGCATTTAATATATTCAAAATATGGTTATACAATACTAAATGCACTTCAGTTTTTTTAATTTTTGTTTATTATATTCGCATATATTTTTAATATATTTATATATATATATATATATATATATATATATATATAATAGCACTTAAGGTCATGGTTATTAATATCATTCCATATTTTTATCAATTCAATTAATTATCAAATCTTAAAGCGACACATTATTGTCTTTCATGTTCAAATATCTTTTGACTTAAAGCAGACAGTGAACGGAGAAATAAAATTCTAGTTAAATTACTATTTTGTATAGTAATGATATTTTTGCTAAAATAAAATAAAAACAACATAATTTTATTTTTTCCGTTCATACTGTAAGGGTTCTGATTTTCAAAATTTTAGTTCTTATTACCACATATTTAGTAGAAAATACGAAACTGAAACGTAAATTTAAATGTCTAGATAATTTTTATGTTATGTTCATGATTAAATTTGCAAATTATACAACATTTACTAAATTTTATCACATATTATAAAAACATATTTTAATTATTATTATTTATTAAACATATAATAATTAATTTTACCATTTAATCATTACCAAATCACTTCGGTAAAAATTAAGAAAATTTTTTGTGTTCTCATAGAGCCACAAAAACTGCATATTTCAGTCTTAACCTGAGAGTTTTGACCATACTTTTTTTCTCAATTTGTGTAAATAAACAATTTTATCCAATTTTATCCAATTTTATCAAAACATTGTTTTTTGAGCTCTCATTTTGAAAAGGCTTTAAAAGTGCCGGTGTTTTATTCATTAAAACATGAAGCATTTTTAGGAGAAACTAAAAATTTTAGCAATTATAGTTTTCGGACAATTTAGTTGAATAATTTTAACATTAAAGTGGCTTTAATTTTTTTTTCGGAATTAATTTTCTAAGTAATATTTAGATATTTTGGATAACAAAGCTGTGTAAAATTACAAAAAATTCAAATAAAAATTTTATACTATTAAATAAAGTGAATTATAAGGATGATATTTGTATTAAAATAAATTATGTGGCTCTATTATTTTAGGAAATATAAGTGGGACATATGCGTCCCATGACTATTATTTTTGTGTATTACAATGTGGGACATATATATCCCACTGATAGTTATAAGAACAATTGTAGCAAATAATATGAAATGCAACATGTATTTATTTTTGAAAATATAAAAGGAAATTATAAAAATTGATAAAAGTAATAATGGAAGATATTGAAATTAACAAAAACACTTTATAATTAATATAGATATTTAAAAAAAATAATAAATAAATAAAAAAAAAATTCACGATCAAAATAGTAAAAAAAAAATTTTCTTGGATTTACATTGAATTTTATTTATGAAATGCAGAAAAACAACCCACACACAATGGTACTTGGCATAATTTACACACATATGCCGTTCTTTTTTCAACTTTAGTAGTTGAACACCAACGGCACCGTCTACGGGTTTCACTTTTCACGGGATGATGATCATTACCAGTATATCGAATTTCGTCTGGAATAGAGATCATTCCATGCATAGAATTTCTTCCTTTTTTTTTCATATTCCAAAACACTGGTTTTTTTTTTCTTCGAAAAGTTTGTCCTGCAATTAATTGCCTCCCGAGCAGCAATCTAAAGGTCAAATATGACATAGAACTTTTTGAGGAATATTGTATAAAGGTATTTACGATTGCAGCATCTAGCATGAAATAAAACAAACGTAGCCACCATTTTTTTGATCTTCTATCAACAATATATGCATTTCTCTTTTGATCAAATTTATCAACGGCATTCATACGTAGATTATAATCAACAATAGCTTGTGGGCACTGTAAAGTAATCTTTGTACCATTTGAAAGTTTTCTTTGTATTTCAACACTTTTTGAAGGATCATGGAAATTGGACATAATATGAACATTTTTTGTGTCTTTCCATTGGATCGCACATATAGATTCCTTGCTTCGCCACAAATATTCGCCTCTTTTCAATTTATTATCGGTTTTCATTTCTGGTGGAAGATATTTTCGATCTGTTCGAAATGTACCACACGCAAAAATTTGCTTCTCTCTTAAAATTTCGAGTAATTTCACGCTTGTGAAATAATTATCGAAATAAATTTGTGAGTTTGGCGCACAGTCTTTACTCAGTGAAGTCACCACATACTCACCCAGTGTTAATGATTTAGGTCTTGCTTCATCTTTTCCTTGATATATGGAAAATTTTAACAAATATCCAGTACTAGAATCTGCAAGACTCCAAATTTTGTAACCACGTTTAATTTTTGGCTTCATTGGCATGTATTGTTTCATACTTGAGCGCCCTTTGAACAATACCATACTTTCATCTACCGCCAAACAACTAGACGGGGTATAAAACTTTGAAAAGTTTTCATTCAGTTTTTCTATCAATGGCCTAAGCTTGTAAAGCTTGTCATATTCTCGAGACTCACGCTTAGGTGCTTTTATATTGTCACTTATATGTAAACAATTAATTAGTTGACAAAACCGTGAATGTGTCATTACCCGAGATAATTCATCATTATAAAAAAATTTATCTGAACTCCAATATAGGTAATACTGTGGCAAGGGATGCACACTCATCAAAATTAGCATTCCAAGAAATGCTTTGATTTCTTCAACAGATGTTTCTATCCAGTTGGACCGACACACTTGTTTTGCATAAAGATTAGTTTCAGAAACAATAGTATTAAAAAGAGCATCATCAAAATATAAATAAAATATATCCACAGGTTTCGTATCAAAGTTTACTGTTATTGAATACTTTTCTGGAGAAAATTCAAGATTTGGTATGTTAGAAGGAAGATCAGAGGTCCATGGCACAACTGTCACAGATTCAGGGCTGACAGATTCATCCACACAAGCTTTTTTTTTTATTTTTTCTTTTTTATATATTTTTTTCTTTTTTTAGAAACTTTTGAAGTACTTGGAGCACACACAGTACTTTCTTCAGATTCGTTACCTTTCAAATCTGGATCCACATTTTCGTCTACGAAATCAAAATCATCATCACTCTGTTCAGGATCAGATGGCAAAGCAAACATCAAGGATAAAGCTTCATCAGTAGTCAGATACTTATTTCTACCTAAAAACATATAAAATATATTTAAGATTGAATAAATATAACATTACAATAAATTTTTTATCATACAAGCAACTGTTTTCAATTTGAAGTATGCTAAAATCCATCTTATTCATTGCATAACAAAAACAAAAGTCGATTTTTTCAAAACATAAACAATAACTAAACTTTATATTTTTATAATTTTCTAAAGAAAAATGTTTAAATATTAAGGAAAATTTGTTAATATACTCACCAGACATCTTTAAATTTCATTAAAAACACCATAAATTTCACTCAAAAATCAAAGTAAAAACGTAAACAAACGCCACACTTGGAATGCCTCTGAAGATGCCAGATTCTGAAAAGGAAATTGTATTCATAGATAATATATATCGTAAAATGTCTATAGAGGGCAGTAGCTGCGAAAAATGGACTTAAATTATCCCACTGATGATTTAGAGGGTTTAATTTACAACTAAGTAAAGTGGGACGTATATGTCCCAGTACTGTACAAAGGGTTAAGCTAATTATCATAAAACATTATTTTGTTTTTTTTTCTTTCTGGGTTTTGTTTGTTTTTCTGTATATGCGTTTT
Organism: Parasteatoda lunata; assembly: GCA_949128135.1. Classification (NCBI taxonomy): domain Eukaryota; kingdom Metazoa; phylum Arthropoda; class Arachnida; order Araneae; family Theridiidae; genus Parasteatoda; species Parasteatoda lunata. The sequence goes on along the minus strand of OX421970.1, from coordinate 30,550,907 downwards.
AAGCGTTTTTTTTCTATATATGCGTCGTAGCAAATGCGTTTTAAGCTAAATAATTTAAACTTTGATAATTTACTTTTTAATACAAGATAAAAAGTGCGAGATAAGAGTCATATTACAATTTTTCGATCACTGAAGGTAATTGGAATAAAATAAATAATTCTTCTGAATTAAATATGTTAGAATTTTACTGTCTAGTGATAAATGCTAATATATTGAAATCATAAGTGATTAAAGAATTACGGCTGAGTCGTATTGCAAGTTTTTGTCAAAAATATTATTAAGTATTTCATTCTTCTGATTTAAATATGTTAGCATATATCCGACTTGTAACTTATTTTTTGCAACGAATAATTGAAAGAAAATATATTCTTTTACATTTAAGAAACTTCTGTTAAGAGTTTTAATAAAAGTTGATCCCTTAGGTTAAAAAAATATATTATTCTTTTCGTTTGAATGTGTTTATATTTATCTTTTTTAACTAGCAAAATTTTGAAACGAATAAATTAAAACTTATAATTTTACATGTTATAGTGAGTCTAAGAAACTAGAATACATTTTACTTTTTAAAAAAGTGCACTTAAAATTTAGTTTAAAATCAGTTGTTTTTTCAACATTAAAAGTAAAATAAAAAAAATGGAATAACCTCATTTTCCATGCATTATTCGACTTTAATTTGATGGAGAAAAATTATTTTGGAAAAAATACATAATTCACCCTCAATAAAACACATTCGTTTTAAAAGTTACAATTTCAAGTTAACGGGTGGAAATGCTTGCAGTATTTAAAAATAAAGAAATCAACTGTATACAGATTTCTTCAAAATAACGTAGCAAAAATGACAGAGCAAGCGTATAAATGATTTAAAAAAACACATGGCAAATTGTAGTAAACCGTTTGTTGCAGATTGAAAGTAATATACCAGGAGATTTGAGAAAAGTCCTTCTACCTCATTTCCTTTTAATGTATTTGTACTCATGTTACACATTTATGACCTTTCTTATACAACAGGAAACTATCAAAGTTTTTGTTAGGCTGTTTGCAAGATTCACCTTTTTCTTGCTTTAAAAATGATTATTAATTCTCTGCTGTAGAAAATTTATTTATCCCTCTCGAGATCTTCATTTTATATGATACAGAAAAAATATATGGAGGAAAATAGTGAGAAAGAGGGTGAGTAGGTTTTGTCAAATGCAAATATTCAAAATGAAATTTTGAAAAACATAAAAGACTCACAGGAGATAAGATAAAACAGTTTCTAGTTTGAACTCTTATAATAATATAAGATTATCGTTGTATATGAGAAAAATTATTTCTAAACTATTTCTCCTGATTTTGCTACACAATCTATATTGCTAAGTTTAAATATATTTTTTAATAACAGTTGATTATTTTTCATATCCATTCCCTCATTTTGTTTCGGTTATAAGCTTATTTTGTTAACAAAATGTGCTTACATAATATTATAATAGTTATATATTTTATAACCAAAATTATCTTTGTTGTTTTGTATTTTATTTATATTTTTATTTATTTTTTTTATTTTGAAAATATAGATTTTTACAGAAGCAAAACTATAATCAGCACCCACGGCATTTGATGAGCTGAGCGAGCTGAGGGTGGAACTTCCTAGTTTTACAACATAATGTAATAAATTTTAATTATAACTGAATGTCCTCAAACTGAACATAATTAAATACTGGTCGAATACCCTATATCTTTTTAACTTTATTTTTGTAAGGAACTCTGAAAATTAATACTAAATGTGGCTCTATTTAATTGCATAATTGAATGCTAGTTTGCGCATATTGATTGTAAGATACTTCCTGCTTAAAAAAAATTTAAAATTAATGACATTTCTTCTTATTTTTTTCAATGAAAAAAATGCAAATTAATTGCATAATTGAACGCTATTTCGTACTAAATATAAAAAATTTTTGCGTATATTGATTGTAAGATATTTCCTGCTTAAAAAAAATTACTGACATTATTTCGTATTTTTTTCAATGAAAAAAATGTTTTATGGTCAAATTTTCTTTTATCATAAGTAATATTTTCTCCAGATAAAACGATTAAGAGACTTAAAAAACACTCACCGCTAGATTATGGTCTTATTCAAAAGTGCCCCCAATCACCATTTTGCTGAAGCTCGTAACAATTATGGTCACCGGGTTTTCATCAAAAGGGTTCAAAAAGGGTGCTGGTCATACAAATTAATGATCTACACTCCAAATCTTACGGAAATTTCTTAGAGTGTATTATTTATTAACCTTTTAAACATGAGTTAACGAATTCCTAATACTTGTAAATACATTTTCTAATTCTATTTTTAAAAAAAATCTGTTGCCTTGATTTTACTAAACATTAAAATAATAAATATTCAAGGAATGATCTATGAATAATTTTAGTTTTTCCCTGGGAAAATATTTAATGCTATTTTGAAAGAAAGTTACGCATTTGTAGTAAAGATATGAATCCTTAACTGCGCTTTCTATATCATCACTATGCATTTTTATGACATTTATGGAGACATAATTTCGAAGAAATGCCTAGAGAGCATGAAGGTGTCTGATTTGCATAAAAATAATTTCTACGGCGACTCTTTGAATTTAATATATCCCATTCGATAAGTCACTTTTGATAGCCAAAATGCATCAATTGTTTTTCTTTTCTTATGATATTGAATTTATTGAAAGACTGGTTGGTTTCTGAAAAATAAAAATTGAATTTATCTTGAATTCTCCCGTTGCACTTAATATCTGTTCGTTTTATGAGTTGGATATTCGCATTTATTTAAACTATATTTACGCTGAAAATTTTAAAACTAATATTTTTGGAGTAATACATTCAAAACAATACTAATCGGAATAAATCAGTGGGAATATTACTAATCGGAATAATACATGCGGAATAATACTAATCGGAATAATCCATTCGGAATAATAGTAATGGAAATAAGCCATTCGGAATAATACTAATCGGAAAAATTCATTCGGAATAATACTAATCGGAATAATTCATACGAAATAATACTAATAGGAATAATTCATACGAAATAATACTAATCGGGATAATACATTCATAATAAGACTTATGGGAATAATTCCTTCTGAATAATACTTATCGGAATAATACATTCGGAATAATACAGACAAGAATAATTCATTCGAAATAATACTAATCGGAATAAGGAATAATACATTCGTAATAATACAAATTGGAATAATACTAATCGGAATAAAACATTTGGAATAATACTCACCGGCATTATTCATTCGGAAAAATACCAATCGGAATAATAGTTCTTTAAAAAATATTTAAAAAAACATTACATGGACATTCAATTCTGACTAAAAAGCGTTGTACCCATAAAAAAGTATTAAGAGTTTATATTCTTTTTATTTATAGCTATCAATTACATAATGACGGATCGCGTTGTAGGACCACCCATAAGTTATATTAACTTAGAAGGGAAAGAGGAGTTCTTAAAATTAAGATAGGTATTATCAAGGGAAAGAAAAAAGGATTCTAAGGTGTGGCATCTTCCATTTTGTTCAGATTTAAATTATTTGAAAATTATTAAATGTATTTTATATAATTATGTTTTACATTTTTTTTCGTATTTCTCATCATAATAGGTACGCAAAACTTTATTGTCGTTAACTCACAAATCTCATTAAGAAATATAAAGTTTTCGTAATGAAGCTTGAAATACGATCCAAAACAAGAGAATTGTTTCTGAATTTCTAGCAATAAAGGGCAGTAAGTGACAAGTGAATAAGAGTGAAGTGTGACACTTTGTGACAAAGGGGAGGGGATGATCAAAATGTTGATATAAGTGTGACATCATTTATGGATGGCCATGAAAAAAAAGACATTTTCTGTTTATTGCCCGCAGAGTTGAAAATGTTTGCTAAGAGATGATTGTGACACAATTTAAAGACTGTTTTTTTTAAATTAAAAAAAAAAAATGAATAGTTAAACATATATTTCATCCATGCAAAAGTTTCGAAACAAAATTTAAAAAATAAGTTTCTCTACACGTTAAAAAATAACACAACTATCAAAAGGGGATTAAAAATACAAAGTTATTAATACTAATCGCAAAAAAACTATTAATAGGAGCAGGTCGAAACGCAATATCCTTCCAAACTACAAACATTCTTCTAATTAAGACCTTTGAACTAGCAAACAAAAAGCTTTGTGGTTGTGACATTTTTAGTAGAAAGAAACTGCTGAAGCATTTACGGGCAAAAAATGTAAACATTTGCAATGATGAGGTCTTAAGAGCTTTATATCTACGAATCTAAGAAACAAAGAGAAAAAGGTGATTCAATTTTGCAAGGAAACAAAAAAGATGAATTCGGCATTTTTTTTCCGATGCTGTTTTCAAAATTTCATTTCCAAGAAAATGGCGAGGCAAATTCTTTTTTGGAGAAGATATTTCTCAAGTTTTCTTTTCCTAACTGTGTGAGTCAAAATTCGTTTAGACAACCATCATCCTTTTCTCCCCTCAATATTTCTGTTAGTAGGTTGCCATTTAAAAAGCTAAAAAATATTTTTGTGTAATACTTTTGCCATTCACAATTATACACCCACTGAATTAGGAAACTTAGATAAATATTTTTTGTTTCTCTTTTTACACGGGTAAGAAAAGTGCGAGAACATTACTTTCATGGGAGTGTATTATGTGTTCTCTCTTGAGTGTATTATGTGTTATGTCTCTGTTGGCTACACAGTTGAAGCGAAGGATTTTGCCTACGTTGGATACTTAGATTTTCAGATCCTGTAAGTTAGATGGAAGAGGAGATTCTTGCGGGTGTGCCTTTTCAACTTGCCCCTGTCATTTTTTATCAATAATTATTCAGCTGATAAGGAAAGTGTTGGAAGTCAGATTTATGTTTATTAGATCAATTTTGTACGCAGCTGGCATGATGTACAGTTGCACCATTGCCCATGCTATATCCGTTATGTTTGGAATGAAAAAGGAACATTATAGGATGACTTTGATTTTCCACTGAGTGTAGGAGCTGTCTGGCGCTTTCTTTATGCTCCAAAAGCAATAAGGTACAACTTTCATTTCAGTCCACATCATTATACTCTCGCCCGACTTTTGTACAGTGCGAGCACGGTTAGAGAAACAGTTTTACTTCAATTCTAATTTCTAATTCATTGGCAACATGAGTTTAAAAATGATGTACTTTTTTTTTATTACTATTCTTTAACCATTTGATGCAGAAGCAATAATTTATATTAAACATATTTTCAAACCTTATTTTCTTTATATTGTATTAATTTAAGTCAAATTTGGTGAAAATATTATAATTCGCAATTTAATAATGTAATACAGCATGTAATTTAAGGTAATGTAATACAGCATGAAACACCGGTGTTTATTTTTCAGCGTTAAAGGTAAAATCTTCCGAAAGCGATTCATTTACAGACAAAAATATTACAAATTTAAATTTATTTACTCATTTTCAGTTATTTAGATCTAAGAAAAATGGTTATTCATCATTAATTATAGCTAAATTTTTAAATGGGAATTAAAAAACTACTTTTTTTGGATTTTATATTTTAGAAAATATTATTCGGATAATTTAACACATTTTTTAGGAACTGTTAGATATTTTTTTTATAATTAAAAAAATACCAAAATATATTTTTGCTTGTATTTAGAGCATCAGAAAAAATGAAATGAAAATATGTAATGAAAATAAGTAAAAGAGGACACCGGTGCCCCATTTGCTTCGAAGTCTCACCCATATTTGTGTTTTAGAAGTTCTGAAAGAATATAAGAATAATTATCGCTATTATTTCTTAAAACTTTAACAAATGAATCACTTTTATTTAATTGCGCATTTTAGGAATTTAATGTTTATTTCTCAACATTTAATAAAAATATGTCTCAAACATTTAAACCTATTATAGAAGATCAACGCTATAGAGAATACTTCTAATTAAATTCATTAATGAATGTTTATTGATCAACAACAACAGGTATGGGATTTGTTTGCTCAATATTTGAGGAAAATATGTCTCAAACACTTAAAACCAATAAAGATTACCAACGTTTTAATGAATACATTTAATTAAATTCATATATCAGACATGATGTTTATTACTCAAAATTTGACACAATCATTCCTGAAACAGATTAACATAATGCATCAGAATATAACAATATTTGTTCCAAGTATGAATAGATCTTGAAATCAATAACAACTTCTTTCGCAAATATTCTCAATTTTATCTTTCATCATTTTACCTGTCGAAGGTAACATTGACCTAAAGTTAGATTAAGTTTTCAATTGAAATTGTCCGATGTACAAAACTACCTTAATTTATACTTAATTCTTTTTTTAAATTTCAATTTTGAAAATATAATTAAGCATAAGAAAACTAGCCCTCTAAGAAAACTAGATTTTTTTTCTTCTTTTCAAATGATAGAGAAGGGTACTGGTTTTTCACTCGAAATTTAAAATTGGATTGTATAACACGGGTTGAATGTGATTTATGGTTTTTTTGTATTTATACAGTATACATTTACAATTATTAATAAACATATTTAACGAGAATCTAATACGGATCCTATAAGTATATTATCTATATGTATTCTATTTTTCATTTCTTAGTTATACGTTGAAAAATATTATCTCTGTTTAATTTGTACTTAAAAGCATATTTTAGATTTTGTATTAATTTTGAATAAACTTTTTTTAACATGAATTTCGCAGTTAATAAGTGCATACGTATTTTTATCTATTTATTACGATAGTAACTGCGCTAGTTCAATTAAATACCGGCTACTTTACGATAAAAACAAAACAGAAAATAATTATTTCTATCAATTAAAAACTATTTTTAAAGTCCTAAGTCATAAATAAAATTCTTTTGAAAACTATTTTGCACGGTAATTTAATAATGGTTAGTTTGGTTTCAAATTAATAGCAATTTTGTATCGTATTAGTTAGAGTTACGTCTAGACATTTAATGAGCTCTTTTGTTCTTTCTGAACAGTAACTAAGGTATTTGTTTTTTAGTCATCTGTTATAGTGAATCGACTGAATGAAAATTCCTGTTAAGTTATTTTTCTAATACTCATTTCAATCACAAATTAGAAATAAAAAATTTTAGAAATCCCAAGTCTGCACATTAAAAAATACTGTTTTCTATAAGTTATTGTTCATCCTGTATTGCTTTCTTTTAATGTTAATGCCATTATGTTTTCATGTTGTCATGTTTGATTTTTTATTTATTTATTTTTTTTTTTTTTGCCATACATGAATCAGAATAAAACATGTTAAAAGGTTCAATTAAGCATACATGTTGAAACAGATAATATTATTTCCCAGGCTATGAAGTTTATAGAAAAAGGCAAAATTTGTTGATAAATTATAAATGTAAGGTACTATTATTTTTTTAAAGTATACACCCATATTATACCTGTTGTTATTTATACAGCAGGCTGAACAGACCAGTAATATATAAGACCCTGGAGGACGATACTGGATAATTCCTAGATGGCAAGTGACTGAATAAAATTATTTTTTTTATCAAAATTTTATGCAGTGATAGTTGGTTTGATGTATGTGAAGGAGGCTGCAGAAGTTCTGATTCTAATTCCTATAGTTTTACCACTACCATTTGTACAGTGTGAAGTCTAACGTTGTCATTCAATACCATAACAGTCGATCTGTTGATGAATTAAGACTTTTTACTTAACGTTTTTGCTATATTTTATACATTTGATTGCAGTATATTGATTGTGTTGGCCTGAAATGGTTCCATTTCAATGGGAACTCTTAATTCATTAAGACATTGATTTAAATAAGAAATAAACAAGTACAAAATTAAATCGAATAACATTGCTTAAATCCTGTAAAATATTTAGCTATTAAGACTTAAATTCACTTAGTCGAAAAACAGAAATATTTGTAGTGTAAAAAATACAGATATTTTGTGGAGGTATAAAAATTATATATACCTCCACACAATGTGCCAGAACTGGCTAATTGTATGTAGGTTTTTCGGCTCTGAGATCACCAGAGACATTACATGGGAGTGGATTCTATATCACTGCGGGAGCATCCTTATTTTTAAGCCATTCACATACGTGATAGCAAGTAAAAGGAATTCTTTAATGTGCGAAAAGTTATTATTACATATAGTAGCTAAACATTCGCACACGGATGCAGGGTATTCGGATGTAGTGTGAATAGCTCCTAAGGCACAATCAGGGAAAGTAGTTGTGATAGTTGTAATTGTTAATTTACGTCACACTAAAGCTACACAATGGGTTATTGGCGACAGTTTGGGAAATACCCCTGAGCATGATCCGAGGACATGCCATCATAATTTTGATTCTCTGCAGAATGAATAGCTCCTCCATTTTGGCAGTCCGGCGACCTGCTAGCGAAGTCGAGTACTTTACTGTAGATCAGATTTAACGAGGACCGATACCGTACACCCTCGATACCACCACAGACTGGACATGACATCATAATTTTGATTCTCTGCGGAATGAATAGCTCCTCCATTTTGGCAGTCCGGCGACCTGCTAGCGAAGTCGAGTACTTTACTGTAGATCAGATTTAACGAGGACCGATACCGTACACCCTCGATACCACCACAGACTGGACATGACATCATAATTTTGATTCTCTGCGGAATGAATAGCTCCTCCATTTTGGCAGACCGGCGACCTGCTAGCGAAGTCGAGTACTTTACTGTAGATCAGATTTAACGAGGACCAATACCGTACACCCTCGATACCACCACAGACTGGACATGACATCATAATTTTGATTCTCTGCGGAATGAATAGCTCCTCCATTTTGGCAGTCCGGCGACCTGCTAGCGAAGTCGAGTACTTTACTGTAGATCAGATTTAACGAGGACCGATACCGTACACCCTCGATACCACCACAGACTGGACATGACATCATAATTTTGATTCTCTGCGGAATGAATAGCTCCTCCATTTTGGCAGTCAGGCGACCTGCTAGCGAAGTCGAGTACTTTACTGTAGATCAGATTTAACGAGAACCGATACCGTACACCCTCGATACCACCACAGACTGGACATGACATCATAATTTTGATTCTCTGCGGAATGAATAGCTCCTCCATTTTGGCAGTCCGGCGACCTGCTAGCGAAGTCGAGTACTTTACTGTAGAACAGATTTAACGAGGACCGATACCGTACACCCTCGATACCACCACAGACTGGCTAAAGTGAGGCTAGACTTTACTATTCTACTTTGAACCATGTCTTACCATCACTCCGATCAGAGAAAGTGCAGTCTGATCAGTTATTTAGCATTTGAAACGGGTAAGGTCATGGTGGGCGAATACTTATTCTACCGTAACAAAAAGACAACTGTCTTGAATGAAAACACAGTTTAACTTCAACCATATCAAGGCTGAAGCAAATTTACACTTTGAGTTTAAAGCATTGTTATTAGATTTCTGTTAATTTTTCTGAAATTGAAAGAACAACTAGTAATCTTTTCCTTTTGTGACGTAGCAATTTTAACTGTTAATTGAGCTTACAACCGGAAATATTTGCCTCCAATTTGTTTAAAATCTAAACATATTCTGGTTTATAAGCATGCTTTTCAAGCAGAGTTTGTAACGTAACAGAACCGGTTGAACCTCTTTCCTAGCTTCCATTGGCAGAAAAGCTCGTGATAAATATTTTCGGAAAAAATGAAACAATTAAGAGTCTTCGCCTGTCACTAGTAATTTATTGTACTATATTTTTATTTTTAACGAAATTTTTCAATCACAACACTGAAGATATTATGTATTCTGTACTACAATTTATTGTGTTTTTGAAAGACAAGAGATAATAAAAAATTATATATATGGTTATTTTTTTTAAAAGTTATTGCCTATTTTTAATTAAAGTTAAGACATTATAAAAATAAGTTTCTATATTAATAATTTTACAAAATGTTACATTTTTATAAAAATAAATGTACCCAATTTAAACTCTTTAATATATAGTTATTGGATTAGGTGAAACAGTTTTCTAAAGCAAAGAGAGTTAGTCTAAACTACTTTGTCACATTTCCATATTTTTAACTAAGTTTTCACGCGCGGTGTATAAATGAGAAATTCCTAAATGTGCCGAAACACTTTACCTCTTAAGAAAGTGTGAAATATTTACTAAGTAATGAGTTCCTGCATCGAAAGCAAGAGGACGGAGAAACTTCTTAATAGCCCTAAAACATCATATACAAGCAAACTTTGGGACATTCTTGATATAGGAACGAAAATGGCTATATAATGCGGAAAATATATGGAGATAGACGATTTACTCTTCCTTGGTGTTTCGAAGTTTTCTAATGTGAATGTAATTATTAACGGATGAAACATGTATTCCTTTTAACATAAAACTAAAATGAAGTATACATTTTGTCTCAGTCTCAATAATTTTCAGAATATAAAAAAATAATTATAGTATTTCCTTGTATTTATTTCTAGATATAGAAGTATATATTTCAAATAATATATAATATATATTGAAATAAATACTTTAAATGCAGCTTTGAATTATCACCAACATTTAGCAATAATTTATTTGCCGCAAAGAGAGACTTAGCGTAAATGTACAGTGCTCTGAATCTATATTATTTATCAAAAAAATATCAAATTGAAAAGAATTAAGTTACGGAAAAGATTTTGTAACTATTGAACAGATTTATCAATAGTTATAAAAAATGGTGTCTTGAATGGTGTGATAAAACGGCTATAGACTGCACAAGATCGCAGAAGACTGCAGAGATGAGAGTTCTTATTTCCAACTTGGTATGGGATCTAAGAAAAAGTGAATTATATCATCGATTCAGTATAAGAAACCCTTGTAGTTGTTAATACTAAAAATGCATTTTGTAAGCATTATATAAATGCATTTTTTAAAAAATGCATTAAAAATGCACTTAAAAATGCATTTTTTAAGCCTATAATTTTTTACTATGTCATTTTCATGCCATTATCTCAGCAACTTTTTAGTATGCGATTTTCAACAGTAGTCTGTAAATAATTCTGAATCAAATTACAGTAAAAAATACCGGCATTCAGAGTATCGGTACTTTTTACCGTAATTTGATTCAGAATTTACTGAAAAATAAAGGTACAATATTTTACGGTAAAATTGATTTTATGGATTAGGAGCGCTGATACGTTATACGGTAATTTGATTCGGTAGTATTAACTATTTCAACCTATCGTAAATCATTAATCATGCTTTGTCCCGGCACGTGTAAGGAAATTATGAATAAGCTATGGGGAATTTTCCGTTTATTTTTTTAAAGATTAATATCCAGAAGTTTGCTATTCGTACTGAAACGATAATACGTTACAACTTTGTAAGTTCCTTTTTATTTCGTAAGTTCTATAAGATATGAAAAATAACTCTACAGTTTTCCACCAGGTGACACTGTCAGCAATCCCATCTTACAGCGCATGACTACTTTACTGTATCTACACACCAATTTTTAGCTCTAGTTATAGTCGTTCGATAACTAAATGAATGGATTCAAATTTTAGTAGACACTGTATATTTGAATAATAATTTTAAAAATACTAGTTTTTTTAATTTTATTTTATGAACATCAAGTTATAGATACCAAAAAAGAAAATATCAATAGATCATTCCTGGAAATAAAATATAAAAGAACCTGCATAGTTTTAAAATATCATTTTAATCGCAAACAAATAACGGTGTAAATTATGATCTACACAAGTATGATAACGATGGCAAAAAGAAAATATGCTGCATAAATCCAGGTTTATTAAATTTCTAAGATAAATTGTTTTCTTAAATTTCTGCTTAAGTTCAGCATCAAAAAGATAGTAAGTCTCAATGGAGTTAGAAGTAGATTTTAAAAATCTGAATGTCAATAAAATTTTTTAAAAAGTTGCCAATTTAAAGGGATTTAACCAATGCAAATAAAAGTAGGTCTTTTCTGGAGAATTGTGTATCTATGATTTTTTTTTCTTCTTTTGAAGATTTTGTGAAACAAAAAAGAGTTTTGTAATCTATTTTTTAAATGTTCAAAAGCTTGCTCCACCAGTACAGTATTTAAGCTCATAAAAATGTTCGAAATCCGTGTATTAGTCATTTAATTTGAAGGAGTTTTAGGGAGACTACATAGTTGCATAAAATGGTGCTTGTTGCTTTTAATATGCTATTTTCATGACGGCTGTAAGTGTAAGTTTGCAACAGTTACCCGAGCTAGTAAGTATAGATTTGAGAAAATAAATAGTGTCTGTGGTCTAATATTTTAATATTTAGAAACTTACTCTGATGTTGTCTTATCTGAGCTCTTAAATAAGTGCAAAAAATTGGCACAAGGCTTTGATTTTGATAGTTTTCATCTAGGTACGAAAATGTCGCTTAAATGACAATTTTTTAAAAAAAGGATCAATAACTTTTAAAATATTTTAGTTATTTGTCCTTTCTAAAGGCCAGAAAAGACTTTATTGCAAGATGGCATATAAATTGCTTTAAGTGTAAGGCTCTTAAATTGTGGTTTTTATATTTTCCTTGTCAAAAAAGAGCTTTGAAAAACCTTGTTAATAATTTTCATTTAATCATTCATTTAATATTTAATCCCCAACTTGGCAATTTATTTGCTTATTTTAAAATCCTAGGAGTTTTTTTTATCACGATGATAAAGATAGTTTGAAATTAACAAAAACCTCAAAGCTGTAGTTTTAACCTTCAGATAAAAAATATATTCTAATTTTCCTTTGTTAACCTACAGAGGATTAAATGATAGATATTAGAATTTTTTTTGTCGGAAAATTAACTAGCTAACACTTTCGAATATATTTTATTTCATTTTATACAATATATACGATTGGACCTCACATTTACCAAATTTTAAATTTTAAAATTTTAAGTTTCTAAAACTTTTTCAAACAATATGTTTCAAAAATACCTACCTAAAAATTTAAAATTCTGTAACTAGACTCATCTGAAAATATTTTCAACTTTAAAGCCTAAATGAAACAAAAAAAATTGAAAAAAAATTAATTTGTTACTTAATACACAACAAGATCTCGGTCACATAATTCTTCGTAGATTAACATAAAGAAAGTTGAGAACTTCTTTTATCTGATGGAGAATTTTTCTAACTTTGACTGTTTTACTTTTTGAAACTTACAAAGCCTACTTAGTTCTGTTTTTTTTTTTTTTTTTTGTATGTTTTTACAGAAAAAAAAAGGACTAATAAAGAATGTGGTTTTAATAAAGAATTGTACTTATGAAATAATTTAAATATTTGGTTCACAAGGCTGTGGTTGCAATTTATAGGTTTAAAAAATACACGGAAAAATTATAAATCACTGAATCACCTATCAGTTAATTGCACCTTTCGTTCGACAAGAGAGCACCGTAAAAGTGAAAGTAATTTTTAGTTCAGAACCCCACGGATAGATGGCAGTTTACTCATTTGCAAAGCCGCTGTCTTAATTTGGACATAGATAGACATTTAGAAAAGGAAGAAAATTCCCTCTACCCATGGTACTACCCACCGACCACAGGACTTACAAGTACAGGTTTTACAGGCACGTAGTACATGACACGTGCACCCGATGGGTATTATTGAAGACAAGGATTGAATCACGGACCCTCCGGACCGGAGTTCGATTCTCCAGCCATAGGGCTATCACGGCCCAACTGCACGCTTGTAATGGAATACAGAATTAAGTAGCACAAGAACTGCAACCGTCCCTTGAAACTGTATTACATTTGTAAAATGACGAAATTTAACTATTTCAACATCCAATTGAAAATCAATAAAAGGGATGATTTATCTTAATCTCCTAATTAACTGAAAAAAGGCAAATTTCTCTAATGGGGACTATTTGGTAAAATAATTTGCTAATTTTTTATAACTAGTTATCTTTTTACTTTTTATGTGTTGAAAAAGAAAGCAAACTAATTGAATATTTTAAACTAATAAAAGTCGTAATAACTTGACGTTATTTCTACACATTTTCATTACATCCATAGAGCAATATGGGAGATGATGAGATATCGATTGCAAGTTGCAATGAATGAGAATATAAAATTCAAAATTTAATACATACTTAAAGGGAAGCTCGCCAAGTTTATTGGGAAATTTGAAAACATATTAATCTCCTTGTTATTAGATATCATTATATAAAGTTTATTTCGCTAAGGTCCAATAACTGCCGTCATTTTAAGAGGAATGGAATTTAATGACGCATACTTTTGAACTGAAATATTCCCACACAAGGTTCATTCCTGGATATTAATATAAATATATAGCACCAAATACGGTTTAATTTTTAAAGGCAATATAACAATAATACATTTATTTGTTAATGCGTAGCAATCAATTTAAATAGCGTTAAAAGTAATTATCATAACTTTAAAAATGCTAGTTTGTAGGCCATTAGTTTTATGCCTAATGTAATTATTTATCCTTTAATTTTCCTATCTACTTATTAGTATATTTCTTACAAATTTTACAGAACAAATACATAGGTTTACAACTATGCATAATATTCTTATACTATTCAACATTCAACACCTCCTAGAAGAGAGAAGGCCTCAGCACGAATCAATTTAGAAGTAACGAACATAAACTGCGCAGAGGAAAGAATAAGAAACATGTCTGCACGTTCGGTCTATTAAACTGCATAGAAGGGGAAAATACTAATATGGCACTTCGGTTAAAATTATCGAGTTATTTGGTTTTCCCATAGAACCACAAAGAAAAATGTAAACATATTCTGGTAGTTTCGATCATACTTTTTTCTCATTGTACATTTCTCTCGTATAATGTATGTGAACCAAAGAAGTTAAGTTTATTAAACTAATAAGCCCTGAACGCCTCTGAACACGATAATTGCCTGGATTAGGTTAGGAAAGGAGTCCACAAGACAGGTTACTGATTTCAATGTTTCACCAGATTTGACTAATTATTACATTAATGCTTTTTATACTAGAGCTAGGACTTATTCTTCGACATATTCCTATACCAAGAATCTTGTACTAGACTTGAGCTTATATTTCGACTTATCCTTATAATGAGGCTTCTTATACTAGCGACAGGGCTTATTCTTCGACCTAATCTTATACTAAGGCTTCTTATACTAGAGCTAGGGCTTCTGCATATTCTTATACTAAGGCTTCTTGTACTAAGACTTCTTATATTAGGGCTTATGCGTTGACGCATTTTTAGACTAAGGCTTCTCATACTAGGGATTATACTTTTTTATGTATCACAGATTTCAAATGAATTTTCAGGTTATAAGGCAATAGAAGATGTAATAGGGTTTTCAAGTGTTTTATAAAACCAATCACACATTTTTTTCATCTAGAAGAACCTCACTGTTGTAATCTCAGCAGGGAATTTCATCGAGCAGAACCGATACCTCCTAGAAGAGAGAAGGCCTCATCACGGTCCAAACATAAACTGCACAGTGGAGTAAATAAGAAATATATCGCTACGTTTGAACTACTAAAAATTAAAATTTCTTGTTTAAGGTAACCCGTGCTGAGGCCTTCTCTCTTCTAGAAGGTATTGGAAATCTCTTCTGAAATCTCAACAGCAGAAATCATCAGGAAGATATTGATTGAGATTCTACACCTGATCATTTCAAATATTAAAGAAATACATATTTGTTAAGTTATCGGGCTTCAACCTATAATAAGAAAACAACACAAATAAACAATAAGAAAAACACAATTTAAACTAGGCCTTTGATGAATTTTTAAAGTATGACTACCTTTTTTGCTCGGTGAATTTATTTTTACTTGTAGATAATAAATACTAGCTAAAAATCCAAAAATACTCATACTCTTTCATTTAAAAATGTATTTTGGTTAAAATTAAACTCCAAGTTCAGAACGAAATTAAAAATGCAAACTAAAAGCTGATCTTAATTTAGTTCTTATGACTTAATTTATTTCAAGCCTAAGTTTTAAAATTCAGTTGCTCCTCTGATTTCCATGACAAGAGAGAAAATGCCGATCAATAGAGAGTGAATTTTGTTTAATATACAGAGAAAGTTTGAAATGAGTACGCCCACTTTAAACTGAATGAAGAATTCCATCATTTTAACTCCTCTTACGAAGCTGGTATTTGTTTATCTAAGACTTGTTCTCTAATTTTAATTTCGAGATTATTAAATAGTAGAGTTTGTGTTAAAGGTGTTAGTTTATTTAAATTGTAATTTCATCCAGCTTAATGTGGTTGTCAACATTTTAATATTTACTTAAATTTGAGTTTGTCAAACAGGGACTTCGTACTTTTGACTTAAGTTAGTATTTCCGCTACATTCTCTTTTAAATTTAGAAACACTTTCTTGAGAAATTTCAGACTATACTACTCTCTCAGAAAAATATGTTTAACCTGAAACCACATGGAGAAATTATAGTAATAATATTTTTGAAAAAATGTTAAATTTGACCATTTTTTCGTTCAAGTTCGGTATCATACAATCAAGTTTAAGAAAAACGGTGATAATTAAACATTGTAAAAAATGATAATACGACTATGTGAGCTTCAAAATTTTCTGACAAAGCAGATTATATGAAATAAATTCTTCGTAAAAATGTTACTAGAACTACATGAAAAAAGTTTCTAAATTATTTTTAGACAATATTAAAAATAGCATTATACTAAAACTAGGTAACTAAGCCTTTTTTGATTGTGGTACTATTTCCTGATTAGATCTAATTATAACAAATCTAGATAACGAGACAACTTCATTGATTTGGAAATAATTTTCTTTGTTTATAAGAAATGTTTTAAAATATCAAGTAAAAAATAAAAAGTAAAAAAATATATATATATAAAATTATGATACAAAAATTATTATTTTTGCATCATTCTCTTATCTGACTTTGTTCCAAGTAACAGAAAATAAAGCGAATGTCCCCAAAATATCTAGAAATTAGAAGAAAAAAAAAAACATTTGAAGAAAAACGGCCGAAAATAGAAGTATACAACTTATTGCAACCTGATTAGAAAATTGAATTTTTATTAACCCCAAGTTTTAAAATTAGTTGCAAAAATATCGAAAGCACTTCTGACTGGTAAAACGATAAACAATATTTTTATTGCAATTGATACATTAACAGAAAGGTTAATTTTATGCCCAATTTAGCTGCGCATTGTTACTGCAAATTATGATTATTTTCAAAATACTCCTGCTTAGTTTATCAGTCAGCAGCTCCATCTGTCGTTCAACGATGCGACCTATTCTGATTCTTGCTAAAAAAATATTCTGGTATCTTAGAAAGCAGCAAATCATGGATTTCTTTCTTTTTCTTCCGTTTTCTTTAGTTGATTTTTAAATATTTTGCTACTTTTGGAACAAATCTAGATTACTTCTATTTTAAAAATAAGGCTTATAAAATACATAGTCTTAAAAAAAATATTTGTTGCGTAGTAGAATATATAAATTAATTTTTATAGAGCAGTTCTAATGAATACATAAACAATACTACCGACTAAAATAAAAGAATCGAGAATTTATATAAAGATAACAATTAACTAGGCTTTAAGTAAAAAATTAATGATTTCCCTCCTTTTTGTTGTTGTTTTTTTTTTTTGTTCGCTTGCAGTATGTAATTTGTAATGCTTGAAAAATGAAATTAGGAACACTAGAAACTACCAACGGTGGTATTTCCTTCTATATACATTAAAAAATCTCAGAACTTGGGTAATTTAACACACTTTATGCTTTTCTTTTGAATCGGTGGATTTAAAAAAAGCTTTAAAATTTTAGATGAAGAATTCTTCAAATACTTTCCTAAAGGAATGTCTAATAATTTATTGAAAGAAATAGTCACAGGCAATTTATCTTTCTCAGCATTATTATCACACAGTAAAAGAAATGCCGAGTTTCTTTCTCATCTCCGGAATATGAAGTTTCCTATTAATAATTTGTCAGATTATTTTTTTTCCCAAACTATAATAAATCTTAGAAAGTTTGACGTTTGCAAAAAGCTAAATAATGGATTTCCTGGAGGAAAACATCGACCCTTAAATATGAATTAGGATATCTATTGATATTTTGTTACAAACGTATTCGTCATTAAATAATATTATTAATAATAATATTTCGAACTTTTTCAAACAGTGTGTTATTTACTCAAAGCAGTTGGATTGGTCTGTCACAAAAACTTAGTTGATATACGTGTTTCAAGTTATAAATATAGTTTTTAGTTATAGAAAAGTTAAGCATAAACTTATGTTTAATACACTTCATTCAGTGATAAAATAGCGAAAGAGTTGGTCTCATAACTGGCACACCAAACATTTTAGGTTTATACACTTTTTTATTGATTCACAAACTTAGTCACTCATTTACGGATTTGAAAATTCTCCAATTCGGTTTTACCTACTCATGCAAACTAAGGCAAACATTGTTAAAGAGCACAAAAATATTCCTTTTTTATTTTACCTACTCATGGTTTCGACTTTTCAATGTTTCACATATTGACAAGTTCATTTAGTCATCGATTCATTTTCTTGTGCCTTCCAGATTCCATTTACCCAACTATTTATTTTTTTACTTCTTTATTCAATTATATATTCATAGATTTTATCAAATACTCATTCAATCACTTTATTCATTGGCTGTATTGAGAATCAATGCATAAAATTTAAAAAATAAATAACAAAAGTATGTCCTAATAACAGAGCCGAAAGGTCATGAATTCAATCCCCACCGTAATTAATGTGTTATTTTTAAATGATAGTATTTTTCGATAAGAACTGACATTTTTAAAGAAAATTTTTAAAACAAATATTTTGTTTAAACTATGTGATTACTATATAGCATGGGTATAGTTTTATTTTGCTCTTCACCTCACTATGAAATGGAGGTTACACTGTTAGAATTTTGATTTAAAAGTTATTGTAAAATAACCGGCAACAGCCTGTCCATCCAATCCGTCCAATCGTTACGTTTACGGTAAAGAAATGTTTTTACCTTT
The DNA here is from genome assembly GCA_949128135.1 of Parasteatoda lunata. Taxonomy (NCBI): domain Eukaryota; kingdom Metazoa; phylum Arthropoda; class Arachnida; order Araneae; family Theridiidae; genus Parasteatoda; species Parasteatoda lunata. The sequence continues at coordinate 30,531,916 of OX421970.1, read as the reverse complement.
ACTGTTTAGAAAACTGTTTATTACTAGTGGAAGAACTCAAAGTACACCAGCAAAAAAAAACATGTTGTGTTTATGAATTTTCATTGAGAAAGGGTAAAGGTAGTATACACACAATGGTTATATACCAGTTTCGGCGCCATCTATTGGCGTTAATTTAAATTGAGGAATATTAGTGACGGAACAACTAGTATGGTTAGAAAAACATAAATAACAAACTCTACAGCTTTTTAACCACTTGCAACTAGCATTATTTCAAAACTGTAAAAAAGAGATTTAACTGGACATTGGAAATACTTGTACTTCAGCAACATTATAGTGATGCCATCTATGCATGAAAGAGAATATCGTGTTCTAATTGCCCAGGGTCAAAAAATTGGCGAATGCACGAACCTCACATTCGATCCAATTCAGTTCTATGATTGAAAACTAAACATACCTCTCTAAAAGCTCAAATATCGTGGTCAAATTCACCTGGAAACCCCATATATATATATATATATATATAACGTCTTTCTATCCATATGCGCAGGTTCTGACTTTTAAATAAGTCACACGGATCATAATGGCAGCACGGATATGTCACTTGTTTCAAGTGTTTTTCGATCAAATATATATTTTTTAATTTTATGCAATTCAATTCAAGCTATAAGTACAACTTTAAAGATTTTACTTCTTCACGGAATTTGTTAAATGATAAATTAGTATTTTACTTCTAAGCCTAAACCGCATTTTGCTACACCCCGGCAAGTTTGGTTTCTGCTTTCTTTTATTTCATGTTCTTTTTCAACTGAATTTTTTAGCGATATCGACGCATATAAAGAATAATATTTATCTTAGGATAATTGTTCTTCGTTCAGAAATATCGCATTAAATTATACCAAAGATGTGTCTTGAGGAAGACTTTTGGTTGTTCCCATTAATAGTTTTCTATTAGCGATATCGATATATATATATATATATATATATATATATATATATATATATATATATATATATATATATATATATATATATATATATATATATATATGTAACGCTTAAGGATTTAATGTTACTTAATTTTTACAGAATGCATTTACTATATTATTATAGAAAGAGGTGTAGGTTGGTTTAGTTCTGTTCAAGAAACTAGTTCTTTATTAATATGTATCACCATTAGTTGTAAAATACACACCAGATGGCAGAGCTGCCTATATAAACTAAAGAAATGTTTTCTGAAGCATATTAAGCCACTCCAACAGAAATGATCGTATTAACGTCTACTATTCTTCTACCCTGGCAACACGTTGTTATTACAAATGGGGGTTATTTTAACTTTAAAATTAACTCTGAATCTTGGGAAACATAAAATATTGTTTTCTCATTGAAAATTTCTATTTAGTTCTGTTTCATAAATTGATTTCCAAATTGTCGGTTGTTTCCGCAATACAAGAAAATACTAAATTAAGTTTAATATAAAGTTTAATGTTGCATTTCCTAAGGCTGGGGCTACAAAATTCACTAAAATGTTGCTTAGAAATTTCTCACTTGTACGTATCAATTCAATAAAACCTTATAAGATCTTAGGCGAAACTATTCCCAGAGAAAAAAACAATAACAACAGAATTTCAAAGCACTGTTAAACAATAAATGCATTTATTGGAAAGAAGCGAAACAGAGAATAAATTATATTATTTTTCCTTAAATTGCATTATATAAAAAAGAAACTTTTAAGAACTCAGGAGACAAGTTTTTTAACTCTATACCAAAAGAAATAAAATCTTTGGGACAAAGAAAAAAAGTATTTTCAGATAATAGAACTAAAGAGATTTTGTTCCGCAGAAATGAAACACAAGAAACTCAATAGATTAGTTGACGGTTAAATAAAAAATTTCTTTAATTGAACTATTTTTGATGTAATAAAACTAAAGGGTTAATTAATTTGTTTTTCTTATAAGTTACAATATTTGCAGATGTTTGCTAAATTTAATTTTTTTCAGGTTAAAAAATGAGAGATTTAGTTTTATATTTTGGAATCGTTTTCATTGGGAAAATTTAATATCTTAATAAATAATGAGTGCTTCATATTTTTGTGTGGTTACCTTATTATTTTTTTGAATTTAGGATATTGTGTCACATTGTTGTCTGTCACTTAAGAGCTATTGTAGTAAAAAAGAGAACAAAGTATCAAGCAATCTGTAGGACCTTTATTTCATATGCATTTTTTTAATTATGAGATTGAAAATAAACCAAAATATTACTAGCAAAAATAAAAATATTACTAGCTAAAAAAACAGTACTAATTGTATCAACAGTCTTACATCCTGCAATTATGATTATTTACTGTAATGTCGAGAGGTATTTTAAACAACATAATAAACCTCGCTATACTACCGGAGTTAAGAAAAATAAAGATTGGTTTAAGATACTACTTAGAAGTATTAACACTCTTAATCTTCAGATCTTTATCATATCTCTCATATATAAAAGAGAAAATTTGGGTTCAAATCCCAGCGATGGATAGTAGATAAAAATTCCACACCCAGCCCGCCTCGACCACAGTGCTAGCCTAAAACACCCTCAGTGATAAAAGAAACGTGGTTTAGAATACCCTTTCTGTCAGGCTAACCATGGAAGGATTTCACAGTTTTTTTTCTCTCCATATAACGCAAACGATTAGTTTTATCAAAAAGTCCTTAACGAAGGCGAAATTATTCCTAATACTTGATCCAGAAGTTCCCTTGTCTTATGGATTGGGTTCAAAATGTCAAGGTTAAGGCTTTGAACATTGGTAGTCGTAACTCGATTAGCTTGGCTATTCAACGACTGTTATAAAATAAAAATAAATTAAAAGTAAAAATAAAATTGAAAGTTGTATGGATGTTCGCAAGTAGCCTCAGAACGGGAAAGCAGATTTGGACCGTGTATTATTTTTATTTTTATTTTTTATGTTTGCAAATAATTGCGGGGTGCTTTCTAAATCAACGCTTTCTTCTGGAGTGATGTAGTTCTGGGTAATTGCCAAAAATACGAACTTCCATTGTTGAAACCCAATGTAACAGATGTAACTTTCCGTAATATCTTTTAAATAATCTCACGGATTGACACTGCATTTTTTGTAACCGATTGCTAACATTTTTTGACAATGTCGCGATTTATCATCCGTCTACGTTGAGTTGTCTGCATGCAAAAAAAAAAAGAAGCAAAAAGCATATTTTTTTATTTTCGTCGAGCGCTGTCATAGAAACTGCATACTTTCAAAATGTTAAAAAAAAAGAGAGAGACGAAACTTCGCTAAAAAATATTAAAATTTTTTATAGCTCGCTAAACAAATATGTAAGTTAACACAAGGTACCGAAAATTAAAGAAATACTATGCTTAACAGTCAGTGGTAATTTCAAGCATAAATATCCCTATTCTTATTCATTCATACGGCATTTCAATTTATAATACTCTACTATTGTACTTTTTATGCTTTACTTTTTATTACCAACTGTTTATAATGATGATAATGATTTGTTAAAGTCCTTTTTGAACTCAATTATGTATTATTATGTGTTAAAATTCATTACTTCATAATAATTTTTAACATACTTGGCATTAAAATGTTTATATAATTAGTTTTATTCTAGTTGAGACAAGAGAGTTTAAGCAAATTATTGTAGAAAGAGCAAACCTAAATTTAAAAATCATTGCCCTAATTTTTGATATTCTTTTTAGAAAAAATAATAAGTTGTTACTGACTTAATTTATGACACAAACTTTATTTTGGGTAACGTGACACATTTGTTATATTATTAATATTCAACCTGGAATATTTATACCATAGCATTGCATGTACGCATATTTCTTATCCAATATTTCTTGTAAAATATTAAAGTATTTCTCAGTCTATCTCGATTAAAACATCATAGGCTCAATGCCGCTACTGTTTCAGGAGTTCAACTCAACTTTGTATTTTGTTTCATTCTGCAAAACCTAAAACACGTAGAAGTTTCAAATTACGATTAAAAAATAAAAATTAACAATCAATTATTTGTTTTAGAGTTATTAACTCCATGTGCTTCGCTCTACAAACAGTAGAAATTCAACTATAGTGTTCAAATTTATAATCTCGTCTTTTGTTACAGGGGAAACAGGTGAAGGGAAAGAGTGAGTTAAGTATAAAAATGGGGATTTTTATCTGCATTGGAACACTACAAAAAATGATTCAATTCAATCTATTTATTTATAAACATGTTAAACTTAAAAAGAAACTTCTACGCATCTTTGGAAAATATTTAGCATCTCTATTTTAAGCAAAATTAGTTAAAAATTTATTTTTCTCATGTTTCTTTCTTTCTTTTAATAATTATTAGCATTGATTGTTAATTTTTTTCTTTTCCTTTCGCTTTTGAACATGGCATAATTCAAAAGTTAAAAGATTATTCGAAGATATATATTACTTGGTTAACAAATAAAATATTTTAGCCAGATTTAATTATACTTTAAAAGAATAAACACATTGATACTCATTTCGAAAATACGCAAAATTTTTATTAATGGAACTTTTGGGCTTCAAAAAAATACAAAAATTTGCAACTTCAAGGAAAGAAATCGAACTTCATTAACTATTTGATATATAGTATATTTTTCATATTTCAGCCTAATTTTAATACATTATTTTTCTACACGAAATTTTGTTTATCACATTGTATAATAACACATTTACACGTTGAAATGATGAATCGTATTATAGGTAAAAATTTAAGTTTTATTTCGTTGAAAGAGATGATTTTTCGAAACGTTTATAATAAACACTTTCTTGAAGTAACAAAATTCATTTATAGAATTTGAAAGTTTAATTTAATTTAATATTAAAATGATGCAAATCAGCAATAATTACTTTATGCATATGTCATTGACTTTTTAAGCACAGTAAAATCAGTTTAGAGACATTTATTTTAAGAAAATTGATTTTGCTTTTCTGCTAGTCAGATATTATTATACAAAATCATTCGTAAAATTACTTAAGCAATTCTAAATAAACATCTTTGCTTAAATTTAAAGCATGCTGAATTTAAATAAATTATAATTTTAAGTAAAATTATTAAAAATGACTGTTTGAAAAAAAAACTTATTATTAATGTAGTAGTAAAATGGGATAACCTACAGCATTAAAAGAAAAACTAAACTTGTCGAAAATCTTAAACGTTCAACTTCAGTTAAAAATAAATTTTCTAAATACATTTGAAATATTGATATTGGATATATAAAACTAAAATCAAAATAAGGAAATAACTTGAGGCTTTGACACAAATTCAAAATAATTAAAAGAAAGCTTGGGGAAATCATTTTTTATTTATTACACAATTAACCAGGAAAAATTAAGGTGAGCAATTAATTTTATTAACACTTGCCTAAGAATGTTGCCCAATTTTGGATCTGATGGGAAAAATGAAAATGAATTGCCTAAAATTACAGTACAATCTCTCTCTATTAATTAAAAAATCGAAAGGGCCACCATCGCTATAATATATATATATATATATATATATATATATATATATATATATATATATATATATATATATATATATATATATATATATATATATATATATATATATATATATTGTGCAAAACAGAGCACTTTGAAACATTAAAGGTGTGAAGAAAAATGCAAAGTAGAGAACAATGGAATAAAAAAATAACATTCAATAGTTAGTTTAAGAAATATTAACTGTTAAATTTGATCGGGAAAAAACACATTTAGCATTCCGAAAGGGCCGGATTTGTTTCGGATTTCCCATCGTAATTTTTTCGAAATTCCAATTTGTCAGCCAAAAATGCTCAAAATTCTCCAATTCAGATTTGCAGAATTTTGCGTGATTTACGTGTAACATAAAACCTAAATGTTTAGTATTATCAAAGAATGTGTCTCTTATTTCGTTGCAATGTAACTATTTTTGGGGACAATTTTTGAATTGTGAGGTTTTTATTTTTTAATGAAAAACAAATTGTTTCATAAAAATTTAAAATTATTCAATTAAAAGATCCTAATTATTCAATTCAAATTTTCTCTCTGTTACAGTTGTAATTTTTTTAAATTCTAGTCAAATTTCGCTTATTTAATTTTTTTGATATTTACTTTTTTTCGAGTTCATATTCTTTTAAATTTTTCGAAACAGATTTTTTAGCAAAATAACTTAATTCCTAATAACAGTTTTGAAGATTTTATTGCAAATTAATAACAAATTTTGACTGAAACTGTCTCATGTTTAAGCTCTTAATTTCTGAAACCTAATTAAATTCTGATGGAATCATAAAAAATTAATAAAATAAGATTGATAAGATTGATTTCAATCATTTATATATCTTACAGCTCACTTACGAAAATCTAGTGACGATTTTAAATTACATGATTAATTTTTTACTTAAAATTACATTTTTTTAATAAATGAAGCAAATTTAAATCGGTACAAACTGCTTAGATATTCAAAAATATAATCTTTACATCATGACAAAAATTAAGAAATTGTTATGAAATTTCGTTCATTGGAAATAAAATACTAATAATTATATGTAAACTAAAAATGATTTAAAAGGTTTGCCAAACCTCAATCAGCGTATTCTTTATGAAAAAAGACCTTATATTTTTCATTCTAATTAAAGGCACTACCATTAAAAATAAGTTAATAGCATTTCATTTTATTTAACGAGTTGAACCCAAATTTATTTAGCTAAATTGTGTAATAAGTAAAGCTAAAGCAACAAATTAATTGCTCTTGAATTATTTGGAAAAGCTTCGTTTAAAAATATCTTATAAGTTTCTTTTAAATTTCTTTTTTGTAATAAATAAAAATAAAAAACTTAAATTTAATTAAATTTTTTGACTAGATACTACGTTACATACGTTATACACGTGAGAGATAAGACGCAGTGTGATTATTACTGACTTGAATTTTATTAGAATGAAAAAGAGAGGTCAAGCAAAGTTACATTTTCTGGAAAAAGAGACTTAAGCTATAGTTCATTGCATAAGTATGAAATCATAAGTATGAAGTAATAAAAATGAAACCTTACACTCAAAACAATGAAAACAGTTAGCACGTGTGAGTGACCAGTAACTATGTGCAAGTGTCCATTTTCATATTAGAAGAATTTGTACGGGAATTAAAAGTTAGATGAGTATACACATATTTTATTTCAATTTATCACCGACTCAATTTTGAGTTTACGACTTCTAATGTTCAATTCAGAAACCCTGTAATTTTGAATCCAAACCTGAAGACAAGGGAACTCCTGGATCAAGTATTGGGAAAAATTTGCCTTCGTGGAGGATTTTTTGATGGAACTAACCAGCATTTGCGTTACATGTATGGAAAACCACGAAAACCATCCAAGGTTAGTCTTGCTGCAAGAGGACTTTAACCCATGATCCGTCTACCTCTGAGGGTATTTTACGTCAGCACTGTGGTCAGTGCAAGCCGGGTGCAGGATTCATATCGATCAGGCAGCGCTAGGATTCGAACCCGGTTCTCCTCATTGGAAGGCGAACGCTCTATCCTCTATGCCACCACGGCTCAGTATTCACATATTAGTCATTTGCGCATGTGTGTGCAGTTTGTTTTCGGGACCGTTCACTTTTGATGTGAAGTAATAGTAGTAGTAATTTAGTTACGTCGCACTAGAATTACACAATTGAATATTGACGATAGTTTGGGAAATATCCCTGAGAAGGATCCGAATACGTACTATCACAATTTCGATCCTCAGCTAAGGGGACTGGTACACGCTAAATCTGTCAGGGTCACAAACTCCTCCAAATGAATCGATACCTCTAGAAGTTCTGGATTAGAGTTAGATCCTTCTCTGGCTCAGGTCAAAATTGCGATCTCCTCTAAGTAAATCAGGATGTGATGTTTTTTTTTAAAATTGCCTTATTAATCTTCTTCTCTATTCGTTAAATTTTTATAATTATTAATTTTTCCCTTTTTGTTTTAATATTAATGTATTTTAGTGACTTTAGATATTAGTTTTTTTTTTAAAAATAAAAAAAATAAACATTGTTTAATGATGAATTTACAACAATTAGTTTTCATTTTGAAATTGCAAATTTTAGGCAGGATACTTCAAATCTGCAGAATATGAAGAAAAAAAATATTTGATATGAAACTTTATTAAACCATCTTTCATGAGTTACTCCCCAAAATTAGTTAATTTTTTTAAAAGTACCCTATATTAAAAGATTGCAAATTAAAACATCCATATATTGATACTTCAATAACTTCAAATATTGATATTTCTAGCATCAATACTCTAAATTTTATGTAATTATCTATTAATATTTTAAATGCAAATATTTTTTAAAAATTTGCAAAAAAAAAACAAAATTTAATTAAAATATTTTAGGCTCATTTTTTAAATTATATTTACTTAATATTTTTTTGATAAGTTATTTAAACATAAATTCTGCATAATAGATATTAATTTAAAATATCTCAAGCATTTTATCTACGAGACATTTTTCGTAATTGCACTTACCAATTTTTAGTATGTAAAATATATACTATTTTTATTTACGAAGAATACAATGGATAAGCAGTTATTCTATGCATAATTATTATAAGGTTTGTTAAATTTAATGCATGCATAAAGTTGGTATAGGACACTTCAACAGTTTTTTAATCTATCATAAAATTAAGTTAAAACTGTTATAAGTATAAAACTGATCATAAACTTAAGTATAAAATTGTTAAGGAGACAAGTCATTCTTTTAGTTTAAAAAATTTATAAATTTTATAATGATTTCCAATTCTAGGTTTTTTTATTTTCACTTTTATATTAATGATGAGTAGCTAAATAATGATTAACTAAAAAATCAATACTAACTTAAACTTGATTTATTAACTTTTTTTGTTCAATATTTGTTAAAAATAAATTTTTTCTTACATCTTTCATTTTTCCTCTTTAGTTTGATAGAAACTACTTTAGTTTTTTTTTTTTTTTCATTATCAAAGAAATCGTCATGAAGCCATCTTCATAATTAGAAGAATTAGTTGTTTCATTTTTAAAAATGCAAAACACTAAGTATCTAACTGTACTACTTTCTTAGCAGGAATATGCACAGTTAATTAGCTGTAGGTCTATGCAATATTTTCTAAATCAAAAATTTTTTATTCTGTAATAACTTTAGAACAGTATTCATTAAATTATATGTTTCAGATATGATATTTAACTGTTCTCTAATTGTTCAAACAACGTACATTAATTTGCAAATTGCAGAGAATTATTTCTGGCCTTACCATTTTTGAGAAGAATAGATTGTCATAAAAACTAAACAGGGAATTAATCTTATATTTTCTAAATTAATAAATTTTATTTTGAATAAACTTTCAAAGTTGTAACTAAATTTCAGTTTTTTTTTTTTTTTAAATGGTATTTATAAATTTACAGGTTACATTTTTAAATTTACATAAAGATTTGTATTTTAAAATTGATATAAAAATAAATTTATTAATAAATTAGCAATATGTTTAATAATTTAAAAAGTTGTTTTGAATGTCTGTTTACTGTATAACATGAATGAACTATTTTCTTATGAAATATGTGATTCATAACACAGGCTCTTGTTTACGGTCCTAGTCAAATGAGTTTTTTTAATTAAATTTTCCACTTTGTTCTTATATTTATATCAAAAAAAGATTATATCAAAAATATTAAAATGAAATTAATGTTTAAATAATAATAATCGTATAAATTCGATTGTAAAATTTTAAAAGCGAATTCGATGTAAAATATTAAGCTGGGTATTATAATGAAGATAATAATATTTATTAAAATAAATTGCTTTCCTGTATATTTTTGGTACTGCCTCAGAAAATTCTTCTTTGGACCTACTTTTCAAATTATTACAGAATTCTTTTCTTCTAATTTTATTGAAATCGGGTGCATGCCCGTGATTTTCATGCAATTTTTTTATGAAACCATTTTTCATTATTTATTTTGCCTTGCAATCGTTATCTTCGCATCTCCAATAAATTGTGTTGCCCTTATATTTTCGATATATATTGTACAGATATTTTTTGTAAAGCAAGAGATTACCATTTCTGGAAGTTTTTATATATTTTAACTCACACATTTTTGAATATGGCTCAAAAACGTTGAACGGTATATGTTAACGAGAGTATAATTGAACGATGTTAAGAGATAAATGTTTTTCCCTTTCAAGTTGTTTTCCTGGAGAAAAGGATTCTGTCCCCTACATAAAATCCCTCTATGGAAATAGTACCCTCCCCCTACAAACGGACCCTCGGTGCCACAGGTGCACATCATTAATTATCTTTTAGGTCTGAAATGGGTTAGGTGAAAAGAAGGAGACACCTCTTTTACACGACCTTATGTATAATTTTTATGTTTATTCTCTCTTCAAATTAATGAATCGCAATTAGAATATTTTGTAATATTTTCTAGCCATACAGAGCATTACAAGATGAAAAAAGAACTACTAACCCAAGAAAGGCTATTCACATATCAATTTGCATGGTTGTTTGTGGCTAATTAAAAAATTTTCCATATAAGTTTAGAGTACCTACCTAAATAAATAGGAAATGGAAGAAAAAAATTGCAAGCAAATTAGTTTCCGTTAATGAAAATTGGAAAGTGTAATTTTAGAGTGCACTTTCAAGCAAATTGCAATCTTATTTTCACTTACCGCTTCATTCATAAAGTATCACACAGAAAAATTTTTAAAAGCTAATAGTTCCATTATATTTTGTTTTCGAGTGCATTTTTGTCTGTTTTTGAGATAATTGAGAAAACTTTACAATGACGGTTAAAAATAAAAAATAAAAATTCTAAAATTACTGAAATAATGACGTGAATTCAATATCTTCTGTGTCTTTACTTCAAGGTTGCTTACTAATTAGATAAAAAAAACTCATTTTAAAAGCATTATTAAATTGATTGGAATGTTAAAATCATTCCAATTGAAAGGACTAATAATTACATTTTTCTTTAGGAACAATTAAAAATAATCGGTCTTGTGTTACTCCGTTATTTTTCTACTTTAGCCCGCGGAAATTATTGAATTTGCTGCAGCTGTAATAAAATACCTTTTTTTTTTAATTTAACTTTACATTCCAACGCCTCCGTGAACAATAGAGTTTATCCCTCTTTTTCACGATTATAATAGGCTAAACGTAACCATGTTTCTATTCAAACTAAACCATCTTACTTCCTAATTCTTAAGAGTAAAAAAATGATATTTTAAATTTTCTGAGTGAAACTAATTTTTTAGTCGAATTTTAATCAAAAACTTGGTTTTTTCAAAAAGTTTTTTAATGAAACTATGTAGACGAAGTTTCATGCACATGCAAGCAATGCACATACTTGTGTATGAGATTTTTTTTATATTTTTTTGGCCGAAGCTGCTTTTCGACATATAACTTCACGTAATTTGGAACGTGTACCTATCCTTCATTCCTGCTTTTTTCTTCTCAGGTATTCAGGTTTATTCAGAGAAAGTACGCTTTTGTGTCTGATTTCGTAACTTAGAATATCATCTGCACTTATTAATTACCATATTTAAGGTCAGCCTCTTGAGCCATTAAGATTGAGTACTAGAACGTGAAGATCTAATCATTAGATCAAAAGTTATCCGTTTGGTCCATTTTTTATTTCGCGCACTGTATATATCCTTTATCTGTCTCGTTATTCGTTCTTTCTTTATTTATTTTTTTACACGAACACGTTTCCCTGAACCATAGAAATTTTTGGCTCCTTTTCTGAAACATTAGATGCTAAGTTCACGTTCAAGTTTAACAGTAAAGTTTGGTAATTAAGTTAAGACTTGAAATTATTCCATAAATCTGGTAATTAAGTCAACAATTAAGTCTGTAATTAATTTCTTCTTGAAGTTGCCGAGAAGTATTTTCTTCGTAATTCAATCAAAAAGCAATCAAATGAAACTGAGAAGTCGTAGTTACTTAAACAAGGGCAAGCAACGATCTTATATGTGCTTGAATTTTGCCATTTTTACCGCAGCTGCTTTTCGGTAAAATGCTATTTATTTGAGTTAGAATGTCTACATAACCTTCATAAATCCTTTTTTTCTCTTACTTTGCACCTAGGCATATATTTGAACCATATAAAACATAGATATTTTTGCCTCCATTTCAGTAGTTTATTCAAAAAAAAAAAACAAAAAAAAATATGTTTGGAAAGCGCATTTTCGTGTACGTATGCAAGCAACATTCATATTAAGAAGTCTCATATGAAAGAAAATGCTTTCCAATCCTTTACTCGGGACCAAATTATGCGTTGGAAACTCATATTTGGAATGCTCTATAATTATTAAAGCATAATTCATAATACATGTTACTCGATAATGTATTGAATGTCATTCTAATGATCCTGTAATTTATAATTCATGTAACCAGTAAAATTAGCACACATTCCAAAACTTCGAATGTTTGAAGAAAGAAAAACTGAACTCATTAAATTTTCATTTAAAATAATTATGCATAAATAATGTTATTTAATTATTTTTTAAAAAATATATATTTTGAGAAATATCACAATTTAGTTTTTTAAAGGAAAACTATGAATGCATTTTCAAACAAATTATCTGAATCAATGTATGCTTTCTATATATCAACCAAAAAATTTATTTCTAATATGTTTCACAATGTTGTGGAGTGATTTTAAATAGGAAAGCGTAAAACAACTCATTGTACAAATTGACGAACAGTAAGTAATCATTATTAAAAAAATTGCGACACAAAGAAGTCTAAAGGTAAGCTATAAGTTCCCATTGAAAGATAAAAATTTTCCAATAATATTTGCCTACTTTCATTGTTGAAATGTAGGTGGTTGTCTTTCAGAGACTGAGAAACGCACCAGACTTTAATTCCATAGAAACGCTCAACTAAGATTAAAAAAATAAGAAGGATTGGCAGAATGAAAAATGGCCTCATTTGTTCTATGACTCAAGTATAGTACAGCTGTCACCACTAAGGCTCCAAAGTCATTAGTATGCACAATACCTAGCTAATCTGCAGATAAACTGAGATAATCCGTTAAGGTGTGATATTAGGAGTTTTCCTTCATTTTATTAGGTAAGGTGGACGGACATTAATTGTTTCCATATCATTAAGATTAAAAAGTTTGTTTCTCTTATGTTATCAACACGTTTTTAGATTGTTTGTTTGCACTTATTGTCACTGTTCAATAGATATTGAAAAATAAGTAGATGGTATAAAATTCATTTTCTTAATTGCTCACCAAGAAAAAAGTATGCTCAAACTATCAGAATATGGCAAAATTTAACGATCTTCTAGCTCTATGATAACACCGAAGAGCTCGATAATTTTTATCTAAGTACTTTGGTAATGACTTTTGTAAAATTAATAATAAAATATGGTTTTATAATATGTGTTGAAATTTAGTAAATGTGATAAAACTTTTTCATGATACCTTAAAACACGGCATATAAACCATTTATTTGGATAAATTTACTCTTTAGTTTTGATTTTTTTTGCAAAACATGTGATAATAGGAAATATATTTTTCAATACCTGAATTTCCAGAAAACCATTACAATATGAACGAAAAAATTATCAAAGAATGATTTAAATATAGCATATTTTGATTTGATTGACCATAATTATTTTTTAAAAGAAATATCATTACCCTATACCACTATTGTTTTAACAGAATTTTTTTTCTCCAAATCATAATATTTCGTAACATTTGATTTTTTGTATTATAGTTAAGTAAGCGATGTTTGATTTTTGCAACTAATGTGTTGATGTTTGATTGTATCAATTTTCTAAATAGCGGAAAATAAATAAATTTCCTTGTAACATTACGTGGGCTGAAACGTTGCTGATCACCCAGATTCGTGGTACTTTTTACAGTAAAATCCATTTTTTCCGAAGCATGTTAAAACTCTTTATGCACTATAATTTGTACGGAAATAATTTCAGTAAAATGAATGAACCACTTTAATTAAGCAAATATTGCTGTAAAAATGGATTTTGCGGTAAAAAGAATTCTACAGATATTGCACCCAAAGTGCCGGTACTAATTTTATGTACACTGTAATTTGATCCGGAATTTTTTACAGTGTAGCTAATTTTAAAAATGAATATATTTGTTGGTACTTCAGTGGAGTAAGCCAGTTAATCTCCAGCTTAAAGTAAACTCCAGTTTTTTTTACGGAATTGAAGTTGAATAGAAATTATTCTACAGTCAACTGTTCATTTCATTAGATCAGTCATTTTCATTAGATCAGTCTCAACTGTAATACCGCTTCAGATATTTTTCAGCTAAGATGAAGTAATTTATTTCAATTAAATTTTTATTATTGTCTACAAAATAACTGTAGTTTATATGAAGTCATTTTTAAATCATGAATATAAAAAAAATAGCGAAACTTTAAATCTGTAGTTATACTGCAGTAAATCTGAAATAATTATGCAGCTATTGTTACAGAAGTATGTTTTTTTATGTTTATGCAGAAAAACTACAGTTACATTGTAATGTTTTATTGACAGAGAGAGACTTGTGGCAATCGAACAGAATTTGATTTCCCATTAATAAATCTTTAACTTTTTGTTTATTTTTTTCTTTATTATATAATAATTTCTAGGATTTAGAAAAGGATTCTATGCATATATATCAATAGTGATGATTACGTACACTATCTATATTTATAAAATAAAATTTATGAAATACTTATTTGACATAGCTGTAAATATTTTATCATTTAGAAGCATCCAAAATTTTTAAGTAATATTTTTACACAATTTAATTATTTTAAAATCTGCATTAAGCTAAGTATATAAATATTTCTGTATTTTAGTAGTTTTATTGCTAATTTTATTATATTAATTTATTATTTATTTATTAATAACTTTTTTTATAATGCTAATGCACAAAATTATGTTCAAAGTATTATTATAATAAAATGTAAGTAGTTAAAACTAATAAGTTTTTTTTTCTTGAATTCATCCTAAACTTGAACTATTTTAGAAGCCAATTTAGACTTATCATTATACCTAATCAAAATATAATTTTTATTTGAGTTTCAAACAACTTTATATCAAAAAAGATTACTTAATTGAATTTGAAAGTAGATATTTTACTCCAGATTTTTTAGCTTCAATGATAAACCTCTCTTTCATAAATGTATTAATTTCAGTCTGTTTTTAAATATTTTTAAATTAATTTAAATAATTTGAAACAATATATTTTTATTGCTTAAAATTAAAAAAAAAATTTAATTAAAAAGTTAACTTTGTTTAAAAAAATATTGTTCATAGTATTCTCAATTATAATGATTATTATTTAATTAATGAGCATTCATGGAATAATATAATAAAGATTCATGGAACAGCTTGTTTTTTAAATTGGTTTTTAAAGCTTAGAAAAACGAATGACAAATCTAGAAGCTAATGCAAGCAACGTAAAACTGTATTGTTAAAAATTTCGCGGAAAACGGTTAAATAACTATTTATTTAAATGTTATTTTACCATATTCAACCAAAGTAGTCGAATAACTATGAAAGTAGTATTCAAACAGTTGACTATGAGAAAAATCGTTTCTTGACTGTTTTCACCTACTATGATTAAACAACAAAGAATTTAATCCACAGCAACTAGGTCCATCTTATGAAACCACATATTTCCTTGAGTCTGGATACATACTGTAGTCGAGAGGTTTAAGGGGACACGGGACCTTGAAATCATAAAATTTTCGAAAAATTTTTTTTGTTGTTAAAAAAGTAAAGAAAGTCAGTCTAAATCACTTGTTGTTCAAATTTTTTCGATACGATAATTTTTTATGATTTTATAGCTGTTAAAAAGTGGGCGTGGCACTTTTGACGTTCCATAAGCTGTCTATTTGTTTACATTGTAGTTATCAAGCTTATTTTGAGATTCTTTTTCTGTTCAAATCAATATTTCTATAAAATATTTTTTAATTAGTATAATGTGACACTCTTTGGCAACACCAAATTAACTTTAACCGTACTTTTGTTTACGTTTTCGCATTTGTTTATGTTTATTTTTTGCGACGTTTGCTATTATTTTCGAACTCGTATAAAATATCTTATTTGATTTTTTTCATTGTTTTGTTTTATTTTCATTATATTTTCGTTATCTTTTTGTTTTTGTTATCTTTTTTGTTTTTACGTTAGCTTTTTTGTTGTAGTTTTGTTAGTTATTTTGTGGCTCTTGTTTTTCTTTGAGCTACGGATAAAATAAGTTCGAGATGGCATAAATCAACATCTCGCCCATCTAAAAAGAAGCAACTTGCTATTGAAAGAGCAAGAAAGAGATGGAACAAGTCGTCTGATACTTTTTGTTCAGTTGATACTAGTAACAACAATCTAAATGAGTCTAGAACTCATGTAGTATGAAATGTACTCATGTAAATGAGCATAAAATTTTCTATCGAAATTGTGCAATATCATCGATGCTTTTCCTATTTCAATGTCAATAATTTTTTTATTTATCTGGTATCAAATATATTATTTATTTTATTAAAATTATAGAGAATATATTTTTAGTGCAATTTTTATGCACACAAAAACAATCTTTTTTCTTTGTTTCAAGGTTACGTATAACATACTGATATGATGCATAACGAGCAATATTTTTATATAAAAATCGTTTGTATTAGTAAAAATTTAGCATTTATTATATAAAGAATACATTGGAAGTTCTTTTTATATTTTAAGCATGATAATGTAGCTATTAGAGTGAGTTTTAGTTAGTTTACACAAAAAAAGTAGTTTTTCTCCGTTAACTTTTTTTGCATAATTCACTTCTATATTTTGTCCCTTGCGTCTGAATATTTAAAAATTTTGCCTGAAAATTGCTTCATATGACTGATATAAAGACAATGTATCATTGTTTTCATAAAATATTAATTAGAAAGTTTTTTATACAACTTTAACTGTAGGAGGAAAGGAAAATTTTCGAAAAAAAAAGCGTCGGAACTAAAAAAATTTTTTTTTCTCAAAACCTGTTGAAGTGAAACAGTAACTGATGCTAGAGAGTCTTTATATCATCATTATCTATGTATAGAAAAATTTGTGAATTATTTGGATGAAATTTGAGACGCAAGGGACAATTTTTGTATTTTTTCAAAATTTTAAAATTTTGTTAAATTTTTGAAAAAATTAAGGCCAAAATTGCTTTTACTTAGCCTATTTCCTAAAATATGCTAAAAACTAAATAAATTATGCTCATAAAAGTTTAAATAAATATAAAAACAAGTTTTCATAAATTTTCATTTGAAAGGTCCTGTGTCCCCTTAATAAGTTAAGCTGACTGAGAGGTAGTTCGAATCCCAGTGATGACACCTCAATATTTCATACATTCTTTAATCACATGAAGAGTTTCCAGTGTTCCTGTACTCTTCAATCAATGCCCCTGACTATAAAAATAGATGCCACAGAACTGCTTAATACAAATATCCTGGAATTTCCCAGCGCTCATGATAGATGACATTACCATATAATAGAAATAAATGTAGAAAAGAACAAAATTAAAAATATGACCACTGAAGCCGACGTCTTCAGGGGGTACCGGCCCCAGTGGCCAAAAAACAAAACCTTTTCTATTGAGGAAGAAGGCAAAAGCCTAAAAACCTTCCTCAGTACCCCGAAGGTTTTGTTTATAAGTCCAGGAGAAAATCAAGCAAGACATAAAACTAATACAGAAAAGAAACTCATACATCTCATCAAAAACACAAATTATTCAGAAAATAAAAATCAACAGAAAATAAAAACTCACATAAACAAGGTCAGACAGCAAACTCTAAAGCAAACCAAATGAAAAGGAATCACTTAAACCAAAAGAAAAACAACGCCCTCTTTTAAAATGCGCAGAATGAAAAAAAAGATAGTTAGAAGTTGTCAAAGAAAATTTACGTCACAAATTAATAGAATGCTTAACTGGGGCTGCTCAGTTAAGTCTTGAATTGCGCCCTGTTAAAAGAAATAAAAAAACTAATATTCTTCAATCATTTTCTTAATTAACAAATTAACATTACAAAAATTATAAGGAAAATCATTATTACTCAAATGATTCAAAAATAGAAGAAGTTTTGTTCATTTGAAAGAAGTTTTGTTCATTTTGTTTTGATATTAATTGTACTCTTTTAGTATTATTACCATATAATCTAATATTTGCTGTAAAATTTTCGAGGGTGGAACTACTACAAAAATACTGCAGCTTGTGACCTGCAGATCTTTAACCTCAAAAATTCTGTAGCAGTATCAGCCAAGTCACCACAGTCTACAGTCTACAGATAGCATTTATATATATATATATATATATATATTCTGAAAGTTAATTTTAGCTTGATAACTGATTTATATTCTTGAGCAGTAGCATAGTTCCAAAGTAATTCAAATTTAGCGATATCATAGTTCTAAAGTAATCAGTAGTAGAATCTATGCCAAAAGGAATTAATGTGGTCCCGAAATTGCACGGAGTAAGCATTAAATAAGAAGATAATGGCTTTAATAGTTAAAATTATCTGTTGTATTCCAAAAGATGTGTTTGATTCAATAAAACCATCGTTAGAGTATACAGAAAATCTTTTAATTAAATAGTTTCTTAAAGAATAATAGTATTATTTTCAGTTTTAATACCATGTTTAATTTTAATTTTAATTAAACAGAATATCAATAAATTGATAATTTAAATTCTTAACTTCGTTAACGTAAAATTAAAGTTCAATACATTTCATTAAACCATATTTACTCGTGAATTTAGACGTGGCGAAAAATAAATTAAAATGTTTCCTGAATAAATAAAAGTTCTTTATGAATTACGAAATAATAACGATTTCATTCTCAGTGTTGATATTTGAAATTCCAATCTCAATTCAATAATATATAACAAGGACTGCAATTTTAATCACTGTAATATCAAATCAAATTCTTTATTCATTCAACAGATTCTAAGAGCTCTAGAAGATCCAACAAAATAATAAGGCATGCTTTAATTTAATGAATCCACGTTTCGAGAATTCTGTCTATTGATTCGAAAAAAAAACCTAATTATTTTAATAACTTGGCTATTATTGTAAAAATATTCTAATATTAATTAGTAATATTATATATATGTTTAGAAATATTTTTTTAAACCAGAGTAAAATGTAAGTTAATTTAAATTTTAGGTATATAAGAATGAGAGGGTTAAAAAAAAATATTTTTTTTGTTCTGGTATTCAGCAAAGGGTCGCTAATGGAGCCGAATAAATAACCGAAAAAATATGATTATACATAAATCTATATTAATTATGACTTTAATTGCAATTTTGCATTTTCATTTAAATCTTTCAAACTTCTCAAACAAACAAAACTTTTCAAACAAAATTATTTAAAAGTTCTTAGACATACCCAAATTTTACACCTTTACATAAAAAGCTTTATACCTCAAGTCATTTGTCAAATTGCTTCATTTTACCAAAAAAATATAAAATTATGTACTTAAAGAATGTACAGATATATCATAAAAATTATTACATAGCATTTCAATATCAATAATAACTTGAATATATTATTAAAGCGATTATTTCAAAATCATGTTGTTAAAAACAAAGAAAATTAAATATCAAACAAATCTCAACAAAAATAAGTTTTTAAAACAGTTTTTCTATAGTGTTTTTGTTCAATTTTTTGCGAACTGTTGAATAAACTCTAAAAAAGGGTTTCCTAAAATCGAGCAAAAATGTGTCAACATAGCTACGAAGCAAACATAATCGAATTTGAAAACCCCATGTATTCATTACTGAGCATTATTGGGCATTTTGAGAGTATCACTATAAATCAACAATGGAGGCATGGGGTTTTTATATTCGATTATATATGTTTCAGAGCCTTTTTGACACATTTATGCTAAATTTTAAGAAACGCTTTTTTACAGTCTACGCCAAGGGATGCGTAGTTTGAAAAGCCTTGTTAATATCGATACTTTTTCCTCTTTTTCATTTTAAAAGGTCCTTTTAACGTCATCCCAACCAAATTTTAAAAATACTAATAATAGAAATGGCAAAAATAAAGAAATAGTAGGTTTGTCCATTGTAGTGTTTTAGTGATAAATAACTGCTTATGTTTATAAAACTCTCAGGAAAATTAGTTAAGTAATATTTGAAATTTGTTTAATTTCAATCTAGACCTAAGCCTTGTATCATCAAAAGTATAAAGGATTCCTAAGCACATAATTCTTGTTCATAAAGCTTAAGTTTGTCACAAAGTTATATGATATTACAATTCAACTTACTGCTATATTTTTAGTATTGCAACATATTTTTTGAACCTCATACATTATTTAGTTTTAACCTCCTTTGTGTTCTTTAATGTTTCAAAATTTGACGATTATTCAACTAATTAAAGAACAATATTTAGATCCTTCCATTTCTAATCCTATTTAATTATTATTTCAATCTAGGAATACCCCAAGCACTTCACTCCTCATTTGGTTTGAAAAAATATTTACAGCATTCTTTTATTTTTTTATTCAAAACTCCGGTCTTTTATGACTGACTAAATGAAACTTTTAAAATACTGTATTTTATGAGTTTTCAATGCATTATTCAATTTATATGAATAAAGTTTGAATATAAACAATTTAATTGTTCCGTGTATATACATATATATATATATATATATATATATATATATATATATATATATATATATATATATATATATATATATATATATATATATATATATATATATATATATATATATATATATATATATATATATATATATATACACGAAACATTTACAGTGTTTATATTTAAATTTTCATTTGCATAAAATGAATCATGTAACAGAAACTTAAAATGAAGCCTTAAAAATGTTTTGTGTTGAAGTTTGTTTTGTAAACTTTTTGTCATCTTCATAGAATGTTTATAAATATTAAATGTCATAGAAATTTGCTTAAAAGAGATATATCCTAAGAGGAGAAATCGTTTTTTTTTCTTCAAAAGAATTCTGATGACATAAAACATATTTCTTATTGATATGGTACAGCAAAGAAAACTAGAATACATTAAAACCAACAAAAGGCGAAAAAGAATAGATATGCAAAAGTGTTTTTAAGCACTGCGTGAGAATAATTCTAAAAAACATTCTTGTAAAATTCTTTTTCTAATGTTTTTCACAAGGATACGTGTCAAGCATACAGAGTAAGAAAGAAGTAAACTTGTTTTTTTTGTTAGAAAAACTTTAGAAAAATAAATTATTATCGCATAAATTTACAACAAAATATAACACTGTACATAATTGAACGTAGTTTCTGTCAATTAAGTGAAACTATGTAATTCTGTATAAGCAAAAGCTGCTTGATTCTTACATATAACTCAAAATTTTACACCATTTTTTTTGTTGCAATAAAGATACTAAGATTCTTTTAAATTCTTGGATATCTTGCGTCCTAAGGTATCTAGAGCCTCAAACTTTTGGGTAGGTGGTTATGGCTTTTGTCTCCATAAATATCACCAAAGTCACCAAAATAATCAACAAGTTGAAATCATTCCCTCTGCCAAAGAGAGCGACTTTTCTTTGCATTTAAGTTCTTATTCTGTGCTGTTAATTTACGCTAAGTGACCAAGCTAAAGTGTGGAATGAGAGAAAAGGCGTGCAGTGAACAAAAAATTAATTACATTTTACCTCGGAACTATGCAAGAACTATTAAACTAAATCGTAACATTAGTAACGTAATCGCATCATTTCTTTATATCTGTTAAAATTAATATTAAATAAAAAACATTTTAAAAAATTCTCTGGTTTTTTCCTTATTTTCCGCAAAAATTTGTTTTTAGCATATTATAAATCATTCACCGATTTGCCACCTAATTATTAATGGTTTAGTGGAAAGTCTCATAGGTATATCACACGATGAAAATTATCGGCAATGAAACTGGCAAGTTATTCGCACGCGCAATCGTTTCCTTAACTCCCACAAAAAATGCTTGAAAATGATCGTCTGATATAGGAGTCGCAGTTGCCCGAAATATCAGCAACCGTTTCTCTCAGCTGAGAAAAAATTGCCTATAATTACAAGCAACTCACACTAAGATCAATCAGATTTTTTATATTTTATGACGTTTCAATTTTTTGTGATGACGTTTAGAAATGTAAATAACCATGGCGAAAAAGGAGATGGAGAAATTGTTTGAACGGAATTTTTCATTGATGAAACAAACCGGATTTGGAGTGTAAAAATAACATTTCTTTTTAAAATCTAGCATTCAAAATACATTTATATGATGAGATGGAAAGATGCAGTTGATGTACCATTATAGCAACCAGCACATAATATTAGTGGCGGTAAGTACGGTAAACTATTTTCTAGTTAAAATTGCTTTTTAGAATGTTTATTCGTTTTAAACTAATAAAAAAATAACTTATCACAATTTGTTTCAATCAAAACTTTGATTAATTTGGATAGAAATAATTGCTATTTTTATATAGATGGTGAATTTTTTTGGCGTGAAGCTTCATAATAAAATATTCTTCAAACAACTCGCCATAATTTGTTGCATTATTCTAATGTTTAAAAATAATGCGTGTTATTTTTAAATATTTTTATAATAATTTTTTCAAATATTTTTTTATTATTTTACTATTGCCCTAAAAATTCTTTTCATTTTTAAATTAATTTTAAATTAATTTTTAATTTTTATATAGTCTTAAACAGTAACAAGTTGGAAAACTCAGAAAACATGTGTGGTGAATATTTACATAGCTCCCAAACAATTACCCCATTTTGCGGAAAATATTTTTTAAAAAATTATAAAAAAGGTAATAATAATATATATAAAAAGTAATTTTTAAAATTACAAATTTCACAATCCCCTCTGCCCTATATTCCACAATCCCTTTTCTTTTTACTTACCTGTTTCTACATTCACCCCTTCTCTGTTTTGGTTTTTTATGATTTGCATAATATTATTCAAAGTTTACATGCATTTATCTATAGATACTTTAGTTATCAAGAATAGAAGCAACTATGTAAGTTTATTTTACTAATTTTTTCAAAATAGATATATTTTTAATAGTGAAAATTGTTTTTTAGAAATATAATTTATGTTTTCTAAAATAAATAGTTAATCTAATTATGTGTTGGTAATGTTTTACATTGCTAATATTTTTTTCTATTTCAGATATTTTATGGAACCCTATAAGGTATGTCTGATGTAGAAGAAAATAGATCTGATATTGTTTTTTTTTTTTTTGCTTCAAATTAAAACATTATAAAATTGTATGTGTATAAATGTATATGTTCAAAATTTTACACTTAATATTAATGTTTTATACTTTAAATTTATTCATGTGTTATTCAAAATGCAAAACACATTTAAGGCCTATAAAAAATAAAAGAATGCATAAAAAGAGTTATTTTATTGAAATAGATTATTTAGTTATTGTTTAATTTGAATTTATATATTGCATGTTATGCTGAGTTTGCTCTAAAAAAAGTCCTGCACTTTAAAATAAATTATATTATACCAATAATGAATGTTTTAAATTTTCTAATAATAAACTGTAGGTATGACAAAACCGAGCCTCTTGCATTTGAAAACAATATATTTTTTAAAAACAAAATGGTATTCCGTAAAAATGATATAGTGGATGATAATTACGTTTAATGTAATATAAATTTATTTAATTTCATGACAATAAAAATTTAAGACATAGTTATATTGGCAAGTCAGGTATTATACTTTATGTGATTTGTTAGACTAACTTTTAAAAAAAATCTAAGTTGATTTGATAGATCGAAGTTGATTTGATATTGGTTTTGATGTTATAAGTACTTTATGAGTAAAAGGTATGTCGAAAATTTCATATTTTATGCAAGAAACCCTCATTTCTTCTTAACTATTAGTTCAAAGGATTAATTTTTATTTTATCTGATATATCGTAAAAATTTAAATTTGAAGCAATGCCTCCATTTTCTAGAAGGCAATGTCAGCAAAATTGAAAGGCAGAAGTCAGCAAGGCAGAAGCAAAAATTTATTTACTTTGTACACACGGATTTTTTAATAATTTTTTATAATTGATAAACTGTTAAATCAGACAATTTGGTTTTATTATCATTCGATTTTGCGTAATGATACCTATAGTTAACAATACCTCACTTTTCAAGATAGCAATGTTAGATACAGGTATAAATAAAATGTTTTAAAAAAACTGTACTTTTTATACGTAAAGCCTAAATAACTTCTAAAATATTAGTTACTCGATTCACCGCAAAAAAAATTAGAAAAATACCGGATAGCCAATCATTTAAGTTTACCCCCATATTCTTTTAGAAATGGATTGTGAAATGCATTAAAATCCTTAAAATCATTTTCATAAGAATGATAAATATTGTTATAATATTCAGCTCCAATGTGTAAGTGATTTTTTTTAGAATTTTTATTTGCAGTTGAATAAAGATCATAAAATGCACAAAATTTAACGGATATGATTTTCAACATCTGTGCTTTCTTTTTCCTCCTTTTGCAAACAGCTTTGAGAAACTACGAGATAATAAGCACGAGACAAAAAAATAATAATATTAGCCAGAAATTATTATAAATAATAAGATATGGTAGCCTGTTACGACCAACCGTTCTTGTAATTAAGCAAACCTGTCGGCAATTTCGAACCGCGAAATTGCCTTTACATTTAAGAATAGAGTGGAAGTTATACTGAAGGCGTTATATCTTAAGTATGTATTGAAGTTCAGGTATGAAGTCTTATTCAGACTATCATGCTCACAAAATAAAGGTCTTGTAGCCCATCAAGAGAATGTTTACTATTTTTATACCACTATAGTATTCTAGCAGCAATGTAACGTTATAGTAGTTTTAGTATAAAATGTCAGGTGGTCACACAAATCGCCTGTTCACTGTATGAAAACTTTTACGATTTTACATATGCATATACTTATATTATTCATTTGTGACGACACGCCATCTGCAGGTTAATAATTTTGAAGAAAGGCTGTTGATGTTGCGGTATCTGTGTACGCAGACTTTCATAAAATTAGGTTTTGCTATGACTTAAGATTAAACTTTTTAGTGATATATATTAAATATTTCAGACTCGCACAGCTTTGAAAAGTTCGAGAAATGTAGGCTCCCGACAAACCAAGACGTGATGCAGTTGCGGCCTTCTGCTTATATACAGGCCGCGATTGTCTTTCTGCTCACTTGTACCGCATAGGCCTTTCCACCACGCCTTTTTGTCCACTTTGTAAATCTGGAGAGAAATTGGGCAGGAACCACCTGCTTCTGTGTGGGGCCCTTCATGGGCACACTGAGTTCTCAAGATATTGGGAAGCAAGAGAACTTTTAAGGCAATGACTTCGGTCTTCCTTCTTTGTTATCCTACGTACATTTGTATTCGTTATTTATTTCATCTTTCTATTTGTACCTTTTGCCTTGCCATTGGAAATATAAAAAAATATTTTAAGTAATCTTTGCGTTCTCTAGTTATAGTTGGTAGTGTATGGTCCAACCAATAGCGAAATGACCTACAGCGTTGGTTGTTCGCCACGTTGCTATAACTTTATCCAGTATTTCTTCATTCAAAAAGTATGGATTAGTGTTGGCTTCTAATGAGATACAACTCTTTTTAGTATTCTCCACACACACACACACACACACATATATATATATATATATATATATATATATATATATATATATATATATATATATATATATATATATATATATATATATATATATATATATATATTTCTGCAGGTCAAATAATAAATTATTATAGGTTTAAAATTGGTTAGCTATTAAATAAAGAAATTCGTAACCATAGGTTATTATTTAAACATTAATTATTATACTTTTTTGAACATTTAAGTTTCTAAGTAACAAGCAAAGTACAAAATTAACCTGAAATTTTAGATACTCCAATCCCATGTTACTTGAATTTATTAATAAACACATAACGTACAAAATGGCCTTGAGAAAATCCGGAAACAATATTTGCCTACACAAATCTGCTTCAGAATTCAGGAACAAGTTATCATTAACCAAGTCATAGTGATAACAGAAATTATATATTTGAAGACACAGCATCTGATTGCTTTCGAACATAGATTCTTGCAACTGTAATCATCAGCTTTTCGAACTGATATTTCATTTAAATTGCTCAATTTGCATTGGTCTATAAATACATGAAACTGTAATCTCCTGATGTATAAGCGAAGATAGTAGAAAGCAATCATGCATAGTAATGGTTAAATGATTACTCGGGTATGGAACACGTGTTTCAGATGCTGCGTCGATTTGCCATTCTTGTGTATGAATGCTTGAGCAACGAAAGCTAATATATTTGCTTATCATTATTGCAGCTTTAATAAATTATGTCATTGGGAAGATAAATATATTGTGATGTTGATTTTCTATTTTTTTATTATTAACAATAATAATATAATATAATTGATAATCACATAGTTAATGATAATACAATTAATGATAATAATATAATTAATAATATAATAAATATTACTAGTATCATTATTATTAATAATAATAATTTTAGCCTTATTATAAATATTAAATTAAATAATTATGTAAATTAGTAATAATTAAATAATTATGATTAATTAATATATAAAAGCAATCATGCAACATAATGGCTAAATAATTTCTCAGAAATGGAAAATGTGTTTCAGATGCTACTATTGTGTATGAATGCTTGGGCAACGAAGTCTTTGTTTTTCATAGTTGAAAATTTAACAAATTATATGATTCCGAAGATAAATATACTACTATGTACAATGTGTACAGAAAATAGCAAAAATAGCAATTCATTCCTATATCAATGTAGTCATTCAAATTATTACAATCCATAATTTTTAAATTAGTCATTTTTTAAACTGTACTGAATGAAACAGTTTTGCTATTCATATATTCAACCTAATTGTACCTTCAGGATTTTCTAAATTTCATTATAAATTTAACAATACCTTTCCATTTTTTTAATTATTAACAAAATTTCTGTGGTTTATTAATAACATTAAGAATGATAATAATATAATTAATAATATTAATAATATAATAATAATAAAATTAATTATATAATGAATAATATAATCAATAATGTAATAATAAAATTATTTATATAATTAATAATATCATCAATATTAGTAGTATCATTAAGTTTAATAATAATAATTTTTATATTATTAAAAATATTTAATTATAATAATTAAATAATTACTCAGAAATTTAAAATGTGTTTGTGTTGGGATGATTTGTTTTTCTAGTCTATGAATGCTTGGACAACGAATACTGTTATATTTACTTATCATAGTTGAAGTTTTAACAAATTATATGATTCCGAAGATAAATATACTACCATGTACAATGTGCACAGAAAAATTTAAAATAAAATATATAAAATTTGCCATTCAAATGAATATAATCCAATATTTTCAAATAAGTCCTTTTTTTAATTAAATTGAATAAAACAGTTTTGTTATTCCTATAATCAAAATGTAATTGTACTTTCAGAATTTCTACATTTCGTTATAAATTTAAGATTACTTTCCTATTTTTTTATTATTAACAAATTTGGTATGGATTATTAATATAATTAAAAATTATAATAATATAGTTAAAAATAGTATTACCATTAATAATAATAATTATTATTATCAAAAAATTATTATAAATATTAATCATAGTCAAGTTAATTTAGAGAATTTATTTTCTATGATGCATTTATAAAATTACTTATACTTTATCTTAGAGAGAATGCAAAATAACAACAGTTTTATCTTAGCTTATATCCTTTTTATTTGAGTTGAAAAAGTACATTTCATTTTAGAAAAAGAAAAAAAAAACATTTTTTCTGATAAAAAATTTGTATTTTTATTAAATATCATTTAAAATAATGTAATTGTCATTCTGTAAATATTTGATGCAACAATGTATAATCATTTAGAAAAGGAAAATTTGTTGAAAATTAAACTTCGCAGTTTTAAGAGAGTTAGAAGTTTAAAAAAAATATTTATTTTCTTCTCGTATCATTAAAAAGAGTTTTAATGCATAGGTTTTTAAACGCATAAAAAAGGTATAAAGATATTTCAATGTTCCTTACTTTGCTGCATTTTATTAAAACTAAAGAAAGATTTATATATTTTAACTATTATTCATTTTATTTTCTGAATAATACATAGATTATACATTCACAATTCACAGTTTAATGTGATTTTAGGCTAAAATTAAGGTTGGAAATACGTGTGGAATTATTTTTGCAAATTTTATTATTTGCGTATTCATGTTTAACGCAAATTAGTTTTACTTGAAAAGTATTTGTGAATAATTTAACTGTGGAATACATCTTTATTTATATTAACATTCAAAATTGTGACTGCATTTTAATTTGCATTAATTGCATTAAATGTAACTTATTTTATTTTTTTATTAAAAATTAAAATTTGAGCTTAATTGAATTCGTATAAAATAAAATATTGATAATGAAAGAATCAATATTTTCCCATTTATATATTAATAACACTCTGGATGGCATACATTAAAATATTAAAATTAATTATAAAATTAATTTTGCAGTATTTATATTACCTATTAACTACATATATAAAACTGCATTTTTTTCATACAAAACCACCATATTTTTTATTGATTTAGTAATTGTTGTTTTTAATATACCCGTTTGTGAAAATTTAAAAAATCATGAATTATTCATTAAATTATTTGTACGTGCTATATTTTAGCCAATATTATTGCTTATAAATCATTTCTCATATAAGAAAATGTTACTTGCAATTAATTTTTTGGTTTCGGCTACCTGGTTTATTTTTTAAACCTAATTAGTTTTATCAAAAAATTTTTTTGTTTTTTTTAAATTTCAGAATCCATATTGCATATTTAATACCACTTTGATGCGTAAAAATTTAAAAAAAAAAAAAAAAAAAAAAAAAAAAAACTACATTTCAGGGGTATCTAAAATCTATAAGATTCTGTCTAAGACTGTCATATTTTGAGCTTAAATTAAATGCTTTTTTGATCTTCATCTAATTCATTAAGCATGGCGTGGATTATAATTTGCAGGGTTTAATATGTTTCTTCAAGCACAATAACTTTTAAAACTTATTAAATTCATATTAAGTAGTGTTCAATTTTAAACTAAACAATTAAAATAGATAATATATGCGTAATATTTAATATGCAAAATAAATGCTTTTGACATTAAATATTTATATTGCATTTCAAAATAAAATTTTAATTACTTATTATTGAAAATAAGCTTCAGTATTGCCAAAAATTTGTAACGGAAATTTAATAATTATTTTAACTTTGAGCATATTGCACTTAGTAATAAAATTAAGAATTCATTTCAGCTTACTGTTTCAAAAGACACTGATTTAAACAGAAAATGAAAATTTAGAACTTTTTATTTAGATAATAAAACCTTAATACGCTTTATTCCAGTTTAGTTACTTTTTAAGACTTAAGTGTTTTTTTTATATTTTATTCATAAAACATAGTACCAACAGAAATTAACTTTAGAAACATTAGACATACGTTGCTTTTTAAGTATTTTAAACGCATGAATTTTGTAAGCGAAGATTATCAAAATATCGAAATTACAATGGCACTTAACGGTTCAGCGAATTTTTATTTCCAACAATTTTTTTTTTTCATTTTTTATTAGGAATGCAAAAACATTAAATGAATATATACACAGTTCTCAAAATTTAAGCATCTTTTTACTCATATGACCAGTTTTAAAGTATGCTTAAATTTTAAACACCAGTGTAAAAAATTTAATAAGTCAAAATATTAATTTGCTGACGTCCGGCTAACAAGCTTTCAAAAGATACCCATATAAGCCCAAAGACACTATTTTGATAAACTTTATTTATGAATTTTATTTATATTATAGAACTTAAACTCTCCATTCCAAGTTTAAAATACTTCCGTTTAACAAAAATATATTTCACAGGAAGACATTTAATACTAATATTTGTAACACTTTTTGAATCTATTTTGCTCGACAAGTAAAAGTAAAGATAAAACTTACGCAAAACATAATCCTACCAGTAAGAAAAATGCGGTCTTGAACTCATTTTTATACCCAAATTCAAATAGAAAAATGGCTTAAATTTAATTTAGAAAACTGTTTGTCTGCCATCTGCTACCTTGTGAGAAAAGAGAACAATATATTTAATTACATTCAAATGTACTATACCGCATCTGAAATGTAAAAGTACTCAACTTAGAAGAAAAGCTTGTTCTTGGTAAACCAGCTTTATTAAATTTACTTTTCAGTTTGGAATTTCAAATTCAGTATGTAAACATTCATAGAGTATATTAAAATCTAAAATTGGTATTTCAAATATTTTTTTTCCTTCCTGTATTACTTAAAAGAGTTTGTCAATATTTTTTCTGAACCGAAACAAATTTATGAAGTAATTTTCTTCTTCAATTTAACAGAATCCATTTACCTTACAAAAGAAAAAGCTAAAATAATGTTTTGAAAATATTTAACTTTCCCTTGCCCAAAACTTCATTTCGTGGAAAACCAAGTATTTTGAAATTCCTACCTAATTGAAATGCTGATAGCCGAATTTCTTTTTAGTTTAATCAAACAGAAGTTTATGTACTTTACTCCTTTCTGAACTGATTTGAAAGCAAAAAAG
The DNA here is from genome assembly GCA_949128135.1 of Parasteatoda lunata. NCBI lineage: Eukaryota > Metazoa > Arthropoda > Arachnida > Araneae > Theridiidae > Parasteatoda > Parasteatoda lunata. The sequence goes on along the minus strand of OX421970.1, from coordinate 30,501,236 downwards.
TAAAATTGTTTTTAAAAGAAATACGAATAAAGAATTTCGTGTAAAAAAAATTTAAAGAATGAAAACTAAACTTAACACCTGAAAAAAAAAAAGATTTCGTCAAAATAATTTAATACTTATTTCTATAGCAAAACTGAAAAATAATAAATAAATGAATCAAATAATTCAAATTTTCCTCTTATAATTGCAACCGTTGTAAGTTATTGAAAACAGTGAATCATTCAGTAATTAAAGTCTTATTAAAATACACTATACTAATCAAGTAAAAAAACAATAATTCAATTCAATCTAACTCACTTCAACTTCTCAATTTCTTACAAAAAGAAAAAAAATTAGCTTACCTTAATTATGCTCAATTATAAATAATACCAGGCTGCTGTTCGTCACTTACAACTTACGCAACGTAGGTATAACAAATTAAATTTTAGCATAATGAATTAAACAAATTACTTTATGTTTTTTTTTTCCAAGAAATAAATGAAAAGTAGCAATTTTATACTGATGAATGTCTAGTTTCTAGAGTGCTTATACGCTGTTACATATGTTCAATAATTACTTATGCTCACAAATGTATCTCATTTCGAATAGGCAAGGAGTATAATTATTTTAAAGTGAGTATTGGAATATTCCGTGACCCAGTTCTTTAAATTTCACTCATTAAGTTATTGCTGTAAAATAAGGTTACTTACATTTTATGAGTTATAAAAGTTATCGTTTTTTAATGTAATTGAGACATTGCTGTTGCCAAAGGGAAGAAACAAATATAGCATTTTTCCATAGGTTACGTTAGATTTTTATCAAGATAGATTATTTTTATTTAAGGAAAAAAAAATTTAAATTGAATAAATTTCTGAAAAACTTTATGCTTTAAATAATATTTATTAAAGCTTAATTTCATTTGAAAAAAGACTGAATATCGTTTAATTGGATTATAAAATTTTGTTGGTAGGAAACAAATTAAAAGCATATCTGATATTGTTGTTCAATAATTATATAAAAAAAATACACGAGAACTTATTTTTAAATTATTGTTATAAGCACACAGGATTACCAAGTGTTTTTAGAAAACTTTTTAAAAATCAATAATTTTTCTGCCCTTCAGAAATTTTTTTTAAAAATTTAATCATAGGATTAGTTTAATATTAAATTATTAAACTAATCCTATGATTTCAGAAACTATCAACTATTAAAATAATTAATTATTTTTTTGATCAAGTTCTTACTTCATTAAACTGTTTTCCTTAGGGTTTGATTTGGAGTCTAACTACAACGTTTAACTTTAAATTCTCGTTTAAAAATAAAGTTAAGGCAGTTATAAATGTTACAAAAATGATGGCAGGCAAATATATAAAGACATGTTCTTAATGGAAAGATGTTTATGCGTCTAGACACCAGACGGACACAACTTTCTTCTTGAAATATGAGAATTACTATATTTTTCTATATGAAACTAGAATATAATGTGACTAAGCAAATAATAAACTTTGTTAACTCGAGCTTAATTTCGTAAAGTATTACAGAAATAAAATATTTTACAAAGTTTAGATCGAAGATTAGATTTAGATTACAAAATTTATATTAAAAACTTTCTGTAATCTTGGAAGAATATTTTTAATCCTCACTCGAGACATATTTTTACTGAAATATGTCAGAAATAATAATTTTGTAACTATACTGATTTTGCAAGTTAAAGTTTAGTTATGATTATATTTTCATTTTTGCGTAATTACTTTTCGTTATTAATTGTTAACCGAAGTATTAATTGAAAATTTTTTTAATAATAAAATCAAAATGTTTTGGTATGAAATACAATTTAAATTAAGACACAAAACGTAAAGGTATATACACAGTTCAGTCACATTAATGTGACCACCTTTCGACGTCAACGTGAAATAGCCGATCACAGAAGGCAGCACATCACAGTGGGGTGTATATATAGGATGTCCTAGGGCATCGGAAAGCATTTCAATCGTTGGCGTAATGCAGAAATGTAGAAATTTATCCGACATCCAAAAGGGCATGATTATTGGCTTTCGGGATAAGGGTGGAAGCATTTCGGAAACGGCTGATTTTGTGAACTGTTTGCGTGCCGCCATGGTAAAATTATACCGTGCATGGCACAATACAAAACAAGCGGTGTGGCAGATGTGGTGCACCACGGGCCATAGATGACAGAGGCGAACGAAGGCTACGGAGATGCGTTCAGGCGAATAGACGTGCAACTGTTGAGCAACTGACCGCCCAGATGAACCAAGGGGCTACCAAGAGTGTATCCTCAACAACTGTTCAGCGAACGTTACTGCGCATGGGCCTCCGCAGCAGACGCCTGGTTAATGCACCTATGCTGACTGCTGTTCATCGGCGACGAAGGCTGGAATTTGCACGCCAGTACCACAACTGGACGTCCACAGAGGGGCAACAGTTGGCTTTTCCGATGAATCACGTTTTATGCTCCATCGGACACATGGACGTTGGCGTATAGGGCGTGAAACGTCTGAAAGCAAACACCCTGCAACAATTGCCGGAAGGCTGCAGGCTGGAGGAGGAAGCATTATGGTTTAGGGAATATTTTCCTGGCATTCACTGGGTGCACTCATCATTGTGGAAGGCACGATGGATCGACACAAGTACGCACCTGTCCTTGCGAACCATGTCCACTCCTACAAGCGAATGATTTTTCCTCAGAATGATGGCATCTACCAGCAGGACAAGCATCTACCAGCGAGGTGTTATACAGCTCGCAGTGTATGTGCGTGGTTTGAAGAGCACCTGGATGAATTTACTGAACTCCCCTGACCAGCAAACTCATCGGATTTAAACCCTATCGAGAATCTGTGGGACCACCTTGATCGAGTTGTTCACGCTATGGATCCTCAACCGCGTAATTTAGCGCAGCGGGCCACGGCACTGAAGTCGGCATGGCTCAACATCCCAGTGAACACCTTCAGAAACCTAAGTGACTCTCTTCCTGCACGTCTCGCAGCAGTCCGCTCTGCCAAAGGTGGTTATTCAGGCTTTTGACAGGTGGTCACATTAATGTGACTGGACTGTGTATAAATATATGCTAGTTTAGAAAACCATATTACACATAAAATAAGTTTTCCAAGAAAAAACAATGCACGGACAATTTATATTCTTCCTTATTATAATTTTATTACATAAAACTCATTGTCTAAAATATTTTTTTGCCATTGTCTAAATAATAACAATAAATTAAATCATTTAATGAAAATTTTATCTCTTTGAGAAGTAACATAAAAAATTGTAAATAAAAAATTTCTTTGGCTTATATTGCACTTTGTGAATTTGTAAAAGACAAACAATTTTAATAAAAGTAATTTTAGAAATATTTTGAAATGTTTAAATTATGTAATATTAACTGCTAATCGAAACATTGTTAAATTGACTGTTTTTAAATTTTTGATCATATTTTTTGATATTGGCAAATGAGTTTGTTTTTAGCCTAAATTGCTGAAATAAACCAAAGTCACAGATTTTAGAAAATCTTTAAAAAAAATATGAATTTATAATTAATAAATTTACGATTAATAAATTTATAAATAATACATTTATATTTTAAATTCTCTTGTTTAAAATCAATATTTTGTAATTTTTGCAATTAAAATTATTTTAAGCAAACGCACGTAACTCTTTAAATTGTAGTTTCAGAAAAACGAACATATAAACGTTTTAGTGAATAAAAAATCATTTAGAAGATCTTTTATAATATTTTTGTCAATGTAAAATGTTTAAATTTATTATTTTTTTTAAAGATTTACACTATCATCTGGGGTTTATTTAGCAATTTTAGTAAAAATAATTCCTTCACCCAAAACAAAAAGTAAGAATAAAAATTATAAAATTTAGGTTTTATTTATTTAATAATACATCGATGAACAAATGTTCATATTTTGGAATTATTAATAAGCTGTTTAATAATATTACCATTAATATTTGAAAATATTAGTGATACACAATTAAAATTTTTTAAAATTGGCATTAATCTATAAAATTCTCTAGTGCAAATTTTATAATGCAACTGATATTAATAATGAGAAGTAAGTTATTTAAAAATATTTTTAAATTAAAATATATTATTTAAATATGTGTAAAAAAACTTAAATTTTTATCTCTTAATAATTACAAAAATTTATCCTAATTTCGAAACAAAATCACTATTACATTTTACTTTATTCTTTTTAAATTCATTTTAGATATTATAAATAATCATGAACTGTGATTTAATATTTTTTTTACTAAATACTTACTTGAAATACATTAGCTTAGCATATAATAACAGATTTTGGAAAAAACTCCTCTTGTGATATGTGATGTTTCTTATTGTTATAAAACAAATTTATCAGAATTTTATTTCTCAATATTTTTATTAACTGATACTTATTTGATTATACAATTTTTCTAGGAACTCAAACTAGAAAAAAATAGTGCGTGGAGTCCCTCCGCGCGGAAGAAGTTAAACTTCGTAACCTGCGACGTTAATTGTAGAAAAATCAGCAGTCGTAGAAGGATCACTAGTTCTATTCAACGACTCTTTTTCCTGCTCCGCTCACTTCCGTGCTCTGTAATCACAATAATATTGCGCATTTTTCCCTAGTGGACCTCTTGAACCAATGGAAGTGCTTGTGGTTGCCTCATCATCTCGTCCTGGAAAATGTATTTGTAGTAATAATATATGTGAATGCGTCATAATGTAATTTCAAGAGAGAAAACCTAATAATCAATTGATATTCACAAGAGACGTACCTTGACATAACCTTAAATCCGTCGCATTGTCCGTGGGATTGTTTTCACTCATTTTTTACAATTGTTATCCACTAAATTTGAAATTAAAAAATACTACCCTATTAAATTATATGTGTATCAAAACAAACTAAAAAAATATTTATAGAAAAACGATACTTTTATGACTTTCATTGTTTTTATGCTAGTGAGAACCAAAACAATATGGAAATGAATGAGGGAAAACTGGATCCTACCACGTGATTTCCCGGCCAATAAAAATGTACCGTAAAACGTTTAACGCAACCTTGTTGGAAGTCGCATAAGAAGTATAACTTAAAAAAAAAAAAATCAAAATATATCAAAGAATTATTTTTTATGACAGATTTACGCAATTCATTGAATTAAAAATCATTAGTGAATCATTTAGAGAATTACAAATCCATGTGTCCTTCATTATCAACGTGGAAAGAAAAACTATATTTAAAACCACAATGAGGAAATGGATTTTATGCCAATATGTTTAAAACACGATATCAATAATTGTTATATATTGCTTATTGTAATATGGAAGTTAAAAGCGACAATGGGGTTGAAAACTTAATAAAAATCCTCATACAGCTATAAATTAAAGACTGAACTACTAAAATATTTTTAAACAGTTGTAATTAATTAAAAATTAATTAATTGAAAAATGTGTAAATTAAATTTGCTTATTATTATTCACTTAGATAAATTACAAACATTGCCAACGTATTATTAATTAAGTACTAATATAAATGTGCCCCCAGATTTTTTTTGTTTCTCAAAAACATTTATAAAAATGCGTGTTTCACTTTTTTTTCTGTTGAACATGTTTTTTGGAAAATATCGAAAAATATATCAATCGTAAGGCTCTAAACTCTTACAAATTAAATTTTCTATTGTTGAAACTAGAAAAAAGTTTTTGTTAAAGATTAATTTAGCATGGACACACTCTAATGAGTAATATTTATATTTTTCAAAAAAAAAATTTCTTTTTGATGAAATTCCTAAATAAAGCTTTGTTAAAAACTAGTTTGAGTAATTCTTTTAATATTTCTTTGCCAAGATAAAGCGATTAATTTATAATTTAGCACTACATCGTATATTTAAATATCCAAGAGGCATACAATTTTATTCCCGACTTAAAAATTGCCTGAAAAACATATAAGTTCATAAAACAGTCAAATAATAGAAAAAACTAAATCGAAAAAGTATGAGAAATGTACATTACATTCATTTTGGGATATATATTACCATCCAAAATTGCTGCAATTTTATAAGATGCTTCACTGTCCCCTCTAGTCAAATTAATCAAATATAAGAAGTACGATTAAGTGGCCAAATTTAACCATATTAAGTTTCCATCAAAAATGAATGAAACTCTAGTTCAATGTGATCTAAAAATTCTACAAGTGTACACAAAAATCAGTGTCACATCATAATAGACACGAAGTTTTTTTTTTATTACATAAAATGAATTACAATGAACTGCCTTTCAAATGTTGAAGAAATTATATTTTTATCTCAGTTACACGGAAAAAAGGTATTGTCGAATCTACGAGAATGTGATAAAATTTGTCGTATTTATGGCTCTATGGGAACACAAAAATGCTCGGCAATTTTTTTTGAAACCCTTTTTATAATGATTCATGTTAAAGTAATAAAAAAATATGATATTATGATGCTTGATAAAATTTGGAAAATGCTGTGCAATTTGGTAATTTTATCAGGATACTTCAGAGCATGGTTTTAAAAGCAATTTATTCAGTTAAAATTACTTTACAGATTTGTAGTTTTGACTAAACCTGCGATAATAAGAATTTTAATTTAAAAAAAAACAGAATTTTCAGTAAACTGTTACCATATGAACTAAAACATTGCCAAATGAATGGTTTGGTTTACAATCCTTATATTTTAGTATGTTTACCAGGCATGTTATTAACCAATGAGTACAGTACTTTTACCGGAGTTTTTTTTCTCCATGTAGAATTCGAGAAAAGCCATACTGAACGTTAAGTGAAGATTAAAGATTAATTATTTTTTCCGTTAACAACTTTTCTCGTGTTACTTTTTTTAGGTTTGAAATACATAATTCAAAACATGTTAATTACTAGGGTTGAATGGGTGAATGTAATTTAGTGAAATATAAAATTCATGTAGATTTTATTAATTCATTTTAGTTTCACGTCTGGAAACTTAAAATAACTTTTCAGATAATAATTATAAATTTAAAAAAAAAATTATATATTATAGTTAAATATTGGAAATTTATAACTATTTGAACTCTAATAGCAAAGGTAAAGCGTATTTTAAGTAAGAGTTGTAGACGTTCTTAAATAAGAGACAGAGTATTACTTTTATTTAAACATTATTATCATAAGTGTGCAAAAATACTTTAATATATGTAAGTACGTGTATACACATATGCATAACTCAATATTTCTTTTTATTAAAATATACAAAATACAGAAAATTCAAATAAAAAGATACTCAAGAAAGACACGAGTAAGTACATACGAAGCAATTTAGAGAAGTGTGTCATATTAAAAGGAAAGGAAAATAGAGTTGCCATTTGTAATAAGTGTCTCAGCGAAATTTTTAACACCGAGTATTTTTAAAAGCTTTATTTTTAGCATTTTAACGTTGTTCATAAGATGTTGAGTAAGTCTTCCTTTCATAAAAGTATTTTCTGAAAGCTAAGTATGTTTATGACATTTAAAAGAATTTTAACATGCTCTCTCGGCGCATTAACTATAATGTAGTGATCCATTATTTCATATCTCCTTTTTCACAAATCTTGCTTCTTAGGAAAAAGAAGAGCATTTTATGCTCGGAAATTTCACGGAAACTGGCCCAAATTATGATAAGAGTTTTGTATTATGATTTTAAAAATGATAAATGTTTAAGATATATATGTATATATTTTTTTCATATAATTTTTTTTGTTAACAGGGCGCAATTCAAGTCTTAACTGAGCAGCCCCAGTTAAGAATTCTATTAATATGTTACGTAATCCTTTCCTTGACTTCTTTTTTTCACTGCATTGTAATAGAAGGCTTTGTTTTCTTTAGTTTTTAGTGTTTCCTTTTCATTTGGTTTGCTTGTGAAATCGCTGTTTGACCTGGTTAAAGTGAGTTTTCATTTTCTGATGATTTTGTTTGAGTTTCTTTTCTGAATTGATTCGATGTATTTCATGTTTTTTTCCTGGACTTCTATACAAAACCTTCGGGGTACTGAGAGAGTTATTTTAAGCTTTTGCCCTCTCTTTCAATAGAAAAGGTTTTGTTTTATGGCTACCGGGGCCGGTACCCCCTGAAGACGTCGGCTTCGGTGGTCATATTTTTATTTTTATTTCCTTCGTTTCCTTTATTGCTACATTTATTCTTCTTTTGAAATTTCTGCTGCTTCTAAGCACGTTTTTTTCAAAGAAGTTTTGTCCATTTAAAATTAAAAAAATTTTTTGTTTTCTTTTAGTATATATATATATATATATATATCTATATATATATATATATATATATATATATATATATATATATATATATATATATATATATATATATATATATATATATATATATATATATATATATATATATATATATATATATATATGTATGGGTGATTCTCACGAAATATTACAATTCACTGTCCCTTGCTCCAAGATCTAATACTATAATACTAAAAGAACTTTTTTTTAATAAAATTAATAAATAGCATTGCTGTTAGCATTTTAAAATATTTTGCACTAGCATTGACTGTTTTGTATAGTGAAAGAATTTAATTAAACTTCAAAATGTCATTTTCCTGGCATGTCCAAAACATTGTTTCCAATAATAACTAGCTTCAAAACTTCCTATAAATTTTTCAATATCTAAATTTTTTTATCTCAACCGGTGTAAGCATTGCTAGAATATACGCAGAGGGTATTATTTACAAAAACTTCGTTTCAATTAATATTTTCTGTCAATAATTTGTCCCAAGAAAATCTGTCAATTTCCTGGCTACTTTTATTTAGTCGTTTATAGCCAAAATAGATAGAGCCCGCAATCAATATATTATGTTAATAGATTGATTAGATACCCTCCTATATGAACATGTCTTGTTGGATGAATAAAGAACCAATTTTCTGGGTCAAAATTTTTTTTTAAAAAAAATTTCAAGGTGAGTAGGTTTTTATGTTGTCATTTTCCTGGTTTCTTGAAACCATTAATAACATAAACTACATAGATTTATCTGAGTTATTTTAAGAAATCCTGTTGTTTTCTACGGAATATAAACGTCTTAGACCAAAATATTTAATTAAAATAAAGTTATATGCTATAAAATGGCGAATTTGTCATTTTCCTGGCTGTCATTTTCCTGACTTATGAATGCCATGACATTGAAGTGTTACCAGAAATTTTTTTAACTGCTAGTGCTGTAAGGAGGGAAAGCAAATACTAAACCAATACCAAGTTTATGTATGATTGTAATATGCTTATAATCAAAGTTATTTATTTATTTAATGATTGATTATTATCCAAAATTTTATTCTGTACATATCAGCTACAAAATTGTTTTTGATTCTTTCTACAGTGGATAAAAAGAATTAATTTAAGCAATTTATGGTCCATCTAACATAAATGCTTAAGTTGAGTTACTTACTATTAACTTAAAATGACTGTTTTTTAAACTTCTAAGCTAATATGTCATTTTCCTGGCATTCAAGATTTGGTGAATTTCTATTTTATTTTTTTTCCCGAGCTAATGTCAATAAACTACACTTCTGTCTGTAAGATATTAATAAGTGTAACTAAAGAAGTACACAAAAAATGTTTTAGATTATTATAACGACTTTAAATTTGAAGAAATGTTTTGGTACGAATTGTCATATTTTATGAGATTCACCCATGTATATATATATAAAGGGAAACTGAATTACATATAACTGAAATTCTACAAATCCTGTCTTATTTTTAACTATCTGTATCAACCTTTAAAAAATATTAGTTTTTGTGATATATTTTTTACAAACTACTTAACATAGGATATTAAGAGAAGGAAATTTATTTTTTTTCACATGTAATTAAAAAGTAAGAGTAAAAAGAAATTCCGGATCAAGTTAAAGTTAAAGTACTGGCATCCTAAGTGCCTGTACTTTTTATCCTAAAATAAATGTTTACCAGTATATGTTACAGGAAAAAGTCTCGTGCACCGTAATCTTTACAGTAAAATTAATGAATCATTGTAATTAAATAAGTATATAGGTAAAAATTACGATAAAATATTTTACCGTAAAAATGGATCTTCGGTAAAATGGATTTTACGGATGAGGCCACCATAAGCCTTTTATGCCTAATCTAAATTGATCTGGATTTTTTTTACAGTATGCTTAACAAGAGAATAATAAACTTGAATATGAGATTAACTTTATCCTGTCTTCATTAATAATAATCTCACCAATATAATTTTTTTTTCAAAAAATATTAATATTTATTAAATACTATAATCTTTAATTTTTTTTAATTAATAATGTTCAACAGTTTTAATTCTGTTCCACCAATAAAATGAGTTTGGGAGAGATACATTACTTTTAAAAAACGTAGGGAATAAGTTTCTTAATATCTAGTCATCATTACTAACAATAATAATATCTGAACAGGAATATTTAATATATCTTAAAAGAAAAAAGTATTTACTGTTGAAATCTAAAAAACCACTTACTAATCCTGAAAAATTAATTTGTTACAAAATGAATTTCTTAAATTTTTTTTTTTCAAATTTATATAATTATATTTTTTTTAAAAATTATTTAACTCTTAAAATCCTCAGCCAAAAACACGAAAGTTTATCTCCCTTAAGGCAAAAGCACAAAAAACAATTAGATTTAAGCTTTAAAAAGCGCTCGAGTGTTGTCCTTTTTTAAACTCAAAAATTATATTCAGTTTTGAAATATTTTAAGTAAGTTTCATCATTCAATAATTTTTTAAATAAGTTTAATTAAAACTTGCTTTTAAAATTCTCAAGACAGAACTTCAAAGTCACAAATCACTTTTTTATTTCATATTACTAAAAGAATAAAAAAGTTTTTACAAAGCATATCTTTAGATATACAGCTTAAGGCCGTAGTTTAAATTAAAAACTAAGTAATATTTTCTTTTAAAAAAATAATTTACATTAACTTGAATCAAAATAATGTTAAGCTTAGAGGGTATTAGAAATTTGGAAATTCGAATTTCATCTTTTGTCAATACCATATGTATCTAATCTGTAGAAAAATCGGATTTTTTCTACGTTAATCATTTCTTCTTTATTTAAATTTATCAGTAATTTTTTTTAAAACTTGTTTTGATTTGAAAATAACTCAATATTTATGGCATTAGGTTCGATTAGAGCCCCTGAATTAGAAAGGCTGAATTATTAAGACATAAGCAGTTAAAATTGTTAAATAAATCAATAAATATTGTTCAAAAGTCATATTTTAAATAAATATATACTTAAAAATGCAATTTTCAATGAATATTCCTATATTTGATACATAGTTAAAACTGTAAAATTCAAGTAACCCTGCAAGTTATTCGCTTAGTTGTTTTTTTTTTTTTTTTTAAAAATAATCGAAAACAAACATTTAAAAACAAATTCTAACAACTTAATATCGTTTATATACTACATATATAAGTAAATAAATCTAATAAAATATAAATAAATGAGTATTTACCTCTTATAAGAGAGCTCCAGTTCCAGACTGCCAGTTGGATCTTCTGCAATTTATTATCCATTTCTTCTTTCTTTTCACATTTGAAAGAAATCTGAACATACGAAAGCCTTTTTTTGAACTGTTTGTGCAATCTACTGCCGCACAACCACCCATATCAATAATTTTATGTATCCAAATAGTCTTCAAACTCTCTCGTTAATACTAACATAACGTTAACTTGCAAATTTGCTTGCTCCAATATAGTTGATAGGTCAGCTCTGATAGTATAGGAGCCTTAGGTTCGATGAATTTATTAAATACCTCGATAAAGTGGCATTTTATTTGTAAAACTACAAAATATAATTTTTGTCCAAGAAGGAATAGATAAAAATTAATAAAGGGTGCCTTCTTCAATTTCATTTTTATGACCGGAGACAAGAAGGAGAAAATATTCGAGTGGATTATTTGTGATACTTGAAAATGTTCGTTTCACTCAAAGAATTTTTAGAGGTTGCCATCAACCTAGAGAATTGGCTAGTTATAACGATGTCAAATTGCGTTATATATTTTCTCGTTGGATCGGGATGACGGATTAAATTTTAAATTTGTAGACAATAATGTGCAAAAATGTAAGGCTTAGATTACAGAGTAGATTTTCATTCAAACAGATATAGTTTTTTATAACGAGGACAGTGATTTTCTGAAATTTCAAATAACTTTTTTTTATTCTTACTAGAAGCCACCGCTCCCTGCTCGCTCCTCTTGCCAACCCCCGCATTTGATTTTCATTCCCTACTGATTTTTTTTTCTTTTTTAACGTCAATATTTTCCACAAAAACACAGAACATTTGGGTTTAAATTTATACAATTATTTTAACTTAATATAAAAACACTTTGTTAGCATATTAATCACAACGGAATAGACAATTACTTAGATCCGAAAAATTATCATTTCTACTTAAAATATAAATTTAACCTAAAGAACAAAGAATATGTGATTCAATAAGAAAAAAAATAAAGTATAGGAATTTTACTCGTTGACGAAACTTATTACAATTCAAATAGGAAATGGTTCTTATCCGCACTTTATAAGATTTATTTTTTATTTTTTTCACATTCCACTAAAATATTGAGTTTTAAATCTGGCAGCACTTAATTCCATTCTCTCTCTCTCTCTCTCTGTCTTTCTTTCTCTCTCTCTCTGTCTTTCTTTTTCTCTCTCTCTGTCTTTCTTTCTCTCTCTCTTTGCTATTTTTTATTGGCATCTACTTGAGCACGCGTTCATAATAAAGAAATAAAGGTCACGTGAGGGAACAATAAATTCTGTACAACAATGTATGTATATATATATATATATATATATATATATATATATATATATATATATATATGTAAAGCTGGAAAAATCACGTAATATCACTTAAATTTGCGATAACATTCAAACGAATGGAAATTTAAAAAGAAAAATAAATTATCGTTAAAATTATAATACAAAATGCTTCTAATCAGCACATTGAATTTCTACTCTATTGTTGCATTTCAACGGACAGTGGATCGACAGAAATGTTTTTTTTTTTACTACAAGTTTAGCAATTAATAATTCTTGAACTATTAATCGAATCGTATTTTTACTATTCCATCAAACTTAATGTAAATTTTTCCACACAAATTCGTAATTTTAAGCTTCTAAGTTGCATAAATTTTTGAAACAAAGCAAAATGTAACGTAAAGTAAAAGGTAAAGCGAGGGAAAAAAATTCGCAAATAAAGAACTTAGAATTGTAATAACTTTCGAACAAATTAGAATTTCGAAACGAAACTTCATGTTAAGTTCATAAACTCTCTCATCAGGCTATAGTTGTCTCCTTGGGGCCACTAGAGCATTCTGCATGGTATTTTTTTCAACAAATTTAACAAATAATAAATTTCAAAATTTAATTTTGTTATTTCATTAAAATGTCTGCATATTTTTGTGCACGCCTTAATTTAACACACTTTCAAGGGTCTAAGTTTCATAGTTTTTTTCGCACCAAAGCAAAGATGACCATTCAAAACAGCGATATCAGCGTTGGCGGCTATACTTATGATATTTTAATATGGAGAAATAATATATCTATGTAAATAGATGATAGAAACCTACAATGAGAAGAAAAAATTATGGTTTAAAGATTGTAATTAAAAAATTAAAGTCAGAACTGCAGGAATGTTGTAAAATTTATTAGGTATCGGGCTCTATGTGGAAAAACCAAAACGCTCGGTAATTTTTATTGCGACACTTTAGAAAGGATTTTAGTAAAATTAAGAATAAATAATTGTTTTATAATATGAGATAAAATTTAGTAAATGTGGAAAAATTTGTTATTATCATGATACATAAAAACTTGGCATCAAAACCATTAATTCGGTTAATTTTTTTTTCAGTTTTGTATTTTTTACTAAATGCGTATTAATAAGAATAATCAATTTTTAACCCACTGACGGTTATGCACGTAAAAAGTCGTATTTTAACCTGCAGTCTTCTCTGCATAGCAAAACCGGTTTTCCCATGTTAATGGATAGGGGAACTGTGTGTAGGGGAGAAACATTCTCCCAATTTCGCCCATTTCCTTAACCGCCAGTGGGTTTTAAAACCAGAATTATTTCCGGTAAACCGTAACCATATTAATGCTTTAAATACCTTATATTTCAGGTTTATAATCAGAATTATGTTTTTCTTATCAGAAATGTCTTGACTACTTAGTTAGATAATTTTACCAGAATGTTTCCCAGATTTATATTTGATGTGCACCTTATTTATAATTACCGTTTGCAAAGCAATGCTAAACTTCATATAATGATATTTACAATTCTGTTAAATAATAACTATTGCAATTATCTGACTAAACATGATTCAACCTGTCCCAAGCACAACAATTTTTTAAATTATTTTTTGTTTTAAAAACTTTTTGACGCAAATGATATCTTGAATAAAATATACATGCAATTGCTTCAAAATGAGTAATTTTAAAAAGTTAAACTATGCAGAAATTTCATATGTTCTAAAGATATAATTTGATTCGAAAAGAAATCTTATAAAAATTTAACTCTCGTTTAATTCATTTATTTTTTTTCAAGCATGTCACATAACATTTATTCTGAAACTTACTGAAAACAAATTTTAAAAAAAATCTGTTTATTAATTTGTTTTTTTTTTAATTTAATGTAGCTTAAAAAGTGATTTCTTTATTTCATCTTAATTTATATAAATACTTTTTGAAACTTTATACTTTCCATATCTCGCATTTGATTACCTATTAGCTGACATATAAAAAAAGATGGTTTGGAGTGCCAAATTAAAAAGAAATAAAACTTTAAATATTATCTTAATGTGCGATGGTTATGACTATTGTGCGAAGGTTCTCGAACGCGGAGCATTAAATTATTTCTCACAGCTATATACTATATTCAGCGAATTGAACGACGAAATAACCATGCATCTATCATTTAACATGGTTTTTTGAAGTTCTATCACCAAGGAAAATAAAAAAGCCACAGTTTAAGTGTCTTATACTTGAAGCAAAATGATGTTTTTAAACTATATATATCAACTTGCTATGAGGAATTATGTGAGCTTTACAGCAGACTATTTACTTAAATAATTTAAAAGTTATTAAGATTTTTTAAAAAGTCACCACTTGTGTCAATGGTGAAAAATGGTCAATGGTGTCGTCAATGGTGCAAATTTTAAAATATTAAAAAAATAGAATACAAACGCTTTTTATTTCCACGGAACTGTCACTTTTCTACTTCTTTACGTTTTGCCCCATTTACCATCAAGTGTTTTTAATACCATCAAGGATTTACCAGAACAGTTTATCTTCGATTATTTTTTTTTTACTTTCTGAGACTTTATAATATTAACTTCTTAATTTTTTTACTTACAAATAAATAATAAATTTATGGAAAACTATGAATTAAATATAAAATAAAGCAAGTATGACCGGAGCATATTTGAAGAAATTTCACTTTAGTGAAATTTAATTAAACCTTAAACTCCACCTATTTAGTTTGTTAATACAAAAATAAAAAATAAAATTAAAAAAAGCATGGTAATAAAATGCATGATATCCTTAGACGGCTTGCGTAAAAAAAAACTTTTACAATATAGCTATATGTTTTTTTCATTGCAAGTGATTAAAATGTTTATTTTAAAAAAAGAAAAAAATATCATGAAATTTAGAAAAATTGAAATAATTTAGCATGTTGACCATTATAAATAAAAATTCAAGCCAAAAAATCTTTTTAAGAAAATCAAGAAGCAAGATAGTTGGAAACAACAATTTCTCAACTAATCTGTATTATTTATCATACTTGAACAAGGATGATCTGAAGTAGTTTTGATCTGAATATTTTATTTCAGTTCTTATGACTGTGATACTTTTATTCCAGAGAATAAAGGCTTTATGTATAATTTGTTTTAAAATTTATTTCCACGAGTTACTCTACAGGTGTTTCATGCAAAGAATTCTTTTTTTCAAGACTGCGAGTCAATAATAATATTACGAGCACCTTCTTAAAAAAACACTGCAGAGAAATAATCACTAATGAAATACTTTTGATTTGTTCGCTTAAATTTTCAAAATATACATCGTTAATTGGGTCATAAATATCGCTTCTACATTTTAACCAGACATACATCAAATTATATTATCATAGGTATTGTATTAAATTATATTATAGAGGTTTACATTAAATTATATTAAAGGTCTTATTTTTCCAGTCATTTCGATTACAATATTTCTCTAATTAATTGCTTCCCAATTCTAGGTAAAGTTAACTTTTCAAATTTTAAATTCCAGAAAAGGAAGGCAATTTCAGGGCGTCTTAATACATTGCCATAGATGACCCGATTCTGTAGTAGAAATGGTAATCACCGACCAGTACAATAAAATGACAGAAATAATAAGTCCAGTAATAAACAAGAGCTTAACATTTAAAAGGACATTTTTCAACCAGACTTGGCTCCTTTACATTATTTGAATGCAATGAATTACTTACAAAAAATTAATTTAATAAGAAGTAGGAAATGACATGGAATCTCACTACATCTTAATGTTAAGGAATCTATGGATTATCTCTAAACATGCACTTGGAAAATAGATTTAAAAAAGAATGTTTAATTTGTTCAGATTTAACTATGGTATAGGGATAGAATTTGTTTAAAATTGTAAAGTCCAGTTTAAACATGTGCCAAATTTAATGAAACTGGTTCTGATATCACAGACTAAACTTCTGATATTAAAGACTATTCACTAAACATTAATTAATAAGAAACCGCATTTATATTTCCATTAAACTGTTGTATTCTAAAATAAGTGTTTAATTAAAATTCACGCGACCGGCACTATATTACTTTTGAAAAATACTGTATATTTAAAATAAATGAACATTGCAGCCTCAAGTGGTGTCAAATTTAAACTATGACAGATAGTTTTATAATATTTCCAATAAAGATTGAAGTTATATCAAAATTAAAACTCTTATTAGATCGAAAGTTAAATACAGGTTAGAATTCGTGTGTGACTGGAAGCATTTTCACTATACAATATCATGAAATGTTTTTCTACAGCTGCCAATAAAATTGTGAGATATATTCAGAGTTTTGATCTTTATTAAACATTCCAATAAGACAAGTTTTTTCCGATATTTGATTGAGAAATTCTTTTTTAATTCAGGTATAGTTTATCTGTGAAAAGAACTCACCTAGCCATTCGTCTGAAGCAGTGGCGTTTAGTATAATTACGAGGCTTAACTATTTCACATAGGAGTTTTTGGATGACTATATATGGTAATGTTTGACTCCGGTCGTTTAGCGAAAGTGAATTGGAGGAAGCTCCCCCTGGGCTTGTTTCTATAGCAGTAGATGGTCTTTGACTGCTTGGCGAGGAGAGTGCTTTCTATAGACAAACAATAAGTTCGAAATTAAAAGTATTTGGAATTGTATGTTTATTACATCAAATCCACGAATTGGGTGAACCGCGAAGCTTTTTACTCAACATACCTAACATAACTTTAAGTATATTCTAGGCATCATCTTATTTATTTTATAATTAAAAATATTATTAATTACTTTTCTCCTTTTTGTTCATCAAATGGCCGGGATAGTCTAGTTTTTAGAACGTTGGGCTCGTGTTCGTAAAATCGTAAGTTCAAATCCCACCGGCCGTAGAATCCCCGTGTTTTAAATAGTTACTGGCGCACGTTAAATCTGTCATAAAAAATCATTATCTCTGAGAGTTCTGAATTGGAGATTGATAGTTCTCTGGTACAGGTCAAAAGACACCAAAAATATTAGTGATTTGGAATATTCTTCATTATTGGTCATAGGAACACAACGCTATCATGCCAAACCTTGGATTACTTGGAAACATTCAGCACTTCGAGTTGCTTAGGGTGGTTGTTAGAGAAAATATTGATGGGACTTAAAGGGACGATGTTTATACCAACTCAAACGGGTATTATGTTGCCCAGGCAATAGAAGCAAAGCTGCTCTTCTTTACATACAGGGATGTGAATACAGTCCGTTTGGGGTCTGGAAGTACATTTTCGTACATCCATTATAACTGGTCATCTCTTTTGAGATGGACAGGGTGAGGATGATGTCCAGAAGCCAGAAATGAAGGATCGCGTAAGAACTGATCAAAGATGATAACCTAGGTAGCAAACAGCCTTTCGCCAACATCGTATTTGCGTTTTCTTTAGATTTAAACAATAAGTTTGACAGAAGAATCATTATTTCTATAAAGCAGAAATATTACAATAGCAATATAATTTTTTATTTGTTTGAATAAAGGCACACGTAGACCTTTACAAAAAATATAATGACTTGTCTTTTTTCTTTGAATGTTAAGATTTTCAAGTGTAACATATTAAGGGTGATGAGTAGTGTTTTCCGATTCAATATCGCTATAAAAAGGCTGTTTAGGCAAGCTTAATGTGAACTTCATTGCACGTAAACTAGCATGGTTAAACTTACCATTGCTTCAATCTTGCATAGTTAATTTGCTAATCATTTATAACCCTTATTGAGGTTCTGCGATAAAGGTTGCTGATATATTAAAATCAACCTTACAAAGCTTTCTGGATAAAAAGAAGCTCTTATTGATAAACGTTAGACTGTTCAATATTTTATAAAACTATGAAAAATTACGGTTCTATTTTTTAGATACTAAATTTATACCAGTTAGTAATACGTTTTATATACTTAATCTTTGTGTTAATTAAAATAAATATTGTATTGTCGTCTATGCGCTCCCATCTTCATTTACGAATCACCCAGCACAACACCAGTTTGAAAAGTGAATAATAAGGATTAACGTTCGATTTTATTTTATTTAGCAGTAAACGTAAAGACAAACCGAGAATTTTTATTTCTTAAAAAGTGATGCTTTTATTCTAAAGGGATTTGCTATAAAATTTTCCAATTTAGATATTTTTTAACAAACAATTCTTGAAAAAAATATATTATTATATTGACAAGCATATCTCACAATACTTCACTATAATAAGGAAATATGTACAAATAAGACTAAGCAAGCAAATAGGAAATAACTATTTATTAATCAAAGCTTTATATAGAGATAACATAGAGATAACATATTGATAATAAAAAACATCTCTTCTGTTATATTTCAACTTTAAAGCCGAATTTAATTATCGAATATCAAGTATATTTCTCTCGAGATTACATTTAGAAGAATCTTAATTGCTTTCAGTTTTTTCCTTTTCCTAGTATAATATTTAAAAAGACTTTTCTTTCGTATCCAGCTGACTGCTATCAAATAAATTTCATAAATAAATAAACACGTTCTTCATACAATAATAATTGAAATAAATTATATTCAGTTTGTCCATCTGGGGAATTCGAAATAACTTTAGAAAAAATGCAGCTAAAAAGGAAAGTCTAAACATAGTCGCAATTAGAAGCTAGTTACAATTTGAGAATTTACTCAGAAATAAATAATTTATTTTGGGAATATGTTAATAATTTAGATAATTTTTGAAGAGAAATAACCTTCGATAAAATTTGTTTTATCTAGATTTTGTATGTTAGCTTTCTCACCAGACAACAATTTCACTAACATTTTTAAACGCCTAGCAACTTAATGTACTGCTTTATTGATTTTTCACGGGTATATTTCGTGAATATTTCAAATACATTGTAAAACATTCCTGTTCAAATTACTATATAAAGTATCAGCACTTTTTTGTGCATTATCAGTAAAATTCATTTTACCAAAAAATCCGTTTTTACAGTAAAACATTATACCTTTATTTTTACAGTAATATTTATTTAATTAGGTTGATTCAGTTATTTTACACACGGTAAAAAATGAATACTTAAGTCCCTTAAAACTTTATACGTTCAAGACAAAACCGTTTCCTGGTATATACTCAGAGAGAACATTTTGTCAAAGTGATGAAATAACTATCGCCTGTTCTTCGAGGAAATGGATTACGTCAAAAGTAAAGAAATCTTTCTATTTTATTTTTCCAAAAAAAAGTAAGAGAGGCATTGTTGATTATTTTTCGTGTGCATCATATAGAGATGCATCATATAGAGAGAATATCCCGACAATACAAGGCGGATAAATAGAACGGAGAGATAAATTACATTCATATCTGAAGTGGGATTCGAATCTGGGATCTTCCTGGTATGAAGCTATCTCCTCGACAACCATACAAGACGGTAGGCTTATGTCGTCATTCTAGAACCGATCGTCAAGTCATCAATCTAGTTTCAACATTCTAGATAAAAATCTTCCATAATGCACTGTGTTGAGGTTCCAAGTTAAAAAAATATTTTCGTCAGGCATTTGAGAGTTCACGTTTCACTACAAATCAGTTGATTTCCTGATAAAATGATTCTCAAAACTAACAAAACAAAGTTCAATGATTGCAGAATCATCAAATGTTAGAGTTTTATTTCTGAGAGTGTGGTAATTATTAGTGTAAAAATAGCGGTACATCAGATTTTTTTAACAGTAGCATATTCCGTTAAGAATGGATTTAAGGATAAAAAGTAGATGCACCCTAAGTTCCAGTTCTTTTTACCGTAATTTGATACCGTGATGCACAGTTTCAGTAAGGCACAAAATCATGAAATTTTCCAAATTTACTGGAATCTAATTAATAGTGTCGAGTGGGTTCATAATATTTTTAATTAATTCTTCATAAGCTAATATAATTAATTGCAATGAACAGTGGTCCAATTGGAGCTGAATCATGGTTAATTTAACAGATTTTATTTGACGTCAGATATAATAAACATAAATATTTCGGAATATAATCCACATCGAATGAATTTGTATCGAAAATTTATGAATGTATTTTATAGATATTCTACTAATCATTGCTTAACCATCTTTTGAGGACCTGCATTTCCAATTATTAATCCCGGATTCAAGAAAGTCAACCATTCTTTTCGGCCAAGGGCTTTAAATGTTTAGCTTTTGTTTTTTTTTCCAGGTCCTCTTCAATGTCCACCAACCATTTCTTTCTTTTTTATGTTCCACGTAATTTAAAGTCATAATTTCTCTAAAATAAAAGACCTCTTTTTAGCTCTTGTGCCACCCATACACTGAATGAGACAAAACCACTTCAATCTTCACAATATCATTGTCTTCATACATTTCAACGATTCTCAAATTGTTTCTAATTCTCCAGACACAATCATAAGTCTTGTGCCAAATATGTTCCCAATTAAACTCGTTTAGATGTATTCTACGCCATATAGGTTCACACATGATCTCAGATATTCCACGTAGCCTAAACCACTATTTTATTTGAATCGAATGAGGCTTTAGTATCACTTATAAACTGATTGATACAAAACAACTTTAATTTACATATTAGTAATAATCTCCTTACTTCTCCACAATTTCCTTTTTCTAATTCACCAAACACAGTTATCAATATCACATCCAAGGAAATTCCTCTTTTGCTCCCAGTTTAACAAAGAATATAAAATTTTTTCTCATCAGCCAGCCAGATTGTGGGAGCTAAAATTAGAGAGCTCAGAGAGCTGACCTCACATCAGAAAGATCCTGGGTTCTAATCCCGGACAAGGCATGGATGTTCTTTCTTTCTCTGTACTATCTGTCCTTACTGTAGGATAATAGTAGGTCCATCTAATATGGTGCGCCTGAAAGAGTGGCAAACAAATTTGCTCTACTGATACCTGAATGACGAGTGTCAATTAGGTGGGCATTGGGAAAAACAATTCCTCACCAAATCCATATGATTCCATAGAAAACGCAAGTTTTGTGTCAAATATGTTCATGATTAATAACGCCATGCATTTATTTTACGCCATATATGCCGGCATAAAAAACATTATGACTCATTCTTGTTTGAAACGTATATAGATCTTGCTAGAAACATTTATAAACCTCATGGAACATTTATGAACTCTCATGAAAGATTTATGAACGTATTTCGTGACATGCATATCAACATAGCAACTTCAGATATGTCCACATAGAAAATGTATGCTTATGTTCTGCATTTTATTTTCAGATAATGAAATAAAACAAAAATAAAGTCTTCATAAGTATTATGCTTTCAAACATCCATATCAAATGGTATTTCTTACTTAAGTATAATAAAGACTTCTTAATTATAAAACCATAAATGTCTCAGAATTAAAGCTTGTCTTTTTTATCATCAAAAGTAAAAATTTAAAAGATTAATACAAAATATTAAAGAACAAAAACTTAGTTAAAAATCAGAAACCGTTAATAATTTTAATCACATTTAATTTTTTTTAAATATTTGTTAACGTGATGAACATATTTCATTAAATAATTAAAACTGTATAACTAATTTAAAACTTCTAACTCGATACGTCTAGAAATTTTTTTTAAAGACCTCATTTTAATCATAATAAAATCATTAAATATGTCATTGAAATTCAATTAACTTGTGCCTCTTTAAGTAGGCATTTTAATGAATGCATCATCAGCAATAAAATGTTGGCTCTATTTTAATTACACTCCCTTTTGATCCACTATCATTTAATTAATACTTCTCTTTGAATGATGGTCACTTGATTCCCAAATTTCCTTATGCATTTCCATTTATTGTAAAGTAGTCAAAAATGTGTAGTTTTTTGACTAATTTTTACAGTTTTCTCTAATTCAAGTAATAAATTGCTAGTTTGCATTGAAAAAAAAAGTAATTCTTTTTTAACACTAATTCGAAATGGCAGAAATATCATTTTAAAAACATAAATTTATTCTTCTAGGCCGATATGTTACGTCAAAAGCCATTTTCTTAAAATTTAGTTATGCTAGTTTATTAACCATTTAATATTATTCTTAAAAGTGTTATTTAAAAATTTTAAATTTTATTAAATCTTATGTAAAGCTAATTTCAATTAAGAATGTGTTTGAAGAACATTATTTACATAGATATTGAATATATAAAACGTTGTAAATGTTTTTTTTCATACATTTTTCATATACATATTTTTAACATACACATTGTAAAAATAGATACTTATAGGTCATGAAGTTAACGTGTTTATAGATGATACCGTTTCATGTATCGCGATAACATTTTTTCAAATTTAGACAATCAGTATCTTCACTTATTTGAGAATATAAATTTCTTCAACATTTTTAAAATTAATGCAATGAATAAATAAAACACCTAATGAAGCAAGTGTGAATATATAAAAAGACGTATGCAATAATCTAACCCCCTGAATTCCACTCATCAAGAATGAGAGTTTTATGTTTTAGAGTGTGATATTAAATTTTTAAGTTCACTTCACAAGGTTTTTTAAAAGTATTTGTAAATATACAAGTGCCTGAACAAGGCTTAATTAAATCAATAACTTAAGTGTTGCGTACTACACTGTCTCCGTATCCTTAAATTGAATCATTAGATGTCAGTATTCGAATTCCGGCTAATTTTTAGCATCATTTAAGCCTATTTATCCATTTTACAATTGAGAAATATATTAGGAAATAAATAAATAACAGTCACTTAACTCCTATCAACCATTTAAATAAACCGCATTTTTTAAATAAATTATGGAAGCGTAAACATATTCTAAGGTGTATTACCGTTCTATATGGCAAACGTCATAGACCACAAAATGTTAAAATTATCAAATAAATTGTGAAATGAATGATACTAGAAAAGTATGGAATTTTATTGTGATTCATTAGAGCATGGCATGAAAATACACAAATTTTTCTAGTTAAATTTACTTTTTAGTTTTGTATTTTTACTAAATGCGTGATAATATGAATTTGAAAACCAGAATATCCGATAAATAATTTTCACGAAGAACGGAAAAAATCACCAATAAGATGGCGTGAATACCATAAATTTAAATAACTGTTTTTTTTTTGTTGTTTTTTTTTTTTGTTTTGTTTTTACTAGAAATGATTTTCCATGCAAAAATTGTTAATTTGTAAAAAAAAAATTTTCAGTGTGTAGTCAAATAAGTAGCTGATGTTTTGAAGTAAAATATTCTTTAATCTCTTCCATGTTGAACTAAAAACATTATGTTCGCTAAAAAAACTCCTGATTGAGAAAAAACTCAATAATTAAAGACTAAATCAATTTATTTACAAAATCTGACTTTTATCAAACTACTCATACTTATAAAATGAATTATCCAAATGTTACAAATACAGAATGATGAGTCCAGTAACCATACCGAATTAAGTTCGTAGTATAACTATTTTTCAAAAATTTTGTTTTATAAAAATACTTATTAATTATTCATAGTTTTGCATTATTTATTTGCTAAATGTAAAATCGCTTGTTATCGCTGGTAACTTCCCTGATAACGGGAATGAACTTCTGGTTATGAAAACAAACCAAATAAAAAACATTAATTCATATATTGTACAGTTTCAGTATTTTATCTAGCTACTTATACTGATCAAATGAATTATTTTAAAAGTAAAATTATAAGTTAGTTACCACTACTAGATTTTCAGTATCAATTTCAAGTTGTTGCTATTTTTAATACCATTTGCCAACACCAGCAAGCCTGCTTGGGAAGAGGATGTGGTTTTTGTTTTTCAGTAGCGCCATCTAGCGACTAAGAATACGACTGTCAGCCACACGCATATCACGGCTTGTTTTTACATGGTGGACCCTTTCATACATCTATTTATTTATTCACAGATTGTAATTTTGGCATGAACGAAAGAACGATCAATCTCCAATTCAATATCCCCGAAGTATTGATTTGTTATGGAAACTTGAAGGACTTTGTAGCCCGAAAGATTTAGCGAGTTCCCGTCCCCATTTACTACAGGGGAAGTCTTTGACCGGCAAGAATCAAACTCACGACTTTTTGGACATTGGCCTAACACCCAATCAACCAGATGCACTTGGCCTTCAGAATGCAGTAAAAGTATCAAGTTGGGCTCATGATATAATTAGTTTAATTAGTTAATCACAAAATTATCACCATGCAAATACTAATTTCATTAATAATTTATAATGATGCATTATTTAAGTTCATTAATGATCCAAAATTTATTTATGAGCCAGGAAATATAATTTCAGAATGCATTAAAAATATCAAGTTGAGTTCAAGGTATAATTAGTTTAAACACAAAATTAGCACCATGCAAATACTAGTTTCATTAATAATTAATAATTTTTTCCTTATTTAAGTTCATTAATGATCCAAAATTTATTTATGAGCCGGGATATATTTAAATATTAATTTATAGCTCACAATTTCGTAAAAGATTAAAAATCAAATACCTATGTGAATCGCATTTGTAAATACCAAAGTAAGGGAAATATTATTATTTTTGATGCGACTTCAGATTTTTACTATAAAGGCATAAATAACCAAATATAGTAAAAGGTCGAGTTTATCACTTCCTAAAATATATCTCTGCACTATATAAGATGTAGAATCACTGAAAATAACGTCATGTGGATCGTTGAGTCGGAAAATGGAGAATTTTCTCTTGATGTGGTAACTTCTCTGATAAGGAAGTGAAGGAAGCACATCAGTAAAAGGAAATGGAGAGTAGCATCATGCAAATAGTATCTCTTGAAAACTTCTCTATTTCCATTAAACTTTGTCTCAGTGATAGAAAACAATTTTGTCATATGATTAGGTTTTTGGATAAAATCAATAAAAATATAAGATTTCAAAGGTTTCTGATGTAAAGTAGTGTTTTTACCCTTGTCACAAAAATTTTTTTACAAAGGAAATTTTAAAAAATAGGTATTAGGATAAAAAAAACAACCTTGCAATACGATAAATAAATAAAGTTCAATTATTTTAATTTCATTATAACATGCATTCTAATTAATACACATTTTAATATACATTCTTTCTAATACATATTCTTTCTAATATACATTCTTACTAAGGTGCCTTATTTCAATTTATATTTTAATGAGTTTTCATTTTAATATACGAATAAACAATATGCCCAGCTAAATATAATATTTACTGTTAGAAATTTCTCTGAAAAATTTTTTAATTTACAATTTATTCAATTTTTATTTTAACATTTTCAACCAAAACAGTAAAAGAACCATAAAAAATGGTATTCAAACTGTTATTTGTGAGAGAAATCATTTATTGCTTGGTTTCACTTAATACGGTTAAACAACTAGAATTTTATCCGAAAACCCTGAACTCCAGATGAAGTCACTTAGCTCATTGTAGCTAGGTACATGTTTCAGCCGAGAAGGCTAATATGTCAATCTCGTGACACCCTTAACGATGAGATGCCACACTATTTTCTTAAATTCACTTCTCAAATTAAAATTACCGAGAAGTGTGGTGTTTCCATAGAGCCGAAAACACGGCAAATTTTACCATATTAAAGTAGTTTTAATCTGGCTTTTTTCTCGGTCTGTGATCATTTTTTTATCTATAAATTGAATTATACTTCAAAAATATATTCAAAGAAATGTAAACATTATAAATATATTTTGTTTTTTTTTCCAAATATATGCCTTTCTTTATCTCGTAAGCGAAAAACATTATCATAAGATAACTATTCAATTCTTGTTAAAATACATTAAAACGAGTATAAAACCCAGTGAATCTTTATAAATAATTGTAGATTTTCCTTTTAAGAAAAAGTGAAATAATTGAATTAAACTCAACGTTAATAAGTAAAAACTAATAAAACTTCTTAAAAACTGCAATATTTGCCTTTAAAAAAATTATGTTTGACAGGTTATGATGTGAAGATTATACAGTCGATATATGCTGATATATATTAGAAGCAAAAAAATAGTACATACAACAACATATTTGTAAAAATACATCCAACATCTATTACAGCATTACCATTTATTTATTGCAGATGTATTTTGAAATATTTTTTATTCATTTTTTTCAAATATTCAAAATTAGTCTAACTAAATATACGAACTTGAATATTAAAAATGTAATAGGTTTAATAGATTTTGAGAATTATGACTTTATGTCACGTAAAGTAAAGAGTTAATATCCATTTTTCATATGTTTGAATCACTTATTACAGTTTGAATTAGAAATAAGCCAATTATTATCCCGAATAATATTATGATATGATTCACTTCCAAAAATGATAATTTTCAAAAATTCTATTCATTAAAAACAGATATGATAACAATTTAATACTTTCATATGAAGAATGCAATTATTAATTTAGTACATTTTACTTATTAATAAATAAATAAGTTTTAAGTAAAACCAGGTGATAAATGGTTCTTAGGTTCTTAGAAAATACAACAATTTGGAGAATTACTTCAAATTTAAAATCGTTAGAAGTGTTATATTTTAAATAAAAATGGTGCTTTACTAACATTAAATAATACATTTTATTTTATTTATATCTGGCGTTGGACTGCCGAACCTTTCCTTAGTTAACGATTATCAATACTTAACTCCATGGCCTTCTGATTTTGAACATGACCCAGAAGACAAGGATATTCCTTAATCAAGTATTGATAGAAGTTGGGACTAACTAATGAGACTAACTTTGGGACTAACTAATTTACGTTGCATGGAGAAAAAACCACGAAATATTCCCACGATCAGCCCTAGAACGAGTAGGTTCTAACTCGTCAGAGCATTTTACGTTACTACTGCGACCAGTGCGAGTCATAAGAAGAATTCTTATCAAAAGCACATTCCGGGATTCGAACCTGGGTCATTCAAAAACGAAATCTGGGATTTGAATGCCCTATCCCGTGAACCGCTACGGCTCTAATTAAGATATTATTAATTTTACGCAAAACATTTGATAAATTAATTAATCATTATCATTCCTGGCTCGATAACCTAATGAATGTCGATGCCTTTCTAATGTAAACTTCCCAGATATCGCTTTTTTAATGGCATTGCATTCTAGTTTTTATAATTAATGAAATCATTTTCAACATCATCGCTTAGTCGAAGTCTAGGCCTTTTTTTACTTCGAGCTACAAATAGTTTAACTTTGCAAATCTATATAAAATTGCAATTATTGTTTATAAGAATAACGTGTGCACTATTTAAATGTAGAACGTAAAGTTCCAAACATTGAATGGAGTGTATCGTCTTTTAATAACGTGTATTGTTTTAGTAATCAAAATTTAAAAGTATTGTAAACACTGAACTAAAATCTTATGTTTTATAAAATTCATAAAAGTATCACTTCGTCTTTTGAGAACTAGAAAATGGTTTTCTAGAATATTTTTAAAACAAACCTGGTATATCTTGGATCTTGTGAAATTCAAAATCAATTTTCTTTTCTGAGAAATATAAGATCGACATCGGAATATTTTTTATAAATTTTTCCTTCAGCGACACAATTTTTAAAAAGAATTGAAGTTATTTTATGCAAAAAATACTCGTATTTTATACATTTTTCTTCGCGGTTAAGCATTTGATCGATTTTAATATTTTTTTAAATTGTTGTGAATTTTTCCCCTATCTTTGAAATCTAGTGGCTAAAAATTCACTTTATATTCAAGTATTTATTATGAATCAGTATTTATTTTAATCCTTATAATAAATTTATATTTTTTAAAAGCTGTTTTGTTTTTGTAGTTCTTGTTAATACAGTGTGTTTTTGGTTAAAATTAAATAAGAATTATTATTTCTAAATTAAAATTAAAAAGAAAATTTAGAAAATTTTTAAAAATTATGTGTGTCTATCTGCTGTATATACGTAGCAACTTTTATAATTTTATTCCATTGTAACGTATTAAAAAAAGCTTTATCATAATGATGTTCCTCGCGTAAAAAGTCGTATTTTAATCTGCAGTCTTCTCCGCATAGCTAAGCCGGCTTTTCTATGCTATTAGATAGGGAAGTATATAGTGTATTGGGGAGAAACATCCCAATTCTAACTGCACCTAATGATTATTTTTTTTAATTGTTTCAAAACTGATAAAATTAAATTACGAAGTTCCCCAGACATTTTGATATATATGGGAAACATATAGTATTCTTATGCAACTATTATGATTACATCATATTTTCGATAAAATAAAATTGTATACATCCTAAAATTTTTGAAAAAATCGTGGTTAAAGGACACAGTTGGAAAATGGAAAAAAAACTATATCTTTTATTCAAAATGTATCCTTTTCCAAACACAGAATAACTGTTTTTTTTCTTCTGAATAATGGTAAAGAAATAGAAATCTTTCAAGAGCCTCTAGGAAAATCTTTCAAATCATTAAGGGATGCATTCTTAATGTAAAGAAAAGTTGCATTTTTATTTACTATTCTTCCTTTTTTTCCTTTCAATTTCAGTTGAAATTCATCAGATTTAAGTATAATGATTGAAAAAGCACAATTCGAGAACTCGAGAACTGAGTTTTTTTTTATTATTAGGTAGCATCTGTAATGATAAAAAAATTTATATTTTTTCAATTATTTTATATCGTTTAAAAATAAATCTCAATCTTTTAAATGATCTTTAAATTTTTTTTCTTCGTATATTTTACAACTTTTCTTAAAACTTTAAAAAAAAATTTTTTTTTAATGTTTTAAAAATAGAACTATGACAACTGATCAACAAAATAACAAATGAAAAGAGAAAATGAAAATATTAATGCAAATATCATTCAGAAAGACATTTCCCATGGCAGATAAAAATTAACAAAACATAATTACCTGGAAAGATTTATTGAAAAAAAATCAATCAAATTTCATCAAGTTCACAAAATCAATTATATTTCAATGATATAACTTCTTAATGAAAAAACCACTGGAATTGTAACAGTTGGCATACGCGTCAGATGGTATTTTGCAGTTTAGCGACGTCTCTGGAAAAGTTATTAATCAATAATAATAATTACTTTTCCACAGATTGCTTCTCAACAAAAGATTCACTGGAATTGTAACATACAAGTGAGATGAGATTTTTTAGTCTAGGGACGTTTATTGAAAAAAAGATTAATCAATAAAATAAGAACATTCCGCTGACTACTTCTCAACAAATGATCCACTAGAATTGTAATAACTGTCATACAAAAAAAACATACAATTGCCATACAAGAAAAAAGATTTCATAGCCCAGTTCATCGAAGTCTGCCACCTGAAAATAGAGAGAACTAATCAAAGCAGTCCGAATGTCTGTGAAAAAGTAACAAGCATTTATTTATTTCAGATGGAAAATAGGTGGTGAATGGGGTCAAGAAAAAATGTCATTGGAATCAAGATCAGAATCATTTGGAAACACTTCAGTAGTCAAGAAATGTTACTGCCAAATGCATGCTTAATAAATGTTCTTAACTGCTTCAACAAAGCACTTTATGATTAATTATAAGATTAAACTTAAGATTTAAAATATGAAATAATATCCCAAATATATAATAGAAACCTTCAAAAAGATTGAAAAGCAGATTGGGATTATCTAAGATTGTGATTATCTAAACAAGAAAAATGCTCCCGTTTGGCAAACCACGATCACCATTATGTAGAATATGCCTTTACGTCAATTAAACTGTATTCCAAATTGATAAAAAAATTTAAAAATTTACTGAATAATCTTTTTTACAAATAATATTAAATAATAATTATATTTCCCTCTGTTTCTTAAGATATATTTTCATTATTTTTAAAATATTCAAAATTTGTCTGTCGTACTGTTTCATTACTTCAACCAATTTACGTTTAAAAAAAATTGCCAGGAAAAGTATTTTGTGTACAATTAAAACACCAGCCATCAAATTTATCCATGTGACAGAGATCAATAGAAATTGCTTATAATTAGCGTTATAATGTCACAAGGTTACGAGCATTTAAATGTTTGGACCTTATGTTTTATTTTAAATTTTAAGGGAAATTTTTAAGTGAAAAATTTCAAATCCGTTTAATAAAAGTTAAAATTTGTCAGTTTCTTTTTTAACGTTATTTAGACATTATTGAATCAAGTTACGACCGGTTTTTTGTAATGCAAAGTTTTTTTTCATTGCCATAAATATTAACGACTTTTTAACGCTTAATTTGAATATAGTAAATTTTGTAACTTAACCACAAATTTAACGGAATTAGTTTTTCAAACTCATTTTAAAGTTATTGAAATATTATGCCATATAGCGCTTAATACTATGAATGTACCGTTTTAATAGTAGGAATATTAACGTCTTTTTAACATTCATTTCAATAAAAAATTTTAAAATCATTCTGTATTTTTATATATTGTGACGATTAAAATAAATGTATAAAAGACGTATAATTTCTTAATTTTAAAGTATATAAGGGTTATTTGTGTATAAAAAGTCTAAAAATTATCACATCTGGGAAGCACTCAAGGATGTAATTCATACGTAAAGATTTTGAACTTAAATACCTTGACACGATATGTAAATGAATTCATGAAAATGTGTCAAGATATAAGATAAGCGTAAAACTAAAATATCCTACGCCAAAATTTATTACTTCATTTGTTTGAAATTCGTTTAAATCATGTTACTGCTTTCTAAATGATGGGTTTTTAAGCTTACAATACGCATTAAGGGTTTAAATTTTTTTCATAATTTTTACCTTTTAATAAAAGAAGAAATTAGTTTCCTGTTTTAATACTTTAATGTATGTAATATCTATTTTTATATTTTCAACTACAATTCTGTAGATTTCGAAAGAAATGTGTGCAATAAATGTTAATGATAAAGTTGGAAAAATAATTTTTTTTAGTTTATCACTTTCTTTGTTATTGTTGTTTATTTTATTTTATTTATTTATTTTCATTTTTTTAATTTTATTTACTTGATTGTTTTTTTAATATTTTTTGTTGTTGTCACAATTAGAATAGGAGTTACTCAAATGAGAAGTTGGACATGGTTGATAGCTTCAAAAATAGAGTAGCAATAGCAACGTCACCCACCAGAATTATAAATTAGATCAAGGAAAGTGTATCTCAGATTCTGAATAACTTATTAAGTTGATCTCGGAGGGATGCTAAGAAACTGAGTCTTTCGATTCAGTGATTATAGAAAACCGTGACATATGAGCAGCATTTCGTCTAACACGAGGAAAGCCATTTTGCAAACACTTTTTATTACAAAAAATCGTACAATTGCATCTTGTTCTGCTATGGACGCATCCTACTTAGATTGATTTTACATTTGCATTAAATACTCTTATATGAACAAGTTAATCAGTCTGTGGTGCACTAATATTACTTTATATTCCTGAATGGTGGTGCCTTTGCTATACTGCATTCCTAACACAATCACGCTTGCCTACGTTTCATATGTGTAACCCTGATGTTTTGTTATTCTAAGCCAAATCTGAGATTACTTTTCATATGAATGATATTCGTGATGTAAAATGTATGTTTAAGTTTATTAGTGACCTGAGAAAACTAAAAATAAAAAATAAATAAAAAACATGGCAGCTAAGATTCTAAAAGATGATTCGAAAACTCATTACTTTACATTTCCAGTTCAAAATTCTCATATCCTCAACCAGAAAGGATATTTTAATATAATTTGAAAAAGTGAGAAGAGTATTTTTTTAAACAATATTTTTAGAAACCTAGTTGCAAGTTTTTTTTTTTTTAGTTTATATTGAACACTAGTCTGCCTATAGATTATAGTAATTAAAATGCTCATTATGGTTTTATAAACACTGTGAAGTTAAAATAAAATTTAATTGTTATTTTATTTATTTTTATGTATTAGTCATCCCCCGTATCTGAAGAGCAAAACTTATATAAACAAACTTTTACAAAAAAGCTGATTCTTGTTTATTTCTTATAATTAGGCATTAAATACATGAGTCGACATATATATATATATATCTCATTTTTATTTTCATAATTTGGACAATTAAATTTCCTCTTGCCCTTTGACATGCAAATTAATAGTCATGCATACTTTGACATACATAATGGGCATAATGAATGCCATGTTTGACATGCATATTAAAGTCCTTTAATTTACATATCACCCTCTCACAAACTTTGATTAACATTCTCTTAAAACAATGTCTTGGATATCCGCGAACTTTATAAATTATTCATTGTTAAATGTGATTTTATAAAACTTAAACAGCATAATAGTAGTATGTAACCATTTTATTTATTACTACCTTCCTTTAACGGGCTATGTTCAGGAAACGTCCATACCTTTCCAAAGGAGGGTATGTGGTAAAGTCTCGAGCTCTATTCTTTCGTTTTTGTATACGTATCTGGGCAGTAAAATTTTTTAACTTGTTTTTAGCCAGTGATAATAAAATGTTCCTCTTTTTTTTAATGCCCCTTTTTTAATTTGTTATTGAAGAAATACTAGTGCCGTTTTCCTTACAAATACTTATTGTATGGATTTATGATAAGCCATTATATTAAATTATTTCTCTTACCGATATAGTTTTTCTATTTTGTTTGATTTTTTTGTGCAAACTTCCATGCACACGTTTTAATTTTATGGCGTCCTATAGATTTTAAAACTTATCCTTGAAAATAACACTTGAGAATGAAAATAATAATTGTAAAATTGTTTGTTGCATCATTTATATAACTACATTTAATTAAATGCATTAATATAATGTCAAATAAAAAATTAAATGGTCTTTCCTTTTTTTTAACCTGTGCGTTAGAGTATTTATTTACAGTAAGTAAACAAATCTCAGGTGATAATGCATTTGTTTATTTAATATATAAAAATTAAACATTTTTTAACCTGTGCGTTAGAGTATTTATTTACAGTAAGTAAGCAAATCTCAGGTGATAATGCATTTGTTTATTTAATATATAAAAATTAAACATTTTTTAACCTGTGCGTTAGAGTATTTATTTACAGTAAGTAAGCAAATCTCAGGTGATAATGCATTTGTTTATTTAATATATAAAAATTAAACATTTTTTAACCTGTGCGTTAGAGTATTTATTTACAGTAAGTAAACAAATCTCAGGTGATAATGCATTTGTTTATTTAATATATAAAAATTAAACATTTTTTAACCTGTGCGTTAGAGTATTTATTTACAGTAAGTAAGCAAATCTCAGGTGATAATGCATTTGTTTATTTAATATATAAAAATTAAACATTTTTTAACCTGTGCGTTAGAGTATTTATTTACAGTAAGTAAACAAATCTCAGGTGATAATGCATTTGTTTATTTAATATATAAAAATTAAACATTTTTTAACCTGTGCGTTAGAGTATTTATTTACAGTAAGTAAGCAAATCTCAGGTGATAATGCATTTGTTTATTTAATATATAAAAATTAAACATTTTTTAACCTGTGCGTTAGAGTATTTATTTACAGTAAGTAAGCAAATCTCAGGTGATAATGCATTTGTTTATTTAATATATAAAAATTAAACATTTTTAACCTGTGCGTTAGAGCCGCGATGGCTCAGGGGATAGTGCGTTCGCCTTCCAATGAGGCGAACCGGGTTCGAATCCCATTCGATACGAATTCCGCATCCGGCTTGCACTGACCACAGTGCTGACGTGAAATATCCTCAGTGGTAGACGGATCATGGGTTAGAGTCCCCTTGCCGTCAGGCTAACCGTGGGAGGTTCTCGTGGTCTTCCTCTCCATGTAACGCAAATGCGGGTTAGCTCCATCAAAAAGTCCTCCACGAAGGCAAATTTCTCCCAATACTCGATCCAGGAGTTCCTTTGTCTTCTGGATTGGGTTCAAAATTACAAGGCTACGGAGTTGAACATTAGTAGCCGTAAACCCATTAAGTTGGGTCGGCTGTTCAACGACGGTTATAAAATAAAATAAAACCTGTGCGTTAGAGTATTTATTTACAGTAAGTAAGCAAATCTCAGGTGATAATGCATTTGTTTATTTAATATATAAAAATTAAACATTTTTTAACCTGTGCGTTAGAGTATTTATTTACAGTAAGTAAGCAAATCTCAGGTGATAATGCATTTGTTTATTTAATATATAAAAATTAAACATTTTTTAACCTGTGCGTTAGAGTATTTATTTACAGTAAGTAAGCAAATCTCAGGTGATAATGCATTTGTTTATTTAATATATAAAAATTAAATATTTTTTAACCTGTGCGTTAGAGTATTTATTTACAGTAAGTAAGCAAATCTCAGGTGATAATGCATTTGTTTATTTAATATATAAAAATTAAACATTTTTTAACCTGTGCGTTAGAGTATTTATTTACAGTAAGTAAACAAATCTCAGATGATAATGCATTTGTTTATTTAATATATAAAAATTAAACATTTTTTAACCTGTGCGTTAGAGTATTTATTTACAGTAAGTAAGCAAATCTCAGATGATAATGCATTTGTTTATTTAATATATAAAAATTAAACATAGATTTTAATTGTCGCATTTTTAAATGTTCAATTTACTTCAAATACCGTGTTAATAAAATAAACAAACATCGAACTAATTGCTTTAAAATCTATTGCAGTTATTTTACTGAAATTACTTTCCTTTATGTAAAATAAATATTTATGACGGTTCATAAAAGCCTTCTCTTGCATGTTAATCTGGCTTTATGCTAATGGCTTCCTGTTTCTATATAATATGTTACTGCTTATCTTTGAGAATTACTAGTGAAATTTTTTACTATTTCACGCGTTTATGAACTATAATTTACCGCTTGTCAAATATAAATGAATATTAAAGTATTATTTTTTAGGAAATTTTGAAAGTGCTTAAGATTTGGAGAAAACAAAAATATATCAAAGCTTAGATATTTTTTATCAAATATTCATGTCTGAAAAATAAAATAAAAAGTCTCCCTTATAAAATAGGATTTAGATGAAGAATACGACTGAGAAATAGTTCAATTTTTTTTTTTATTATTATTTTCTTTTGCGTCAGACTCAATTTGTAACAATTTATTGGTAACTGAAATAAAGTAAGTATCTTCATATTTGTCGTAAAATTCATTCTGCCTTTTGTGCTACTAATAATATAATTGCTTGCTTAGTATATAAACAATAGTTTTAAAGTTTATTGATTTTATCAATTTGATTTTGGAAAATACTTGTTTAATTTTTTTCTTACAATTTTACAATAGCAAAAAATAGAGAGTAAAATTTTGTGTACTTAAAAATTGTCTAAAATAATTTTTTCTAAATAAAATTAAATTGCATGAATTAGAATACTAAAAGAGTTCCATCAAGGAAATTATATTCAAAGTTATAAAAGCCATTTTTTATATAATAGGCTTAATTATTTTTTTTTTCTTTGAATTTGCTGTTGTAAGAAAAGCTGTAAAAGTTCAAGAAATGAAAAAAATAATCCAAATTTTAATTTATTTCTTAATTCTCAGCCATTTATTTTCGTAACATTCTTTTTTATTGTTTTATATTTCAATGTAAGAATGTTTTAAAAATTGTTAGGTACTAAAATACAAAATGTGTTACATATGAAGAAAAAAAACAAAAAATATTAACAAAACTTAAAAAACATTTTAAAGTTTTTCTAAAGAAAAACTTAATGCATCATTTTATCTTTGAATTAAAAAGACATTAGTTTAAAAAAGTCCTTTTTTATAATGCTATACTAATGGTTTTACATAAAAATCAATAAGTCTTTATTTGCCCAATTAATGCGTAATGGATAGTTTTCTGAATAATGGTTATTTCCTCTTATTTGTTTAGCTAAAAAAACATAAATATTTTTTTTTCTCATGAATGAAAAATTAATAAACTGAAAAATACCTTATGAAACGACATTAAAACTGAGAAATATTAAGTATAGCCAATGGTGAATTTTATTGAAACTTAATATCCTGTTCAGAAGAGGTATTTAAGATCGTCAGGAGTTTCACTTAACAAATCATTGAAAATGAGGTCATTTTCAGTAAGGATGAAAAGAAACTCTTTGCGAAATTTAAATTCCAGTTTTAGGCCATTTTCAAATTCTTTCAAAAAATGCTGGCTTTTGAAATTTTTATTAATGATTGGTATAAGCTTTAATTCCAAACGCCGAATTAGCTTAAAGACAAAAATACATCGTGTATGTTGGCATTTGCTAAAACCATTTAATTTAATATTCTACTCCGCAATATTCTATTCCCTTACTTGTTTGCTTTGGAACAACGATCGTTTTCAAAAATATCGTTTGGTGATAGATCTATGCTTAACTTTTGCGGTGTTACTTTGGAATTTTTTGCAGATTAATGCTCACAGGTTTTACAAGTTCGTTCGAAATTTACGAGAGTTGAGATGTTTTGATTATGACGGCAGACGAGAAACAATGATAACTAATGCAGCTCTTGTTACCGTAATAATTATTCCACTATTCTTCGCTGCTTCTGTTAATATCGGTATGTATTTGAACCCAATAGACTCTTATGTTAATTATTGGTACCTTGGAACGAAACGCATTCCAAATCGTGACCTTGAAACAATCGTAATATTCATCTGCATGTTTGTTTACTTTTCAGCAAGATATACTATGCCAGGTTTGTCTGTTGTGATCCATTCTGCTATTTGCTATGAATTAAGCAAAAGTCTGTACTTGCAAAGCAAACAAGTAGAAAAGACGATATATTCCAAGAAACTTATCCAAGAAGTTCAGCTATATCATAAACTCATAGAACGTTGTAAAATGTTTAGCGAGAAAGTAAAGTTTTCCATGTTTGTCATGATTGCTGATTATTTCTTAATCATGTATCTTGGTTTAACTTTGTCAATCGGACAAATGGATTACATTCCTAAAGGTGTTTCTGGTATTTTGGGATTTTTAACTATTACTAATTGTGCTATCTGCACAATAGCCTTAAATACGCTAGCAGCTAGAGTACCTAAGACAATGGAAGATGCCGCAGTGCGTTTTCATCTATTATATAGAGAAGCATTGTTGAAACATGAGATATCCGAGACACCGAAGCAGTTCATTCTACTTAAAGCATTGTGTGGAATAAAACCCATCTATATGACCGGTTTTAATTGGTTCAGAGTAGACAAAGGACTAATATTAGCAACTTTCGGTAGCACTCTTACATATTGCATTCTTATTTATCAACTGAAGAAAAGTGATGTAGCTAGCTGAATTTTTTTTTTATTTTATTTAATTTAAGTATTGCATATACGTTCAGTTTTGTCTATCAACTTAAATTTTAACTCAAATGAATATGAAAGAATGAATGATTTTATAACAATACATTGCTTATCACATGTATGCTTACATATTGCATTATTGTTTATCAAATAAAGAAAATAATACAGTCAACTGAAAAAATAACTGTTGATTTTATAATATGTTTATCATATTGTAACATATTGCAAGTAAGTTTCATAATGATGCCTTGCTTCGCAAATTAAAATTTTATACAAAGAAAATACAGGTTATTGAATTAATAGGTATTATCAACTGAAAAATAAGGAAATATTTTATAAGCATATATATTAGTAAAAATGTTTTACAAATTGTTTATTACTAGTATTCTTTCAAATCTATAAGTATGCTGGAATAAATAAGAAATAAATTCTTATCTATCAAATAAACGAAAGTGATGAAGCTAAGAAACAATTATTGACTCTTAAGATATACAGATGAATAATAAAGATATGGTACATATTGAATATGTTTTCATATTACAGTCATCTTTCTCAGCTTCAAGTTTAATACCATTAACTAAAAAAGAAGGAAGTACTAACATCTGTGAAAATGATTATTCCTTTTGCACATTGAATGTATGCTTACCTATTGTATTCTTACTTGTCAGTTAAAAAGTGAAACAGCTGAAACCAAAGGAGTATATTATAAGTGTAACTTTAAAAAATATTGTTCATACTATAATTGCATGCTGTATTTTATATGTTTTACTCATTATTTAGCTGTTGAAGAGGGAAAAAATAAATGAACTAAATCTTAAGTACTTACATCAATAAAAATTAACAATCACTAAATAAAAATTCTTATTTATAAATAATAAAAAAATTAATGCATTTTATTTACTGAAAGTTATGACTTAATCTGATAATGTGAATTTAGATTGATTTCCACTAGAAATAGCTTAATTTTTCATTTTATTTTCAATTACTTTTATGCTAGTTTGGACTTATATTTATTTTTATTATGTTACAAGCAAAGTTTAAAATTTAGTATTATATACAGCGCTTAAGTACTGTGTACAATGCCACTAAGAAACCGGTAAAGCATGAAACAGGATAATTTCATGCTTTTAATTCTGTTATTAGTTTAAAACAAATTTCTCTAAGCAACATATGTTTGTAAATATTTTATTTTGTTTCTCTGTAAACAAAAAACATACATTTTAAGTACATACCGTGTATTCTTAAAAATAACCAGGCAAACTAATGTAACAATCCGTCAGTGAAGGCCAGAACCAGGTATAATCTTCGCTGAAGTGTTTTTTAGGGTAAAGGACCATTTCCCAGAATATTTTTGCTCAGTATTCCCTACAATGATAATTTTTTTTCTCTAATCGATTGTACTTATATTAAATCAAATTAGCAATTTAAAGTAATATTTGAATTTCATGAAATAAAAAGTAATTCTTTTGTTACCGGTGAACTAAATATTCTTTAATATTTCTTTAAGAAAAGAAAGCGAAGAAACATTGATAAGATTTCTATGGTTTACATTTGTCAAACAATGCCTACAGCCTCTGACGATTTATTGTTATTGCATATAATGCTTAGGAATTGCTTACAATGCTTAGTTAAAGTATATAGCGATTCTCGTATTTTAAACAATAATGGTGCACTGTAAAATATTCCGGATCAAATTAGGGTATAAAGTACCGATACTTTGGATGCATCATCCGTAAAATCCATCTTTACTGTAAAATATTATGCCGTCAAGTTTACAGTAATATTTATTTATTTACAGTGATTAAGTGATTCTACGGTAATTATTACGGTAAAATTAAGTATTTTTTGCAAGTATTTTTTTTCTGTAAAAATGGATATTACTTTATAAATCACAGGCATTTTGAGTGCCAGAATATTTTAGTGTAATTTGATGGAATATAAAATATGAGAAAATTGATGGCGAAAAAAATATAATATAAAATATGGCTAAAAACAAAATATAATGTATTCAGTGAGCTAAGTAATATAAAAAATCCTAAAGTTTATTACATTTTAGGTTATAAATATATTTTTAATTATTATTGTTTTTTTATATTGGTATAAACGATGATTGTTCACTGAAGAAAATTTTTTTGAGGTTTAATGATTTTCTTAACATAAATTGTTAGATTAGGACACTGGGTATAAGCTAATGTTATAAAATCGATGCGGATAAAATAGAAGTCCCTGATACATGGACCGCATGCTACTTTTATGCGCTACGTGTGGTCTTTGTAGTTTGTTTACTGAGCAAAAATATACTACCGCATCTTTTAGCTCATTCCTTATACACTGAAAAAGCTAACGTCACGTATTTGTTTTTTAGCCTAATAAACTTGCTCAAGGTTTATTTTAGCTTTATTGGTTTATTAGTTACATAATTAATATAGAATATTTCTAAACATTTGCATTACTGCTCTTTAATATATTTAAAACTAATTGTTTGATTCAAATTGCACATTATTGTTTTTTGCCAGTTTAGAATGAATTTTTATCTGCAAAGTATTAAAAAATTTTCAAGTATGAATGTACTACTAGCATATGCTTAATACCAGCAAATACTACTTAAAAGCATTGAAGTTAAAACAGTATCATATAAATTATTAATAAAAAGCAGATGCAAGTGGAGATAATTGAACGAAGCAGCCATAAATAATGAATGGAAATTTGTAAAACAACTTCTCGATCTGATCCTACAATAAAACAATGCACTGTTACTATTTTCCTTTTTAAAAGTATGGTAAAATAACCAGCAGCAGTCTATCTATCCAATTAATAGTAAATAGTTTAATTTTACGGATTTGAAACCGTTTACAAATAGTATTGTTAATTAACCATGAATTCAGTTTCGTTAACCATTTACAACTAGCATGTTTTAAGAAACTAACTAGCATGTTTTCAGAAGAAATTTAACTGAACTTGGAGATGGTTTAGAAGTTTTAGAGTCATCTATGCGCGAAGGAGGATATCGTATGCTAATAGGTCATGAGAATATCATATGCCCAGGGTCACAAATTAAGGAGCGCAGGACACCGGAATTCCAGGATTTCTTTTCATTCCGGAATTTCAGTTTTGACAAATCAGTGATTTTAACAGTTCAATAGCAGTTTTTAAGCTTTTCAAAACAGTCAGAACTTCTGTTTTACAATTCTTATTATTTGAATTATCACAGTTTTACTAAGACTACTATTCCCATTGCATAGCATGGAGAAATCGATAATGACATCAAAATTTTTCAGTTTCTATGTATAAAATTTTGCCACAGTATTTCAATACCCACTCCTTATAATTATACACTGAAAAAAAAAGTTTGCTCAAGAATGTGGTAAAGTTTACCACGTTTTCCGCTCTATGACACTGATGATGACTGTGTAAAATTAACAGTAAAGCATAGATTCATTATTAAGCTAATTGGTAGTTAATATGGTAAAATTTGCTAATTTTATAGTGATCCTTTAGAGCAGTGTTTCCCAAACTTATGACTTTTGTGTACCCTTTCTAAATTTTTTGTAACGCTGTGTACCACTAATAAAAAATTCATGTATTTTTTACGATAAAAATATTACACAAAAGTTAAAAATCACAACTGGCTGTTGACACCACTAGTTATTAACTGTTAACTCTGAAAAAAATAGCCAACAGAAAAATACGAAATAGTAAATTTTCATGGCTAGCTTTGTTTTTAAATAAAATTTTTTTAAATTTTCGTTTGTTGCAAGATATTTCGCATCAGAACGCGTACCCCCGCTAAACTGTTCCCGTACCCCTTGGGGTACGCGTACCACACTTTGGGAAACACTGCTTTAGAGCATGGTATAAAGGCATTTATTCGGTTAAATTTAGTTTTCAGGTTTGTATTTTTATAATAACTGTCTGGCAATGAGAGCTATAATTTTGAAAATCAGAATTTATAGAAAACCAATACTTTACACGAACAAACACTTATTAACTGAATAGTTTAAATACCGTATATTTTTTCTATTTTTAAACATATTTTTTTAAAGTAGGAATTATTTTAAGAATTATTTCCGGAAGAGTTTACAGATTGCATTTCGTAGAGGTAGTTAGCACAGAAATCCTTATTTATTTATTTGTTTACCAAATCTTACAGTGATACATTAGTACATAATAATTAGCATAATTACTTAAATAATGAAATACAAAAAAGGATAATTTTCTTTGAAACTTGAAAAGAGCTTTTTGCTAATTCCTTGAAAAAGTGTGGGCTGTCTAAGTTAATATTCTTTATAATCTGGATTCCTTATTCTACTTTTAATAATTTTTAAATAATATCCAATTAAAATTTCTGACTCTCTGTCCCTGGAAGTAATAAATAACGAATTGAATAAACTATAAATGTATATATTTAGAACCATTGAAAGACTATCACTTTAAAAAAAGGAAGAAATGGGATGGAATGTCTTTCGAATTAGTAACGGGATTGAACCAGAAAGGGACAGAAATAGCAAAGGAAACGATGTGACAATGGGACCGAAACGGCAACGGGATCCAAATTACGGCTCCGAAATGCGGGACCGAAATGTCATGAATCGGACTGCTTTATGATTTCTGATATTGTAATTATTATTCAATTTTTTAAAACTAATAAGTCTTTGCGTTGTGGATACTATGCTATATTTCTACATAATCTAAATATATTCTGCATATTTAACAGTTATTTTTTGAAACAAATGTTTAGCTATCATTTTCTTTTGAAGTCAGCATTTTTGTATAATAACGGTAATTCTGTAGATTTAGAAAGAGGCTTTATTTTTAGCCGTCATATTTTAATAAGACAGTGTTTAGCATGAAATTCCACAGTATTATGCTTATAACTTGAGAAAAAAGAACTTAAAGATTTTTTTACAGCTCGAAAAAAGTCTTTCTATTCATAATCAATCATAAAATCGTCAGAAATATGTATTAGTTTACTAGCTTCTTTTCGCGTTGTAACTGTTGGCGCTGTCAATACTTCAGGGGAACAAACTTTCATCTTCTAAAAATCATTACAGGCAGCTATTTTTATATTATTAAAAATGTTGGATTTTTATCCAATCAGCTCAATGGCAGAATTTCTCAGGGAAAATTTCTGTAGAAAATCATCGTTGTAGACGGACTGCATTCCAACATTAAAACATTCTTTAGATTTATGTGCCGATGAATTGCAATGTATGATGATAGAGTTTTCAATCACTGCAATCAAAGAACAGTTGCTTGTTTCAATGGAAGACTTAAAAAGAAAGCAAAAACCATCCATCATCGATAATCTATTAGAAAAATAACATGTGTTATATAAAGGATGCACTGTTAGATTTTTCATTCTAAAAATAACTGGCAGCAGTCTGTCCATCAAATTAACCGTAAGGTTTACAGTAAAGAGCATTTTTTTTTATCTTTACGGTTTAGAAACCGTTCACAACTAATATGGTTAAGAAACTACAAATACAAAACTATACGTTTTTTTTTTAATTATTTACAACTAGCATGATTTCAAAACCGTAAAAAAGAAATTTAACTGTACATTGGAGTAACTTTATGGTGCAGCCATCTATGCATTATTGACAGTATCGCATTCTAATAGCTTAATGTTACAAATTGGGTATTT
Organism: Parasteatoda lunata; assembly: GCA_949128135.1. Taxonomy (NCBI): domain Eukaryota; kingdom Metazoa; phylum Arthropoda; class Arachnida; order Araneae; family Theridiidae; genus Parasteatoda; species Parasteatoda lunata. Next base: position 30,457,678 of record OX421970.1, on the reverse strand, counting down.
CAGGACACTAGTAACTCTTCATGTGTGGAAAGGAATGGAGGAAATATTATAGTGTCAACGCTGAGATTCGAACTCCTGTTCTGTCGCCAGTTCTGGGTACTATAATATGTACCCAGCTGCAAGAAACTACGTGGTTTTAATACTACGATACATTTTATACCAAATTGTATTTTAACTCTATTGGTATTTTGAAATTTAAAGTTTCAAAAAACGTGACTTAAGTTAAATCTATTGTAACTAGCCTGTATCTAGACTTTCAACTACTGTAAAATGTTTTCAAAGTATCAAAATGCAAACAGTATCGCAGGCTTATTTCGTAAGTTAAACCTATTGTAACTAGACTAAAGCTCAATTAAATGTCTAGAAACAAAAGTTCAGTTAAACCTACGATAATTAGACAATACTTAGACCTTCAACTATTGAAGAAATGTTTTCTAAGTATCAAAATTCAAACAAAGTATCACAGGATTATTTAGTAAGTTAAACCAATAGTAACTAGACTGGGCCTCAATTAAACATATTGGAGCTAGAGTCCAGTTAAATCTATGGTAACAAGGCAATACCTAGACTTTCAAATACCGTAAAAATGTTTTCAAAGTATCAAAATACAAACAAAGTACTACAGGAATATTTAGTCAGTTAAATCTAAAGTAGCTCATTTAAACCTATAGGAACTAAAGTTCAGCTAAACCTGTGGTAACTAGATAATACATAGGCTTTCAACTACTGAAAAAGTATTTTCAAAGTATCAAAATGCAAAGTAGATACTTTGCATTCGCAGAATTATTTAGTCACAAAGTGATTCTGCCCTAATTTCTTTACATTTTGATATTTTAAAAATGTTTTAAACATTTGATGATTTACTCCACACTGTAAGAAATGGATACCCAAATATATAACAAAGCTATCTTCTTTTTTGACGAAACTGTTTCCTGGTGTTCCTCCGAGCTAACATTTTGTCAAAGTGATGAAATAACTATCGTCATTTCTTCGAAAAAACACATTTCATCATAAGTAAAAAAATATTCCGTCATTCAATTTTTTTCCAGACAAAGAAAAAAACACTCGTAGTGATTTATGTATCCAATTTTTATAATAAACACTATAACGTAGTCACCATATAAGTGGCACAACACAGTAAGGACGAATAGAATAGAGAGATAAATTACACCCATGTCCGAAGCGAGATTCAAACCCGGCTGTTCATGGAACAAAACCATCTCCTTGAGTGCCAAATAGACCGGTCGGCTTAATTTGTCACTTTATTGTCAATCGTCTAGTTTTAATTCTAGTTTCGTCATTCATGTCGTCAATGCACTACCATGAGTTTACAAGTTGAGGAAATAATTTCGTTATATATTTAAGAGTTTGCGTTTAGTCACAAATCACGTGATTTCGTGGCGAAATAATTCTCAAAATAGTCAAAATAATGCAGAATCATCAAAAATGAGAGTTTTATTTTAAAGAGTGTAGGTTTATCTGAACTCATTTTTCTACATTTTAAATTTAAATTATTTATGTAGAGAAAAGAGAATTCGACAAGCAATAGGTATAGCATCCTCTTTAGCAAATTGAGATGTCGTAGTAGCAATTTTTTTTATTTTTTTATATCTCTCTCTTTCTTTCTCTCTCTCTCTCTCTCTCTTTATCTCTCTCTCTCATTCTCAGACGCTAAGTCAAAAACACCAAAATAGTAGAAATTACTAAGTTTCGGGCTTTCTAGAAACAACAAGAATCTTAGTAATTTTCGGCCGAAGCGCTATGGGGATGATTTTGGTACAATTAACAATAATATATAATCTTATAATCTGTGATGAAATATGGTAAATGTTGAACAATTTGCTATTTTTATCATGATACCTTAGAACAGAGGTTCCCAAATTTTTTTTTTTGGCTATTTTTTCTTGGCAGCTGTGAATAAATTAATCCAAAAAAAAAAAAAACTACTCATTACTTTAAAAATATTCATTAACAAGAAAGAAATATTTAATAGATTTGTTTTTAGTTAAAGAATGTATTGAAAATGAATGAAATTATGAACTGAGTAATTGGCATAAAAAAACTTTGATAAATGTTGAGTGTAGTTTTAGAAGAAACATAATTCTTTATAATTTAATTTGGTTATTTTATTTTGATTCGGAAAGATTGAAGAAAAATAATTTTAAAATTTTCTGTAAATGCAGATCTTTTTCATAAGCTATTCGATATATTTTTATTGAAAAATTTAAATTTTGGTACTTTTTTCATAAATAATTTTATACAAACAATCGAAATATTTTACAAATTTTGCCTTATTGATTATGATTACATATAGGGGAGAGTCGGGTAGCCCCGCCCACTTAAAGACTATTGCTTATATTTCTGTATAATATTGAGTAATAATCAAGATTTTTGTATGTTTCTATTGTTTTATCATTTAATTAAATAATACAAAAAGAATAAACCAAAAAAATAATAGTTTAACTTAAAGAAATAGAAATTTAAAAAAACATGTTTTTCAGCTCTTTTCAAAATGTGTCGGGTAGCCCCGCCCAGTTACAAAAATTATGTTTTTTGATTGTTTTTTCAGGTGTAAATGAAAATGACCAATGTATTGACAATAGATAAACCTTATTTATCATTTTTATCACAAAATTATTTTTTTTATTACATATTTATATACTTTTAGTGAATTCTATCATTTATTAACAATAAATGTTATATTTTTAATTATTACTAATGTATATTAATATATTATAATATTAATATATATTTATATTATATATTTAAAGAAAATAATTTAATTTAAGTAAATCTTTGGAACCGTACATTTATCGACGAAATAAAAGTGGGCTGTGATACCTAACATTCATGTGAGCGGGGCTACCCGAAATCCAATTTTTTTGTAAATTTCTAATTACTCAAACAATTTTTCACAAATAAACTTCGTTCTTTGTGCAAACTAAACTTAAGACTACATACTTTAATGCTGTATGTATAGAAAAAATTATTTTTTTAATATTAAAATGAAGTTTAATCTAAACATTCAACCAATTTTTCTTAATATCATAACAACTGTATTCAACATATTTTCAAAACTATTGTTTACCATGTTACCAGCTGCATAAATACTTGAAACTTTGAAAATATTTTTTTTAATATAACAATTATTGTCCGATTGCCCATTGACTTGAAAAAATATTCTATACATATGAAATTGGCATTGGGACCCGACTCTCCCCTACAAATAATTTTTGTCAGTTAAAACAAACCATAACTCTCGGAATCCCTGCATACCGTAGAACACCTTTAGGGAACCGATACCGAAGTTATTTATTTAACCAAAGAAAACTACTAATTTGGTTAAATGTACTTTTCAGTTTTGTATTTTTTACTAAATGTGTAGAAATAAGTACAATAATTTTGAGAACTGCAAATGCTAGATTATGAATGGTTTTAGAATATTAATGATTTAATTACCGTATCTTTATGCCTTATGGACAAGAATTATAGGTTTGGCAAAAAAAAAAAAAATGTCATTACCAAACAGTACGGTAATTTTAAAACAATTATGATGTCCGTGTAGCAACTGTCCGAGTTTGACGCGACACAACCATAACCACAAATATTATGGTTATGCCATGACTACAATTATATTCGTATGATTTTTTTTTTCTAAAGTCCACTTATTTCTTTTTCAAAATATTTTACTTTCAAATTAAGTGTATGAAATACAATATATTTCACTTTATAATTTATCATCTTATGATATTATAATTCAATTAGACATGGTGGCTAGGTGGTTAGAGCGCTCGCTTCTCAATGTGGTGACCCGGGTTAGAGTCCCAATGTCTGATCGATACGAATTCCGCACCCGGCTCGCTCCGGCAGTGCTGACGCAAAATATCCTCAGTGGAAGACGAATCATGGAGTAGACCCTTGCCACCTGGCTATTACCATAGAAGGTTTCCGTGATTTACCCCTCCGTATAACGCAAAATGGGTTAGTTTCATCAAGAAGTCCTCCACGAAGGCAAATTTCTCACAATACTTGATCCAGGAGTTTCTTTGTTTTCCATAATAAGTTTAAAACTATAAAATTACGGAATTGAACAGTGGTAGTCGTAAGCTCAAAATTGGGTTGGTTGTTGAACTGCAGTTATAAAATAAAATAAGATATTATAATTCATTAATTTAAAATAAAATCGTTAAGACATTAGAATTTATGTAAAGAATTAATGATAAATGTTAAAGATTTCTTAAATAAATTCGCCTATAAATTCTAAATTTTACAACAACAAAAATAAATATGGATTAGAAATATTTTTCAATTTTACTACATATTATGAAATTTATAACGAGTATATTAAATTCATGAAAAATAGCATACAGCATTTAATAGAAAACAGAAAATATCATTAGCTTTTGTATACCTTCCTTTCACGAACGTTTCATAGTAAACAATTGAATTATATTTCTATCATCAGGTTGTCAAATCCTGCTGATCATTATCAAACTCAACTTGTTTTATATTGTGTCCGATAAAGCTGATCTGTAGTAATGATATGTCTTTGATCTTTTGTGTATTTTAGTTTGCTTTAAAATAATACAATCAATTGATTGTTGTAATATTCAGAGTCTTTTTTGAAAAAAAAAAATAATTATGGGCTATTTGACGCTATGTTACCTTTTTAAATTAATGTTTCATACACGTGTTCAGGATGCATAGCTGCAATTTTTTTATTTGTGTTTTCGAGTAAATTATATTTTACCTTGTATTTTATTTGTATTTTTAATCAAATAATGAAACCCCACATTATTTAACTCAACTTCAATAGCAGTCTCAGTGTTAAAAGCAAAATATGATCTTAATTAGATTAAATTAATCGTAATAATTTATCCAAAGATTTAAAGACCATCTATAATTAGAAATTTTTAATTGTTGGCTGTTAGTTTCACTTTTAAATTTGAAATTGAAAAGTAGTTAAGAAATAAATTATTATTGAAATTGTTGAATTATTGAAATATGACACTACGCTATTTAAAAAAAGAATTTATTACGCAAACATTTCTTTTAATTATTTCGTTAAAGTAAGTCGTAAATAAATTTTTAAAAAATCATATTATGAGAAAATCTCCATTTAAAACTGTCAATCTAATAACCTGAAAATTCAGGATGAAATTATGATAAAAAGTACTAGCATGATCCATAAAATCGATTTTACTTCTAAAATCCATTTTTAGCGTAAAATTTTGTATTCTAATTTTTACAGTAATACTTATTTAATATGGTTATTCAGTGATGTTACAGTAAAAATTGCTGAAAAAATTACGATCCATCAATTTTTTTGTTCTTGAACAGTATCTGAGAAATCGAATTTTTAAGAAATTAGCATGTTTAAAATTCAATTTCTCAGAACTATTCGACCAATTTCATTCAAATTTTGAATTTAGCCATGTTAAATTGCATTCTTCAAAATGATGCAAACAATTATATGCCTTTTAATTCAAAATTATTTTGACTATTCCAAGCAAAATTTAACTTATAGTAAATAATAAATATTTATTGAAAATAATTTTTTGCTTGGAATTATCTTTGGATAAACAAATTTTACAATTGTGTGTAAAAATTCTTCAATTGTCTTAAAAAGTTCTCGGTATGTAAGGAAATACGCGAAAAGTAAAATTAACATTAGCGAGGTCAAAACTTTGAATCACTCTCTTGACCAAACTATGGTTACCATATTTACCACCCTATATTTTGGGAGTCAGAAATTCGAATTAGTCGGAAAAAAAGTTATGTTTATTAAAAAAAAATCGTTTTTATGTCTGATTTTTTAACTTACAATATTGTCTGCACTTATCAATTAGCATATTCGAAATCACTCCCTCGAGTCATTAAGATTGAGTCCCAGAACATGAAAATCTGATCATTAGATCAAAAGTTATTCAGGGTGGTCAATTTTTTTTCTTCTTCTGCGCACTGTACATCGGGGGAGGTAGAAAAAATTTGTTGACTGTAGACTCTGTAACTGAATAGAAACTATATCAATTAATATTATCTCATTTCTATAAAACTCATGGAATTTTTATGCAAAACCAAGTATTTTTGCAATTTAATGACATTTTTATTTTCATTAATGACATTTTATTAATGCAATTTAATGACATTTTTATTTTAATTTTTATTTTCATTTTTCATTAATGACATTTTATAGAATTTTTACGAGCTTTACATTTTACCAAAACAATATCAATATGTTAAGCTAGTTGTTTCTTAAATAATCTTGACTAGAGGGCATAAAGTGTATTCTAGGAATGATATCACAGACCGATTCCTGCAAATGTAACACGAGGGATTATTATTAATTTATATGCCCTACGGATTGAGTTGCTTGTTAGAGAGTCTCATGACAGAGAAACTAGATAATCTGGGATTATCTTCGTTAAAACAAGTGAATACATGAATTTGACAGTTTGACGATAAATCATCACTTTAGGGAAATTTGTGCAGAAGATTCTAGCTTATTTGGAAATTCTTGAATTTAATAACGTAATATACATCGTGGTATAACATAGCTTTACCGCAGTAAAACCATTTGATTTAACTGTTCTCACTCTTTTAAAATAAATATTTTCTTTTATTATAATCTAAAAGGACTTGTTTACATAATTTTTATATCTGAAACATACCAGCAAATTAAAATTTTTTTATGCATTTGCTGAAGCAGATAACATTTTTTTCATATTCAGCCAGATTTTCATATGTTCAACTCCTTATTTAAAATTTCTGTAAACTTAAATTCTTCATATTTTTATTATGAATTGTATTACCTTGAAATTTTGAAAGTATTTATATTAAAACTGTGCTAATATAATAATTATAGCTGTGGCGTTTTTGTGTTGAAAATTTTCTCTTATGAATGCATTTAATTCGCCACATTTTACAACTTTTTTCTCCATTATTTTAAAAAAAAAATTTTTTTTAAGTAAATCACAAAATTTTCTATCGAGGTTTATATTAAAACTTTAAATCATACCTAATCCCTAGAACAATAAATACACAAGTTTAATATCTCCAAGTGCTCAAAAATAGGTACTCATTTTCAAGACTTAGCAGATATGAATGTGAAGAAACAAAAGTTATCTTTTTTTTCCTCAATAAGAAATTAAATTATAGACATTTTTAAAAAATCTTTCGTTTCTTCTCATCCATGTCCGTCAAGTTGAAATGGATGCTTATTTTTGAGGGCTTGTAAATTGTCAATTGTCACTTCCAGTTAGTATATTTTTGAAATAAATGATATTTTCAACCGAGTAATACCCTACCAATTCACTTTCTTGGGATTATTTATTTAACACAAGTTCAGTATTTTACCTTATATACCTTAATTCATTTTTATTTCCGTTAATATATACCACAAAAATACGCATTATTATATATTTTATAGTACACTTGCTATACATAGTTGCAGAGAAAGCAATATCACTGAATTTGAAACTTAATACGCATTCTAGCACTCTTAGACCACTTCAATCGGTAAAAGACGGTGATCAATGTTTACGTGCCTAATCGTTCAATCATGTCCAACATTTCAAGGAATAAGGTAAGACATTTGAATTTCCATCAAGTGTTTTATGAATCATAGCAATTTTGTAGTGGAAAATTTTTCTCTGATAAAGACGGCTATCAGTGACGTATGTTTATCGGAATGACAAATATAGCATAAACGTTCTCCCTAGACATATTTTTTTGCGGATCGAATAGATCAGCAATAAAGCTCACACAAGAAGACAATCAACATCCACCATTTGCAAAATTGTGGCAAGTGGGATTGAAATCTTAAATTCGCACTTTTATTAACGTTTTTATTTAATGGCAAAGGCAATAAACATTACAAAAACACACGATCTGATATCGTGGAAAATTGGACACTTCACCATGCTTGAACGGGCATTGCTAATCCCCCTTATTTGTGTCCCGTTTCCAGATCGATTTAAAAATGTCAATGGTTGTCTAGCTACCCCAAACTCGGACGTGATTTCCCTTGATCTTTTCTTGCTTAGGCACTTGAAAAAACTTATGAAAAAACATAATTTTTGAATATTTGTCAAAGAAAAGTCTTACACCAAAGCTTTAAAAAGCAATATGGCAAAGATCTTTTATCATTCTTGATTGCATAGAGATTATCATTCTGCTTGAGAAGAATTATAGGCGCACATATTTATTTTTTTAGTTTTATTTAGTTAGTAGTTAGACTTCGTAGTGGGTTGAAAAGATTGGACCATTATATGCATTTTAATCAATTAAGGGATATTACATACCAGATGCACTATGCATACCAGAACAGGTCGCATGGAAGGACGTGGTATATAGCTATTGCACTGACAGCATTAGCTAAAGTTACAGAGTGCAAGTTTATAGCAAAAGTCTCTCAGATGTTCACATATCCTCAGGTCAACTTCACGCAAAAAATATTGAAGCAAAATATTGCCATGGATAAACTAGTTAACAGTGTCACGTTTCGTCTGTTAGCCGGGAAGATTTCCTAGGTTTCCTCTCAATGTAACACACAAATGAAAAAACTCTATTGACTCTCCCAGATGAGTTAGAAGTTATGTTGTTTTGAAAAAGGATCGTAGTCAAAGTTATTAGTTAGATATATCTTGCGGAAAATTTTATTCCATTAATAATTTAATTTTAAATTATGCAGCTCTGTATGTGTAGGTAGTATATATATATATATATATATATAATATAAGAAGAGAGTGGAATGAGAACACATGGCCAATCACAGAAGACTTCTGGTTAGTAACGCACAAAACAGCCAATCAAAATTGAGAGCGCATGTGCGTGGAAAAGGTAATAATTTTTAATAATGCTGCCTGCGGAAATGTTACAACTAAACTTACCAGCTAAAGCTTGTTGCGATTTATATTTTGTATTGAATGTGTGAAATATATTGATTCATCTATGATCAGAGTTTACTTTAAAATATTCATATCTTTGTTACATAAAATGGATCGCCTTGAATATCTTAGGCGTGAGTATTTTTTACTTACTTTTAATTGTTTTTTACTTACTTTCAAAAAACTGTTCAGACAGAAATATTAATTAACAGTTCCTATTTGAGATATTTCTTAAATAATGCGTAAAAGTGCAAATCATTGGTTCACAAAATAATGTGAAAAGAAAGATCAATGAAAAATGTACTTAGCTAGGTTTTATGAATATTCAGAGATCTATTGTAAATAATTTTAATTTTATTGTTTTCACCTTATTTTTTTGGGTACAAATATACTTGAGGGTGCCCTTTGGCGAAATTGGCGACTTATGTTTGGCGCCATTCCTGTTTGCGGGGAACACTGTGCTAACAGGAATGACGGGCAAAACTTTTTAAAATTGTAATGAACCCAATATAAGCAAAATTAATTAACACAATAAAATGTATTTTGAATCGAAGCAGAAACTAATGGAGTAAGCACAGAAAGAAAAGGAAGAAAAAAAAACTCACTTCTTCATTAAGCTTGAATATCCTCAGATTTAGGGGCACAGAATTCTCTAAAGCAGTTAGATACTGTCTAAATTTATCATGAATAGAATCTGTGTACCTCCATCGCCACATAAATTCGGCGAAATACGAATCGAAAATGGCGTCCGTGTTACCGGACAGGCGGTGACATTTTTTATAGACTAACCTTTTTATGACTAACCACATACCTTCGATCTTATTGACCATAAACAAAAGTAACCTTACCAGCCGGTATCTAACGTAGAACTAACGGAATTGTGAAATTACATATACTGTTGAACATTAAAAAATAAAGCTGAAAATATAAACCTATCAGAATCACGATTGGGTTTCAACATCTCCCAGCTTGGTGATCAACCGCGATCACAACTTGGCGAGAATCAAGGGGCACCCTCAAATATGGTCTACCCATTTTTTTTTATAACAATTCTGACAAAAATGTTTAGTGATCATTGATAACATATTAATTATTTCATTTTATATTTGTTTGTTTTTATTAGTATTCAGTATGACTAAAAAATTGAATTGCTTAATTTAATTTGTCGAATTTCAGTTACATATGTTTTTATTATATAATGTGCTTTTTGTCTGATTGAAACTAGAATATTTTGTCAGTAAACAGTATTGAAGTTAATTGGGCAATTACTTGCAATGATATTTGCTTTTGAAATATTACTTGGCATCATCTTATTAATATTACATGTGTTAATTTGTTCGCCATATTTTAAAGTTTTTTCATCAGGTTTTAATTGTTTTCAGTTTAAAATTTAAGTTACTGGGGGGGGGGGAGAGATGAAGCACCACAATGATTTGAGTAAGGCTCTGCCACGCCTGCTTCGAATACGGAGATTAATCTCCGGCTAATGCCCTATAGTAACGTGTTAAATAAGATGGCATTCTAACTGTTAACAGAGAAAAGCGGTTTATATACTTCTTACAACAAATACGGTACAGCAACTAAAATTTTATCAAGCAACTAAAGCAAATAATTTTTTTTAATTAAGGACACTTAGTTCCTAGAATATGTGTAAGTATATTAACCAAAAGGGCTAATCTGTCAGTCTTAAGATCAACAGAACTGAGGTTCGAGTCCTAGTCTGGACACCAGTAAATTTTCGCCATTCCCTGCATCATATAAAGAGTTTCCGGTAACCTGCAGCCTCCTATTTGTGACCTTGGGCTATTGAAATACGATATTGTTATTCACGCTCAGATGGTAGCACCATAACGCTGCTAAATTATCTCCAATATTCAATAATTTTTTTACGGTTTTGAAACCATGCTAGTTGTAAAAGTTTAAAAACCGTATAGTTTTGTTTGCATGTTTTTTTTTTCACCATACTAGTTTTAAACGTTTTCAAAACCATAAAGGTAAAAAAATAGTTTTAATCGATAACACGTATAAAATATGTAGTTATATGAAATCAGATATACCTATAAGATAATTTTGTGAAATTTTTCAAAACAAAAGTCGGGAAATTCTAAGAAAAGAGAATCATGTGTACACAAAAAAGTAATGATTTCTGGTACATTCAGACAACATTGTTTTTACAATAAACTATTGGTTTTACCTTCATGGTTGTACAACATTTCTATATTACGTCTGATTTAATCTGAACATGTTTTAATGATCTTACGCATATCTTTCCCTCATATAAAGAATTTTGCCGATAGCTGGATCCGAATCTTGGAAATAACTCATGAATTAAATTATTCGCCCGTCTCATAACTCACATACTACTAACTTAACATCTGCGTAATGGTAGAAGAATCATGGATAGAAAAAAAAAACTCGTCGTCGAGCTAACCGTGAAAGATTTTTTCATGGTTTCATTATACATACATAGTTCTCTTTAATGTCCTCTAAGGGGATTTTTTTGTCTACCTCCAGATCTAGGAGAACCTTTTCTTTGATGTAAAGTTCAAAATTACATGGCTAAAGAAATTAAATGCAATAGTCACAAATGCAATATAGATTGAACGTCCAAAATCGGTGGTAAAATTAATCTCTGGTTATAAACTGTGTAACCTATGAATCAGTTGATTTTTTAAAAAAAAATTAATTTACTCATTTTAACTACAACCTATTCAAGTAAGACTTAATATCAGACCCGTTACAAATGCGAGATGGATAAAAATAAAAGGATAAAAAATAAATAAACAAATAAATGTAATCACTTTAACAACAACTTTCTCAAATAAGACTTAATATAATACTTGTGAGCAATTGTGAGATTAAGCTTAAGGATCAAAGTAAAAATAAATGTATCTAAAATGTGCAATAATCTGCGCAATAATCATGCAATGTGCAATAATCATGCAAATGTGCAATAATCAATTTTCTTTCTGTCTAACACTCTTTAAAAATTCTAATATGATTTTTCTTAAAAAACTTCTCTTAACTAAGCAATCTTTATATTTTTCCAATCAAAAATTTTGAAATATAAATGTGTATTGACATATAAGGCACTAAATTATAATGCATTAAGACACTAAATTGTAAACTATTTTGTTTATAAAAACACGAGTTTTGAATCTCACGGCGATCCTTAAAAAATAAATGTCTTATGTCATAAAATTCCTGCTACAAAACGATTCTTGACGTTGTACTATAACCAAATACACTTACAGAAACTATATGTTGTAAGAGTCGTGATGTTTTCATTGTTTATATATTGCCTATATAAATTCAATTCTGCTCGACCAAAAGCACTTCCACTTTCAAATCTCACTACCCATTGAAAACATCATAAAAATGTATTATGTATGTTTTTGTTCGAAATATGGATTAAAGAGATACAAAAAAGAAAATTTATTGCGTTTCAAATATTTTCCTTTACAATGAAATATATTCCTTACGTTATCATATTATTCTCTAAGAAATCTTTGGCAAAATGAATTTATTTCAGCTTTCTGTATTTGATACGTATTTGTATTTGATTAAAGGATAGTGTGATGCACATTTGTCAATACGTTGTAAAAATGCACATTTGTTAATACGTTGTAAAAATGCACATTTGTTAATACGTTGAAACTAAATTTCAATAAAAAATAATTTCTAATATAAATAAAAATATTTATTCGCAAAAATGTTCACATGAGGAGAAATCAAAGTTGTGAGAACTCAAAAAAAAAATATATAACATGTTATGTTTTAAATAGCAAATAAATTAAATTAATTCCATTTTCTTAAAATATATTGCATTTATAATAATATTCATTAAACTAAAATCTTTTGATTTCTTTTGACATCGATATAATACAATACGTTAAATATTCTTAATTATTAAACTACATTTTAATAAATGGTAGTGGTTATACACTGCGTTCTATTACTTTTTCTACATTAATAAACTACATTTAAGCGTTTATTTTTTGTAAACAAAAGCATTTCTCTAGATGCTTCGATTCAGTTTTATTATTCTTTTGTGTCAGAATTGTATGAATTAAATATCAAAGTTAAATATTCTAGAAATCGTTTGGCATGAATACACATTAATTACGAAAAGATTGAGAAACCTTAAAAGGTTATTTTTTCCTCTATTCAAGTGACATTTATCTGACATTATTTAGTTTTGTGTCTAAGATCTTATCTTTTTATTTTAGTTATTGTTACTTCTAAACTGCTTATTTAAATACTTTGCTTTGACTATTTTTTTTCTTTTCTGATTACTACTAATAAATTTTAAAATATTTGTTTTGAAAATATTTATGTATTACTAATTAATTTAAAATTTTATATGTATAAAGGCATTTTACGCAGAGTTATTTTCTGCGTAAAATGCCTTTATTAGTTACCTTTGTTAGGTACGGACAAAACTGACAAAATATAGTAACATTCATTGCGTTTGTGGTTCTATGGAACATGAAAAATCTCGAAAAACATTTTCGTATTGATTTTGGAAAAACAACAATTAAATATGATTTAATAATATGTAATAAAATTTTACTACGATACTTTAGCGCATGGCATGAAAACCATTTATACGTTTAAAGTTATTTATCAATTTTGTACCAAAAAAATTACTTATTAGAAACTGTACTTATTAAAAAATATAATTTTAAGAAACCAAAATCTACGGTAAATCGTTACCATATGAACGAAGAAATTACCAAATAAATTGTTTAAACAACGTATATTTTATTTTAAGTTCAAAAAGTATGTTTTTTGTTTCTTTTTTACCAGAAATGTCATTACCCTACAGTATGGTAATTTTACCAAAACTTTTTCTTCATGCAGGAGACATTTAAGTAATTAAGAAAATAATGCGCATTTAGTCAAAATCTGTCTTAAGAATTTTAAAATTTTTACAATAGTCATTTATAGTAAGATTGAAGTATATAAGATATTTATTACACAATGTTTGTAAAATTTGCTTAGCTCAATCATTTAAATTTTTATAATTAGTTTATTGTTTTACTCGTATTTTGTTTACTGTTTTACTCGTAACAATAATTTGATTCCCCAAATATCATTGTATATCTTGCAGGGAATCGAAGCATAGTTGGAAACGAATAATCAATTTATCCATTTTAATTTTATTGACTAATTACCTTACAAAACCATAATCAATAATAACTTTATATTTAATTAAATCCTTTGTGTTCAGGCGAAAAGATTTCCTCTAATGTAATGTAATCATTAAATTAATTTAGAACATTTTATTCACCACAAATATCGAATTCTATTGATATTCAAACAACATCAGCTCAAAACAATAGAGCATTCCCGAATACTTCATTCAGCTGCTGTCTTTTATTCAAGTACCTACTTCATATTTTCAAATAGATTCGGCTTAAAAGTGTTCTTGATAAAAGTTCGAAATACGAAAAGTAATCCCTCTTCAATTGAGTCTTTTAATGGATAACAACCATTTTTAACGGCTGAAAAGATGGAAATACTCCACAAGTGCATTTGACTAATATGATTAGAGATGAGATTGATGAACCAAATATTTTCCACATCCCACACCAAGTTCTCAAAGCCTGTTTGGATTTCTTCATACATTCCATGAATAGTTGTTTTCTAATGTGACTTTTGTTTTCCAATTAGTCGTAGAGGCTGATAAATTAGATCGCAGATTTAACTTTATTAGAGGACATTGCATCGATCTTTTGAAGTAATTAAATATATTGATGAAATATCTATTTGAACTATCTGAGTAAAATTTTAATACTATATATAAATTCTCTTCATTGTAAATCATGTTGTAGCGTGTAATATTATAAATTTTAATTAATATCTTATTTACAATATCACTTGTTCAAGTCTTTAGATTGAAAGGCTTGGGGAATATAATGATAAGTCACATTTTCAATTTGTTTAGAATTTTTTGCTTTTAAAAACATGATTTACATGCACGAATGTACTGTGCTGTCATTTAGTGAAAATTCCTGAAAATTTATTAGTACCTGTCTGAGAATATAACCAGGGAATCATTCGACAAAAAATTACAAACTTTGAAAAAGAGATGCGAATTATCATTTCATTTTGTGTTTTTCAATACTAATACTAATCACACTTGCTTGAAAGTTGCTTGGATTTATAAACTTATAGAACAAAGAAATGAATGGATTGTATTTTTGTTTAATTGCATCGATCTTTTGAAGTAGTTAAACATAATGATGCAAAATAAGAAAATTCTGAGTAAAATTTTAATATCACGTGAAAATTCTTTTAATTTCAAATTTTATTTAGTACAGAGCATTACTTATTTAAAATATCGCTTGCTTAAGTTTTGAATTGAAAGGCTTGAGCAATGTAATGACAAACCATATTTTCAAATTGCTTAGATTTTTATTTTTAAAAACATGATTTACATGCAAGAATTTAAAGTATGTTGGTGCTTACATCTAGTAAAAATTGTAACAACTTGTTAAAGACCTATCTGGAAAAAAGTTACTGAGGAACAATTCGACGAAAGAGTACTAATTTTTGAAAAAAAAGTTGGGACTCATTATTTCGTTTCGCGTTGTTAAATGCTGATGCGCTAATCATACGAAAAGTTGTTTGCTTTTATGAACTTACAGAACAAAAAAAATGAATTGATTGTATTAATAATTTGTTGTTATAAAGGCCTTTTAATCTTTTTCCGTAATTAAATTTTTATTTTAAAATTTTAAGAACTTTGGTAAATGCTATTTCCTCACAGTTAAAAAAAATTAATTATATTGCAGAAAGTTTTTTTATTAATGAAATCTGCGGTTTTAACTACATGAATTGTTGTATTCAAAAGATATAATTGTGCTCATGCATGTTGTTTATGGGCTTTAAATTATAAATACTTTAATAAATCCATAATGGGCCGGGATAGCCTGGTCGGTAGGGCGCTGGGCCCGTGTCCAAGAGGTCGTGGGTTCGATCCTCGCCGGCCGAAGACTCCCCGTGTAGTAAATGGTGACTGATGCACGTTAAATCTGTCGAGTTTCAAAGTCCTCCATGTTCCCATAACAAATCAATACCTCTGGGGGTACTGATCCAGGAGTTTCCTTGTCTTCTTGATTGGTTCAAAATTACAAGGCTACGGAGTTGAACATTAGTAGTCGTAAACCCATGAAATTGGGTCGGCTGTTCAACGACGGTTATAAAATAAAATAAATCCATAATAGAAAAAAGTAAAAGGGAAAAAAAGCAAATAATATTTCATCCCCGTAGTTTCTGAATTCAAGACAAAATACTATTTTGAATAATCAGTTAATATTGCTGAATAAAGCATTTGTTGCAGCACAATAAAGGACGATACAAGTATGTCATAAAGTCAGCTTCCTTATTCTCATTGGCAAAACGAATGAAAATTGACATCTTCACATTAAATGTTTCTTTAGCTTTCTTTCCATATAGGTGCATTGCAATTTTTCCTTACATACACTGTTAGAATTTCCATTCAAAAATTAAGTAAAAAATTCCAGCAGCAGTCTATCCATCCAATTAACCGTAAATCCAATTAACCAGAAATTGTTTTTACCTTTACGCTTCAGAAATAGTTTACAACTAGTATGGCTAAGAAATCATGATCACAAAACTATAAGAATTTTGAATTATTTGCGACTAGCATGGTTTTAAAAGCATTATGGTGCTACCATCTATGCGTGAAGAAGAATATCGTATTCCAAAAGTCCAGGGTAACAAATTGGAGAGTACACGATACTGAAAACTTTTCATTTGGTGAAGGAAATGAGGAATTATTTGTGGTGTTAACGCTGAGACTCGAACCCCCGTTCTGTCGGACATGGACAGATTAGCCCTCTCGTCTATAATATGCACTCATCTGCAAGGAACTAAGCGGCTTCATTGAGGTAGGCCTAGTTGGTATGATAAATTTCTGGTTGTTTATTGAAATCAGTTAATAGACGGTTTCTCTCAGTTTGAATACGATCATATTTATGGTTATTCGACTACTTTGTTTAAATATGGTAAAATAACAATTAAATAAATTGTCCTTTAACCATTTTTTCCGAAAAATTTTAAAAGTGTAGAAGCATATTACCACCAAAGTTATAAGATATTTATTTCTGCATATTGCTATGCAAAACTTTATTGTTAATTGCTTTACTTATAATTTCGCATAACGCGCTCTGTAACACACTTAAGAGAATAATTTAAAACTTGACTTTTTACAATATATATATATATATATATATATATATATATATATATATATATATATATATATATATATATATATATATATATATAAAGAAAGTCTTTAAAATTTTGGAAGGAAATAGTACCTGATGAATGGTTACCTTTACAATGTACTTTTCAGTTAAAAAATAATAGGAAAGGAAAAGCCGAAGCAAATCACTGTCGACGTCAGTTTGTTTTCCTCCTCTTTTCCTAATTTTTTTTTAAAGTTTTTCTTGAAGCTTCCTAACGATTGATTGTGATTCTACCTGAAATATCTTCACTAAAAGTATTTTTGGTTGTAGAAAGAAAAGTCATTCCGTTGGTATTTCTTATAACATTTACTCTAGAGGCTTTAAGCATTATTTATTTAATGCACAATTATCCTTACAACTAAATAATTTGTGCCCTTATTGGACCAATATTCACTAATCTTGGCTCAATACGGATTCAAAGAGCCATTATTTTTCCAATATTAGCCCTATACAGAAATGTCCGATTCCCCCTAAATAGGAATGTCCTATATAACTGCCACTTTACAACAAATATCGGCCCAATATAGGAATGTCAGATTCATCCGATAGTTTATATTCATTATTTAAGATAGGCCCTCTATCGGCCATTCCAGAACCAATATTAAAAAATCAAGCCTTACAAATATTGATCTCTCAATGAATGTTCTTATAGGACTCATTTTGAATCAATTATGACTTAGGTCAACTCAGGTCAAGGTAACATTTTTGATAGGGTAGATTCAATTCATTGATTCAAATTTCATTCAATTCAATTCATTCAAATTTTATTACCTAAATGAGACAGTTACCTTGTGAGGCACTAGATAATAATTTTCAGCTAAAAATCTCGAATGCATTGTTTCTTTTGACTGGTTAGATCTCTAACGCAGCATGAAATTTTGATCTTAAAAAGAAATTTCTTTTAACAATGGATGCCAATAAAAATAAATATTTGTATGAAATTATTTAACTAGAATATATAAAAGTATAAAACTATTTAAAATGATTGAATGAATTGAATATTTTGTTAGATTACAAACATATTGGATTAAGAACTTTATATAAACTACCTTACTATTTAAATAAGTAAGTAATTTAAGCTTTAAACATTATTGTTCTCTAATACAATATGTCCTTTTAATAAATATGTAATTTTGTGTTCTTTGAATCTTTCAGATCTTTTGAAATATTAAAATTATTTAATTTCATTTAATTAATTACGAATTTTTACATATTTAATAAAGATATGATATATTGTTTTACACTTAGACTTGTTCAATTACAAATTTTAGTTAACTTATTATAATTTATTTTTTTGTTTATCTAGGCGTATATATCTTTCATGTTAGTGGATTGTTATCTATTTTTATAGGTATATTTACTTTGTTAGGACTAAGCACAAAAGAATATTTTTTTTTTAATTTTCAGAGATAATGATTAAGTTAAAAATTTAAAAAAACTTAAGGATAACTTTTTTCCTTTTTAAACTCCAAACATTCATATTTTATTGAAAATAACAAAAATAATTTAAAAAATTGTCTTTGAAGTTTGCGAAGGTTAAGCATTCAAGTTTGATCAAAAGAATTACGTTCTGGTGTTTAAATAGAAATATCAAGTAATAAAATTATATCGAAAGAACAAGTCTACATTTGAAGTATAAATAACAATATAATTTTGGGAATGGTTAATATTTTCAGATTTGCCTAACTAAAAAGACTTGTTGGATGCAGCTATATCTAAAAATCCATTTTAATATACATATATAGGGTTCATGCCAGTATGGCGTCAATTGTTCCCAAATGTTCTACAAATGTCGCTAAAATCATACGCATTGGCGACAAAATTATCGCCTTGAAATATGTTTGGAATTTACAAATTAGTAACAAAATAATTGTGGTACTAAAGTTACTGTTTTATGCGTAGGTTAAGATTTGGATTTAAAAAAAATTTTTAAATAACTGAAACTGTCAGGTACAATTTTTTAAAAATTTTAATGTAGAAATTTCAAATTTATGTGGTGTTGTGCTTTGCTCTCATGTACTAACAGTATAATTATCCGCAAATTAAGCAATATTTTTCTCGTTTGTAATTGACTTTATTCAGAATTTTATAATTTTTAGATAATCAATCTCTCATAGAATATTTTATTAGTTCTTACATTCTACGTCGTCCTCTTTTATTAATTTATTTGAGCTCAGCATTATAATCTGTATGTTGAATCTTGTATAATAGCATTTTGCTTTTTTCACTTAATTTTGATAAATACTAGCATTCAATCATTAAGGGGTAATAAACTTAATTTGTTTTAGGGGTAATAGATAGCTATTAGTAGTTTTTGATGAATACATAGTATCATAACAGGAAATATACAAATGTAAAGCTTTTCACAAATTTGTCTATCTTAATCATGTGCCTAACAAAAAAGGTTTTTGAGTTTGTTTTGAGGTTGACATACGTAAAAAAACACTCTTGGGGTAGAAAAAGAGGTTTAGCACCCAGAATAACCTTATTAATAAATCTATTCAACCTATCTATTCTAATCATCTATTTCAACCTCATTTTCAGTTGATAAAATCAACCTCATATAAATCTCAGCGATATTTTTAGACAAAATCGTGTGAAATTATTCACACCTCGAATTTACTGAATTGCTTGAAGTTTTGAGAAATTAGCATGTACACTAAAATCAACCTCTCTAAGCTGGTTGCTCAAAAGTAGATTTCCATTAACATTAAAAATGAATAAAACAACTTCATACACCTTGATCATATTTTGTAATTTTGTTTTTGAAGTCAACTTCAATATCAAAACAACCTCAAAAACACCTTAAATTTTTGTAAAGGGAATATCTCTTAATGACTTAATGATAATAATAATAATACAATAATAATAATACAGTAATAATAATACAATAATAATATAATAAGGACCACTAAACAATTCCTAGGAGATCCTATAGGACCTCCAAATTTTCATTGCTGGTGTGAACCCAACATGTTATAATTTTGTAAAATATTTTGACACGTTTACAAACTGACTATTTTTCCTTTTTTCAGTTCTAGAAAAATGCATTTGATTTATCTAGCTATGTCTGTATAAAAATTTTAATTATCATTGCATATAAAGAATAAACGAGTTTAGACTTAGCACTATAACGATGAAAATGCGTTAAATAAAAAATATTTATAATAAAATTCATTTTAAGGAAAAAAAGCCAACACACTTAAAAAGACTTAATACTTAAAGAAGTAACAAAAATTAAGTTTTTTATCTAAGTCTAAGTTATTTATGTTAACAAATTTCTCCTCAGTGCATTATTACTGGGTAAAACGTAATACTGCTGAAACTGTTTATAAAGTCATGATTAAATCCTTAATAAAACGTGTCATTTTTATTTTTTTTTAAAAAAAACTTGTATTTATTAACGGAAAAAAATTAAAATTAATTTTTTTAATAGCTTTATATAAAGGACTTTTTCGAATAAAAAGTTACATATTATATATAGATATGAATAAATTGATACATCATATTAAACTAACAGTATTTTTTTAACAGCCTTTACTGATATTTAACTTTTAAAAAATTTTTACATTTTTATTTAAATATTTCAAAGCAGCGTAAAATTAACTTCTTTTTAATTTCACGCTGCTAATCCCACGTAAAATCGCAGTTTAGACGTTTAAGGTTAAAGTAAAAAATATTTTTAAATTTGCAATTACAATCTTAACGTTTCAAATAAAATATTTTGAAAGCTTTTATGCCACACCATTTATGATTTCTAGGAATTTTTAAATTCAGAAATACTTCTTTTTCTTCGTCCCCTCCTTCAATGTATTAAAAAAAAAATTGCACTTCTAAAGTTTAAAAATGTTTTTTAAAGTATAAAGATTCGCTTATTTTAAGCAATTGTTTTAAGTAGAATTTAGAACAAAACAAAAATTTAAAAAAATATGTTGAACTTTTTTTGATAGTTTGCTTCCTAAATCTTGTTTTTATTATGAATAGCTGTTACATAGATGAAAAGAGCTTAAAAGGTTATCTTTAATATTTTATGGCTTGTTGTACTTATGTATGTATGCCTTTAATGTGCATAAGATTTTTTTTTTTTTTTTTTTTTTTGCACTTGGGATTATGTATTGCTCGTGCATGTGTTTTAATTTGGTAAAATTTGATGCAAAGTGAAAAATAATTAATATTTACACCTAATGGAATATTTATCAATTTCACTTTCAAACTCCTTCTATGGATTCTGTTTTGAATTAAAATAGTTGCCACTATACCAAAAAAAAAAAAAACCATTATTTTACTAAGCATGCATTTTATATTACATATACATATTACATATTTTTTTATAATTTTTAATATTCTAATTTTTAATATTCTAATTATGAATAGACAAAATTAATTTATTTCATGGCTAATAAATTATTAAATTTGTGAAATTGAAATACTAGTTAATTATGCTAACTAAAATAAATATTTATTTATTAGATAATTATTTTTTTTGCCAATATGCTGAAAATGGATAAAAATAAAATATTTTGTAAACATTTGTTATAATGTTACACTCAAATTTTAACTTAACTAAATTTATAAACACTTAAAAAAAATTCTTAAAATTAAAAACTTAACTGAAATTTTAATATTTACTTGTATTTCTTGATTTATAAGAGAATAATTTTTAAGCTATTATGTAAAAAGAAGCATATTTAGCATTTAATTTCGGATTTAATGCTCTACTCTCGCTTTGATGCAAAAGAAAATCTGACAATATAAAATGATTTTTGTTACATGATTAAAAAAATTCACTTGTGATGACTTGAAGATAAATCTTAACTTATGTAACAAAATATGTGATTAAACATTTAACCCAGAATTTAATATAGTTCTAGTCTCCTTTTCAGATAAAATAACTGGAACGATAAAATAATATGTGGCACACGGCAAAAAATATATATTTGCATTTTATTTCAAGGGTCTCTTACAAAACAAATGAAATGATACTTACAAAAAGTATTTAATCTAGAGTTTCATACATTAGCTTTAATCTTCTCTAAAACAAAAGACTTGAGATCATAAGATAATTTGTGATTATAGAATTAAGAGATTTTTTTCATAAAAAGAGTAAAGATTTAAGAGATTAACCAGAATGTTATTTGTTATATTTCGTTAGCGATAAAAATTAAGCTGTTTGATTTTAATAAATTTAATGATTTAGCATATAATTTACAATAATTTTAAATAAGTAAAATAATTTTTAGAATTTAGATTATTAAAAAAAATTATTTAATTTTTTTTTTGTATAATTTTGATTAATTGAATTTGTACAATAATTTTAAGGGATAAGAAAACGTAGTTATATGTAACAACACAAATAATTTAGCCATTACTTTAGAATTTAATTCTTTATGTTTATAACCTGAGACCATATAATATTTTGTGTTGTACATATTATGTTATATTTGTATTTTATGACTAGGAGGTAAAATATTAATTTTTCTCATATAGCAAAAAATAGTTAAGCATTTAATGCCGAATTTAGTAGAATAGTTTTAATTTTACTTAAGGCAGATTAGATTTTAATACTTCAACTTTAATATTCAATACAAAAGACCTGAGATCGAAGAATAGTTTGTAATGTTTAAAATATTTGTTTGTACTTTTTATGAAAAAGATAAGTCTTAAACTCTTCTAATGTAACAAAATAAATGTTTTAGCTTTTAAATTGGGATTTAATTCTTTATCTTTAATCTCTCTTCGAGAAGAAGACCCGACACAATAGAATAATTTGTGATACACAGTGCTCAGGTATGTTTCGTAAAAAGAATCCAACGAATAAATGTCCAAGAAAAAGAATAATGAGGAAGGAAGTGATTAATGTTACTGACCAAAGGAAAGGAAATAAAAGTGGCTTCAGAAAAGATTCGAATCATTAAAGAAACTAATAGTGCAATAACAGCATTCTTTCTTTGTTTTTCTTTCTCTTAGCCTAGGACATACGAACCATTTTCTTTCCGTACTTTTTGTGGATAGTATAAATAGTTTCAGGTTATAATTTAAATTAATCCAATGAATAGCTTTATTCCAAATTTTTTTTAATTAAATAATTATGGAAGTATGTTAATAAATCTTTGCTTTCGCTTGAATGTATTATAAAAATTGCATGATGCATGCATGCCATCTATTGAACTTAATAAAATACAAATAAAATAAAATATGAAATGAAATGAAATTATGAAAAAGCTTGAAAAACTATCAAAGTATGAATGAAATTACAAATAAGCAAGAGAAAATGTTTATTTAGGGCCATAGTTTTACTTATAGTTAATATTCTTGCTATGAAATTTGAACTTCGCTCGGTTACTATAATGAACTTACTACTATGAAAAAGCAACATTTCTGTTTTTCTTAACCTCAACAAAAGAATTATTTTCTTCTTGTTCATTTAGAGGGTAGTAAAATAGTTTTAATTAATAATAGTTGAGTTAACTTAATAGTTTAACAATTTCTAAGTGAACTTAAATAAATTCAATGAATAATTTTTTCCTTATATTTATTAGATAGAAACTAGTTTAAGACCATGCTAATGATTGCATGATTGTCACTTATACAAAAAATTATTTAAAAAATTATTCCTATGTACATTTAGAACAATTATATAACAGATAGTTAGGTATAATCCGATTAAAACTTATTACTTGTTTGTTATCATTTTCAGATACATTACGTAAATTTGCTTTGGAAAACGTTTAATAAATGTAAATATAGCATATTTTCGCATTAAATTCTTTCACTGGGGTACTTTAAAAAAACAGTAATTGTTTTATTAATTTTTAAAACTTTTTCCCAAAAAAAGTCAATTTTATCAAAACTGATAACCAAAAAGCAACGTTTCATTCCCTTTCTTTATTAAGAACATAATAAGTTTAACATTTTGGTTCGCTGTTAAATAAAATTGTGGGCATAATTTTAATAATAGAAAATAATTTTTAAATTAATTAGTTGTTAAGAGTTTTATGATCTCAATAGATGTCTTATTTTAATAAATAGTAAGACGGCTTATAGTCCATATTATTTTAGTTTCCTTTATTTACTCATAATATGTTTGAAAAATATTGTCTTAAGTAAATTGCTCGTAGTACATAATAATATTCAAGGAGAAATTTTTTTTTTTTAAATTTAAGTTCAATTTAATAAATAAGTGAAAACATTTTTAAAAAAGCAAGTGTTGTTTTAATAGAAGTTTTTAGATATAACAAGCGCTGCATACTATAGATTTTGTAATAGGTATTTCCATAAATTTATTTAAATTGACAATATTTTTATACAAAACTCTAATTTATGTAATAATTAGGGTGAAGATTATTATAATTTTTTTTAAAAAAAACATAACAAACTAATAACAACCATAACCCTAATAACCATTTTTAAAAATAAAGTAATTCAGTAATCACCAATATTACAAATTCATAACATAACAAATGAAACAATTTTAAAAATAATATTTTAAAACATCAAATTTGTGCAGTCTTTGAATTTCTGTTTATTAATGATTTAGTCTATATCAAATAAATATAATATTTTATCGTTATTTTTAATTAAATTTAAAATAAATCTATTTAATTAGAGTTTATGCCACAAATTCGAGTAGATTTTAAGATAGTGATACATCTTTAATATGAAACAACTTTTACAAATAATTAATTTAAAATTTATATGCTGAACAAATAATACATTTTACTAGAGTGTGTAATGAAAAATATAAGCTATATGAGCATTTTTACGACATTTTCTTATTTAAACTTAATTGCTGAACAAAAGAAACTTAATCCAAGTTTAGCAACTAATTGTCTTTAAGAGAAAGCTAGCTATAAAAAACCTCCGAAAGAAATAAAAACTAAAATTAATCAAATTAGTTGACCAAGGAAAAGTATTAAAAGGACTCGATAAACGACAAATGTTTTCTTTGAGCAATAAACTGGTTAACTAGTTAGTTAATAATTGATTCAGCTTTAGATTGTGTGTATTAACTCTGGTTAAGACAGATAACTTTTTTGTATAATGCCAGCTACGTAATTTGTTACAGCAAGCAATTTCATTAATTAAAACCCAAATTTCTTTCTTAAATCTTAAATCCAATTTTTGAATAATAATATGTCTGATTTCTTATAATTTTTGCTTTCAAACCCGTGTCAAGTTTATGATTAGGTTTTTTGTGATAAAGCCTCATGAAAATTGATAAATGAATTAAATAGAACAAATGATATTTACTTTTTAAAATAATTCTTTTAATATTTTGTAAAACAGCATTTTTTTATATTTTTATTTTCCTTTTTAATAGCTCTTTGGGATTCTAAGAATGTTGTTTTTAAAATTTTGTTGCGTAAAGCAGTGGGAATTAATAATTGAACTAACAGAACTATTGAGTTAATGAACTTAATAATGAACTAGTTTAATGCTGTGAACTAATGAATCCTTTCTTAGTACTTTATCTCCCCAATAACCAAGCAATAATAATAAAAATAAATCAATACGTTTTTCTTGTCATTTAAATCTTTATTTGTAAACTAGGGGGATAAATCTCTCACTGCGGATCTCTTCACAGAGAAAACTCCAGTTTCTCTCCCGACAGAAAATTGAGATTGTTTGATTATTCTCTTTATATCTAATTTGGTAGAGGGAAAAGACAATGGGCTTAACTGTTATACTTTTTTAGCAAGAAAATTTGCATTTTCGTTGTCCTGTTTCCCACAGTGGGAGGGTACCCATTGGAAGACAATTCTACGTTTTGTGCTCCTTTCCTTAAAAGCTCTCTGCAAGGGAATTCTTTAGCTCTTGGTAACTAGAAAGGGACTAAAAGGGCTCTCAGAATCACAGAATTAATAAAATCTATAATCTATTATATTAATATTATCAATTAAATTTAATTATTCTATTACTAAAATTATTTATAATAATTATCATGAGTTATTACTGTTAACTTTTGGATTAATTTTATTAATATATTATTATAAAAAACTTCTTGGTAACTAGAAAGGGCCTGAAAGGGCTCTCAGAATTGCTCAGAATTGATATAATAACTATAATCTATTATTATAATATTATCAATTAATTTTAATTATTCTATTATTAAAATTATTTAGAATAATTATCATGAGTTATTACTGTTAACTATTGGATTAATTGTATCAATATATTATTATATTCATTATTATTAGTTAACTATTACTATTTAATTTTTATTATTAAGTTTTGATTTGAAATTATTTTACATAATATTTAAAACCATTTCGATTACAATGGTTTGAAAGAAGACACTTTTATCCGTTATAGGGGCATTTTAATCAACAATATTATGTTAAATTATTATGTTTCTATATTATCATTATAATATTATGTTTTTAAGTATTATGTTTTTAAGTATTATGTTATACCAGTAACATTATGTTTCTGGAAATGAGATTGATTTATAAAAACAGAAGTTCCTTTAGCTTATTACCTTATTTAAAATAATTTCATGAACATTTTTTTGTGGGTGAAGGTGAGTGGGATTGTTAAAATTGTACCTACAGTGAAGAATTAGCCATAAATGTGAACATCTATTTTTAAAAATTAATGAATTTGACGTATACTACCCACGACGTTACAAATGGTTAACTAAAGATATTAGTAGATGAAGGATTTATTTGGCATTCAATGATTAAAATTCGATGATGCCTCACCATTGCTTCTTGTTTGAAAGTTTCAAATGGACGAGTTATTTTGTCACTTCAATTTTTCTGGCAAACATGGACTTTTCATGCCAAAGAGCGAATTTTTTTGGAGCACTTAAAACATTCGCCCACTCCGAAAACACTCAAAAAGAGTCACTAAATATTTTAAACAATAGGAACTGAAAACTTCAAAGAACTGGTAATATAAATTAAAACTGTATTTAAATATGATTGTTTTTTATAATTTTTTTTTCTTCAAAAATGTTTCATGATACTTTCGATTGATTACTAAACTCATTAACTATTACACACCATATTAACAAATCCACGCTGCTTTCCTAATCGCAATCTTTTTTCTAGCTACTTACAAAGCAAATGAGATAAGTATCAGTTTTTTCCCCTATAAAAATACAGATTATTATCACAAGCAATTTTGCTTAAAGCATTTCAACTGCACCTACCAGAACATAGTAAAAATAACCGCGTTTCTGACTCAATGGGCAGAATAAAAAACTCACCAATTTTTACCGCAGCGTTTTGAATATAATTGGGAAAAATTGACAATAAAATATCGTTTTATGATAAGTGATAAAAATTTGGTAAATGTAATAAATTTCGGTAATTTTATCACGATATCTTAGAGCCGAAAAGTCATTTTTTCTGTTTAATTTACTTTTTATTTATGCATTATTTTACTTAATTTGCGGTAATTAGGGCCATAAGTTTGAAAAATTGTATTTCAGTAAACTATTACCGTATGAACGAAAAACACTACCAAATAGATGTATTAAACACTGTATATTTTAATTAGAATTATGGTCTTTTTACCAGAAATGCCATTACTATACAGTTCGATAAATTTACCAGAAATTTTCCATGTTTAACACGTAAGCATTTTTGACTGACACAAAAAATAGAAATTACTAAAAACTTACGAAACATTTTTATATAATAAATTTCTGATGCAACGGATTAATTATTATAATACTGCACCATATTGTCATTATAGTAGGGAAATAAAATTTACAAATAATAAATTGCACAAAATAATGATTTAAAAATAAATATGATAATCCTTCGCTATTTTCCTCTAAAACACAGAACCAAAAAAATTATATTTATACGTTTCTCTATAATCCGTTGTTCTCTATCCATTTTTCTTTTTAAACGTTGAAGAGTGGGTAAAACTATTTCTGTCAATACAGAGAGATTAAAATAATCTCTAGAGAGATTAAAATTTTATTTTAAAAATTTGACGTAAAATAATAGAGAAGAGTCATATAAATCTGATCAAGGATTTGTTTATTTCAGGAATTACAACTAAATTTGAAATGAGTAATAACATGAAATGATAATTGGAGTAAAATATTTATTTTTAATCTTATACTAACAAACTACTCTGTTCAACAAGAAAAAAACTATATTTTGTTTACAATTTATCTATTCCTATATCTTATTCTAAAATAAGAAATATTAATTTTATTAAACTAAAGTTTTATCGTTGTAGCTAAATTTTGCTCGTTAATTAATTCTCTTTTAAATTTATAAAGTGCAACTAAGAAAGAAACACGATAAAAAAATATCATATTCCTCTTTACTGTATGTTTTTTTGCTTCTATATAAAGCAATCAATTTAATTAGGTGGTCAATTTAATGTTTAATTATGATTAATTATTTTAAAACAGATGCTGAATACATTAATAAATTGATTTATAATTAAAGTCTGTATATATTTATAGTGAAATATTTTGTTATTACAAAGCAAAAATTTTAAACAATTGTTGCAAAAGTAACCTTACTAAGAGAAAGAGTAAGGTCAAAACTGCCAGAATATGGTAAAATGCACAATGCTTTTGGCTCTTTGAATAGTACTGTTTAGCTAATGATTTTAGTAAAATTCACAATGAAATATTGTTTTATAATACATGATAAAATTTGTTAAAGGCGGTAAAATATGGTAATATTAGGCTGGCATGGTATAAAGCTTGGTATAAAAACCATTTAATCGGTTTAATTTACTTTACAGTTTCATATTTTTACTAAAGGTTTAGTTATAAAAAATATAATTTTGAAAACCAGAATATATGGTAAACCACTACTATAGGAACGGAAACAATACCAAATGATGGTTTCAATATATTACATTCTGGCTTTATGAACAAAATATTTTTTCGCCAGAAACGTCATTATTATGCAGTATGGTAATTTCACCAGAATTTTTTTCCGTGCAAAAATGATTCTATTTTTCCACTGAAAAGTGTCAATAGATATTAAAATATTTCAATTTTAATTTTTGAAATATCATCTCATAAACATTGCAGGAACATTTCTAATATTTTCCAAAGCTAACGTAGACGTGCTTTCAAAACCACTGTCCTCATGTTTGAATATAATTGTTTTAACTGGACAATACATGATGGTAATGTTAATGATACGCACTCATGACATTCCTTCTTTCACCATTTTTTTTTTTTTACATTATCTGTTATAGAATCACGATAACATTTTTCGTAATCAAAGAATATAGTGTGATTGGCACACGTAAAAATGTATTCTATTCAACAGCTGCTAAAATCATTAATTATGTTTCAGAAAAAAGTTCTTCATTATAAAAAAAATGCTTAAAATAATTTAAAAGATAATGATGTATTTTGGTATTAAAAATACCAGCCATCTTGTCTTATTCCAACTTCTGGCAGGTAAGCATTTATAACGTAAGATGAGATAAAATAACATTGTTTTTGATACACATTTTCAGATACAAAGATTTCTTTTCTAGTCATCAGCTGTTTTAAATTTTGTCCGGAAGATTCGTCCGGAACCAAAATGAAATAATTTTTTTAATGTATTATGGTTGCTGTACGTAGAAAGTCACTGCATTGTATTATAGTTAATAACATTTAATGTTTCTAAACTATCTCTAATGGAATAACTGCTTAAAATATCCTCAAACGTTTTAACGTGTACAGAGAAAAAAAATCTGGAAAAATTACAGTGTGTATATCAATGGTATAATTCTGGTAAACAAAGATTCTGGTTAATAACACTAAAATATACGGTGTTTTAACAGAGAGAAAAAAAATTCTGGAAAAATTACAGTGTGTATATAAATGGTATAATTCTGGTAAACAAAGATTCTGGTTAATAACACTAAAATATACGGTGTTTTAACAGAAAGAAAAAAAATCTGGAAAGATTACAGTGTGTGTATCAAATGGTATAATTCTGATAAACAAAAATTCTAGTTAATAACACTAAAATACATGGTGTTTTAACATAGAGAAAAAAATCTGGTAAAATTATCATACTTTATAATAATGACATTTCTGGTAAAAAGAAAAACATAATTCTGGTCTTTAAAACCAAAGTATGTGGTATCTAAACCACTCATTTAGTGAATTTTCCTTTCATAAGGTGATGGGTTGCCTGAAATTCTGGTTTTCAAAATTACAGTTCTTATAGCTACGCATTTAGCAAAGAATACAAAACTGAAGAGCAAATTTAACCGAATAAATGGTTTTTATGCCATACTCTAAGGTATCATGATAAAATTACCCAATTTTACAGCATTTACCAAGAAAGTTACAGAGCTCTTTGGTGCTCACATAGAGCCAGAACAAGGTAATACCATGTTATGATAGTTTTTAAACTACTTTTTTCACAGTGTATTCAAGCCTCAGAAAGTTCTGTTCTCGACAGCTAGTGCAGCTTCGTTAAAGAACACACTACAGGAGATAAAGTAAGAAAGATACGCATTATAAAGATTTTTGTTTGTTGTTGTGTTTGCATCATGTATTATAAAATATCAAAAAAATTAATTTATGAACAAAGGCGACAGAAACTTTTTTATTTCAATTGGGACTTTTACTTAACAATGAAAAGAAAACGTGTGTACCAAATAAATTGCATGAGTTGTATGTGATTGTAAGTCCGTTTAACTGGCAGAACTCATTCGTACTTCGTTCATTCATCCACAGATCGTAATTTTGACCTGAACCTGAGAACAATGAATCTTCAATTTAGTACCCTCAAAGGTATTGATTTTTTGTAGAAATTTGGAGGACTTTGTGACCCTGACATATTTGACATGCACCATTCACCATTTTAAGCACGGAGATTCTTAGTCCATCGGGATTCGAACTTCTGTTATCACAAATACGAGTCCAACGTCCTACCAGCCAGGCTTACCCGGTCTTATTTATGTAATAAATGTTTCCAAAAACATAATGTTTAGTTAGTTTATATATTATATTTAATGTAAAAAATTACCTATAATTTACATTCAAACAAAATAATTGTAATGACAAATCATTTGTTTTTGACGAAAATGCCAACGTTCTGCTCTTAAAATATGTTGACAAATAGACTATATAAATGATGATAAGTAAAATATATCTTCTTTCCCCAGAGTAATATTTGTATATATATTTACTGAAATGGCTCATATTTTCCCCAAATGTTACAACATAAAAATATTTTTTTGTGCAAACATAAAATATGAGATACTTTTTGGCAAATTAAAAATTTTTTGGGAACATAAATAAATTTTTGCTTTATAAAAGGTAGCTTACGAAAGGTAGAGGTATTACATTTATGCCATTCACAACGATTTTCTCACACTTAGAACTGACTAAAGCAAGTTTTACGAAAGATTCTTTGGAAGTTTATTTTCATTTGTAGGAATTTCTAGATTTATCTAATAGAACATTATATAGATAGTTTTCTGTAGCTGAACAATATTATTTCCTTTGCCGTGAAAGTAAACAAGATATTTTTTCCGGGTGCTTTTACGCCATTGTTCCTCTTCTTCTATAAAATATGTTCTCAGTTTTCTAACATGTCTATTGTGGCCAATTGTATAGTTGAGACAAAATACTCTATATAAAGCAAAATTAGTTTTTATAATTAAAAAGGATGTTTTTGTTTTGTTTTTTAATAAGGAAAATATAAATTGCATTCATGCTCTTATAAATTTCATTATTATTTTTTATTAGAAAAGGTAACATCATATTTTAAATTTATAAATCGCTACATAATTTTATTTAATGTTACCTTTACACCTTTTTTATTTTCTAATTAGTTTCAAGTTAGAAATTTTTAAATTTTAGGTATTTTTTATGCATAGACTATGTTGATAAGCTTCATTCTCATTTTAAAGAACTGTGATTTAAACATTGTTGCCAGCAGCAGTATGGTAGGTAAGGAAATAGTGTCAATTTAATTATAACAATACGCTGATAGAATTTCCATTCTAAAACTATGGTAAATATACCGGCTTACGGTAAAGAAAATTTTTTACCTTTACGGTTTTAAAAATGTTAAAAACTAGTATGGTTATAAGACCGTTAATACAGAACAATACTGTTTTTTAGCTATTTGCTACTAGCATAGTTTAAAATTGTAAAACAAAAATTAACTCGACATAAAAGGCAGGGATTTTCTTTAGTTAAAGGGCATTGGAGAGTGCAGAAGACCAACTGGGGAATACAGAACACTGGAAACTCTTAGTGTATTGGAGGGAATGGAGGAAATATAGAGTTGCTACCGCTGGGACTCATATTCCAGTTCTATCTGTCATGAGACTGACAGATTAGTCCTCTCGGCTATAATATGTACGCAGCTGGAAGGAACTAAGTGGCTTCATTTGATGAGCTTAGTTGGTGCGATACAATTCTGGTTGTGAAACCGTTTTAGGTCGAAGCAGTGAATAAGCGGTTTTTCTCAGAGTTAACAGTTTGATTACTAACTTATTTTTGGTTTTTTGACTGTTTTTTTTTAAATGGTAAAAGAACAATTAAATAAATTGTTATCTAACCTTTTTAAATTTAAATAATAAATTTAAGTCTACAACAATTTCTTGATTTTTTTTTGTCGCTCTATTGGTAATCTTCATCATAGCAGATTTGACAAGTGATAGTAACTACGTAAGCACTTCTGAGGGTTGATGAGCGATAAGTCAGAGCACGTAGCTCCAATATAATTAATTATAATGTAATATTTTTAATTCTTGGAGCGTTTGGAACTTCAGAAGTTGGCAAGTTATAGCAAGCATGAGGTGAAGTCCAAATAGCATATTTTGAATACGTTATTTTTAGATAAATATCTTATTCATTTATGGCAGTTTTATTATTTGTATTAAAACATAACAAATAAAGGTGGGCGAAATTAAAATATAATTACTAAGAATTTTTAATAAACAATATACATTTTAATAAACAAAATAAATAAGAATTATTAAAAATGCAAGAAATATTATGGATAAAGAATTGTTTATATTTTTTGCTTTATTTATTTTCAAATATTTTCTTACTGTTTTTCATGCATTTTCATAAATGACTCCTTAACGTTTTAGTGTTGGGATGTGATTTCGGTAATATTATTTTCTGAAATAATTTTTTACATCCAATAAAATATTGCATATAAATCTTCATATTCAAGAAATTGAATAAACAACAAAATAAAATCAGAAATAAGTACGGTAATCTTCATAATTTTCAATATAGTAAAACTCGCTTGTAACGTGAAACGTGACACGTGTAACGTGTAACGTGATGGAGGCAATTTCTTCTATAAATCTGGTGATCGTTCATTATGAACCTGCCAAAATTCAGAATTAAAACCATTTATACACAAAAATGTTCTTAAAAATGCAAATATGCTTAAAAATTGAAATTTCTTTGGAGTTTTTTTTACGTACAACACTGGCGATTTTCTTAACATCTTATCACTTACGCTATTAGTTGCAAAACCAATACTTTGTCGAGCCGCATCTGACATATGCATTATTAAATTATTTTTGCTTCTTTTTCTTAAAGGAACACAAAAAACTTTATATGAATAATCAAATCTAATTCAAGTGTTTTTCATTCTAAAACTAAAAGAAAAACTTTAAAAAAAGCGCATAATGACCAAAGATTTACTGAAATATTGTTATCATAAAATTGACTTCTTTAAATTTGCAATAATTAAGTACGAAAAATAGCAGGGAAACGAAACATAGAATTGAATATTAGCAATAGCAAGGGAGATATCATTTCACATTGCAAAGTAACGATCAAAGCAAATATGTAAATTTCAAAGATTAGTAAAGAGATGCAAAATTGGTAAATTTCAAAGCAAAGATCTCCAACCGATATTCCTATTATTCTCAATTATTTAACTTTCTTAATTATATATATTTTTTAACTTTATAAACTCGATCATTTTATCAATTATTCTCAGTTATTAGATTTTCTACTGAAAGGTCAACAATTAATTTTTATTTAAGCTGGTTATTGTCCAGCATTCTCTCCCAAAAAGTAAATTGATCAAGTTAGTGCCTTATATATATTAATTTTTGCTAATAAACTTTTAAATCGAGATTTTAATTGGATTTTGTGGCTCTGATAGCATTTATTTGATATGGTGGGTCTGTTGTTCATTTCGGCAGTGCCTTCACAGGTTTGTTGATGGCACCAAGATATTTGTACTTGGAAATTTTTTCTATTCAAATTTCTACTCTATTTTCATAATTTTTCTCTATAAATGGCTGTGGATTCGACATAAAAATTTTAAATAGAGGAAAAAAGTAATTAAAAACGCTACTTTAAAGAATATTAAATAAGAATTATTAAAAAACAATTAAACATTGGAATTCCTGCAAAGTAATTTTTTCTTGCATTAGACATACCATTAGCTTAACAGTTACAAAATGTTTTAGTATTTTAAGCCATTGCAAAGGGTTGACATACATAGTTTGAATGCCTAAAATTAAAAGGAAGGCTTCAGTTTTAAACTGCATATACAGCTATAAACTATGTATTTCTGAAAAATTTTGGCTTCGCTTAACGAACTAATATTTTATATATTTTGAAACCATAATTTTTATTGAACAAATTTTTAATACTGTTTTTTATTATTATTTTGCATAAATTCAGGTCAAAATAAGTGAAAAATATCATATTAGCATTTTAACAATTAATGGTTGTAAAATACACCTTGAAGCACCAGGGTCTTTTTTGCGTTAAAGATAAAATCTTCCAAACACGGCTTGTTTATGGAAAAAACTTTACAAATTTTCACTTATTTTCGATTAGTTAGATCTAAGAGAGATAGTTATTGATCATTAAAATTTCTTTAAATTATAAAATCGATAATTGATGAATTTTAAAAAATGAATGAAAAAAAATTCAACCTACTTTTTCGGAATTTATATTTTAGGACAAATATAGTTTCGATAATCTAACATATTTTTAGTAACTATTAGACTGTTTTTTATATTAAAGTCAAGAGAACAAAAATCTATTTTACTTGCAATTAGATCGTCAGAAAAAACATATAAAATAGACACTGGCGTCCCATCTGCTCAAAAGAGCTCCAAAAAATTGTTATTTTAACGAGTCTTCAAGTTTTTCTACAAAAAATCATAAAAATCAATGAACTATTCACAATTTTTCTGCATATTTTGAACGATTTCAAACATTGCAGTAAAATTGAAACTACTTAAATATTAAACTTTACGATCAAAGACAAACCCTTTTTTTCTAAAACATAAGGGTTTTTATTCTGTTAGTATTTTGCACTTTTTTTATAAACTGAACTGGTTAAAGATAAAACTTACACCAACTGTTAAGAATAATAGTTAGGAGTTAAGACAGTTATAAAAAGTATCATATTATTCTCTAAAAAAGCATTATTTCATAGAACAAAAGAACCTTCGATAGCCTTAAGCAAAAAACTAAATTACAGCATTTTCATACTAAAAAGCACACTAACAAAGTTAGAATCAATGTGCTCATCTTTCTCATCCGATTACTCTATCTTAATCCATTATCTATAAAAAGTAAGTAAAGATTTAAAGTCACTTCTCCATTTCCATTATGTGTTTTTCTTTATATTATTTCTCCGTCTTTTGTTTCTAAAACAAGAAAATAAAAAATAAGGTTTTTGTGTGAAATGAATTTATTTTTTCATGAAATAATGAGGTTATATAATTTTTAAAAAGTATTGACGTAAGCTTTTTACTTAAAAAGGCTTCTGACTTTATTCATTTAATTTTCTTGTTGGGTTTTTGCCTTTATCAATAGTTCTTTGTGTATCATTGTTGCTGCATGACTAGAAGATTCTAATTAGATGTTTTCATGATATAAGAAATAAATAAATAAAAAGTTATAAAAAAGTAAAGTTTGCTGAAAGTCAATGCAAAATACTAAGTAAAACATGATATTTATATTTGTTATAGTGAACGTCTCATTTTTTTTATCTTCTATATAATTTTATAAAAGGACCAAAATGTGTTACTTAATTAAAAACTTTATTCATTATATGCAAATTGGAAATAACAGTCGATATGTTTCAATTGCTTAAAAACAGGCACTAATTTTTCTCACTTGCCATGATTGAATGACGTCATTCACGCCTGGCAGGTTCTGAACATTGGTGTCTGTTTTTGAGCGCTTGAAACATTTTGACTGTTCGTTCATTCGTTCGACTAAACATTCGTTATTTCCAATCCATATATTTTTGAAGATAATTAAGTTTTTTTATCGAGTTATTACTTACCGTTTCAGTTTCTTGGTATAATTTATTTAATTTTTTCAATCTAACTGTGTTATTTATTAAAATATTTTAGAATTTAAAGATCATGGATATTTCATAAGCAGTGGATTTTGTCCCTTAATATTGACGTAATTTATATTAGTTTAAACAAATTCCGATAAGAATATCGCCAAATGATATACTCATAGAAATTAAATAAAATTATTTCACTGACATTAAAATGGTTAAGATTTAAGTTATTTCCTCAATGTAGAAAAAAAACAAGTGGACATTAAAAGTGGAAGAATTTTTATTTTCTCAAGATAGATAATCATGGAAATTCGATGCGCAGTATCATGTTATTTTTTTAACAAAAATAAATATCTGATATTTATAAGCATTTGGTTAATAAATTCATTGGTAATTTATCATAATTTAATTTCATGAATGCCTTTTAAACTATTCCAGAAATTAAATATCATATAAATAATTACATACTGTAAAATCATAAATTTTCCTCTTATTTCACCTAAATTTTATTTGAAAAAAACCACTCCTTGTAATGAATTATTCCTTGCAATATTCCCCTGTATTAAAATTGCATATTCTCTCGTTCGATAAATTTAGAAATACGTGTAACAAACCGTTCCCCTAACAACTGAAAAGTAATTAATTGATCCTTCTTTAACTTTTTTTCTTTTCATTTTCATTGATATCATAAACTTCACATTTACTTTCAAAGATATTAGAACAAAAGCAGAAATTATCAAAATAAAAAAAATTATTCTATGTTTGAGATAGCGAGAAATAAATCCTGGATCGGCTAAAATATCAAACAAAGTACCGAAAGTAAATCAAATGATAGAAAACCCAGAAAATGAATTGTCTGTTAATGCTTCATTAAATGTAAGACAGAAAAAACAATGACCTCAATAAAATATATAGTCTTTAGATACTTATTGACATTTCTTTCTTTTATTCAGAAGAAATATTAAAAACCATCTCGTTCTATCCTTTTTTATTTTTAATATTTATTGTCCAACAATATAATAACAAAACCATTTTTTATTTATTATTTTATTACAAAAAATAACAGTATGTATCAATAAATGTGAGCACTTATTATTTGAAAGGACAAAATGAAAAGCCTTAGTTTTTCCACTTTAAGTGTTTGTAATAGTTTTTGCCAGTACTTTTTAAAGGGTATATACGTGGTCATCCGAAAACTGGTACAAAAGTTATGCAGGGTAATTGTTTTATTACATTATATAAAAGGCTTAGGGTAAGATATTGCTTGGGGTAACAATTTATAAAAGGCTTGGGGTAACATATACAAAAGCCGAACTTTTATCAAACATGATATTTTTACATCAAATTAATTTAGGATTCTAGAGGTGCTGTGACGACCGGTGGCAGAGTAGCAGCGCTTCGCGTTTCCATGCTACAGGTCCTGGGTTCGATCTTCGGGCCGGGCAAGGTTGACTCAGCCTTTCATCCCTTCAGTGGGTCAATAAATGAGTACCAAGCAGGCTTGGGAACTAAACACTGGGGGTTTCGCGTTCGGCTGACGACCTAATCGGAACATCTGCTGCTGCATCCCAGAGCCCAAGGTCAAGAAAACTGAGATGGGCACAGTAGGCCTTGGCCCTCTATGGGCTGTCACACCACTGAGTTTAGTTTAGTTAGAGGTACTGTACCTTTCCTGGAATTTAAACTAGGTAACATTGTGCATATGCTTCTTGTTGTTTACATAAAAATCTAGGTGTTTTACATCACAAACATTTTAATTAAAAGAAGTGGTTTATCATGTATCGATACAGTTATCAACATTTATATGGTAGTATATAGCTGTTAACAAATTTTTGTGATAAGTAAAAACATCTGTGAAAAAGGTAATGCATTCTTACAACAGTCAGTAAATTAAAAAGTGGAAGACTAAGACTCCATAACTTCGTAAATAATGAGAGGACTATAGTTGTAGCATTGCATGAAGGTTGCTTTTCCTAATCTGTGAATCCACCTCTGAGAATAGAACCTTAGTTCTTGACTATGAGAGTTCAGTACCTTAAACGATGTAACATAGCGACGAAATGTGTTCCTGTTATGGTATAAATTTAAACATTATGTATCACAGATATTTTATGGAGAGATATTTTATTTAATTTTTCTGTTTTCTTATTATTGTCTGATTTTATTATTATTATTACGCTTGCTTATAATATGAAATTCGCATCTATAATCTAATAATTTCTTGCTCTTATATTTAGTAGATGATGAATTCAATAAGATGCAATTCAACCATTATTTTTTCAATGAATCATTTGGAATAATGATTTTTTTAAAAATTTTTTGAAATATTATATTGCAGTACTACGTTCTTAATTTATAAGCATTTATACATTTACAGTAAATAGAGTTAAAATAATATCTATATTTTAATAATTTATTGCTTTTATACGTAATAGAAGATAAATAAAATACTATACAAATTAACCATAATTTTTTAAATGAATCATTTTGAATAATGAATTTTATTTAAATTCTTGTGAAACATTATACTTATGTACTAAACTCTTAATTTAAATGCATTTAAACGCTTAAAGTAAATAGAGTTAGTTTTCATATTTAAAAAAAACGAAATGCAAAAGCCATTTTTAAATATAATTTAAATTCGAACTTATAATTCAATTTCTAATTTAAATTACTTTCAACATCTGATTAAAATCATATGTATTTCTTTTCATTCAGCATCTTTATGATTCGATGATAACTGAAGCCATACATGAAAATTAGAACTGAATTCATGTCTAGTACATCTCATTTAAGCATTAATATTTAATAATTAAAAATTAAGTTTAAATTTTTAAACTTTAGCATCTAATTCACCTCAAAAATAATTTTTATACAGAGCCTTAGAATTATCACCTTACAAATTTTATCAAAATATGGCAGATATGTGAGCTTGATATGGTAGTTTCTACTAAACTAATTATATAATTTTCACAAACTATGAATTTAGTTACTAGAAAATTTGAAGCTTATCCGTAATCTAATCTTAAAAATCTTATTTAACATTAGTTTTAAATATACAACTTGAATTAAAACTAAGCGTTATTATTAACTTCAAAAAAAAATTGTAGAAACTATTTAAACGAATTAATTCTTATTTCTGTTAAATAATTTATACAGTCTTGTCACAAACTGGAATACGTATTTCATTTTCCTCAATTTATTTCATTTTCCTCCTTTGTCTCTCTCAGCATTTAAAAACTCGCTTTTGATAAATGATTTCAAACTTAGAATAATGTAAATATTTTTTAGTTAATTATTTTTTAATTACTCATTTCTCTATAATTTTCTGATAAATAGCCTTACTTAAATAATAAAAGAAAATTTGCTCCAATTCTTTATTTGAAAAGTAAATTTATTTGCTATTATTTTTTTTTGATTATTTTATTTATAAATGTTCTCAAAAGTAACTTATTTTCAACATTTGTACGAATACAGTTTCAAAAATATTTTGATATTTAATTTTTCCTACAATCGCAATATTAGTCACACTTTTAAAAGTGGCATACTAACCTAACACCCAATTTATTTCTAAAAGCGTTTGATAAAACATTAAATAGATCTAAATAGAAATACTATTCCTTAATATATTCCACTGAAAGGAAAAAAAATAAAAAATCTTGGAGTCGGATATTTTTTTATCTGTCACAAAATACGAACGTAAAATAGAAAATCTATAATACATTTCTGACAGATATTCTACAAACTGTCTGCTAAAGTATACTTAGAAACTTTAAATTTCTCTTACTGAAAGGTTATGTTTTTCTACATGACGTGCTTTCACTAAAGTTGAAATGCAAGTTTGAAACTTAAAACCAGTTTTACAAACTTGAACTAAAATATACACTTTCTTTTCATCCTTAACTATCGTTTAACTATTTCAAATGTCTGCACTTACGCATTTAATTATGTTAAATTATTTAATATTTATAACTCTTACTTTGAGCATAGTTCAAAATTTAATCTGAAGTCATTAAAAGTTGCATAAAGAAGTAAAAATCATAAGGATTTAAGTTTTGACTTAAATATTACTATTTTTTTTAAACTAAAACCTGAAATGGTCGTTTTACAGTTATTTTAATAATTTTTCATTGAACATTTTTAATATATGCTCTGTTCAAATTCCGTTTAAAATGTTTTATTTTTATACTGAAATCTGTAAGCATGTTTATCAGTAAACATAATTTTTAAAAAGATTTTAAAAAGTTAACTACCACACAAAATAGAAAAAAACTAATCACTTTACTCAGATGATATTAACATTCACACAAAATTAAATAAAATTTTAAATTCACTAAATTATTTTCTTATAATGGGAGGACATGAATTTTTCAGATTAAAGTTATGCTTAGAGTAATTTAATCCACATGCTTTAGTGCGTGAAATTTACGTTTAGTAAAATTATCACCCAAGTATACAAATAAATTTTCAGATAAACACATGACTTGTTTTAAGAATATCGGAAATTCTTTAAACATAGATACATACTTACTGCACTTCATTCAAACAAAAATAATAACTTTTCGAAAAAAAAATAGTACTTAATGAAAACATGGATAACAAAAATATCTATTTAACTCGCATTTTCAATAAACCAGCTTATAAATTACACTGGGGAACTGATTTTTTGTTGCATTTATACAAATACTTGATCTTGCCAGATTTGGCTGAGGGGATTTCAAATCTAAAATTAGTTAACTGTTGAAACAACAGAATTTGTTTTAAAATGACACTTTTACTCTAAGTTTTGACGAAGTGTACAATTTTAAAAACGTTATATATAGCAAGGGGTCACAAAAATATTGCAACAAAATTTAATGTTGAGTTGGGGCACAAGATCAGGATTAAAATTGCGTTGGGATCCATGCCTGAAAAAGTCTTCATACGCAGCTATAGGCACTTCCCCATTTGCCAAGAAAAAATACCAAGAAATTAAGAAAGAGTTTATAATAAGAAAGCGCCCCTATTTCCCGGAACAAATTCCTATAAGCTCTTACTCCCCTAGAAGTTTGTGGCAACATGTATGCGACCCCCTGCTATACATAACGTTTTTAAACTTTAACATTTTGACAATAAGTAGGCTAAAAATGCCATTAAAAAATCTGTAGCTTGGAGAGAGGAACCATTCACAGATTTGGAATCAGTGATACGAAAGTATCATAGATCTGGTGAAAGATCTAATGCAACAATAGTTAAAATCCTGTATAAGTAAAGTAGTAGGGGATACCAAGAAGAAACTAAGTCTTTTCATAATCAGAAACTTTGTATATCCATCATAAGAAAATGTGCATAAAACTCATTTATTCGACGCATAATACATTTAATTAGGTACTTTTGAGAACAACTTTTCAAAACCCCATTTTTCATTTTAACCCAGGAAATATTTATGGAATGTTTTGTTAATTATTACAACTATACCGTTTCATTAAATATCATAGAGATTTTAAAACTAATAAATAATAATAATAATAAATTTTACAATAATAACAAGGTAGAAACTTAGATTTTATATAAACTTTCTTTTTGTTTTAAATCTTTGTTTCCAAACTACTGTTCCAAAATTAAAATTATTTTAAAGTTATCTTAGAATTGGAAATTAGATTTTACATTTCGATATTATACAAAAGTTAGAAAAGCAAAACAAAAATAGGACTTTATAAGTTTTCTAGAATATTTCTTTTACATTCGAATAATATTGGATTTGTAGCTAGTAGGTTAAAAACAGGATTAAATTTATTTCCTACTTCAAAAAATACAGTATTTAAATGAATTTATCTGAATATTCAATTCTCTCAAATGTATTTAGGACGGAAGCGTAAGCTTTCTTTATTTCTTTTTGAACATGCATTATGAAATTTCTAATCACATGATGTTTGTATAAAGTTTTATACATTTTCTTAAACTCTATTTTTATCGTAAACTCAATGCTTCCGTATGTTGAAATCCAAATAGACGAAGACTTCTTACCTTCTGCACAAATCATGTTAAAGTTAGCTTTTATCATCCTATACACAACTTGTGAAGAATTTTCGCGAAACAACTTATAATTTATAAAAAAAAAACTTTAAAAAAATAGTTTAGTTACTAACCTTATTGATATAAGAAGGGTTATCAATAAAGAAAATTTTTTATTTTATAACAAATAAAATCTAAATATAATTTAACACAGAATAATAATAACTCAGAGGAATCATCCGTAAAATCCACTTTTAGCGTAAAATATTATACTGCAATTTTTCCAGTTATATTTATCTAATTAGTGATTCAGTAATTTCACGGTTATTTCTGATAATATTACGGTTTATCAGATTCTTTGTTCCGAAACAGGTTCCGGTAAAAAAGAGCTTTATGATTTTGAGTTTTATCCGAAAATTTTTAAATGAAATTAAAAGGTTTAACATAATTACATGCTTGACAGTTATTATATACTAACATTATACCCACCACATTTAGTATTTCAACCACATTATTATTATAACTTTAATGACGAGAATAAGAAACATTTTCTACAAATTTCATATTTTTTCAAATTTAATTCAAAATCAAATGATATTAGAGAATATTTGCTTACCAAATTTTTTTTTCGATAATGTATTCGCTTTAATGATATTTTTTTCCAAAAGTTGTGAGTTGTTGAAGCTGTGTTTACTTTCATCAGATAAGTACCATTTTCATGACTTCGTGTTACGCTTGTTACTTTTCGAATCTATTTCCAGATTGATTTTTTTACAAGATTTAGATTTTCAATTCTCGCACGGAGAATACAATTCTAGTAAAACTACTTTAATGTATAGTCCTGACATTTCTGGTTAAAAAATCCCATAATTTTGGCAAAAAAAAAAAAAAAAAAAAAACATTCGTTGTTTACATCAGCACTGGGGGTGGAATTCGTATCGACCAGCAGCTATGGCTGGGATACGAACCCGGTTCATCTCCTTTTTTTCAAAATTACAATTTTCAATAAAAAGGGAACGTTTTTTTTTTTTGTCTAAAACTGCTGCTTTAATAAACTTGGATTTTTGCGAGATAAGAAATATCACGTCTTGTATATCGTCAACTTATAGAAAATGTTCTTGTAAAAACAACGCAATTTATCATTGCTTTGAATAATAACGATTTTAAGCATTAACTTTTAACTTTATATTTTAACATTTAGTCACATTAATAACGCTTTAACATTACGTTGCGTTTGAACAATACTCTTTAACACCAACATTATTTACATTTTTATGCGTAATTTATATTATTTCGATAACTTTAATGAGAATTTTCGCTTAAATTATTGCACATGGGAAATTCTTTCCCCGTTGCATGAGATATTGTTACAGATCTAAGATACTTTTGAGTTGCTGGTTTTAAATCTGCGATCGATTGTTTTCCCCAAATTGCAGGGTTTTTTGACGATATTTTAATTTTTTCATGTCGAAATGGATAAGTTTATCTATCAAAACGTTATATATAACAAGGGGTCACATAAATGTTGCGAAAAACGCCTTAAGAGCACATCGTCAGGATAAAAATCCCCGGAAATGTCGTCATACGCCACTAGGTGGTCCCTATTATAAACTATTTATTCGTGTGCTTTTAAACAGGTCATACAAATTTATCGCCCCAAGTCACGATCGGGACAAGGGTCTCCATGCAATTTTAATTCAGATGATATGCCCTAATTCCCCTATAACTTCATCGCAACATTTACGCTACCCTCTGATATATAAAACACTTTGAAACTTGTACATTTCGACAAAAAATTTACAAAAAAAGGCATTTTAGTAAAAATAAAAAAAAGCAAAATAGCTTTGGGAACAAAACTAATCACAGATTTGAAATACCAGCACCCGAATTAGAGAAGATCGAGTATTTTTATAAATGAAACAATCGAATTGTTTCCCAGTGTCATCCAAATCTTTTTGTTGCATTTAATTGCCACACTTTTTTTAACTTTTTCATAATTCTTTTTACCATAAAAATTTCCTATATTTTCTTAAAAAAATCTTACTACATTATTTTTAAAGTTCTCGTTGCGTTTCGGGTATCTGAAGGTATACTTATGGCTAGAAAACTTTCATGCTAATGCATTTTGTCGATGTTTTAAAAATGAAATTTCCCTAGATAATGTTTTTCGACATTTTGATTAAAAAATTAAGGTGTGTGAAGTGACCCCTCCCATTTTTTTAAGTATTTTAAACGGATTAAACCAGTATCCGCTATTCCTATAACGTAATTTAGAAGCGTAAGATTTGATTTCAAATTTTTCCGTTTCTTTCTTGAAGAATACTTTTATAACCCAATACTTCTCTCTCGGACTCATGTCTTGTAGAATAATACATTGATATAAAATTATTTTAAGTGCAATGACCTCCGTATATTATAGCAGTTTTATCTAGATTTTGCTTCCAAGATATCTAATAAATTTTTATGATTTCTTTAAAGCCTGTTGGAA
The DNA here is from genome assembly GCA_949128135.1 of Parasteatoda lunata. Classification (NCBI taxonomy): domain Eukaryota; kingdom Metazoa; phylum Arthropoda; class Arachnida; order Araneae; family Theridiidae; genus Parasteatoda; species Parasteatoda lunata. Next base: position 30,412,788 of record OX421970.1, on the reverse strand, counting down.
TTTTATAGTCCGAGTGTAGGTAACTGAATAAAAACTGTATATATATAGTCGATGTATTAAACAGTAAAAGTATAAAAAATTCTTTGACAAAAAATTGATGTGTTCGGAAGTTAAATTCGTTGTAAGTCATAAAAATTGAGGGCTCGTAAGACAAAGAGCATTTTTTTACAAAAGAAAACATTAATTTTTCTTTCTAACTAAAAAAAAAATTGTTAAAACTAACTTAAATAAATTCTATAAAAATATTTAATAATTAAAAATTAATTGTCAATACATCATTGTAAGAAATGTGGTGTTATACACTGTAAAAAATTTATTGAAAAAATGGTTAAATAACATTTTATTTTGTTGTTATTTTACTATAATCAAACAAAACTGCCAAATAACCATTAATGAAAATGTAATCAAACTGTTAACTGTTTTTTAACGACTTTCACCGAATAGGGACTTTTCTAGCACCAACTAACCCCAGCTAATAAAGCTATTTAGTTCCTTGCTGTTTTTTTTACATATTATAGTCGAGTGGGCTAAACTCTCAGTCTCATGATCGGTTCGACCGGGGGTTCAATTCCCAGCGTTGACACGACAATATTTTATACTCTAATGAACAAAAACAAAAGAACAAATGGTTAAAATGGTAAAAAAAAATTCTACGATGACACCGTGAATTAATCAGCAATAAACCAATATAGTAAGTCCTAATTGACTAGTAAAGTGTAATTCAAAATTTGTCAGTTAAATAACAGAAATGATTTCCACATAATCGAGGTATTCGGCCTTAACCCACTTTCTCCTTCATTTTTGAAGCGCAGTTATTTTTCATAAAATTAACAAAATGCTTGATAAGTATAAAACATATTCTCTTACAAATAGAACAACTGCGGTGTAAATTTTCTATTTTTTATTACCCTAAACTGAAATAGAATAGTTTTCTGTTAAATTTTGTTTTTGTTAAAATAATTTATTAAATAATTTATGAAATTATTCGAAATTTCATTAAAAATCTAGTTTTAATGCTAATATTCTATAAAATAGTATTAATAATATAATATAAAATGCATACAGCGATAATTTTCGATTCAGTTTTATTTTACTAAAACAATTTATTGAAAATTTGAAAATTCAAAAATTCAAATTTTCATTATTCAAAAATTTAGTATAAACTCAATATTTAAAAGTTAAGTATTTAAATATTTAAAATTTCATACTTTTTATTTTTTTACTAGCAAGACTCATTTTACGCTCATTTACTAGCAAGAACAATTCATCAAAATCAAATTAGTCCCCTAAAACATTTATGAATAAAGAACTATAAATATTATTTTTTTCGATATCCGAAAATAACACAGAATAAAATTAGATTTAAACTGTAGCTTTAAATAATACATATCTTCGATTCAAAAATATATCTTTGATTCACTAATAAAATATATCTTCACAAGCAAAACTAGATTTTATTGTTCCTAATGATTATGACTTTATTCAAATCTAGCGAAATTCAGAAAGCATTCCATTGAAATATTGTTAAGCATTCCGAAATATTTTTTGTAACCAATTAAACAAAAAAATATAGAACTAAAAGTTATTATATTAAAATATTGCCAAGTAATAAAACTTTCAAATTATAAAACCGTAGATTTCATTTCTGTGCAAAGAATTCAGGGGTATTTTTATTGTCACATTTTTACATTAGCTCAGATATCTTTAAAACCTTTTATTTCAAGACACAAGTAATTTAATGTGTTTTTATAGTTTTTTTTTATTATTTTCTTTGAGCGAATATTTTTATCTCACAGTTTATGACTTTCTTAAGAAGATCACTTCAAAATAATAATATAAAATAGCACTTACAAAATCATTTTAAAATTCCGATTTAATAAGTAAAATAAACTAATAATGGTTATCAATAAATCTTTCTTTCAACTTTAAAGAACTTTTGCGATATGTCATTCGTTATTTTTTAATATTCTAATACAGATTGAGGTAATTATTTTTTTTAATTACGGGATAAGAAAGATTACAGAATAATAATAAAAAAAAAGAAAATTATTTTTAAAAAAATATTTAGAAATAATATATATATATATATATATATATATATATATCTGAAACAAAATAGAATAGAACACATACACTATAAGTAAAAATATCATGCAAAAACAGAAAATAAAATTTAATGAAAAAACAGAGCAAAGACAGTTTGATTTTAGTTATGTTAGATTCTCATCTTAGAATTACATAATGTTAATTATACCATTCCACAGAAATGTAAAATTGTACTCTTTCAATCTGTAAAGCCAGTGGAAATCCATATCGTGCAAATTTCTTGAACTGACAAACTGAAACATATTGTCGTGATAATTTCGCTCTGAGCATGATTCAAGTCAACACTTTAAAAACGCCTTGAATATTTGCACAATGTAGTAAAGCTTAGAAAGGCAAGCAAATCAAATGTCTCGATATACTTTCTCTTAAATGACATTTCTAGACTTAAATGACATGTTAAATTACTTCTTCTAACTTTCAAATGGGATGTTCAGAGACACCCATGCTTTAGCTCAGATTTGTTGCTATGTCATTTTGATAGCCTTGTTATGCTCATAAAAATACTATGAGGACAAATGAGCGACTGAATCAGGGTGTTGTTGCGAAACTCTTCCGATCATTGAACAATGTTTTTTTTTTCATGTTAGTGTGGTATTGTGTGATTTGTGTCACACTGGGATATTAAAGAACTTCTGCCTCCTTATTTATCGACTGTACCTAGTAAACATAAATTTAACCAAATAGTACGTGTTTATTTAAATGAAAATTATACAATAAATGACAATTCTTGTATTGTTATACTTTAATATATAAAATCAAATTTCTAAGTAAACATCTTAACTACAAGTATTTTTTATCGTTTTACATTACAATGTAACATTTTTAACAATTGAGTTTAAAAAAATTTGAAAGCAAAAATATATTGCCAGCTTAAAGTGTATAACCGAAAAATGCAGCAGCAAATTTATTCTAAACTCTTTCTTAAGAAATGAGAGAGTATTTTAATTTCAAGATGAAAAAATTCCAAGAGTATTAAATAAGGACGAACACCTAAGAACTTTGGAGAGAGAAAAAACTCAATTATAAGACTTTTTTGATTTCATTAAAGAGATTAGAGTGTTGTACCTAAGAGAATTTATTTAATCAAATTTTCGATCGACTCCAATTAAGTGTTGTTTTTTTATTTCTCATAAAAAACTATACTCTAAAATCATCTATTTTAAAATTTTAAACTGATTTTAATTTAATGCATAAATATTCAAAGTCATCTAATTAGTTAGCACTTAAAGGAACTAAAAATTAGTGCTATCATAAAATAAAATAAAAACATTTAATCAAGATACAACACCGTGTTGTAATATGAACCGATTTTCCGTTTTTAATAAAATAAATTCTAAAGTATATGACAGATTTTGTTCAAGAAAGAACTGTACAGTGCCCCCCCCCCCCCCCGAAAAAAAGACCACCCTGAATGACTTTTGATCTAATGATTGGTTTTACACGTTCTAGGACTCAATAGCTCGAGGAGGTAATCTCAAATATGCGGATTAATAAGTGCAGATGATACTAAGTTACGAAATCAGGCACAAAAACGTACTTTCTCTGAACAAACATACATTTTTTCAACAGATTAGGATTTTGAACCCCTAAAATATAGGAGGTAGTCGCAATCTGGGAAATATGGTCCCAATAGTTTTGTTGGGATAACGATCCATCGCTTAGAACTCATAATGTAAATTTTAATTACATGCAATTGTAAAATTCATTCATCCAAAGATAATTTCATGCAAAAAATAACATTTAGTAAATAAGTATTTTCTTTATATTATTTCATTTTAAGTATATGACTTTATTTTTTTGAAAATCAATTTCACAGGAACTATTAGACCGATTTAGCCCAAATTTTGTATCTTGCCATATAAAACTGCATTCTTGAAAATTATGCTAAATATTGTATAGCTTACAATTCAAATTTTTTTCGATCATTCTTAAATAAAATAATAAAAAATAATAAATATTTACAAAATGAATTATCTTTGGATAAACAAATTTCGCTTAAAAATTTCTCGAGGTATGGAGAAATACGCAAAAGTGAGGGGTTCAAAGTTTGAAGTGCTCTCCTGACCAAACTATTGGGATCATATTTTTCAAATTGCAGCTACCCATTATATTTTGTGGTTTCGAAATCTGAATCCGACGAAAAAATTGCATCTTTATTCAGAGAAAAAACGTTCTTGTGACTGATTCTCTAACTTAAAATATCGTCTGCACTTATTAATTAGCATATTTCAGGTCTCACCCTCGAGCCAGTAAGATTGACTCCCACTACATGAAAATCCAATCACCAATCATTAGATAAAAAGTTATTCAGGGTTGTAGGGTTTTTTTTGCACACTGTTTATTGAATTGTACTTGGTAGTTCCACCAGTCACTGACGGTAGAGGCTTGGTAAATATTTCTTCTCATCAGATTTGGGAGATGTTTCTTGTTCCGGAAAAGATTTATGATTAGAAGAATTATATTCATCTTTTTATTTCCTTAAGAATTGAGCATCATAATCTTCAAATCTTTAAGCAACTTCCCCTCTACCAAATACTAAAAATGTTTCATTACTTATAATGTTTCAGGGAAAATTCCCAAATTATTTGTGTTATTATTTTTTGCATAAAAAAATAAATATTGAATATTGGTTCAATATACAATATTTTTATTAATATACTTTGTTAAGTGCTTACATGTACATACTTATTCCTTTATACTCAAAATTGGAGCATAGGGCTTCTATCATAGCTTTCCAACTCACTATATTTGTGGCCAGATATTTTGCCTCTCTCCATGTTTTTCCTATTTTTTTTTTTCAATTTGTTTACAATCGTCCTGCACCAAGTATTTTTAGGTCTTCCTCTTCTTCTATTGCCCTGAGGGTTCCAATCAAGAACTTGTTTACAATCCATTCCATGACCAATCCATTCCCATTTACGCGACCAATTCATTTTCATTCTTAATTTATTGATCAATCGGTTTCTGTTTTGCATTTCTAAGGATTTCTGCATTGCAAATTTTATGGAACCACTTGATACGCAATATTCTTCTTAAATGACTGTTTACAAACACTTGAAGTTTTTTCATGCTATTATTATAGCAGTGAAATGTTTCAGATATGTTCAGTTTCCTATAGTTGGACATATATAACATTAGTGATGAAGATTCTAATTTTTGTTGAATTAGTTATGTTTTTGTTTTTCCAGAATTTATTGAGAATATCGTAACTGATTCTGGATTTGTTTCATCTATTTAGTATATCTTCATCAGTTCCTCCTTTGTTGTTAATTATACTTCCAAAATACGTTGAACTGCTTACTTCTTCTAGTTTATAATTTCCTAAGAATATATCCTTGTTTGGGATTAATTTTTAAAACTTTAGTTTTATTTTGGTTGATAATAAGCCCCCTTTTCTTTGCCTCTAAGTATAAAATGTGTTTTTTTTTTTTTGCATGTCTTGGAGGGTGCTGGTCAGTAAACATCTGCAAAAAGATATTCAGAAGTGTTCCATCTTTGACCCCTTTTAATTCTCCGATACTAACAAAAGAATTAAAAAAATACAATGGCGTAAAAATAGTTTAAAAAATTTCACTGAAAGGGATAAAAAATACAATAAATGTAGAGTCTTTGCTAAAGTCAACGGCCAGTATACTTTCAATAACTTCTTCCAACTTATGAGCACATATAAGTTTTAAAAGATTCATAATTTTTTTAAAAGATGCATGTAAAAATATGTTTATTGAAAACTAAATTTATAAACTAAAAGTCAAACCAATTTTATTCTATTTTTTTATTTATTTATTGCAGATTAAAATAACAATATATAAAGGTCGTTGTCTTTTGCACACCATTGTATGTACCATAGGTAATAAAAATAATAAATAATATGAACAATGAATAACATAAATAATATTTGTCACAATAATCAATATAAATAAATGTTGCAAACGATTTATTTCAGTTAACATTTAAAAGAAGGAGGAGAATTGATACTAATTATAGTTTTTCTACCATTACTCAATTTTTTATTCTAATAATACTTTTATAGCACGTACCGTCGTTGTTCCTACTTTATCAATTCTCACAGATGTTTTTGACTTATTTATGCAACTTTTAATATTCTTGCGTCTCATGTTTGCTCCCAAATATTCTTATTATGTATTCGATCGCATTCCTACTATTATGATTAATATATATTATTCGGGTCGTGATTACAACATACATGACTTCGGATATTTATTTGCATAATTTATACAGTTTTGGAGAGGATGCATGGAATATCAAGGAATTTTGATGTACATTAATTTCAATGTTTTATTTTGTTCTAAACACAGAATATGACATTCTTTTTTTTTCTTCTGCGAAGATAATAATGGGGAAAATGTTCTATCTTTCTCGTTATATTAGAAATGCTGAACCCCATAATCATATAAATGTAGCTTTTGTTTTCCTCTAGAATTAAGACTCGCAATATTTTACACTTAGATCATCGGTGGCAGCATTCAATAATATATTATCACTTATTTTATATAATTAAAATTGTATATGGTATAATTCAAAGATTTTCGACCATTATTAAAATAAATATTAAAAAAATTATGAATAACTTAATTATATTCATATATTGAGTTTCAAGATACCAAATTCGTAAAAAAAATTATGCATTCAGCGATAGCACGTGTTTCTTTTGTAGTAGTGTGTAATATGTACATGAAATATTGTTTGCACAAATTCGAAATATATTTAAAATTGGACCCTAGATCTAAGATAATATCTTAGCGCTTGAAAATCCAATATCTAGATTAAGACTTATTATTGATATATAGATTAAGAGTTATTACTCTTTCTACTTTACGCACATATAGATGGATTTTGAGATGATGCACGAATATCGAGAAATTTTGGTGTACATTAGTTTCAATTTTTTGTTCCTGAGTACAAAATTCGCTCTTCTTTTCTTCTGAGAAGTAAATAATTGGAAGAAAACTGTTAAATTACAACAGTTGAAACATAAAGTAATTTTAATAGAGAGTGTGTTTACTTTAAGAATGAGAACTCATACAATTTTGTGTTTAGATTACCAAAGGAGGACTCATATTTTTTTTCATTATTATAATTTATTTCACATAATTAAATTTGCATATGGGACAATTCAAAGATTTTTGACCATTAATAAAATGCATGTTCGAAAAGAATTACCTAAAAATATGTTCATATATTGAGAATCAATAACCAGCACAAAGGAAAGAAGTATTTTCAAAACTATCAGAATATGGACAAATATTGCTCTATATATAATGGAATTTAGTTCTATATGAAAACACCGAAAAGCTCAGTTATCTCCCAAGCTCGGTAATTTTTATCGAAGCTCCTTAGCAAAGCTTTTTTTGAAAAAAATAATAAAATATAGTTTTATAATATGCGATAAAACTTGGTAAAAGAGGTAAAATTTGATAATTTTAGCATAATAGTTAAGAGCATGGCATAAAACAATTTATTCGATTAAATTTGCTTTTCAGTTTTGCATTTTTCAATAATTGTGTGGTAATAAAACAGAATTTCCAGTCAATCGTTACTATGTAAACGGCAAAAAATGATTAGTTTAATCACCGTACATTTTGATTTCAATAAACAGAATTATGAACTTTTTTTACCGAAATGTCTTTACCAGACAATACGAAAATTTTACCAGAATTTTTTTTCTACGAGAGAATTCGTCAATAAATGTATATTAATTCTGTAAAAGTTCGTGTTTCTTTTGTACATTTGTGTAACTTGAAATTTTGTTGGCACAAATTAAATGTATTTTAAAAAGATCAGACCCTAGAAATAATATAGCATCTCATTTCTTAATATCTCGATAACTAGAATAAAAGTTCTTAAGGCTTCTGATTTTGTTTAATGTGCTATACAAAGAGCTAGATTTTTTGGCATTGTATTTTATTTATAAATTTTAATCAACCATAAAAACATACACATTTTAAACGTGATTCACAAAGAGCAACAAATTATTTGAAGTAATTTCTATCTCAAATTATAATTTTAATTTTGATATTTTATCAAAATAGATAAGGAAAAATTAAATTTTGTAAGAAAATACTTCCCTGTATGCGTAGATTTTATTTTAATAACTCTGTCCTTAATATTTTTTTTTTTAATTTCCTGTTATAATTCATTTAATTTTAATTTTGTTTAAGGAAAATTAAAAATACTTTTACTTAATAATTTTACTTAAGATTACATTTCTCTGCTAAGTTTTAAATTTTCGTCTTATATTTGAATTTCAACTAAGATATTTCTGAAAGATAAAAAGGAGAAATTGATCAAAGTTTTATGAAGATTCTTATTCCTTAACAATGGACGTTATATGCGCAATTTTAAAGTTAGTTTAATAGAGCAGTTTCCTATTTAAATATAAAGAGGTAATGTTTATAATCTTACTTCGGTTTTATGTAGCACAAAGATTTTTAACGACATTGGAACAATTGAAGCGAACATTTTATTATAACGATAAGATTCTAAAGCATTCAGGCCAGAAATCGAATGCTCTCCAAGCACGAAAAAGATTGGAATATTAAATAATTTAAAATGAATGAAGTTTCTGTGTATGAAAATATGCAGAAAGAACATCCACGATATATAAATGAAAGCTTTTGTTAAACTGTGATAAATTTATAATTTGTAATAAAATAAATTGTTCTTATAAAATTTGTAATTAAGTAGTACGCTGCTAGAATTTTCATTCTAAAATTACAGTAAACTAACCGGCAGCAGTCTGTCCATCGAATTTACCTTACGGTTTAGGTTAAAAACAATTTTTATTTTTATAGTTTTGAAACCGTTTAAAACCCATGAATACAAAACTGTGTGGTTTTTTTTTAACCATTTACGACTAGCAGGGTTTAAAAACCGTAAAAAAGAAATTTTACTGGTCATTGGAGCTATAGCTTTCGTTAGGTAATTGAAGCTAAGTTTTGGTTGATTTGTGTTTTATCAAATGAGCCAAGGGATGTGGATTAATTAGTCTTCTAACATAATTTATGGGATATACTAGACATTTTAGAATTAAGAAGCGTTAAAATGCTACGTGTGAATATGACTATATTGTGTTAAAATTGTCCATGGTCATAAAGAGAAGACTGCAAGAAACTGAAAACTCTTCATTTGCTGAAGGGAATGGTATCAACGCTGGGACTTGAACCCCTGTTCTATAGGTTATGAATTTTACAGATTAGCCCTCTCGGCTATAATATGTATACAGATGCTGAGAGCTAAGTGACTTCCTGGGGTGGACCTGGTAGGGGCGATAAAATTCTGGTTGTTTTACCATATTAGGTGAAAAATTCATAAGCGGTATTTTTCATAGCTAACAGTTTCAATACAATATCATTTACGGTTATTTGACTGTTTTGTCTGAATATGGTAAAATAACAATTAAATAAATTGTTATGTAACCATTTTTTTCCAAGAAATTTCTGACAGTGTATTTTTTGCAAAAGCCGATTTTCTATATGGGCTTTTCGCAAAAGGTGTAAACAAAAATTTCACCTTATTTTGTATTTTACTCATGTTTGTGCCATTTTTATTAAACATTATCAAAATATGCACAAGCTTAAAAACTTTCATAATGAAGAGTGCTCGTGCTGATACTCGGAATTTTAAGCAAAATAACTTTATGGTGACTGTAAAAGAACATGTAGTTTTAAATATCATGAACATTAAAAAGTCATTATATTATTTAAACAATAATCAATCTCCCGAAACTTATATTTTGAAATATTTATTTATTATTTTTTACTAAAAAATCTAAGTGATCAATGCAGATTACAAAACAGAATGATTGATAACGTTTAAAAAAACTGTCTCACTAGAAACGTGTACAAAAAATAGTCTCCAATTTTAGAACGGAGTTCATTTTCTTTTTTATTTCATTCATCTGCTATAGTTTGAAGACCATAATTTAAATACAATCTATCAAGAGAGTTGTCTTTCTCAAGGTGGTGCCTAACGACTGAAATATTTTCAAAAAACTTTTTTCAATTCACTAAAAATTAATATATTTATCAAGTATTGCCTCTTGAAACTAACACGTAGATTTTGTCAATTAAATAATTTAATTTAATGTAACTAGAACAAAATAGGTAATAAATTATTGTAAAACATGAGAGCAAAGACAATTATTTTATGCATTTAATTTATTGAAAGTTTATTTTAGTTTTCAATAATAAATCTAATATATTTTTAACAAATTTCAAAAGTTTATCTTCATACGCTTTTCCTTAATCCGTTTGTAACAATACACAATGAATAGCATATTCAAACAGCTCGAAATGTATGTTTAAGGATTTAATATGATTGAAGACATTTTCAAATTGTTGGAAGTGCCAACAATTTGAAAAAGAAACATACAGCATTCACCTCAGCTGTTCATTGACTGTTCTATTACTGTTAATTAAAAAACTATGTGAAATGCAATAATATTTAGTATTTAAAAGGAAATAATTGAAAAAAGATAAATATAAGTGAAAAAAGAAGAAGAAAATATGATGATCTCCGAGTTACATAACTTTCATGCTTTTTAATCAATGAAGTACGACCGATATTAATGTTTTATTCGAATAAGTTTCACCGTATAAGTTTAAAAAAAATGCCTTTAAACTTGTTAATTTTGATTATGTCTTAGTAAAAATCTAGTGAATAGATAGCAAATCACTTTTTTCACTATCCAAACTAAAAAAATATTGCGCACAATAATAATGAAATAAGGAAATTTCATTCAATTTAAAATACTCAAAATATTGTTTTGTGAAAAGTTTAATCTATTTCAATATCTTTATGATTATACAGAATTAATATAATTCAAGAAATCCCCAGTGTTTGCCTTGGTTCAGACTTTTTGGCTATTACTTTTTTTTGCATTTCTAGTAAGAGAATTTGAATAATTTAATAACTGTATGTTTCTTTTGTACTCTTTAATTTCAATTTATTGGATTTTTTTCCATTTTTAACAAGCTAAATGTAGCTCATCGATCTATCAATGAAAATAAGAGCACGTCTAAATGGTTAGTAAGCGTAGTAATATTTCAACGAATATTTTTTAGTAAAATTTTTAACATCTTGGATTTTTAATCTTATAAAAACTTTACTTATCTAGAGCTAAAAGTAAATTTTAAAAAAAATTCTAAATTTAAAATTCAAAAAAGAAAGAAATATAGTAATTTTATACACTAAAAAAACAATATGGTAAAAATACCAGAATTCGGTAAAATTTACTGTGTTTCTGGCTATATGGAAAACACCAAAAAGTTTGATAACTACTACCACATCACTTCGACAATGATTTTGGAAAATTAATAATAAAATATGGTTTTATAATATGTAATAAAATTTGTTAAATGTAGTAAAATTTGGTTATTTTATCATGCTACCTAGAGCATGGCATAAAAACTATTTATTCGGTTAAATTTACTTTTCAGTTTTGTATTTTATACTAAATATGATGTAATAATTTTGAAAATCACAAATTTCGGTGAGCTGTTGTAATATGAATCGAAAATTAGAAAATAAATTATTTAAGTACCATATATTTTGGTTTCGGTTATCTGAATTATGGGTTTTTATTTACTTGAAATGCTATTACCTTACAGTACGATGATGTTACCATAATTCTTTCTTCATGCAGCGTTGATTAGTTCTGTAAATCAAATATAATTATTTATGCAAAGAAACAATTCATATTATATCATGCAAAATAAAATATAAATTTTTAGCTAGACACTATTTTTGCAGCAAATATTTTTGAATTTAAACAGGAATGAATATTATCATTTTAAGTAAAATGGTTTATATTTTTGAAAAGAAGCATTCCATTTAGATAACGTATGCTCTTGAAAAGTAAAATTTCAAATCCATTTTACGTGAATTTGAAATAGCGTAAGAAACTCGTGTCAAATCATTCTGCTCAAATATCATCAAAAGCTGATATTATCGAATCCATATGACATCTTTTAAATTTCAATTTTATGCTTCATTTGAATGCGCATTTCTCAATCTGAAATCTTCATCTTCCACGAAAATAAAATTTTATAATATGCAAATCTGTTTAAAAATACGGATACGTTTCAAAAAAAAAATATGTATCTCGTATTCTGAATAATCGTATTAGAATAAATATTTACTTTCGTCCAAAACCAGCAGAATTTGTAAGCTTTTAAACAATTTGTTTCTTGACAAAAACCTATTTCGAAACGCTAGTTGTTCTGGGACTTTCGAAATGATTTGAAAAAAACTAAAATTCGTATATTTAATATATCAAACTTTTAGGTACCCGAAAACTTTCCAATGCGAAATTTTGAAATGTCATGTCCAGATCCTTTTTTAAATTTGAAATTATATGAGAATTTTGTACTAAAACTTGATATAAATACTCTGAATTTTTTTTAAAAAAATCTGAGTGGGGAATGGTCAAAACATAGCTTTAACTTCATTTGTTTCAAACTAATAATTCTTTAATTTTGTTTGCTTTATAGTGTTGATAAAAAATTTTATTTGAGGAATACACAATGCATTAGATACGCAAACGATTTCCTTATAATGTACAGCTATATTGTAATGCCGCTAATCTCGCAAAGCAATTTGAAAAAAATGAACAAAAAATATAAGCGCTTAGTTGATTTCACTAATATATATATATATATATATATATATCCAATTTTTCGCCAATCATTTTTTTTTTACTAGCAATCTAATTTCTTCACCATCAATTTGTTCTCGATCAGATTTATTCACCATCAATTTGTTTTCTATCAGATTTCTTCACAATCAATATGTTCTCTATCAGATTTTTTCACCATCAATGTGTTCTCTATCCCACTTCTGATTTTGTGGGGACGGCATGAGTGGTCGTCTTTGAAAATAAGAGACTCTGTACTTTAAACAAAACATATATTGAACGCTAAATTTACATAAAGATGGACGATAAACAAACACATAAATACGCAAAATAAATGAGTTCGTCTTTGTCATGTTAAAAGAAAATCATTGCTACTCCTCTCTGGAATTCATATGCGTCTCTTTTTTGGTTAGTTCCAAAACGCGCTCTCGTGTCTCTCTAAATGCGCTCTCGTGTCTTAGGGAAATTCGCACGGGGTCTAACTTGCAGCTCTGATTGAATTTCTAGCTAGATCAGCTTACAGCGGCACCACAGATCGGCCATCCTGCATTTCGGCTGGTCCTCCAGCGACTCTAAAAAGAATAAAAAAGAAAAAGCAGAACAGACTGAGAAATATAATTGACAACTGAAAAATAAATGTTTTAGGTTAATATCATCTTTCATGAAAAAAAATCTTTCGAGTAAGAGTCGATCGGTTCAGGCACGTTCACTCTTCTGTCATTACAAGTCTTTTGTTTCTTCTTCAACAATTCTTCCTTTTTTTTTCAACGTCTTTCGTCTTTTTTTCTTTAACGTCTTTCATCTTTTTTTTCTTTAACGTCTTTCGTCTTTTTTTTCTTTAACGTCTTTCGTCTCTTTTTCTTTAACGTCTTTCGTCTTTTTTTTCTGAACGTCTTTCGTCTGGAACTTCTTCTACGTCTTTAAATTCTTTCGTCTTTAAATTCTTTTGTCTTCTTTTACGTCTTTCGTCTTTAAATTCTTTTGTCTTCTTTTACGCCTTTCGTCTTTAAGTTCTTTCGTCTTTTAAATTCTTTCGTCTTCTTTAAAAAAAATCAAATTCACTTCTTTAGCAATTATTTTTCATCTTCAAAAATTACAGTCTTTATTTTTTTGTCTTGGCAAGCACTAAAATTCTTCTTGGCAACTGTTCCATGATTTAAGATACTCCGCACACGTAGTCGAGCAGTTGGGTCCTTCGTGTTTTCCTTCTTTTACTACATCATAGGTATTTCCTCCTTTTACTTTTGTTATTTTGTAGGGGCCAAGGTATTTAGGTTTTAGCTTCAAATGAGGTCCAAATTGGGTTCTTTTGATGGCAACCAAATTTCCGATTTCGTACGATTTTGGCTCCTTTCTTCTTAAATTGTAGGTCTTTTTATTTTCTTCTTGAATTTTACAAATTTGTTGCCTTGCGTCTTTTCTTAGTTCCTCTCTTTGGGTTTTAAAATGTGCCTGAAATTCAATTTCAATCATTTCTTTTAACTTTTCCAGTTCATTATTATTCATTTTTTCCCCAAAAAGTAATTCGAATGGTGTAGTGTCTATGCTTCTTTGATAGGTTGAATTTATAGCTTGTTGAACTTTATTTGTATGCTTGTACCATTCAGCTGGATTTTCTATGGATAATTTTGAAAGAAACGATATGATGGTTTGATTAATACGCTCTACTTGTCCGTTAGCTCTTGGTAAACCTGTTGTAATTAAATGATGTTTAATATTTTCTTTCGAGCAATAATCTGCAAATTCACTGGAGGTGAATGTTGTACCCCTATCTGAAATTATCTGGGAAGGACTTCCAAATTCAGTTTTTTTGATTTCTAATTTAGCTAAAGTTTCAGCTGACGTAGTAGTCTTCGTGGGATAAATCCCCACAAACTTGGTAAAAGCATCTATTATCGCTAACACATATTTATAATTTTTATGGGTGTTCTCCAAAGGTAACACATATTTCAGCCAAACATTTGAAATCGTCAATTTTAATGCTTTCCTTAAAATAACCTAACGGAGTCACTATTGATTTACCAAATCCGTTTAAATTAGAATTAGATGTAAATAGTTCTTTAGAGTTTAATTTATTAAAAACTGATCTTCTGATTAAAGTGGCTTGACTTCCTGTATCAATCAAAGATTTCATAGTTAAGTTATCAACTATTACCATTTTAAACAACTTTGGCTCTACACTAACAATTAAAGTAGCAACTTCTGATTTTGCATTTGATTTTGGACATTGCGAAGCTTTGTGTCCAAACGCTTCACATTTAAAACATTTTAAACCCTTATCTTTATGTATGCAATATTTTGAAATATGATTTCTTGAACCACAATTGTAACACAATTTATTATTAAAAGTTTCAACATCAGTATTATACCTTATCTTTTCATTGTTATTTTCATATTTATTTTTATTCCTATTTGAAACATCTTTTCTTACATTATACCTATCATCATATTTTGCTTTTGTTCTATCATAAGAATTATATTTACTATCAAAGTCATGTTTTGTTTTGATTTTATAGAAAGCACTTTGACTCTTTGCAAAATCACTTTTTATTCTTTCGTAAACTTTAAGTTTCTCTTTAAATTCGGACAAATTTTTGCAGCCGTACAAAACAATTTTGTTTTCATGTTTATCGTTAATCCCCTTAATTACATAATGCATAAAAGCAGCATCGTCTATTTTTCCGAAATTACAGATCTCTTTCATCTTTAAATAATATTCTTGAGCCGATTCACAATCCTTCATTCTACGTCTACTCAAAAGATCATGAAAATTAGCATAATTAATTTCAAAAGAAAATTCATCAATCTAAGCTTCTTTTAATTTTCGCCATGAATTTATTTCCGGTACAGTTCTGACAAATAAAGAGGCGATACCACCAAGAGATCTTTTGGCAAAAATAAATTTTTGTAAATCAGACAAATTAAACAATTTTGAGATATTTTCGAAATGTTCGATCCAATGAACAATATTTTCATGCGATTCTGCATTATACTTAGAAATAGTACTTTCGATATCAGAATAATTAATAGCAACATTTTGAAATTCAAAATTTCTACAAGAATTATTTTTATCTTTTAAACGAGAATCAATGTTTTTATTTTCATCATTGCACAGCATTGGAGGATTGTTTATGTCTTCGTCCGACTCAGAGCTAGACGTGTTGGCGTTGTTGGCGAGCTCTGCCAGTTTATTCAAATCCATTAATAAGGTCAATATGTTTATTGCAATTTCTGTTTCATTGCCTTCGTATGAAATATTTAGAATATTGGAAAGAGTTATTAGTTGGTTTAAAGTGAATTCTTTTTCAATATTTTTTAATTTATTTTGAAATTCCTCGCTGGCTGTCTAAAGTAAAATGAAAACCAGTAAAATTGCTTAATCGTTTTCTGTTTGAACGGTCGCCTTCTACATCAAAAATTAATTTAAGTAGAAGTTTAATTTTGTCTTTCTTAAAATTCTTCAATGCTTTGCTTACTTGTTTAATATCATTAAGAATCATTTTTGATTAATAAATAAAAGTCTACGTACCGTTATTCCGTTACTTATTTTCGCAAGAATGAAATTATTCAGTATCCAATTTTTCGCCAATCATTTTTTTTTTTTTTTACTAGCAATCTAATTTCTTCACCATCAATTTGTTCTCGATCAGATTTCTTCACCATCAATTTGTTCTCTATCAGATTTCTTCCCCATCAATTTGTTCTCTATCAGATTTCTTCACCATCAATGTGTTCTCTATCCCACTTCTGATTTTGTGGGGACGGCATGAGTGGTCGTCTTTGAAAATAAGAGACTCTGTACTTAATTTAATATTTTCAGTCATTTTGACCTAATTTAATACTAAATAATGAGAAAAGTATGAAAAATCCGTTTATAATAATTCTGCACCAAAAGAATAAAAATCTTTACTTAATCAATATCTATTTACGAACATAATATAATATATTTTATATAATATATACACTAAATATATAATATATATAATATATATTATATATATAATATATATAATATATAATATATAATATATAATATATATATAATATATATAATATATAATATATAATATATATATAATATATATAATATATAATATATATAATATATACACTAAACTAAAACTTTTTCGCGCTACTGTCTTTCTATGACCGTTTAAAATGACTTTTTATTTTTATGTTCTTCATTCTTACTGAAATCATATTGAAATTGCTATTTAACTCTAAATTAAAACTATGATATTCAAAGAAAATATTATAATCTACAGATTCAGAAAAATTACCAAATGAAGGATATAGTAAATACTTTAAAATTACTTTCTGAGCAATTGAATTTCGTAAAAAATTGAAAATTATGTTCTTTTATTTACATCATCAAGGTATGGAAGTTTTACTCAGTGAAATAAAAATAAAAATTCTTTTTCAAGCGATATGAAAAGTTTAAAAACAGTCTATTATAGTTTTCTTTCTCTGAAGGACTGAAATTCTTTCCTTTATAATATTCTTAAAAAAGAGCTTGATTCAAAGAAGCTTCTTTTCAAAATCCAATGAACTAAAAAAATCTTTTTCCGTGTTTCGAATAAAGATTTCTTTTATTATTCTACTGTAATAAGACCGCTGAAAGGCATCATTGTAAATAAATTTCGACAAAAATGTAAATTCCTTTTGTGCTATTCTTTTCACTAAAATGCATTTCATTTTTAAAATATATTCTTGCTTTATGAACAAATAGAAGAACGTTTTACCAGTTTACGATTTTTTATTAAGAAAAAGTGCCTCTTACTTTATTGAATGAAAATAAATAAAAAAATATTTCTTTTTTTGCAATAGTAAAATACATAAGATATATAGTGCTATATGCAAGTATAGATGCCAAATTAGTGCAATATAAACTGTTTTATTTTCACGTGGGAGTAATTTCCGTGTTTTTAAAATGTAAGCTGAAAATAAAGTGAAAGGAAAATATGGGTTATGTCCATTCTTCTCAGAAATAATGATTGGGTTACCATTTGTTGCACTTTTAGAATTACTGAATTTTTAAATATCATAATTTTTTATTTTATAACCGTCATTGAACAGCCGACAAAATTTAGGGTTGATGTTCAACTCCGTAACCTTGTAATTTTGAAGCCAATCCAGAAGTGAAGGGAACTCCTGGATCAAATATTGGGAGAGATTTACCTTCGTGTAGGACTTTTTTATAAAACTAACATGCATATGCGTTCTATGGACAGAAAAACCACGAAAACTTTCCACGGTTAGCCTGACGACAAGGGGACTCTGTCCCATGATACGTCTACAACTGGGGATATTTTACTTTACGGTCGGTGCGAGAGAAATATTACGCATTGAAGATGCGCCTTACAGTGGAAAAACGGTTCCTGTCTGCTTTGAAATTCGCGTTTTCTCAACATCAGCTTTCATCGACATAAACAGTTCTTTACCTTTGATCTTTAAAATATGATTGAATGTAAGCTAAGATTATATATCGCGCATGTAATTACAAATTAGTTTAATGCTAGAATTACACCACCTAACCTTTCCAAAGCACTTACTTTCTTTTTTAAGCCACCACCTTTTAAAGACCTTGTTAACAACGCTGCGTTGTTTTGTTACCGGTAAGATGACATGAGCAGCACATGAGCTTGTACCCCATACCTTGAACGAACTTCTACGCCACTCCAACGCAAAGACTTTCAGACGTAAGAAATTTAACAGCCACCTTTCTGTGTGAAGACTAATAAATCATTTGTTTAGTCAGCCACCAGTGTTGAATTTGTGACCACCAATTCTATCCAATACGTTTCCATTTCAAGATTTGCCGAATGACTGTTAAATTATATAGCAGTAAGATCTTAATTTTCTAACACAGCTCTTATAAATCCTAATTGTATTGTATGGAATTAATTTTGAGCTAAAATATAAATTTTTTAATGTTAATCTTACTTTTAAAATGTATATCCCTTTTATGCACAAATTCAAAAAAAAGTTTTATTATTATTGGAGTTTTCGCTAATAAAATAGATTTTAACATTATTGTTTTCAATGAAAATGTGAAATTACAGCACACGATAAAGAAAAAAAAAAAAGAATTATACACATATATAAAATACTAGTACAAAATACATAATTTTATTTCCATTAAGAAGTAATGGATGTGCTTTAAAAACATTAGATTAATAAACATAAAATTTCACATTTTTATGCGATTTAACTCGTATTTCTGTTTTTTAAAATCCCTAGCTACCTATTACAATCATATTAAAAAACTTGAGAAATTGAAACGCCTTCCCCCATATTGAAACCACATCTTTGATATAAAAAGAAGCCACTAAAAAAATTCCACATTAAAATTTCCAAGGAAATATACATTTCCGGAGTTTTTTTAAAACTTATATTCCTTACAAATTTCTTTCTCAAAAGAAAACTATTTCCAATAAAACACTATAAACGTATTATATATTAAATAAAATATAAACGTATAAATATATAAACTAAAATAAGTCACCATTAGTGATATTATTTTTCTTTGCGTTCCAAGAAATTTTCCTTAATTCCAAAAGTAAAGAACTTCTTAAAATCCTTACCAAAAATATTTTTATTTTTACAACTTCATGTTTTTTACTTGGTAAAAGTGCAACACAGTGCACAAAACCTTGTCTGCAGTTTAAATGTTATTTAAGTAGGTAGTTTCTAGAAAAAGTAAGAAATATACGTCCATTTTGAAATTTATTTGATGTATCTAAAGTATCTGTATCATGTATGGAAGTTAACAGTTACAACTGAGTCTATTTCAAAACTAGAACAAAATCTGAAAAATTAGTTTTATAATTTTAAAAAAAAAACAAAAAAAAAAACATACAAAACAAACCCAACCCAGACTGAAAACTGGTGTATTCATTTACAACTTCATACATAGACTTATCCAAAGACGACTCTTTGCATCGAGTTTCATTGTCGTAAAATTAATAGCGGTAAGTTTTCAAAGCTTTTTTTTTTCGTGTATGGCATACTCTTTACAGGTGGAGGGCGAATTCACTTCTATATTTCCGCATTCTCTTGAAATTTAAGTTCTCGATTACATAGGTAAGATCATCACATTTCCATCCACACTCACCTGAGAGGCAACAGCTCTACAGCCTTCTTCACGTTGTCATATCCATACAGAGTTTTCATTTCACGTGTACCACGAAACCAGGTAAAAAGGCAGTCCCATTCATATATTCATTCATTCATCCACAGATCGTAATTTTGACATGAACCAGACGATCTATATCCAATTCAGTACTCCAAGAGATATTAATTTGTTATGGGAAATTGGAGGCCTTTGTGACCCCGATAGATTCAACGTGCACCAGTCACCATTTAATGCACTAGTCACCATTTAATGTTTTTTAAGCCGTATCCCATTCTTAAGAACAGTTCAACGCCCAACCAACCAAGCTATACCGGACCAGAAACATAAATTTTAAAGTAGCATGGGACAAAGTTAAACTTATAATAACTATGAAATATGTTAGAAACCAATTTGTGGGTGTCTTTTTGTTACTTTCATGTCAAGTTGAAAACTGTACACCTGCGCTAATCATTGATGAAATAACTTCACATCATTATATATGTTGGGTGTTAATGTGTAATATTTGTAGTCCTATCTTTTGTTTATTTTTATATGACTTGTGTTCCTTTAAAAGAAAAATCTGTATTTTAATTTTACACTATATTACTATATTGTCATTACAATAATAATAATAACATTTATAATCCCCAAAAACTCTTACATATTGCATTTGTAACAATATTCATCAATTAAAAAAACTATTTATTTTGAAATGACTTCTTATGAAGGTAAAATTGCCACCCAATGGTGGTTTTAGTCAAAAATCCGACTATTCTAAAGCTAAAACACTGTAATCTAACTTAACGATAGATACGGGAAGCTCAAAAGCTTATGAAATAAGGAAACTGTTGTGTAAATGCTTTGTCTTAAAACTCTCAGCTGATCCAAATGTCACAAAAATTAATAAAATAATAAAACAATTGAAAAACACATTTTTTTAAAAGAAAAAGTTGCTTTTGCTTACTATACGACTTTTTTGGGGGGGTGGCATAGGGTGTAATTTGGCGAAGAAAACTACGTGATATAAGGGGTCTTTAATGCTTATTCTCAGTCTTGATAATGCAAGATGTGGAAAAATAGATTGCTAAAGCTGCATTTGAGCTATTAGTTATATTTTAAAGTGTTTATTATCTACACTTTGGCAGACACGATGTGCTATCCAATTAAGCATTCAGTCTTTACCGCATCACTGGAAATGGTCACTACGAGCATTTTCACCTTGTTCAAAATTTATTTTTCATGTTGCAAGAATGAAAAAGTAGACTGCTAAAGCTGCACTTGAATTATTGGCCACATTTTAGAGTAGGATTAGAAGACGTGATGTGGAATCCATTTAAACACTATATTATATCGGGTGAATTTGACTATTCTATTTAGAGCCGATATTGGTTGAATAATGGCTGTAACATATCGATTAAATCGACCAAGTCCATAAAAGGCTGATATTGACTGAATAATGGATTTAAAATATATCGGATGAATCTGATTATTCGATATAAGGCCAATATTAGTTGAAAAGTGACTTAAAAATTATGGAGGAGTTAAAAAATTAGATATAGTGCCTATATTAGCTAAATAATGGCTACAAAATATCGGATTGATTTGAGTATTCTATATAAGACCGATATTGATTGAAAAATGGCTATAACTTATCGGTTGAATAGAATAATTTTATATAGAGCCGACTTTGTTTGAATATTGGCTGTAAAATACCGGCTGAATTGGGTAATTCTAAATAGGTCTAATATCGGGAAAATAACGAAATAACGGCCCTTTATATCCTTGTTGATCCAAGATTGATGATTATTAGTCCAATGAGGACCCATGTTATAGTTCCGATGGGACTGTGGGATTGAGAGAACGATGGGCAAGAGAAACGATGATAAAAGCTGTTGATATTTGGCCTATTTTTGACTTATCAACTCCAAGGTTTTATCAAGCAATATCAATCTGGCTTATATTCAGTACGAAAATAGTCGCCAACTCGGCGAATAATCAGCAGAAGTAGGAAATGTCAGCAAAAAACAGCAAATCCTTATTAAATAAATAATCCCGAGAAACTGAAGCGTCAAGATATTGATAAAAAAATTATTAAAAGAACAAACTCCGTTGGCCTCAAATATATGAGGATGGAAATAAAAATCGACATGTTTCAAGTGCTAAGAATTCGGGACCTTATCCTGAAAGCTTGCCAGACTTGAAGGAGAAACCAAAGTGAGAAGTGAAGCCAAAGAAATATAAAACAGAAATAGAAAATAAAGCGGTGAGAAACAGCGAAGGCTTATGTACAGGATAATTTTCAAACACAACAATTCTTGATCACAGATGACCATCTCAACCAAACATCTTAGTTTAACTAACCCTTTCAACAACCTTTAAATTTCACCATGAGCATTAACAGCATTTGGGGAAAAGGGAAAAACGGTTATTTAAAGGACAATAGTTTTGATCTTCTGATGACTTTAAGCATACGGCTCCAGAATGAAACGTTCTCAGAACAATCTAACATTTTTACGACAAACTAATGAAACTATTGACAGGTAATGGATTATTCCGCCTGGATTAATCAATAGCAGTGCATATTTTTAATTTCCAATGAATATTTATTTTTTTACATTTTTAGGAGTGATAAGCTTGTTAATTATTGAATACTCCCTAGTAGACAAAAAAAAGGTAATACAAAGCAATTCTGAAATCTACTGGAGATTTCGGGAGTGAAAAGTGATAACTTTTTTCACTACTCTACTATAAATTATCATAATAATCAAGAACTTTTGTACAATAATTTCTATTGAGAGACACGTCAACACAACAATGCTGGTTAAAAGTTTTATTTGCTTCAAAATATTTAAGATGGTCATAATAGGGAAAAATTTTCAAGCGCTCAAAAATAGGAGCCAATTCTCAAGACTCGCCAGATGTGAATAAGAAAACAATAGTGATGAAACAGGATACTATAAGTTGCGAACGAAAAAATGGGAAAAAAGGGAAAAAACTGAAAAAAAAAACACTATTGTCTAGAGTGAAAAAAGGGGAAAAAACAAAACTAGAAAAACCGCAATATCGAGAAAGATAAATCAGGGCATAAGGTATTTCCAAGCGCTATAGGGGTATGGTGAGGAACTCATGTCGTTAACAAGGGAATCGGCAATCATATGAATGAAATTTTCTCACCACCTGTTTCAATTCAATTTAGTTCCTCATTCACTTCTGACTAGTTTTGAGAATGGTAGAGTATTTTTGATCACTTGAAGCATGCCGTCTTTTTTTTACGATCTTCCTTATTTTGAAGCAAATGAAGTTTTTAAATCATTAATTATTTCTATTCCGTTTCAATGTTTTTGGTTTTATTCATTTAACAATACTGGTTTTCTTGCACATAGAGTCACGAATCTGTACAAGACAGGAAAATCTCATCTTTAATCTACAAAAAAACATATATTATCACTTTTTAAGACCCAGTGTCTCTTATTCTATATTTAATTAAAACTTTTCTTGGGTATAATAATTAATAACTTACCAAAGAAAAGCTGTATATAAACCCAAAACACTTCTAAGATTCTTGAAAAGAATTAAGTTATGGGATTTATAAATATGGAAAAGTTACGCTGTTTTATACTTAATTACACAAATGTATATATTTTATACATCGGAACATTCATATTTCTTTTGCTTCACTGAAGCCCATTGATGTCGACTAAGCTCTTGACATAAATATCGCGATAAAATTCTAGATGCCATATATCACCTTAGACATTAGATGATCGAAAATAAGTAAAAAATTGCCTCCAAACATTTCCGTTTGTCAACGTATATCAATATCAGGTTTCACTTTTCAAAGCGTGTTTATTTGCTTGAAAGATTAGAAATGCTTTTCAGCAAAAAATATTGCCGAAAGGATAAGAGAAAAATCATTAGAATGAGTTACAGAGCTTTTATTCAACATTTATGTTTTCTAGGAAAAAATATATAAGTTCAAATTCTAAACAAACATTTTCGGAATTTTTTTTTTATTGCTGATAACACATATTAAATGTTCATATTAGTTTTTATCAATGGACTAACTGGAAAAAAATTTCTGCAAAAATATTTTGGACGTTTAAGCCATAAAAATGTAAAAAAAACTTTAGAAGTGATGAAAGTAAAAATATAAGTTAGGAAGAACATTTTATTCTTCTTACTCTATTTTTGCTGCAAAATGTATAACAACTATTATAAACAACAATTAAATATATTATTCTCGATAAGTTTCTTTATCTATTTATGTAAAGGTCTGTTTTTTTTTAGAATTTTTTTCGTGCTATATGGCTGTGAAGGGCTTAATATGTCAGAACTAGCATAAAACGTTAATAGTATAAATTATGAATTTGAAAAAAAAAATTTTAATCAACATTGAATTGAATACTAAAAACATAGAATTTATACAACATAAGATTATTTCACCTTGTTTGTTATTTAGTAACACTAAAATTTATAATAACAGTAACATATGATACACATAAGAAAGAGTTAGTTATTTTAACGAACGAAAGAATCAATAATTTAAATTTCGCACATACACTAATTCTTAAAATAAAGTTAGTTTATAAATCAAACATACACGTGGCAGAGAGAATATTAAGACAAATTCGAACTAGGTATAACAAAGCAAGAAGAGGATAAAAATTTTGCAAAATAAAGTTATTTATTACTGTTTACAGAGACTTGTAAATTACAATATAAATTCCTTATTACGCATCTAAAAATATACATACATATTTTTAACAGCTAAATTCAGTTTCTTTATATATTACAGGAGAAATCAAAACACGCTAAGAGTTGAAATGTTCGCAAGCAAAATTATTCCTACTATAGTCAGTGATCTTAATGTAAACGTTTTGCATTTTAGGACTTTACAGCTTTCATACACCCTTTTAATCTATTAGGTGTTAACTGTTAACTTAAAAAATTTTTTTCTTCTCATGACTTTGGTCGCTCAACATCGAATTCGAAGCGATATTTCACCAACGTTTATACAGTATAGTTTGCAGCACCATCTCTTATCGAATTTAGTAATCAATTTTAAAACTTAGGGAGAATAAATTTCTGATTTTCGCAGCTTAACAAATTGATCATTTCTATCTCTTTTTCCTTTCTATTAATTGATTTTTCAAATTATCATTTATTTTTAAGGCATTTTAAATAATAAGTTATTACGAACAAAACAAAATCATGTTATTTCTGAGAGGGAGAAAGAAGAAAAAATGTTATTATCCTCTTATTTATCGATAATGCATGTAAAAAATAGATTTATAATGTTATTTTCCCAAAGAATACATCCGTAAATGAACTTCGCATACAAAATTAAAGTATTATAATATGATCTTAAAAATAAAACTTCACTGGCGAAATTTGTTTCAAACCAAGATGGCTTATTAACTTAAACACAATCACAATTAAAAAAACAGCATCTACAAAGTATAATTTTACAGAAAGAAATGTTTTTTCTTTCTGATGAAAAAACCTGCTTACTAAAAGAAGATTATATAAGCAAAATATTGGATCAAATTGCGGTGTTGATTGTATGATAAGAAACTTAAAACCATTCACAAACGTTGTTTTCCTTTTATTTATCGATAAGTTTATGAATAAAATACTTTCTTAATGCCGTGTTCGCGAAGTACATTTTCACCCTCCTCAACAGCAAATAATGTTAGAGAAAAGCCATCTGTAAAAGATAAAACACAGTAGAAAATTAAATAAAGAAAACTGTTTTTTATGAAACCATTATCTTTGTCGGCATTTAGATTTTAAAATTTAATACTTGATGACATTGTGTTTCAAACGTATGTAACATTGAAAGAATGCTTTTGACAAATAATTCTTTAATCCTTTGAAAAAATTACAAGCGTTCTAATCTAAAAGAAATACAATTCTGAAAGAAAATGCAAATTCAACCTTTACAAATTCAAACAGTTTTAAGAATATATCGTTTTAAAAACAAAACTATAAAATGTTCTCAATTGTAATATAACATTTATAAATTCTTTTTTATACATATTTAATCTCTTATGATCTTATTCTAATTAAAGCTTTGTTTTTCAATTCCCGGCAATTTAATGAGGTTATCTTTGATTTATTTATCATTAAATGGTTTATTATTATTTTTCTTTTCTTGAGATTATGAACTCAGTATAAAACTGCAACATTTATTATTTTAATAAATAAAATTTTACATTTTTCGCCATTTAAACAATTCAAGTTCTTATTTAAATTTTTCGTTCTGCATCGCAAATCTTATCGGAAATTATTAGACGTCCGGCTTACAGCTTTATATTAAAATGAGTCATTCTACATTGCATGTTTTAAAAAACAGTTTATATCGACTGAAAAAGAAATATATCTTATTCTCAGCTTATGATTAAAATGCGTCCTTCTAAATAGCAATTTTTTTTTAAAAAAACCTAAACTTCTTGTATACTGCATATTTTACAAATTATTTACCTCATTTGTAATTTGAAACATGTCTAGCTTCCTGCTTAAGAGAATCCAGCGTATCATTAGAATGTGGGCTACTGAATTGCATGAACTATTGAATTTATTAATAATTCTCAAACTATTTATCTCAATAGAAAGTGAAAGAAGTTCAAATTCTAGCTTAAAAGAATCCAGCTTATCATTAAAATGGATTCTTCTACATCGCATATTTTACAAACTATTTATCTCATTAGAAAGTGATACATATTTAGGTTCCAGATTAAAAAATTAAGTTACTTCATATTCGAATGTCCTCAACTACAGTGCATATTTCACAAACTATTTATCTCACTAGTAATTTGAAACGTAGTTATCTTCCAGCATAAGAGAATCCAGCTAATCATTAAAATGAGTCCTTCTACATCGCATATTTCACAAACTATTTATCTCATTAGAAGATTATACATGTTTAGGTTTTAGATTAGAATAATAAATTGTATAATAATTGTTTAAATGAAAAATATTGACTCCCTTCTTTATTAGAATAAATTTAAATCGAAAAATAAAATTATTAATTCGACCCAATATGTAATGAATATGCATGTTAGCTTTCATTGAAAATGCTTCTTTTAAAAATAAAAATAATTTAAGGCGAATTTACCAAAAACTTGATTCAAGAGTTTCCTTGCCATTTAGGTGGATACAGTTTTACAAATGTGCGGTGATGAATTTTTTACTGCAAATCCTCTTGATAGAAGGCACTCAATACCTTAAGAAAAAATTTCAAAACAATGCATTTGGAAAATTTTTATATGTATTGCACGTTCAAAACTTGAATCACGCCTAGTTTAATTTTTGACTTTACTTAAGCACACTAATATCTTCGTATTAGTATGATATGTTTAGCATGGCGTAAAAAAGTTCCTCATGATAGAATTATTTTCAAAACTTCGAAAACTTCAATGTCTTAAGTTTCTCTAACAAATAAATTATAAACTTGGAAATTATTACGTTAATTACGTTATTTCAATTTGTAAGTTTGAAAATTTAGATTCAGTTATATTGATTGGTAAATAACTATTATGTGAATATCATGTTTAGGCTCGTTGATTTTATATGCATTTTATAAAGCAAACAAAATATTTCTAGAAATATACAATTTTGTACTCAAACCTTTTTTTCACCCATATGCAAACATTTTGAACGTAAAAGGAACATAATGAACGCTGTTTGAGCTCAAAATATCTAATAACTTTTAACCAAAATATAGTATTTATTTTTGGCACTGTATCAGCAAAAATAGAACAGAAAAACTGCAGCTGCACTGCACTGTAAACAATTTCGGATCAAATTACGGTAAAATTACCCACACTGAAAATGTCGGTACTTTTTACCCTAAAATCCATTTTCCCCGTAACATGTTACGGAACAAAAAATCTGATATACCATAATTTTTTTAGTAATAATTACCGTAAAATCAACGAATCACTCAAATTAATAAAAAAATACAGTATGATATTTAACGGTAAAAATAGATTTTATAGTAAAAGTGATTTTACGAATGATGCACCCAAAATACCGGTACTTTATACCGTAAATTGATGCAAAATTAATTACTGTATTTAAACTGCATCGTTGCTTTCTACTATTTTAGTTGAAATTTTCTATTTAATTACTCATTTTGTTTCGAATAAATATGTCATACCGAAACTTTTTTCTCAGTGTAATAAACTGACCAGAGTCTTCCGAAAACTGACAATCGATGGTAGCAAAATTTTTAGGTGAAAACTTAAAAACTAAACTTAACAACTATCTAAAAAAATTATTCTATTAAATAATCTCATCGAGGAGTTTTTGTTCTTGGAAAAATAAATTGGAAATTTAAAGCCAATATCCGTTTAAAAGTTTTACTAAAAATTTTTCTGTTTTTTGAAGGCACTGGTCAGCTTTTTATTAATAGTAACCAAGTAAGTTGGTTAAAGTATGTATGAATGTATACTAGGCAACGACACTTAACCTTAAGAAAACGTCATTGTAGGACATACCGTGTAATGACACTTACTTCCTTTTATTAATCCAATTATTAAAAAACATAAACAACGATTATAATCAACAGCCGCAATCCATTTACTAATACTTTCATTTATGGTAGTAGAGTGACGAAGTTAAGGGGAGTTAAAACAAACGAAAAAAATAGAACTGTGTGAGTCCTGATATTTATGTCATTTTTTCATTTAAACAGTAAAGAGATTTGATCAAATCACAAACTTTATTTAAAGAAACCGCCCCGCAGAGCTGACATCTTGCGTGAAATGATCATCTAGCTTTAGGATTTAATCAAATCTCCGTTTTGATAATCTCCCTACCACATATATACTACCTACTAAACAAAATTTTTCTTAAGATGTGGTTCTGTCTTCCCCTTATTTTTTTTACCCCTTGTTATTGTCTATTAATGAGCAATATGTTTCGATCTCTCTGCCTCTTAATTGAAATCCAAACCAAAAAAGTAGGTAAATCAAAAATATATTCTTAGTTTTCATGATGAAATAAAGCCTCATTAAGGATTAGAAATGATCAAAAAAAAAATTTTAAAAATTCGGAAAATTTCTAAAGCTAAGTTTAATGACTTAAGCACAAAAAGGTGACTTAAGTACTTAAAAAAAAAATAAAATTAAAAAAAAAAAAAACATTTTGAATTTTGATTTAATAGAAAGCAAACCCTGATTCGATTGATATATAGATTAATATATTTTCCTTAATTAAAAATTGTTTAAAAAATAAATTATGACAACTTCGATGCAATAAATGCATTGTTTTTCTTTAATTTTGCTGTTTTGTCAGAACCAAAACAAGAGGAAAAAATTGATTTGCGTAGTGAATTAAAATTTGATAGTTAGATATTTAATATAAATTCAGATAACGAATCTAAACTATTGTTTTAAAAACACATATGTTGTTCTTGTTGTCGTAGACCATTATGGCAAGAGGTGCGATTGTTCTTGTTTTTCAGTGGCGCCATCTATGGTCAAGAATTAGAAAAATAAATAACTTTATTAATTGAAACATATTTGATTAAAATCTAGTCAAGTTTTGACATTATTTTGAACCAGCATGTTCAAAAATATTCTTTAATAGTCTTGCTTTTAATGTTTTCTTGAAAGAAAATAAAACACTGGGGAACTGGCATAAGATTATTAAATTTTTTATTAACATATCTTAAATATTTTATTTTTGCAGATTTCAAATATGTAATCAGTTTCTCTCTCCATACTACATTAACGCTTCCCAATAATTAACTTTTCTTCGTGTGTTTCTGAACAGGTCATAATACATAAGCGACTCCAATTGCGTGCAATGATCTGGCGAATCATTGGTTCCTATACAATTTTAATCGTGTTGATGTGTCCTAATTTTCATCGAAGTTTTCTACAACATTTACTCAGCTCTCTGTTGTGTATACTGATTTAAACTTGTACATTTTAACAAAATTTAGACTAAAATTCTTATTTAAAAAATTCTAAATCTTTATTAGCAAAAATAACTTCAGATATAAAATTCCCAAAGCCGAATTAGCCAAGATTATGCATTTGTATTAAAGCAAAAAAAAATTTTTTGCACAGTGCAATTCATTGTTAAATAAATTTAAATTAAATTATACAATTTTCAAAACAATTTTACTTCATATATCTGAGTGTGAATCCGTTCCATAAAAAATAGTTCAAATATCATCCAGATTGATATGCCTCACAATATAAATTTTAAATATTGTAGGTAAACTTTTTGAGTAAATGGATCCCCGGCAACGAAAAGGGGATGCACTAGCCAAAAAAGGTTGCTTTGTTAATCAAGCCCCAAATAACTTGGTTAGCTATAAGTCCACTTCATTAGTGATTAATCATGCACTTAAGACAACACATATATCATTGCTAAAAGAACGGACAAAAGAAAAATCGTGGATAAATGACATCCTTAATCTCCCCGATTGCCCAAGAAGCAGTGCTGTAGCTGCCTTTCGAATTGCTACCAAGTACGATTGCTTATACGCTCATCTTTTAAATCTTAAAATAGTGGATAATCCTGCCTGACCCCTCTGACGCAGTGGTGCGACGATGAATGCTGAACATCTCAACTGTACAGTTCTCACAAAGAACTGCATCTACTCCCGATACAGGGAGACCAGAGACCTTTTGTTCAATTTAAATTCTTGATTTAATTTTTGTGTTTGATGTTTTGCTCTTGTTTTTGTATTTTGCATATTTCATCTCTTTTCTGTATTTGTATTTTTCCTCTTTTGATCTCTGTACGGCGTTAGGATAATGTCTGTATCGCCTGCTGCATTGGAAATAAAAAAAACTTTTTGAGTAAATAGTATGAACAACATAAAGTTCTTGAAGTTTCTTTAACTTAAAAAAAAAAAAAACACGAAGATCAAAGCAGCAAAGATAGAAAAATAAATTATTATTTTACAAAAGTAATTAAAACTTTTATCCAAAAAAAAACTTTTTTTCTTTTTGTGTTTAAACACATCTTTATATTTAATATTTTCTTAGTAATAAAACTTTAAGGCTAAATTGTTTCATTCATTAGACTGTCTAATTGAAAATCTAGTAATTAAGATTCTAATTTACATAATAAAAGAATTATTATTTTTTTTACGAAAGGATTTTTAATTTGTGCTTATATAGAAATTAACTGCATTCCTGTTTAAATTATTCCACTGACTAAAAGCATAGTTTAAATTTTATGGAATGTTATTTAAAGTTAATCAGATAAAAAAGTAATTGAAGGATTTTTTTAAGATGTAGTTTTTAATTATTATGTTTTTTTTCTATTATTAATACAATTCAGATTACTATCCTAATTTCTTATTCTAAAATAATAATTCATTATTTCTTAATTCCGGGCTTTGTTTTTATACAATTTAGCAAATAATTGAAAACGTAAGCAAAATTTAACTATTAAGCATAAAGAGCGCATTTATTGACTTCTTAGTTCTATTACAGACTTTTTCTAATACTTTTTAATACCATTAGCTTTTCCTTAATTACTTTAAGAACTTTTATATTTTCAAATATTTTAAAGATGTATTTTTAAAAAAGGTGAGTATTATTTTATTCTAAAACAAGTACAGAATTAACTTATTTAAGGATTTTATAATTATAAAAATATTATTAGAGTAATTTAATACTGTGCTTAAACAACTACACAAGTACGGTTGCTTAAAAATTTGCGTTTTGTGTTTAATTCAAAACTTGATGAGATATATTGTAAAAAATGAGATAATATAATTACAAAAAATGAGCTGAAAGAGAAAGTATTGAGATATAAGCATAATATGTTCACAAATTAAAGAGTACTTATTATTTTTATATAATAGAAAGATGCTGAGCCTAGATAACTTTTAGTATAAGACAAATATAATACAAAAACTGTATTATGTTTCTTAAATTTTTCATTGCGTTTACTATTTTATTTTGCATTAATTTTTATTCGTACTCTTCTTTAATGATAAACATTTCAAATTATGTTGGAATCTATGCAAATTGCAAAACCCTATCTATAAATAATTATCACATTTACACCATTTTCTTTTTACACACTTCGAACTGGCATACTTTTATAATTTTTAAAACTAATTTACTTAGGTAATTCTAAAATAGAATAAAACTTTTGAAACTTTTCAAACTCCCTTTGTCAAGGCAAATATTAATTAACAGTATTCCGTGATTCCGCGAAACAATACTTCAAAGCGGTTTATTCTTTGTCATCAAAACTAATTTATTTCCCTGTTTCGTTTCAACTTTTGGCAGAATAATAGAGGAAGCTGTGCAGCCAATTTTGGAATCACAAATTTTCTCGAAATTAAGGAATTCTAATTTAATTTCATAATGTAACTATTTAAGATTAGAAGGAAAAAAACATAATTTCATTTCAATCCAAAGAAATGCATTTATATTTCTATGAAACTAATCATGCATGTATAATTGGAATTGTCAGGGCCGAAACTGTGAGTTATTCTAATTAATTTCCAACACAAGAAAAAAAGGTTTCTCAAAATTAAGCAAAAATGTATCAAATAGCTCAAATACAAATTTATTCGAATCTGAAAACCGTATACAGGGCCCGCGTCAAGGGCTTCAAATTACTAGCCAGTAAATTAGCGAAATATCAAAAGTGTTTGACAATTTCAAATATTGCTCATTAAAAAAATGAATATTTTTTTTAATGCTCATTAAAAAATGAATAATTTTTTTAATGAGCAATGAATGGGGGAGAGCATTCAGACTTTAACTGCTTTATCGTCTCTGAGAAAAAGAGAAAAGTTGGTGTTAATTTTTGATAACTTCTTATACTCGAGCAGTAATATAAACCTGAAGCACATTACCAGCAGTACCTGAAGCAACATTTGATGTTTTTATATATTCAGACTATCTTTTTAATGTATGTATTTCATTTTTAATCAAACATTTCATCCTTTTAGTATTTTATTTATTTAAAAAAGAATTTTTACTTTCGCGATTGTAATCATTCAGAAAAAAAGGATCGCGATATAAAAACAGTTATTTGAATAATTTAATTCTGTTTTATTGGATTTTATACTACTCACAGAGATTTTTTAACAAAATTCACTGGTGGGTTTAACATGCTCATTGCCAGCCGTGTACTGGTGGTTATACTATATCGATTGATGAAAAGTAGTAATCTATAAGAATAAAATCAAATTTAAATTTTCTAATTTTAGCAACCGTTTTTGTTTTTAAATTTTACATTAAGTTTATTTTAATAAAGAATATGTAATTGTCATAATAACACATATTTTCTGGAAAAAAACCTGAACAAGAATATGTATCTAGCTTCCACTTTACTCGCTTTATTGAAACAAATTTTCCCTCACGTGATATCACGTGATCCGGCAATGCACGTAGTTTCTCTTCTGGTGCTTACATAACCTCTCTGGCTGCTTACATTATCTGGACTTAATATAAATCTAATCATATATGCGACATATCTAAGGGACATTACTGTAATCGGATAAGAAATTACAAGACTTGTTTAGGAAAATTCATATTGATGTAATTTTCAAGATCAAGAAGAACATATATTTTTCATTTCAGTAGAAAAAAAACACAATTTGTTCACAATTTTATTGCATTTGGTGGGGCATCGATGCTTAGCGAGAACTCTGCCAGGTATTCATCATTGAGCATGTTTTTCAGACCATGTATTCATTATTCACTCTACTCAATAATGAATATAGGCGGTTTTTAAATTCGATTGTATTTATTACAGTAATTTACAAAATAAAAAAAAATACTTAAATCAATTTAAGCAAATTCAAACTAAATGTAACGCATCTAAATGTTGGGATTCAGTTTAATAAAATGAATTTTTTAATTTTCAAGTCAATGAAAACATTTCTACAGATATTCTAAAAGAGCATGAGAAATTGGATAAAGAACGTGCTACATTATTCATAAGCAGTGTGTAGGTTGCATTTCCCCACAATATAAATAGTAACTTTTACATTAAACTAACCGTTTAATTAGTTTCGGCTTTTCATAAATCCTTTTGAATCTTACATGAAAACCTATTTCAGCTAAACAGCTTCTCACAATTGTAAACTGTGAGCATCATCAACTAAACAAAAATCACACCTTGGCGAAATGTTCTTATCTATTTTCTGAAAAAAAGATGGCAAAAATAAGGAGTATTGTTATCCCTTATGTCAAATGTTGCTTACAGTACAATTAGAATATCAATATTGCTTACTAGATTAGATATCACTCTTTGTGTCTCTCCCATCCAGCCATCGATGACCTTTATCTAAATTAACTTTCCTTGTATGATCCTTGCAAAGCCTTTCACTTCTGTAGCCATGAATCTTTTATCCTTCAATCTATCAGCGCCTTCTGCAAAATATCAAATGTGTTTACCACTATTATTATTTTCAGATAAAACTGTTATTGAGAGACATTAGTTATGTCTAACATAGGGACAATCCATAAAGGAAGTGGGTAAATGATAAAGAAAAAAAAATTATATTATACTTGATAAACTTTTGTAAAATGTATAATGTGGAAAACATTAAATTAAAATATAACTTTTATATAATATATAATGAAAATATAATTTTCTATATAATATTGCATAGAAATTACCTTAATATCTTTATAACATAGGAAATATTACATGTAAACAAGTAAATATACCTAAAATGCGTACAGGATATCAAATATTAAAACAGCGATTTCAAAAATTTATAACTGGAAAATGATTTAGGTTAAAAAACAGTTCTTGAAACAAATCCAAAATATAGGGCATAATCCTTTTATAAAATGTTCTAGTTTTAATTCAAAAGTGTTTAGACATATGGTGCCATTTCACAATTAGCCCTTTACATTTTATGGAAATATTTTATGAATCAAAATCAAATTATAATTTTTTTAACACGATGACTATCAACCATGTCACCATATATCATCCGCGGTGAAGTAAATTAGCCCCCTCAGCGGGAAGACCAGTAGAAACGAACTGCACGCACTGCCATCTATCGAAAAGTTTTTGAACTAGAACAAAGAACTAAAGAAAAAAAACTTATACTATGCTACATGAATATGTCTCATAAATTTCTCTATCTCTAATCAAAACATTTTTCATAGCAATTATCTTAAAAATAGTTAATAATAGAATCACCTTAGGTAATATCTGTATTAATAAGAGTTTCTGTGAGTGTGTGAGTTCGTTTCTCTTATGACTCCTGATTTTGAACAACAGTTGAAAGAGAGATTTTCAACAACCAATCCCAATAAAAGTTTAAAAATTTCAATCAAATCAATCAAAAAAGAAGTTTTAAAAATTATTTGTTTCCTTATTAGTTTAGCATCAGTCATTACTTAAATTTGGAATATCTAAAACATAGTTAACTGGAAAAACGTAGTTTATTTTTTCAACTATTATAAAGATAACAAATATCAATGATATTTCCGAGCTTGTAGCTAATAAAAAAAAGAAGTTTATTGCATGCCCTGCAATATGTAATTAATTTTTATGTGTTTTGTTCTACAAGCTAAATGATAACCATAATGTCTAAGCATATGCAAAAATCGTTAGGGAATAAGTATTTCTAATCTTATCATTAAATTTTTTATTTTAAAAGTCTTCTGACATTTTACTTTACGTCTCTAAATGTTATAGATTTTAATTTGTTTCGAATGAAGCAAAAACATTTCAAGCAACACTTTTATGAATTTATGAGGTTAAAATAAATTAAATATTCAAATAATTATTCAAACTTGTAACGAGAAAAATTAATAGTTAATATAAATTATTGTTTTAATAGAATTTCACATTTATCTACAAAACACATAAGATTCTTTATCGCGACACAAAAATTTTTAACTGTTTCTATTACATATACTCAGAGTTTAATCTTAGAAAATGTTGCAATATTTCTTTTCCTCAATCCAATCCCTGGGGAATATTTTGAATCAAAATAAGAATCTCATTTTGAAGCCCACGCTTAAAATAAAGTTTAAAATTCACCAACCTACCTTAATGAAACTATTTCTATCCTGTATCAAATATTTGCACAGTGCCGATGCATTGGGTTGCTTTGAAGTATATATTTTTGAAGTATATATTTTTGAAGTAGATACTTTTGTAATTTATCATATTGTTTTATTTCTAATATCTCAAAATCACATATATTTAAGCTATGGTTAAGTTGACCAAATCAAGGGGAAATGTTTGATCAAATCAAGGAACTATCTATGTTTAAAATAATATACGCAATTCTTTTTTCTTAAGCCTTTTAAAACTATGTTTATATAAAAGAAATTACTTCTCAAACTACGTTTTTTTAATAATAATAATTGTTCATAAAATCTTAGCCTGACCATGTTTTTTAGTGTTTTCAAGTCAATAACCAGAAAAGTAATAGTGCCATAAAGCAATGAATTTCCTAAACACAAAACGGTAACTTGCATTGAGAAAAAAATATGCTGCAAAGTTTTAGAATATGGTAAAATTTATCATATTTTTGGCTCTATGGCTACACCAAGAAACTGGGTAATTTTTTTTCTAACGCTTTAGTATTGTTATTGATAAACTTAATAAGAAAATATCGTTTTATAAGTTTATGAAAAAATTTGGCAAATGTAATAAAATTTCGTAGTTTTATCATATCTTAGAGTATGGTATTAAAACTTTTCTTCGGATAAATGCCCTTTTCAGTTCTGTATTCTTTAATAAATGTGGGATAATAATTACTGATAAACTGTTCTAATAAATCAGAATTTCCGACCGCTACCATAAGAACGGTAAAATTACCAAATAAATGGCTTAAATACCGAAAAGTTGGCTTTATTAATGAGAATTACGTAATTTTTTTTCCACCAGAAATGTCAATATCATACAAAACAGTTGTTTTACTATAATTGTTTTCTCCGTATATGAAAGACCATCAACGGTTGTAACTTCAAAACAACTTTTGGGGAGTAAATATTAAATATTTTTTTTTAAAAAAATGAAAGAACAAAAACAAATTTATTTTTTTCATTTCCATCATGTTAATTTTTTGAGTTACTCGCTTAAGAGAAATAACTAAATAAAGTAACAAGATAGAAAAATTTCTTACTTCATCATCAAATTACTAAAATAATAAAATCTTCCTAAAAGAAAGGTATAAAATATATTTCAAAAGTAAGAGTTGCGTAGAAATAAAAACTTTTCTGCAATTCAATGCCAAAGAAATATATATACTTACTAGAATCATAATCAAAAAAGGTTTTATAAAAAAATCTAATTATATTTTTTTAGCAAAAACTTAAAAATATCTTTCTATATGATTCTACTGAATTGTAGTTTAATAAACTAGCATTTGAAATTGTATACTTTC
This sequence comes from Parasteatoda lunata, assembly GCA_949128135.1. Taxonomy (NCBI): domain Eukaryota; kingdom Metazoa; phylum Arthropoda; class Arachnida; order Araneae; family Theridiidae; genus Parasteatoda; species Parasteatoda lunata. The sequence goes on along the minus strand of OX421970.1, from coordinate 30,375,558 downwards.
CTTTTAACACAGGAGAAAGATGTATTTACAATTGCAAATACAAATCTGTTTTAGTTAAAAAAATACTCATTAAGTATAATAAGTTTTATTTATTGCGCATAAGCTGCAAGTAAAAAGAACTTATAAAATAAGTTCAAAATGTAAAGAAAACATGGGAAAAATTACAGGAAAATGAAAAAAGGGAAAAAAAGAAAAATAATAAAAAAAAATAAAAATAACAAGAAACCGGAAGAAAAGATTCCAAAAAAAGGAAAAAAAATTTTGTAAATCCGGAAAATAAAAGATATAATCTTTTCATCAGCTCACAAGATTATATCCGCAAAAAAGAGTGTTTTCTAATATTGTATCAATACAGCCAAAGCAAAATATATGGAAATACAATAGTGTGAGGAGCACTCTTCTTGAGTACACCTACTGAACGATATATATATATATATATATATATATATATATATATATATATATATATATATATATATATATATATATATATCGTTCAATAGGAGTTTAATTCTTCAAAACATTTACGATTGTAATTTTGTAGTTGTTGACATCTTTTATTATAGCTTCTTTCTCTTTCTAACTTCTTTATTTATGATTTTATTCTTCCGTTTCTATTTATGTTTCTCATAGATTTGTTTTTAGTTCTAGATATTGTCTTTTCTAAGACCTTCTTTATTTTTTAAATTTCTTGAAATATAATTTCAATGTTTTACATTTATCAATTGTAGCTGACTTACAAGCAACAAACAGTTTCTCTATTTCATATAAAAATAGGCAGAAGGAAATAATCCTCCAACAGCCAAAAATATTTTGGAACTAGATACAAATCTGTAATCTAAGTTCTTTGAAAAGAAGAAGGAAAAAATTATTTTCATTTTCTTTCTCTTTTCCTGATATTTTGAAAAAACTTGTTTTTGGTAGAAATGTTTATGTTGAACAATTTCAGTGTTTTTATTACCTAATTTATTGCGTATACATATGCAATTGTGGGTAGTAAGCGTCTGATCTTTCAGATTTAGGGATAAGAGAGATCATAAAAATGTGTAACATACCTTCGTTCGTTTTCTAGTCTCAAAGACATAAAACGAAAGAAGAGTATTGCTGTTGAAATACTTTCCTACTACACGTAAGATGTTCTAGACTTTCAGTATTTTCTGAAAGTATTTTGACAATTTATATATTGATAAATATCTATCATTCATTTTAATTTATGCTGTTAAAAATGAATAATAAATTGTATGAAAATTTAAAAAACTTTGAAGCAATTAAAATAAAGAATTTAGATTTTTAAAATAGCTATTGATAAAGCATTTAGTCATATTTTTAATTGAATAATTGTATGTATGCGGAGAAAAATTCTGGTAAAATCACCAACTGTATGGTAAAAAATTTCTGGTAAATAAAAATAAAGCAATTTAGGTAATAAAAGCCGAAATATACGGTATTTAAACCATTTATTTGGTATTTTTTTCAGAAATTAGGATTTTTATTACCACGCAATTTATATAAAATTTAAAACTAAAAAATAAATTTAATAGATTAAAGGGTTTTTAAACCATGCTTTATTGTATCCAGATAAAATTGCCAAATTATACTACGTTTACGAAGTTTCTTCCCGTATTATAAGAAATTTCTTCCCATATTTAAGGTTACCCAAAATGATTACCAAATCGCTTTAGTAAAAATAACAAAGATTTTTGGTATTCCCATCGAGTTAGACAGACAATAAATTTGTCCATATTGTGGTAATTTTTATCATACTTTTTTTTCTCTGTGTACGATGCTTATCGAGATTTTTAAGGAAAAGAGAGAAGAGTTTTTTTAATTAAAAATAGCTTTCCAGAAAGATGGTCTGCAAATAATGAACCACAACATATTTAATTATTTACGCTTCTGGCTTTTGCATTTTATGTACATAAACGCAACTTAAGAATATTTTCTAAAAGATTAAGAATCTTTCTTACATCACAGATACTTTTTACAACATTTGTTCTTTTTAGAATACCTTTTAGACTATTGTTAATGAAAAAAAACATTTATTATTTCAGCTACAGTTGAAATAAAAATCGTTACCAGTATGTACAATACATGCTTCAAGAAACTAACTTATTATTTAATATTAAAGCAACAGCAAAATATAGTTCAAAAGGAATAGGTTTAGTTCAAATCTTTTAGTTATTTGAGCAGTTAAGAGAATCTACGATCGAGGTTGGCTAAAGAAATTGGGCTTTTTACCCTCCTGGTCAGTAGACTTCTTTAACCTACCTTTCTAAAAATTTTCGCCCATAATTTATTTTGTAGAGTTTTTATTTAACTAATACTAAGTTATTGAGAAATTAGAGATAAGCTTTAATAGAAAATTAAGAAATTATTCAATGCGAGTTCCTTTTTTTGAAATTATTTTAATGTAAAAAGTTGAATTAAAAGAAATTAGTCAAATGAGGAGAGGGTATAACTTGTGATAGGTATGAATAAAGTAAAATAACATGACTAACACTCCAATATTGGTACAAAACTAGAGATACTGTAATTTCTATTGAATGATAAATAACCTTCCTCATTGATGAAACAGAAAATTGATTTCATCTTTCGTCGCTGACGAAGGTTTCAGTTTATAGAATTCGTCAAAAAAATTTAATTGAAATACAAACATTAAATAAATAATCCCAAGAAACTAAAGTGTTAATATATTACTTTATTAAAACATTGACATGTTACAAGCTCTAGAAAACAAGCGCCCATTTTCAAGACTTGTCAGACGTGAATGAGAAGTAACAAAAGTGATTTAAAAAATAAAGCGTAAAGTTGTCATTAAAAAAATAGAAAAATAAAGGGGAGAAACAAAACTAAAAATACCACAGTAGCAGAGAGAGAAAAAAAGATTCTTTTTATCTCTCAGCTACAGTGGTTTTTCTAGCTTTTTCTCACCTTTATTTTTCAATTCTTCATTGGCAATTTTAAGTTTTATTTTTCATATCACTCTTGCTTTTTTTCTCATTCACGACTAGCCAGTCTTTAAAATGGGCAGTTGAAACACGCGACTGTTGCTTTCAATTTTTATATTTTTGAGGCGAATGAAGTTTTTAATTAGAAAATTAAAAACAATTTTAAAACATCTAAAATATTTTTAAATACCTCTACACTGTAAAAAATTCCAGAAAAAATTATGATAATTTTTATAACCGAAAAAACCATCTTTACTGTAAAATGTAACGCAACACGAAATCCGATATACCGTAAATATTACAATAATATTTATTGTAAAATCACTGAATCCCTGTAGTTAAATAAATATTACTATTAAATATGGGGTAAAAATTTTAGTGTAAAAATGGATTTAACGGTAAAATTACTTTTTCAGATAATGCACCCTGGGTGGCGCTACTTTTTACCGGAATTTGATTCGGAATTCCTTGCAACGTTAAGTCCTTTAGTAAGAAGGATTAAATAAATTTTAATTTTGCACCGAGATTTGACAGAAATGTTATTCTGTTCTCTATACCTTTATCAACGTATTAAAGCATTAGTTAAAAATAAAGTTATTTTTTTCATATTCAACTGTAAGTCGTTTTTATAAAGTAAAAAAGAGATAAATTAGTTTTTTTAGTATTTCTTAACTTGTTTATTTTTGTTCAGTCAATAATTCAGTAAATACAGTTGTAAGAATGTGCGAATTTGTGGAGACCTAACCTTCCTGACCCTCATATCCCACAGCAGTGTGTTGCCAGAGTATTTACTATCTTATTATCAATAAAGTAAGATTAAAGTAGTAGTTAAGATAGTTCAAAACAAATTTTTTTAAAAACTTATGTTGGATATTTATAAAAATAATAAAACCTGCAATTGCAGTTTACATAAAATAAAAACGAAATCTCTTTAGTTCGAAATGTATACTTTTCAAAGCTATTTATGTACCAACTGACAAATATATAGGGAATAACTTAGATGATTTATTACTTTCCATTTTTATGAAAGAAACATTAATCGATACATAAGATGAAAAAGAGACGATTAAAAAACGAGAATGAATAATGTTATTGGTTCTCAGTAATACAAATGCATCCAACAGTTGTCCGTTATGTCCGTTTGAGATTGATCTTTTTCATCTCCATTCTAGAGTAAGAAATATTGTAGTATTAGTCGCATAAAAAAGGTTGAGAAACCTTATATCTGAATGGAAAATACCCATATTTGCCAAATAAATTTTGAAAATTTATTATATTATGTATTGAAAAAGTTTATCAGATTTAGAGTATCTAGAAAATATTAAATGGTAGAACTATAAGCAATGTTACGCATCGGCGAAATACTAAACTCCTATAAAATATATACGAGTATTTTACATACAAACTATTATTTTACACGCGAAAATAATCTAGTACAATCTTTTTTTATGCACTGTTATAAATTTCTCGGAAAAAATGGTTGAATAAAAATTTTTTTAACTGATATTTAACCTTATTCAAATAAACAGTCATAAACCACAAATTACATGCTATTTAAACTGTGAGAAAAACTGTTTATGAACTGCTTTTCCCTAATGCGGTTGAACAACCAGAATTTTATCGCACCAAACTAGGCCCACCTAAAGAAGCCACTTGGTTCCATGCAGATGGCTACATATTATATAGCCCAGAGGACTAATCTGTTAATCTCCTGCCCAACGAAATGGGGATTCCAGTCTCAACGTTGACACGACAATATTTCCTCCATTTCCTTCAACATATGAAAAGTTTCCAGTGCTCCACACTCCCCAATTTATGATCCTGGTCAACTTGAATTCGATACTCTCATTCAGGCCTAGATGGCAGCACCATAAAGCTGTCAAAATAGCTCCTTCCCAGTTAAATTTCCTTTTTACGGTTTTGAAGCCATGCTAGTTGTAAATGGTTAAGAAGCCTTATAGTTTTGTATTCATAGTTTTTTAACCATACTAGTTGTAAATTTTTTGAATACCGTAATGAAAAAAAAGTGCTTTACCGAATGCTTTAAGATTAATTGCATGGACGTACTGCTGTCGGTTAATTTATCATAATTTCAGAATGAAAATTCTAATTATGTAATTATATATTTATAAATATATAAATCTGTTGCTATGAATCTTTATTTGAGAGAATATATTTGGTTTAATTTAAGAGTTAAAATAAAATATCTTATTAGAAAAGAATCAATTCGCGGAACTGTTCTTATTAAAACCTCTTAAAATATATTTATAAAGGCAAACATAAATTTATTAATGATTTTATTTAAAAAAAATATTTAACAAAATATGTCGTATTATAAAACTTTTTTTCCAAACTTAACTATCTGAGAAAAGTTGTTGGTTTAAATTATAATTTTCTCTTAATATTATCATGCTTTAAATTCTGAGAAAAAATTTATGAGCTTTAATATTAAACTAACATTTCTGACTAGTCTGTAAATTTATAATCTAAGAAATAATTTAACTCTGTAACCCTGAAAGATTCTGTCTCTCTATAAAAATGTATTTACCATGCATAGAAAGTTATTAAAATTACTATTATATTTTCCCGACGTTGTATAAACAAGTTTTCATTTGCTTAAGGCTGATTCCAGGTATTGCGAATTTAAAGAAAAGTATACTGCATCTGTACTTTATTCTATTAAAAACTTCTTCTAAAAAACTCGAAAAAAGTTGGCGAAACCATAGAGTAGTCTGCAGTAACAGTTAAGAAAACAATAAAATTTAATAAAACATTTATTATACAGGCTTCAAAGTAATTCAAAGCAAGAATGAAAAGCATAAAAAAAGACCATATAAGTAAAGATATTTAAAAAACTAAACTGGTAGATGCGAATAAATCTATATCTAATTCTACAAATCAGCTAATTTTTAGTTGTGTTACAACTGAAATTTCAACATTTTACAAAAATTTAAGTTTATTTTTTGAAGCCCTGTTCCAGTTTTTAACACCTTTTGCTAATTTAGTTAAAAAAAACAGTAAGTTCATGTAGCAAAAATCAGGTTTTTTACAACTCACAAAACATTAAAAGTATAAAAAAAATCTAAATACTAAATTCAATGAAAAAATGAAAAGAAAAAAATATATTTAAAGATTGTTTCTATCCAATTTTGTACATTTTGGGGAGGAGAGGGGTATACTGTTCTATCCTAAAATAAAGCTAAACCCACAAACACAGGAATTTATGAACTGATAATGCTATTTTAAAAATATCATGAAATTAATTCGTTGAGAACAATAAATATAGCACCTAAATTTAGAAAACTAGATAGTTTTTTTCTCACTAAATTTCTAAATTATTAACAAAATTCGTCAACGGAGGATGAGAGATGATCACCTAAGAAGACTGTAAAACAATGTCTTCAAAAATAACAGATACTTTTTGCAGCAAGAAACTGGTCAGTCTGAGGACAGCATTAACAGATTCTCGCGCAATTGTTTCAACTGAAATGGTCTGACATAGAGCAAAAGATAATTTTTTATATTCAGCAGTGCCATCTGAGGACGAACTGTGTAACTATTTTTACAATTCGGTAACAAGGGAGTGCATCGTTTCCTAAGTAGAAGCCTCAAAAAATATATCTTAAATTATTCTTTAATATGGTTCATTCATTTCCAAAGCAGAACAGATACTTGCAGTATTATTCAGAACACATTCGATATGAATTTATTTTATTTTATTACAATTATTTCATTTTATCATTATTATTATACTTTTCCGAATAATGATCTAAAGTCAAATACTGATGATAGCATTTTACTATTAAAGAATTTTCTACTGAACTGTGAGTATATAAAGAAATAGTTCGAAGGAATATTTGTGTTCATATAAATGAGAGAAAACGAAAAATAGGATTGATACGAAATTGACAGAAAATTACAAATTACAAAATCAGAGGAAAATTAAATTATTTAAAATTTGATATTCTACTGCATCCGCCATATTCCATTTACTTATTTATTTATTAAATATAAAGTTTAATTTCTCGCAAAGAATAAACTTTTCGTAGAAATGGATTAAAAATGATTTTGTTAATTTTATCGATTCCATATTAAATATGATCTTCGATAGAATTTTTGGACGATTTACCTCATTTGGAACGAACTAGAAAAAGATATATGATTATAGAATAACGAATTTTAAATCCCCAAGTTTATAAAAACAAGAGGATTGTTTTATTAGTTCCCGTATCTAGTAAACTGCAACAATGCGTAAGAACAAAATACCTGACTAATTACGCTAATTAACTATACTTATGTAAAATTACCATTTTCAATCTGTTATAATTCAGAGCGCTCTACACAAAAGCCTCAAATAAAGGCTGATCACAAAATAATCCCTCATTTAGCAAGCCTTTTAATAGTTGACAACTATTTTTAACGCCTGAGCAGACGAGGAATTCCATGGGTGCATTTGAATAATTTGATTAAATGAGAGGCTGATGAACCGAATATTTACGACATCTACAGAAAACTATTCCGAAATCATGCTTGGATTCCTTCATGTAAGCCGAATATATTCGCTTTCTATTCAGTCTCACGTCTTCTAATTATTCTGTGAGGCTGATAAATCAGTCAACAGCTGGATTTTCGTTAGAGGATATTGCTTAGAGCTTTCACATTAAAATGACAAATAAACTGCATTTGTAGGATTTGTTTGGGAAGTGAAAGTGTTTCCTACTATTGTTGGATATTGTTGTATGCAAAAGAAATATTACATTTCTATTAAAATCGTTTATTACCAATGTGTTATTTTGCATTACTTTTCATACTGTTAAGATCTGCATGCCTTTTTCGATGGCATTACTTCTCTATCTATAATAAAAATTCGAATGAAACGTCGCTGCTTTGGGTGTTCAACTTCACATAATTTTTTTTTTCTTGCACAAAAACTATAAGGCTTATAAAGTTGAAATGACTAAGATGTGAAGAAAAGTGCGCAGGGATTAAGATGGAATAATAACATTCAATAATGTGTTAGAGAATTATTAATTGTTATATTTAAGGTAAGATGTAAAAATATGATTTGGGGCAAAGTTTTCAAAATTAAGCTCATTATATATTTAGAAATCCTGTACTCTAAGCTTTCTAAAAATACCTTACCTTTATTTGTACTCCCATCATTTACTAAGTTCTAGCAGTTGTGAAGGGTGATGACAGTGGATAGACTAATAATTTTAAGTATTTGAATGCGATTATCTCCAAATGTTGTTTTTAAAATAATTGTCTACAATTTCTCATGAGGGTTTATGCTTATAGCTCACATGTTTTGAACTACAGACTAAGAGAAAATGTAGAATTTCATTTTTATGCCTGTTTTTTCCCAAAGAGAAGATTTGCTTTTTTTTACTACATTGATGGCTAAATCATTAGTATATTAATCTGCTTTTAAGATTATAGTTCAAAACATAGGTGATAATCTTCTAAAATCCTCAAAGGAATTTTCCTTTAAGGTGATATAAATTTTTTGCAGTTGTTTAGCGTACACTTCTTTCTAACATTTCAATCGCGATGTTCCAGAAACATGTTCAGTATTACTTGAAAAATTTTGGTACGTTTCTTCTGGATTATTACGTGTTTGCAATATTGCTGTGACTTAGTATGTGACTTTTTCTACAATCAATATTAAATCCGTTGAATATACATTTTTAAAATGTCTTAAACAGTATAAACTGATTTAAAAAGATTTTAAATACTTTAACTGGAATATGATGCTATAATGTATGTGTTAGAAGAAAATTTATATTAAAGAGCCAAAACTTAACCTAATTGCACTAGTAGAATTTTCTGATTTTTCAAAATCTAGCACAGTATCTGATTTTTAATTTATTATATTTTCCAATCAAAACAATATTTTTTTTTAAAAAAAATTCTGATTTGTTTCTGATTATTTCTTAGAAGTATTATAATTATTTTCAAGCGAGCTAGCTGAAATTTACGATTTATAAAAGAAACTTTAAAAAACGCTTGTCTTTGCATACAATTATCTTTTTTAAATATTTTTTTTAAGCCAAGCATTTTTTTTCTGAACCTCATAAAACTCCTTTTTTCAAATAACTTTTTTCTGTGAATTAGTTGAAACAGAAAAAAATTTAAACATATTACAATATACTGAAAATTAACCTCTGATTTAATATAAAACTCTTATATGAAAAGTGTTTGTAATATCAAATATTAGAGAACTAAATAATATGTCACTTTAAAAGTCCGTTTTTATAAATAATATTTTAAATAATTTGGATAGTATTTCGGTTCAGATAAGCTTTTAATAAGACTTAATCACATATCACCCTCACGGGCAGACGAAATATTTATTAAATTTTAAAAACGAGACTACTAAAAACGAGACTAAATAATCTAAAGTGACATACCACTCAAATTTTAAACAAGACAAGACACAACGGAAAAACAGGATCAGTTAGACTCTCCAGAGATTCATTGGAGAAAACAAATAAAACCAGGTTACATGATGTATTGCAAAATATTATGTGCTTATGCGCATCGTATTTTTTTGTTAAATAACTTACTTATTATATATCAGTTTGAAGATGGCAACGAGTAGAGTTTTTGTGGTTGCCATGGTGATAGTTTAGAATGTAAATAGTTTTTTGAGTAAGAGATTTGTGTTATTGTCTTTTTTGGAACGGCGATGCTGTAATTTTATTGTTTAGATAATAAATCTTCCTTTTATATTAAACGTAATAGTAGAGGTTTCTTAATTATTTGATTCGAAGTCCTTTGAGTTTTATTTGAGGTCAGTTTGTATTTTGTATTTTTTGACATATGGCGTTCGCGACAGGACTTTGAATTTCTGTTGAGATTTTAGAAAACGACTATTACTGAGTCTGAGTGAAAATGGAAGTATTGAAGCAAGTGAGAACACAGCATCGTAGATTATTTACTCAGTCATGCAATGATTTTGTAAGAACTGAAGCCGAAATGAGCGATGAAGAGAAATTGTTAAAATTAAGAATCATATCAGAAAAAGGTAAGCAATTACTTGTATCTGAAGAAAATGTAAGAACTGAGTTGTTTGCGGAAGTTCGAGATGAAAAAGAAATTGATAAAGAAATAGATGATTCCGAATCTTATATTGATAAAATTAGAGTTTTTGATATTAAATTGGAAAATTTACTTTCTTCTATTTCTGAAAAACATAATATATCCGGTACTAACCATTTAGTTGTTGGCCCGACAAATTTGCAGTATCCAAAGATTAAGCTTCCAGTCTTTGATGGAACTTTGAAAAACTGGCTCAGTTTTTGGTGCCAATTTGAGAAAATTGACAAAGATCAGAATATTGGCGACCATGATAAATTTCTTTATTTATCGCAATCCATGTTAAAAGGATCACCTGCTGATGAACTTTTAAAGAGTTTTCCTCCGAGTGGAGAAAGTTATAAAACTGCACTTAATCAACTTAAAACTCGGTATGGAAAGGATGAATTGCTGATTCAAGTGTATGTGAGAGAGTTATTAGTTTTAGTTTTACAGAAACAGAGCAAATCTGAGAAATCTCTGCGGAAACTTTATGATCAACTTGAATCGAAACTTCGATCATTAGAAGTGTTAGGAGTAACAAGAGAAAAATATGCTGCAATGCTATTTCCTCTAGTCGAGTCGTCTATTCCAGAGGAAACGCTCAAGCCGTGGGAAAGATATCGGACTATAAATAAGCGATCAGTTGTTTCGAATGTTGAGGGAGCTGAACCAACTACCAAGACTGACTTGGATACTTTGCTAGAGTTCTTAGAGGGAGAAGTACAGGCTGAAGAGAGAGTGAACATGGCATCTCAATCCTTCGTGAGAGGTACAGATGATAGTGAGAAACGAAGAATTCCTGCGAATGGTAGATTCCAGTTGAAACAAAAATTTGGTAAATCTGCACAAGTACCTTCCACTTCTGAATTGCTTTCTTCACCACATGTAAAGAGAAAGTGCCTTTTTTGTGAAAATCAGCACAATTCTTGGGAATGTGAATATGCTAAAAATTGGAGTTTAAATGATAGAGAAGCTGCTGTTGCAAGATCACGTTGTTGTTTCGTATGCTTACGACCAGGCCATAGAGTAATAAATTGCAGACGGAAACCATGTTTTAATTGTGGTAAAAAGCACAACATACTTCTTTGTAGAGGATTTGTCGCCGGTAATGAAGCTCAAAACCAAGAGAGTAAAGCAACTGAAAGTGTCGTTGGCGATAACGTCTTAACTAGCCAATCACTTCATTCCGAAGTTTTATTACAGACTCTAGTCCTGCGCATAAGAAATGGAAAGAGAGACAAACTTGTGAGAGCTATTATTGATACAGGCTCTGAGAGAACATATATTACGAGAGACGTAGTCAAATATTTGGGTATAGAGAAATGCGGAGAAATTAAGTTAGTACACAAATTGTTTGGAGGTGTATCATCAGGTGAAAAGTATCATTCTCAATACAAAATTACTTTAGCGAGTGTTGATAACAAATTTGATTGCAAAGTAATTTGTTTAGATCAACCAGTGATTTGTGATTATGTCAAACGCATCCCATATGGTCCATGGATAAAGGAGTTGAATGAATATGGAATTTGTGTGAATGATACCGAGTATAGTTCACTAAGAGTATCTAAGGACGTCAAATTATTACTTGGAGCTGATGTGGCCGGCAAGCTTTTCACAGGCAATGTAAAATGTTTGATTGAAGGTCCTGTTGCAGTTGAGTCACATCTAGGGTGGACTCTTATGGGAAAGATACCTATAAATGATGTTGCTGTGACGACAAATTCTTCTCTTTCATTGCTTTTGACTGAAGCATCAGTGAATCAACTGTGGTCATTGGATATTTTGGGAATCACTGATCCATCTGCTAAGAAAGTGCAGGCAGAGTTGCAAAGAGCTACGCAAGAGTACTTTTTGGAAACAATCAGACTAGATGTAGAAAACCGTTTTATGGTTAGCATGCCTTGGCTGGAAGATCATTCTCCCTTGCCAACCAACTATGACCTGGCTTATAGAAGATTGAATTCGACGGTAAACCGGCTTAAATCACAGTCGATTTATAAAGAGTATGAGCAAGTGTTTAATGAATGGATGGAAGAGGGAATAATAGAAGAAGTAAAAGATAACTGTGAGGAAAATGTACACTATCTACCTCATCGTGCAGTTATAAAACCAAATAGCACTACCAAAATTAGACCCGTATTTGATGCTTCAGCTAAGGCCAAAGATTTTCCAAGTTTAAATGATTGCTTAGAGAAGGGTGAAAATCTTATTGAATTGATACCAAGCATTTTGATGCGGTTTAGGACTGAGAGAATTGGTGTCATTTCAGACATACGTAAAGCCTTCTTACAAATCGGACTTACTGAAACTGATAGGAATAAGATTTTTATGGCTTAGTGATGCAGGCTTGAAGATTTACAGGCATTGCAGGGTAGTATTTGGAGTCACCTGTAGCCCGTTTCTGTTGTCCTCAACTATCAAATACCTTCTGATGAATGTTTTGAAAGAAATAAGGGAACAAAAATCTACTTATCCTGAATATGTTGTACAAAAACTAATGAAAAGTTTTTATGTAGACAATTGTGTCACGAGTGTCAAGGATATAGTAGAATTGAATATGTTTGAAAGAGTTGCTACTGAAATAATGGCAAGTAGAAAATTCGATCTTAGAGGGTGGGAGTACACCGACTTAACTGAGGAAAATTCACAGCCACCCACAAATGTTCTTGGTATGAGCTGGGATAAGAAATATGACACTCTTCAAGTGAGTACAGGTTGCATTAAGGAGCTTAACAATGAGAAAGTAACGAAGAGAACCATCCTGTCAGCTGCACATAGACTTTTTGACCCCTTGGGTATAATCTGTCCTGTAACACTGATCCCAAAATTGCTCCTTCAGAGAATTTGGAAGTTGAAACTGAATTGGGATGATGATGTTGATGAAAACACCAGAAGAGAATTTTTAAAATGGATTGAAGGTGTACTGTACACTGAGAAAATTAATATTCCAAGGTATTTTGGACTAAGTGGATCCAAGAAATGTTCTATTCATTTCTTTTGTGATGCAAGTAAATTGGCCTATGTTGTGGTTGTTTACATTAGAGTGGAATCTGAGAATAATGTACGAGTTCAATTACTACAGGCGAGAAGCAGAGTAGCCCCTACAGGAAAAGGAGAAATTACAATAGCAAGACTTGAACTTCTGGCAGCAACCATTGCGTCTCATCTCTCAACTTCAATTTTGACAGAAGTAACTCATGATGAAGTGTTTTTTTTGGTCAGATTCCACAACTGTTTTGGCCTGGATCAAAAGAAGTGAACCATGGGTCATTTTTCTTTATAATCGAGTGTGTCAAATCAAAGAGCAAACTGATGTTAACACCTGGAAACATGTTCCTGGGACGAAGAACCCAGCTGATTCGCCAAGTAGAGGATGTTCAGTGCAACAGCTTCTGCGTTTGCACTGGTGGGAGGATCCCAGATGGTTACACTTACCTCAAGAATTGTGGACTTTATCTGAAGATGTTGTGAATGAGGAGGAAGTAAACTGTGAGAAAAGAAAAGGTGTCACAACCTCGATGATAAATTTTGAAGTGACTAAACTTTTGAGTTCTAATATTTCTGATAATCGAAAAATTGTACATACTATGGCGTGGGTGACGAGATTCCTTTTTAATTGCAAAAATGAAGAAAGAAGAAAAGGAGATTTTTCTGTAAAGGAATTAGAGGAAGCTGAGAAAACCACTGTATACTTGATACAACAGGAGTCATTTACAAGAGTTTCAGATAAAAGCCTTAAAACTCTAGATATATTTATTGATGAGAAAGGAATCTATAGTTTAAAAACAACTGTATATAAGAGAGATGATTTTGAGGAGTTTAGAACACCTGCTGTTTTACCTGGAGAGCATCCTACAGTAAAACGTTTAGTACTGTCTGAACATAAGAAAAGGGGACATGCTGGTGTTTCTTACACATTGAAGTCTCTTAGAGAAAGATTTTGGCTGCTGTGTGGTAGATAAACTGTGAAATCTGTATTGAGATCTTGCGCAGTCTGCAAGAGTTTTTCTGCCAAAACTGTAGACCCACCAACTACATCACCACCAGCTGATAGAGTTCAAGATGCAGCTGTTTTCCAAGTAACGGGTGTGGACTTTGCTGGTCCTGTGATTCTGAAAAACAATTCAAAGGCCTGGATATGCATTTTTATCTGTGCCGTTTATGGAGCTATACATCTTGAAATAGTCACATCGTTATCAACTGAAGCATTTCTACTATGTTTCCATCGATTTGTTTATACAAGGGGAAAACCTTCGATTGTATGCAGCGATAATGGGACGAATTTTACAGGGAGTGGACAAGCTGTTAAAAAGCTTGACAAACTATATTTATAAAAACTCCATAGTGATTTAGAACTTTAATTTTATTTCAAATTCTTGCAAAGTGTCATTTTTACACAAAATATCTTTAGGCTATGTAAGTTAACTTTGTTAATGTTGTTAACTTAGGTGGGAGGATGTAAAATATTATGTGCTTATGCGCATTGTATTTTTTTGTTAAATAACTTACTTATTATATATCAGTTTGAAGATGGCAACGAGTAGAGTTTTTGTGGTTGCCATGGTGATAGTTTAGAATGTAAATAGTTTTTTGAGTAAGAGATTTGTGTTATTGTCTTTTTTGGAACGGCGATGCTGTAATTTTATTGTTTAGATAATAAATCTTCCTTTTATATTAAACGTAATAGTAGAGGTTTCTTAATTATTTGATTCGAAGTCCTTTGAGTTTTATTTGAGGTCAGTTTGTATTTTGTATTTTTTGACAGTATGAACAAAATTTAAAGCATGAAAAGAACAAAGTTTCACCGACTTCCACGCTAGAAATAAAAAGAATTCCCCGGTTGCCCGGTTTGCCCAGTATAAGGATTTTTTCTTCCAACTTTGGCTGATCATCCCATGCCAATTCGCGATTCGGGCAGCCAATTCCCGAAATCAAGAACAATTTCGGACTTTGGCCAGCTAATTAACTGCGTTCTTGGCCAATTCGCGATCTGGCCGACTTCGGGCGTAACATATATATATATATATATATATATATATATATATATATATATATATATATATATATATATATATATACAGTCGAACCCCGCTATAGTGAACCGTCAGCGGACTCAGTAATGTGTCCACTATAACCGATGGTTCACTATAACCAAATTTTTTGAAGAATATTTTTTGCATAAGACAGTTGAATGATTGAAAATTGGGTTTGCAATTTTACATAAGTCATTTAAAAAATTATTAACTAATTAACAGATAATAAAGCAAAATTTGATGAAAAAAGTTCTTACGATTTTTAAACATTTTTAAAGCACCTTGGTTTTTGAGATTTACCTATGACAGTTAGTTTTCGCTTTTCCGAACCATTCATGTTATAGCAAACAAGAACAGTTATTCTCAATTTGGAGAGTTTCCCATTAGTGCATTTTGCTCCTTTCAATTTTAACGTCTAATTGGGAATCAATTTGTAAAATAGTCCAGCTTTGACGGCATTAAAAATGTCTTTCTCTTCATAATTCTGTATAATACTCGGCCACACTTTAGTTTTCCACTTTTCCACATCCGTTGCATCAACACTCGCTTCTTCTCCAATAATCTTTCCTGAAGAGATATTATTCCGTTTTTTGAATCTATCCAGCCATCCATAAAATCCCTTTCCTCTAATTTTTCAGCAAACTCATTCGCTTTAATTTGAAGCATAAGTCCGGTCACAGGAAGAGTTCTATCCCGCTGAGTGGTGAACCATTTTAACAAAGCTTCTTCTACGTTTTCTCTTTCAGCTCCACGCAGTTTTTTCGATGAAACCATATTTTTGTCGTATGCCGCAAGAATTGCACTTCGATTTTTCCAAATGTTTGAAACTGTAGATTCTGACAAGGAAAATTCCTTACATAGTGCCGATTGATTGGTTCCATCTTCAATATGCTTTACAATTTTAACTTTGTCCTCTATCGAAAAAGCTTTTCTCTTTAGAGAATTTGCCATTTTCACTGCTTTTGAAATAAAAATCTTGTCTCAAATAGATAATGTAAGAATATTAAGAGAGCAGCTGTAGAATGAGTTAAATTGTTCTCCTTCTTAAATGTCAAGAGGTGATTTGTAAAGAATATGGTTTGAACAGATAAGAAAATTCCAAAAATTCAGCAGGTGTTCAGGTTAACTAATTGTAGAGCAAGCTTGGAGAAAAGAGACAAAGCGAGGCTTGTCAGGGAGGGGGGATTATAAGATTCTGTCTGATATTTATTACAGTATAGTTAAAAGTGATACGCATAAAGGAGTGAAATATGACACATTTTATAGGAATGCATTCATTTTCAGTCCCAACACCTACAAGTTTAAAGATGGAGGACTGAAAAAGATATTTAAAGAAATGAAATTTGAGTCCACTATTACCGAGTTTCCAAGTTCTAAGCTGTTCACTATAAGCGTTAAAAATAACATTATTTAAATAGGAGTACGGACGGGACCGCTAAAAAAGTTCACTACATCCGAGTGTTCACTATATCCCAGGTTCACTATAGCGGGGTTCGACTGTATATATATATATATATTTGGCTTACTATACATTACATATATATGATCGGATCTTCAAGTTCCAGGATCATTCTTAATATTTCGAGTTAGCTAATATATATATTAGCAAACTCGAAACATTAAGAATGATCCTAGAACGTGAAGATCCGATCATTAGATCAAAAGTTACTCAGAGTGGTCCATTATTTTTTTTCGGGGTGGGGGATTACTGTGCATTTAATAGATCTTAAACGTATTTCTGTTTCGACATTCTATATATATTTTTGTGCTCTTTATTTAAATTACCGATGGTTCTATTCATTTTATCTGCATTATTCCCGCTGATTTTATACATGTTTTTTTTTTACTTTACTTTATTTTTTTTTTATTTTTGTATTATACATTGTTAATTTTTATTTAACATTTAAATACCTAGAGAAAAAATATCTAATTACCTATATCTGTTTATATAGTTGAAAAATATTATAAATACGAATTTTTTAAGCATTCCTGCCATATTTCTAGTAGAATTATCAAAAGAGAAGTATTTCTAAGAACATGAAAATAAAAGAGTGAATTTCCTTATTTACATCCGGGTCACATGTACAAATTTAGATTTCTTTTTGGGCCTCTAGCCGTTTCTTTCTTTTCCATGAATAAAAGATCTCAAGAACACGTACAGAAGAAGAAGTTACATGTTTTTAGAGATAGCTGCACAAGCCAATTTACCGATAAACTGCAAATCATGTAACATTATAAATAAATTAAGTTACTTTTATTTAAAAGGAGAAAAAAATATTTAGCATTTTGAAACAAAACCTTTGGGTGGTTCCAGGTCATTCCATTACTATCAATGATCAATAACTGAACATTACTCATAAACATGAGAAGAAAACAACTAAAAATATATAAGTAAAATGTATAAACTTCAAATTTTTAACACAAAAGTTTAATTATAAATAAATAAATATATAACAGTTCAATTATAAATAATTAAATATTCACTGGGTAGAAAACTATGGTTAAAAATACCAGAATATGTTAAAACTTACCATGTTTCTGGCTCTATGACAACACCAAAAAACTCTCAATTATTTTTACCGAAGTACTTTTTCAATAAATTTGGTAAAATTAATACAAAAATATAGTTTCATAATATGTAATAAAATTTGTTACGTTTGGTGAACTATAGTAATTTTATCATGATATATCTTAGAGTATGGCATACAAGCCATTGGTTCGGTTAAATTCACTTTTCAGTTTCGTATTTGTTCTTAGATATTTTGTAATAAGAACAATAGTTATCAAAACCAGAATTTCCGATAAACCGTTACCATATAAACGTAAAATTAACAGATCAACGGTTTATAAATACAGTATATATTGTTTTCATTATCAGAATTATGGACTTTTTTACCAGCAATATCATTGCCACGTAGTACAAAATCTTCAAAAATTGTTTAAGCACAGGAGTTGAAAGACTTATCATTAAGAGCACGTCCATGTCACAACAAGAAATCAACCAGGTTCTGTTGTTTGAGATTCGGTTAGGTTTCAGAAACATTTTTGCTTTTTCCTGCCTTAAATATTAACTTGTAAACCACAATGTGCATACTTTTTATCTTCATGTCAAAGAGTCTAAATTATATATTAAAAGTGGTTATAACTTAATTCCCGGTAAAAATTTCTGTTCGTAATATTACAATTTAATTTTTTATGAAATGTATCTTTCAAATCAGACTGATTAATGATTTTATTACATATTTCACTTTTCAGAGTGAAACGGAATTTTTTTTTTTTTTTTTTTTTTTTTTTTTTTTTTTACCAAAAGCAAATTTTTATGTCAGCAGTTCAAACATCATGAAAAACTAAATTTTAAATTATCTATGATACAAATATAAATTAATTGCCGGTACACATTTTTTTTTCTCAATTAAGTTTGCGTTTAGACGTAATGGTTCAGTGTTTATAATTTAAGCTGCAGCAGTGAAGGACTTAAGTTCGATCCCCTGAAGCGCCTTCAAGCTGACCCAGTTACCTATCGATGGATACCAGCCTATTTGGGACGTAAACGCCATCACATTGCTACCACTATTGAGCACATTGCTACTGTCGTGGCATCAATCATAAAATTGTGAAGCGTCAATCCCTGTGACATAAAGGAATTCTTTTGTTCTGTTACATTAATCATTCAAAAGATGCTATTAATTATATTTATAATGTTACGTCAGCAACAATATTATATTTTTATCAAATACATAGGATACTAATCAGACACAAATTCAAGAATTCAAACTCAAAAAGTTTGAAGTTCTGTATTTGAATACACTCTAAATTCATAAAAAAAAAATTTTCAACTAGAATATTAGCTGCAATATTTATGTTGGTAACATTTTCTATATATTATTAAAAATTACTTGTTCTAAAATAATTTACTATTTAAGACACGATACAAAATAGATTATTATTTTCTTAGTTGAGGAAAATTCTAACTTTTTTGTTAAGAAAAGTCGTTTAAAAGCATTTTTTTCACCTTACATTACGAATTTTACCATGAAAAGGAATTAATATTTTCACTCATGTAATAGCATTATAATAATGGATTTCAGTGAACACTCTATCATGAACAGATGCCTTAGTTAATTTTCCGAATATTTCAAGCACATATTTTATTATCTTTGATTTTGTAATTTTTAAAACCTTTGATAATGTTTGCGCTATCTTCAGAAACTCCCAAGTAAATAATCAAAAATTAACGTCATTTATCATAAAATGAAGAAACAAAATCAGGGAAATATCAACGAATGTTTCTTTAGATAAAATACCTGCTTTGACGAATTTCCTCTTTAATCACTTCTTTTTAAATATGTTGCTAAAAGCTATAGCGACAAATTAAAAATGTAGTATTTTTTACAGTAAATAAATCTTTTAAAGTTCAAATGTTTGCTGCAAATTACTTTTTTTAAAAAAAAAAAAAAAAAAAATATTAGAAAATTCTTTGAAAACTTACCGTAAAAAAACTCCCAAAGTAATTCGTGTAATACGTTTCCAGGCTTATGAAAAAAGTTATAAAAGCATTGATAAAAAAGCATTTAAAAAATCACAATACTACAATTTTTTTATATAAGCTATAAAAACATAAAATACTTGTTATGGACATAAAACATAAAATGTTGTCTTTCTCTAATTTATTGCATTTTTATTACAAAAAGGGCTTTTTGAAGGCTTTTAAATTATTCACATTCCTAAAGTAGATTATTTTTAATTAAATTTATTTTTTAAAGAAGGAAATTAGTCTTAAATTTATTATTCTCAAATGCTTTATCTTAAAACTGTGACAAATTTGATGAAATGAAACTAATCTTACATAAAAAAAATAAACATAGAGAAAATACTTGACAAAAACATTTTCTGTTTATGTTTTGTATTTAAAGATTTATCCTATTAAACGTAAATAGAAGAAAACTAAAATATATAAAAAAAGTTTTTAACTTTATTTTAATGAAACAATGTTATCATCTTGAAACAATGTTAAATTGCTATTTTATTTGTTACATCCCATTAACGTACTGTACAGATTTATTCCGTACAGATTATTAATGTAACAAATGTTCCTTCTGCAGAAAAATGCATTATTCTCAACACATTTTGCTACAAATCTCAATCTTTGATATAATAGCGATATATTTAGAACTATGTCATATAACGAGTCACTTATTTTAATTAAAACTTTATATAACAACAGCAGCCTGAAACAATATTAAATTGCTACTTTATTTGTTACATCCCATCAACGTACTGTACAGATTTATTCCGTACAGATTATTAATGTAACAAATGTTCCTTCTGCAGAAAAATGCATTATTCTCAACACATTTTGCTACAAATCTCAATCTTTGATATAATAGCGATATATTTAGAACTATGTCATATAACGAGTCACTTATTTTAATTAAAACTTTATATAACAACAGCAGCCTGAAACAATATTAAATTGCTACTTTATTTGTTACATCCCATCAACGTACTGTACAGATTTATTCCGTACAGATTATTAATGTAACAAATGTTCCTTCTGCAGAAAAATGCATTATTCTCAACACATTTTGCTACAAATCTCAATCTTTGATATAATAGCGATATATTTAGAACTATGTCATATAACGAGTCACTTATTTTAATTAAAACTTTATATAACAACAGCAGCCTGAAACAATATTAAATTGCTACTTTATTTGTTATAACTCTTCGCTAAGTATAGATTTATTTAGATTATTAACGTAACAATTATTTCCTCTTAAGTACAATAGATTGAATGCAACATTATCTAAATTCCATTCGTTAAAATAAAAAATGTATTTAGAACTGAACTGTATGTAAAAAAAAACTTATTTTATCTTCATTTTTAATTAAATATATATAGCAACAGCATCTTAAAAAATAATAAATAGCTACATTATTCATTTTAACCCTTCACTAAGTATTGATTTATTTTGATTATTAACGTAACAATTGTTTCTTCTACAGGAAAATGAAATAAATATAATTTGAGTCAAATCTCTTTCTTTAAAATAATAGATATATAAAAAAAAACTAAATTATATAAAAACTTTACTTTTTTATTTTGATTCTTATTAAAATATTCTAAAGCAACAGTATCTTGAGATAATATTAAATTTCTACCTTATTAATTTTAACCCTTCCCTAAGTTTAGATTAATATCCAATTAATATCTAGTAAAAATATCAAATCTATTATTAAAAAATATCAAATCTATTATTAAAAAATATCTGATCTATTATTTAAAAAATGAGTAGTCAAATCTCATTTTTTAAATAATATATCTATTTAAAACAAAATTCTATAAAAAAAACTTATGCTGTCAATCAAACTTTATAAAACAAAAGTTTCTTGAAAGAATATTAACTTACCGTCTAATTTAAAATATCGCTTCAACACAAGTATATTTTTATTTTAATTATTAACAGAATTGTTTCTTTTACACAAAATAAATGAAATATAATTTAAGTCAAATATGTCTTAAAATAATAAATATATTTAGAAAAAAATTATATGTAAAACTTATTTTATATTTATATTAATTCGAACTTTATAAAACAATAGTCTCAGAAAAATTATTGAATTCTGTCTAATTCATCATATCCCATTTAAGGAAAAGTATTATTTTGGTAATTAACGTAAAAAAAAAATTCTACACAAAATGGATTAAATATAATTTGACTCAAATCTCCTTTTTAAAAATTAAAGATATATTTAGATATAAATTATTTGAATAGCTTATTTTATATTAATTTTTATTCCAACTTTATATAACAATAGTATCTTGAAAAAAATACTAAATTGCTACCTAATTTAGTATATCCTTTCAGCACAAAGTATATATTTACTTCGATCATTAACGCAACAATTGTTTTTTCTGAAAATAAAAGTATTATTTCCACTGCAATTTGTTCCAAATCTCATTCTTAGAAGAAGTAAAATCAACATCCTTTTTGAAGATCGAAAAAGAATGATAAATTGCAGTTTAGTATCTTTGAAAGTGGAACAAACTATTTCAAGTGGAAAGTAGATACGTCAAAAAGCCATTTATAATTTCAATAAACTTAAAAAAATAATATTATTTTTATTCTTTCTTGCGGAAGCTTGTTTATGGCTTTCGGAATCAAAACTTAATTTAACCAAACTAAATTTCAGTTTCTGGATCTTTTACATTTTTTATATGTTTTAAGAATAAGAAAAATTCATACAAGCCGCTAGTCTTAAGATAGGAAGTTTAACTGATAAATAATTTATTAGTTCTTTTTTTTTTTTTTTTTTTTTTTTAATTTCCATTTTGAACCACAATATCGGTATATCGAACCATAATACAGTGCGCATTTTTAGCAACCATATTCGGGTGCTAAATTAAATAATGCATAGTAAAAATGCAGAATAAGAATTGTTCCTGATAAGCCTACGTGTTCTTGAGGTTTTGTCGAGTTGTTAAAATTTGTTTGAGGTGTATATGAAGTTGTCTTCAAGCTCAACCGCCCAGATTTAAAATAAAGGTTATGAAGTTGTTTCACTAACACTTGAGCAGGAGCAGCGAAACTGAGGGGGGGGGGGCATTAGCGCCCTCAGATAAATAAAGAGACACAGCCCATTTTAAAATTACAATTTTTCATTTAAAATGTGTGCAATTAAATTTACAACTAAAAATATAGATCATTTCTTTGTGTCTAAATTCTAAAAAAAAACGCTTGTGGCAGAAACTAACTTTAACATTTCCTTGGTGAAAACTGCTACCTAATCATCCCTTACTTATTCCCTCGCAGATGTCATATGCGGCCTTATTGCTGAACTTATTGTTAGAAAACTACCATAGAGCAACTAGTTTCTAAAGGCTGTTTTTGAGGTATACAATTTTTTTCTTTCCACACTTCAGGTAAATAAGTATATTTAAGAAGTGAATTTCCCACGATTGTACCTAAAAGTATTGCTGAGCTACATATGGTGTTGATTTTGTGAGATGTAAATGAGGTTACTTCTTTTTTTACCACAGATTCATTTTTTTACGCCTCTCAGCCTCAAAAACACATTATCTTGTAAGGGATGGGAGTATGGTTCAATTTAGCACTAAATAAAGGTTGCTGCATGATTGAAAGTTGTTGTGCTCAAGTACGCTGCAACAATTGAACGCAATTATCCAAAAATTTTAATTTATAACAAAAATTGCGATAAGTAGTCTTTTCTAATGCTACTGTTGGTCTAAAACAATGTTTGGATAGGCAAAATTGTTGTTGTTAATAATATACTCGGCATCTCATAAATATAAGCGCAAATTTTAAGACGTTAGACCCATCAAAAAGATTACAAATTGTCTAACAACCCATGTCCAGAAATGTCTTCCTACACCTCTAAGGTAGCTTGCCTATTATAGATAAGCTTTTAATAAGACTAAGGTAGCTTGCCTATTATGTCTTTGTGTTAAGTAAGAAATAAATCGTGACAGAATAATTGAAATCTTCGAGAAAGAATCTTTCTGAAAAAATATACAATGCGTCACTTTAAAGGACTGATACTTGATAGACTTATATTTCTCGTAATAGAATGGGAAGAAAAGTTTCTGACATAAAAAAATGTCACGTTTCAAGAACCAATCAGGACCGAGATACCCACACTACGTCACTTGCAAATATCCCATTGCTGTTAGTTTCTCTCACCTAAATTTAATCATCTTATCAGCTTAATCATCTTATCACCTGATATCACCCTAATTTAAGAATGCACTCTGGTGAAAATAAAAGGAAAGATCAACTTGGCTCACTTATTGATACACGTTGATTCCTGATAATTTTGTTGCAGCTCTTCTATATAATTTGTCCTTCTTTTATTAGCTCAATCCATATTTATTTATTAAAAATATAGTAAAACATTTTGCACATTTAAAACACATAAAAGAATTAATCATAATTCAATAACTCACCCATGAATTTTTTATGAATATAATCACACATTTAACAATTTTCCCCATCATATTTGTTTATTAAATGATTTGCAGCAGACCATAATATTATAAAAAAATTTCATTCTTATTTTCTGATGCGTTATACATTAGCATGAAACAACACAGTAAAATTATCATTAAAAAAATTAAAAAATATTGTGTTTTTTAATGTTTATCCTCTTAAAATAATTGTACCAAAATATTGAATTGTTCTTCGTAAAAGAAATATGAGTTACAGCATAATATGTCGAGCTTGGCACGTGGCCCCAGAATGCTCAATGACATATGAAGTTCGTGATGCAGCTCTCACTTGCGCTCTCAGTTGATTAATAGATTTGCTCTCTCTTATCAATTAGTTGATTTATAGATTTGCTCTCTCTTATTATATGACTATTGTATTGAGAAAAAAAATTTAGTTATGCACAAAAAAGTATTTATGATATTTTCAAAATAAATAGTTAATATTGCAACGTATTAAAGTCGCAATACTTGCAAATGATTATTGTCAGTTTTGAAACAATTAGAAATAGATTTAGGTCCAACAACCAAAAAATAAGAGCAAAATGATGATGATTGCTGAATTTCAACTGCTACTCTAAACACATATGAGACGTCACATGAGGGTAGATCTACAAAAAAAGAGGTTAGACTATCACTTAAGACTGCTGAACTGTACTGTATAGCTATACTGTAGCGTAACTACCACTATAACTATTAAATTCTCATTCACTAGTATATAAGACATGTTAACTCGATTCTACCTGGATGCACCTTTTGATAGATGACGGTAGACATTGTCAGTAGCTTACCCTCCCCCTCTGATGTATCAAAGCTATCTGCAAAATATTATATTTTTCTATTAATTATCGATCATAAAATTTTAAATGCAATTTAGTTGAAATTATTTTTCTCTTGCTTGCTGTAGTACATTTTTCACAATTAGCACAATTTTCAATCGATTTACTTCAAATTTTGACACAATGTTCCCAAAAAATTTTGTTTATATTGCACGTAGAAATATTTAAATTTGGTTGACTGGTATTATTTAACCTCACGTAACCCACGAGAATTTAATTTATTTTAGGTATCTTATTTTTTTTTTTTTTTTTTTTTTTTTTTTTTTGTTAGACATACTACCATTTTGTGAAAGTTATTTTTTAAAAATCCTTTGTGCAACAAAACTACAATTATGCAGTTTAAAAATATCAAAATGTAATCAAATAAGGTTGAATTTTTTCATCTTATGAGTACATCAAGTACAAGTTATAAACATTGTATGATATAAGGGCTAATTTTTAAATATTTTTATTTTGTAACTTAATGAAATGAAGAGTAAATCACATAAAAATAAAATTAAAGAAATGTATTAAGTTAAGTTTACCACAATCATTATAAAATTCATTTAAAAAAATCTTCTTCAGGCTTCTACAATGGCTCCTACTATGTTGTTTCCTTTCAAATGACTGTCATTATTATTCATTCTTGTGATGTAAAACATTATCATAAATTATGTTTCTTTTCATATTTTGATCTTAATAGATTTCAGTACTGAGGATTACTTAATCATATTGATGCACTTTTATTCTTTTTACAATAGATGATTATTGATTATGCTACGGGATAGTGATTGTAGAAAAGTTTTTTCTCACATTTGAATTTTCTCCTTATCTATCTAAAAAAGCAGCTTCCATTGAACCGTAATAAATGAAACTAGTGAATATTGACTTACATTTGACAATTATTTGGTAAAAATATTATATTCTTGTGAAATATTATATATTCTAATTAAAAAGTATTTTTAATTTTAAGAAGTCACTATATTTAGTAATAAAAAGCGTAAATTGCAAAAGCATTAGATGTGTCACGAGTATAGTGGAATTACGTCCGGACGAGGAAGTAGCTAGAAGAGAAACCACTCAATCAATCGTAAAAAAAAAATTAAAAAAATTAAATATTCTGATTTAATATTTATTTTTCATAAACGTAACAATTCAATAACAATAATATTTCTTTAATATAAAAAAATTACATAATGACAATTGTATTTTATGCCTTTATAATACCTTTTTAAACTGTATAAAGTGTAACACTGTCTGTTAAAACATTATAAGGGTCATTCTCACTGAAAAGGTATAAATAGACTAAAAATTTTTCTTAAATTAAAGTAATTAAAAAAGTGATAAAAATTACATAAATGCTTTTATTTATTTTTGTTACATGTCCTTATAATAATGGTCAAGTTTTCTATTTTATTTTTTACAAGATTTAGAATATTTTTAATTCTGTCTTGTCCACGGAGGAGATGTAATTTCTGTCTAGCTAGTCTAATGCTAAGTATTTCCTGTTCGTTAATTCGTTGTTAGATTTGAACATTTGATTGAGTTCTTTTTTTTTTTTTTGCATTTTGATTTTGCCATTTTTTCCTAAAATTTGAAGAGAAAAAAATTTTAAACATCACAGAAATTATTTGGAAAAATTGTCAATACTTACTTCTCCGATAAAAAAAAAACGTTAAACTTAATTGATTATCTTTAAAAATACAAAGAAATTAACACATTTGTTCCATTAAAAAAATATCAATTAACAGAAAATAGTTTTTTAGTTAATAAAAATGTATTATTGGTTGTCTAACACATCGTCTCTTCCGTTGACTGTGTCAACTCCTCCGTGGAACTGTTTTGTCCACGGAGGGGAATTCCACGGAGGAGGCAAAAACTAGTTCTTGAATTTTTCTGATTTTTAATTTTAAAGTTACAAAAATGGCGCAGTTATTTTTATTAAATATACTATTTTTGCAATCTAAAATTTATATATCAAATATAAAATAGTTTTATCTTACCTTCTTTGTGATGACCACGGAGTATACATTGAGAACTTTGCCAAACCTGAGTTGAACACAACGATCCAAAACTAACACCAAAGAGAACAAAAGGAACTGATAGTTAACACTAGAAAATAGACTCTTTCCCTTATCCACGGAGGGAGACTTCATTTTGATGGACAAAGTTTACTAACTATTTATTTCATAAAAATAAAACTTTTCTAAAAAAATATTTAATAAAAAGCAAATATAAACATTTAACTATTTAAAACTACAAAAATCATTAAAATAACATCTAAAATGTTTAACAGCCATTAAAAATTATTTTGTGTCACAAACGTAGGGACGTCCACGGCGAGGATTTTGAAGTTATGTTTATTAAAAAATAAGAATGAAATATTAAATGCATTCAGCAGAAATGCATATGATTTATTAGTTAGACCTTTACGAAAAATGATGCAGAAAAATATTAAGAAATCTGCTGTATTTCCTAGTATTTATTACTAAGGGACTAAGAAAATCACCTTTTTTGTGAGAATGACCCATAAAAAATTACATGATCAAAACTTTTAAGAGAATTAAAAATACTGTATAAAATTCTTAATCAAATTACAAATATTAGAACTTAGGGTGCCTCATCTATAAAATCTATTAGATCGTGAAATCCATTTTCACTATTAATTATTTTACCGTATCTTTTACAATATAATTTATTTGATTAGAGTGATTTCCTGATTTTACGGTACGGAATAATAACAATTCTACTGTAAAAATTATGGTATAAGAAATTTTTGTTCCGTAACACGCTCCTTTAAAAATGTATTTCATGGTAAAAAGTAACAGCACTGTGAAAGCCAGTAAAATATGGAACCAAAATAAATTTGTATGTAACTTTATCAGTATTTTAAAAAATAACTTTCAATTTCTAACTATTTTTCCGAAATAATAACAATCAGTTTTTCTTTTACAGAAAGTGAAAACTCTCTGTTGAAATACAATAAAAATTATAAAACTAAATTACTGAAATCCTCAAATGAAAATAAAACTTAAGCTTCAAATAATTAACTAAACAAATGTTAATGTAATTCAATTAATTTTCAGAAAACAATTTGCAATGAATTTTAAATTTCCAGATATAATATCTCGAATGTATACTAAAACACTGCAAGAAAATATATTAAACTTAAAGTGTGGAACCTTGTTTCAGAAAAATTTTAAACTTATATTGAGAACACAAAGAAAATGAAAAAATAAAAGAAAAAAAGCTAAAAGAAACCCCGTGGAAAAAAATTGTTTTTAAAACAACAAACGTGAAGTAGAAAATGTTGCTAAAGTTTTGCAATCTTTCAAGAAATTAAGCCGCTAAAGGACATGTATCAAGTATCCAAAGGATTGTTGTTCTTTCTTATTGAGAATATTGCATTGAGTTTGATGGCAGACAGCCAATGATATTAATGACAAATAAGGAACAAATCTTTGTTTACCCCATTCGTATACCAATGATTGCAGAAGCATCATAATTTTTGGCTTGTCGCCAACTTTTACTCTTAAAAAAGTAACTACAACCGTTTGCTTATAAAATTTACTATAGTATAAATTTAAAAAATAACTGCACTAATAGTTTAAAAATGAATAACAAAATTAGTAAGCGTATTAAAAAAAATTCTACTCAAGTCGATGCTAAAATTGATTTTAAGAAAAAATATGGTATAATATATGTGATAAAAGCACTGAAATTTGATAAGGATATTTTAACAAAGATACGAAGCAATTTTAGCAGCTGATGCATATGGAGGATAAGTACTTTTACAAAGATTTTTATCACCACGATCATTTGATTCGTTATTTAAATCAGAAGAAACTCTTGAATGAAATATTTATAAAAATTTGCCTCAATGAGAAAATGTTTAAAACAAATATCTTAAATTTATGCTACCTAGAAATGAAAACCATAAAATTCTATGCACCAATTAATAAAAATATATTTTCAGAGATCTTTTACTGATTACATTGGGCATACAAATGAACTGGCTATGATTAGAACTCTAACTGTGACCCCTGTTTCAGAAAAAAAGCACTTTCCACCTAGAGATATTACCTGCACGGAGAAAAAAATTGTAGTCAAATCACTGTACGATAACCACATTTCTGGAGAAAAACCCATAATTTTGGTTAATAAAGCCAAAATATATAGTATTTAAATAAATAATTTAATATACATACCACACTTAGGATTACCCGTACAAATGGTAACGGTTTACCGGAAATTCGGGTTTTCAAAATTATAAGTAATAGTTTTTATTATCATATATTTAGTAAAAATGCAAAAGTGAAAAGTAAATTTAACCCAATAAATTGTTTTTATACCACGTTAGTGTTAGGAAAGAAATACCAGCTTTTACCACATTTACTAAATTACAGATTGTAAAACCCTAGTTTCTTGTTAATTTTATTGAAATCATTATCAAAGCACGTCTGTAAAAATATCCGAGAATTATGGTGTTCCCATAGAGTCAGAAGTAGGGAAAATTTTATCATATTCTAGTAGCTATGACCATACATTTTTACATAGTGAGCTAAACTATGCTTTATTCAAAATGTTTATTAAAAAAGAAAAAGAAAAATTATGTATTTCAAAAAATATTTGAAAATAATAATATTTAATTTTTTTCAGATTGATATTTGAAACAAACGCTCAAGAATTCCAACATTATACACTTAAAGAAACAATAAATAAAAAGACTTAAAAATATCTGAAGTAAACTAATCTAGAAAAATTGGACATAATTTTATATGTTATTTATTTCAGTACTCATCAAGTATATGAATAACAATAAATTATTAAGTAACATATGGTATAAAATTCAATGAAAGGGTTATTAATCAAGTAAATATTACGTAATTTATAGCATTTCGTTAATAAAAATATTGAATCATCAATAAGTATAGTGTTAGATCTAACTTATCATGTTATGTTTTGTAGAAGTCCCAATATATTACATGTCGAACATGAATAGGAAGACATAATCTATAACCTGGAGGCGTTTTTTTTTTTCTAGGAATCATTCACTGGAAATGTCAAAGATATTTTTAGACATAAAAGAGGCGTGATGTAACAGAACAGAATACGTAAGTCCATGTAAGAACAGAAAATTATGTTGCCGTGAATATATAGGAAAAAAGGCATTCGGATTTAACTTTCTGGTTTAAATTTAAAGAGCGGGATTAAAACATATGTTTTATTTTACACAGAAAAAAGAAGTATGGTAATACTACTAGAATATAGTAAAAGTATCAGGCTCTATGAAAACACCAAAAAGCTCGTTAATTTTTATTGAATCGCTTTAGTAATGATTTTGGTAGAATTAACAATAAAATACAGTTTTATAATGTGTCATAAGATATGATATTTTTAACATGCTACCTTAGATGGCATAAAAGAATATTTATTTGGTCAATTTACATTTCAGTTGTGAATTTTTTACTAAATGTGTGGTAATAAGAATTATAATTTTTAAAACCAGAACTTCCAGTAAACCGTTACCATAAGAACAAATGATATTTAAATGTTAGTATATATATATATATATATATATATATATATGCAGTGGTGGCCAAAAGTGTGGACATTTTTAGAAAGTTTCATGTTTTTCAACTTTGTGTGCTTGTAGAATATATTAATTTTCTCTTAAATACAAACGTTTATAGATCAAATTGAAGGTAATTTAATGTACAATTTAATAACAAAACAGAATTAAAATATCGGTATTACCAAAACAGTTATGTTCATTTTAGTAGAACAAACAAACACATATTGTTTTGAATAAGGACGTGTTTTGTAATAAAAGCGTACTAGCCAATCACAAACACTGTTCTTAGGACCAATCAATTGTCTGTAACTATAGTTTAGGTTATTTGGATGGTAAAAGAGTTATTGTTGTGAAAATATGCGGAATGATGCATACTAGTACAATTAAATAGAGTATTGCTGTTTTTGAATATTTAAAGTCCTTTTTTTTAATTAAACTAATTTTAAGCAATGTCATCAACAATAAGAACTAATTGGACATCTACAAAAAGAAACCGAATTGTCATATTGGGAGAAAATGGCCTCTCTTATGCAGAAATTGCAAGACAAGTTGGTGGTTCAGTGACTTGTTCTGGTGTACGAAAGTTCTGTTTACGTTATGAAAAAAACAAATCAGTGGAAAATAAAACCAAATCCAAAACCAAATGCACAAGTGCTACTGCCGATAGAAAAATTAAACGGTCATGCCTTCGAGATAGAAAAATTTCAGCAGATGCCATTAGATGTGAAATGAATGCAGTGGGTATTGCAGTAAGTTCAAGAACAATAAGAAGGTAATCAGGATTTGGACTACAAGCTAGAATTCCAAGGAAAAAACCATATTTGAATCAAAAGCAAAGCGAAAAACGAGTTAAGTGGGCAAAAGAACACATGAAATGGTCAGAAAATCAATGGAAGCAAGTAATCTGGAGCGATGAGAGTAAAATATCGCTCTTTGGTAGTGATGGTAGAAAAGACGTGAAACGTAGAGTAGGTGAAGCACTTCATCCTGATTGCATTGAAGCAACTACAAAAAAACCCAACAAATGTCATGATTGGGGCATGTATGTCTGCAGATGGTGTGGACCGAATTTAAGTGATTGATGGCATTATGAATGCCAAAGAATACAACGAAACTGTCCTGAAACAAATATCCCTTCTATCAGGGATCTCTTCTCCAACAACGCACCATTTATTTTTCAGCAGATTTCAGCTCCATGTCACACAGCAAAAGTATGCAAAGCATGGTTTCAAAATAAAGGCATAGATATATTACCATGGCCAGGAAACAGCCCTGATCTCAATCCAATTGAAAATTTGTGGCGACGTTTTAAAATTCTTGTACGAAAAAAACCGTCCATCCAATAAAAGACAACTTATTGAAGCTATAATTGATTCTTGGCACCGTATGATTACGAAAGATGAACTCCAAACACTCGTTCTTAAAAAATAAGGGTTATCCTACTAAGTATTGATTGTGTAAGTATCACTTTGAAAAAATGCAAATGTAAGATAGAACTTACAATAAGTTGCATAACTTTTTTTGTAATACAGATATAGTAATACTGTATTTATCATTAAATTTTACATTAAATTACGTTCAATTTGATACATAAACGTTTGTATTTAAGTGAAAATTAATATATTCTACAAAGACACAAAGTTGAAAAACATGAAACTTTCTAAAAATATCTACACTTTTGGCCACCACTTAGCTTAGAAACGAATTAAATTCCTTAAATACCATATATTTCGGTTTATTAACCAAATTATGGGGAGGGGGGGTTCTTACCAGAAATGTCATAATAATACAAGACAGTATTTTACGAGAATTTTTTTCACCGTGTAAACATTTGCTTGTCGCAACATTAGAATTATTTTCAAAAATATAGTCGAATTATTCTGAGACATATAAAGATTTTCATACGTTCTAAATTCAAAGTCATTATTTTTTGTTGATTTTAAAAAAAAATTTTACAAAGAAATTATCTGTTGAGCAAAGAATTAAATTAAATAAATAGACTTTTAAAATAATCATATGCTGTGTGAGATTTCATTGAGAATAACTCATGTGATGTTCATAAAACTTCGAGAAAAATAAATCAAGATAACTTTTAAACACAGAAAAATTATCTTTTACCGGTAAATTATCTTTTCCATGAGATAATTTTCAAGAAAATCGACATTAATTTTTTATTATGAGTTGTTATTATGCTGCTGAACATAAAATTTATGCATAGAATATTTTAAAAATGCTATGACTGACACAAAATTCTGTTAGAAATTTTTTCTTAAATATAAATCAAAACTTTTTACTTCAAAAACGTCATTTCAACCATCAAAATTACCATCCATGCCATTTCAAATGTCAACAGAGGTAAACATTACATTTGATACAAAATTATTTCCAAATGCTATGGAGTTAAGAGAAAGGTAGCCAAGATTTCTATTTATTATCCAGAAAACAATTTTATTAAATTACAAAGAAAGGTAAACTAATATTGAATAATAACAAAATTTCACTTCGTTAAAAGAGTATAGATTTGTTATATAAAAGTTGTAGATTATGGTTTCATTGCTTAATTTTTTTATTTTTTTTTTATTTTAATTTTTTTTTTTTGCACCAGTGTTTCTGGTTGCAAATCTAAGTGCTACTGTGTTACTTTTGCTACATCTAAATCACTACAGCTAAATTGCACATCATAATATTGCTATTTGTAACAATGTTTCGAGAGCTTCAAAACTGCAAGATTTTTTCGTGATTTTAGTTTGCAAAACTTGCTACATGACAATAAACTTTAATCATGTGCACAATTCAATTTAAACAAATATATTTGTTTCTAGAAAAATCTGATAAACGTTATGCTACAATAGCAGTACCTTCAGACAAAAAATATTTCTGATCGAACTACCGTACTGCATGGTAAATAATATTTCTGGTAAAAGAAACCCATTATTTCGGTAAATAAAAACAAAAATGATTGATATTCATACCATTCATTTGGTAATTTTACCAAAATCATTACCACAGAGCTGCTGTAAAAATAACGCGATAATTTTTTTCTTATTCTGGTTGCTTTGACCATAGTTCTTTCTTTCTCAGAATATATATATATATATATATATATATATATATATACCCAGAATAGTAGTAAATATAACAATAAAAACAGTAGATAGTAATAAAAAATAGTAAAATAATAGACAAAAAATTCAGTTTTTTACTTTTTTTTCAGTAATTGAGTATGATTTATTATACTTATACAATCGAGAGAGAAAATTAGCAATCGTAAAATGTATTTGTTTTCAACAAAGTTTTCTGAAAATAACAAATGATGCTTTGAACACTATAAATTGCTAGGGCTGGAAAATAATAAAAAGGAATCAATCAATGAGGAGGTCAATTTATTTTCTCCTTTAGTGAACATCTAATGGGGTTGTTACCTAATCATTACTGCAAACACATTTCTATTCTCCTTTCTTTCTTTTTTTACTTTTGAAAGGAAAAAGTTTTGAAAGATCTATAATTTTCTTTGATATTTACTACATTCTATTATTACATCAAATTGGGCTCTAAGTGATTTTTAAAAAATAGCTTCATTTTTTATCTTTTTATTAGTCTTAAATAATATATATGTGAATGATATAATTTGTATAAAATCAATAATCCCAAGAAACTTAATTGGTTAGATATTCCTTAAAAACTTTATTGGTGACTATTTTCAAAACTTGCCAGACATATGGCATGACTTGGGAGCCTATTTTTCAGTGCTTGAAATATGTCCATTTAAAGCAATGAAGTTTTTTAATCAATTTTTATATTTAATACCTATAACAAATTGTGAGTCTAAGTAACAATAGATATTAAGTAAGATAGAATAGTTTAACACGTAGCAATTGATAAAATAGCTTTTCAAAAACTATTGCTCGCAACAATTGCCACCTTCAATAGAATCTGTTTAAAAAGATTCAATACAAAATTTACTAGTTATATAATGATTTGTGATAAAATGATATTGATTTACTTTTTTGATAATTTTGTTAAAAAACTTTCATTAAATTGTTACTTTTTTAAGATAACTTTGAATTAAGATAATTTACTTGTTTCGGATTATCAAGATAAAGGATACTCGTTGATTTCAGACAACTGTTAAATTAAATACAAAAGTTTTATTACTTGATAGCTAAATTTATATTAAATCACCAGCTCATCTATATCACTATAAAGTTTTATCCTCAATTACCCTAACAATAACAATTTTTAAACTCAGTGTTTTCATTATTATTATTTAGACTAAGGATCAATTTATATCAATTCCAAAGTTTTTCCTAAAATAGAGTGTTGGAATTTCCATTCCTAAAATGCGGTAAAATAACAACAACAATCTGCCCTTCTAATTAACAGAAAAGTGTACGGTTAGGAACATTCCTTTTCCTTTATGGGTTTAAAAACATTTACAACTAGTATGGTTCCAAAACCATAGAAATTAAATTTAACTGGACATAAAGAGCTAGGTAATGGATATTGGAGTAAGGTTGTAGTTGAGTTGTGTTTTGTCAAGTTAACCGTGGAATGTGGCTTGATTAGTTTATCTACCGGTGTCATTAATCGTTAGAGATAGGAAATACTTTTTGTGCTAAACAGCTCTGTAATGCTGTCATCTATGCGTGGAGGAAAGTTTCGTATTTAAACAGCCTAAATAGCCTCGAATCACTAATTGAGGTTTCCAATAGATAACTAAAGGCACCAAGTGTGTTGAAGGAATGGAGAAATATTGTGGTATTATCACAGGGATTCGAACCTCCTCCCAGCCGGTCATGAGGTTGGCAGATTAGCCCTCGCGCATAAAATATATGCCCAGCTACGAGAAACTAGATGACTTCATAAGAGTTCACTTCTTACTCATTAACCATAAGATTATTGGGTATCCACTGTTGCGATAAGGATTCTAATGAAGGAAAATAAAAAATGAATTCTTAATCCATATCACATCGATTCGCATCCAGCTTTCGAAGACGATGCGCTTGATTATTGGTGGTTGTGGGTACTGCAGTTGCCGCGGATAAAACTTTGGTTGTTTAACCATATGAGTGAATACATCCAATGAACGATTTTTTTTTATTTACAGTTTGAATGCCATCTTTTTTATGGTAAGTTGGCTGTTTTAGTTTTGCCTGGTAAAATAACAATTGTTTAAATTGCTATTAAATCATTTTTGAAAGAAAATTCTTACGATGCACTCTAGGAACATATTCAAAATTAATAGAAGGTTTAATTTATTTATATATAAGCTGTATTAGGCATTATTAATTTCATAATAGTGTATATTAATTTGCAATATTTTTTTAGTTTAATAACATTGATTAGCGGATTGATCAGATTTTGCAACAACTTTTTTTATAGAAGCACAGAGAATAATTTCAAAGTTTGTTTAAGAATTTATTTATAAGGACCTTTTTTGTAACTACACTACAAAAATAATTTATAAAAGTTTTTGATATCAAAATATAATTACCATCTGCTCAGTGTATAAAATCAAACTAACTTTAAAATTGCATCAATGAAAAATACTTTAAAAATAATAATTTTTTTCTAAAACGTACCTATCAAACTTTGAACCACAAAAGCATTTTGTGTAAAAAAAAGGTTCAACCCAAAATTAGTTTCCAAATTAAATCAAGTTTATCCAATGAATTTCACACTTTGCAATCAATCTAATGAGCAATGATTTGAGATTTCAATTAGATATATTTTGATTCATTCCCAATAATTTAAGTAAAAGCAGACGGGGAAAAATAAAAGCTAGAAAATGTAGTTTAAAGTAGGAAAAGGCATATACATATATCTTACGAGTAATGATTTGTATGTGATTCTAGAAATTATTTAGCCCCTACAAAACAATAATACTATAACATTCAAAAACTCACTGAATGTGTACAATATTTTTTTCCGTTTCAAAAAATAAAACATATTATTCTTGTTATACATACTTTCAAGCAAAACTTTTTTTCGTGTAAGTTAAAACTTTTTATTGAAATTTAAAAAAACATTTAGAGCAAAAAGCCTTACAAAAGAAAAGCTCTTACATTTAAACAATATTCAGTATTTTTTTTAATTGTAACTTAAAAGCAAACATTTTTGAGCTCTTAATTAGTTTTTGTATAATCATAAAGAACATTAATGTAAAGGTATTTTATTGGAGGAATTTTAATCACATTTTTATGGAGAATAATGAGTTAGAAAAAGAGAATAGTTAAAAAAAAACTTTAGCACCCAATTTCCTTTGAGGGATAGTTAACACTAAAGAGTAATGAAACAAAGAAAGTGATTAATGTTGTTGACAATGAAAGGGTGTTTAACTGGATTCAACAAAAGAGACAAAGAAATAAGGATTAGCTTCTTCAACAATTTTTCACTTAAGTGTCCTGCAATAATACGAAAGACAAAGAACTATTTTTATTAATAAAAAAACTCATTTCTTACTTTCAAGCTTTATGAAAAATAAGGTAAAAATAAGTGAAGGTATATCTATAATAATATTTAAGTGATCTGATAACGCAGATAATATCATTAAGAATTAAAATTGGGAAAATTAGGTAAACTTTTAAAGTTCTAAGAAGCTTTATAAACTGCGCGTAAAGCTGCAAAGTACGTAAGACACTTAATGTATTGTTATAAAAAGAAAACGAGAAAAAAGCATCGGAAAACTAATAAAAAAAACTAATAAAAAATCATTTAAAGGAAAAAATTATAAATGTAATATTAGTAAGTTAAAATTTCTTAATTAAATGAATTAAAATTTCATTAACTACGAAAAAAATATAGCAACTTCTCCAACTCACATGGTTATATTCACAAAAGGTGTTCTTTTATACTGCTTCAATGTCGTCAAATCAAATTAAATTTGTAATTACATTAATAATTGCATTAATTGCAATAGCAATTATTTTAATACATAACTATAACATGAACACTCTTTAAAAAATTGTCCATTTCCTATTATGCTTTAATTTTACATTTTATAACTTAGCATACTATATTCAGAAAAGCACGTTTTTAAATCATTTAAATTGAGAAAGAGGTTATATGTTTTCCTAGTTAATTTGTTTCTAATTAAGTTAATTAAGAAGCTTATGTGTTATTTTGTTAATTAATTTTTAATTATTATTTTTATCTTTCAAGCTATTTTTTAATAATGTTGATTAGTTTTCTGAGTCTTTTTCATCCTTTTCTATTTGTTGTTTTGTTTTTACTATTTTAAAATAACAGTTACTTATGAGAAAATCATATATTTCCCATGAATAAACAATTTAAATAATGTATTATTATTTATTTATTTTCATTATTTATCATTCTTGACTTTATTTAACTATTGGATGCATAACTTACCATAAATACAAACAATAAGTTAATACCAATGTGGAATTTAAAAAAATACATTTTAATTTACACTTTGATGTCACAGTAAGAAGTTCTCTAACACTAAGTTAAGAATTTTGTGGAAGAACAAGCAACCCCTAGTCTGTGAAAATTTTCCCTAAATCATATATATTAGAGCTTTTATTGTATTTAGAGATGAAATTGTATACAGAACTAGTACACGTAAAGAGATCTGTGGTTTGGTATGTAAATTCAAAACGGAAATGCATAACTAACATACTATATCACACGACGAGGTTTCAAACTACGGTGATCTCTGGAATTGATTAAACTACAAATCATAAACTTATTACAAAGTATACAACTAGAAGCTTATCTAAATGCCCTATCCCAATTTGATGACATGTATCAATTTAGAACCGATACAATAATTTAGCTAGTATATCTGGTAAACGAGAATAGTCTTTCAAAATATCAGCTTCATTTTAAGAGCCCTCTTTACGAAAATAAGGTAAACAAATAGCAATTTTTGACCTAATTCAAAAAATCTCAGAAATTTTTGACTAAAAAAAATAAATTTTTTAATGTTGTATTTTTTAATTTTTGATATAAATAGTAAGAAGAAGTAAAGCATTTCCGCAACAGCTTGTCTTAGGCCAGGGAGTTTTGGAGGGATGAGACACCACAATTTCATGACCAACGGCATGATTCCGACCATGTGGTTGGTGTAAATCAAATACCACCTTTATTTCCCAGACAAAGTGGTACCCATAGATCTGTAGCTTCAAGCCCCCACTAAGGATCGAACACCAACCTTTGCCATCAGTTGAGTGCCATCTCGTCACTGCAAATAAACGGTATTTAGTACCGGTTATAGGGACCATAAGGCCAAATTTGACAACACATAGGAACAATGCATCGAAACAAGTAAAAAAAAATTTCGGAAACAAATTCTTCAAAAATTCTAAAAGCATTTTCATTGTATTGGGAGCCGACCGGCCTGTGTAGGGGGCAGGGAACTGTCCTTGCATCAGAAAGGTTCTGGGTTCGAATCCCGGGCAAGGCATGGATGTTTCTTTCTCTCCCTGTGTGTTCTATGTCCTTTCTCCTTTGTGTGTGTGAATATGACCCGCCCTATAAACGGGTTTGTGGTTGAGTAAATGGTGTGGCAGAAGTTGAATTCTTGGCCATAGATGGCGCTACTGAAAATGAAGAACAATCGCACCTCCTCGGCCTAAACAGGCATACGACACAAAAAAAATTGTATTGGGGAAAAATTTTTCAACTTTTCTTCATGATAGTGTTGAAACCAAGTGTTTCACATGACACTGTTGAAAATACAACGCATGATATGAAATAATTTTATCTCCCTACTGTTTGAATGTACACTGTAAAAAAAATTTGTGTATCTTAACACTAAAATATAGTCGCAACGACTTTAAACCAAAGTGATGAAGAGCCAAAAACGATTTTTGAAGTAGTGAAATGCCAAGAATGTTCTTAATACTACTTGATGTAAAATAGTCACCATCATCTTCAGTATTCAATAACACAAATACTTATAATTATAGAAAGATAGTATACACATTAGAGTCAGAATACTTAGTTTTAAGAGAGAATATAAACTAAAAGTTATTAATTTAGGAAGCATATATACACTCATTCTTGAAGGAAAATCAGTTAGTAAATCAAAAACATACACGTAGCACAGAGAGAATATTAAGTCGAATTTCAACTAAATTTAACAGAACCGAAGCGGATAAAATTATTTAATACAGTCATTATTTAATATGCGTTATAAAATTATTTAATACAGTCTACTGCAAACTAAAATATAACTATCCTTATTAGAAAAATAATAATATACACACATATTTTAACGGCATAATTTTGTTTCAAGGAATATATAGCAAAATAAAAAACTGCAGCATTATCACTAATTTGTATTTAAATGTAAACACTCTACAATTACAAAAAGCCGATGATGTCCAAATCTCGCCAACATTGGAATTTTGGAAAGAGAAAATATTTAACGCATGGCGTGAAAGAGCGTGAGCTTGGCTTAAATTTTTCCCGTTATAAAAGTTATAGATTTATTTACATCCTTTAAATTGTATATTTTAAAAAGCTTAAAACTCGGTTCAGATAACCATAATTTAAAAGAATAAATAAAAACAAATAAAAGACATAAATTATTCGTTGTAGTCATGCTTTCAGGTCCTTATAAACCACTAATGAATAAAAAAAAGCGCTTATTTTGAACAAAAATGCTTTTTTTCTCTTTTTTTCTAATTAAATCTTTATTTTATAGATTATGAAGCTTGAAAAGCGGCTGCAAAAAGCACAATTTTTCACTTATATTAAAACAATGCATTTTTAATAATTTAATATCACCTCTAACGTAAAAATAAAAAAATCATGAATAGTTTTAGACCACTCCCACTTAGTTTGCTGTTTCATGGGTTCTGCCTTACTGTGATACTTAATTAATTACATTTCCTTTTATACCACACATTTTATTAGAAAAACCTATTTTATACCGACAAATAAATATTTATGTTTTACTTCGTTATTTTTCATTGTTGAACTGATAATTCGACAAGTAGCATATTTTCGTTGTTTTTCAGTGTTAAGAACGA
Source organism: Parasteatoda lunata (assembly GCA_949128135.1). NCBI lineage: Eukaryota > Metazoa > Arthropoda > Arachnida > Araneae > Theridiidae > Parasteatoda > Parasteatoda lunata. The sequence continues at coordinate 30,335,102 of OX421970.1, read as the reverse complement.
TTTATCAATGTCCTAAAAATTCATTTTTCAGCCAGCGTCATTCATTATATACCCGAAACAATTCTTTAAAAACATCCGGACATTTCAAAACTCTCGGTTTTGAAGTAAACATGATATTCGGAAAGAAATGTTGCAAGCATATACAAATGATTGATATATCCCCATGTATCAATGTTTTGTCTGTCTAAAAAGTATATGAGAAAGATAACAATAATATCTTATACAGCATGTTTTTATTCTGAAGTGTAACTTCTTGGAAATAATTCCTAAATGTAGATTACTTAAAAGTTATCTGCTATCCAGTTAAGATAAACCGCTAGTTAAGTTATACTGTTACTTGATTAAAAAAAAATAGTTCATTCGCTTCAAAAATATACAAATTGGAAAAAACAGTCTACATCTTTCAAGCGCTCAAAAACAGGCGTCTGTTTTCAAGACTTGCTAAACGCAAATGAAAAGGAACAAAAGTTATTTTAAATACAAAATGTATAGTTGCTGACGAAAAATAGAAAAATAAAGGTGAAAAAACGAAGCTAGAAAAACAATAGAAGCTCAGAAAGAAAAACAGAACAAAAAATAACACTAGCCGAGAGAGGCAAATCAGAGTAAAATGCATTTTCACGCGTAGTTTTCTCACCGTTATTTTTAAATTTTTTTTTGTTGGAAAATTTACGTTTTATATTTCAAATCCCTTAAGAAAATTTACCTTACGTTTGCCATAAAAAATACCATAGAATATCCCTACGGGGTTCTGTCTATGGTAAAATTTTACCATACAACTTAATGTATGTAATATAAATGTATGGCAAAATTTTGTCATACGTACATGGCAAAAGTGCATACGTATATGGTAAAAGTGTACATGTATGGCAAAAGTTTTAACATGGGTAAGACCCATTAGAATATCCTCTGGTATTTCTTATATCTTACTACTTCAATTTCTTGGGATTATTTTTTTAATAAATAATAATACTCAAATTCTATATAATTTTTTAGTTCACTTTTGTAATCCGTGAAACTTTCAAACATGTTAGCTCGTTTTCTTGGAATATAAAGTTTACAACTTATATCATAAAAAGAGCTTACATTAAATGTCTAAAAAAATTCAACCAGTATCGTTCCATCGGTACCGTTTCTACCGCTCTCATTCGTCAGTCATAAAAAATTTAAAATCCTCTTAAAAATTAAATCTTGTTTTGAAAGGTGAAGTTTTTACTGCATAACTGATTATACAAATTTAATCAAGTAACAAGCTTAAAAAAAAAGAACTCGAAATGAGTGTTATATAGAGTAACATATAGTTCTCCGAAGAACAACATATGGTAGTTCAAAGCATAACGCGCAAAAAAAGTGAATATCCTGATAATGTTTAGATTTTCATGAACAAATAATGCAATATTAGTTGTTCGATGTCTTAACCTTAAATATCAACAATAAAACTTAATTTCTAAACATACCCTTTTTTCCGACAAAAAGATAATATAATTTTTAATATATTAGGGTTCTTGACTCTTAAAATAGACGCTTACTACTAAATGCTCATGAAAAAAAGTTTTCGCTCGAAAGATTGGACCTCCTTATGTAAATTTTTTTTTAGTATATTTCTCTGTTTTTCTAGAGCTTTTAAAACGAATCAAACCATTTTATACGCAATTATAAATCTAGTTTATTTACATATAATTCCATAAAAAATATTTCTTAATAATTATTTATTTTTTATAAGGTATCTAAAAATTTAAAAATTATTAAAAACGTTTTAAAAATTTATTTAAAAATTGTATTAAAAAATTTTATTATTCATTATTTAAAAATTTTTGAAAACATTTGCTACCAACTATGTAATAAGAATTTTTTTTAGGGAATACGAACTAATACATAATTTAAAAATTGTTATTTCGAATCTTAAAGTTTAAAATTTGAAAAAGGTCAATTAGCTTTCGTAAAATCAAATTAATATTAAATTAAAATTTTTAATTAAAATTTTATAAAAAATAGCAATAAAAAAATGAATAGTGTTTTACCTGGGGTCTTCATTCATCCCTGACCAGTGAAATTATTTACGCCACCTAGGGGAAGAACACTGCATTTAGTATTTGTAATTGATACCTATAATGACAGACAATATCTGTTGCATTGGGGACCTTTTTTAAGCCTGTTATGAGAGCTTTATTTTTAGTTTTCAGTATCTAAATCCTTTTTTTTATCTGATAGAAAAATAAAATTTTATAGTCTTATTTCATATTTATTAATTTTGATACATAGTGAATACCTGAAATAAATCTTATTGGTTTATATAATTTTCGATTTAACATATAGGTATCTGGGTCTATTACAATAACCTAAAATTGTTATGCTAATTCGAAAACACAATAAACTCTTCAGCCAAAAGGTCGACGACGATTTGCAAAGAGCTTAATTTTTCAATTTTAAGACATATATATAATCAGTTAATACCAATTTGAATTTATGCTAATACACTTTTACCAAATGCAACAAACCACCTCAAAACTCAAAAATGATTTTAATTTTTTTGAAATTTGTATATCAGAATTCAAAGGTTTTGCTAAATATAGATATTTCAAAGTTCATTTAAGTATAAAGTTATTTCAAAGTTCCTTAAAGTATAAAGATATTTCAAACTACATATTCTACGTAAATAAATTTTAATTAGTAACATAAATTATTTTAAAACATTTTATAAATATTTATTCCACCCACAGCAAAAAAAATGAATTTTCCTCTGTTTCAAAAACAATGTTAAAATAACTGAGGTACAAAGTAAAGATAAAAACAAAATGCAAAATATTTATGATGCATTTTTTATCAATGCTATTTTTCTAAGAACTGGTTAGTTTATTTATTTCAAAAATGCTAATTTTGTGGGTTTAACAAATTATCTATCCTCTGATGTTTTATTAAATTTCATGCAACTTAACGTGAGGCGAGTTATTGATTCACAACCATATTTAATTAATGAATGGCTTTTCTTAAAAGATGATCTTTGCCTTATAAAACTAATGCCACTATCGGAATATTGATTATCATTTTATTCACGCAAATGGTGCGTTATACATTGATTTTCAGGAAACTAATGACAAAAGAATATACACACAGGTTAAACCCATTTCATGCAGTTTTCAATATTCTACACTCTCGGCAATATAAAAATAAACGAGGCTTCATACAAATTCTGTTTTATCTCTAATGGCTGAAATGAAAGCGATAAGAAATAAAGCATGATGTTATCGCGGAAAATGTTAAATAAAATTCAAGATAAAGTGAGAAAGACTGCTTTTAAGACAAATCACAAGGAATTTACAACCTTTTCAGAAAACAATTGGTTACTTACAGTTCTGTCTTTTATTGGTATCCGCATGAAGCCCGCCAAAAAGCATGGAATTCTTTCGAAATTACGACAAGCGGTGGCGAGTATTTTTTCGCCAATAAGCGTTATTTTATACTCAGCTATAATATACTCATTAGCCGCTCTATTTCGAGAAAAAGAACGTCTTGAAAAATATCGTCTCATGGGGGATGTCTGTTTAATTTTTACTATTGTTCTTTGGAACTATTTACAGTATCACTCGCAAAGACTTCAAATCTTTTTGAAGAACCTTCATAAATTCAAACTCAACAGCAAAAACGAGAATCGAATGGTGAATGGTTTTCTTGCATTCATTTTAGTTTTGCCACTGCTATTCTCATCAGCAGTTAGCTTAGCCATGTGGTACGATTTAGAAGAATCCTATGTGCAATTCTTTCTCTTGGGCAACCGAATTCCAAATCAGGCCTTGGAGACGTTTGTTATATTTATCTGCATGACTGTTTATTTTTCAGCGAGATATGTCTTACCATCCTTATCGGTTATCATCCATGCCACTATATGCCATGAACTGAGTCGTTGCATGGAAATACAAAGTAAAACGATAACAGCAAATATCTATACAAGCAGCTTTGCCCAGCAAATCCATCTTTACCATTTGCTGATTGAAAATTGCAAAATATTCGTGGATCAAGTCAATATCACCATGTTTGTGATGATTGCTGATTACTTCATAATCATGTATCTAGGATTAACCTTAGCTCTAGGACAGATGGATTATATTCCATCGGCAGTCTCAGGAACCCTAGCTCTGTTAACTATAACTGTGTGCGCTATTTCTATCATCAGTTTGATAACATTTGCAGCAAAAATACCAAAGACAATGGAAGAGGCAGCATCAGACTTTCAAATATTGTACCAAGAAGGACTATTGAAGAGCGGTAATTCTGAAAAGTCAAAACACTTGAAGCTGCTGAAGGCTTTGAGCGAAATTAGACCTATTTATCTGACTGGTTTAAACTGGTTTAAAATTGATAAGGGTCTGATCCTAACTACTTTTGGTTGCACTCTCACTTACTGTATTCTTATAATGCAGTTGAAAAAAAGCGATTCATAAGGAAATATTTACGTAAATTGTTACATTCATAAGCAGTTAGTTTAGCTATGTTGTAAAATCTTATACGCAATTCTTCATCTTGGGTAACCAAATTTAAAAACAATTTTTGGAGACGTTTTCTTTCTCCATCTGCATGACTATTTGTTAAAATCCACTCCACAATATGACAAAAACTGAGTCAATTCATAGAAATACTGAATAAAACAATTACAGAAAATGTCTCATACCGATAGTTTCACTCAGGAAATACATCTTTAAAAGGCTATATCCAGTATTCCATTTTTATTTGTTAGAAAAAAAGTCGAATTGTGATTTTAAACTCAGTAATACTTATTTATTAAAAACAAGTTTTGGAGCCAAATATTTACAAAACCGAAAAAATATGCCCTAATGATGTAATAAATCAGCTTCAAATTAGTTATATATTTTTTTTAAATTTGATTTAGTCGTATTTGTTTATTTTTTCGCTTGTATCTAAAAAATTTAATGTTCACATTTTGCCTTACTATTTCTTGAAATATTTGAAACATATCAATATTAAGAGGTTTAAGCTCTGAATGATACAATTTTGTTCAAAATAACCATTACTTATGTGCTCAAGAAATACTGTCACATATATTTTTTTTAATTTTAAGAAAATATATGCAGAAACTGTTCCTGTGTAATCTTAAATATTTTTGAAGTGTTTGTGGAAATAACAGATATTAAAACTCCTGCAGCTGTGAATTCCTTTTAAATGGAAGATACACTATTAAATGGATTTTAAGATAATTAATTGGAAGATTTTTCTGAGTTAAAACAATATTCTAATACTCTTTGAACGGTTTTCTATTTATAAATTATATTTTTAGTAGATTTATATATGCATTATAAGTAAAAATTTAATCCGTTACATGCGTAACGGAATTTAATATATATATTTCTTAAGTTCAGGAAAGGCGCTTAATATGCGATAGTTTTCTTTATATGCTTCTTCGCTATTGCTACAAAAGGAAATAATTGGTTCGGCCACAAACTGCTTAAAACATATGTGAGGGTTCTGTAAAAACTAAAGTAAGAATCCAGAAGCCATTAATTGGGTATAGTGTGAATATGTGTGATGAAGAAAAAAAATTCCTTTGTTAAGCTTTTAAGTTCATCATTTAAAAGTACACTATTTTTAGTCAAACGGATCATGGATTAGAGTCTCCTAGCCATCAGGCTAATCATGGGAGGTTTCATGATTTCATCTACATGTAACGCAAATGTGGGTTAGTTCTATCAAAAAGTCATCCATAAATGCAAATTTCCCTCAATACTCGATCCAGTCTTCTGGATTTGGATACAAATTATAAGGCTACGGAGTTGAACATTGGTAGTTATAAACTCAAAAAATTGGGTCGCCTGGTTAACGACTGTTATAAAATGCGAGTGAATACTTTGTTATATTTTGTATGTTTTTTTTTCTTGGTTCATAAGTAGCCATGAACAAAAATTTTATCATTTAGAGCCTACATATAAAATATGTTTTGTTATTATCTTTCTACTATATCATATTCGGACGACTTATCTTGTATTACTATGACTTGCATATTAGGACAACTTAAAGAAACTTTATCTTGTACTTTATGTTGAGACATTTCATGTATGTTTAAACTTTTTCAAAATCAAAACAAATGATTTTCCAGAATCATTTTTTATATTATCATTTCTTACAGTCTTAAAAAATCTAATTTAATTTTAGTTAATTTCAGTATTAGAGCTGGCTTTCGGTCTTAATGGTTTAATATTTACAATAAAAATTGGTACTAAACATACAAATATCTATAGAACAATTGATTACTCTCCTAATTTAATTCTTCTCTAGATAATTGATCTCAAAAGATGCTTGTAACGAATAAGCACTTGAGAAGAGAGCTTCTATTGATAACTATAATGAGGGTTTCTGAAGCACATTTGAATCTAGAATCTCCTTCTAACATTGTTCAATATAGTTTCGATGCCTCTTTCTATCAATTTTTACATTTTATTCATTTATTTATCTTTCAAATCTTGGTGTTTCTGTATAAGAAAACCTTAGAGGCATTATTAAAGTTATTTTACTTTGAGCTATAAAATAATCATTAGTTATTTTTTTTTTTTAGTGAACTTCTATGAATCATAAAAATAAAGTTTATCTTCATAATAAAACATAGTTTGAAATAGTTGTCTAAGATGTATGTTTTTGAAAAGAACACTAATTGGGATTATACCTTGATACACTCAAGGAAATTTTCAGAAAACAAATAGAAATATAGTTTACAAAGAGTCTGAATTACTTTTCTAAGAAATGTTATAAAATTAGCTAACTTTTAGGAAATAAGTATATTAAACATAAGATAAAAAGATGAAAATTCCAGTATTTTTCATTTTAACAAATCCATTACATCAGCAATAATTCTGATTTATTTGATTACATTAGTAAGCATAAGACTTTAACTCTACAATGCAACAACAAAGGATTTGATTGTGGTATATAGTTTATAAATCCTCTAAATTGATTTAGTAAGAAATTTTTTAGAACTTTTTTGAAAATAAGTTTTTTTTTTTTTTTTTTTTTTTTTTTTTTTTTTTTTTTTTTAAGTAAGAAATAAATGAAGCCACATAACATATTTAAAAAAGTATCATTTTATACTTCTACCTCGTTTTATACTGAACTTATCACAGTTAAAAGAATTTTGATCTATTTAGTTTTGAATGGGAAATAATATACAAACTGTTTTTAACAACATAAAAGAAATAAACAAAAAATATTATTTTCTATATAAATTCGAAATTCTTACAATATATGTAAAACCAAAATGCAGAAATTAGTAATAATGGGCATATTAACCGTTTGCTGACGGTTATGGTACAACATGGAACACCATAAGCAAAGGGCTAACTTTGCTGTATAAACTATGGTGTAATATCTCTCCGAATATAATGTTGAAAAAACTAAAATAATTGCGTGAAAGAACACTTTATTCCAGGTTAAAAATAAATGGAATGTTCATATTTGATTTAAAGGAAATATTTTGAATCTAAACACTTAAAATTGAATAAACTTACACCAAACACTCACGCTTTTACACACATAAGAAATATTTTCACTTCCGAAAACAGCAATGTTTTGCAATCTTTGAATATCAAGAAATACCATGCAAGTAGAATATCGCAAATAATTTATGTTTGGTGGAAATTTGTGATGGGGGGGAATCAAAAACGAAGAAAGTTGCGCGAAATTTGAGTATCCATTTTTTTACAGTGCATTGTGGTAAGTTAAAATCCGAAATGAAACTTTTAAAATTACGAACTAAAACTTTAATGATAGCGCATGTCCATTGGATAACCTCCCCCAAATAGTTCTATATTAATTAGCAATAACAGGTTCCAGCTGTTACAATACAAAAAAATACCTGATCGGCTAACAGGTCTAAGGAAAAAAGTCCACTATTTTATATTTGAAAGATAGCTTAGAATGGTAAGTATTTTTGTAGCAGATACATACTTTTCTATTAATTTGACAAAGTCGTTAGGAAAAGTATTTTTTCTTTCAAAGAGTAAGAAAATATTTCAAGATCAAAGAGTTTTCAAGATCAAAGAGTTTTCAGCTCTAAAAGCTAAAACAAATAAGGTATTAGCGGCCAAGGACAAAATAGTAAACAATGCCGTTAATAACGTTTCCGAAGGTAGTGCCACTACGAACAGCTATAAGTTACCCAAATTGGAATTAATTAAGTTTGACGGGAATGCAAGAAATTGGCAATCTTTCTGGAATCAGTTTGAAAAAATTCACAAAGACGAGAGAATGGATGATAGAAACAAATTCTCCTATTTACTGCAAGCCACTACGCCGTCTTCAAAACCGAGAAGAATATTAGAAACGTTCCCCCTTACAGCCGAACATTATAAACAAGCCGTGGAATATTTAAAGGAGAGGTTTGGCAATGAAAGTGTATTGATCCAGATTTATATCAAAGACTTATTGAAGTTGGTCACTGCTGATAAAACAAAAACTGACTTATCAGTCCTATACGATGAACTACAAGGAAAATTAAGAGCCCTACAAGTCCTTGGACTTACACAAGATAAGTATTCAGATCTTTTTTATCCGTTTGTTGAATCTGCAATACCACCGGATTTATTAATAGTTTACGAACGACATAGAAATCAGTTTGAAAAAAAGGGTAAGTCTGATTTAGACTTAATAATAGATTTCTTAAGAATTGAACTAGAAACTGAATCAAAACTAAAACTGGCAAAAGAATTTTCATCTGATGAATACGTGCCCAAGAGAAATAATTTAAATAAGTATAAAAATAAGTATTCAGTTCTTACTTCGCATGAATTATTTACTGCAAATAGTAAATTTAAGAATATTGAACATAAGTCTAAAGGAGTAGATTATTATGTATGTATTTTTTGTGATAAGTCGCATGCATCAGAGAGTTGTAAAGAAACAGCTTCTATGTCTTTAGAAAATAAGAAAGATATAATTCAGAAAACTAATGCTTGTTTTGTTTGTTTAAAAAAGGGACATAGAGCTAACAATTGTAGGTCGAAACATGTTAAATGTTCTATTTGTAAAAATAAACATTTTGAAATATTATGCCCAGAAAATCCAAATCATAGGGTAGAACATGTTTTCCCAGAAGAAAACCACGAAAATAAAACAAATACCTTAAGTAATCAAATACAACTCTCGGATGTATTGCTCCAAACTTTAGTCGTAAAAATATACAATGGTAAGAATTATAAGTTAATAAGAGCAATTGTAGACCAAGGTTCACATCATAGTTATTTATGTAACGATGTTGGTAATTATATGGACTTAAAACCTATAAGTGAAGTTAAGCTAAAACAATCATTGTTTAGTGGTATAGAAACTTCTGAAAGTATTCATAATGTGTATTGTGTAGAATTAAGTTGTGTTGATCATAAATGTAAATATAAATTTCAAGTGTTAAGTCAAAATAAGATTAGTTCTGATATTAAAAAAATTCCATATGGGCCATGGATTAGAGAGTTAAATAATTTGAATATTCGCTTAAGTGATTTAGAACGGAAAAAATACCCTGTAGAAAAAGAAATAAAATTATTAATCGGAGCAGATATAGCGAGTAAAATACTGACAGGAAAAATAATAAATTTAAGTTCAGGCCTGTTGTGTATAGAAACGAAGCTCGGAAATTGCTTATTAGGCAGTTAATTATTGATACGCCTACAATTACGAATGAAGCTTCTCTTTTTATTTCTTCTCTGCTTATCAATGAAAGAGAAATCGCAAATTTTTGGCGCCTTAATTCATTGGGTATCTCCGATCCTACGATGAGTCAGAATAAATTCGAATTAGAAAAAGAAACTCTTAAACATTTTGAGGAGACAATTAAAGTCAATTCTATGGGAAGATATGAAATCGCGTTATCTTGGATTACGGATAGTTCGCTTTTAACCAGTAATTAAAATATCGCCATCGATCATTAAAATATCGATAGCGAAAAATTCCAAAAGGAAATTAATGGACTCTGGAAATTTTAATGCTTATTGTGCTAATTTTAATGCTCTGGGAATTCTTGAAATTGTGACGGATAATAAATTGGAAAATGTTCCTTTTTTGCCTCATAGGCCAGTGGTAATGACACAGGGTCTTTTTAATTTACGAGATTGGCATTTGATAAATAATTCCGAAAAGAAAGATGTGTCCGTGTTAGGTCTCAATTGGAATACGGAAAGTGATACGTTATCTTGTAAAATTGAACATGTTGATTATTCTGAACAATTAATTACGAAAAGATTTGTATTAGCAATGGCTCATAGGGTATTTGATATTATTGGATATACAGCTCCTGTTATGTTGCTACCAAAGATAATTTTGCAAGAAACTTGGAATTTAAAATTAAGTTAGAATGATGAAATTCCAGATAATTTGGCAAAGAGATTTAAATTCTGGCTCTCACAGTTACATTTATTAGAGGACATTAAGATTCCTAGATGGCTAGAATTTGAACCAACTAATGTTGTATTTAGCTTACACTTATTTTGTGACGCCAGTAAATTAGCTTACGGATTTTGTATATTTTTAAAAATTGTTGTTAATTATATTGTTAAAATTCATTTGGTCAATGCTAAAAGCAGAGTAGCTCCTTTAAAGCCACTTACTATTCCTAGGCTGGAACTACTAGCCTGTTGTATAGGATCACTGTCATCCATACTTAAAGATCTTGCTCTCAGTGAAGTTCAAATTTATTGTTGGACTGATTCGACCACCGCTCTAAGTTGGATTAAGCGTAATTTAAATTGGGGATTATTTGTATATAATCGGGTTAAAAAAAATTCGCTCGGTAACTTCTCTCACCATGTGGCGCCACTTGCCAGGTAGCTCGAACTCTGCCGATCTTGCATCACGTGGTTGCACTGCTGAACAGTTAATTCAACGTCGTTGGTCGGAGGGACCGATTTGGCTCTATGATAAGGAAGAAAATTGGCCTGAATCGGAAGAAAATCCAAATGAAGAATTGGTTTTCAGAGTAATAATTGCTATAAATACGGATGATAGCGATCAATACTGGTATTGTAAATATTTTTCCTCATATAAGAAAATTTTGAGGGTGATAGCAAGGATATATAGATTCTTTTATAACTGTAAACTAAAAGATAGAAACATTTCTAAGGTTTTAAGTGTAGATGAACTTTGTAAAGCTGAAATTTTTCTTATGTTATTAATTCAAAAGGATGGTTTTAAAGATGTAAATGATAATAAACTTAAGCAATTAAGACCATTTGTTGACCAAAATGGTATCATTATAGCTAAAACCAACCTTGATTATCGTGATGATACATCTGATTTCATTCATCCAATTATTTTACCTAATAATCATCCTGTTGTAAAATTGTTAATTTTAAGTTATCATCTTGATTATTTACATGCTGGTATTGATGTCTCACCTATTGATGTCTCACCTAAGAGAAAAATATTGGGTTTTGAAAAGTTGTAAGACTATTCGTAATTGTATTAAGGATTGTGTGAAATGTCAAAGATTTAAAGTTAAAAGATGTGAAGTTATGCCAGGAATTTTACCTAGTGATCGAGTAAATGATGCCGCAGTATTTGAGATAGTAGGGGTTGACCTAGCAGATCCACTGTACCTTAAAGATAAAGGAAAAGCATACATAGTTCTTTATACGAGTGCAGTGTATCGTGCAGTACACTTAGAATTAGTAACCCTTTTGACGACCGAAGCATATTTTCAGTCCTGAAGACGATTTATTGCGCGACGAGGACGACCTTCAGTTATATATTCTGATAATGGAACAAATTTCGTTGGCGCAGAAAAAGCTCTTCGTTCAATAGATTGGGATAAATTGAGCTCAAAAGTTGCAGAACAATAAATACGTTTTAAGTTCAATCCTCCTTCGGCAAGTTGGTGGGAGCGCTTAATCCAGATGGTGAAACAAATCTTACGTAAAATATTAGGACGCGCTATAACTGTGAGGAGCTACTCACTCTCCTTTGTGATTGTGAAAGAATAATAAACACGAGACCCCTCACTTACGTATCCGAAGAAGTGTCCGATATTTCACCATTAACTCCCGAAATGTTCTTGCACGAGATACCTTCCTCAGATGTAATAGATATTGATCAGGTTGATAAGAAAAGTTTAAGCAAACGAGCTAAATATCTCCAAAAAATAAGGGAATTACTTAGAGCTAGGTTTAGAACTGAATATTTAGGGCAATTACGCCAACAATCGTTAAGAGATTATAAGGATAAACCGTTAAAAGTCAGGGAAATAGTTTTAGTATTAATAAGAAGCGAGCATTTTGGAATTTAGCTAAGGTATTAAAGGTAATTCCTGGCAGAGATGGCCACACAAAAGTAGCACTTGTAAAGACGGAAAATTCAGAAATTTTAAGACCAGTTGAAAGACTGTTTAGATTAGAGCTGGAAAATGAGTATGTTGATGTAAAAGGAAAATCATTGAAAATAAGTAGCAGTGGAAGAATCGTTAAACCTACAATACCGTAATGTGTTGTAAACTGTATGATTCATTAAGTATTGTTTATGATAAGTATTTTGTATGATTTTTGATCATTTATGTTTTTTCTTTCATTTGTGTAGATCATTATATGTGTTCAAAAATTAGAAGTTTATTGTTGAGTATAGTTACAGGTATTCTACTCAAGATGGGAGGAAATGTGGTAAGTTAAAATCCGAAGTGAAACTTTTAAAATTACGAACTGAAACTTTGATGATAGCGCATGCGCACATATATTGGATAACCTCCCCCAAATACTTCTATATTTATTGGCTTTATGTACGAGATCTGGATGTAAGATGTTATGTTTATCTGCTTGTTAATTGTATACCATTGTTGATGTGGTTTTGCTAAATAAAATATGTTATTAAATAGTGCTGGTATTATCCTGGACCTCCTAAACAGTGACAGCATACTTAACAACTAACAATGTATAGAAATATCTATCAAAAAGTTTCTTTTTAAAAATTCACAAGCAAACACCGCGTTTTGAACAAGAATTCGCGAAATTTTAATAATGATTTTTAACTTTTCTCTATTTCTTTTTCTTTTTTTCATATTTTTGCATTTTAATCACTTTAAAAAACATTACTTTGAAGAAAATATAATAAGTTTTAAGAAATCTCGGTTTTGAGCTCATATTTTTTTTGTTCCTTGTAATAAAATCATAGTGGTATTTTTTAAAATAATATTTTTTAATTTCTTTTTTTTAGCATTTTCCAAAGCGACTATTGAAAAAAAAAATCCATAAAAAGATTTGTTGCCCTTAGGTTCTTTAAATTTTTGACTTAGGAGAAAAATGAGAAAGGGCGTTATCCATTAATATAACTTAATGTTAGAACAAAACTGCTATACCCCTCTCATTGCATGAACGAATACATACATATTAAATAAATAAAATACATAGAAGATTTTTTTCTGTAAAAGAAGTACCTTCAGAAAATGCACGAGCAAAAACTACTGTTTTCCGTACGTGTTTAAACAAGAACTTTAGTAATCTAACAATGACTTATTTTTCTCTCTGTACTTTAGAGTAATTTTTTACGAAGTAGTTAGTTTAAAAAATATTTCTTTGAAGAAAATATAACATTTTTTAAGAAAACTAGGTTCTGAGCTTTAATTCTTTTGTTCAGTTCAATAAAATCTTAATGGTATTTTAAAAATAATAATTTTTAATATTTTTTCTAAACTTGTTTCTTTTTGTACCCTTCTCCAGCGTGACTATTGAAAAAAAATCCGTTAAAGATTTGTTGTGCTTTGGTTCTTTCCATTTTTGACTTTGGAGAAAAATGAGTAAGGGCGTAATCCATTACTACAACTTCATGTTGATGCCAAGAGCAAAAATGCTGAATGGGAAACTTTTCAAATCTATTAGAGAGAAGGTTTTTCTTTGCTTTTCAGGAAAGAATGTCAGACATTGAGATATTGTGACATATAAAAGCTTACGGGGCACTTCCTTCTACTCTGTCTATTCTTTGCTGATAAAAAAAGAAGTTGCTACAATTAATTTTGGAATTGACAACAACAATTCTCTAAAAATAATATGTGAAAGTGAAATAAGAAATCTTTGGAAAGAACTTCAAAAGCGATTACAAAATAGAAAATAATGCAGGACTGAAAGTATAATAAGTTCAGTAAAAAAATATTTGTTAATTTTATTTTAATTGTGAACCGGCATAAAATAATTGGTCATAAATTATATTTAGCCCTCAAATTTTATTTATTGTCATAAATTTTATTCTATTTTTTATTAGCGATAAATAAAAGTAGGTCTAGTAATTTTTAATGTGATGATAATGATAAAAATTGCTGACATTATAATGAAAATTTTAGGATTGCCCTGCGACGAATGAGAAACAATTAAAATGCAATTTTTAAAAACAGTTTAGGATATAAAATAGATTTTACCCATATTAGCTTAATAAACTTTATTTTTATTCATGCATTTGCTATTACTCATGAACTAAGCAAATTTAAGATTTGCAAACTGTTCAATAATAATATAACACAGTAAAAAACACGGTAAAAAACCATAATAACACAGTAAAAAACCATTGTAAATTTCGCAGGAAAAAAAAACATATTTTTCACAGACAATTTATTTTTAAAGAAACAGTTTAAGATTTATTTTCTTACGAAGACATTCTAATGAGGTGACCCAAGTTCGAATCGTACAAATAATGCTCTCAGCTCTCATTGACTACAACACGGACATAGCGAGCCATGATGACTTGGAGGATCGAGCGTTAGCCTTCCAATGAGGTAGGTAAATCGAGCTGGTCGATACGAATTCCGCACCCGGCTCGCACCGACCACAATTCTGACTTAAAATATCCTCAGTGGTAGACGGATCATGGGTTAGAGTTCCCCTGCCATCAAGATAGCCGTGGGAGGTTTTCGAGGTTTTCCTCTACATGTAACGCAAATGCGGGTTACTTCCATCATAAAGTCCTCCACGAATTCAAATTTCTCCCTATACTTGAACCGGGAGTTCCCTTGTCTTCTGGATTGGGATCGAAATTACAAGGTTATAGAGTTGCACATTAGTAATCGAAAACCCGAAAATTGGGTTGACCATTCAAAGACGGTTATAAAAAAATAATGACCAAGCTGTAGAATAGAATGTTTTTAAAAAAAACGTAGATTGCTTGTCAATATAACGGAATTTGTTGTTAAAGTAACGGTAATTATCTGCTTAAAAAATAGGAGTCAGTTTTTAAATAACAGTATTTTTTGTGAAATAAACAGTTTTAAACTGGTACACCAACGAACAGGATTTTTTTCGTAAATGTGCCCCACTTCTTTAGAATATATATATAATCCCTTGTCATATATTTTTAGTTAACAACATTATGGATTGTATATAAATATTTATGTGGAAAGGAAATAAAAACGATATCAAAATCTAACAAATCATCAGTTAAAAAATCGAGTGTCAAAACCTATTTGATTTCAAGAATAAACAAAGAAGGATTGAAAACAGCTATTATTTGAAAAACCTCACACAATCAAACTGGTTTTAATGTTTTCTTAAAACTTTTCTCATCTTTAAACTGACCGATTTCGATAACGTGTCAATCTTTTCCTCAAATAAATATTAATTTTTAACCACGAATATGTATTCTTATTTGACAATTTGAATTCATTTTCGATAAAGATTTTAAAGCAAATTAATGTTGAACAATGCGAAACACTTTTTTAGGTTAAATTATACTTTTTTCCTGATATTTTCCTTAACCTCTTGAATTAAACGATATTATGAATTCATTCTACGAATAATGTGAGGCAAATATTGTATCATTGTTAAGCAAACATTAAAGAAATTCTTCAAATAAAACATAGACAAAAATGATTAATATCTTTTTGCATGGAATAATTAGAAATTTAATTTATGATTTAGGATGCCCCTAAGGAGTTTACATCAAAATTAATTGTGCATGTTTATCAAAATGCATTAGTTTATGGATAACCATTTACAAACATTTCATTTTCTTTAAATTTTTTATTCTTTTCAAAGCTTATTTTAAATATTTATTTTAGTACTTGACTCTTACATTTGAGATTTTCATTAAGTGGGTCAACGTGTACACTAAGGAAAATATCGTATTGTCAAAAAAATGATAAAATTTATCGTGTTTTTGGCTCAAAAATCTCGCTTTAGAAACCAAAAAGTTCAATAATTTTTTCCAAATTGCTTCGGTAATGACTTTGGTAAAATAAACAATAAAATATGGTTTTATAATCTGTGATAAAATTTGGCAACTGTGGTAAAATTTGGTAAATATATCATGATGCCTCAGAGCATGATACAAAAGCTATTTGTTTTGTTAAATTTACTTTCCAGTTTTGTATTTTTTACTAAATGTAAGTTAATAAGATTTGCAATTTTAAAAACCAGAATTTCCGGTAAACAGTTAATGATAAAATTTGTTAAATGCTGTACAAGTAGGTAGTTTTATCAGGATACCTTAGAGCATGACACAAAAACTATTTATTCGGTAAAATTTATTTTTTAGTTTTATATTTTTTCTACATATGTGGTAATAATTTTGAAAACTAGATTTTCCGGTAAACCGCTTGCATATGAACATAATAATTACCAAATGAATGGTTTAAATACAGTATATTTTGGTTTTATTAACCAAAATTATGCTTTTCTATAGCATAGCCTTAACGTACGGTAAACTTACCAAAATTGTTTTCTTCGTGTATTAATTTTTAGTTCTTAAACTGAAAAATTAAATAAATAAAACTAAAATATTAATTTTTATTATAGTTTTGTGTTTTTTATAGTTTTGTTTTGTATTTTGTTCATGGTCACCAATTTTATAAGCAGTATCTGGAGTTCTTTCATTGATGCTTTTCTTTAATTCAACAAACTATATTAAAAACTTATGCAAAAAAATACGGAACAAAACACTTTTCTCCTAAGGGCACAGTCAGTTCTGTTTTTTAGATTTTTTAAGCATTAAATTTGTGAAACATTGGTTTGCTGTAAACATTATTCCGGTATAACAAACATATGCTGTAATAATTTAAATTTTTATGCTTCAATGAACATTAATAAAGCTCGAAGCAGACATTAAGTCTTTTAAGTGTTGAAACTGTTGTAATAGATGATTCTCAGCCTTAAGAGTAATAGATTAGTTGATTCTCTAATAAAAAAGCATAAACTAAAAGAATACAAATATCACTTTATATATCCTCTGTTTACAAAATTTCAAATATGAATATTACATACATCATGAAAAATAAGAACAATCTATAATATTTATTTGCATTGTGAAAATGAAACCGTATAGTGAATATTAAACCGTATTGTGAATATTAAACCTTATCGTAATTTAAGCGGAAATTGAAATCTGAATGTAAAGTTTCTACGCTACTCGTGGATAAAAATATAAAGTGCTGTTGAACGCTAAATCTTGTAATACATCCCAGTAACCATGACAACTAATACCTGGCGAAGTGATAACCTACATTCAAAATTCCTACCAGCAATATTAAACTGGAGGATGTGTGAAGTTTCATGAATTCTTTTGATTCTCGTGCAAAACTTGTTCTGGTGTCTATAAAAATTCTAGAATAATTCTTTTCTTACACTATTGTAGCATAGACGGACATCAATAAATTGCAGAACAAAAAACTAGGTTTTTCTTACTAGATTCTAATGTTTACAATAATTATTAAAAAAAGTAATGTTAATGTAACATATATGGAACACTTGCTAATAAAACTATTAAATTGAATTTCTAAAAAATATTATTAGGTTTAGTCCATACTTTTTTTTAAATTTAAATATGAATAAATATCTAACGTTACAAATCTTTACAGTAGATTTTATTTCATAAATTAAATATTTCGTAAAGCAATTTAAATATTGTGCAGAAATGCTATATTTTTAGAATTTTTTTATCATTTAATTACCAGCGTTTAAATGCCAATCTGAATCCAATTTGAAACAATATTATTATCTAACTTTGTAACCTTGTATTTTTTAGCTCAATCCAAATGAACGATCCTCATCCGAGAGAACCTTCGGTTTACGCTTCAGGATGAATTCTCCTTCATAATGGACTTTTTGAATGTAAATTCATCGCTTTTACATTATTTGAACACATTAAATGAGTTAAAAAATATTAATTCTGAAGAACATTTACGATTTCACGACTACAAATGATTTTTATTTCTTTTTTTACTTTCAATTTCAATAAAATTAAGAAATGACTACGCTTCTCTTTACAATAAATGTTGTATGATCAGCGGTTTAGCAAAAAAGGGAAAACATTTTTTAAAAAAAAATAGCACTAACAAAATAACACTAACTTTTAAAAAAAATGCAATTTAAAAAAATACTCAAAGTTCACACATAAAAATTGCCTTTTCAACAAGTCAAATTTCAATTGTGTTGTTTCATTTCTGTAGGCTGAAGAGCGGCCGTTTGATATTTCTTAAATTAAATTAAACAGTCAATAATTCTTGATCTAATTTTCAAATGTTATTTGCTGTTTTATTTTTCTCATATACTTTCATATTTTTTAAGTTTCTAAGTAATGTAATAAATTTTTTTCGTAGCAAAGACAAAATGTAATGTAAAGTTAAAAACTGAAAACAGTGATTTTTACTACTTTTTGAGACACACGGTTCGATTTGGAAATATTTCTTATACCACTCCCTTTTTTAATAGCAAGTGACAAAAAATTAAAACTTGAGATTTTTATACACTTTGCACCTTTGTTTGCAGATACATATAGCAAAAATATTTCGAAAGGCAATTTTTTATCATTTTTCTGAAATTCCATTTTAACCTAAATAGCATTAGCAACGGAAAGATAATAGTTGTCAAGCTGATTCTTTTAAGATCTATCTCTTGAAGCACTTTGTTTTTTAAATTGCATTGCAAATTACAAAGCACTGATAAAAAAGTATGGTCAAAAATACCAAAATATGGTAAAATTTACCGTATTTCTGTCTCCATTGGAACACTAAAATCCTCGGAAGTTTTTACTGGGTCACTTCGTTGATGATTTCGGTAAAATTAACAATAAGATACGGTTTTATTACCTGTGATAAAATTTGTTATATGCTTAAAATTTGGCAATTTTAACCTAATACCTTAGATCATGGCGAAAAAACTATTAATTCCTTGAAATTTACTTATAAGTTTAATATTTTTTACTAAATGTTTGGTAGTAATTTTCTGGTAAACCGTTAGCATATGAACGGAACAATTACCAAATGAATGATTTAAATACAGTATATTTTAGTTTTATAAAGCAGAGTTTTATCTTTTTATCAGAAATGTTATTTCCCATACAGTAAGGTAATTTTACCAAAATTTTTAATTCTCCGAGTGCATACAGTTGCATTATTTATTTTTTAACTCAGTAAATACATTTTTTGAACTATTTCTCTAAAATCAACTTGCGACTTATGAAAGATTTTTTTATAAAAATCCTTTCATCTGTTTCACAAACAGCCATCAAATGCTATCTTGCTATCAAATATTAATGCTTAAGATACCTTCAATTTGTCAAATTTGCTTCAGATTTATGGCTCCATAAAGAAATTCTTTAGAAATTTTTTATATCAAATTCCCTGTTTTCAAGCAAAGAAAATACCGGCATTTTCTTTTGATAAAATATTGTAGAGTATGATAAATCGTTTATGAGGTTCTCTTTCTGGAAAGTAATTTATTTTTTAGACTTTATATAGTAATTCTAACCCAATTCAAAGAAACAGAAGACTCGAGTTTTATATTTAACTTACAAAATAAAAAATTGGAAAAAAACATTATACAGTCTCTCTTAAATTATAAGTAAGGTAATTGTAAATCAATAAAGTATATAACTTTTGTGGCATGGGCAATAGATATTAAACAAATGATAATAAATATGCAATAAGCTTGTACCTAATTTTCATTTTGTAATTTAGTTGTATACACAGTCAGGAATAAAATGTTCACTTTTGACAAATCTGTAACTCTTGAGTTAATTTTAAGAGTCATTTCGTCACGAAATCACGCTATTTGTGACAAAACACGAACCCTTAAATATATGACGAAAATGTTTCCTCAAATCGAAACCTCATCACAGTGCGTCGCAGACGAAACTAGAATAAAGACTAGGCAATGGGAAACAAAGTTACGAAACAAGCTAACTGGCCGGTAAAGTGATCAAGAAGTTGGCCTCGTGCTGTGAAGATTCCAGGGTTCGAATCCGATTTCGAGCATGTACGTAAATATATTTTATTTTATAACCGTCTTTGAACAAAAGACACAATTTAGGGTTTTCGACTACCAATATTCAAAGCCGTAGCGTTGTAATTTTGAACCCAATCCAGAAGACAATGGAACTCATGTATCAAGTATTAGGAGAAATTTGCTTTCGGAAGACTTTTTAGTAAAACTAACCCCCATTTGCGTTACATAGAAAGGGAAACCTCGAAACCCTCCCACTGTTAGCCTGTCAGAAAGGGGATACTAACCCATGATCCATCTACCGATGAGGATATTTTATCCCAGCACTGTGGTCAGTGCGAGCGAGGTGCGAAATACATATCGACCAGCCTTCACTTGGATTCGAACCCGATTCACCTCATTGGGAAGCGAGTGCTCTATCCCCTAAGCAACAACGGCTTATGTATGCAATTTAGCATTCTCTTTCATCTGTCCTTCTTGTGTTGTTTAGGTGAATTATAAATTTAGAATAAACGTTGAGAAAAATTAGAAACATTAGGCTCTACATTTCTTTTCATTTAGCTAAATTAGAATGAAAAAATATTTCTTTAATTTTGTCAAAAATCGCTTCCTCAAAGAATTGACGATAGCTATTTTGTTAGTTTGACTGAATTTTTGCTTAGAGCATGTACCAGGAAACAATTTCGCCTAAAACGAAGAAAGTTTCATAAACTTTTGAGCATCCATTTCTTACAGTGTATATTTTTCCTAAAATAGCAAATTTATTTTTATAAAATATATCCGATTAATGAAAAAAAAAAATTGTTACTTCTCTTGGTACTGCGCCCCCTCCATATCATGCAATTATTTTATAATAAACAACACAACACTTCGAATTTTAATCGTTTAATTGTGAGTAATTATCAAAATCACATCTAACAGATAATAATATTAATAAGGAGTGTTAAGTTCCCTTGTAAATACCCTTAAATATGGGATTAAAATATAATATACACTCAAATACAGTTTTTAAAAAAAGCAACGTTAAGCCAGAACTGTCTTTTCCATACACTGAGGAAATTTTACCAGAATGTTTGTCTCTGTGTGATATAACCATTTCAATTCAGTATTCTTTAAATAATTCTATTTATGATGGCTATCCGATCGCAATGCCAAACTTTCCGCTTCGGTTATAAATTAAATATTAAACATGCAGTTGAATGATGGTGTATGTTTATGAAGCTGATAATTCCTTTAACAAATGTTGTTGATCAGATAATATGTCAAAATTCCGATGGTTATTGTTCGATACAATTATGGAATGATTTAATACAACGAGACTGTGTTTCCAGTCTTAATATTAAACTAAAATTTTAATTAATATAGATATAAATAAAATGAGAAAACTTTCATACAAGCTGCCAAAATTTTTAAATCTGTTTAATTATTTTTGCATTATAGTGATACAATTTAACTAGGACAATCGAAACTTATATGAAGCTCTCAAATTAAAAAATAAACTTAGATGGAATACCTACATCTATAAGTCTTAATACTCAAATAATAAGACTTATATGAGATTTTCAAATAACAGTATTTACATGAAACATGAGACTTATAAGAGTTAGCCAAAATAAGACAAAAATGAATCACTCAATATAATGTAAAGTGACCACACGTCCCGATTTTGGCGGGACAGTCCCGCTTTTTGGTGGACTGTCCCGCGTCCCGCCGATTTTTAAAAAAGTCGCGCTTTTTGGAAAATATCTGCATTTCTTATTTTAAAAGTACTGTAAAAATATATTAACTATTATTTATTAAGTATTATGGTGAATATAAAGAAATAAAAAATACGTAAAAAATCACATAAAATGCATGCAGAGTAAACTAAATTAGGCAATTCAGATAAGTGCGGACTGTCGTTAGACAGTGCGGTTTGTTGTTTCCAATTTGACGTTTGGTTTGACTCATTATTTGATTGACGAAGGTAGTGGTGGAGCAATAGTCGCCACAACGTAACGGTCAATAAGGTAAAATTTAATACTCTTTTTTAGCCTGTGTAGTAAATTTTTATTTATTTCTAGTATTTACCCGCAGAATAAAAGATGAGTAAAAAAAAAGAGAATGCAAATTTAATGAAGAGCTAAGCAGAGAATTTCTATTTATTAAAAAAACCAAAATATACTATATGGTACGGTGTGATCAATAATTTTTAAGTGCGATGAAATCAATAATTTAAAAACAAAATTACGAGAAAGAATTGATAACGATTACATTCCTTTCATTATTCGAAAAGACATCACTAGGTTGGAAGAACAAGGTGCCATTAAACGACCTGATTTTCTGAAACATGTCAAAAAAATTTATAATAACTGCTTGGAATATCTTGAAGAATGGACAGTTCAATTTGAAGATATTGAAAATTATCAGTGGGTGACATTAAAAAAGGAGATTTTATGGGAATACGTGGAGAAATCTTTTGAATATATTAGTAACCATTTTCTGAAAAATAATATTTGCGAAAATGATCTTTTTGATGAGGTGTCATTGGTAAAAAAATATGTTACAGATGAAAAAATTAAATGTTGGTTGTCTGCAAATGTGGAAACAAACAAAAAATGGACGGAGTTATTCCTTCAATTTAAACACAATTAATATTCCTTATCAAAATATTTTGAAAATTGTAGAATTCGCGCTCTCCCTCCCAGGAACAAATGCAGCAACAGAACGTGTTTTTTCTAGTATCAATAAAATATGGACAACTGAAAAAACGCAGTTTTACATTAAAACTTCAAAATCTATATTAAGTGTAAAATAAAATTTGACCATTTCATGTGAAATATTTCGCGACATTTTAATAAATGATCCGAATCTATTTCAAAGTATTCACTCGGATCAAAAATATGACCGTGAAAGAAAATCATAATTTTTTTTTAAATAAAAAATTTAATTTGAATAAAAATCGTGATGTTCAAATTATTATTTTTTACAAATATTTTTATAGTTACCAATAATTAATAATAAATGCATTTTTGTACAAGTATATGAATGTATACAATAAAATATATATAACTAAATTGTAATTCTTATTTCATCTCATTTGTCCCGCTTTGTCTCAATGAAAATGTGGTCACTTTAATAGAATGAGACTCATAAAAGAAATTCAAAGGGATAAAAACTAAGATGAAATACTCAAAACAATGATTAATGAGACTAATGTGCCTTCAAAATAAATGTACAAAATGTACTGATATAAATCTCTCAAAGTATTTAAGTTAAAAAGATTTAGTTGAACACTCAAAACAGTAAAATTGATTTAAGACACTCGAAATAAGGAGACTAATATTAAACTCTTAGAGCAATAAGACTAATTTGCGATACTCAAATTTATGAGAGTAATAGGAGATTCACAAAAGAACTAGACAAATTTGAGACTAAATTGAGAAAAAATTACTAATTTTTATAGAATTAAAATAACGTTTATTTTTTGGAATTAGATCATATAATTTATATTCATCACAAAATAATCCAAACTATGAAAAGAAAATTTTTCAAAAAAAAAATTTCATAACGTAAGACACCACAAATATTAGACTTCAAATTTTTTGTCGTGCTTCAAATATTTTGATATTTTAGAAGGGTGATACTCAAGGTGTTTAAATAATTTTTTGTCATATCTTCTATAATATCTTGCATTTAAGAGAAGGAATATTTTAAAATTTATTTTAACTTCTATTTGAAGCAATTGATTTTAATTATTTAATCTCTATTTATTTCTCCAAATTTTTCTGGGGTGTGAGTATTTCAATAATTACTAGGTAGTTATTACTCGCCAACTCCCAGAACTGCTTTCGGGGCTCCTTTCCGACCCTTGAGCGCTTTGCTCCCTTACCAGTTTTTAAAATATAGCAGTCTGCTATTCTTACTCGGCAGCACTCAGATTGCAAAGTTGTATGCACTTAGTTAAAATTTTATTTTTTAGCCAACGTCGTACCGCCGACAAAATTCAAAGTTCACGACTATCTATGCTTAACTCTATAGTCTAGTAATTTCGAACCCAACCCCGAAGACAAGGGAACTTATGGATCAGGCACTGGCACAAACTAGCCTTGTGGAGGTCTTTTCGGTTTAACTCACCCGCGTTTACATTATGTGGAGAGCAAAAAAACAAAAACCTCACATGGTTAGCAAGTCGGAAGGGATTCAAACCCAAGATACCGTTGAAGATATTTAACTTCAGCACTGTGGTCAGTTCGAACCGGTTACAGGATTTGTATCTACCAGTTACCGCTGGGATTCGAACCTGGATCAACTTATTGAGAGGCGAAAGCTCTATCCCCCTGTGTTAACTTGGTTATTCTTGGTTATTAGTTATTGTTGAAGTAAATCACGAAATAGCAAAAATAATTTTATCAAACATCAAAATATGCATGAAGCAAAAACTATGCAATACAAGCTTAATGCCCATATTATATTTGAAGTTATATTGCTAATCAATTATAGCCAAATGTATCGTGAACAAAAAAAAATTACATAGCGTGGTGGCTCAGGATACAGAGCGTTCGCCTCCCACAAAGGTGACTCAAGTTTGAATTCCGAGGGTGTCTGATTGTTACAGTATCTGCTCCCGGCTAGCACTGACTACAGTGCTGAAGTAAAACATCTTCAATAGAGGAAGAACCCACCTAGTGGGATTAGAATACCCTTGCCATTGTGTTAACCATGGGATGTTTGTTATGTACTAAGAAGTACAGTCTGTTAGCTTTACAGCAATCGTATGAAAATCAATTTCTTTTATTTCCACTGACATACACAGACGATATACAGAAACATTAATAACAAGAAAAATAAGAAAAAGTCGTTTGTCAACCAGCCAAAGTTATACTTCCAATTATTTGGACTAACTCTCCATTCTCGTGATTGATGTCGCAACACAGTCAACTGTTGATCGCGAGATTAATCTTATATAATAAATAGACACAATACGTTTTCGTGGGTTTGCTCTCCATATAACGTAGGTAGTTCCATCAAAAAGCCATCCACGAAGAATACCCAATTTGTTCCAATCCAGAAATTCCTTTGTCTTATGGGTTAAGTTCAATGGCTACTGATTTAAATATCGATTGTCGTAAGCTCTGAAATGCGTCGGTTATTCAAGACCGGTTATAAAATTATTAAAAAAAATTTGAGAAATCTGATGAGCTTAAATGAACAGAGAAATCTGAAATCTTACATTAATAATTATACACACATTTTTTATATTAAAGCAAAATAAATATAAGACATTAAAATAGTGCTAATAATTTAACCTAAGTAAGCAGTTAAATTTTTTCTCTAGAAAAATTAGCTCATCTGTCATTTTATGCATAATCAAAAAAAATCTATAACCCAATAATGAGTTGCAATCAAACTGACTATAAACAGATAATATTTTCATTAAATCAATAATATGTCCAAAAAAAGAAAAAAAATTGTACACAACCCGATATGCTGTTAACTTAATCTCTCTCTCTCTCTCTCTCCCTCTCTCTGAAAGCAAATTAATGACATATAAATGATAGATTATAAGATTAAACTCAAGTTTATTTAGACCCTTGAGATTCCTGAATAATTTACACCTCAATAGAAACTGAGAAACCCTCAAGTAAAATCCACCGATAATATTTCCTGGAGGATTTGATGAACACACGTTACATTAACTACTGAATAGTATAATTTATGACAACAAATTGAGGAAATAAGCGACGTTGATACATTATGTTAGTCCATATATCTTCACATTTTTCACTTGAGTATAAAACTTAATTACCAATAAATAAATATTTAAATAAGCATTCTAAAGGTTAATGGAGTAAACATATAATAAATTGATTTAGCAAATATTAGATTAAGACTTTGAATAAATATATTTAAGGAAGCATTAATTACAAATCTATGTGTGAAATGCGAGTTCATGTCGAAACTTTTGAGATAATTATTGATTTGGATAAATGATTCCAAGAAATTAGAGTGGTAAGATATTACTTGATTGAAAACTTTATTCGCATCAAAAATATACAAATTAGAAGTAATAGTTGAGTTGTTTCAAGCGCTCACAAATAGGCGCCCATTTTCAAGACTTGCCAGACAAGAATGAGAAGAAACAAAAGTGATTTTAAATATAAAACGCAAAGTTGCCAACGGAAAATGTAAAAAGTAAAGGGGAGAAACAAAATTAGGAAAAAAACAGTAGCCGAGAGAGAAAAAAAGGAAAAACAGAACAAGAAAAACTAATGTCGTTAACAAAAAAATCAGCATTCATATGAAGAAAGGAAGATGAGCTGATGTGATTAGTTCCTCACCATTTCTCCATAGCGTGTGGAAATTCATTTTATCCTGATTTGCACCACTCGGCCACTGTGGTTTTTCGTGTTATGTTTTTCATTTTTCTTCTTTGTCTCGGCTACTAGGTTTTTTTTTTTTTATATATATATATAGTTTTGTTTCTCACCTTAATTTCTTTAACCTGCAGTTGACTGATCATAAAGACATGGTTCCCAGTAGAACACGGTTCAAGCATCACTGGCCGCGGTCAGTAAGCGGTTGGGTGGCCACTTTGATCAGCCTACGTAGGGACCGAGGTATTGGTCCTCGTTAAACTGTTCTACCGTAAAGTGCTCGACTTCGCGTGCAGGTCGTCGAACCATCAAACAAGTCGGCAAAGCAGATCGTCGAACAACCTACTATTAAGCCATCTCCTCAGCAGAGGATCAAAATTGTCATGGCATGTGTTCGGATCATTCTCAGGGATGTTTCCCAGAACGTCGCCAATAGCTCATTGTGCAGTTCTAGGGGGACGTAAATGAAGTACCTACCAACCCACCTTTTTTTTTTTCATTTTTTGTTAGCAACTTTACGCTTTATATTTCAAATAACTTTTGTTCTTTTGTTTCTTCTCTTTCAAGTCTAGAAAGCCTCGAAGATGTGTGCCGATTTTTGAGAGCAAGAAATATATATATTGTTCTTTCCAATTTGTATGTTTTTGAAGCGAATGAAGTTTTTAGTCAAATAAACTATTTATTTGGTTAAAATAATGAGTTTTTTATTTCTTAATGATTTAAAATCAGTGCGAAACAAAACATTTAACTAAAATTTTCTACAAAAATATACATATTCACTTTCATTAAAAACAGTTATACAGTGAACCATAATAATACTGTACTAATTTGTACCGCAATAAGAAGCAAAATGGATGCATGTTTTCGTTCAGGTTGAACAATGTTTTTATCGTGTAATTAAATTGACTAGAAGTAAAATGCTCTTTTATATGTTTCAACTTTATTAATTAAGTATTTAGTTTCTTATCTGAAATACTTATGATGGAGCATGCGTATTAATATTTTGAAAACACGTATTAATATTTTTCCAACTATGAAATAGTGCTATGTGTCGATGTACAGAGAACGTTAGTTTATACAATAAAATTTTTAAATATGATGCTTTTGATTCACAAGTATATATTTGTTTTTGTTTTTTTTTTACATTAAAAAAAGAATTTATTCATACAGTTTAAAAGTGTTTCTTAATTTATATTTTAATAAAATAAAAAGTGAAAGATTCAGATTCTTCCTCTAAATTTTTCAACTGTTAATAATTGCAACGTTTCAAAACTTTTCTGTTTCTCTGAATGAAATTTTAATTCTTTATGGACCGATGCCATCAGGTTCGTAGTTATAATTAATACTTTAGATAATTATTATGAATTAAAAAAAGAGTAAGCTTGAAATTTTTTCGGATCATTAAGTGTTAAAGATTAATATAAACCTATATTTTGATTTCTTTTCTATTAACATATTGCCATTTATTACAACAAAATTATCATCATTATTAACATCAAAAAGCCACAAATTACTTAATTCTAAAAAAAATTATTAAATTTCA
Source organism: Parasteatoda lunata (assembly GCA_949128135.1). NCBI lineage: Eukaryota > Metazoa > Arthropoda > Arachnida > Araneae > Theridiidae > Parasteatoda > Parasteatoda lunata. Next base: position 30,307,029 of record OX421970.1, on the reverse strand, counting down.
TTTGATTTAGATTCTTTTAATTACGTACAGTCTCTAATTATTTAACATAACTATTTATCAGTATATCATAAATTATTAGTACTACAAACAGAGAAAATATTATGTTTTGGTCTATTTATTCTAGAAACTCGAACGTTATCCTATTTATTCACATATTTGAGAAACTGAAATTAGTTCTAATATTATCAGTTAAAGAAGCATAATTGACAATTGAACAATGCATTTTCACAAAATATTTAATAATTCAGAGCTCATGACGTACATGAAGTGACGCTTATTTAACATTATCTATCAATATACCATAAGTTATCAATGCATCAAAAAAAATATTATAATTCTGTCAATTTTTACAATTTTTTCTTAAGACATTCCAGCTCACTCTTTTCTACTACAGAATTCAGCAACATATGGTAATTTTTACATTTAACTATTGTAATAATATAGTTAAACAACGTATTTTAATAAAATACTTAATAATTTATCACTCATCATGCGCATAAAATAATACTTATTTAAAATCATTTATCAATATATCATAAGTTAAGCTCCAAAAATAATAAGCTTTAAACTTCTGTCTATTTTTAAAACTTTTCCATTAGATATCCTAAAGTCAACCTCTTTTATCACATATTTTAACAACAGAAAATGCATTTTATATTTAAAAATTAAAACAGTATCCTCAAACAATGTATTTTCATAAAATATTTACTAACTTGGTGCTCCTGGTGCACTTAAAACAAAGATTGTTTGAAATTATTTATCAATGTACCATGAGTCATCAATTTAAAAAAAAAATAAGTATTCAATTTCTCTCTATTTTTACAATTTTCCCCAAACATATTCTCAAGTCATTATCTTCTATCAGATATTTTAAAAAAAAAGTGCTTTTTACATTTAAAAACTAGAACAGTATCATTAAACAATGTATTTTCATAAAATATTTAATAATTTGATATGCTTTGATGCACATTACACAATGCTTAATTAACATTATTTAGCAAAATAGCATGAGTAATCAATGCTCAGAAAGAAAGAAATCTTAAAACTTCTTTCTATTTTTACAATTTTTCAACGAGACAGACATACAGAAGAATTCCTCTGAATAATCTGTTTATAATCTATGAAAGTAATCAGAGATCTTGGTTGCAAAAAGTAGTTCTTATATTTTATAGTTAAAACAGTGTCATTAAACAACATATTTTCATAAAATATTTAAAAGGAAATATTCGAAATAAAATATTTAGCATAACAAACTTAATGCTTCGTTACTCATATATACATAAAACAACTCTTTAACATTATTTATCAATATACCAATAGTTATTAATTCTCCAAAACAAGCAATAATTAAACTTCTGTCTATTTTTACAATGTGATGGAAAATAGAAATCAGAGGTCAATGTTGCAAAAAGTAGTTCCTACATTTAACAGTTAAAATAGCATAGATAAACAATATATTTTCCTAAAATATTTAAAATAAAATATTAAAATATTCAAAATACAATATTTGAAATAGAATATTTTTTAATTCGCTCTTCATATGCATATAAAACAACGATTATTTAACATAATTTATCAATATACCATAAGTTATCAATGCTCCAAAGGAAAAATGAAGTAATAATTAAACTTCTTTCTATTTTTAAAATTTTTCCACAAAGAACTAGAAGTCTTCTTCTTCTATCGCATATTTTAATGACAAAAAGTAATTTTACATTTAGCAATCAAAATAATATCTTTAAACATTGCATTTTTATAAAAATATTTAAAATTTCGGTACTCCTGTAAATAATACAACGCTTGGTTAACATTATTTTTCAATATACCAAACGTTATAAATGTCCTAAAAGAAGTAATGCATAGACTTCTGTCTATTTTTACAATGTGATAGAAAATAGAAATCAGATATCTTAGTTGTAAAAAGTAGTTTTTGCATTTAACAATTAACATAACACCGTTAAACAATATATTTTCATAAAATATTGAAAATGAAATATTCAAAAGAAAATATTTAACATATTAAATAATTTTAGAAAATATTTAATAATTCATTACTCATATGTAGATTAAACAACGCCTATTTGACATTATTTATCAATATACCATAAGTTATTAATGCTCCAAATGAAGTAATAATTAAACTTCTGTCTATTTTTACAATTTTTCCACAAGACATCCAGAATTCTTCTTCATCTATAACAGATTTTAGTAGCTTAAAATATCCCTTATATTTTGTAACTAACATCGCATCGTTTAGCAATGAATTTTGATAAAATACTCGATAGTTTTCTCTTAGATCTTTAAAAGATTCCGGTACTTTTGACGCACATAAAACAATACCAATAAATGATACCAAACTAGCTATAATCATAAGAATGCTCTCAACTATAGCCAATCTGCCTGGAATGCCTGATAATCCCAATGCCATATATGTAGCTGAAAAAAGCGAAACAAAATTGTAACAAAATAATAAAAGAACAATAAATGAAAATATGCTGTCCATTTGTTGTGCACTACATACCAGTTCGTTTCTTTTCTTTATTAGCAATAATAAATGACTTACGCCCTCGTCAGTTGAATGTATCCAAAAAGTCTTCGTTGCCTTACTAATTTTCCAAGTCAATGCACAATATATTAAAGATACCACAACTGGAAATGTTATTTGTTGAAAATTATATGAAAGGAAAATTATAATCAATATAATATCTCTGAAAATATCTGAACTTTTTATCAGTCCGCCACACAGCCAAAACCTCATTAATCTATCCTGGCTAAATACAAGAGAACTTTGTACTACTGCATAAAATATAGCTAAAATAACGTGTACAATTATAATTGATTTAATCAAATTAATTATTTTTATTTCATTTGGGACGCTACAATGTATGTTATATATATTCATAAAAAGATTAAATATATTGCGGCGCTTAAAGTTTATAATATACCATATGCTTATGGATATTACAGACATCATAACATTCACCATCCAGGACTTTTGTTCTAGGCCTATACGAACTCCAACCCTCATCAAAATGCTAACATTATACAGAAACACTATATTTATATATATAGCAAACAGATAGCGACATATAACTATATAACAAGGTGGACGTTTTTTACTTGAAAAAATATCGGTGTGATTCACAATAAAATTACAAAGAACTTTTCCTATAAAGTAGCACTCTATTGTTCTTTTCCATTTTATCTTAAGCACCTGATATTGTCTCTTAAAAGTTCCATTCATATTTTTCAGCGATTAATGTTATAAATATTTTCACAGAACGCTTTAAAATAAACTTATTAATATTTTAAGCAGATAAATATTCACAAGTTTTCAAAGGATTTACTAAGTTTAAAGTAAATATTGGTCCATGTTAAGTACCAGTTTGTAATAACTAAAGTTTCAAATTTATACTGTCTAACTCTAGTGTCGGCTTTATCTCTTCCTGTGATGGCATACTGATATGCTTTAAAATTTATGAACTGTCGTGTTTCTTTCTAAATTCTATTTTATAGAATCAATACTTAATCATCAAAGAAAGTAGTTTTCATTACATCGAGAGCATTACAAACCAGTATCAAGCTTTTCATATTTCAATATAAATAAAAATTCTAGAAATCAATATAAATATATGGTAATTGAGAAGTAAGACATGGAACAATAACATGTTCACTTGTTTACTAAATATTTTTCAATAATTAAACGCAAACATTTTCATCTGAACAAATTTTCAAAAAACCATTAAGGGTAACTAAAGTAAAAGTATGCACACATTACTTCCAGAAATTGCATCCCTATCTTAAACAGCTTAATCTTCGTTTAATATAGTTATAGTTGTCTGCCTAGGGAAATAATTACTACTTTTTAACGATAGTTAATTGCTTTATTTAATATTTATTTGGCTATGAAATAAATACTTGAAAACATTACTGATTTGTATTCTTAGAAGGTTGTTTTCTTAGAAGTTGGAAAAAAAACACGTCATCAGTGAAAATTAAATCAATTTAAATGGAACATTTAAAGCTGTTTGTCAAATGTGCGGTTTTTTAAAGTATTTCCAAGCTGTCCAATTATTTTTTTTTTTTTTTAATAATTGAATAACACCTAGGAACAATATTTTTTTTTCATCTTCTGTTGCAAGAGACTTTTTAACAGATTTAAGATGCTTTCGTATCGTTAAGTTCGCAATGCAATAAGTTTCTCCCTCTAAGCTACAATTCTTAAATGACATTAAATATTTCTTGTCGAAATAACAGTTTTAAAAATGTTATATATAACAGAGGATCGCGTATATGTTGCAAATAACTTTTCGGGGAGTTAGAAAATGTCATCAGGATTAACATAATATAGCATTGCTCGAAAATGTTGTCATACGACACTATGGGCGTTTCCTTATTATGAACTGTCTCTCTGTGTGCTTCTGAATAGCGCCAACCGCGTTCGACGACATTCCTGGAGATGAGTTCTCATGCATTTATAATCCTAATAATGTTCCCTAACTAACCCCTAGAAGTGTGTCGGAATACTTGCGTGGCAACCTGACACAACGTATTTAATCGTGTAGACTTTAAAAAATAGACTGCAAATGTCATTTTAAAAAAAAAAGGTGGCTTTAAGAGTAAAATTGATTTTATATTCGAAACTCCAATACCCGAATGAAACAAGATCAAGTATTTGTGTATAAGCAACAAAGAAATTATTTCCCCGAGTAATTTTTGAATTTTCTTTGACTATTGTCTCTTGAACTAAGAATCAGTAACCATACGGTCCTCTGCAAAAATTATCGGGGTACTGAGGAAGGTTTTTAGGCTTTTGCCTTCTTCCTCAATAGAAAAGGTTTGGTTTTTGGCCACTGGGGCCGGTACCCCCTGAAGACGTCGGCTTCAGTGGTCATATTTTTAATATTTTTAATTTTTTTTTCCTTTTCTACATTTATTTCTATTTTTATTAGCTATTACTACTGTATAGTAATTTATAATCCATGAAAGCATAAATGTTTCAATTGCTTGTTTATTATTAATGTTAATATAAAGAAACAATAGTATAATGTTATTGTTAATATAAACAAACAATAATATAATGTTTTTGTTCATTATTTAAATCTTCTAGAAATTGAAATCAAGCTAAAATAGCTCTCATGCTATAATCGGTATAGCACACTTCCTATTTCTTAGTTATTAAATTTTTTATTCATTGAATGCTTTTCTCAATAAAAATATTTATTATTCAGTGTATCGTACAGTAGTGGAAACATAGTTCTATAAATAGACGTTATTTCCTTAATACCATAGTTATTTACATAAAATTTTCCTGAACCATCAAAAATTTGCTGCAATATTTATACTTCATTTAGCTCGTTACTTAAAAAAAAATATCTATTAATTTTTTTTTCTCGATACTGGAGCAGAAAGCAAGTTTTATAAATAAGTATTCTTTCCTGAACTTTTAACACATTTACATAAACTTTTCCAGGACATATAACGGTTTGCTGCAGTGTTTATATTTCATATGACCGTTTACCCAAAAATATTAAATTTCTTTCTCAGGTATTAGAGTACAAGAGTAGAAATTTAATCCCATGAATATATATATTCTTTTTTTCCTTATCTCCTGGCATGAATTTTTTGAGAACTGCCATGTTTGTTGCTGCCATGTTTTGTTTTTATTAAAATAGTCATTATCAATTTCCAATCAGCAGTTTAAAACTTACTAAGGCTTCTAATTAAACAGATATAACCATGGCCACAATCAATGGTTATTTTTAAAAAAATAATAGATACCTTCAATAATAGGAGAATAATAGGACAAATAATAGGACCATCAGAGAATTACCCTATTTTAACAGCACTCTTCTGGCCTTTGTACTAAAAATGAATATTTTCATGTGATTAATTCATTTTCTGTTATTTTGCAACGTCTGTTTGAAATTGTTCGCTAGAGAACACTTTTTTTTCTTTTGCTTGGATAAATAAGTAAAATAATATATTACATATTTCAACAATGCTTATTCGTGGTATTTTGCCAATTTTTAGCAACAAATTAATACGGTTATTCCGTCTTTTTCACTTTAAAGGATATTTTCAAACTAGACTATAAAAATTAAAAAATGCTAACAGTCTTTACATTCATAAATTAACTTCTGCTATGAATTTATACAAAAAGTTTTTTTTCTTGATAGTAACATATTTAGCGTTATCAGTAATTCGAGAATTCATCAATTGCGGCACGTTATTGGAATATTGGGTATAATTTCAACATCGACAATGCCAAAATTATTTCCACTGCATTCACATCAGCCCATCTTGATGCTCTGGAGTCTTATTTTATTCGTATGAATGCTGATTCCCTATTTAATGACTTTAGTTTCTCATCAACTCGCCATAGCACGTGGAAATGCATTTTACTCTGATTTACCTCCCTCGGTCACTGTGGTTCTTCTTCTTCTGTTTTTCAGCTTTTTCTTATCTAGGTTACTGTAGTTTCTCTAGCTTTGTTTCTCACATTTATTTTCCCATTGGCAACTTTACGTTTTTTATTTCAAAATCTTTTGTCTCTTCTCATTCACGTTTTGTTGTTTCTCACTCTCATTCTCATTTATTCTGGAAGGTCTAGAAAATGGGCGTCTATTTTAGAAGTGCTTGAAACATTGTCAACGATTATTTGCCATTTATATATCTCTGAAACGAATGAACACTTTTTGATCAGGTAGCATACTTTGGGACTAATTAATTATTAAAGTTTTTACATTTGAATTACCATCTTGTTATGGACTTCAGTTTCTATAGTAATTCATATACGTTTGTCAAAATAAAAAATAAAAATGAAATCCTAAGCATGTAATTGATTCACTAGTATTCCATAGGTTAATAATGTTCCAAATGCAGTAAATATCAAACTTCTTTTAATTTTAACCACCCCCCATGCAGTCATATACAAAGTATCTTCTTCAATTACAGAATTTAGTAGCATAAAATATATCCTGTTTCGTGTGGTAAAAAAAGGCTCTTTTTGGAGCATATTTTGGTAAAAAATTGTATATTTCTCTTTTAAAACTTTAAACGAATCAGGAACGTTCGATGCGCAAAGTACAATACCCAAAAATGAAACCAAACTTGAAAAAATCATCAAAAAACCTTCCAATTTAGCAGCCAATCCTGGGAGATCAGCTAAGCCTAACGCAAGATAGGAAGCTGAAAAAAGGCAAGTTAAGTTATGAATCATCAGTAAAAGAACTGCGAAGCAAAAATTAGAATTTAATTCTTTACTGCAGAATAGAATCGTTTGCCTTTTGCTTAGAAGAACTAGAAGAGTGTCTTTAGTGATACATTTTACCATTTTTAAAGCTTCACTAATCTTCCACGTCAATGCACAGTATATTAAAGATATAAAAAATGGAAAAGTTATTTGTTGGAAATGGTAGAAGAAAAAGCAAACAAACAGTAAAATGTTTTGCCAACCCTTAAACGTTTCTAACGAAGCACCATATAACCAAAACTTAGTGTATTTATTGTCGTTACCAATATGATAAACAACATAACTTTGCATACTGGCATAAAGTAATGAAAATAGAACATGAATTATCATTAAACTAATAGCAATGTGGAGTACTCGCTTTTCATGCAAAACAAAGCAACGCATTTCTTTCAGCTTGTAATATAAATCAGACATGCTTTTAGATTTCGCATTAAAGCTAAACCATAAACAGAAAGATAAAACAGACATCGAAATGTTTACTATCCATGACTTCTCATCAAGTTTAAGAACATATCCAAGTTTGAATAATATTCCAATATTATAAATAAAGGCTATATTTAAAAAGAAGGCGATTAAATAGCGGAATATATTGCTCTTCCTACTGGACTGTTTTAAATCCGTTTTAGTGTTGGTTCCAACTATTACTAAATAGTTTATTACTTTTTCGACAAAATAAAGTTCTATTGGAATATCGTGAGTCTGAAAATCTTCTTCAACATTTTCTTCAATGTTAAAATTCATCTTTGTGGATCAAAATTTTAGTTAAAAATAAGATTTTATTTAGATTAAAAATAAGATTTAAAGATAGTATATAAGTAAATACTCAATGTTTTCAACAGCTGTCAAAGGCTTTACTCTAAAAGATTTTTAAATTTATATCATGAAATAAAGACACTTTCTGCTGTAATTTCCACGTTATATTTTCAGAACTATAAAGACAAAAAATTTACCGTTTCAATTTAAAAAAAACTTCTTTATTTAAAAAAAATTATATTATGGAAAATTGATAATTTGATAGAAAATTTAGAAATGAGATAGGCTTCCCAGCAACTGTGCATTCTTGACCGATACAAAGCAATCCTCTTAAAAATAATAACATAAATTCATTACCCATAATCCATTACGAGAAAACAGTTCTTTTAATTGACATTTGCTCAATATCTCCTCAAAAATTGGGCATAATGTCAATATCTAAATGTAAAATGCTATAAAGTCTCGATGCATCTTATTGATCATACATGCTTGAAAAATTAATTTTTTTTTCTAAATACTGGAAACTAAATATACCGAAATATGTTAAATGGAAGAAGTATTTCTTAAACAAAACTGTTTGAGTTGACACGATAAACAAATAACTCTTAAAACTTTTCATAGTAAAAGAATTGTACAAAGAAGTATTGTACTGTATTGACATTCAAATGAATTTTTAAACAGCTTGAGAATTTTTTCTTTGTGATAGAACGAAATAAATATTTTGGCTAATATTCTATTGAATAGTGTCTTATTTGACATTTAAAAAAATCGAATAATTGAAGATAATTTACATGTAGCTTATTTCTTGAATTAATGGAACTTTATTTTCATAACAGTGAATTTTTAGACATTTATAAACGCATTGAACCAAAAAATTGATCGAATTCAAGTTATTTAATATAGTACTAAGGTGAAACATTTTAGAAAGATTTTGCATATCATAACTATTCCTAACTAATTCTAACTTTAACGCCCTTTAAACTGAATTTCGCAACTAATGGCAGAATATGTAAGTGATCGAAAATAAAGTTAGTGTTACGGTTACCATAATACTTTACCGCAAGTGAGAGAATTATTATTACAAAATTTATGTATTATGCTTATTGAAATTGACAGCACAACACAGTTTAACTGGACCAGAAAAATGGCTCATTTTACCTTAGTCAGGATATAAGCTGTAAAAATTCCGGATCAAATTACGGTAAAAAGTACCAACACTCAGAGTGCCGATACTTTTGACCGTATAATCTATTTTATCAGGAACAATGTTACGGAGCAAAAAATAGGATATTCCGTAATTTTTATAGTAATAATTACCGTAAAATAACTGAATCACTCTCTATGTAAATAAATATTACTGTAAAAATTATGGAGTTACATTTTACGGTAAAATGGTACCCAAAGTGCCGGTAATTTATACTGCAATTTGATCCGGAATTTTTTACTGTGTATTAAATTGGTTCAAAGAGTATCTATAATGCTTCCAAGTTGAACCGATTTTTCTAAGACTGTAGAAAAGAATTTTTAAGCAAACAAAAATGTAGATACTCATAAAAATTACTTGCTTGTATGTTTTTATGTTTTCTATGTTTTTGAATCACTTGAAATCTTAGAAGCCACTACCTATATTTATAATTTAAAGCATATTAAGCAAAATTGTTAATTTAATATTCACTTATCAAATTTTTAAAAAAATCTCTTGTTCTAGTAATAAAAATAATTGCGTTTAATTGAATTCGTTTATTTTCTTTTAAAATATCTTTTGAAAAGAATATGTTAATTTTGACTTTAAAAACCCAATGCAATTAGAAAAAAATGGATCTTTTTTAGATTAACTTTCTCTAAAGCAGTACAAATATTTGCAATTTAATCAGAATTTCTATCCGCATTCAAACAGAATCGATATCACAAAATAAAGTAAGTAAAAAAATTAATATATTTGGTAACTGAAACTTAATTAGAAAAAGTATCATATTTAATTGTTTGCTAAATATTTTAAACATTTATTATCAGAGCAAAAAACTCATTACCGTCAAAAATATAGAGAGTTAAAAGGTAATTTAATAGCTCCAAAATAATACTGAAGCAAAAAAAAGAAAATTGCTATTATCCTTTATATGTTAGTAAACTGAATAGAAAAATTGACATATTTTCATTCAAAAAGGAAAAGAATTTTCTGCATAGGAATAGTTTTAGAAGAAAATATTAATTTTTTAAATCATACTGGTATTCTTCACTTTGATTTCACTTAATGAAAATACATCTAAGTTTTAAAAAACATATACTAAATGCATCACCAAATATACTCCGAATTAATTGCAAAAACGTAGAGTTATATTTCATAATAAATGTGCACATTTAATAAATAAAAGCAATTTAATATAGTCATTTTGAAAAAAATTAATAAATTCTACATTCCAAATTTTTATAAGAAATATATTCAAGAAATTTTATGTTAAATCCATAAACATATCATGATTTTTTTTCATCTACTGAAAATTTTTCATATTCCATTTGTCCATAAGGATTTTAAAAAACTTAAAAGTCTAACGAGGATTAGTTCAAACACTTAGCAACAAGAAAAAACCAAATGGGTTGAGCTCAAACATGGTTAATTAGGTGGCCTTGTGCTGTAAAATGTTTTTGAAAATAATATTTTAAATATTCTTGGCTGCCTTTAAACCCTTATATATATATATATATATATATATATATATATATATATATATATATATATATATATATATATATATATATATATATATATATATATATATATATATATATATATATATATATATATATATATATATATATATATATATTATATATATATATATATATATATATATATATATATATATATATATATATATATATATATATATATATATATATATATATATATATATATATATATATATATATATATATATATATATATATATATATATATATATATATATATATATATATATATATATATATATATATTTAGTATGAAGTACAGACTTTTTCAAAAGTGTCATTTATTTGCCAAACAAATTTCGGTTTAATTCTATTTATTTGAATTTCTTTTATTGTTCATATAAGATTTATATTTTGTGCGTTCCTCGGATTTGTGATTAGTTTACCGGCAATCCACCATTATTATTTTACATCTTAACTTCTGTCCTTAGGCTACTGCACAAACTTATTATAAAATATAATGTTTTACATTGTAAAAAATTCCAGATCAAATTACTGTAAAAAGTGTAAAATCCATTTTTAAAGAAACATGTTACGGAATAAAAATATCTGACATACTGTAATTTTTACAGTATTAATTTGCGTAAAGTCACTGAACTACTTGAATTAAATAAATATTACAGTAAACATTACGTTTTTTTTTTTTTTTACAGGGTTAAAATGATTTTACGAAGATGACGGTACTTTATACTGTAATTTGATCAGGAATATCCTTTAGTGTACACAAAATTTTGTACAATTTTTATGACCAAATAAAGCAAGATATAAAAATAGGGTTATTTTTAATAAAAATTTCCATTCTATTTATTGATGAAATTGTAGAACTATCTACAGTAAAAAGTATGAAATAAAGCTTGTTTCACTTTTTCTTCCCATTTGTTATCCATTAAATGTCAAAATAAAGTGTATCTTAAAATGCATTGGTTTAGATTTTAGTAGTAAAGCTAAATAGCGTAGTACTAACACTACATAAAAATGAACCAATACGAATCTACTAAAACATTTTTAAAATGGTTTTGAAAAGCTCTTCTATAATGGCACTCTTACACTCTGAAAAACAATCAATTAAATTTAAGGAAAAAAACTGTAATCTGGTGTGCTAGCGTAAAACCGTTTAATTTACAGAAAAACACTGTTATTTAAACATAAATATCTCTTATTTAAGCAGATAAGTACAGTTATTTTAAATAACAAGCTCTGTTATTTTAACAAAAGATTCTATAAAGTACCATAAGTCGAGGACAGTGCAAACCGAAACTAGCAATCGACGGTGAATTCGAACGTGGGTCACCCATTAGAAAGCGAAAACCTTGACCTATGTCCTACCCGTATAAAAACGCCTGGTAACTATACTTACCAAGACATTATATCTAAAATATAATAATCAGGTAGATTATCAATTAGACAATAAAACCGAATCCCTTTTTATTTATATGGTGCTCAAGTCTCTAAATAATAGCTGAAAAATAATAGCAAATAATAGTATAGAAAATAATCGTAAAATAATAGTATAGAATATAATCGTTAAATTATTTGAAAAGAGGTAGAGTTATCACACGGTAAGCAAAACTGCATCATAATACTGACGGTTTTAATCCGTTTATGATTAGGATTAAAAAAAGGGGAACAACCGTTTTTTATCAAAACAGTTTTAAACCGTCAAACATACCGAGAAAGTTTGTAAAAAGAACGGAAATTTTTTGCAGTGCGCAATAGCTGATGAAAACAAAAAAAAATTATGTATTTTTATTTACATTTTTTTGTGAAATATATGTTTTTCTTATATAGAATTTACAGTTATTATTTACAGTTTTTATACATTAATTTACAGTTAAACTGCAATAATATCTCACGAAAATAATATTTTGGGATCTTTTCATTCTAAGAGAACCCAAAGTCTATTTCATTTATATTTTGGTGTTTATTATTTTAAAAATAATAAAATATCATAACAGATTATAAATCATAACAAAATAACTGAAATATAAGAGATTTTTATAGAAGGAAACTATGACCGAAGGAAGCAGGGTATAAAAATAATTGCTTCAGAGTTATAAGAATTTGTACGATATTCATTGATACAATTATAAAACTAAAAGTCGTCAAAAAATATAAAATGCAGCTTCTTTCCCCTTAATTGTCATTTATTATTTCACAAAATGAAGTTTCTCTTAAAACCCATTAGTTTAGCCTTCAGAAATGAAGTTAAAGATTATAGTAAAACTAACACTATCTAAAAATGTCCCACTATGTATCTACTTCGACATTTTTAAGATGGTTTTGAAGAGTTCTTCAGCTCTTAATGGCACTCTTATCTTCAATAATCTCTCACTTAAATGTTGTTTTGGGATCTTTTCCATCAAGAGCACCTAAAGTCTACCTGATAGATATTTATTGGTGTTTATTACTTTTCCCTTATTTCTATCTTCAAAGAAATCAGTAATTCGATTTATTTAAGGGGTTTAATTTTTATAAAGATGTATTTTTATGATAACGTTAGAAGAATTAGGACATTCTTTTTAAACAGAGAACTCTTTTTGACAATACTTTATTGATTTAATTGCTAATGTAAGGGAAATTTCTCAAAAACTCTTTTTCTAACTGAATTCATGATTTTTTTTAATATAGATATATATATATATAGGCTAAAAAATTAAGAAAAAATGGAGGGGGAAAAAAACTTTTTTTTTTTCCGGATTTTTTTAATTTTTTTTTTTTTTTTTTCCTCCATTTTTTCTCAATTTTTTAGCCTATTTTATGAGTTCTATATACTTGCAGCTTATGCGCAGTTAATATAACTTATTTATTCTCTTCGTTTTTCTCTTTGTTTTTTGTGCTATATATATACATACATATATATATATATATATATATATATATATATATATATATATATATATATATATATATATATATATATATATATATATATATATATATATATATATCGCCAAGCTACATTCAAATGAAAAAAAGTTACAAAATTATAATCAAAGTAATACATTGAAGTTTTATCTAATTCTTTTCCTAATGATTCTTTTTTAAGCCTAAAATCTGTCGTGCTAGAATACAGGCTACTTAATAAATTTTGTGCCAAGGAAAAAAGTTTTTAAATTTTACCTTTGAAGAGATAATATATGCTCTTTAAGTTGTTCGTATTAAAATGTTCTTTAAGAAATTGGACTTTTTGGCGGAAAAAAGGAGATAAAAACCTTTATCTTTTTTTCCTCCTCTAGTTTCTTTCGGTTTCTTTTAGTTATAAGTGGCTAGTTTTTCATGCGAGCTTAAAATATTTTTTAGCAAATTTGTAAAAAATAGATTAGATTAATTGCATTACGCTTTTTGTTTAATTGAGATAATTCCGTTCTATACTAGTACTCCTCTTGAGGAATAATTTTACGAAGTAGACTTTTTTTACTGGTTTAAAATGCCTAAGTACTGAATTCCATAATTACCCATTCAGTAGATTAAATACTGAATAGAGAAAAATATCAAACAAAGCTTTCAAAGCAAGGTATATATTCCTTTTTAATTCTTTTTTTTTTATTAATGAATTATATAATAAAATTTTAGAATAAATATATACATTTTATTATAAGTTTTTAAAATAAAGAGTTTGATGCAAATAGTAAAACGATTTTTCTAAACTTTGAATTTTTAGAAGAAATGCAGTGATTTAGGTATATGAATGTAACATTCTGCACTAAAAAATATCTTAATACTTTCTTCCGAAAAAGTCATTTTCTTAAGAGTTTCTTCTGAAATCTGCAAATATTTTTGAAGATTTCACTTTTTCTTTCAAATATCTGCAGATTGTTCGCAGACACTTCATAAACCTTTTGAAGTCCTAACTTATCTTTTAAATATCTACAGACTTTTTGAAAACATTTTACAGACATTATGACCAATCAAAAGAAAGCAAAAATCGTCTTCAAATATTCTTCTGGCTAAACAGGACTTGGGAGGGGGGGGGGGGGAAATGTGTTTTCCATAGGCATATACACTAATTTTCTCTTATTTTACTTCCCGGGGAAAAATACAAATGTAATTAACGTGAATAAAAAGATTAAGCTTTCCATATTAGATTTTTTTTAAATTATAACCGTCGTTGAACAACCGACCCAATTTTTGGGTTTACGACTACTAATGTTCAACTATTTGTAATTTTGAGCCCAATCCAGAAGACAAGGGAACTCCTGGATCAAGTATTGGGAGAAATTTGCCTTCGTGGAGGAAATGTCTCCCAATATTGATGGCATTAACCCGCATTTGCGTTACATGGAGAGGAAGACCACGAGAACCTCCCACGGTCAGCCTGACGCTAACATATGATCCATCTACCAGCGAGGATATTTTACGTCAGCACTGTGGTCGGTGCAAGCCGGATGCGGAATCAGTATCGACCAGCCAGTGCCGAGATTCGAACCCTGTTCACCTCATTGAAAGGCGAACGCTCTATGATTACTAACTGATATGACTATAAACTGATGATTATACTATTTTCTACAATATTGAAAAATACACATATTTTTGGAGCATTTAGAGTAACTTTAAAATATAGCATAAAAATTCATATAAGAAACAAAAAATTTAAATTACAATTTTATTTTTTAATTTCTATTCATATGCAAAAGTTTCTCAAGAAACGATAATGAAAATTAGAAAGTGTGCTAGTTTCTCAAGCCATCTATAGAAAATAAATTCGGAAAGTATTATTATTGTAAATCTGAAAGTATTATGATATTTTACAGAAAATTTTAAAAATCCTTTCAGAGATTTTCGGTAGAAAATAAAATCTGAAGAGGATCTGAGAGTATTTGGCCAGCTTTTTAAGCCTAATTTTGCAATAAATTAGTAAGCATATTCTGAAGATTTCAAATCTGAATTTAATTCTGATCAAATTTCTTAATTTTTAATTTAAAGATTTCTAACAATCTCATAGATTATTAGAAGTCTTCAGTTTAAATTTTAAATAAATAATCTTAGTATGAAGCCTTTTTGTTCTATAAAGCTGCGTAAGAAGTTTACCCAAAAGGGTGTATTTCTCAACAACAAAAGATAAATTACCCTCTTTCTTCATGAAAGATTTTTTAAGTGAAAAGAAGATACAATTAGCTTTACAAAAAAAAACCATGGAAAAATCTCATGATTAGCCTGACGATAATGTGGCTCTAACTCATGACTGAGTCTACAATAAGCAATATTTTTCGTCAAAACTGTGAAAAACCTAATAGTTAGCTATATGTGATATTAGAGATCAACAAAATATTCGTCAACATGATATTAATTATAATGATATTATAAGCAAAATTACAAGCAAAAGGCTGTTAAATTTATTTTTCTTTGAAACGAAAATTTGAAATAAAAATATTTTTTAAACTTCCAAAGCAAAATTACAAGCAAAAGGCTGTTAAATTTATTTTTCTTTGAAACAAAAATTTATAATAAAAATATTTTTTAAACTTCCAAAATCTTAAATAAAGAAATATTATTTCAATTATCTTTACTAAAATATTAGCTAAATTTGCATAAAATATTAGAATCTTGACATTTCAAAAAACGACTTTTGTCTTAGGTTTGAAAATTTAAAAAAAAAAGAAACACTACACTATAAACCAAGTGATCGATAAAAATCAAAAGTCATGAAAACCAAAAAATAAAAATTGGATCAAATTTATGTCAAACAAAATTCTGTGTACTTTCAAGACCACCCCTTATGGAAACAAAAAGCAATAACATGTAAATGTTCAAAGCATTTTCCTCAAATAAAAAAAAAAGTTATTTTTTATGAGAAATAATTTTTCCCCATTTCATGTCAAGTTCCATTACTTATTTGATTAATACTTTAAGAAGAAAAATGAACACAAATATTAGAATGACGTGACTATATTTAAAAAAAAAAAAAGCTCCTGTATTTGTTTTAGAAATAGATAGCTCTTTTTTATTGCTTAAATTTTTAAAACCCCTGTCACTCATAATAAAACTAAGATTAAAAGTCAAAAAAAATTATTTACATGACACCACATAAATTTCTTGAATATCAGTCTAATTGCAAAACCAATAACCTTGAGGTTAAAACTTTTATGACAAGAGATGTTATTAAAAAAAAAAATTTTATGTGTGTTTTCGTCAAAGAATATTTAAGAGATCAGGCATGTTCTTTCATGATCTAGTTAACAAATATAGGGAATGTCTAGGCAATCAATTTTAATAACTATCTGCTATTGGTTTCCACACAATACTTTTGCTTTCGCAAATTTTGTTTTTATCAAAATATTCTTTGCGAAAAATAAAAAAATTATGTTTTCCAGGAATTTATTCTACTTTTAGATTGCATGTCTTATACACATAAGCAGATAGATGACACGAATTTTATATATATATATATATATATATATATATATATATATATATATATATATATATATATATATATATATATATATATATATATATATATATATATATATATATATATATATATATATATATATATATATATATATATATATATATATATATATATATATATATATATATATATATATATATATATATATATATATATTTGATGAGTATTATCTGCACTGTATGAAAAATATTAGTTTGTATTAACTCCAAAAATGATAACAACTACTTTTGAACTAAATTAATATAGTGAGAGAGTTTTAGTGTACTCTGGTATAATCTAACATCGAGGACATTTCTCGGTTGCATGTTACACCAGGAATGGTACTTCCACTTTTAGTGTCAGGTAACATTAAATCCTATTACAACAATAAGATGCACACAAGAGTGAGCAAAGTAATTTTTACGAACAATTTAAATTAAGAATAATTAGTTTACAAAACACATTCTTCAAAATAAATTAGTTTTAAAACTAAGTATAAACATAGTAAAGGGAATATTAAGATGATATCGAATTTGGCTAAACTGAGTAAATGAGGAGAGAAATTAAGCATTAAAAAATTAGTTAACACAACTGACAGGTATATATATATATATATATATATATATATATATATATATATATATATATATATATATATATATATATATATATATATATATATATATATATATATATATATATATATATATATATATTCTTTTTTCAATAATTCATTCAACAAAATCTTTACTATTCTTCAATAAACTGATATTAATATGTTTTGTTAAATATATATCTTTTAGATCTAGTAATTAATTCAAAGAGCTAAAATTAAGAGCTATCTATTTTATTTAAATAACAATTTGTGAAATGTTAAGGAAATAAATAATTATTAAGTTAGATTTTGCTTATCATTTGAATTGTAAAAAAAATTGAAAAATTGTTCAAAATTGTTTAAAAATCTAAACATGAAACTATGTATCAGTTCTAATCTAATGCATTTTATTTTTCGTTTCTAACCTTTGATATAATAAAGAAAAATAGCAGATTATTAGAAAAAACGAAACACCATCTAAGCTACTGAACGTATACTCATATACGATTTATCCGAAAAGCCTACTTATCTAAAAGAAAATACCATAAACATAACTAAGATACCATTTATTTTATTGTTATTCAGAGATCCCCCATCTAACGGAGAATAAACAGTTATGATGATAGAAGTAATTGTTGTTTTTTTTGGAAAGGCCATTTCGTACTATAAGTTCTTTTTCTAAAGCAACATATTAAGGGAATTACATAAAATCTACCTCAAACAGTAAATAATGCAATTAATAAACTCAAAACAAATAAATAGTGAATGTTACATCTCGCATAAAACATCCGGTCTAATCATTAAAATTCAAAAACGTTAATTATAGCAAATGCTGAAATTATAAAATTCAAAGAGTTTAAATCGTATAAGCAACAAAATCGGAAAAAAATCTTTTTTGGCTTTGGCAACGAGCACCTGAAGCAAATGAGCAATATTCAAGCTTAAGCAAATAGTTAAATAATAACCATTCATATACAGATTGCGAACAATTCATTTAAGGATTGTTTTATTTTATTTCATAACCGTCGTTAAGCAGCTGACCCAATTTTGAGTTTACGACTACTGATATACACTCCACAGCTTTGTAATTTTGAACCCGATCCAGAAGACAAGGGAACTTTCGGTTCAAGAAGGGGGAGAAATTTGTCTTCGTGGGGGACTTTTGAGGGAACTAACTCGCATTTGCGTTACATAGAGAAGAAAACTGAGGAAAAATCCGGTTAGCCTAAGGGCCAGAGACTCTAACCGATGATCTGTCTACCACTGAGGATATTTTACGTCAGCACTGTGAGTCGGGTGTGGAATGCGAATTCCATCCATCTCTGGGATTCAAACTCGGATCACCTCATTGGAAGGGGGGGCATACGCTCTATCCCCTTAGCCACCATAACTCTGGAGGAAATACCGTGATATCAACGCTGAGGCTCTTGTCGTTCTGTCGACCATGAGAATGACGGATTAGACCTCTAGGCTATAATGTGTAGCCATCAACAAGAAACTAAGTGTAACTAAAAGGCGGTACTTCTGGCCCTGTGAGAACATCAAAAAGCTCGGTATTTTTGCGAAGTGTTTTAGGAAAATTTACAATGTAATATGGTTTTAAAATCAGATAAAAATTGGATTGTTGTTGTTGTTACACATCCCCCTGGAGAAGGAAAGCCTAGACCAGGTCCAGAAGGCCCCATCGCGTCATTTCCCCATATATCTGCAGAAAGTCCCGATCAACCAGCAGCTGCTTAAAAGAAGCGCCAAGGCAAAAAAAAGAAGGTGATCAGGACTAGCAGGCTGTGAACAGGAATAAGGTCGGAAAGTCTTCTCCCCGTTTTAAAACTTTAAACACTTAGGAAGGCCAATACGAAATCTGGCCATGGCCGATTGGAAAGGGTGAGGGCTGCAGCATGTAAATGATAGGCCTGGGCGGTTGCCAGCATACCACTGATGGGATGGAGTGCGGCGCAACACTGGAAGCAAACGATGTTTTCCCAGGGAATGGATCTCAGTGGGAGTAAGACGGTTCAAACAGTCCATAGGAAGATCACAGGCGGCGGCTGTCTCATTGCCACGTACCCCGACATGCGATGGGATGCATTGGAGGCTTATTGGTGTCTTCAGGCCTATCTCAGAGAGAAGCTTCATAATCTCCTGGCCAGGAATATCAAATATTTCCCGCCAATTCTTGAAATACTGTATAGCACTCCTACTATCGGTCAATAACCAAATGCAATTATTATCAGTTGTCTGGGCATAATTAAGGACATAATTGGAACAATAGCTATGATCTCAGATCTAAAGACTGAGCAATTGTCAGGGTTTCGGATACTGATCCTGACTTCACTATCATTGTCGTTGACAAAAGCTCCACTCCCGGTTCTATCGTCTTCCATTTTGCTACCGTCAGTGTAGATGACCAAGGCGCCAGAAGGGATACTATTGACAACCTCTAGGGCCAACTGTTTCAACAGGACTGGATGGTCCACCTGTTTATTGGCTTGAAATCTCAGATTGTCATTAAAACTGATGCCCCTAAGGGTCACCGTAGGAGGCAAACCATTTAGAGTGGTTGAAGGAACGACCTCAAATTCAATAAACCCCTTCTTCCTTGCATATTCCAATGGGGTGTCTCTTTTCAAACGCTGACTACCTCTCCAATTCAAGATGTATGCAGCGGTCCTGTTAGAATCACCAAGGCTCATTAGTTTATTAAAATATTTAAAGGAACCAATCCTAAATCTCATAACCAGAGGCACAATATCTGCTTCATATAGTGCAACTTCATTGGAGCAGCTATTCCTTAACCCAGTGATTATTCTAGTTGCACTCGCCTGGACACGATCCAGGATCTTTAAGTTAGAGGCAGAAGCCGCTTGAAATATTTGATAGCCATACTCAAGAATGGGTCGCACGAGGGAACAATAAGTAAATCTAAGAGTGGAGGCATCCTAGTCTCTACCCGAGATATACTTCAAAATTCGTAGGCGTTTTCTCGCTCTGTCTGCTATTTTCTCAATATGTTTCCTACAATTTATCTCAGGATCCAAAGTAAAACCCAAGTAATTTGGATGTTTGTCACAGTCCAGTAACTGATCAGAAAGATATACAGCAGGAGAATAATTATAGAGGTGTCTATTTGTGGTGAAGAAGCTACTAATAGATTTTGAAGGGTGGAAGTTTAACTTGTG
The DNA here is from genome assembly GCA_949128135.1 of Parasteatoda lunata. Taxonomy (NCBI): domain Eukaryota; kingdom Metazoa; phylum Arthropoda; class Arachnida; order Araneae; family Theridiidae; genus Parasteatoda; species Parasteatoda lunata. The sequence goes on along the minus strand of OX421970.1, from coordinate 30,286,108 downwards.
GGAGAGCGAAAATAATTTTTAAATGTAGCAGTGAAATTTGGTAAATATGGTAAATTGCAGTCATTTTGTCATGACATAAAAATCACTTATTTGGTTTAAATTTACTTTTCAATATTGTATTATTTACTAAATGTGTGGTAATAAAAAGTATAATCTTGAACAGAACTATAATTTTTAACAGAATCATATGAACTGCTATCATATGAACTGAAAAATTATGATGCTATATATTTTGGTTTTATTAACCAGAATTATGATTTTTTTTACCAGAAATGTTATTTCCATACATTTCAATAATTTACCAGAATTTTTCTCTATGTGTTGAAATTACAAAAGTGTGTAATGTGAAATTCACCCGGGAGTATGATGAAACAAAAAATAAAAAAATAATTATAACTTAACATTCCATTATTAGTTCGAAAACTATCAACTATTAATCTTTTAAGTAAAAAAAGTACCCTAAAGGCCACTTTACACCCTACAGGTTTTCGATTGTTTTCAGCAATTTCAAAGCAATTTCATTATTTGTCTATTTAAAATAAAAATTTGAATGCTTAAAAATTAAGAAAAATTACATTATTACTAGATTTTGAATCGTTTCTGATCCATTTTGAATCGTTTCTAAAACTTTTAATCGTTTCTGACTAGAGTCAGATTTTTCAACATTCCGAGCGTCAAAAATCCAAGTAGTCTCTAAAAAAAGTATGCAAAGAGAAAAATAAATTATTTTTTATAAAATCATAATTCAAAATATCGTCCATATTATGGTCTTTTTCTTTTAGTGCCTTAAAGTATGATATTCTTGACTTAGGATATTACATTTATTAAAGTCTATATCTAGAGCTATGAAAATGTAATGTCATTATTAATACGAGTAAATTTGATCATATTACGATCATATCTGATCGTTAAATCAAAAGTTATGCAAATGTTCAGCTTTGTACGTGCAATGCAAAATCATAAAACCTCGAATAAAAGTGGATGAACTTTAAAAATATATGCTTAATATTGCTTAACTATACTTTATTTTGCTATCTAGTTTTTGTAATATAGCATATATAATATAATAAACATTTATCATCCATAGAAAATTTTAAAAATTTTGTAAATTTTATCTCTTCTTTTTTTACCCTTTCGATTATCTTTTCGAATTATTTATTTTTTCGAATTTTTATGTTTAATTCTTTTATGAAATATATGGATTTTCCATTAAGTATTAATATCTTTGAAATAACAAAGTTGAATTGAATTTATAGTTATCGACCAATTGAATATTAGAAGGTCTTATGCGAAAGTTTATTTGAAAGTCTATTGAAAGTTTATTACGAAAATTTATTTGAAAGTCTTTCGATATTTCGAGCATATATTCACCGAGAAAAAAATATAGTCGAAATTAACAGAATATGGTAAATTTAACGTATCTCTAGCTCTATGGAAGCACCAAAGCACTCGGTAGTTTTTACCAAAAGTTTTTGGTAATTATATTGGTTAAAACTGACAGTAAAATATGATTTTATAATATATGATAAAATTTCATAAACATTGAAAAATTGGTAATTTTATCATGATACCTTAGAACAAGACATAAATACCATTTATTGGGTTAAATTTGAGTTCCAGTTTTGTATTTTTCCTTAACACGTTGAATGTCATGGGGGTCACCAGTGACCGGCACTGAGTTTGTTCGTAGCGCCACGGGGGCACCGATGACCGGCGATGCCAAGATTATTAGAAACACATAATTCGAGTGAAGTTTTAAATTTTTTATATTATTATTGTTACTAAAATGGTTCGAAGAAATTAATGCAATATAAAACACACAAAAATAGTTTTATTTATATACATAGAGATGCCAACTTCCTCCGGACAGTGAATAAATATTTTCAGGTGGTAGTTTATTAATTGGGATTCTTGGTTTAATAAATTCAGTTTAGTAGATTTTTATCCCCCACAATTTCTAAACAATTCGTAGGCTTATATAATTCACCACTTTTTTCAGATATGTCATGCTAAATCTTTTAAAAAAACTAGCAAAATCTGTCAATATTAGCAAATTTAGTTTGTAGTTATTTACCGTTTGACCAGATGGGCAAGCCATGTAAAATTAGCGTGGCATTCAACGTGTTAACTGTGGGGCAACAAGAATTATAATTTTATGAACAAAAACTTCAGGTAAACGCTATCGTATATTTTTCGTATTTTAATATATAGTATATTTTTGTTTTAATTACAAGAAAAATATTTTTTTTAAAAAAATCCCATCACCATACAATACAATATGGTAATTCTAGCAGAGTTTTGCTCTCCGTGTTAATATGCCACTTTTTCAAATTGTAGGGGAGGTTTTTGGTGAAAAGCACCTTAACTCTTACCGATAAAAAATACTAAAGAACAATTGTATGTAAATGTATCACCTTTACTAAAGTGTGGCTTATAACATAACTATTACTAATAACTTATATTGACCCAAAACCTTACATTATTGAATTTTCCATTATTCTGAAATCATGCATTGGCATTAAGAGCAAATAAAAATCAAAAGTGTTAATCTGTCCACAAAAAATCTATTATCTATCTATACATTAAATCTTTATTTATCAAACTGTACTGTAATATATTATCACTCTATTTAATATCAAAAATTTGTATTATCTAATTTATTACCTAAAAATCTATGTCAAAAAGGGGGATTCGTAAACTTATGTTTACAAGAAATTTTTTTAACGTAAACATAAGTTTACGTCTCCTGTTTAATTTGAAATAAGTCTTTTAATAAGTCCTGTTTAATTTGAAATAAGGCATATTTTCAAATTAAACAGGAGAGCGTTTTTGGTTAAAAAAAAATTTTTAAAAATACTAAAGAACAATTTTCAGTAAAAAAAATCACATTTAAAAAAGTATAGTTAATAACTATTACTAATAACTAATATTGATCCAAGACCTAATATAATAGAATTCTGTATTAATTTGAAAGTATGCATCTGCATTAAGAGCGAAAAAAAATGAAAAATGTCAATCAATCTGTCTATATAAAATCTATATTAATCTATCTATACATTAAATCTATATAATCACTCCAATTATAATTTATAATCTTTATTATTTAATTCATTACCAAAAAATCTATATCAAAAAGGCAGATTCGTGAACGTTTTGTTTAGAAAATAGAAATCTTTCATTGCAAATCTTATAAAATGCTTTTTTTTAGAAGCTCGGGTTTTTTTAAGGTTATCAAAATTGTGAAAATAAGAGCTGGATAAAATAAACACCTTTCTATAGATTTCAACTATTTATAAACTTTAGAAAATTATACATAATTTATGGAGTGAGAAAACGTTGTCATTTTTGTCACTACTTTCAAGAAGCTTTCTGAAAGAAACTCAATACGCAAATATCGACCAAAATATCAATTTATAGACTTGCAGTAAATAGTGTTTATTTTATTATATTTTATGCATAAGACAAATCCTATCAAAGTTAAAGCAATAAAAAAGTTAGATTACGTAAAAACTAACAATAAAAATAAAGTATTCCACTAAGTCTATAATTTACTAATTACAAAAAGAATAAATAAAAATGTGTGCTGATTTCTTTCAATTTTTTACAGATAGGGAAGAACGAACAAGCTTTATTACAAATCATACTGTATCGAAATCAATTGTCAAGAATTTAAGTTTGTGTAAATGATAATTTTTTTCATTAAAAAAAGAAATATCATGATTTTAAAATTTTTTATTATTAAAAAATTCTTTTTCATTTAAACAGGGATAAAATTTATCTTTATTTAACAAAAAAATAAACTTAAATACTTAAATAAAAAAAGTAACGAGTGGCCATAGCTGATCAGGCATTCTTGTTGAGATAAGAGGAATTACAATAAAGTCAATCCTGAATACCTATAATAAAAAAAAATAACATATGTACAAAATATTATATTAATACATTTAAAAAATATACAAAATTAAATGAGGTTTTTGTGCGTGCATTTTCGTAAAAAAATATATAGTAAAATAGCAAGCCATAAAAAGTCTTTCAGAAATGTTTACGAGAAAATTGTGAGAAGAGGAGTTTTCTAATCGTTTTTTAAATTGGAAAAATTATTGATTTCATTGATAAGATTTATTTATTTTATTAATTCGTGTTTGGTTTATACTTTGTTGTATAGTTATAAGCATTTTCGACGATTCAAATCAATTTATCTAAATTTGCGTTTATGTTTTCATTTGTCTTACAGATTGTACAGATTTAATGAAATTTAGGCTTCATTACATAAATAGGCTTAAAGCAAACGAATTTAATTCGAGTTAAAGTTTCAAACAAAGGGATATTGTATAGGTGGTTTAAAACTAATAGAATCAAAGTGAATACGACCCCTTAACATATTTGCTTACAAACATAAAATGTAGTAGACGATATTTCTACGAAAAAAAGGATTGATTTATCTTCTCTCTGGGAAATAGTTTAAATAAGCACTCCTATTGGATGATAAATCGTTAAAGTAATAAGGCTAATAAAAAATCCCACGCTTTCTTAAGAATATTTAAAATTATGTAGTATACTAATATTCAACGACAAATCTTGTGTGTGAACTATGTAGCATTAAATACCCCCACTATAAATTGACTACCTGTCTAAGTTGACTACTAAAACAATGCATCTCAAGTTGTCAACTTACACGGGTTTCAATGTATATACAATTTCAAAAAAGAGACTTACTTTTTTACTCATTCAAATATGCACAACTAGGTAAATTTTTGCTTAGATTCTTTGTACACTTATAGGCTTTCGGTTTCCTCTTTCCACTGCACTGAATAGAGCAAATGGATGGTTGTTTCCAGCTTGACTGAGTACAATGAAGCTTTCCTGCACCTTTTAATTTCACGTCGCAACTGAACAAAGCTATAAAATTTTTCATTTTTTTTAGATTCTCTCAATTTGCTAAGTATGAGCATGAATATGCTATTGATAACAACAAAACAAGATTTGAAAAAATAAAAAAAAGAATATATTAAAACGGATTAAATTTTATGCTTGTTAATTCTATAGATATGTTTTGTTTCCTCTTTCTTGAATTCAGAAGCTTTTTCATCATTCAACAACTGTAAGAAAAAAAAGTTAAGCGATTCTATTTTAAATTGAAATTAAGTTGAATTGAACACTTCTTTTGTTGTTTACAGGGTGTCTCATAATGAACACCCTTAATATAATTAATTTTATAAGCCTTGTTGAAAATATTATGCACGCTTTGGGTCTGAAACTGACATTTAAAAGGCGAAAATATGAAGGTTCTTTTAAAATCTAGGAATTGTACAATTTTAGTCAAAAACAAATTGCCCAAAAATGTGTCGAAATAGCTTCGAAACAAGAAATGGCCGAATTAGAAGATCCGTGAATCTAAAATTAAAACAATATATACTCATTTCTGAGAATGAGTATATACTTTCATAGCCTCAAAAGTGATTAGAAAGAAGAAATATATGAAAAAGATATTAGCTGCCTGGAAACAAGGACTTTCAAGTTCGTAGTAAGATGTTCTAAACACCATTGTTATACGCTTAAGTCCAGGATGAGTTAGAAAATTTTATATAGTGGCCACCGCAATAAAACGTCGTGACATACTAATTTCTAATTTCAATGATACAGCGGATACAAGGATATATAGTTACTTAATAAGTTTACTTTTAATAACGGTAACAGTGATTTTAATTTCACTTTCTGCTTATTTAGTTATATGTAAAAAAAAAACTTTTGAATGAATGGAATGAATGGCATGGTGTGTCATGCGGCAGTCACTGCACAAAGCTTCCTAAATCATCTGAACTTTAGTACAATAGTGCGCAAAAAATAAACAGACAACCCTAAATAACTTTTGGTCTAATGATCGAGTCTTCACGTTCTAGGACTCAATCTTAATGGTTCGAGGAGGTGACCTCAGACATGTTAATTAATTAATGCAGGCGATATTTTAAGTTACGAAATCAGACACAGAAATGTACTTTCTCTGAATAAATATGTCTTTTTCTCGACGGTTTCAGATTTCTGACCCTCAAAATATAGAGGTACCCGCACTATGGGAGATATGGTCTCAATAGTTCGGTCATGAAAGCAGTCAAAAGTTTGAACACCTTAATGTGAATTTCACTTTTAGTGTATTTCACCATATCTCGAGAAATCTTTAAGTGAATTGAAAATTTTTACATACAATTATAAAAGTTGTTCATCCAAAGATAATTCCATGCAAAATTCTGTAATTATTTATTATTTTTTATTATTTTATTTCATGATAATCGAAAAAAATTTGAATTGTATGGCATATAATTTTTTACTTTATTTTAAAGAATTCAATTTTAAATTCCAAAATACAAAGTTTGAGCGAAATCGGTCGAATAATTCCTGAGAAATTGAATTCAGAAAGAAGTCGTATTTTTAAAATTCGATTTCTAAGGAACTATTCAACCGATTTCTCTCAAATTTTGTATTTTACTATGTAAAATTACGTTCTTTAAAATGATGAAAAAAATTTTGCACCTTTCAATTCAAATTTGTTTCGACTGTTGTTAAATAAAATAATGGAAAATTTTGAAAAATATTTACTAAAAGCTATTTTTTTAATTAAATTATCTTTAGAAAAGCGAGTTTTATAATTGCGTGTAAAATTTTTTCAATTAAATTTGAAAGTTCACGAAAGATGACTAAATACACAAAAAGCAAAATTAACATTCTAGAGTCCAAATTTTGAAACGCTCTCCTGACCAAACTATTAGGACCATATTTCCTAGATTTGCGGCCACTCCCTATATTTCGGGTATCAGAAATCTGAATCCGTCTGAAAAATTATATATTTATTCAGAGAAATTACGTTTTTGTGTCTAATAACATAACTTAATATATATCGTCTGCACTCATCAATTAGCATATTTGAGGTAACCATTAAGATAGAGTTCTAGAACGTGATGATCCTATCATTAGATCAAAAGTTATTTAGGTTGGTCTATTTATTATTTTACGCACTGCACAACTATGATAATAAGAGCATCTCCCTACGTACCCGGATGACATAGGTTTGAATCCCAACAAACAAACAACAGCCAACAAACTCTTACACATTTCCCCTAATGTTGAGACTTTTCGGTTTGCTCATAAATTATTATATATGCTGTTTCAATTTTGAAAACATGCGTTTACAAAACAGTGAAATGTAGAAAATATCGAATCTTGTTTAATACTCAAGAAATGAGCAAGGGGTTGTAAGCTTATTATTAGAAACACCTTTCAGGGTAAAACTAAAAATGCAGTGTAGTTTTTGAAATTTTAGATTTTTTTTTTTTTTTTTTTTTGGTATATTTCTTGCTCTTATATTAATTTGCAATCCCTTACGTTTATACTTTTTGACACTACTTTTTACAAGGACTCTCAAAATATTCTTACCTGTACATCTAACGGGAAATGCAAAATTCTGAAAAATGCCAACTTTCTCATAGTCGATTGGTGTTTGTCCGAAATATGGGCTAAATATCCTTATTTACATACACAGGCGAATGTCAACATTCACCGTTGAAAGACGAATTTCCAATTTCGGCCATCCATACTAACACATAATTCATTTCTTTTTTTCTTAAAAACTGCTCAATATATGTTCATTGGCCACATAACAGGTGGGCTGAAAAGTTCGTAGGCTGGCACATAGATAGCGCTACTATTTTTAACCCACTGACGGTTCTGCACGTAAAAAGTCGTATTTTAACCTGCAGTCTTCACTGCATAGCAAAACCGGTTTTCCCATGTTAATGGATAGGGGAACTGTGTGTAGGGGAGAAACATTCTCCCAATTTTGCCCATTTCCTTAACCGCCAGTGGGTTAAATCCATAAGATTTTTAGTTAGTTCTAACCTTCGAAAGACATGTGTATAAATTTGACAGCTGTCGGACTATTAGTTTGTGAGATATAGTATTTTTAGTGAAGCAACTTTTGTTAGTTTAAAAACAATGGATAAAAAGGTATTTCGTGTGTTAATAAAGCATTGCTTTTTAGCGAAAAAAAACTGCTGAAGCCAAGACTTGGCTTGATAAACATTATTCGGACTCTGCACCAGGAAAATCAACAGTTGAGAAGTGGTTTGCTAAGTTTAAACGAGGCGAAATGAGCACCGACGACGATGCACGCAGTGGACGCCCCAAAGAGGCTGTTTCCGACGAAAACATCAAAAAAGTCCACAAAATAATTTTAGATTACCGTAAAGTGAAGTTGATCAAAATATCTGAAACTCTAAAGATATCAAAGGAATGTGTTGGACAAATCGTGAATGAATATTTGGGTATGCGAAAGCTCTATGCAAAGTGGGTGCCGCACGAGTTCACAATTGACCAAAAACAACAACGAGTTGATGATTCTGAGCTGTGTTTGAAGCTGTTTAATCGTAATAAACCCGAATTTATGCGTCGATATGTGACAATGGATGAAACATGGCTCCATCATTTCACACCAGAGTCCAATCGACAGTCAGCTGAGTGGACTGCACGAGATGAACCAACTCCAAAGCGTGGAAAGACGCAATAGTCAGCTGGAAAAGTTATGGCATCAGTATTTTGGGATGCTCATGGTATAATATTCATAGACTATCTTGAAAAGGGAAAAACCATCAACAGCGACTATTACATAGCGTTATTGGAGCGTTTGAAGGACGAAATCGCAGAAAAACGACCCCATTTGAAGAAGAAGAAAGTGCTGTTTCAACAAGACAATGCACCTTGTCATAAGTCAATGATAAACGATGGCAAAATTTTATGAATTGAGCTTCGAATTGCTTCCGCATCCACCGTATTCTCCAGATCTAGCCCCCAGCGACTTTTTCCTGTTCTCAGACCTCAAAAGAATGCTCGCTGGAAAGAAATTTAGAGCCGATGAAGAAGTAATCGCAGAAACTAAGGCCTATTTTGAGGCGAAAGGCAAATCGTACTATAAAAATGGTATCGAAAAACTACATAACCGCTATAACTGTTGTATCGCCCTTGAAGGCAACTATATTGAATAATAAAATAAAATCTTATGAAAAAAAAAAAATTTCTATGTTAGCCTATGAACTTTTCAGCCCAACTGTTAATTACTTAAAACATTTCAATATTTTTTTTTTATATATAGGTTTGGTTCTTTGATTAAAATTGTTAGTGGAATACATTTTTAGAAATTAAACAACAATAAATACTTATTGAGATCAAAAGACCCTTATTAAAAACAAGATATTTGTTAAAAACTACCACGATAACCATAAATCTTAATTCAGTATTGATTTATTTAAAAAAAATAGTGGAATTAATTATTACACTTAATTTACACATTTACTCTTTATGATGGATGATATGCGCGTCAAAATAGGAAAGTATTGAAATTTCCAATTCACTTAAAAACAAATATACTTACGTTTACAATCAACTAAAGGCTCAGGTTTCCATTTATTTTTCTTACATCTATAAGTCATTTTTTGTTTACTTTTATCATGTGCCAATGCATGTCCGTAACCACACTTCTGTTTACATTTACTGAAAATAAAGTAGTAAAAATTAAAGCCCTATATTCACTTTAAATTTCATGCTTTCGTGTAGTAATAGAACTAAAATGTAATTAAATTCCAATTTAAAACAGGATAGATTTCTTGCATACTTGTAAGGCAATTATTTCTTGAAAGAATCTTGCAACAGGCCGTTGGCAACATGGGAACGTTATTTTTAAAAAGTAACGAGTAAAAGTACAAGTACTTTAGTTAAAAATAATGAGTAAATTGTAAAAAAGGTTTGATTTAAAAAAGTGACGAATAAAGAGTACAAGTAAATGTGCAAGTATAAAACAAAAAAAGTAATGATTTTAAAGTCCATTTTAATAAAATCGAAACTTCAAAATAACTTAGCATTTCATTAAAAAAGTCCTAACTTTGGAGCGCTCTCCTAAACAAACTATTGGGACCATATTTCCCAGATTGCGGTCACTCCCTATATTTTGGGGGTCAGAAATCCGTATCCGACCTAAAAAAAGGTCTGTTTATTCAGAGAAAGTACGTTTTTGTATCTGATTTAGTAACTTAAAATATCGTCAGCACTAATAAATTAGAATATTTAAGGTCACCTCCACGAGCCATTAAGATTGAGTCATAGAACGTGAAAATCTGATCATTAGTTCAAAGGTTTTTCAGGTTGGTCCGTTTTTCTTTTCTTTTCTTTCTTTTCTTTTTTTTCTTTTTTTTTGCGCACTGTACATCAATAATATAAACGTGAATAAAAGTTAAGTTTTCTAAAGCATCTATTCCCATTCTTGTGTTAATTCTTTAAATGATATAGTGGAAAACTATCTTTTAATTTCTCACTGTTTGTGTTCATATCATACATTCTAAGCAAATACATATATTGTATTTTAAGCAATACATATATTGCAAATGTAGATGCGTTCTGTCACTCCCAAAAATTTCGTCGTCGTGTTAAGATTCACCCTATAGAGACCAGTGATTGTTACGAACATAAACTAATGCCAAGTAAAAGTTTTCCAAAAGTAACGGACGATTTCATGAAAAATGATTTCAAAAAAACTGGAAGGTGACTAAAATGTGGCACCCAGTAAAGGATCCTGTGAGATTTATTCTCCCCAAGTTTTAAAATTGATACCAAAGTTCGTTTACTGGATAAACTGCAAAACAAGGTTTACTGTTGTATGGCATACCATTAAAATTAAAATATTTCTCATGTATCGCTTGTTCACTAGTTGCGCTGCCATTAGTGCTTATTTAAAAAAAAAAAATTAATAAATAAACTATATTTGATAGTTTTTTTATTTTTTTATTTAACAGCGCTATCTCTCTTTAATTAATATAGAAACTAGGTGTGAATAAATCACTAGTTTTCAAAACAGAAATCATCAAATCATACATTTTTATTTTTTCTACTTTACTTAAATTCATTTTTTTAATTATTATTATCGATCCATTTTGAGGCATCCGGTGACCAAGTTACAGCTTTAATTGATAAATTCAATATTTCAGAACAAAAATAAGAATAAATATTGACAAAATGTACACATATTGATAAATATGAACAAAATATGAACACAAAAATAAAGAAAAAACGAGTAAATATGGACAAAAATATTGACCTGAAAAATATAAAATATTTAAAATATTGACAAAATGTACACATCTTTAATTTCTATTCCCTCCGTATTCATAATTTCCCTTCGAGTATGCACTTCAGTGTAATATTCACTGAAAAGCTGCTACCATTTACTGTTGTTTTTAAGGTCACTTGCCGATATCAGCATGCCTGCTTGGAGAAACCAATCGAATTTGAGGTAAAGGGTGTGTTTCTTGTTTTACAGTGGTGCCATCTATGGCCAAGAATATGACTTCAGACGCATACACATGTCACAGCCCGTTTTAAAAGGTGGACCCATTCATACATCCACGGATCGTACTTTTGACCCGAACTTGAGAATGATCAATCTCTTATCAATCTCCCTAGAGTTATTGATTTGTTATGGGAATTTGAAGGACTTTGCGACCTTACAGATTTAACGTGCACTGATCACCATTTACTACATAGCGAGTCTTCGGCCGGGGACCGAACTCATAATATCCTGGAAAGGGTCTAAATTCCCTACCGACTATGCTATCCCAGCCTTTTATTTTTGAATCCTATTTAGTTATAAAAAAGAATAAATACATTTTTTAGTTCTTTTAGCCATTTAAAGTTTATCACTTGTTGTATTTCTTCAAAATTTTAAAGAAAAATGGGGTGTATTGAATTCAATTAGCTGTTGGTAAATCTTATAAAGTCTAAAATATAAACAACCAAAATGTACTCGATTCTTTCCACTCGCTCAACATTTTATAACAATTATTCGTATTAACATAGTTTAGGTACTTAATTTTAAAAGAAAAAAAATACACTTACTATAATCCTGAAGAATACTTCGTACAAGATATAAACGAGTTCGCCATGCCTTTTATATTACAATCCGCTGCTCTCCGCGTCGATCTAGTACCATTTTTTGTTTTCTCACCTAAAAATTTTAAGCATTAAAAATATGAGGATTATAATTCATTATAATTCATTAAAAATTTCACCGCTAGATTACGGTAAGTAACCAACAAAAAGTGTTCTAGTCACTGAACGTAAAAGTAAATTTTTGCCCGTAAAACTACCATGACATTAAAATATTGTAAATTCTTTTCGTGAAATTTACGGCCCTTACCGTAAACGTGATGCTGATAAAAGTTACCTACAGTTCGAGCCTTCACGTTGCTTGAGACTCATGTGATTTGTTTATCGAATCAAGGCGAATCATGGAGGGAAGCAAAACAGTGTAGTTCCGTCATCTATCGATGATTAAGAACGTTGCCTGACTGTTTTCTTTTTCGAATTATTTAGAAAATGTGCAAAAGAGATGTTCTTTGGAACCGGCTGGGATCTATCCCGAAAAAAATACACACTTCGGATTGAATTAAGAAAATTTATATAATAAGAATATAAATTAATGGCCAACTTAACAAATTTTGCTGAAGTTCGTAACAATTATGGGCACTGGGCGTATCTTAAAAAAGGGAGTTGGAAGTACAAATTAAAAACCAACTTTCCTAACTTCTCTTAGAGCATAATCAGTTTTTTACATAAACTGCAACATTTATTACTGTGATTATATTCAAACAAAACCTTTCAATGGACAAATTCTGAAAAGCTTTTACAGCAAAAAAAAATTTTATGTCTTCTGTCTAAATGATGTCTGATGGATTGCTCTAAATTTGTATCATAAGGTAACAGAATATTTTCACGAAGTAGCAATTATTAACCTAATTCTACTAACTCGACGAAGGTGAACTTTTCTTCATGCTTAATCAAGAAAACTCTTCTTCTGTGTTAGATTCGAAACTACTAGGCTATGGAGTTTAGTATTATTACAGCGGAAAATCGTGGAATTGAATTAAAAATGCATGTATAATGAAATCCTGTTCAAAAATTAAATAAATATACTGACATTTCTGGGTTACTAGAAAGTGCAGTTTCTCCCGAATAAAGTTAAAAAAAAGTATTAAAAAAATATTTTAAAAGCATTTAAAAGCTCAAGGCTATTTCCACTCGCTTGACTCGCACTAAATAATATGATTTATTACACTTCCCTCAGTGATATATTAAAAGTAACTCTTAATTTCGTAATTCTTTAGGTGATTTCACATAGTTTAATATTTTGACTTAGGCTTAATAGTTTAAGTATAAAATTTTAAAAACTATTAAAAAGAAAAGAATCAAATATATATTTTACAAATAGATTTTGTAATTATTTTTTAAAAAAACAAGGAATGCTTCTTTACATACTAGTTTCATTACATACAACATATGAAATAAATATTACTTAGCAATAATGCTAATAATCATAAATACTAAAACATTACCTTTGACAATTTCTTCATCTTTATTTATCTTCACATTATATTTATCGGATGCATTGCCTTCATTTTTATGGGCTACTAATTTACCTTCTGGAATTCCTACCCCAAAAGACTTATATTTATTTGAATCTCTCATCTTTTTCCGAATAAAAATCTTTCCAGTTTTCGTCTTTTTATTGATCGCTGTATCATTCTTTCTTTGCATATCAGATGGAAATATACCTGATTAAAAGATTAAATTAGAACTTGAACGCATTCAATAGACAAAGAAAACACATACGTATAAAACTTATGAAACATATTTTTAGCACTGTTATCAAAACCAATGTCAAACAGGTTTATTCATAATTGATTTCAAATGAATAAGCTTGCCATTAAAAAAACTGGTCACACCTAGAAAAAAATCATAAAAATTACCATTTACTAACCTGTAACTCAACCTCTTGATTGTATAACCGCCTTGGATTCATTTGGGAGTCGTCAGGCTTTTGGATGCAGAATGCGCAACAACAAAAAAATTTAAAATAGCTAAATAAATAAAAAATAAATGCGGAACACACAAAATACTAGGATTCAATCTCAATGGTTTAAAGGACCTCAAACATAGTAGTTAATTAGTGCAGACCTCCAAGTTCCCATAACAAATCAATACCTATAGGAGTAATGGATCGGTGATTGATCGTGTTCTGGTTCAGGTTAAAATTACGATCTACAGATAGATGGATGGTGTGTGAATATGTCCTCTAGCTGATAAACGGGTTGTAGCGCATTGGTTTGATAGATGTCAAATCATTGGTCATAGATGGCGCCACTAGAAAACAAGAAGAAGCGCACCCATCTGCCTTAAAATAGGCTTGTCAGTATTGACTAGTTTTCTCCGTCAATCAAATAAATTTTTGGTGTTTTGAACCCGACTTCCTTGACATTAATTCTTCCTGTTTTTTATTACGTTTTCGTTCATCCATCGCGTAAATATTAAGTTTAATCCCTTATTGCGCATATTTTAAGACTTTATTTGTAAGAAATATTAAAAAGAAATTATATTGAAGGGGAAAAAATCAAAATCTATCACCCTTAGAAGGAAAAACCAAAATAGCGAGTCTAAAAGAAGATGGGATTAATAACATCAAAACCGGTTTGATTACCTAAAATATGCTTCTAAAAATCACAATTAACCTCCTCTTAGTGTCCTGTGTCAATCAAAAAAGCTTTGATGTTTTTAATTCCAACATCCTTGTCAATGATTCTTCCAGTTTTGATTACGTATTTGTTTTTTCTTCGCTTAAATATAAGTTGAAATCCTTATGCATATTTTTAGACTTAATTTTTGATAAGAATATACTAATAATATATGTTGAGTTGATAATGCAAAATAATACTAATAATGTATTATGGCGCAACCTAATAAATTAAATTTAAACATTCATATTGAGCAACATTACATTTACATTTAAACATTCTTTTTAATCTAACATTTATAGTATTTTACACCTAAGAAAAAGCCTACCATTGTATTAAAACTTGTAAAACCATGTTTGATAATTTAAAAGTTCTTTAAGAAAATTATATTTAAACATTCACAAGATGCTGATGGGCCTATACAATGCGGGCTCGATTAATTCGCAAAAGCATAAAGAATGGGATTTTCACATTTGAAGTTGGAGAATGTATCTTTCTTCAACTTCAAATTAGGCAACAACAAAAAATAGACTATCTGAAACATGGAAAAGAAGAATAAAAAAAATGACATAAAAGAAATATCACTGTGATTTTCTCATAAATGATCAGTTTTACCAATTTCATGTGATAATAAATGAACTTATGTATCGCATATGAGAATATTTTACGCAAAAGCGCTAAAGATATACAAAATTTTACCAAACAGTGACAAACTCACGAAAGCTATAAAAATTACATATTTTTCTCTAAAAAGTATAATCTCATTTGATTACAGAATTTTCAATGAAAAGCCTTAAAAAAATTATAAGAAACTATATTGATTTCCTAACAAAATCAATAAAATGCACGATAAACAATATTTCAGAATTCAAAATTTATAAAATCATAAATTTGAGACACAAAGGTTTGAAATTGTTATTACAAACTTTCTTTTAGTTTCAAATTTTTTATAACCCTTAAAACTTTATGCTTTGGAATTTTTCTAGTGTTTTTGACTTATTATATACATTGTATTGGTTGGAAGAAATTATAAGATATCAAACTGTTGAAAGAATTTGAATAAAGCATTTCTTTTTTAAACTATTATGGATAGATTGCAGGGATATTAAAAAATAATAAAGATTGCATTCGTTCATTATCTTTCTCTAAATTTTGAATTAAAAATAAATTTCATAGGATGCAAATTTAAAACAAAACAAATTTATATTAAGCTTTCAGAACATCAAATGTCAGCTGCTGTTATCCTTATAACGCTCAATTAACGTTATAAAAGCGATTTGTCACTAGATTTGACATATTTTTTGAAGAAATTTGCGCGTAAGATCAAGTTTTGTACAGATTTCTCTCATACTAAGCCCGTCATTATAAACTATTAAAAAAATTGCTGTGTTACATTAAAAATCTGAATGACAAGGAAGTTAATTTTTATTGAAAATAAAAACACTTTGGCATTTAACCTTTATTGTTTAGTCATTTAAAACTTAAGTTTTCTCTAAGCATTATTAGTTTCCTATAAAAAAATAAACGTGCAATGTCTATCACAATTTCCCAGAGCTTGTTTTAAAAATAAATTGTGGTTTGATAATGAATAACATCCAAAATAAGGGAAAAGAAATTTAAAAGAGGAGTCAATAAAACCATGATTTAACGTTAAAAAAATTTTTTTAAATATTTACATTTAAAATTAAAGTAATCAATTTAAACTATCTTTTTAAGATAAACAACATTCCAAGATAATTTCAATATTTTTTTTTTATATCGATAAAGGGAAATCTCTTGAAAGAACATTCTCCTGCATAAATTTCTGACGTAAATTAATGAAAAATATTGATATTTTTTATGCTTACGTTATTCTACTTGTTATTAAATATATTTAAATATTTATAGATATATACAAATATTATATACTTTTTTATTATTATTCTGTAAAAATAAAAAAGCTCATTGTGCAAAATGGTAAAAAAAACACATTAATAATTCTTGATAAAATTATTTAACTTTGACTTATTGGAAGAAATCTGAATTACTACAAGGAGTAATCATTTATATATACGAGAATATTTGTTCAAACTATAATTTAATTAACGGAACCACAGTCACAAAAACGTATTTGGATTCGTTCCTAATAGTTTATTTAGCGGATTTGGATTTTTGTCACTATATATACTAATATTTTGGCAATCTTGAAATTGTACTCCCAATAGTATAAGCATAACAACAGTATTTTCATTCCCTTTATTGCGCATTTCGCCATCTCAGAGACATCGTGTTTTTATATTTTTAAATTTTTATTTCTCAAGGGCTACTCAACCAACGACCTTCAAATTTCAGTTTTTGCCAATTAAAATTCCGCAGATACAATTTTTAAAATTTGCTTACACCTTACAATTCAAAACTTTTTGACCATTAGTAAATTAAAATATAAAAAGTAATCAATAATTATAAAAACTAACAAACAATTTATCTTTAGATAAACAAATTTCCTAATGGTGTTCAAAACATTTTTATTCGCTTTATAAGTTACGGAGATACATCGTAATACACAAAAAGGAAACTAAAATTAAAGGGTCTTAACTTTCTGCCTAAACTATTGGGACCACAATTTTCAGATTACGGCAACTTGCCACTATTTTCAGATTACAGTATTTTGAGGGGGCCAAAAATTCGAATTTGTAGAAAAAATATATGTTTATTCAGAGAAATTAATTGCTCTAATTAATTTGTATATTTATGATTGGGCCCTCAAACCATTAACCTCTTCTAGACGTGCGAGTCATATATGCATTCCCAGGTTGGCGACAATCATGGTAAAAAATCGGGATTCAATTACTGAATTCGTTACTGCACTTAAAATCTTTAAGGCCGGTAAAAAATTTTGAGAAAATTGGAAGAAAAAATGCTAAATTTTTGGCAGGTGAAAATTAGAAATATTAGCAGACAATGCCTCTAACAATTCGAGTAAGACAAGCACACACTAAGGAAGCGAGTGGTAATTAAGAGACAGATTCCCTCACTTATGCATTAATGCGCACAACACCTCTGCGCATCCTCGGGCACCTGTATTCTTTCTTTCTGCTTCCTGAGTGTGTCGGCTTCCTAAGAGTACAAAAAATTGGTTCGAGCCAACCATATTAAAATTTTGAAATGACCAGCAAAATTTCCAGATCTTTACCCAATACAGAAATTGTGCACTGTAAAAAATTTCTAAACAAATTACCGTAAAAAGCACTGGCCCTCAGGGTACGCGTGCTTTTTTACCCTAAAACCCATTTTTACCGGAATATGTTATGGAGCAAAACAATCTGATATACCGTATATATCTTTAAAGTAATAATTAACATAAAATCACTGAATAACTCTAATTAAATAAATATTAATGTAAAAATTACGGTATAGTCGTATTTCACGGTAAAAATAGATTTTACGGCAAAATTTATTTTAAGGTAAAATTGATTTTACGGTAAAAAAAAATGACGGTAAAATGAATTTTATGGTAAAATAATTTTTACGGTAAAAAGGATTTTATGGTACAATGAATTTTACGGATGATGCTAGAAAATGCCAGTATCTTACACCGCAATTTTATCCGGAATTTTTACGGTATTGACTTTTGAAAGACACGTTGATGCAAAAAGCTGAAATTTATCGTTAAATATGAATGATATAAAAGATACTCCGTTTTTCAAAAGATACAAGTTTATCAAAAACTCGTTCCATAAACCATCATTACTTGATGAAACTCGAGAAGTTGTCTCCTATCCTATATCCTAAATGTTTTCATTTTTTTTTTTTTTTCCATGTTGACCTCAAAGTGCGTACTTAGGTTTAAATGCTGAGTTTTTATTTTTCTGATAATTATATATTTGTAATTCAGGATTGCTTTGTTTGTTTTTTCTTAATAATGTTCTTTAATAACTAATAATAGAATAAAATTTAAATCTCAACTATTTAATTTTCGCAATATTTTTCACTAGTCTTAAAGTCTGTACTCGGCCCGTAGTCGATAGTATAGGACTTTTCTGAAGAAACTGCAATATTTCTTAAAAACGGCATGCTCTATTTTTTCGCATTTATACATAAATTTCAATCTTAGGAGGAATGTTTTCGATTAAGCATATTCACAAATTGGGCATAAATAATGAAAATAAATTATTTTTTTCTTAAAAACAATTGAATTTTGGTATTTCCCCTTAATAGATCGTCGGAGAGATTTTTCCGAAAAGAAAATGAAAGAAAAAGAATGTTTAAGAAAATGCACACAACTTGAAAAACGCGAAGAAAATGGACGCAGCTCAAAGTTCATGAAAATAGACACCAGCTCGAAATTCGTGTTTAAGAATATGGGCACACCAGTTTCTGTGAAATTTGTATTTAAGAGAATGGTCATAAATCAAAATGCTTTTTCAAGAAAATGGACATAGCTATTTTAAGAAAATGAACATAGCTTTTGATTCCGTTTTTCTAACTTCTCTTATGAAATTTGTTCTTTTCTTTGATCCAAATAAATTCGCTATGCTATGTCGTTCATCTGCCTATAGTATAGTTACTTCTATTATAGTTACGTCCATTTGCCTATACAATGGTATAGAAATTCCTCATTTAATTCCTAAATTTGGTTTGAACTTTAAAAAAAATGGTATTTTTGCTGTGTCCAATTTCTAAAACACGCATTTTGAGCTGGACTCATTTTCTTAAACACGCATTTGGAACTGTGTCCATTTCTTAAACACGTATTTCCAGGTGTGTCAATTGTTTTTTAAACACGCAGAATTTTGAGTCGTGTGCAGACAAAAAAAAAAAAGATCTCCGGTGAGATATTTTTTTGTTTTCATGCTAAAACAAAAATTGAAAGTACGTACCTTCGAATGATTTCTTCTCATAACAGTTTTCAATATCGCACTTTAAATCCGGAAATTTGTTCTTCCTATTTTTTAATATTGATAAAGTTGTGTTTATTTCCTTTTCATTATTGCTGTAAAGAAAAAACGATAAGTTACTGTGGGGAGAGTTGTTTTCGACAATGTCAACCTTCATCTATGAAAAGGCACCCCAACATAGAGTCGAGTTAACATGTCTTATTTACTAGTGAATTGGGATTGTATTTTTGTAGTGGTAGATATCCTACAGTACTCCCCTACCAGAATTATATCTGTGATAGAATTAGATGAACGGATACCACTAGTTGTGCTGTTTTTTGAGAAGCCGGGAGAGCTGTATTAAGATCACCGTACTTTTTGAGTGCTGGTCGTGAGAGCTGTATTAAGTTCACGGTAGTGGTCGCTTCTGTGTTGCATTTAGCAGTGGAGTGTATGTCGACGGACGTTGTGTTTAATCGAGACTGAGTCGCAACAGCGGGAGGAGGTGGATAATGTAGCAGTCACAAGTAGCAAGTCAGCTGTTCAATGTGGCCCATCCATCGAAGTAGGCGGATTCAAATCGAAGTGGGTGTTTCTGCCAAGGTGGGCGTTACTGTAAGGACAGGCGTGTTCATATCGAAGTGGACGTTTCTGCCGAGGAAGGCGTGTTTTCACATCACGTCCGAAGGTCACCAATGTGGTGACGCATGGTGCGTAGCATAGAGTTGAAATAGTAGGTAGAGGAACCAAGCTCGCTTTATTCCTTCCGAAAAGACACGCCACAGATAGCAAGCAAAGAGTTACAATCACGTGATGGAAAGAGTGCAATACTTGGCGCAGTATCACAAATGTTGGTGCACAAAATTTTTTAGCCAACTTTATTTCGATATTACCGATGCGCAAATAAACGCAGCATTTGAAAGAGAGAAAAAATATATATTTTCGTTAATCTCATTTCTTTAATATTATTAAATGGGTTTTTAAAACATAAGGAGTTTTTTTTTTTTTTCTTAACATATAATTTTTTAATTTAAGTACTGCCTTTATTAAAAAATTTAAGTAGTTCTCGTCGTTGACCTTAACACTATTCCTTAAAATTTATTCATTATATAAAAATAAAAAACGATATTCTGCACCACTTATATTTATAAATATATTCAGAAAAAAAAATTTGTAAATGTTTTTTTTACAAAAAACTATTTTTAAAAAAAATTACCAATATATATTGTAATAACTATTATTGCATTTAACTATTGTTATTTCTTTAAAAATAATAATAATAACTTCGATACAAAAATCAAGATTTTTTTTACACCTACCAGGGCTTAAAATGTGAATTTGAAAATATTGCCTATCTTTTTTAATGAAACATTAGTTCGTTTTAAAAATAAATTTAATCTTTACGTTTTAAAAGTTTTGTCACTGTTAGATAAAACAAATTGTAAAATTAAACAGATTGTTTGAAAAAAGTTCGATTCTTAGAAATAAAATAAGGAAATAAAAAGGTTCAGTTTTAATACGTAAAATATACGTTAATGTTGCAACACTTTTATAATTTTTATTTATGCTCACCAAGAGACTGCTCCAGAGGTAATATTAAATTTCGGGGAAAATAGCTTCGAGGAAAATAAAACCCGTTTTTAGTAGAATAGAATAGTTAGAAAACATATTTTTGATAAAATTTAATTACGTTTAGAATTTTATTTATATATTGAATACATTAAAATATTTATACAATAAATATTATTTACGTTATTAATTTAGAATTATAACTTCTTTTTTTCCTGACACTTAAAATTTATATTTTCAAAAATAAACTACTGTTGCATTTTAACTTAATACTCAACAATTTGTCTAAATGTGAAATAAAATATTTATTCTAATATAATGGTTTTCAGTACCGAATAGAGAAAAATATAAGATTAAAAGCGTTAAACTAATAAAAGAGTTTCATTAGAAATTTTACTTTGTATTTCATGTACAATCTAATTCCATAAATTACAAGGAAAATTGAATTGTGCACACAAAGTGACTAGTGGAAAAACTTTCGAAATTTAAACAAAAAATACTTAAATAAAAAAGAAAACAATTAGAATTTTTACTTTGTACAAAATGTAGATTGAAACTAATAACGAACTTATAATTAAAAAACCTTACTTTTATTGTGATAAAAATTGCAATTTATGCAACTTTTTATGAGGTAAATTTATGAAACTATTATAGGTCAATATATATTTAATAATTTTTATACAGAAAACCAGTAACTTAAAAAGCAACAGTTAAAAATATTTTATTTTACAAATAAAAAAACCTTAATCATTTTATAGACTTTAAGAAAATTACAATGCCCCTCCATAAAAAATGTAATTTTCTTAAAAATAGTAAACGCATTTAAAACTATATCTTTTAGACAGCTAGCAAATAAAATATAAGTACAATCTATACAAAGGTAAAAACAGTTGAAATTTTACAAGAAAGGTTCAGGATATTAACTCTTTGCACCACAGCCAGCTATTAGCCTTGGCCGTCTGAACAGTTTATTCTATACCAATCCATCACATGCTAGTGCACTGCTCTAATTTACTCCTATACAACTTAGCCATTTCTTTGTAATGTTTTCTGAATTTGTTGCACTAAATCAAACTAATTCCACACCTTAATATACTAGTAAAATAAAGTATTTCCAATATAGCAACTATTTTTAAATAAAAAGAAGATAAAAAAGTACTTAATGATTATATTAAATACCTTAATTTATTTTCTAAATAGTACATAATTTTGTGTTTATTTTATGTATAGTAACAGAATTATACAATTTTATTAAAAATTAACACTAAGACTACAATACACTATTTTATATCTAAATACTAAAAATATTTCATCGAATTTAATTATTCATCAAACATATAAGAATATACAAATAATTTGTTTTTTAAGCATTCCTATGTAATTTAAAAAACACAACTTTTTATGTACCATATTTTTTACTTAAATATATATATTTATAGGAAACACTTCAGAACAAGATAAATATTGGATTTTAGTAATCAAGAGGTAAAGATATACAAAATCTTCAGAACATATAGAAATGATATCGACATTTAAAGAGAACTAAAACAAAACCGAAAGTTAACTCAACTGTTCCTTGGCGCTAAAGTATCTCGCCAAGGAAGCCAACAAAGTTTTGTAGCTATTTCAGCTAAAAATAGAGTATATATTGAAATATACTTAAACATTATAAGTTTAAAGTTTAAGAAACAATAAAAACTTATGTTAAATGTAAAAAAAGTGAGCGTAATTTATTATTAAAGCAATTAAAACATGATTATCAGAGCACGACTGAGTATAGGAAAAATTTTAAAATAGAAAAAGTGAAAAAACATTTCGCCCTTTATTGTAAAAAGTTATCGGACAGTCCCCTAGAAAACTTCTCCGTGCATCAAAATGCTCAGGACTTTTGTACCATTCTTATTTCTGAATTAAAAAGACAGACAGTTAATTGCATCAAACTATCGCAATGCTAAACGAATGGACGGGAATAGAAGCGGTCTCAGTCAACCGCAATTTTGGGCTACAATCACGTGACTTCATCTTGTCCACGGGTCGAGAGTTATTAAATCGCTCTACCCCAGTATTTCAACTCTATGGCGCGTAGTCGCCAAAGGAATCAGCTGGATGACGTACGCAGAATCGGCAACCTTGTACCCTTCTTCAGTATTTAAGAAGCTTCGAGCATTGCACACTCTTACCTAACTTTTACGTTTCTGTCAAAGTAGGCGTGTTCACATCACGTCCGCCTTAAATATTATGTTATTTTATAAACGGCGTTAAACAGCTGACCCTATTCTAAGCCTACCAATATCAATGTTTAACATCTTTGCCTTGCAATTTTGAACCCAACCCGGATAACAAGGGAACTCTTGGATAAAGGTATGGCATTGGGACGACTTAGCATATGTGAAGCATTTTTGGGTGAAACTAATCAACATTTACGTTTAATGGAGAGGAAAAACACGAAATTTCTCATGGTTTAGCCTGATAGCCAGGGGATTCTAACTCGTGTTCCGTCTACAGCTGGAAATACTTTCTGTTTGCACTGTGGCGATGCAAGCCGGAAGCAGAATTCGTATCAACCAGCCACCACTGGGATTCGAACCCGGGCTCACCTCATTGGGAGGCGAACGCTCTATCATATAATCCATCACGATTCCGAGATTTGAACATCACACAATTTTTACAATAAAATGCTGAAATATAAAAATAAAGGCATCGGGATTGTTCCCAGTTCAGGGTTGATAAAAACGAAGTTCCTTACGAAGAAACAACGCGTTTTATTGATAGCGCAATATTTTGAACAATGTTCTAATTGGAAAATATGGTCATATGGTGATTTAAAATACATTGACACAAGTCAATGTATAGTTTTCTTATATTGTCTGTTTTGTTTACTCTCCCCACTGTTTACCCACAAAACTAGAACAACTTCAAATATAAGCTAGAGTTTAATTTAGATTTGTTTTAATATAAGATAAAATTACTTTTATGAACATGAAACTGGAAACATAACACAAAAACATGGTTCATATTTCATAGAATTAGCATTTATATGATGGTGTTCATACTATGGTCAGAAGAGCAGTAGAAAATCTAACCTGTCTTATTTTAATCAAATATAATTGGATTTTAACTTTCAGCTGGTTTAACTTTCAAATATGGCTGAAAAGGTAACAGCTCCTTTATGAAATAGTATTTGGAATAATGCTCCATCTTCATATTTTAAAAATCTCGTTTCAAATGTTTTAATAATTCTCATTTCATATATTCAGAATTTTTTAGAAAAAAAGCTGCATTTAACTACAATAAGGCAGGATTTTCCAAACAGATCAAGAAGATAAATTGATATCTCATCTGATAAAGCAGCAAAAAAAAACTAGTCAGTTTTATCAAGAAGACTACGATGAAATACTCTCAAAAAATCTAAAATCACTGTTGCCGTGCCCTTAAAGAAAGTAGCTCAGCCATGGATGATATTTTCGGCAAATAAGCTTCCAGCTATTTATGGATCTTGAAACTTTATTATATTTTCTTTTAAGCCTAATGTTAGTTTTTATGAAAACTAGATTTTATATATTTCATTTTTATTAGGCAATAACAACTTTCCAACTGGGGATAAGAACATTATACACGGCGCCCATAAGTTGCAGTGTTCAAAGTTAGGAAAAAACATTGCAGTATCGTCATGAAGAATCTTTTTGTTCCACTACCCTGGTATTATCAAGTAAAAACATTTCAAAGAAAAGTAATTTGTGGTCTTAAGTTTTATTTAATAGTGTGTTTCAGTATCACAGCATTATCATTTCTGAACAATTAAAGGAGAAAACATCTAAATTAAAACTTAAAGGTGCAACATAAGTCCCATGGCAATGTTTAAAAAAATAAAAATCTCCCGAATTTTTTGACAAAAATTCGTAAAACAGGTGAAAAATGCAGGTCATCATCTATCCTCATTTTCCCAAGACAAAGTTTTTGATGATTTTTCTATAATGAGCCAACATGAGAAAGATGGTTACAGTCATAAGCATCCATACAAAACCATCTTACTTCTTTATGGTACTATCAAGACTGACCATTACCGTCATGTTATATTACGTTGCTTTGAGTGACATCGATTGCCGAGAAATCAACACGCAAACAAATAAATTCTTTATTTTATTACATATTTCGGTAGTGCATCAAAGTTCGATAGTTAGTACAAATAATTCTATATTCAACTAAATAATGATTCTATTCTAGCTTTTGGATTCAAATGAAATATAAACGTAATTTGGGGGGAGATGATATGGAAAGGAATTTATAAAAAAATAAACAAACTAGGAATTAATAAAAAAAGTGACTAAAGGAACACAATTGAATAATTGTTAAACTAATAACCTTTTAATCAAATGATTAATGGGACAAATGTATTGGTAAACAAATAATAAATCATCAAAATAAATTCTATTAAAACTTTTTTCTTACTTTTCAAATGAAAAATACCATTTTTGAATAGGGTATGTGTCTTCTTTTACACAGTTGATGAAGGTAAAATGACAATTTTTAGCATTAAAAACGTTTAATGCTGCTCCATCCATTAACACACAAAATGAGATCAGTAAGAAGACAAAACCTATCGAAACACCAACAAAATTTATAATAAAATTAGTGTTAAATAATATTAAAATAGATAAAAAAAAGCCAGTTATAACTACAATTCACAATGGCAAACGGAATTTTCGTTACAAGTAAACACATATTTAATGTTAAAATAGCAATAAAAAAGACTGGATTTTAATTGGCTGACGAAAGAAAAACCCATTTGAGGTGGGCAGCAGGATTCTTTAAAATACCAAATGTTTTTCTTTTGTAAGAAGAAAGATAACTTAGTCTGTGGTTGCTGACCATTTCCAACCTTCTTTCATTACCTACATATAACAGATACTGATCTTTGTGCCTGCGGCCAACAAGGTTCGCCTGAACATTATCTAACTAATTGTCCCTATACTGTCTCCTGGCATAGTCGTCAACCTAACCCAACAAATTTAGAAATTTGGCAGAAACATTTTATTACAAACAATACTTTAACCAAAAGATTAATAACAGTAATGATCTTTTTAGCGGATAATGACTATCTATTAAAATTTTAATAATTTCCCATTTCACATGTATAATATTTTATTTTTATTTTATTTCTTCCTAAATTCCGCACTTTCAATAATTATTGTTATTATTATTATTTTTTTTTTTTTTTTTTTTTTTTTTTAATATCATGTTTTATGGGCTGGAGTGGAGCTGGACCAGTTGCCAAATCCTGGGCTATATGGTTAAGGGCTTTTCATAACCTATGTAGGTACATGCTCAGGGCTTGGAGGAAAGAAAAAAAAAGAAAAAAGTCTGTGGTTGCTCGCACATGTTTGTTTTATTAGCATATTGTATTAAAATTGGAAGAAGAAAGGAAGGTGGTAAGGTTCTTCGTGTAATTTTTGCTTACTTAAACAGCAGAAACAGGTATTTTCTACAAAACATTTTTCCCGCAACAACAGAAAAAGAGTAATTTATTAATCGTAATAAACAAACAATTTTACTGGTACGTATTTTATAACTCACATGTGTACTCAAGCACTCGCGAGTGTGCGTACACTTACATATTTTTGTTACATTTTGTAGATTTATTTTTAAAAGGTTAAAAATTTAACTACATTCAAAAACAAAATTTTATCACAATTTATTAGTTTGTTAAGTGTTTTTATTTTGTAATCAAGATTATTAGAATTGATTTTATTGGTTTCGTTATAAAGAAATTTTCATAGAATAGCTGAAGAAAAGATATTCAAGGAAGGAAATTCATAGAATAGAAATTCTAAGAATTTTGCCAAAGCTTTTGCAAGACATTAAACGAGAGTATTTTTGGAAAATACTCAAGATACACAGGTTACCCATAATAAAGAATCAATATAATTAAAAGCCTATATGAAAATAGTAATGGGAAAAGTTTAGTAAATGGTGCAATAACAGAAAGTTTTAACATCAGAGCTAGCGCGAAACAGGGCTAAGTAATGTCTGAAATGCTGTTTAATATAGTCATTGATTAATTCAAAGAAAATCTAGAGAACCACAGACGATGTTGTATTGTTGCCTTCCAAACTGGTTGACACGAAGACCGAAACAATTTTACAATAGAAAAAGGTGCGAAACAGGTTGGATTATAAATTGATGTGATGATAAAAAGACCAAAATAATAAAAATTAGTAGCAGTAAAAATGATGGTATATTTATTAATGGAAAAGAAATTGAAAAAAAAAAAAAAGAAAAGACTTTAACTATTTTGGAGCAAGTGTAACTACTGAGAGGGGTACAAATTAAAACGTCATAGCAAGAATTAAAAATGCACAATACGCTTCCAGGAAATTTCAAAGAATTTAGAAATCATGTAATTTAAATACTAAACTTAAGTTAAAAATTTTTAATGCAGTTAAATCTGAGTTCTTAAATGGCGGAGAGTCGTAGAAACTCGGAGAACAACAACAAAACAAAAAAAACTCGATTCTTTTTAAACTAAATGCTACAAGTGAATTTTAAAGAAATACTAGCGAATTAGAATCACAATCAGTGAACTAACTCTATTAAAAAAACAAAAACCTAACCCATCGCAACAAACATGAAGAAAAAAAACAAGATGATCGTAGATAGGACACAATCTAAGAATGTCCCCCAAAAGACCCAACTCAAACAGTTTTGGTATGGGGGCCGGATAGAAAACGGAAAAGAAGCCGTCTGAAACTAACTTAATGACAATGATAATAAAGGAAAGAAACATCCTGGGACGGCCCAATTGGGGGAGTACGAGGACCTGCAAGGATGAAACACCAAACTTGTGACATCATGCGCCACCTGGCGTAACGAGATTTCAGTCTAATTTTTAACTATAACAACTTCTGTTTTTTAGAATTTTAAGCAATAATAGTAAGAAAAAATATTTATAAATACTTACATATTCTTTTCTTCATTGCAAACACAAATATATGTGCTTTTAAACTTTAAACGAATTTAAAGTCAATCAAGAATTTATAAACTAGTGAAAATATAATTAAATTATAATTTAAGAAACCTTAGTATAACAAGTCTTATTATTTAAAAAAAAGTAATAGTAATAAGCTTAAGTTGATCTGGGGAAAAATAAATCTGAGAAAATTAGCTTCTATTTTACTGTAGGAAATTAGGTTATCATTATTTTATGTACTAAAAGTATTATCGTAATCTTTCGTGATATAATTTATCAAAAAAAAAAACTTTTTATTTATATTTAATTCTTAAATTTTTGATATGTTAACACTATCTGCTTTTTTGATGAACAATGGTTTGGAAATCTATTCCAAGTAACTTAACAATGACTAAAATTATAATCTCAAAAGAAATACTTGCTTTCACGGAAATGTTAGGATTTGTAAATAATTTTAATGCCGTTCTATATGCATTTCTTAAAACAACGCGAAAAGGATAAACCATATTAAATATTTTAAAATTTGTGAAATTTTAGCGGGAAAAAAATTCATTTGTTATATTATTAATTTTTTTTTTATTTTACACAATACGTCGGTATGCATATTTGATAACATTGATCCAAAAGAATTAGTAAAAACTTATATAAATGACAATAATTAAAACTTTAAAAAAAAAATTTAAAAAAAAGCATTTATCAGCGTGCGATTTTAACCTTTGCAACTTCTTTAATTTTTAACCATTTGTGTTCCAAATTTATACTTACAGCGGACTAGTGCAATTCCCATTACTTGTAGGGAAATAACTTTTTTTATTATTACTGAGCTCAAAGTTTTAAAATAATGTTCCATTACATGTTTTATTATTATTGAGCTTACATTTTTTCAATTACATAAATAATAAACTTAGACCTTTTTCAGAAAATGTCAAGTTCAAATAAACTTTTACTTTTTACTTAGAGGTTGGGCAGCTCTGACGAGCAGGGCACATCGACCAGAGGTCTATTGTACCCAAACCCTAGTCGTGATTCAAGAAAGCCCTATAGCTGAAATGAAGTTCAGCAAACACCTTACAGGAACATCTTGCAGTTCCCAGGCATTGACGCAGTGCTACCCTAAATGCTCAAATCTTTGAGCAGAATAGACATCACAATCACAAAGTATGTGTCGTGATGTCTCCTCTTCTAGATGACAACCCCGACAAAGGGAATTGGATTCTATTCCCATAATGTGTAGATGTCTCCTGAGGATACAGTGACCAGTAAGAAGACCTATGATCTCCCTTAAACTATTTCTATTAAGCTTTAAGAGCTCCTTTTGACGTACACTTGGACAGTCTCGATTCAGGTCCTTAGCATGTCTCTGACCGTCAGCAGCGCGCCATTGCTCGTGTACAATCTTGCCGTAGAGCCTGAAAATGGTTGCCCTAAATGAAGAGGGAGAAATTCCCAGCGCAGGTTCAGGACCCCAGAAAATTGCATTAGAGCCAGCCCGTGCTGCTTCATCAGCTAGCTCATTTCCACCAATACCCATATGTCCAGGTACCCAATGCAGGGATACCTTGTTATGAGCGGACAGGTCACAGAGGACCGAGAAGCATTCCCACACTAACAAAGAGGTGAATTTACACCTTGACAGTGATAGGAGAGCAGCCTGACTGTCAGAACAGATGCGGATAGTCGTATTTTGATATCCCTTGTCTAAGCATAACTTGCAGCACAAGATAATGGCATAGACCTCAGCCTGAAAAACGGTGGCATTGTTTCCCAGGGGAAAGTGAAATTTGGTACCGTCATTGGAGCAATAAATTCCTGCTCCTGATTTGGCACCAATCTTTGAACCATCCTCATCATCATCATATCTGGCTAGACAGCCCAGGGTGGGCCAGTGCCTTCCCTTGAATTCGAATCCACTTCTCTCTACTTTTGACACTTGTTCGCCAGTTTTTCTCCTATAGAGTAAGGAAATCAGTCTCAACTAAATCCAGCCATCTCAGCCTGTGTCTACCTCTTTTTCTGTTCGTTAGGGCGTTGTGTAATAGGATTTTCTTTAAATTTGAGTCATCATTCCTTCTGAAAATGTGAGCT
Organism: Parasteatoda lunata; assembly: GCA_949128135.1. Taxonomy (NCBI): domain Eukaryota; kingdom Metazoa; phylum Arthropoda; class Arachnida; order Araneae; family Theridiidae; genus Parasteatoda; species Parasteatoda lunata. Next base: position 30,256,028 of record OX421970.1, on the reverse strand, counting down.
GCCCAGTTCATTCGATTTATTTTTATGAATTTCACAATATCTGGCTCTCTGTAGATTTTATACAGTTCAGTGTTATATCGTCTTCTCCAGGAATTATTTATTTTTATCCCACCAAGGATGGCGCTGAAAACGTTTCTCTCAAAAATGGTAATTTTTGAGAGAAACGTTTGAGTTAGGTTCCAAGTCTCAGAGCCATAGGTAAGTATTGGCCTAATTAATGTTTTGTAGAGTAAAAATTTTGTATTTTTTGATAAAAGAGAGGATTTGAAAAAACGTTTTAAACCATAAAAAGCTTTATTTGAACAAATTAGACGACTCCGAATCTCATTGTCTAAATTATTGTCGGCAGTAACTATTGAACCAAGGTAAGTAAAATTCTGAACAGTCTGAAACCTGTGGGAACCAATCTCCAGATAGGATTCACTAGAATTTAATTTAGCAAGTACAGCCATGTATTTGGTCTTATCGGTATTAATGATTAGTCCCATATCCCTAGCAGCAAGTTCCAAAGAAAGGAAAGCTTCTTTTAATGCAGGAACAGTTCTTGCAATGATGTCCAAATCATCCGCATACGCCAATATTTGAATAGATTTTGAAAATATGTTGCCTCTGATATTGATTTCAGCATCTCTTATAACTTTCTCTAGGGCAACATTAAAAAGAAGACAGGATAAGGAGTCTCCCTGTCTGACTCCATTATTTACTTTAATTTCTTCAAATAAAGATCCCAAAAGTTTGACTCTGCATACGGTATTTGACATGCTTGCCTCTTCAAGTCTACTTACTTTTGGTGGTACTTGAAACTCAACCAGGGCTTCATACAAGCGATTTCTATTTATACTGTCAAAGGCTACTTTGAAATCAATAAAGAGATGATGTGTGGTAATACCAAATTCCCTGGTCTTCTCTAAAATTTGTCTAAGTGCAAATATTTGATCTTTAGTAGATTTTCCCTTGCGAAAACCACATTGGTAGTTTCCAATTTGAGGGTCTATATATTGTATAAGCCTCTCAAATAAAATGTTTGACAAGATTTTATAGGTAGTACATAACAAACTTATACCTCTGTAGTTAGAACAAACCATGGTATCACCTTTTTTATATATTGGGCAAATAATGGCAGTGTTCCAGTCAGAAGGTAAAATGTCAGCATTCCAAATATCAGTAGTAAGATTAAACCATCAGAACCATCAGTGTACCATATTAGGCTTTGTCTTTAAGCCACCGAGGAGAATTAAACCATTCATCTCTAGTAGGTAAATGGATCTTGAAGGGCTTGTGAAAAGCTTATCTTAGTGACATATAGTCACTAGGCCTAATAATAAAAAAGGGTAAATCCATCACTTGTGAAACAAGATGTCCCCATGACAAGTGCTTGGAATACTCTTTCCATAGGCCAAGGTACATAAGACGCTTTACGCCTGTCTGAGCTTCAACCTCAATGCGTAAGTTCAATGGAAAAAGCCCAAGTAAGCTCTCTAGAGCAGCTGTAGGAGTGGTCCTGAGACAGCCTGACAGGGCTACACAGACCATTCTTTGAAGTCTGTTAAGATCGGACCTTGCGGAGCTCAATCTAGTCCTTGACCACCAGACGATTGCGCCACAAGTGATGATAAGATTAATAATCATTGAGTATATCCAGTAAACTATTTTGGGGGACAATCCCCAGGTTCTACGAATAGCATTTCTACAGGACCAAAAAATCTTTCTGGCCCTGTTGGTACAGTATTCAAGTTGATGACCCCAATTTAGTTTGGAGTCAAAGTAAACCCCGAGAAACTTGACTTTCTCCTTGAGTTCCAATTTATGGTCCAGGTAGTATACATTACCTAGATCAAGTTGCCTTTTTCGTGTGAAGGCTACATAGCTTATCTTGGATGGATTGACAGATAAGCCTGATTCAGAGCACCATCTAGCTACTTCTAGAAGTGCATTATTCATGATATCAGAGACTGTTTTTCCATGTTTGCCTCTGACAACAATAACACCGTCATCAGCGTACCCGATACAGCGAATGCCAAGAGCAGTTAATCGAACTAACAAGGAGTCCATTACCATACACCATAGGATAGGGGGCAGAACCCCTCCCTAGGAACATCCAGTGGTGCATGCACTTTCATGCTTGCACCCAATAGAGAGGAACAAACATACCTAGAGGATAGCAAATTCGCTATCCACCTGGTAATAATTGAGTATATGCCTCTGTTCCTAAGTGCATTGATGATAGTCTCAAGTGGGGACTTTATCAAATGCACCTTCAATATCAATGAATACAGCAAGAGCCATCTCCTTACAATAGAAATGGCATAAATATAAGAGTTGAAAGTTCATCATGATATTATGAATCTGATTGGCATGCCAGCGTGAAAAACAATATTTTACAAAAACGCTTTTTAAAGACTATGAATTAAAACATTAGCAGGTTTAATATGCATGAAGGGTTAAATTTTTGCCTTATATAGGAATGTTTTTTTTTTTCCTTTTTTAATTTCAGTGTTTATTTTAAAATGGAAAAAATATTCAAATAGAAAGTCTGAATACCTGTGTTTCTCAGAAAACGTCATTTAAAACTGACGAAAGATTATTTTAACCATTCGCTCGCCAATGCTTAAAAAAGCCATATCTTTCTCCTTTATGTGAATATCAACAAGAAAAATGATTTCTTGTGATAATTCAGTTATTCAAAAATAAAATTCCCGATTTTTTTTTTTTTTTTTTTTAATTTTACGTTAATGGTACTGCTTGTTAACATTGGCATTTTTACTATGAGTCAAATTACTTTTAGTCGTTATAAGCGTGCTAATAAAGAGATCAGAGGCAAATTGGCTACTATGTGGAAAGTGTTATTACTCTGTAGGCCGATCGGAGGTTTATGTTTTACGTATTTCTTTAATACTTTATTTCTCATTTCATGAAACCCTTAGAAACGTTTAATTTTTTCATAGGGCGTCCAAAAAATGACTGATGATTCGAAAAATACATTTTTAAAAAATGACGAAAGAATATAGAAATGTACTATTAGATATGTTCTATTAAAAGAACCAGAGCTTTGAAAACTTTCAAAGTTAGTAGCTATGTTCGTCACTAGACAGTACTTCTAAAAGAAATCATGAAGCATTTTTTATAAGAATGGAAGATTTAGCTACTAAAACAGAAAAAGTAGAGTTCTTTTTTTAGGATTTGAGACATTGTTTTATCAATATAATTTGGGGCATACGTTTTATTATTTTATGAAATAAACCTTAGTACTTTGCATTTAAATGTTTTGAGTTAAATTTTAATTCAAATTAGCATCTGCTTAACCGAATTAAGTTGTAGCAAGCTACATTATCACTGACTTTTTTGTGACATGAAATTTCACATTAATTTTATTACCTAATGTTTATAGAGAAAAATTCAAACAATGCTTTGTTTCAGCCAGATAGTGATTTCCCTTAATTCCTGTGTTTTAATTATTCCTTTTCTTACTGGTGTTTATAATTTTCCTCCATTTCATTTTTTTTACAAAAAAGAACTTTTTTTTCTGAAAGTGTTTGTCAACATTTGCTGACCATGAATTTGCTAAAAGGCATTGTTCCAAAACAAGAATTTGTAAATTAAGTAAGCAATCATTTAGAAGAGAATACGAGAGCAGAGGTAGCTTGTTCATTCCTTTATTTTTCATTAACAAATCCAACTTTAATACATATACATTCCTATCTTTTTAAAATATGCTTAATACTTTCTTGTTAAATGAACAAAGTAACTCTTATTTCAACATATAAAGAAGAAGTAGATGTAAAATATATTATAAAGAAAGAACCTTCCTGCAAAAACTTGCTGTGGGGCAGGAGTCGTAAAGGTTAGGTTTCCACGATTTCGTGACCAGCAATGTAGTCAACATTGCACCAAGCCACATTAAACTGCCACTATAGATCGAGCCCCAGTCCTACACAGAGACAACTCAGATCTCTTAACCACTAAACCAATGCAGCTTTTATCTTATTAAGACTTCATTTAAATTATCAACAAATTATGTAAATAATTTATCATGAGTAAATAATAACCTTTTTTATCAGGCTAGTTTTTAATCATGTTTTGCAAGTGAGCCTAACTATGAAATAAAACTAAAACAAGTAGAAGTTTCACATTTTTTTATTTAATGAAAATGAATACAAGTGAAAAAATGAAAAATAAATACAATGACACAAATACTTATTTTTAAATTGAACACATACTAATTTTTACTAAGTTAGCTTACATTTTGATATTAAGTTGTTAATTTATTAAAGTTAGTTGTATTGTTATTACTAAATGCTATTTTATTAGTTAAAATTAATAAATTTTAATAACAATAAATTATATTATAACTACTAGTTTCAGAATTATATTATTTTCAGAAAAAAATGCTAAAAAATGTATTAATTTGATTAATCGAAATATTTTACAACGATATGAAATAATAAACTTCTTTGCAAGCTGCAGCATACAAAATTACGCCTTTTTATTATAATTGAAATCTTTAACATTAAGGTTTACGCCAAACATTTTGCTACATTTTCATTGCATAATTAAGTTTATTTAAACTTAAAGAAAAACTAAAATGAAGGAAAATCTTTAAAATTTTAAAATGTGCAACTCCTAGTAATTAAAGAGCTTATAAAATGCATAACAAGAAGACTAATGGTAAAAATAAAATTTTCAATTTTGAATAATATGGAGAAAAAAATATGACTTAAGTATAAATTAGCTCATTTAAAACTTAATAAAAATTTAAGCAACGAAACATCTTATAAATTTTAAAATGCATAATATCAGGTAATTAAAACGTGTTTAAAGTAAAATCTACAAAGTTTATGCCAAAAAAATTATGCTCAATTTACATTAATAAAAAAAGCTTGTTTTTATGTGAAAATAAACTTAATTCAACTTGAATAAAAATATTAAAAAGCTTGAAGCAAGTACTCTTTTTTTACAATTAAACTGGCAAATAAACAACAAACCACTCTTTAAAACAACACAAAACAAAAGAAAAAGGAGAAAAGATTTTTAGTATGCAATTTGCATATTTTAAAAGAAAAATGCAACTTTACCAAGACTTCTTTATATTCCTTATCATTCTTTATCTGCAATATATTTTTTCATAAACTTGAAAGACATTTTAGTTATAAAAAAAAAAAAGAATTAATTTTAAATTAAAGTAATTTTGTTTCATTCAAATTAAAAATGCCAATTTTCAATAAACTGTAAGTTTCAAATTTTTACTGCATAAAATACAGTTTAAAATATTAATTGCAATATAAATTAAAACCCGTGAAATTCGTAATGCATAAAATATCAGCAAAAAGAAAAAAAAAAAAATTTTAATTTTACATTTTTTTTTTAATATTTAGCTTTTTTAAAAAAATTTTACATTTCTTCTTTCAATAAAATTACATGAACATATCATTTAATACAAAGATTGACATACTTTTTAAATTTCATTATCCTCAATTATGATTCCAAGATGGTGTGGAATTGGTCTTTTAGATATATATGTTAACTTTCATTAAATGGTACTGAGATAGTAATGTATATCAACACAAAAAGTTAATTAACCCTTTTACCATGTTTTAAGATTTAATAAACAATTTTCAAAGTTTTAGTAGAAATACAGGTATATAACAATAATATTTAAATCATAAATATCAAAAAGTTCTATTATCTCCAAAAAGAGCACTGCTATTATAAAACTATACAATAATTAGTATCAAAATAAAGAACAATAGAAATTTCAGAATAATTTGTAAAATTTTCTTTTAGTAAAACAATAAAAACACAATAAAGAAATTTTTTTAATTTTTTTCCAGAAAGAACGCAATTAAATGAACATTGTAAATCAAATTGATATTCATAAAAATGTCAGAACATAACAGAATCCTTGTACTGCGCATCTATCAAAATTTTGATGTCACATAAGAACAATATTTTTTCTTCTTTTTTTGTACAGAAACAAAAAAAAAATATGTTAGAAGCCTAAAAGAAACAAAATGCACATCAATAAAGGTGAACAGTCAAAACGAATTAGCAAGGTAATTTATAAAATAGTTCAATATAAATCGTAACTGACGAGGGAAATTATTAACTAAATATTGATAAATAATAGCTAAAAGGAATTTTCATATTCTCTTATTTTCATCTTTAAAAATCATTAATCTAACACAATTTTTCTCTCTAATCAAAACTATAAATTGCTTTAGTAAATATTATATCTCAAAAAGAATAAATCATACTTAAAACACACAATAAATCAGATTCTGATAATGAATGAAATACAAAAAATTTTAAACCATTATAATTAATTTCAAATAAATTCAATATCAATAGAAATAAATAGTTGATGTGAACTCATTAAGCTATATGTAAAATATTTAATTAATTGTTGAAAAAAATCAATAACTAAAGCAATTTAAGTTGTTTTTATTATATTTTATTTAGTTGTTTTATTTTAGTTGTATTTATAATTTTATTTTATCATTTACCATTTTTTTTAAAATTTAAGAATATTACAAGCTTTATTGTTTTCACTAAATTTTATACTTACTAAGGCATGTGTCAGGCACATTTTCAGAGAAAATGGCTGTATCATTTGGACAACTAAGACAAACCGTCTGTTGGGTCTGCAACTGATAGAAGTTTGGAGGACATTCTATGCACACATCATTTTCCTCTTTAGTACCACTAGGACAAGCAACTAAAACCAAGATATTTTAATTTAATAGGCAAAGATTAAATGAACAATGAATGTTATTTCAGCACGCAATTTTTTAAAATTAAATATGTATAAAAAATGGGCAGAGACAAAATACAATTCCTTATATAACATAAGAACATAATGGCCCAAAAGAATTTCTCATTGTTGTTGATGTATTCTCACTGGCCTTAAATTCACATGGTACAGTTTTTAATTTAAAGAATATCGAAAACAATTTCATTGTCATCAGCAAAAAATTTATAAAAGTTTAAAAGGGTTTTTTCTCTAATAAAATATTCTTTTCTTCCTTAATTATTATCTGGCATTTATTTGTAATATTTATTTATCACTTTGTGTAGGATGGTTTGGTGATTTATGTGGTGAAATTTTGGTGATTACACAAGGTGATTTATAACATGATGAATAAAGATAGTTCAGTTAACCAAATTTAACAATATTTATTGAAACAATAACGAATAATATATATTGAAGAGACATAGAGAATAACATCCGCAATCCTCGAGTCTTAGAGCATATCTGACTCGAGTCGAGAGCATTCTGAATCTCAAAAACTTGTTATCTTGAACTTTTCTTAGCTCCTCCTTAACATTGAGATATCAAGAGTATACTGTATATTGAAGGGACAGAGAGAATACCATCCGCTATCCTTGTGTATGAGAGTGTGTCTGGCTCTCATTGATTTATGAAAAGGGTGGGTGAAGAAAAAGATATACTTTATTTGCCGATTAATCCATAAATGTTTTCTAATCGAAAATATTAGAGCGGATACAATACTAACACTACAACTTTTTCTTGGTAATATTCTCAGTTATTACCATCTTTATTTTGATTAGTCTTCCAAGTAAAAGGGCTAAAAGGAAAGGTGGTGATCCTTTATTATGATCTATATTATCACCTTATAAAGTAACATATTATCACAAAGATATTATTAAAATCTATCTAATTTGCTAACTGTTTTACAATTATAAAACGGTAATTCAGCTATATTTACTCTTACAGTAAGCATTATGTAAAACTATGTCCAATCAAAACATACCATTAAAAAAAATCAATGCAAAATTGCAAAACATTATTAGGAATAAATTTCTCATACAGTATTACAAAATTATATATTTTGCAAAAAAATATTTAACGAGTTTCGCAAAAAAAATTTTTTTATTTATATAGCAACCCAAAATTAAATAGGACCTCAAAATACAAGTTATAGGTGAAGTTGCAATGATATCTAAGTAAAAATATTATGTTTAAATTCTATCCTACTAGAACCAAGAACTAAATATGTGATAAAAATATTTCGTTCCTTTCAGTTGAATACTTTTTTAATTTGACACGTCATGTTTATCATCAAGAAACAAACAAAAAAAAAAAAGATTGTGTAGCAATCATCAGTGTTGATTAGCAAAGTGAGCAGGTAACTAAGCCCTCAAATATTGTCATTTTTTGAAGATTAATATTTTTATCATTCTGTCAAAATATTTTTAAATAAATCATTCAAACAGAATTTATAATTGATCCTTAAAAACAACCCTCACTGAAATATAAATAAAGTTGAAAGAAATGTTTTGAACATAAACTTTAGTTGCAAAGGGAAAAAAAAAAAAAACATATATATATATATATATATATATATATATATATATATATATATATATATATATATATATATATATATAGTATTAATATGAACTATCAGTGAGGAACAAAATTTAGTGGTAAAATTTGTGCAGAAAATATTCTTTAATTTTATTTATAATAAATACACCACAAAAAGAACTAATCTTTTGTTTTCCTAATATATTTTACAGCAATCTGAATTTTTAATTGATTAACTAAATTGAAAGAAAAAATATAGAAAGATAAGATATAATGAAATACATAGAAAACAATAAAGTTAATTAAATCACCTTTTTTATTTTTTAGAATTTGCACTTTTTAACTAGAAAAAATACAGATTCATGCAATGAAATTTTCTTAACACAAAATAATATAAAATAATATATATATAAAATAATATATATATAAAATAATTTTTCAAAATAACCATCATTTGCAACAACAAAGTAAAATAGACTGAGGACAAAATTGAAAGTTGTCTAGCAAAAGTATTTCAGTTGGGATAGTTTAGTATGCAACAGAAAACATTGATTACAGTTTTCTCATGGCTCTACCTGTATAGTAACTTAGTAACTATACAGGTAGACTTAGTAAATAATTTTTCAAAATAACCATCATTTGCAACAACAAAGTGAAATAGTCTGAGGAGAAAATTAAGAGTAGTCTAGCAAGTATTTCAGTTGAAATAGTTTATTCTGCAACAGAAAACATTGATTACAGTTTTCTCACAGCTCTACCTGTATAGTAACTTAGTAACTAATATTGCAACTTCATGAGAATAAACTTGTTTCCTAAGTAGGATACATCAAACCTTAACACTAGAAAAATAACAAAAGACATTAAGAAATAAATTGTCCTAGTAATCAATCAAACGTTTCAAGTTGAAAATGTAAAAGGTGTAATAAAATAAAGACTAATAAAAGATTTATAAAAATAATTGAAACACTTACGACATTTGTTGTTTAAATGATCTACACCATAACCATCTTCTTCGCATGCAAGGTCAATATTATCTTTACGATATGAATTCTGATTAAGTTGGATACCATAGTCTAGTAATTTTTCTTTAAACCAGTCTTCATGCTTTATAGTTTTTCGAGCAGTATCAAGGACACTTTCAAAGTTATTCTCAAAATCAGGTACCTCAATAGAATCATCATATTTAGAAGGATCATATGCAGTCTAAAACATAGAATTCAGTTTCTTAAAACTTAGTTCTAAAACTACAATCATAACTACATAAACAACAATTATATTTCCCTTACAAAAGACACTTGCGTGAAATTTTTCACCTATTTTTTTTTTTTCTATTATATCTCCAGCTAAATTATAACACAGTGTGTGTAAAGAACAACTCCAATTTATTGTTAAAGTTTCACTTTATTTTTCCAAGAGATTTCACCAAAGATTTTTAAATTTTTAACTTTCATCATTTAAGAAATCTTTAATCATTTCTTAGTTACAATTGTTTATATATTTTTATTTGTGAGATTGAAAACTGATAAAAAAATTTCAAAGAAAAGGAAGAGAGTTGACATTATGCAATTCTTGACAGAAATGAAAATGCTTCATGTTGTTAAAAAAATGCTAATTAAAATACTTCAAAAGCCTACATTAAAGCAATTCCATATTTTATTTCAAAATTTTAATATTTAAAATGATGTTTTGTTTGCAATAAAATAAAATTTTCATTTTTATTTCTTCACTAATCAAATCTTGTTTTCTTATTTGATACTGAATACCATATTATTTACACAATTTTAGAATTGGAACTCAAGGAGTAGTTATAGAAATAATAAAAATACTTTCCATGACATCTGGCTTACTACTAGGTTTGGGAATAAATAAAATTAAAAGTAATATTTACAGTACTCATAGACAACTTTATCAATCGATTTAAATCAAGACAGTATTAAAGCAAGAAAAGTGAATTTAATAAAGTAAACACATATGAATGTAGTACAGAATGTGAACAGCATTGCAAATAAAAAATAAGAAATACTGTTAAAAGCAATTAGTTGCTGTTGAGGCAATACATGTTATTCCATCAAAATGAAGAAACAGGTAGGACCAGAGCTTGATAAAATGCAGAAGCTTAGGTAATGATGTTTTGTAAGAGGGTAAATGGTATTAAAAATTTTAAACATTATTTTCAATATTTCTACCATATTAAAAACACACATTTTTTCTATATAGTTAACAACAGTAGGACTATGGTCCACATTTATTTAAAAACAACAAAATTCTGGTAATATGCCATACTCCTGAAATCAGAGCTTTACTATTGTGTAATTACGTCACAATTTTGTATAACATGTCTACAAACAGTTAGATATGCAAAAAAATTAACCTAAATAATATTGAAACAAGTAATTAGTTTGTACAAATTATTTGATATACAGAGTGGACAAAATTATTTAGGAAGTAAAATATAGGACATTTTCAATAATTAAGATTTGAGAATGACCTCTTGAACATCAAAATTTCACAAAACAAGCAAGCAATTCTGAAGGAGAATCTGATAGAATAAAATAGAACAAACTTCTTTATGTGGTAAGAAATAAAGTATAATTAATAATTAGTGTTTCAGAATGACCTCTTCTACATATAAATTTTACAAATTAAGCAAGCAATTCTGAATGATAATCAAAAAGAGTAAGGATTCTAATGACGTAGTGTTTTTCCGTCTCCTACAAAATCTATGACATTAATTAAGTTACCTTTTAAGCCAAACATTTCACAAACTATATGTTTCTTATAATCATCTTATATAATAATACAGTGAAACCTCTCGGAAGCGACCACTTTCCGCTCCACAGTAAAATGTTCATTAATGGAGGTTGATCATTCTTCGAGGTTACCTCCATTGACTTCAAAATAGTTATCGAACGTACATAATTTTTTGTAAATGATTTTAATTTTAGTCAGTGTCATTTTCTTGGTGCAGAAATCTACTTCTGTAGGCATCATGAAAAGACAGATCGATGATTAAAATTTAGCATTCATAAAAATGATCCCAACTGATATACTTCTGTAGAAACAACTTTACCAATTATTAATAATAAAGCTATTTTACGAAAGCTATTTGATAAAGCTATTATTAGTTTGCATTTAATTCTATATCATAAAAATTGGTTAGCCTTAAAAGATGAGAAGAGATTTGTTTGTTTGAGATTCTTGTTTTTTCTAAAATTACTTTTGTTTTCTAATTTAACTTACAACTGTAAAAGTAAATCATTGATAGCATCATCTTTAGTGTTCCCTGGCTGCTACATGAGGTTATATCATTAAAAAGGGCTCTTTAAATGAGTCTCAAGCAAATATTTTGAATACATTTCAATCTACTTATTTGTTACGTTAAATTTTTTGTGTTGATATTTTTTCATATTTGGTGCAGATGTTTACCGGACGCAGGGAGCCGTTTTAATGGTCCCTTCTAAAGATTTTCTTCAATACAAAGTCTGTGGAAAAAAATCTGTGTCTCCCAAAAGGGATCGTAAATAGAGGTGGCCGCTACATATATATTTCTATCAAAATTATGCACACAAAAAACTATGGAACGGAAATAATTCGAAAATTTAAATATGAAGAAAGTAGTAGTATTAAAGATGCAAAAAACTTGTGAAAAATAATTTTAAGCTTTTCAGATAATAAATAGCTAATGAAAAAAAATACTAAAATAAAATGAAATAAAATAAATGAAACACTGTAAACATGATAACTTGTAAGATTTCAGCAAAACAATCAAACTTCTGGATAATATTACAGATATGATAAAAAAAATTCCTAATTTTTTTGTCCATCTAGACATCACACAACTCCCTATTATACTTATCTTAGTAATTAGAAATCAAATTGAAAAAGCATTTTAAAACTGGATTTCTAAGATAGTAAAAAGAAGGAAAAATTATTCCCTTTCATCAAGTAAGGTTAATATAGTTTACAATTGTTATACCAAATAAATTTTTATAGTTATTTTTCTGGAAATAGAATAGCTGAATTTTTTTATAAATACCTGAAGTGTCCAATTAACTGCAAGTGTAATTTTATTCCCATCAGACTCACAGCTTATTTTGAGATTATAGCAATCAATTTCATCACAGACATCATCATTCAAAGGTAATAAGACATCTTTCATTAATTTCAGGTAATCAGCTTCATCTGATGTGCTACAATGTTCCACAAACGCATCAAAATACAAAGATACCTTCACAGTAGTGTTAGGCAAAAGAGCTACAAAATTACATTGCAAGTCAGAATTTTTTTTAAATAGTCTTATTATTTATTAAATTACATAATGAAATGTAAACAATGAAAGGAAATATTAGTTTTTTGTGTCTTTATCTTTAAATACATACAATAACTAAATACTTAGTTCAAATGCCAAAAAGCTTATGAAGATTAATATTATTACTTACTAAAAGTCAGTAAAAGTACTTAATATAGTGAAACCTCTTCCATTCTTTGTTCCACAGTAAAATGGTCGTTAATGTAGGTCGGTCATAGTAGTGAAGGGCATAGGCTCCCTTGACTGTTATCAAAAGTACACGATTTTTCGCAAATGATTTTCATTTTTTTCAGAGTAATTTTCTTGATGCGGAAATACCACTTGCATTGGTGGCATGAACTCGATGAATAACATTTAGCGTCAATAAAAATTATCCCTACTTATATAATAATGTGTAAAAACAAATTTACCAATTATTAATGAAAGAACTATTTTGAACTATTACATAATTATGTCTTTTGTTAAAGTTTGCATTTAAATTTATATCATAAAAATTAGTTAACTTTAAAAGATACAAAATGGTTTCTTCGTTAAAGATGCTTCTAAAATAACTTTTTTTTTCTAATTTAACTTTCAACTTTAAAAATAAATCATTAATAGCAACGTCTTTAGTGCACTCTAATTGCAACATTAGGTTGTATTCTTTTTTAGCAATAGTCAAACAGTGCCCTCTAAATAAGTGCCTTACAAAAATATTTTGAATACATTTTAATCTATCTATTTGCTTTGTTAATATTTTTTGTCTTGATATATTTTCGCGCTTCCTTATTTGATCTTTTTTGCACTTGGTGCAGAGATTTTCCCAGTCACCGAGAGAGGTTTTGATGGACTCGCTTAAAGGTTTTCTTCAACACAAAGTCTATGAAAAATATTCCATGCCTCTCATAAGTGGTCGTAAGTAGAGGAGGTCGCGAGATAGAGGTGGTCACTGTACATAAAATTAATTATTACATATTAAGTTAATATATACCATTACTTAATCTGATTAAATTTAATTAAGATCAGTTAATTAACAATTAAGATGATTAGATCTTAAAGATACAATTTGATAGTTGATCAAATCAAATAGTTTAATTTATATATGTAAGGCATCCTATAAATACTATCAGTAATGTATGTTTTTTTCCCTTTAAATCCACATCGAAAAATGAATAAGTCAGAAAAAGTATATGCACTTGAAACCACAAATTAATATTTAAGAGAGAAAGATACAAAAACATTATTGAAATCGCTTGAATCACTAGTAAGAAATGCAGAACAAAAAATAAATAAAACTAGTTTTATTATTTGAAAAAGGTTTATCACCTTTCAAACTTTTGCTTAAATTCTCTTTACTTCCTACGGCAATCAAATTTTTGTTGTTGATGTTTTTAGTCCTGTCTTCTTAATAAGTGAATTGCTTGATAGCAATTTCATCTTTTCTCCCTTAAATATTAATCTGTCACCCTTAACAGTCTACTTTTATGAAGTCATTTTTAAAAATATATATTAACCTTAGAACTACAGTATACACCACTCACCACAAGTTTACTAAAAAACATACATAATGTAGAAAAATACTTTATTCTAAAATTTTTACCTTAACAAATTATAAACTGCATGCATTGCCATAATTTTTGTGTAGTTATTAAATATTTTGAAAAACATAACTAAGATAAATCTAACTACTCAATCATAAAAGTTTAAAAAATTAATAATAACTAGGAGGCTTCGGCCCCTGCTTGCTGGCGCTCACCAATCCCCGGAACTGCATTCGCAGTTCATTTCGAATTGCTTCGCAATCCAATGCTCGCTTTGCTCGCTCATTGGATACATTCTTAACGTCTAGCTTTTGTATACATTTTTTAATACAGAAGTTCCGAAAACTTTTCACTGTAGAAAATTCTAAACCTGTACATTTCAATATTAATTTGAAATTGCAATTGTTAATTTGGGCATTTGGCGATACAACACTTATGGAATTGAAGGATTTGTTACATCAAGCGCTCAGGTATCATAATTTTGATTTATGTTGCTAAGTTAACTTTAGAAAAATTCTATGGCTGGCAACAGCATTTTTATTTTTTAAGTTGCTTATTTTTATTTTTGCCGCAGCTGAATTGAACAACCTGATAATGCTAACTCTGGTTATTGTTTCCGTTTTTAAAAGCGCTATATGTTGAGCCACTTCAGCTAGATTTGGCATGTGACATTTTTAGATACAATCATTGGTCGATTTTCTAACGTTGTAATGAGGCTTTTTTTGGTGCCGTATAAGAGAAATATATATATAGATAATTTGCAACTACAAAGCCAGTTAATATTCATTTCCACCCTACATTCTTTAATTTATTTAAGCTTCTATTTCAACCCTTGTGTCAATACCATCTAGCAGGCTTCATTTGCATTAATTGAATTTAAAAGACAAACCATCATACTTATTACATCAGCATAATCTTGAGTAACTGTTATAATTTCAAATATTACTATAAAGAAATTTTCATTAAATTTTGTTGGCAACAATTATTTACCTTTTTGCATAATTAATTTTTAACTTACAAGAAAATGGCACTTAACATAGAGTTTTGATATCCAGAAGAATTTTTAATTGAATTTAGATTTCCTTCATTTAAATATGTTATTTACTTCGAGCTCACTTCAGAAGATTCTATGTTATTCCTGAAAAAAAAAACGTTTCATGCTGCATAAGAGAAAAAGATATAATGTACCTATTGTGAATTGTTTTATAGTGCAATAGAAAAATGTGAGAAGCCTTCCTTCCAAAGATATTACATTCAAACCCCATAAAAATTATTTTCATAGTTTTTTATTTCCCTCCTATTGTCCAATTTCCATCAATTCTCAAACTTAATTTGAATATCTGGAAATGCAGTAAGAGTATCTAGTAAGAATTTTACTTGCAATTTTGATAAGAGAATTAAAAATTTGATAAAGAATTAATTAGATATGCCTTTAAAAAATTTTCATATGATGCGGATCATCCAAATAAATTTCAAAATGCTGTTCAGGATATCATTTTCATTTCAAACAGATAGTTGTTACAAATGCTCTAGCAAGGAATATAAATATCATGAATTGCTCTGTAAATATCCTGCAATAGATAATTTTTATCAATATTATTAAAAATATTGATTGCTTAAGAAAAAACAAAATATAACGAAACAAATTTCATAAAAAATATATAAATTTAAAAACATGTTTAAGAAATTAAGAAAACAAATCTAACAAAAAATACCAAAAAAATAGATGAATGATTTTAAAAGAATAATTAATAAATTCTAAAGAAAAATTATAATGACCACTGGCTTAGAAACTCTCACCCCTTCAGCAAAAAATATATGTGCTTTCTTATTTTTTCACAAGGGTAATAGGATGATTACAATATTTTTCTTTCTATTAAGTGCAGCATAAAACATTTTTAGAAGACAAATAACTTAATCATTCAAAGGGTTTAGAATATATATTTTGAACATATTTGAAATCAGCACCAATATGCTTTCTCATTACTCTGTTAAGAAATCAGAAGGACTACAATCTTCTTATTTCTGTTATGTGCAGCATAAAAGGATTTTACGTGACAAACTTAAAAATCATTCAAATGGCTCAAAACAAATAACATATTCGAAATCAGCGCTAATACCCTTTCCCATTATTATACTAGGAAATCAAGATGACTACAATCCATTTCTTTTTGTTATATGCAGTACTAAAAAAATTTATGAGATAAATAACTTAAAAATTATTCAAATGGCTCAAAATAAATATTCGAAATAACTTTCATTACTTTATGTCATTGCTCCGCTAGGGAATCAGGATAACTACAATCTTTTTTTTTTGTTATATGGCAGCATAAAAGTTTTTTTGATGAAGCAAAAAACTTAAAAAACATTCAAGCTCCTCAAAATAAATAAAATATTTGAAAACAGAACCTCATTAGGGAAAAAAAAATTTTTAGTTATTAAAATTTCATGTTACACCCAATGCACTTTCCTTATTGATTTATGATGTTGTTTATTTTACCTAAACAATCAGGTAGTTGACTAGTATTATATAAGCGTTGGTAATTCCACAATCCATCACTTCCATCACATTCAAGTCCGTTTGTTTTGAGGACATTTTTAAAACTAGACTGAAAATCATATCCATCTATGCATTTGAAAGAGCAACTATGAAGGGGAGATTCTTCAATGCATTCAAGAATTCCATTTGATGGCGAAGAGAGAGGCTTGCACTCTATAACTAAAAGATAAAACAATAATAGTAAGTTTATCCTGTTTTAAAATAATAAGAATCCATTTTATTTTACAAAAAAAAAATATTTTAATTAAAAATAAAAATATAAGTGAAACTAATTTCAAAATTTCAGTAGTACTTTTTATTACCAAAAAAAGTACATTAGTTAGCATTAAATTTAGGGCTAACTGTGCTGTACCTACAATTTTTTGTTGCTACTTTTATACAATTCCAGTTTAACTGAATAATTGTCTAAGATTTGAATTGTCTAAGACTTTGAAATAAAAAAGTTTTAAGTTTACTTATAAAAATTCTTTGGTTCATCTCTTTTACTGTAAAAATATTATTTTATCAATAGATAAATACTCAATAACAAAAATTAGAGAATATAAGTAAATGTTTTATAGAGTACACTAAAATCAGTCAAAGCGCTTAAATAGGTATAATAAGCTTTATAAATAGAATTTGTTTCTTCTTACCAATATTCTACCGTAATTTAGGAAAATGAAGCAGTGTATGTCTCTGCTTTAGGGATGAGTTCAAACTCATTTTTTGATATCTGAGCCCAAACACTTTAAATCTGAGTGCACCTAAGTCCTATATCAATAGGATTTTTCTATACCCAATATTGCCATGAGTTCAAGATTTAATATGACAGATAAAGGCAAAATTCGAAGATATAAAACCAAAAATTGCAAAGGAGAAAGGCCAAATAAAATATATTATTGAGATAACTTTTTTACAGATTCAAAACTCAGTAATTTTCTTTTCATTTTTAATACAAAATTAACAGAACCAAACAGAATTTTTTAAATTTGTTTAGTTTGAATATTTATAAAATCTTTATCGTGAGCTAGTCCAAGTTCAACGACATTAATCAGATAATAAGCTTATCTCCTTTCTAGCCTGTACCTTCTTTAGTCATTCTTGATATTGTCATTCCTAATAAAAAGTTTTGAGGTCTGAAAGTTTTTCTAATTTTTAATCTTTTTCTTAATTTGAAATATTCAAAAAAGGAGAAATTAGGAAATGATTTAATGGAAAAATTTTGCCTGCTCTAACCACATAATTGACAAGTAAATAAATCAAAAATTAAAGATCTGTAATTAGACTCTCTGTGGGAGGTTTTAAAGATTTTAGCTCCATGCAAAAGAAATGCTTCTAAGAGTCAGTCATAAAATTTTTGATCAAGGTGAGATGCAAAAGATGGTGACTACAAAAGTTGTTAGTGACTGCAAAAGATGGGGTTTTGTGGAATAGCACTCTCATAGCACATTATATATTTCAAAATATTGGAAAATGACAAACTTTAAGATAAACAGTGTATTATGTATTTTCTGTTCTTAATAAATATTTTTAGAATCCTTGGCAAAAAAAAGCAGCAAAGTTGTTTGATTGGTGTTTCGAATAATTGTCATTTAAGTCATCTCTGTTTCCAATACAATGAAACAATGCCGGCCAAGTGGCCGAGCAGTCAGAGTGCCTGACCAGTTCAAATCCCGCTCAGGGCATGGATGTTTTTTTCTATGTGTTGTTCTCTGTTGTGTGAATGTAGTAGACCTAGAGAACGGTCTGTGGCAGTGCAGCGTTGGTAATGTTGCCCGCCTCCTTGACTTAGGTTCAGGGGTGCCAATTGGACAACGTTAAATGAGCAACACTTCCAGGCTCTACCCAGATGATGAACGAGAAATTTAGGCCCTGCTGTTAAAATAAAAGAACCCACAATCGAACAAACTTTGATGTTATAAGTCTCACCTTCCTTACTAGTGATTTGTTACATTTTACAGATGTTCTTGTCTTTTTCTCACTCAAATATTACTTGGACACCCCTAGAGTATGCATCTTTTCAGCTTTATTTTTGACAAGGATTATAAAAAAATGGATAAAGGGAGGGATCTTCTAAAATAATTATTAAAATTATATTATTTTAAAATTACAAGCTTTAAATCTAAAAAAATATTGTTTTGGAGTGTCTTATCTCAAGCAGTAAATTATTAATAAAGTTCAAGTCAAAGTTGGTAACATATGGTTAAGAATTTTTTTTTTAAATTTTATAAAATTTTTAATTTTTTTTAATTTTATAAAATATTTTAAGTTAACACATCAAGAACATTTAATAATTAGAACAGAAATGACCCAACGTTTTACTGAAAAATATAATTATAGAAGAAATTTAAACAAGTTGTAGCTTGAAATAAAAAAGAATCTTACATTTTTCACTTTTTGATACATTATTTGAAGTTTCTGACGATTCATTGGCATTACTCAATTGGTCAAGAATTGAAGGTTTTTCTAAAGTAATAAAAAAGGCACACATAGCTGTTGTACCAAGGATGATATCTTCTGCGGAACATGTAATTTCATATTTTTTATATTCATTTAATTTTTCAGGAAAACATGCAACATTGGCAGAAATATTATTGTAACCTTCAAATTCAGGTAGAGGTACTTTAACTACAGGAGAGTCATCAATTTCAATTGTCTTGGAATCACAACCAGATATCAATTTCAGAGAATTACCTGCATAAAAAGAAATGATCTGTATACGAAATTTGAAAAACCCAATGTTTACAGGCAATATATTAAAAATAATTTAATAAGGCAATATAAAAAATAATTGATTCCAAAAAATAAACTCAGTGCTGGTTTTATCATCTTTAGTTAAGCATTTATTTAAAATTAACTTATGAATTAATTCTAATAAATATATTTTATTAAGTTTAAAGCAAAAGTGTAATTGGTCTACATATGTAGAGCTATTGATGATGAATTAATCAAGTAAGATCATAACTAAAATTAAATAATTTATTTTTATTAAGAATAAATTAAATTTACAACTGTTTTGGAAAATATAGAAATATTTATTTTTTTACAGAATATAGGCCACCTTAGTTTTCTGCCGATAAAAACAACAAAACAATTTCAAAATACACAAAACAATATATGAAACGAAAATGCGTTCATTTCCTCAAAACTATTTTTTTTTTTTTTTTAAAGATTGTTTTTCTTGCCTTGCTCGTCAACCCTCTTGAATGCTCCTCTTGAAATTTGAATTCAACATCATTGGAGATTTGAGTCTTAACAGAAATGTTTCGTACCATTTATATAAATAAAAAGTTAAAATAAATTACACATTTTGAACAATTTACAAATTATCCCTAGTAAATATTTTGCAACCCATAAAATCTTTAATACATTCAAATTCACTAAAAAAGTGTTTAAAAATGAAAATAAGATCACCTTTTTTAAAACATTTAATTTTAATTTTGGAAAGTTTATGCAAAAAAATAAAAGTTTCATTTTCTATTTTAACTTAAAGATTAAAAGACCTTTATGCAATTCAAAACGAATCCTTATAGCTATGCAAAACAGAAATGCCTATAGAAGAACAGAACTGCACTCAACATTTTTACTATATTGCAAAGCACATATTTTCAAAGAATTTAGTAAAAATTCAGGATGTTAAATAATGTTTTGTGCCTGGCCATAATAATAGTCATGTAATAAATTAAGAAAAAAATATAATTCACCTTGAATACAATCTGGAAAAAATGAAATATTCCAACTTCCTTCAGAATCACAAATTGCAAATGATGTATTTTGTTCCACTTTCGGTATTAAAAAACCTTCATCACATATTACTTCACATAAAGTATCAGGAACAATAAGTTTTGAATTGGTGTTATTGCAATGTATCTTTCCATTTTGAGTAGAACTCAATGGCAAACAAGCACTTTCTAAGAGTAAAAAATGAATTTTACAATAAAGAAAAACCCATATAAAAACTAAATATATATTTTGAAGAACAGTGTATTATTTACTTTAGATTTTAACAAGCTAATTCAATATATCATAAAGTCCCAAGGTAATAATAGACCTCGAGAAAACTAAAACATTCTTAAAAATGAAAAAAAAATTATAAAACTTGTTGAAACATAGTGAAGATATAGCACGTAAATAAAATAAACCTATATCTATCTTAGCTCACTGAGCATTTAATAAACTGCCATAAAAAAGAAATTATTAACTTTATCTAATGATACTATTTTTAAGCTATTAAGTAATCCACTATAAATGTTCTGCAATCCCTGCTTTGACATAAATTGTTAGAATCCCAATCAAAATTAAGTTAATAACACCACATTACGCAGACCTCAGAATGGGACAACAAATCAGAACAATATTTTTGAAGAAAAAAATGGAACATTTTCTAGAACAGTAAACATAAAGCAGATTAACTTTAAAAAGGGCAAATGACATATTTTTAAAAAAAAATTTTAATTTGCTCTATTCAAATAAAGATGAATTTTATGGCTATAGAATAATAAAGTATACTGTTTTTAATATCAGAACTATTTTGTTCATAAAAGAAAGATTTAATAGTTTCCAGTATAAATTTATTACTGAAGCACTAAACAATTCAAAATAGTTTGTGATCTATACATAGAAAATTTTAAAACAGCATCAATTATTAAATATTTTATCATACTAATATATATATATATATATATATATATATATATATATATATATATATATATATATATATATATATATATATATATATATATATATATATATATATATATATAAAATATTTTCCAATAATTTTTAACAAAGTTCAAGACTTCCTTAATCAAGCAATTTTAAACCATCTGTTTCTTCTAATAATCCAATAATCTTAAAACAACTGACAAGTGTAAGAGTCAAAAATCATGAACTACAAAACTCTCTACTCTTTAAAATTTTGTTACTACATTTGCTGATAAATAAGCGTATAACCCCCGAGTATATCACCATACAAATTTAAGGAACATTGATAAGAAATAAGCACATGATCCCTGAATTTATCATCATAAAAATTTCATAATGTAAAATCATTAATCAAGTTTCTTTTTGTAAAATAACTGAATTCTCAAAAAGTTTTCTGCTGGTAAGACTATAAGCCTGAACCTTGTATATAATAAGTGGACTTTCCTTAAGTTTGATCGACTGAATTTTATAAATTTTAATAGCATTATTGAAATTAAATGACATTTTCTTGCTTAAATATCAAATTGCAATCCCTTTTGGTTTTAATTTTGACAAGGTTAAATATCAAGGGCTGTGAACACAGAACACAAATATGTAAAAAGTAGAACTAAAAGATATAAAATTGCTATGTACAAGTTACATAAATAATTGCAATATTATATTACATAACATAGTAATAAAATTACACATTAATTATACAAATAATAATACACTAGGCATTTATTGGCTTAACATAATGCTTCTTATCAGGGGTCTGTTTGGAAGAAATTTGAGTCTGTTAACAGACCCTTCACAAAATATCTTTTCATAAAAACGGACCCTTCACAAAATATTTTTACTTAAAAACGGACCCTTCACAAAATGATTTTTCTTTTAATTGGACCCTTCACAAATTTGTTTGTCTTCATTATTGTTTTGTTAATTGAATAAACCCTTCCCAGGGGGGGGAACAAGAAAGTTGGATGTAAATGAATTAAGTTTTGTCTTCGGCAAATTTCTTCCATTATTCGGACATAGTAAATATTCTGCGCTCAGAAGTATAGGCTAAATACCAAATATTTGCATGTTGCATCTCTAATTCATAAAAGCAGGACCCTGGTTGAAAGAATGTTACTTAACGTTTATTTTATATTCACAAATTAGGAGTAATTTTTTCACAATTTTACAAAAACGGACCTTTCACAAAATTTCTGGACCGACCCCTGATTATAAGTTTTACATATTCATTACGAAATTTACAAATATTATTTTAAATTCATCAAAATAATTTAAAATCGATAAATAAGAAGTATATTGCTTCACATCAAATTACTAAAGCAATAAAACCTTACCAGCTTGCTGAAATTCGGCAACATCCACTGTTTGCCTCACATCCAATAAGTAGCTACAAATTCTTAAGGTTCTTAATTCTGGATCGTAGGCACTACAATTGACTATGTGAGATGAATAATTCTCAATGCTTGAAGGTTCACATTTTACTTCAAGATTAGTTCCAGTAGAAGACTTGAAATCAGGAATGGGTATTGTGAAATTTATCAAGTTATCAACTGTCAGAGATTTGTCAAGGCAAGACTCTGAGACTGGGACAGATTGTACTAGAAAGTTAAAAAAATATTACTGGGTTTAAAACTGCAGGATTAATCAGTTTTCAAAACTAAACAAAACAAAATATATCCTTTATAAAAATTGAATATTTCTGAGCAAGGAAAAGTTTTATGAATTTCAAAATTTTCTAATTCCCTAGACCAAATAGAAAATCAACAATATGAAAAAACACTTACACACACAGGTAGGAATAACTGTACTATTCCACAAACCTTGACTTCCACAGTATTTAAAAGAATAAGGTATGGAGCTGGTAGAAATCACATAACCATCAAAACAAGTATAATAGCATAAAGTACCAGGAAAAGAACTACTGTCTTGGTGTCCAATAAAGGTGCAATTACGTTGCCCATTTGATATTTCTGGCAAAACTGAACATCTTTTTTCTGAAAAAAAAATTTTTAGCTATTGATAAGCAGAAAAAAAAAGGCATTATGTTGATCATAAAGCAAATAACTGCATCTTTACAAACAATTAACTATTACTAAAAAGTACACATAACATCTGTATTAATCTTAAACAAAAAAAAAGAAAGAAAGAAATATTCAAAGAAAAAATATGTTATACTGATATGTTTTAAGTTATTAATTTAGTAGTTTTTTTATTTAGGTTTTATAAATTTTTGGAATGAAAAGAATTTGAGTGCATCAAAATCATTTATGTACTTGAGAACCAATTTCTTTTCTCACCTAAAATAGTTATATTGTATGAACAAGTTGATGTTAATTGTAGTTGGGTATCCACAGCTTCGCACACATTTGTATAGTTACCAACATTTGAAAGTTCACTTAAACTGCATTTAACTCTCACTTTGCTTCCTTTAATTGAAGACTTGAATTTAGGACGCTTAATCCGGATAGATGATTTATTATTTTCCAAATACAACACTTGAGAAATGCAATTGTTTTTCCTTGGCTTAGGTGGAATGACATCTGAAATATTGTTTATTCATTGCATCAAAAACTTACTAAGAACACAAAATAATAATATTTATAGAGAAAGTAAAGAAAAATTATGAATTACATAATGGTTTATATAACACAAAGACACACAAACTTAAAGACACAGTACAAAAAAGTAGACTACACTGTGGATAATAAATTAATATTCTGAAAAAACTTATGGCTTTACAAATAAATCACGATTCAAATAAAAAATACTTCACTTATTTAATAAGTAAATTAGATTGGAGCAATATGAATACTAATACATTAATATGTGTAAAGATTTTGTTCATTGTCAAATAAAAAGTGCTTGGGGAAAATGGAACAAATTTACATTAAAAAAATTATTAATTGTATCAAGCAAATGTCTGAGCTTAATTTTGTTAGAAAAAAATAAGTAAATAGCAAAAGTCTCAAAGGAAATGAGAATTATCAAAGCTACTTTGATACAGAATAATTTCTAAGAGAAAAAAAAATAAGTTGCTCAGAGAAAAAATGAGTTATGTTGCTCATACATGCCACAGTAACATAAGAAAATTCATTGTTGTAGACAGAAAAAATTGATAAACAAATATGAGAAGTCGTAAAATAAAAAAAAATTAAAACCCTGAAACAACATAGGTTATGCATAAAAATCATAAAAAATAACCATTAAAAATGCATGAAATAAAAGGAATAACACATAAAAAATGCTAATAAAACTATACGTGTTGTTGTTATAAATCCAAGGAACATAACTTTTATTTTATTTTGCCTATGTGTTATTCTGTTTCAAGATCTTTAACTGCAGCAAAAAAATTCTCATAATCTGTATATAACCTAACACTACATAATAAATTATATTCAATAAATAAAAGATATGTCTTCAATATTTTTTAATAATAACATTTAAAATAATGAGAGTAATAAATTTATCCAAAAGTTACCTTTGTTCTGATAATTAAATATTAAAATATTATAGAAACCTAACAAATAAGTTAATATTAGAAACAGAAGGTAATTTAGACATTTTCTTAGAGTACAGACAACTGTCTCTCGCGTTATTTATTTGTGCTTTTTATATTATTTCTACAATATTTAAGTAATTCCATTAAATTTATTTAAAATTTATCAACATAGCTAACAAACTATATTTATATAGTGACAATAGTCAATCAACTTTTAAGTGACATGTATCAAGGGGAGAAATGCTATTTGAAGGCTTAAAATAAAAATAAAAACATTTTTGACAGTCAAAAAAATTATGAAACTCTTTTTGCCCGTTCCTATTAGTCCATGATTAATAATAAATGATTTGATCTCAATGGTTACTTAATTTGTGAACTGTTTTTACCATTAGTTAGATTACTGAAATTATTTAATGTGAAAACTTAAAAATGCACCATGAAAAAAAAAATGAGAAAAAAAAACTCCAATGTAACATGAATATCAAAAACTCTTATGTAACATGAAATAATGTTTTTTAACATATAATATGCTATATGCTATTTTTATAACTGTTATAAGTTCCTGACAGTTCATAACTAAGGTATTGTTAATTTCAAACCAGCCTGCTTTTATAAATGTTTCAAAAATTAATGTTTTAAAGTTAATGTTTCAAGATAATATACAAAATTTAAAATCAAAGCTTTGTTTTGAGTTTAAACGACTCAAGTTGGAGATTTACTTTCCTTGGAAAAGAAGTTTCAAAAAATATCCTTTAAATCAAGCTAATTGTGATTAATTGTGCTATAGTAGAATATAAAGTCAACTACTTGAACTGTTATCAGATTTAAATTTCTTTGAAGTTTTGAGTGTAAAAGCTTTGCATTTTATACTTTTATCAGATAATACTAACAATTCATTATAAATTTTAAAAACTTCATAATGAAACTTATAAATGAAACAATAGGGATCTTCTTTAATGTGTCTTATTGTTTGCAAAACTTATGTTCATCAGTCTACAATCACAGTCAAATAATATTAATAACGATTACATTTAGTTATGTGACAAGAAGTAATGAAATTTATAGAAAATGGCAAAAATAGCACTTTCTCACATACTTTTACACGATGGCACTGATAATGGCTTCCACTCCAATTTTGATGTACATATTTTGGACTTGAATTTCCTTAGTCTAACAGGCATAACATAACCATCCTCACAAATATACTTGCAAACAGTTTTTTTAGGATACAGTTTACTATCCAAATTATTGCATTCCACTGATGCATGTGGAATAACTGGTGGAGGAAAACAAGTATTTTCTGAAAATAAATACTAAATCTTAAAAAATTATATCTAAAAACCAATAATTTTAAATTTACAATACAGGTGCAAGTATAAATGGGAAAAAATAGGCAAGAATAGTAAGAAAAAGAATAATTTGTGTCCAAAAACAATATACAACAATAATGTAACTGGAATAAATTATATGAACTATAACAAGATGAAATGTTTAATGTAAATTTTATAAAAAGCAAGTAAAAAATGCCTGATACTTAAAAGACAGTGCAGGATTATATTTATTACAATAAGAAACTTGTTGAAGAAACTTATATATGACAATAATAAACAAAAAAAAAAGCTCCCCAATCAACAAAGCAGTTATTTATTATTCAATTTAAAATGATCTATTTCATGTAGCCATGCAGTGTGAAACATTTTTATTTTTATTTTGAAGAAGGCATAACATATAGCTAGCTGAATTATGGTTACATTAATAATATATATGAATGAGGCATCATGTGTAGCGATCATTGAAATTGAGATAAGAATAAAACTAAGAATGGAAGATGAATGAAAGAGATTATTTGGATAATCAAGACTCTAATGCATATAAATTAAGTTCATAAAAATCTGTATGACATTGTAGAAATATGCTCGTTGTATATCAGAAATATTTATATTCAAAATTGCAATTAATCAAAAAAAATTTCTTTCTTTAATTATTTTTTCTTACAATAAATTGCAAAACAAATTGTAAATGCAAATAGTATGCTTTGTGAAATCTTTCATCTTGAAGATATTCTAACCTAACATATTGATTTATAGCATGACCCATCTGTATTCATGCAATGGTAGAAATTAAGAAAGTTTTGTCACTGGTCCAGAGGACCAGCAACTATAAGGTATTACAAGTCCTTTATCATTTTCATTGGTTGGTTTACACGTGAATTATGTATAATTTTTTTGATAAAATTAAAAAAAATTACAACATAAATAATGTATATGTTCAATTACAATGAAATATGATAGTTTAGATAAATATACAAAACTAAACAACATACTATCATTCTATTTTGGTTGCTGATCTGATTTAACTGATGAAAAAAATACAAAGAAATAATTACTAAAAAGGTTCATATATGCTTTATTGATAAATATTTTTTCACATACTATATTAATAGCTCATAATTTAGATTGTTCATAAATTATGTGAAAAATATAAATCATTAAAAAATATATCAGTAATTATAAATAATTATTAAATAAATGGAGCATATGAAAAGTTTACCTTTTACAGTGATAGAATAAGTACAACGGCCAGTAGAATTAAGCTCTTTGTCATGTGCAGTACAATGGTTAATGTAAGTACCTATTCCCACTTTTCCTTGGTATGTGCAATTGGCCGTTATTTTATGCCTAATAGTAGATTCTTCAGAAGGAATAAAATTGGGAACCTTCAGCTTGATAATGCCTTTTCTGTTAGCAATCAAAATCTGATCCTTGCAACTGTTTAGATATGGGTAAGGAGGATCAATTCCTAAAAGTAATAAGAATATCAAATTGAAAAGAAATATTAACAAATGAGATTCATCATTATCTGTTAGTTGATTCATAAACAAATCATAAGTTGTATTATTTTCTTAACTAAATAACTAGCTTTCATTATTGCTCTACAGTGATATTTAAAATATTTAACATTAAAAAAAATAATTATTTTGCAAGATTTTAGTATTGGCCAGAAAAAGCATATAAATACTAAGTAATGCAAAAGATTTATAGAGTATCTCAGGAGTTTTTGAAAGATTTGTATCTACAATTTTCATTGGCTCAAGAGCAGCAATTTACAGATTTTCTAAGCAGCTTGAAGAGAACTTTTTTTTCTATTTGGAGTTGATCAGGGCACTAATTTTGTATTGAGAAAAAAATTTAAAAAATTTTTTAAATGCAACATAAAGTAATTAGCACATGCATATTTCTTTTAAATTCATATAATAATGCACTATGAATCAAAAGAACCAGGCAATTCTTTAACCTCAAAATCTATCATTCTAATTCATTTTGGGCTAACTTATACTAAGCAATCATACTTAAAGTTTAAAAAAAAAACATTGAAAGTATTAAGTTGAAAACTTTTCTCTTTCCACTCACCCAATCATTACAGCACACTTACCTGCGCACACAAGTATAATTAAAATGCCACATTTTCAGATATTATCTCTGATATTGGCGAGATAAAAATTCTTGAAAAACGAGTGCAGAAGCAAAACAAATCATAGATAAAAATATTTTCAATTTCAATTAATGATTTTTTTTTTTTTTTTTTTTTTTGGATAAATCAAGTGATTTAAATCATGCTAACCCTGCTTAGAAGTATATACATATTTAAATTATTCTATATGATAAAACACTTAATTATATTACATAAAATAATATTTTATTCCAGATACTACTTTTTTACATTTATAGAAAGGAAAAATAGTTTTTTAGAAAATATTAATTCATAAGCTTTAGTTTAATATTTTGAAAGACAAAGTTTAGAAGTTATGTAGAAAAATAGCTTGAATTTAACTATTTTCAGTAAAACTTCTTAATACTGTATTTTCTGTATGAACAAACATAATTACAAATAAGGAAAACTCTAAAACACATCTATAGTTAAAATACTTCACCCTAAACCTACGCTTACAGTCCGGGATGGACAAGCCTTTCCAATATGGAGCCTGACAAACAATATCCTGCAGATTTCGCTGAGACATAGGAATGGTATAACCTTCATCACAATGGAATGTACACTCTGTTCCATTATTATAAGATTTTAAAGCAATTTCTTTGCTTTTATCACAGTTTACTGATCCATGTTCTGGCAATTTAGGAGGAGAACAAAAGGTAGCTGCAACCAAAAAACAATGGAATCTTTATATTTTTATTAATATTAAAGCAATATTAATATTTGTTATATATATATATATATATATATATTATTATTATTATTATTAAAAGAAATAAAACTCACAATCTAACAAAGCATAAAATATAGTAAAAATAGAAGATTACCAATGCATGTAATGCTATAATTTCATTGACTATTTTTGCAATATTAATGTTTATCAAAAACATAAACAACATTTAAGGATAAAAATTCTCAATAGAACATACCATTAAGTGTAATAAAAATTATTACAAATATATGTCATGCTTCTAATGGATCTAAACAGATTATTTTTGTAATATTAACATTTTGCTTACAACTAGTGCAACAGTGGACCTGAATAACAAGTTTCGTCACGCTAAGCATCGTATGAAAAAGTGTAAATATTTGTCAAAAATATAAACATTTAAAGAAACAAGAAACCAAGAATGTAACAGAGCTCAAAGTACAATAGTAAAAAATGGCTCAGGGGATAGAGCGTTCGCCTTCCAATGAGGCGAACCGGGTTCGAATCCCAGTCGATACGAATTCCGCATTCGGCTTACACTGACCACAGTGCTGACGTGAAATATCCTCAGTGGTAGACGGATCATGGGTTAGAGTCCCCTTGCCGTCAGGCTAACCGTGGGAGGTTCTCGTGGTCTTCCTCTCCATGTAACGCAAATGCGGGCTAGCTTCATCAAAAGGTCCTCCACGAAGGCAAATTTCTCCCAATACTCGATCCAGGAGTTCCCTTGTCTTCTGGATTGGGTTCAAAATTACAAGGCTACGGAGTTGAACATTAGTAGCCGTAAACCCATTAAGTTGGGTCGGCTGTTAAACGACGGTTATAAAATAAAATAAAATAGTAAAAATAGTTAATTATTCTGATTCTTTTTTTAATAAACATATTTTAGCAATATAAACAATATTTTAAGAAATATGAAATCTACAATATAACAGAGTATAAAATACTATATAAACACTAGGTCATATAATGTTTTCATGGGGTGCTCACTGACTATTTTTATGATATTAATATGTCAAAAATAGAAATAAAAATATAAGTATAAAATACTATAATAAAAATAGTGGATTACCTATGCATGTAATATTTCTATTGGGTATCCACTGACCATTTTTGCAAACAACTAAAATGCTACTAGAAGAGAGCTTATCAATTATATATCCTGGATAGCAAAAATATTGACACACACTTCCATCTGGATAGACATCTTCATTATTAGCACTGCAAACAACTGTCCCTTTAAATGGGTTTTTAAGCTTTGTACAAGACAGTTGAGTCTCAGAAGTAAGCTTCTGATTAGCCGCTAAAAATATAAAATAATTTTCAACCAAAACTTACAAAAAACATGGAATTTTAGAATGATGAAATATTTTTAAGCAAGCCTATAATGATTTATCTAACAACTTTTTTTTTTCAAAAGTTAATATTTCATTCACAGTAAAATAAATAAATAAATAAGAATTATAATCAATGCACCCTCTTAAAAAATGTAAAACAAATTTTAGACAGATAAATTTGCATCCATCAAAAATTGAGAAAATCAGAATCATATACTTAAAAATATGTTGATAACACCTAGCTCAATGTTCCTTAAAAAATAATCATCAAGCATAATAATTGAAATAATAATTGAATAAAAATAATAATTGAAAAAAAGTTATATTAATTATTTAATTAATATCAAATTAATTTTTATTTGCATTACAAATTTCCAGTCTTTCATAACTGTTACAATGAATTTATCACATTTAAAAAATATGGCTAATATAAATACTTCTGCACAAAGATAGGTAAGTACTTTATTTATGCTGCACTTGAACTGCACAATGGACTACTTGTGGTAATCTGAAAAAGATGTCTGAGGATGATCCATCACAATTTGTGATGACCACTTCCTCAATTTAGACATAAATCTAAAGGGAAAGAAAATTTTCTCCAAATCCCTGGTGGTGGTATTGCTCAGCAACTGACCACAGCTACATAAAGGAAAATTAACTTAGCAAAAGCTGTAAAATATATATTAATATTAAATTACAAAAAAAAAAGAAATTTTAAATATTCCAGAAATTAAAAATAATTCTAGTATACTTGAATTTATCTAACAAT
The DNA here is from genome assembly GCA_949128135.1 of Parasteatoda lunata. Classification (NCBI taxonomy): domain Eukaryota; kingdom Metazoa; phylum Arthropoda; class Arachnida; order Araneae; family Theridiidae; genus Parasteatoda; species Parasteatoda lunata. The sequence continues at coordinate 30,224,827 of OX421970.1, read as the reverse complement.
AATTAAAAGCATAACATTTAAAAGCATAACATTTTTGGATTTGAGACAAGCAACCAAAATTTATGCCTAACCTTTTGAGAAAAACTTTTTGAATCACATCAGAAATATTATGCAATCAGAAACTACATATCATTAAAAATAAAAAATAAAATCTTGTGGTACATTTTATGAATATGTAATAATATTTTTTAAATGTTTCAATCAAAAATTATAAAGAAATCAAATTTTGGCAAAAGTTTAAAGGCACCTTATAACTCAACACTATAAAATTTCTTAACTTTAGACTTTATCTTTTCTTACTTTTACAGGTTGGAAAATGAGAAGACCATGAAACTTTTCCAGATATTTCTTCACAAGTAATTGAACTGGAGCCTTCCAGAACGTTATTAGGAGAGCATGAGAATGAACATACACTGCCCAGAATATTGCCATGGGAACAACTAACAGTAAAACCATTTTGAGCAAGAACCTCTTTACACCTTCCAACTAGAATCAAAAATATAGTAAAGATATATATATTAATTTACAAGATGGTCAATAGAAAATGTGTTAAGAAAAATATACAAAAACAAAATAAATAAGTAAATAAAATATATTGTAAATTTGAGACAATTTTGAATGTAGATTTAAATTTAGCTGAAAGATTCAAAAAAGAAACACGGTACAGAAAAAAAAATTCGAGTTACTGCTGCTTATTTCAAAATAAAATAAAAAATAGCTATTATCAAGAGAGTTCTAAGAAAGAACAAAATTCATAATAAAACATGGATTTCATTGGCAGAAAAGTTATAAATGTGCTCCTTGACCATTAGAAGTCTCTAAGAGTCTACCTCATAATATTTCAGGCACAAGAAAAAAATCAGGATAAAGCTTTTTTTGTGTATTTTCTTACTGTTAATATCTTGTCTTAATCTTAAAAGAATCTATAATGTGATATAACAGTTAGTTTTATTATTCATGAATCTTTTTTCCTTAATTTTAATTTACTATTGAAAGACTGAAATTGGTTAAAATTTAGAGAATAATACCCAATCTCTTTTCTCATTTCTAGGTTATAACTAGCTTCAGCGCCTAAAAGTACGAATTAATGCAACAAAAAAAAATTTATTAACAAAGTAGATAGACATACATAGCTCAAGTTTGAAAAATGAACTTCTAAATATAATTAAATCACTGAAATTGCTTTCTTTTTCGAAAATGTTTTACATAACTGAGCTGATTAAACATCAATTATTGTATACCCTAATGAATGGAATCAAGACATAAAAAATAAATTAAATTTCTGCAATTTATTTCTCTTAAACCAGGGGTCTGTCCAGGCCAAATTTACTACCGTTTAGTGATACTTTCACAAACTCAAACTTAGGAAAAACAGTAGTTTCACAAAATACTTTTTTTTTTTTCTATCTCATAGAAAATGATATATCCATATGTTTGTGTTGATTTTTTAATAAAATTTTTAATTTTCACAAATTATAATGTCTAAATTTTTGCAAAATAGGTACCTACCTTACAGAAAAACCTAGACAGACCCTGTAAACCATATGCACCATGAGAGCAAAGCCTAAACTACTAATCTCTTCAAAGTTTATTGAAACAAGCGAATAAGGCAATTAAACATATAAATTAATAAGAAAAACTGATAACTTTTTTTTTTAGATTTTCATCAAAAATTTTCTTTTTGAGAACTCCCAGGGTTTTTCAAGTCAATTTTAAATCTCTGAGATTTCTATTTTTTCTGTGATGAGCCAATTCCATGATGCAAAGAACAAAATAACAAATATATATATATATATTTAACAGCAGGCCTCCGATAAAAAATTTTTTTTAGTTTGGACTCAAAATCTAAAATTGAAGCTTTTAAGTATTTTGAAATAATAATAATAAAACAAAAAAAAATCCTTAAAATTTCAATATATTTTGCATCTATCAGTCACAGACCATTTGATCGATTTGCCTATTTCTAGTCAACTTTTAAGTCAATGTTTCCTATTAGTTTGAACTTTTGAGCATCCCATATATTTGTTTTAAAAAAAATTTATATATTTATCAATGAAGAAAAAAAAATTAAAAATAAGAAAACTACCAAGATGAAACGTCAGGCACGCATCAATCATCCATGAAAAACTATGTCATTTCTTTTTAGAAAAAAAAAAAGCATGCTTACAAGTCAATTTTGGCACAGCATCAGTGTTGCCAGATTAGGGGTTTTCCCCCTAAATTTAGGGGAATTTTTTATCTTCAGTGGGTATTTTAGGGGAATTTGATTTTTAGGGGTTTGTTTTGGGGTATTTATCAATGAAGAAAAAAAAATTAAAAATAAGAAAACTACCAAGATGAAACGTCCGGCACGCATCAATCATCCATGAAAAACTATGTCATTTCTTTTTAGAAAAAAAAAGCATGCTTACAAGTCAATTTTGGCACAGCATCAGTGTTGCCAGATTAGGGGTTTTCCCCCTAAATTTAGGGGAATTTTTTATCTTCAGTGGGTATTTTAGGGCAATTTGTTTTTAGGGGTTTGTTTTGGGGTATTTGTGAATTTTACTAGTTTCATTTTGGTTACGTTCTAATATAAAATTTTATAACTGAATGTGTGAGATGGTAATATGAAAATCAATATGTTAAACCAAAGCAAAAAGATTAAGATTTAAATTTAGAACTTAACCCTTTGTTGAATGTAAATGTAGTAAGTTATTACTCAGCTTGATTCATGACTTAAGTTTACTTAGTGATCGACTTAAGTTTACTTAGATCAACTACTGTTTTAGCTTTATTATTGTTTAGCGTTTTCAAATGCAGCTGTGGAGAGATGTTTCTCCATATTAAATATTATTAAAGACAAATTGAGAAATAAAATGACTATAACTACAACTGATGCTATTTTGTGCGATCCATACGAACTTTCTAATGATTGTAAAAATTTTGTACCTACTTCTTCCATGTTAAAAATTTTTAACAGGGAAAACATATACAAATCAGAAAGTATTGACGAAAATATGTTGGATATTTTATCAGAAATTTAAGCATAATGTTAGAATTAGAATATTAAAAAGACTGTATCGTTGATAATAAAATATTTATGAAAAAAATGTGCAATTCAAAAAGCATTGAAAAAATATCTTAAATATTTTAGTAGAAATTAAAGATAATGTAACGATTGAATGTAAAAAAGATTAATTTGTTGATAATAAAATATTAAAAAGTATTAAAACAACGGTTTCTAAACATTATTTAACTTTTTTACTATTTTTTAATACTTATACTTTAAGTTAAAAATTTTGGGGTTTTTTAAAAAAATTTAGGGGATTTTACAACGCCATCTGGGGGTGAACGGTTATCGGCACCTGGCAACACTCCACAGCATATACCAAAAAAATTAGACAACTAAAGAGTTTCATAGTAATCTTCAAATGACTCAACATTGAAAGAATGTTAGCCGAACAAGAAAGTAATAGCATATCTAAACTTCTCCATGTAATTACATAGAGCACAGTAAATATATGCAATTTGTCTTTAAAATATGCTTACCAATAACAGCTATGGAATAATGGCAAGAATAAATTTGCCCTTCCTTTTTCCAAACAATAAGATGCACAGGATAAGTACCTTCATTTAGTTCACTTCCAGGACGAGGCCCAGAAACAACAGCAATATTCAATCTGCCTTTACTTCGCGCTAAACTGTCACAAAAATATATTAACGTTGTTTTATTAGAATTATCAACGACAGTTCAAATATCAATATATCAGAGAGCATAGCAGAATAACAAGAACAGAAAACATAGTTGTAAACAAGCAGGGTTACCATGGTTACAGCTTAAAAAAGTGGATGTTTCAGCGTGGTTACAGCGTAGCATGAAGCATTCACAAAATGAAATTCCAAAAAAGAATCTGATTAGCTAATATTAACAAGCCATTCTCACTAGATATGATTTTTCCGATAGAATCATAAAGCTTATTCTAAAGCCATCTCGATCATTGTATAGTACTAGTTAGGGAAATATGGGTGACAACAATAAACTATTTATCAGTTTCTTCCCCGCGGTATCTAAAAAAAATTTATCTCAATTTAAAAAAAGCCATCACAAAAAGATTAATTAATAATACGCAGTGTCTTGAGAAGAATTAATATCTGTGTATCCTAAATTGCCAAAAAAAAAACATTTTAAAAAGCAACCTGAACGGAAAATAAACAAACTGTAAGGTTTTTTATTTATTTATTTATTTATTTATTTATTTATTTATAAAAAGAAACACGACTTTTTAAGTTGTTGTTGTAGCTGTAGTTCATTTACGTCGCACTAGAGCTGCACAATGGGCTATTGGCGACCGTCTGGGAAACATCCCTGAGGATGATCCGAAGACATGCCATCACAATTTTGATCCTCTGCAGAGGGGATGGCACCCCCGCTTCGGTAGCCCAACGACCTGCTCGCGAAGTCGAGCACTTTACGGTAGCACAGTTTAACGAGGACCAATACCGCACACGCTCGGTCCCTACGCAGACTGATCCAAGTGGTCACCCACCCGCACAGTGATGCTTGACTTCGGTGATCTGCTAGGAACCGTGTCTTAACGATCAGTCCACTGCGGGACCACGACTTTTCAAAATAAGTAGAAATATTAAATAAAAAAAATTCAAAAAATCTCATGCCTGTGTGCTCATAGATGCGGTTTAAAATACTTTACTTAATCAACCATTATGAAGTACATTTCTCATTCAATACCTTTATTTTTCGTAAGTGTATTTTAATGCGAAATATTTTTAAATAATTTTGAAGAAAATTGATTTTATATAAGATCAGATGTTTCTCAATCTATACAAAATACATGTATATGCATACGAGACTATGAAAACATGTTTTATAGTTGACTCGTCGAATGAATAAGAGTCTACATCAGTTATATTGTCCCAAACATTAAAAGTGAACGACAATACGTCAGGAAAAGTGATCAAACGTTTGTGGCGTAACTACCACTACGAAAATTAAACATCAATTCACTGGTTTATAAGACATGCTAACTTGATTCAATCACGAGGTACCTTTTGATAGATGACGGTTGGCATGGTCGATAACTCCACCCCCTCACATTGGTGACCCGGACGTGATTTGAACACGCAGTAACGCCCACTTCGATCTGGTAACGCCTACTTCGATGAATGGTCCACACTGAACAATTGACTTGCTACTTGTGATTGCGACATCGTCCACCTCTTCACGCTGTTGCTACTCAGTCTCGATTCGATCACACGCAGCGATCACAAATTCAGCCGACTACTAATGGCAACACAGGAGCAACCACTACTGTGAAGTTAATTCACCTCTCACATTCAGCACTCAAAAACCCGCTGACCTTCAAAACAGCTCTCCCGGTCTTTCACAAGTACAGCAACTAGTGGTATCCGTTCATCGAATTCTATCCCTGATACAATTCTGGTGGGGGAGTATTGAGGCGTAACTACCACTGCGAAAATTAAACATCAATTCACTGGTATATAAGACATGCTAACTTGATTCAATCACGAGGAACCTTTTGATAGATGACGGTTGGCATGGTCGATAACTCCGCCCCCACCCCACACGTTTAAACTAACTCTGAAGCGAAAAAAGGGGGAGGACGGTTTTTACAAATTAAAAGTGCTGAATATATCAAATCAAAAATTGTAACACAGTAAATAAGGAGTAAAAAAAATACTACTTACTCGGAGCAAATAGAAACTGGCGGAACAGGAATTTTTGCCATTGTCTGCCTTAGAGGTGCTTGAACAGTTATGTTCGTTGGACACTGAATGCAATCAAGTGCTGAAAATTTCATCAGAATAGATGTAAAAGAAACTTGTATTTTTTATATTACAGATATACGATAAAATATATGAAAATTTAAACAAGAAGTGATGTTAAAAAAGGAGCACAAACACAACTTGGGTAAAACCTTAAATAAAACTTGATTTGAAGATTTTTTAATCACCAGAAGTAGTAGTTTGATTGGTAAAATAATTTTCACTCATCGATCATATGCACTTTTGATTTCATTTTAAGAATAATTGTCTCCAAAACATTTTATTTTTCTTAGCATCTTCTGCGTCGATCTATCTTTATCTTGCTCGTAAGCAATTTAACACTTTAAAGTTAAACATTTCAACATGGACTCGATAAGGAATTATTATTTTTTATAAAGAATTTTCTCTTTGGGTCGATCACATATATCTTTCATTAGAACCCAAGATTTTTTATTATATTTCTTTGAAATACTAAAGAGTAAAACAAAGTAGTATTTTTCAAGCTTCATACAAAATAATGATGACTCCATCAATGCATGTCAAAAAATTTAAATTACTCGTATTTATGAATGCAACTTTTATTTGACATCAGCAAACAATCGTAAACTAATTTGACTTTTACAATTCTACAAAGCATATGTTTGCAAGTCAATATTTATAGGTTTTATAGAGAAATATTTTAAAATAGATATAAATTTTTTTAAAAAATCAGGTATTAAAGCCTTATTTAAAGCATATTAGTTGCTTAATAAGCGTCGTCTCCTCAGTGGCAAAACGGTGTCTTGGCACTGATATGATGATGTTGCTTATTTTCAATGTAAAAACAGATGTATATGTTTTAGCAAGTTTTCAAATTCCGTGTGCTAGTTGCTTTAATTTTGATTCCTATTCCAATCTTGATTTTAAAAAAATGCATTATTTATTTCTCCACTGTTTTAAAATTTATCAGTTAAAAAGTTCATGTTTAAAACAGTTTAATTCTTACCATTATTTGTTCTCACAGGTATAAATATTTTTTCAGGTGAATGAAAAGCAACCCATGAGTCATTCTCACCAAGTCTCAACGTACTGGGTCCACGAACTCTTTGAGGTGCAAAACTTAATGCGTCTCGACCAAACACTAAAGCCCTCATTGGTACACTAATCCTTCCCTTAATTTTCTGGTTTGGCATTTCAGAAATACCCTGGATGGCAGAACGTGAATTGTTTTCTTTCAGCGGAGCATCACTTGCCGCGCCAAAATCACGAGAAGCAGTATGATTCTGATCTAAGTTAGGCCTATGAGAGCCATGGCGCAGATGATGGAATAAATCCTTTTTCGGTGAGCTACCTAAAATGAAAAGAAACTGTAAATCAACAATTGGATTGAAAATATTGTATCGAATAATTTAGCTTACAAATGTGCAATGGATGTGCACTAGATGCATAACGATCAATGGATACGAAATGGATATTCATTGAATATTTTACTGGATGTTGTGTACAAATGCTGAAAGCTAGAGATAAAAGCTGCATTGAAAAAGGTATACATTTTCAACGCTTTTTGAAACATTTAAACAAAACTGAGTGTCCTATGTGTTTTGCTTTTAACTCTTAAGGTAGTGTTAAATTGGAATAAATTTGTAAATCTTGATGTATCGCGGAAGATTTTACATACATTATTTATGTTTTTTTAATACTCCTGAAATATAAATTTGAGATAAAATGACCCTTAATTACGAAAGCTTTTTATCAGCAGTCTGTCATGTAAATCATTGTGATTTTACTATAGTATACAACCGCGACTATATCATTCATAAATTTATTCCAGCCATTCAGACATTTACTTTTCACTAAGTATTTTCATTTGTGTACTAAGACAGTTTTCAAATTAGCTAAATTCGTCTATCATTAAAGCTTTTATAATAAGGATTTAGTAAAGTCGCAAACAAAGCATAAAAATTCTCAGTCTTAAGACTCATAACATTGAGATATTTATGAGCTATTTGCACGAATTTTATTTTTACAAATTCTTCATGTTTTATTTAGTTGAATGAATTACGTTGCATTTGTTATACTCAATACTACATTTATATTTTTAATGATTTAAACGCAACTTAGCGATATTCCTTAAAAAAAATTTTAGAAAAGTTCAAATAAATAAACAAAACAAAAATAATAACTACCGTGAATTTACCGTTTATGTTAGCTAACTCATAACATAAGCAAACAGCGAATTCTTGAAGCGAGCCACTTTAAGTAAATTAATATTTCATATTCGATAGTTCGTAATATAGTATTTGACGAATAAATATTTCAGCATAAAAAATATATTATACACAAAGAAGAAAAATTTAAGCATGATTATATGCACAAAATTCAAATTTCAGTAGATTTTGTCGGGTCAAAACAAATTGTGCATAAAAGTTTACAGAGACAAACTTTTTTTTAAATAGCTGTGTTTTAATAAATAAAATATATCCTATTTAACTAAACAGCTTAAAAAGTTACATTCTGATCGGCTCAACAAACTCCAGGTGTGAAAAAGTCGCCTGTCTTAACAAGGCAACTCTTAGAATAATACATTTGGCTGAATGAAATAATGTAATTAAACCAAACGATTTTTTTAGAACTTACCATGCGAAAAAGATTTTCTCGTACACGGGTAAATAGTCATTGTTTGCAGACGTAGAAGGTATACAAATTTTAGAATTTAAAGCTTTCTCTCTCTTTATCCCTTTTTTTTTCCTTTGTATTGACATAGGCACGAAAATAGTTCTTTATTTTCACGAGTAAAACTTTGTGAATTTTTACTTCTGTTTGTAACAATAATTAGATAAAAAAGAATCCTTTAAATGTCACATTGAAAGGGCATTTTAAATATAACTTCATTACACTACTGCTGTCAATGCGAATGGACAAATGTAAGTACTTTTTTTTTTTCATATTTAAATAGCTTATTAATACTATGTGCATTTTTGTTTGCATATAAAAACAAATCTGTAATATCTGGTGGGAACATTTCCTGTTTGCCCATGGGCATGCAGTTAAATAAGTTGAATTCATATGTTTTTGAATTTCCGTTATTAAAAGTATGGCACAATTAGATCATTTATGAAAATGTAGTACACCACGTTTATTTATAAACTTTATCAAGAAAAGCTATGAATATATAGTTCTATACTTTATTCTATAATGCAGTGTTTCCCAAACTTTTATGTACCCTTTCTACCACTAATAAAAAAATGAATGTATTTCTTAAGAAATGTGTTTATTTTTCTTTTTTGGTATAAATTTTTGTTAATAAGTTTCTTTGTATCAGTGAGAAGGATGATATTGTTTTTGCTGTGATAACAGTTTATCATAATTCGGTTCTCTTGTGGTCAATTTTAGCCTGAGATGCGATTCCACGTTCAATAATCTATTTCTTTTTTTCGACTTAGTGTCCACGAATGCTGAAAAAAGCGACTTCACATAAATATGAAGTTGGAAAAGGCAAAATATATTTCACAACTTTTTCTGTTAAGACTGGATACATATTTTGCATTTGCAGCCAGAATGATGTCGAAGTACACTCCTCGTGTTCATTTTTCAAGAATCTGTCTGAAGCCAATTCCAATAATTGCTCTTCTTCCTCATGCAATCAATATTAAACGGATGTCTTATCCACTAAAAATAAAATTTAAATCGAGGAAATAGTTTTTCAACATCAAAATAAGTAGAATTTATTGCAAACCTTTACTATAAAAAAATTTCGCAAAAGTTTAAAATCACAACTGGCTGTTGACACCACTAATTATTAACTGTTAACTCTGATAAAAATAACCAATAGAAAAATACGTAATCGTAAATTTTCATGACTAGCTTTGTTTTTAAATATAATTTTTTGAAATTTTCGTTTGATATATAGATATTTCGCATAAGAACGTTTACCCCAGCTAAATTGTTCCCGTACCGCTGGCGGTGCGCGTACCACACTTTGGGAAACACTGCTATAATGAATGATCTCAAAATTCATAATCGTTTATAATTAGCAGCATTAATGCGATTATTTAGTGAGTCTATTATCGCTCATGTCAAATTATCATATCCTTTTGTAAGTTTATTTATGAGGAAAGGATTTAATCCTCATAATGTATCAGTTAAAACAAGTGTTAACACGTTCGTTGTAGTACAAAATGTAGAGAAAACATGGAAAAAATTACAGAACAGTGAAAAAAGGGAAAAAGAAAAATAATAATAATAAAAATCCAAAAAAAAACTGAAGAAAAAAAAATACAAAATTAACAAAAATCCGGAAAATAAAAGATTTAATATTTTCTTCAGCTCACACGATTATATCCGCAACACGATAATATATATATATATTTATATATTATATTATATTATAAATAAAATAAAATAAAATAAAATAAAATAAATTTTTAAAAATAGAAGAAAAAAAACTTTCCTTTAGTTTATGGTAATCAAATAAATCAAGTGGTAGAAAGATGCAATTATCATCCAACTATTTTGCAGAAAATATATTTTCTCGCGTCAATAACTTGTTGTTTAACTTGTTTGTAAAACATAACTTGTTTGTAAAATTAAAAAAACTAAGATTATTCCTAAAATAAGACAATTTTCTTGACTGATTTTTTTCTTTACAGATTTTTTCTTTATAGCTAACCACTTTTCAATGATGGATATAGTATAACCACGAGCACGCAGCTGGCAATTAACGTGTTAATGCCAGGAATATTTATTTAAATTAAGTTAGCAGATACACTTTGAAATGTACAAAAATGGCACTCAAAACTCAACCAAACTCAATCACTTAACTTATCAAAGGAATTTTAAGCAGTATTTGATTGTCACTAATGCATCCTTTATATTCAAAAAAAAAAATTTTTGTTGACTTCTTTAATAGTTTAATTAATTTTTGTCTTGCACTTAATATAATCTTATCATTCTTTTTTGAATGTATACAATGCGTTTCTAGTTAAAAGATTGAAGCCCTGATATTAATACGGAACAAATTTTAAGTTTCAAGAAAAAAAAAAAAAGCATTTGAATTATGCAGTCGAAATAATCCAAACGTGAACAAGCTTTATACAAAAAACGAAAGAAAAAAAAATCATATTGTAATCAAATCCAAACTTTTATAAATGTATGTATACCCTTAATTCATAAGTTTTCCACGATTGCTTTGGGTTCAAAATTTCATAGCACGATACTGCGCCCAACACAAAATGTATTATTTTCTCACAATGTTATCAAAACCAAACGGTATATTTTACAAAATCTGTAGCAAAAAGCTAAAAAAAAGGTATTTACCCGAAGAAGATAAGCTCTCTGAGTGCATAATAGTTAAAATTTGTATAGCTGGGCTAAAAACTATGTCTGATAGAAAAACAAAACGGAAGGAACAAGGAAACAAAATGGAAAAAAGTAAATTGGAGATAAACGGGTTCGTTACAACTCGCATTTATGTATTATGTACTCGCATTATGTATGATTTTTTTGTTACCGTATTTTATTGGGGAAATTCTAAAGAAAAAGGTAATTCTCGCCCTATATTTATAATTTAGTATGACCAATAATTATATACACCCTGTTGATAAATGGTTGTTTGCTTAGAAAATATGAATACTCTAATTCTTTTTTGTTTCCTTATAAGTTCAAGAAGATACTGACCTCTAGACGTGAGATATTTTCTCGTATCTTCATCATAATCCATTACGATAGAGGAGGCCCGGATTAAACCATCTGCAAGTGGATCTCGGGATTTTGTCAGCTCTGGCATTAATATTCTTACTTCCGCTTTTACTTGTCCAGATGATGCGTGGCCGTTTTTATGACTGGTAGAATTCGTATTTATGATAGGTATTATTGAGGCCTCTATTCGTCCTTTGGATTTTTGAGCTGCGGTAGCATTTTTATCTTTAGTGTGACGATAGTCAGCAATACTTTGAAACTTGCCATTGATTCTAGAAAAAAAAATGGTGAATGCAATTAAGGTGTGTAATGAAAATGATTTGTTCTTTTTGTGATGGAATGTATGAAATTCATGCAATATGATGCAATGATGCATCATATTGCTGGAATCCATGCAATAATGATCTTCATATTGCATGCTATACAGAAAGTCATATTTTTGGCAAGTTCTAGATTACATAATAAATCTTTAATAATAATAAATCTTAAAATCAGTCACACATTAAATATACAGGGTGCTTCGTGGTCATTGCCCCTAATATATATTTTTAGAACACGGGAAAAAAACAAGGCAGAATAATATACACATTCGTAAATATTAAAAAAGGAGTTAAATGCTCAAGAATTTAAAACTAAATCAAAATCTGTAGAATCAATGGTGAGAAAGAGCGGATTAAAAACAAACAATAACAAAACGATTTAGAGGTCGCCTGAGGAAACTTGAAGACGTTTAGCGTCATCAGGAAATAAACCATGCTGTGATATTTCCATTACTTAATTCTTATATTTGGTGAGGATTCTAAGACTACACATACATTAAGAGCGTCATAACTGACCATTAGGAATGTAGGGTTGATCGTTCAAGCAAAAAGCTAACAACGGAAGTAAAAAAAATAACACAAAATATATTTATTATTATCAGTTGTAATTTTATTATGAACAGAGAATAAAATAAATTTATAAATCTAATATTATGAGCTATTTTTTCCAAAAAATATTTTTTAATAATGTGGAAATTCTCTTTTTAATTTCCTATTTCTAATTGCTGTCAACATCTCGACACCAACCGGTCCATAGTATGATATTAAATTAATATCTAAATTGTCACATCAAATATGTAGTTGTAGATAGATGCTGTTGACAGCTTGTTCGTTACATGCCGAAGTACTTGTAGATTATGGTACTAAGGACAGCGTTCGATAGAAGTGACGGAATTATATTTGACTGTTGCGTCCATAAGTTCTTGTTGAAATATGATGTTGAAGTTAACATTGTTGCAGTAAATAGCCTTGTCGTAAAAAGATATACAAACTTTTTCAATGTTATTCTTTTTAAAGACTTAATAAGTATGTTATATGTTCGGAAAAGATTTAAAAAAATTTGGTTGTAAGAATATTTCATTACAACCCTTTATTAAGGTGAAGTAAACTATGCATGACTATCATTACTTATTATCAATTATAACATGCATTAAATAAAACGAAATTTTTCAAATAAGAAAAAAGAAGTGATAGTTACATATAATAACTTAAGTTCTTAAAAGAAAGGTAAAAATAAAATATTCTTAGAACTACTTCATCTTTTCCAGATAAGTAGAAGCTCTGACTTAAAATGAAACGAAATTAATAATATTATACAGAAGCAGTAATGATAAGAACTTAAATAAGATTAGTTAACTAAATAAACAAATAAATGAATAAAAATAAAAACTTTGAAAGACGTTGTTCTATTTTCGGATTTGATTTTCCTTCTTTTCACATTTTTCATACAAAACTTAACTTTGTTTTCCCAAAAAAATGTACGTTAAATAAAAATACCATGTAATCATTAATTAAATTGAGTATATATTTATATTTAATTTTTAAAATGAAGCATTTTGAAATTGTTTTTAGAAGTAGCATCGAAAACGCTAAAAATAAAAAGATTACAAGGGTGCCCTGGGAGAAATTAGTAACACTTCAAAAGTCGCATGTTATTTTAAAGATAAATTTGAAGTGTAAAAAAGTGCATCGTTTATCAAGAGCCACTTCCTGTGGAGATTTATTTTCCGAAACTTGTTTTAACGACATCGTAAAAACTTATCAGTACTTCGAGGAATAGATATGTGAAATATTTTTTTAAGTTTTCACTGATAACTGTTTTTTAAGCAATTTAAAATTGACAACGAAATTGTTTATGCAAATCTTGAAATATTACCTGCCAATGTATTTATTGACAAATATAAATCTGCTTAACAAATGATTTTATTTTATTTATTTATTTAAGTTTGGAAAAAACTGAAATTTGAAATTCTTCTCTATTTCCAATCGAAGGGTCATGAGAAATGGTAATTTTCTTAAGCAATGCAATTTAAAATTGACAACGAAATTTTTTTTGAAAATCTCGTAATATTGCCTGCCTATGTATTTATCGACAGATATAAATCTGCTAAACAAATGCTTTTATTCTATTTATTAATTTATTTTAAGTTCAAAGAAAACTGAAATTTTAAATTCTCATCTAATTTTCAATCGACGAGTCGTGAGAAATGGTAATTTTTTTAAGCAATGCAATTTAAAATTGACAACGAAATTTTTTATGCAAATCTCGAAACATTACCTGACTATGTATTTATAGACAGATATAAATCTGCTCAACAAGTGCTTTTATTTTATTCATTTATTCCTTTAAGTTTAGAGAAAACTGATTTAAATCACATGGTTAGGCATAATCACTTCACTTCTTTTTGAGTTTCAAGTACCTAATTTTTGAATCTTGTAAAAGTACCTATCCAGATACAAAACATTTTGCTGTAAAAATGGCATGTTTGGAAAAAGTGTGGCTTATCATTATATTTTTCCCAAGTCTTTCAACTAACTATTCAGTAAATTTTGCATTTTTTGAAGCATAAAAGAATAATCCCAAAAATAAATTAAAAAAGCTCTGTAACTCAAAGAAAAAATATTGTTTTAAAAAACTAATTTTTTTTTAAAGAATTTGATAATTTTCATGCCTCAGTTCTGTTTTAAATAAAGAACATTATTTACACCTGCGGTATATAATAATAGTTAACATTTTTAATTTTGAAAGACATGTTTAAAAATTTCATCTATGATTTTTTGCTTTTTTTTCATTTGTTCATTATGTTTTTTGTACTTAATCAAACTTATACTTGTTCATTTTTCAAAAGTGAGAGTGATGTTGTGAGAACACAAATTCTGACCACTACTCAAACTCGAACGAAATTGCAGTTAAAAGGTTTTTTATCTAGATTTCCTGATCATAATAAAATTGAATTACGACAAGCAACATCAAAATTTGTCTGTTTATGGTAGCGGAAAAGAAAGATAACGAGGTCGTTTACCACACTTTTCTTTTATTTCTATATCATCGTTGAACAGCTGATCCAATTCTGAGTTTACGACTATTGATGTTTATCTCCTTGAAGTTTTAAACCCAACCCAGAAGACAAGGGAACGCCTGGATAACTATAGGAAGAAATTTGCCTTCGTAGACAACATTTTGATGGAACTAACACGCATCCGCTTTACATGGAGGTTAAAACCACGAAACCCACCCGCATTACTGTCGTCAGTGCGAGCTGGTCAGGAATTTGTATCGACCAGCCATCGCTGGGATTCAAACCCAGTTCGTCTCATTGGAAAGAGAACAAAAGTTGAGTTAATTACTAAGCTCTTTAAATATAAAAATATAACTTTGTGTTCAGTTCGTTTGCTAACTTTTCTACTAGAAATAACATTTAACAAGAAAATAAACACTACATAAAAAAAATATTTACTGTTCATTTAGCACATGATAGCATAAATAACTTGTCTAATCATAGATATATCATTAGTTTTTAAAAGCTAATCAGGATTTCATAAAATGTATGATTATTTAACAATATTTCTGCTTAAAATAGTTACTGAAACGAAAAAAATAGATAAGCATTTAATATTGATTTCAAAGGCAAGAAAAAAGAAGGCATTCTAATAATTTTGAGAATCCGCAGCCTGAGTTTACTTAGTTGATTCACTTAATATGTTCTTACTATAAGAAAATTTTTGGTTTGCTTCTTTACGTTAAATTTTGAATATTAGCAAATCTTCGTTTGCTACACTGCAAAAATTTCCGGATCAAATTACAGTAAAACGTACTCAGGGTACTGGTATTTTTTTCAGCAAAATACATTTTACCGAAACATATAGTGGAACAAAAATTTGATGTACTGTAATTTTTACAGCAATAAATACATTAAAATCACTGAATCACACCTGTAAAAATTACTGTATAATATTTTACAATACAAAACTGATTTTAAGGCAAAATGGATTTTACAGATGATGCACCCGATTTATCCTGCAATTTAATCCAAGATTTTTTACCGTCTATTCGTAAGTCGTAACTCTTTAAAAATGTTAGAATTATTAAGTCTAGTTTTACTCAAACTTAAGATACCTAAGGTTTCTAACAATGAAATAGTACTCACTCTTGACCTTGTGAATCACTGGAAAGCTGCACTTGTTCTGTCAACTTTAGTTGAACTAAAACAAAAAGAAAGTAAAATCTATTAATTTTTTATCACAGAATCTTTTCATTTTTATTTAAATCATTTTAAGACCCTAGAGCTAAACATTCCATTGAATCTAACATCTAGAATAAAGAAATTGTGGTTTGCATTTTTAAAAATGTATGATTTTTAAAAAAAAAAAAAAAAAAAACTAGAAATATTGTGAATTAATAAAAGCTTTTTCTAAAAATCACTTTTAATGTTTGGAAAATCATATTCATTTGAAAAATTACGAAGAGCGATCAAAAAATCAAACGGTTCCTGTTTGTAATATTGATCTGCCAACACGAGTCTCATTTTTCAGAAAAGGCAAGTTCTGAAAGGCAACACAGAGCAGCGTACTGTTTGTCTAAGATAGGTACTCTGCCAAACATTCGTCTAGAGCTGTGGCGATGACTATGGTAACGAGGTATGATTTTTTCAAGTAGGGGTGCGGGGTCCCTCTTTAGGACTGGTTTCGGCGAGAGAAAAGGAGACATCTTCATCGAAGCTACCCTCCCTAAAATGCCCTCTTCTTGTTTCCATAGCACCAGACTGCCGCAGACATAGTGGCGGTCAGAGTACCTATCTTAGACAAACAGTAAAAAGTGTTGTTGTATAAATGCCGAAATATTTGGTGAGGAGTTAAACTGAAGTTCTTTAGGGTCATGTAGCTAAAAAAATGTATTTACTTTTTAGCTGTTATAGTTTTAATTTTTATTTATTTATTATTATTTTTTTTTTTTTTTGTTTATTTGCTTACTGACAACACATGTTTTCCTGCGCATTAGTATCATTTTTGGTCTCAATGCTGAAATATTTCGTTAAAAAAATCAAGCTCACTCTTAGTAATATATTTGCACTAATACTGTCAAGCAATTGTTATTTGTCAATTTTATATCATTTATTGCCCGATAATTACAGTTCTGTACTTAATGTACTTAGTTTACCTCAATTCCAAAAATGGTAACAACGATACACCATAATTTTTTACAATGCGGAAATTACCTTGAGAAAAATGACTCAGCAATGAGCAGCTTTCCAACCCACATGAAAAAAATGAAAAAAAAATTGTGATTTATTTTGTTAAAACATTTATTTTAACACTTTATAACTGCAATGTTGTTATAGTTTCATTAATATAACATTATTTACCAAGCTATTTATTTCATTATGCTAAACATTAAAAACAAAATTAATATCTGAAATTACTATGAATATGAATTAATACCAAAAAAATTATAATAAAAATCAAAACAGTACGAAAAAATCTTAAATTAATAATATCTTTATTTAAAAAAAATACATAATATAACTAACTACATAATATAACTAACTACATAACATAACTAACTACATAACATAACTAACTACATAAACATAACTCGCATTTAAAAGCAAATTATTATTATTATTATTATAGAGATCAAATAGATTTAAATATTCTGTAAAAAGTAAAAAACACGAAAACAGCTAATTCTTAAAAAAAAAAAAAGTAAATGTATAACTCTTAATTTCCTTGAACTTTAAAGATTTTATTTGTTTAACTTTTGAAACTATCCGTTAGTAAAACTTTCTTTCAGATAATCGTTACAATATTAGAGAGGGAGGAACTTAACTTTTAACTAAATAAAGGATTAATAATTATAACGTGAAGGGAGATTCATAAAAATACCTTATTTAGAATCAATTTAGGAGAATGATTTCGGTAAGTACACTGTAAAAAATGTGGTGTAATACTTATCCGAATTTGATGTTAAAATATTACGTGTTAGTAAAATACTGAATAAGTAAGTAAATACTGAATTGAGCGTTCATACACACTTTAAAAGGAGTAGTAAAATAATAACTCCAATAAATGAGAAAGCATAAATTAAGTTCAGATGCTGTTACTCCATTCATAAATTATTTTAATCAATTTTAGTGTATGTTTAGAAACCGTCAGACGATAGCGGTAGATTGTTTATAATTTAGCACGAGATGGTGGAAGTTAGTTTATGACACGCACGATGGGGAACATTCGAAGAAAACTGTCATAAATGGCATGTATGTTTTTAGATATGAATAAAATAGTGTATAATAAAGAGCTTATTATATTCCCATTAGAAGATTTACAAAAATCTGTCAATTGTATTAGATAATTATAAATAATTAATTTCTATGCGCATCGGATTTATTAAACCTAGTTCGAATTCATAGTAATATTCTTCCCCTGCTGTACATATGCTTGATTAACAAACAAATTTTATTTTAAGTAATATTATACATACACGTCGCAAATAATGCTGTACTTATTTTATTGCACCGTAAAAATGGCTTTATTTACTCTTATGTGTATCATATACCACTGCAATTATAAATTTTAGTATTACTGAATAATAAAAATGGGGTTGCTTTGCACCAGAAACTATTACTACACCAGAAACTATTCTTGGTTTTTTATGAAATGAAGCACTTAGATTCAAGAGTAGTTCCACTAGCGTATTTGGTGTAAAGTTGTTGCTTAAATTTTTGATCTGAATCACAAAAATATTTTATATGGTAATATTATAGTGTCTCCCTTTTGATGAGTCAGCACATGCGTTTAAAAATAAATATTCGATTACAAAATATAAAATGTATGCGATTCTGTAGCGATATAAAAGACGTATGGTGAATTATATATTTTTATATTGCTGTTATCTCATTGTGTTTTATTAGTAACTTTCACTCCAGTAGTTACTTAAATAAAAAATTATCAAAAACATAATTGCACACGGATTGATTTCATAATAAGCATCATGACTTACTCTAAAATATATAATTAAAAGGAAAACGATCATCCGAATCTGAGAAAAATAAAGATATATAATCTAAGGTCACGGACAGACAATTAATAAAAACAATGGATCCAAATAGGTATTATTTCTCATTTACATAATAACAAAACATCCCATGGGGTAATTGGAGATAAATACGTTTTTTCGTTACCAGTCGCATTCAACAATTATTTTCATGCATTCTCTAATGATAAATGATTGGTATCCTTCGTAAGAATTCAGCGGGAGACAACTAAACTCCACCTACTCTAATAATTTAAACAACCGAGCACGACACTGTTAAACATGTTAAAGGGAAAAGAATTTCAAAATTAAGCCTACGCGAGTGTTATAGAGGGATATTAAGTAAAATAGTTTAATTATCTTTATCGCTGTAGTTTTGTTTCTACTTTTGTAATTAACCTCAATGTTTGGAAGAAGTATTTTCTTATTTTTGCTTCATAGTTATTTTGCTTTTCATGAAATATTATACGATAACAAACTATGTAATTTATGAAAAATATGTTTTATCGCATACGTTTTTAAAAGCATATTGCACGGACGCCAATGACATATTTCGTTTTAAACATTATATTTTTGTTTAAACAATTATATTACAAGAATGATTCAGCTTATAGTGAAGTTATTATGAAGAAATATTTCGAAATGTCAAATAACGAGAGAGGAATTAAATATTTAATTACAAATGAAAGATTTGTGTTAAAAAACACATTAATGATTTTTGTTCCTTTAACTAATATTATTTTCATTTAATCTTGTTAAAATTAAATTTTTTAAAAACATAAAAAATTAATTTGAAACATCTTCCATGTCTTTCGTAGAATGCTCTTTTCTAAAAAAATTTGTAATTGTTCTGAAATTCAATAAAATATTTAAATTTAGTTTAATTAAATATTATTAAATCCTGTCATCTGAATATTGAATGAAGCGAACTAAAAAAATTGATCATTTTCCAAAGTGTATTTTATTTTATATTTTATAAACGGGGTTGAACAGCCGAACCAATTATGTGCTGACGACTTTTAACGTCCAATTCCGTACTTTAATTTTTAACCAACCCATAAATCAAGGTAACTCCTGGATCAAGTATTGGAACTAACTAGCCTTCGAGGACGGCTTTTTGATGGAACTAATCTGCATTTGGGTTACATGGAGAGGAAAACTATGAAAACCTTCCATGGTTAGCCTGACTGCAAGGAGACTTTAACCCATGATCTTTCTACCACTAAGGACATTTTATGTCAGCACTGGGGTTAGTGCATGCCATTTTCGGAATTCATATCGACCAGCCATCGCTGGTATTCGAACCCGGGTCACCTCATTGGGTAGCGAGCGCTCTATCCCCTGAGCCACTACTGCACTCCAAAGTGTATTTTATAGCCGTCGATGTACAGTTGAGACAATTTAGAGTTAACGGCTACCAATGTTTAACTCCGTAGCTCTGTAGTTTTGAACTTAATCTAAAAGACAAGGGAACTCCTGGATCAAGTATTGGGAGAAATTTGCTTTTGTGAAGGACTTTTTAATGTTATACAAAAGTATGGTTGCAAAACAAAATTTTAAACGATTTGAAAAAAGTAATAAAAGTGCTCATAAAATTAAATTTTAAAAAATAAATAAAAATAAAACTAAACTCAAATTAACATTAAGTCTAATTCATATGTATACCTCTCCTTACTAAACCATCAATTTTTTTATCTTATAGATTTTGGTTTTAATGATCCATTTAGTTCTGAACTTGGTAATTGAAATATATCTAAAAAAAACATTTAATATTTTTGAACATTTTTGCCTTAGGGTAATTTCACTAAAAGTCAAAATTTTTCTTAACAAAATTTTTCTTATTTGTTGTTGAACTTAAATTTGCCGCTTTTGTGCAGTCAAATAATTACTCTTCTGAAAAACATCACGATTACACAATAATAATAACCATAAAATGTTAATAAAAATGCATCCACATACAAATATTATATAATTGTTTAATGGCATGACTGAACAAAATGTTATGGAGAATTTGTTATTAAATTGAATCCGATAATATTTTCTTGGATGTCTGAGTTCATCTTTCCAAAATAATAAGTATTTTCTAGAATATATTAAATATATATTTTCGTTACCAAATTTCTTTTCGTAACTAAAATTTATATGCTTTATTACATTTAATTAGATTCATATAAG
This sequence comes from Parasteatoda lunata, assembly GCA_949128135.1. Classification (NCBI taxonomy): domain Eukaryota; kingdom Metazoa; phylum Arthropoda; class Arachnida; order Araneae; family Theridiidae; genus Parasteatoda; species Parasteatoda lunata. The sequence goes on along the minus strand of OX421970.1, from coordinate 30,203,842 downwards.
AAAATTAGATTCATGTCACATAACATTTAAAATTAGGATGATGCTATCATACCTCATTATAAGATAGTAACTTAGATTAAGGAGAACATCAATTCAGGTCATACCTCAAAAAGAAATGACAAAAAATACATTCGTTAAAAAATAATTGCATTTTTTAAACATTTTCTCACATAATTAACTATTAATTGAAAGATAACTGGGCTTAGAACCACAACGTTCTCAATGTTGTAATTAAGGTCGGCATCTGTACCTACTTCACACCTCTGCAAAAACAAAACAAAAAAAGTTCTGGACTTAGTGGGAAAGCAAGATGAATGGATGTTCCTTCAGAAAGAAAAAAAAACTAAATCGGATCGGTCATGTGGTGTTTATCTTTTTATACCAAATATCTAATCGAAGGTGGCATTTTTGTGATAGAGCAGATGTTTCAGACAGAGATTATCGCATTCGGGAAAAAATGAGGTTTCTAAGATTTAACCATAACATTATGTTATAGAAAATACTAAACATTATATTCTTATACAACTCCCAACTTATTTTTGATTTTCTCTGCCTTTATTGCAATTACAAAAAGAATATAACACTTTAAACATAAAGTATGTGAAAAGCTTACACTGTAAATAATTCCGAATCAAATTACGGTAAGAAGTACCAGCACTCAGGGTGCTGGTGCTTTTTGCACGAAAAAAAGAATTTTAGTAAAATTAACGAGCTGAGCTGAATGGTAATATAACATTTCTGTTTAAAAAATATTTTAAAAAATAAATACTGGCTAATAGATTCAAAATATATGGTATTTAAACCATTCATTTGGTAATTTTACCGGAAAGTCTGTTTTTCTAAATTATAATTCTTATTATCACACATTTAGTACAAATACAAGCAAATTTAATCGTATAAATGGTTTTATTCCAGGCTATAAGATATCGTGGTATTAATTAACAAAATTACAAAATTTTACCAAATTTTATTACACATTAAAAAATCATATTCTATTGTTAGTTTTACCAAAAACGTTACCAAAGCGCTGCGGTAAGAATTACCGAGCTTACTGGTGTTCCCGCCGTAGACCCAGAAAATCGGTCAATTTTACCATGTTTTGGTAGTTTTGACCATACTTTTTTTCTCAGTTTACCGTATAATCCATTTTTTCTGGAACATGTTAAATAAATATTACTACAAAAATTTCGGTATAATATTTCATGGTAAAAATGGATTTTATAGATGACGCACACAAAGTTCCGGTACTTTATACAGTAATTTGATCCTGAATATTTTACAGTGTAGTGCAGTGGCTTACACTAACAACACAACACAACAGATAAAAACGCTCAAAGCATTTATAGAATTTTTTATATGAAATTAAGTTCTTTAACTGGTAAATTTTATGAAAATTTAAATATGATTGTGAAACAAATTCAATAATGAAGTTAATGGTCATTAAATTTAAAATATTTTTTTATACTTAAAAATATTTTAAGCTCCTACTTACACAAAAATATGCAATCTAATATATACAATTTTAAAAAAAAAATTTAAAATATGCAATTTAAATGTTTATAAATCTATAACCAATATCTATTTTTAAATCAAATTGGCTTTTTTCTCCTCCATTAGTTACACTTTTCTTTCCAGAATCTATGATTTTATTTACATTGACTGTATTAAGTTAATAACAATGGGTTTGGGTACGATTACTATGTATATTTAGTGCAACAAAAACAAAGTTTTCATGTACTTTTTTTTAAAAAAAAATTATTTTTTATAGCATAGCAGATGTTATAACAAGTAAAGTAAAGCGCTATCATTTTCCTTTAGGAAATGCAACAGTCCGAGAAAGTCATTTCTTTTATAAGGGTTCCTTGCGGCAAATAAGAAAATCAAAACAATCTGTTCACGGGGTATAATGTTCCTTTTACCACTTCTTTCCAAAACTAGACTGCGATATCGAACCTTACAGAAGCCCCACTTTCAAAGATAAAAATCAAAGGCGGCATAAAAAACCATTTAACCGCCAAAGTCAATGCTACCTCTTTCCAAGAAATACGAAGAATGCGCAAAAAAAGCCTTCTAAAATGAAAACAAAAAATTTCAAACTCAAGCTAAAGTACTTGTTCCGAATCGTTAGAGCTACTATATGGCTCCACAACCAAAGTTTTTGTTATGCATGATAGCTATTAAGTATCACAGATATTCTCCACAAATAACTTTATATGTCTGACAATTATGCTTTACTCTTTAACCTATATTATAAAGCTCCACATTGGATTCATAAAAACAAATGCTAATAATAATCCTCATTTAGCTATTTTTAAAGTAGAATTTCCTGATTGACAAAATTTTTTTTACATGATTATTCTTAGCAATTATTGAACTCTGTGATATCCATACTTACTCAATCATGCGTTACAAGCGCGCTCAATGACCTGCCGTTATTGCAATATCACTTTGTTGTACTTCTAGAAAACTATAATGGGACAAAAGTTGTAATACATATATAACATGGAGTCACCTGTTCTTAAGGTAGTAATTAAAATAAATGTTACTGAAATAAATAATGACAAAATTATTAAATTTATCGATCATTAACTTTGTGAAATAAATCGAACTTTTTTTGCATGTATTAGAGTATGTAATTATTCCATAATCAAAAATTATGAATCAAACAATTTATAAATACATTATACATTTCGGATGTATTCTACTTCATTTGATAGACAGATTTTTTTTCTTAATTTATTTATCATCTCTTTATTTTAATATTGGAAAAAATATAACCTAAATCATTATGTGATGTGGTATCGTTTCTCACAAAACGGTGACAAAGATAAGAAAAAATTAATAGCAATGAGTAAGTATGTTAAAATATCTTATAATAATTTTAATTTCATTGTATTTAAACATGCCTTAAAAATAAAAATAATTAAATTGCGGCTTTAGATGACGTCACTCAGCTCCCGGTTAACCTCTTGTCCATCGAAAATATTACAAATACGAGAAAAATACACCACAGAAAATAAAATGGAAATAATTTAATGTTCTTTGGGCGGCTCGGTACAGTTTGATCCACGAACCGGTACCGGTTCCCCACCGGAGATTGGAGATCACTAATCTAAGCAACGATAACGTGCCATCGATTAACAATTTTCCCCTATTTTTCTTTTGATAAAGTTCTTGACTCAATTTTGTTAAAAAAATAGTTTATTTTTCATTTTGATTTATATTTCGAATGGGAATTATTTTATTGAAAAATATCTTCTACAATATAGGAAAAGGAGAGGAAAAAAAGTAATTGGGTACTTGCAAATCGAAAAGAAGACGATCACTGAGACACAGTGACCTATGACCTCAACAACAGATGAACGTTTACAAGAAAGATGGCGAGTTAAAATCGAGCAAATTCCTTCACCTAAGTTAGAATGTAAATTAACGTGAAGTTAATGAAATACAACGCAGTATCACATATCGAATTTATTAAAATATAATTCTTTCTCGCCTACGTCTTTTACTTAACTTAGATTTATTATTTGCTTTTATATTTTATTGTAACCATGATATATTTTTGTTTTGTGTACCTGTCAACTTCAATGCATAATTAGTTTGTTTATGTTCTACGTGGCTTCGTGCCTGTCTTTGTGTTAAACAGGAAATATATTGTGAAGGAATATAGAATGTATCACTTAAGAAAATTGATACTTGTCGGGCTTGGCTTACTCGAAATAAAATGGAAAGAACAGTTGTTAATGTAAGCAAATACCGTTTTTCAACAACCAATCAAGATCGAGATACCAACACTACGTCACTTGCAGGCATCCTATTAGACATCTTTTTTTTAAGAACTTCCATTTTTTTTTTCCAAGATGCTTACATCTAGTTACGCGTTTTTATGCTACGAATTTGATGCTTTTACCAAATAGATGAAAGTCAAAGCACATAAAGTCGAGAAAATCTTAACATCAAAAAGCAAACATTTAAAATTCAGAAAGTAAAAACTTCAAAGTAAAAAACATCAAATTCATGCATCATGCAAAATAATAGAAGCAAAGTAATAAATTATAAAGACAAATTTAATCACATATTTATGCGCAAAATTTAATCAATAAATTGAGACAGATCGAAGGTTAAATTTAATTTTTAAAAAATACATATATTTCCCAAACAACTCAACCTGGTTTAATGTCGCAAAACTTCCACCAGACTCATATCTTAACTGCAACAACAAAGCTTTCACTATAAATTGTCGCATGAAAATGAAACAACTGGAATTACTGGAATATCAAAACACGAACATTAAGTTGTATAACAACACAGCCGCTTATTTACGACACAAGGGACATTTTGGAAACCAGGAAGATAATAAAGCATGGTTGAAGACATATTCTGTTGTCCTTCCCATTTAACGGGTTACCGACTTCATTTCTATGCACGTCGCGCGTAACACTGACATTTCGCCTTGTTTTCCAGAAGCCCGTCTTTAAGATATCTTAATTACATACCAGGTGGTCATTAAATGTTAAACGGGGCCTTTAAACATTCTTGTCATTAACAATTTAGGGAAGAAAAATCTGAGTTGTGTTATGAACAAGAATGTAATTAAATTATCGCATTTAGAAAGATTGGGCGTTTTCTTGGAAAATGTTTGATATGGTGTGGGATGTTAAAGACGAACTTCCATTGTATTTTAAGGTCAATTGTAATTCATAACAATACTCATATGAACAGCTACAATTTTTGGTGGAAATAAAAAATTTCGTGTATATTGTAAAAAATTCTGAGCAAATTAGAGTAAAAGGAACTGGTACCTTGGGTGCATCATCCATAAAATCCATTTTTACCATAAAATATTATACTGTAGTTTTTACAGTAATATTTATTAAATTAGAGTCACTCAATGAACTTTCAGTAATTATTACTGTAAAAATGATGCTTTATCAGACTTTTGATCCGTAACGTGTTTCGATAAAAATGGATTTTACTGTAAAATGTACCGGCACCCCGAGTACCGGAACTTTTTACTGTAAGTTTTTACAGTGCAGTTTATATCTAAAATACATGAAAAGTGCATTAAAAATTATTTTATAAAATAAACCGTTAAGGATTAACTCTATAATAGCTTCTTAGCTTTATATGAGGCTGTTTTATGTGCTAGCTGCACTGAATTACTTGTACACAACTTTGTATTTTCTTGAACATTAAGACAGAGGGGGGAAAATGTTTATAACTAATTATAATTTTTTCCCAATTTTTTAACAACTTTGTTTTTAATGATTTATGTTAGTAATAAATAAAATAATAAAAATAATACTGTTAATTTCTCTTTTTTATACTTATGTAAACAGTTTATTCGTATTTTAACTGCAAAAGTATCTCGTCGCATTCCACATATTTTTAGATTCTACAAAATGAAATAACTTAACGTTTTTATTGATTACATTGTGGCACTTGAGGAAAAAAGAAATGGCGCGGATTTTTTTGTCAAAACAATTTTTTTAATGAATTAAGTATAAATAAACATGTCCGAAATATAAAATAAAATTTTTTTAACTGAAAATTAAAATTATGAACATCTTTCTGGTGCAAAATTTATATTCTGATATAGTGGAGTAAAAGGAACAGGATATGACTTTACGAGCTGAAAAAACATTTCTTGGATGCTATATAATCGTACAAATAATGGACGCTTTCATTTTAAGGTGGTAAACTGCCAGCTATTCCCTAGAAAACTATTATAAAAAGAATAGAAATATAATAGTGTGCATACCTTATAAGGAACTAGAGTTTTTCCTTGATCGCTATTTTTTTTTCTTTTGAGAAATACGATATCAATAAAGACTTAAGATAAAATAAATGACCCAAAAGGGTTTTATTGTTACTAAATCCCATCAAGAAATGTTAATGGAAGAAACTTAATGTCTTAATGTACAGCTTAGCTTATTTGATAGTAACACGTTTAAATGATACAACCTTGTTAATCAAGGTCATTTATGAAGCAAACTATAGGTATCCTGTATCATTAAGTTTTGTATAAATTATGCGGGAAAGATTAATTGTTTTTTTCAGATTTAGAAGTAGTAAATCTTATTTTTTTATTAAAAAAAAGTATTTTTATTTTTACGTTCAGAGATGATTGAAAATTTAACCTAATAAAATAAAATAATTTTTTTTTTAATTTCATCTATTTATATCATATATGTAATGTTTATATGATTTATATAAGATTTATGCTGATCACTTTCAATATTTCTTAACTTTTATCTAAAATACAATATAAAAAATATTTCGATTGCAGAAATTATTCTGAAAATATATTTCTTATTGCAAATAAAATCTCTAAAATTATAATGAATGCGACTTGCTTTTACGCATAAATTTTTATCATAAAAAAAATTGATTTGAAATATATAATTTTGAATAAAAAAGAAAAACTTACAAATTATAACAATACACTTTTCTGTTTTGAATTTAAATGTGTTTTGATAAATCAAAATTTTCGGATGAAAGATGTACAATATGTAAGCAATAATTTAACTAGAAAATAATAAGCATTTTACTTTCTTTCAATTCGTTTTTTCAATTGGATTATAAATATCAGACTTTTTAAAATGTGATTTTTCAGGAAATTTTTGACCAATTTCTTTCAAATTTTGCATTTTACCACATAAAATTACCTTTGAAATAATTCAAAACTTGTACACCTAACAATTCAAAAATCTTTCGACTATAATTTTAAAAAACTGATAAATAATAAATAATTACTTTTTGCCTGAATTATTTTTGGCTAAACGTATTTTATAATTGTGTGCAAAAATTTCTCCATTTACTTTTAAGGTTCTTGAGATATGGCGAAACAATAACATTAAGGGTTCTAAACTTTCGACCACTCTCCTGACCAAACTATTAGGACCATATTTAGCAGATTGTGGCTACACCCTTTATTTTTGGGAGACCAGTAATCATAATCTGCCGAATCAAATTATTTGATAACATAAAATCAGTGAGTAAAAAAAAAAAGTTAAGACTACAAGAAAATACGAAATATCATCTTTCATTTTCATCGATACCAAATCCGTTGACATCACCGTCTTATGCGTCATTATAGAAAAGTATATTTCCGACCTCGGAGCAATTACCGGCATTACGTCATAAAATGGCAAGCGGAATGGATAGTTTTAAAAAAAAATGATAAAAAAGAAAACCCGTTGTTTAGGAAATATGAAAACATGATACACATTTTATCTGTCGGTATTGTATAATCTTATCTCTTTTCTTTGTTAGCTCTGTTGTGATGAAGTAAGACAGTTTTTTATTAACTGAAACTTTTCTGAGATTGAAGACAATTTTATTTTAATTCATATGAACTCGTTACTTGATCATGGAAGTGTTGAAAAAACTTAAACACCTTATTTTTAAAGAAGGTATACCAAATCACGTGACTTCCGGAGTTTGCATACATCATCCTTTAGAAACGATTGAACATGCTCGCTGGGGATTAGATATTGTCCTAACAAGAGACGACCACTATACGGCTCCATTTCTTTTGCAAGAACATTTTTTAGATGTCTCCATACAGGTAAGACTCAGTGGTTTTGGACTGAAAGGAAAACTGTTCGCTTTAGGGAACATATATTTTGCTGTAAACGTCTTCCCTATGTTCGAGATGACAATCTGCAGTAAACAGTTCCATCATTTATTCGAAGAGAGCCACAGCATCGAGACAAGAATCGAATGCGCCACGAAAAAGCTAGACCTGTCCATGTTGGAATACCTGAGGAACAGCAAGAGTTATCTTTACGTTGGTGGCGAAATAGCATTTTATTCCGTTGAAGAAAATAGTTCGATTAGTGAATCGGTAGACTTGGAAGCTAATTTATTTATGCAAGATTCTCGTGTTAAGCCATTCAGTGATTTGTGTAGAGACTTGAGGAGTATATTAATGGATGGTATCATTACAGACACAATGTTACGATGTGGTTTAGAGACGTTTCATGCCCACAAAGCAATATTGGCTGGAAGATCTCCTGTATTTCAGGCAATGTTTCAAAACCCCATGAAAGAAAGCACTGAAAACGAAGTCATAATTAAGGATATGGAACCCCAAACCCTTAAAGCCATGCTGGAGTATATATACAGTGGCCAAATAACTGAGTTGTCCAATTCATCTATTTGTGAACTCTTGTCTGCGGCCGACAGATATCAACTGCCAGGATTGAAAGAAATTTGTGTTGATTTTCTTCACACTGACGTGAATGTAAACAATGTTCTCCGTGTGTTAGTGTACGCTGATTTGTATGATGGAACGCTTAAAAAACGAGCTATGGAATTTGTTTGTAAACACTATGACCATTTAAAGACGACGCCGGAATGGCTGAATTTGAAATCTGAACGATGTAACTTAGTAATGGAGGTCATGGATTTCAACATTCAATTGCTTAAATCAAATTAATATTACTTAAATTCACAATAAAATATCAGCTATGCAATGTATGTGTTATTTACAAACCATATTAAATCTGCGAAATAATCATTCTTTAAATTAAGATTATTTATTTATTTCATTCATAACACCTATTTTGTATTATTTAAAGTGTATGTACTAATTTAGAATGTATGAAATATTAAAGAAAAATCGTTTTTCAATGTAAAAGAAACTTGTAATTGACACTTTCAGACTCAATAAATAATATATTGTTACCTATAACTTCATAGATTTAAAATATTTTAACACAATGCAATATTTGTTGATAATTTTATCATTCATAGAATTAGAATATTAATACAAATAATATTGTCAGAAAGTCACAAAAGTTTAATAAATCAATTGCATTCAAGCAACTTAACAAATTATTGAAACAAATTTAAAATTCAGTAAAACCTTTTTTCTTATAAGTAAACCCCGTAGAATCTTAGACTTCAATGTCTGTTTTTACTTAAAACTGCTTATTAATTCTTAACAAAAAATTCAATAAGGAGAAATTTATCAATCTAAATCACCACCTTTAATAATCAATCTATCAGCTAAGCAACTGTGTTGCCAAATTTAACTACAAAAAAAAAAAATTTCTCAAATAAATTATTAAACGATTATTTAGCTTTTAGCTTGAAATGTAACTAAAAATCGGCTGCTTTTAACAACCGACTTCAGTTTTGGAACGTAAACAAAAGAGCGATGCCTAATTAAAACATTTATATCTAAGCCAAAAATGATTATATTTTAAATTTTTTTTTGCAAGCGTATAACATTTTTTTTTTAAAAAATCAATGTCTCGAAATCGAAATTTTTATCGCTTTTTTTTCCCTAATTTGAAAGTTCTCCCTTAAATATCAAGTGATTCCATTTTTCTGTAAATCAATTTTTTTCGCATTTATCAATTTATTTTCAATAGAACTCAAACCTTCTTAGCTAACTTGAACTCTTGAACTTCACCTATTTTTATAGTTATCAATTGTTTACATTCCATCAAATGAAAGAAAATCTTTTTATTTGTTATCTACTCTCTTCATTTAAGGAGAAAATAAGATTAAAATATAAAAGGTAAAAATCTATGGTTAAAGTAATAAGTAGAATTTGAGAAAAACTTGTAAATTAATTAAAAATATCCATCACTGTCCGTTTTCTGTTTTCATATAAAGTCAGTCCATTTTATAAATTTTTCAGAAAACCGATTTTTGTTAAAATAATATTTTAAGTTATATTATTCCGCATAAACTAAGCATAGCATTACTAAAAATAATAAGAGAGCATTCTTGTATTTGAAATTCGTAGAGATTTGAGAAGCGCAACTTCTTAACTAAACAACTAACTAATATTTATGTTAGAATTCTTTAAATATACAAAAGCATTCCAGTATCCTGAAGTGATGCCAAATGTTCTATTTTCAAATTGGTAGATGAGACAAAGAAAAGAATTTTGTCATTTTTACCTAAATAATATAATATTAGGTTAACTTTATAAAATATTTCCATTTTTACCTAAATTTCAAGATGTATGCAGTTTTCACTACATTGAGGAACATGCATCTTTAATATGCTTTAAAATGTGCAATTATTTTTGCGAAAGATTGTATCAATAAAGCAGATCACGAAGTGTTATAGTGGTGCTAATTTTAAAGTTTAATTAAATACATAATAAAATGTAATAATATTTTTGACTTAATATTATTTAAAATAAATCATGATGTTTCTTTTTTTCAAAAAAATTGCATTTTATAATAGAAAAGGTGAATAGCTTTTTTCTATTTCATCTCATTGTATTAGATTTTTTTAAGAAAAAAGTTTAGAATTAGCGAAGCTTAATAGCAATAAATGAAAAAAAATCGCATATTTCTAATACATTTACATTAATCTGATTTAAAGTTTTCTTATTGCCCAAAACATTTTTATCCTTTTGACGTTCACACCTCAACTATTATTATTTAGCTTCGGACTCGAAAATTTTACTTAGATATATTTTTTTACTGTTGCTACATTATTTATTATCATTCAGGGGGTTCCTTAATAACCTCCTTTAAACTATATTTTTGGAGTCCTTGTCTTTTAGGTTCCTTGTCAGAAAATTATAAAAAAATTAATAAAAGTAAATATAGACATACTAGTGGTCGTAAAATAATATTTAAACCAGGTAGAAACAAAAGAGCATAGAAACCTAAAGAATAACTAGTGAGAAAGGCGGGACTAAAAATATCAAAACTCACTTGATTACTGAAGTGTATGGTGATTATTAGAAACACTTCCAAGTTTCATGAGAAACCAAGCTGGGTTTGATGTTTTCAGTACCACTTTCCTTGCTATCCCTATCCTTATCCACTTTCCTTATTCTTTTGGTTTCGATACCATATTTATTTTGTCTTTACCTAAATATCAATTTGTGACCCCTAATGTACATGTTTATTCACAACATACGTTAAAAAAGATATTAATTAAGAGCGTTTATTGTGAAACACCTCTGTATACATAGTGTGCTTTGAGTAATAATGTGAATTAAAAAAATACCTTAAGACGTATTTTACACAAAAATTAAGTTTTTTACTATGAAAGAAAAAAACCACATTTTATTCAAATTCAGTAATAAGAAGTCTTTGCCCCTCTTATAAAATCAGTTAAAGTGGATCGAGTCAAATTTGAAATTAAAGACTTCATGCATTAGAAAAATTAACAAATAAAAAAAAAACTTTCATTTAATAACAACTCTAATCAATTAAACGAAGAAAATATTTTGATTTCCATCAACTTAATCTGGTCCCACCTCCAGCTCTACGAACCCTGCGGCTTCTTACAAGCTTTAATTATGTTCATAAAGGTGTATTCAATTGTCTAGAAAAATTTATAAGTCAATTTACTATATGTAACGATAACCATCAGGTTGACACCCAGTGTTTTTTTATAAACAGGATACGGCTCACAATTTCTTTAAAGCTCAAAACATTTAAGATGCCCTTCGTCTCTATTCTTCATACGTAACCACCCATCATATTGAGTAGGATGAAGGGGCCATTCTGGTAACTGTTACAAAACTGAAGATGAATGTGGCAGATAGAGGTACAAGATAAATGTTTTTTTTATTAACCCTCATTCACATCAAAAGTTAAATAAAAATGATGTAAGTGTGCGGATTTCTATACAGTACTGAATTTTCTATTTTAAAAAATAAATATTTTATATATATTTCAAAACTGTCTAAGCGAAATTAGTGATTATTTTATTCTGTTCCCCATCTTCAAGTTGAATGACACTCTATAAAGTTGTGTGTTGAAAACTTAAACAGAATGTTGACCAGACGTGTTCCTCAGGCACGTGTTTGTGTGGGTGTTAAAGATGACACAAACCATCAAGATAGCTATCCCTCAGAGTTTTGAAACTAGAAAAAGAAAGCAATTCCGCGATGCTATTTATCTTTCTCTATAATGTCGTGTTTTGCCTCATACGATCAAGTAAATTACCAGAGATAAAAAAAATATAGATCATTTCCTCTCTCTGTAATACTCTTATTTATTGCGATCCAGCTATGAGGTGGTCCCCAATGGAGTCAAAGAAAAGAAAAATGATAAATGTTTTCTAACTTTTCCAATTTCAGTTTCTATCTTTTAATCTTTTAAGTTGATATAGTTTTAAATATCTCAGTAACTTTTTTTAACAATATTTAGCATTAAATAAATATTTAAATACAGGAGTCGAAAAAACTACATTATTTTTTTAGTTAACTACAGGGATTTGAACCTTCATTTCCTAGTGAGGTATACTAGTTTCGGATCCCAGCTGGTTGATCCGAATTCTGTTTCCTTCTCACGTCGACCACAGTGCTGTCGTGGAATATCCTCAAGGGCAAACGGATCATGGGTTAGATCCTCCTTGCCATTGGGCTAACCGTGGCAAGTTTTCCTTTCCGCGTAAAGTAAATGCGGGTTAGTTCCATCAAAAAATCCTCCATGAAGACTAGTTGGTCCATTGAAATTGGGTCCATTGGAGGACCCGTGAAGATTTGTGACAATCAGATTCGAAAATATAGTTGCGTTTGAACCTTTGTTTTTTTTTACTAAACTAACGTTAAAATTAATTGCTAAAAATCACTACAAACTATAAACTTTTTTATAACACACCTCACAACAATTTTTTTTTAAAAAAATAGTTCACTACACTACAAACTATGAATAAAAAGTAGCAACTACAGTAGTTTTGCAACTTGTAGCATTGAGAAAACACAAACTCGTTCAAATTTAAGCGAAAATTTCAAAAATATATATTATTAAATAATCTAGTGTTTTAAATAAATGTCCTGTTTCATAAAGTAGGCGAATCTGTTTCATTTGGACACCATGTTTCTCGCTAATCACTCACAAAAGCAACACAATCAACAACATTACATATAAATTTTAATTATTCTTCTGAAAAAAAAATAGTTATATAATCCAGAGGCTTACAGATCCCAGTCGCTGGGTTTCTATGGCGTCTAAGTACCCCCCTAGTGCATAATATTTTCGAATAAAATTTCATTTGTTTGTTTTTCCTTAATTGACTCACCGTTGCTCTTTTTCTAGAAATTACTAAAAGTATTGCCTCTTTCGAAGAAACACTTTTGATTAAATTTTCGGGTAGAAAGCACGGCGTTTTTGCACTAAATTCTGAGTCTTCGTTTTTAACGTATCAAAAAAATCTAAAAATATAAATATTTTGCAAGCAAAAAAAAAAAATTTTAACATAGCATTTTTACATTTTTAAAGTCATCCTAAAATAAAATATGTGAAGCGTTAGTGATTGTGTTTTGAAACTTAAAGTCATATTTGAAAATTATTTGGGAAAATTTTATGATTTTAACTTGTATTTTATTGGAATTTTCTGCCCATTAAAGTTGTTCATCATACTTTGGAACACTTTATCTACTTTTAAATTATGTAAAATTAAAAATTATTATTGTTTTTACGCAATTTTATAAAAGTTAAATGCGCGTTGGCTCTTGAAAACTGAAATAAATATTTAACTTTTTAAAACCTTTGATCAAATCAGTTGATTTCAGTTAAAACAAAATTTGGAATTCTCATTTGCATTTGACATTTTAAAATTTACTAAATAAAAAATAAAAATAATAATGTAAAAAGTTGAATGGTCCTTCTGATTTCGGTTTCACTTTGAAAATGTCAAATACTGACAATCAAAGTATCTGATTTAATGAAGGAAATCAACGCTACAATTTCTCATGATAAACCTCCCTTCTTATTCATGATAGTTATCAGCATCTTCTTATTTCACTCCTTTGGCCTTGTTCAATTATCTCCTGTCAAAACAAACCTCTCATTTTCTCAACCCTACTGACCGTGTCTCTTGAGTGACACATAATTTCATTAAATGCGTCTATTACTAATTTTTCTCGCCTCGTTACTGGACCATGACTCACGCGAAAAGAAAAAGATACTCTGAAGGATTTTTTAATCTGACTCAGAAAACATTTTATCAAAACTGCCTTCGAGAAATATGTGTGAACTCTTGAGACAAAGAATGTCACTCTTAAGAAATTACTTTCTCGTCGTTAATAGAAAGTGCTATTTTTTTCTTTAATGATTCTACTATTTGTACTGTAAAAAAAGTATATATCAGCAATTCTCAACCTCTTTTGATCCACTCCTCCCTTTCCCCTATTGTTTAAAAGTCATTCTCCCGTTCAAAAATACAGTGCATAGGTAAAAAATATTTATCAATATTTTATTGAATAAAAATTAAATATTTTAAGCATAAAAAATTTTAACAAGCCGATGTTTTATAGTTTTTTTTTTCTTTTTCATTTTGTAGTAATTAACAAACATGATAAACATAAGAAATAATACTTCAATTATTAGAAAAAATATTAGTACAGTAAACCAGTAAGTCATTATTCACTTTTTGCTTATTGGGAAGCCAGTGATTGCTTTTCCTTTAGTAATTCTTTGATGCAAGGAATAGAGCTTGCGAAGGCAAAATGCGGGTCAATTTTAACTCCAAATATATTTCTTTGAATCGTTTTCATTTGTAAGCCTTATTTACAAAGAGAATTCAGCACAAATGTAAAACAATACTCTGATAGAATTTTTGGAAACTTATAGTATTAAACTTATAGTATTACTCTTATGGTACACTTGCACAGCTAAGACACAAAGTCAATTTGACACAATGGGGGAAATATATTCCGATAGATTTTTTGAGGCTTATGGATAAGACTTGCACAGTTAAGATACGTAGATAAATCAACACAGATGTGAAATAATACTCTGATAGATCGTTTAGAAAACCAATGGGGAAAAAACTTGCAAAGTTGAAACATAACGGTAATTTGAAAAAACTGTGAAACATTACTCTGACAGCTTTTTTAAAAAACTTATGGATAACACTTGCACAAATAAGACACAAAGATAATTTGGACACAAATGTGAAACAATATTCTAATAGATCTTTTGGAAGCTTATGGACAGTTAATACTCAATGATAGTTAGTCCCAAAGGGAGAAAAATATTCTGATAGATCTTTTGGAAACTTAAGAATAACACTTGCACAGTTCAGACACAAAGATAATTCGATAGATTTCTTGAAAACTTATGGGTGAGACTTGTACATTTAAGACCAAAATTCTGTGAATGATATCTTTTAAAATATGTGAAAACCAAGATATTCGTCTAACTAAATACCAAGAAAAAATTTTATTAAAGAAATTAAATGCATTTTTTTCCAAACTTAACTCTAATCAGAAAGCTCAAGAAAGCATACTCTAAATTCATTTCCTGAAGATACAAGGGGCTCTGCAGTAGGATTCAAGCGTAATCCGACTGACCTTATCCCCCCCCTTTAAAGTATGAAATATCATCCTAGGAGGTAAAACTTCCCCGGGTGGGAATGAATTATCTATAATTATTCGTGTAATATGTATTTTGAGCGAAAGACAAATATAAAAAATTTATTACAATTACTTTAATTGCTTCGTGTAGTATATTTGATCATTAAATCACTAAAAAACCGATGTGATTTATATAATATCTAAGAAATCAATATGATTCATATAGATATTGAAAATAAACTGCAAAGAAAAACACTCAGTATGTTAGTAATCGTGGAGTATTATGCATATGCTTAGGGTAGTTCGAAAATCGAATCCTCATTTTAGCTCAAAATTTTAAAACGTTGTTACGGATATTAAACTTTGAACCATCGTGTTTACTAAACTATCGGTGATAAGTTTATTGTGACATAACTATGTGATTATGAGTACATCGAAGTGTCATATTTTAGTTTTAATAAAGATTAATTAAAAAACTCAAAAAGTATAATGAAGTCATTATTTTCATATAATATATTCTGAAAGTTACAAGGGGAAAAATTTATAATATTTATATATTATCTTTTGAGAGTAAATTCTTGAAATGAAATATACGACTTGATTTAAAATAATGAAATAACACATTTTTCTCATCAGTTGAAAAGAAAACACTTTATGTTTAAGTATTATAAAATGCATGCAAATGATATTTTTTTTAAAATTTATTTTCAATTGAATTGCAACACAAGCTTAAAATTTGCTCATTTTTTTAATAAAGGTAGTAATTTAAAATGTTATTATTAAATCTTAAATTATTAGAATTTTTTATTTAATTCGTCCTAATTATTAGAATATAATACGACAATATTTGTTTTTAATAGTTTTACGAGATGCTCTTGAGAATTTTAGATTTATTACTGAAAATTGTTTAAAAAAAGACTTTTTTTTAATATATTTTATACTTTGAATTTGTTTTAAACTGGAACGTATACGTAATATTCCAGAATCAATAAAATTATGAGTTAATGACTTACATCGGCATCGTAAAAATCAACAATATTTAGCCAACTATATGAATTATTCTCAACCAAGCATTAGCAGAATCTTACAACAGTATCGGAAGAAAGGAAAGTTTAGAAATAATTGTTGCAATATGAGCCGAAAACTTTTGCCGTAGATGACAGAAAATTGAAGGCTATAGTTAAAAAAAATCATTTCCGGAGTTTACGATATTTGAATCGAAAATGGAAACAAGAAGGAATACATATTTATAAATCGACAACATTAAGACGTCTTCATAAAATCAAGTTTCAATCTCGTGTTCCAAAAACAAAACCACTTATGACTGTAAAAAAAAAAAAAAAAAAAAAGCTTGCAAGAATGAGATGGTACAAATAAAGTTTGTTTATGTTTGGTTATGCACTTGAAGGATTGGAAAAATATACTACTTTGACAAAAGTATGTTCTGTGTATCTTATGGCTATCAAGGCATTCGAGTTTGAAGGATGAAACAAAAAGCATTTAATAAAGAAGGCCTGAAGCATTTTGTAAAATTTTCAGCCAGTGTGATGGTATGAAGTCGCATAAACGCAAATGTACCTGGAAGTGTATGCATCCTCAGAAGATTTGTTTGAGGATGAGTTTATTTCCCAACACGATTCGGCTTCAAAAATACGTCAAATACATTAATATTAACTGAATACTGGAGAGACGCATCATTGCAATGGCAAGCATGGCCAGCTAATTCACCACGTCTTAACCTAATCAAAAATTTAAGGGGTACAGTAAAGAAAAAACTTACAAGTTGCTCCTAGAAACAAGGCTGAGCTAGTGCAGAGCATTAAGTCTACGTGGGGTAATGTAAAAAAAAATTCTGCCAAAGAATTTTCCCTTCAATGGAAGATAACTTATATATGCAGTGATCAAAAGTTAAAGATGGTACTACAAAATATTAAGTAGCTTTCTTATTACGCTCATAACTGATTGTAGTATTTATAATGAAATATTCTAACACTTTGGACCGCATAAAATTTAATTCTAATTTTTTTTTTCAAAAATAAATTGCTTAATTAATGTATGTTTTTTTATTATTTTAATGCTTAAACATATTGTGAAATATGTAGACTCACCTCGTTAAATTTGTAATTTAATTTATATAAGTAAAAAAACAAATAAATATAGTAAGAGAGTTTTTAATATCAAATTTTTTAATTATTCTAATAGCTTATGAATCAGAGCTGTAGTTCTGTGTCACTACTTGTCGTGTATATTATGTTTAAAATAGATTATATTCTAAAAATCAAAGCATTAATATACATTTTCTACGATGGGTCTGATGCAATTAGTCCTGAAAAATATGGAAAATGTCTTAAAACTGCGAGAAACATTATTAAGGTAGTACTTCAATCAAATTTGTTTACTTATCTTTATAATGAGAGTCATAGAGGAGTTTTATGGTAAAATTCAATTTCCCCCTTTCACAAAATTGTACAACAAAAAATTCAAAGAAATAAATTTTGAAAGCAAACTGCTCTGTTACTAAAATTCTAATTAGTTTAACGAACAAAAGTGCCATTTATTTTATAACTGCACATTTTAAGGAGTTTCATAAATAGCGTAAACTCCCACCGAAATTTCGGCATACTGTTTTACAATTTATCGTACCCTTCTATTTTGAAAGATATAAATCCTGATAAAACTAAAGAAAGGGTATTTTAATTTGTTTTTTTTTTAAGATTATTTTTTGTGCCAAATTACATGCGTTAATTCGTATTAAAATGAAGTACTATTTCGTAAGCATTTCTCTTGATACTTTCGCAAGAAAAAGTTTTTCTTAGGAACTTATTTTTGGCGATTAATTTTTTGCAAAATATAAAAAAAAAAAACACTTTAAAATAATGTGGAAGCAAAAACCTGAAAGACATAAATAGAGAGGGAATTGTTTTGCGAATTTAATGCTGAAAGGCCTTGTTTTAGAACAATTGAACAAATTTAGAAACTCTACACGATAAAATCATTACGGCTGTTCTAAAGAGAGAAAAATAAATAAACAAGAAACGCATGCATACCATAGTTTTCTTTTCTATATTGTCATTGTAAATTAGCAAAGAGATAGGGTAAATTATTAAATACATGCATAAAGAATCACAGCACTACTCGTTGCATCAGCCTTTATTTTTAAAAATTTCTCTTAACAAAAGGTTTCATTCATTTCATTTCAGTAACGAAGAATATAAATTTTGCTACACCCATTTGATAAAAGTGCCACTCCTCTATTCTGGTATCAAATTTAGAACTACCTGCCTGACAGAATTTTTTTTCATTTATTTTAACAGTCAGTCACTCCACATGTTAAGTTGATAAAAGTAAATTGCGATACATAAGTTTAGACAGAAAAAAAAAACGATATAATATTTTAACAACGTTGAATTAATTAAAATTTACAAGCAAGGTTGCTTGTTTTTTTTTTTTTTACGTAGAAACATTGGGATATTTTGCCAGTAACAATATATAAGCAATACTGCGTTTAAAACAAACTTTTCTAAAGCGTAGAGTAATTAATGTTAAAGCATCGAGTAAAAAACTTTTTCATAAGTCTACATTTTGTTACGTCTAAAGAACCAAGTTAAAGATAATTTTCATATTTCCAACAGTTTATACTTGTGCTACATTATGTACTTCGAAATTCATTTTATTGAGTACATCATCTTGTTAAAAAATACTATTTCAATATGAGAAAAAAATCATTTATTTATCTATTTGCAAAAAAAATTATTTTCTAAATCTCGAGATTTTGGGATAGTTTTCTAAGATCTTATTAAAAAGACACACAGAGAAAAAACTCTAGTAAAATTACCGTATTGTAAAATGATAACATTTCTGATAAATAAAAAAAAAACATAATTCTGGTGATAAAGCCAAAATATACGGTATTTAAACCATTCATTTAGTAATTTTTCCGTTCACATTTCAACGGTTTACCGGAATCTTTGGTTTTCAAAATTGTATTTTTTTACCACACATTAAGTAAAAAATACAAAACCTGGAAAGTAAATTATCCACCAAATATGTGGTTTTAATGCCATGCTCTAAAGTATCATGATAAAATTACCAAATTTTACCTCATTTACAAAATTTCCTCACTCATTATAAAACCATACTCTATTGTTAATTTTTCGTATTCCCATAAAGCCAGAAACACCATATTCTGATAGTTTTGACCATACTCTTTTTCTCAGAGTCACATATTCCTTTTACGGCAATAATTTAAAGTTTAACAAAATTTGAAAGACCGTATTAACAAAGTTCTTCAAAAGAAATATTATAGAGTTTCCTTACATTTTAGTAATAGATGACAACATAATCTAATTTTTTTCACAAAATACAGAAATTTATCTCTAATAAAACTAACCTTGCAGATAACACAATTTATAAATAAGAATTTTTTAAAACATATTTTATGCAAATTAACGAATTGCCAAGCTGACATCACATAAATCATTAAATGTCATTTAAAAACAAAAAACACGTAACTTGTTCAACTAAACTAGAGCAACTAAAAAATTCTTTTTGAAATTTTACCCACACAAAAGTTCGAATTAACGAACGTAGGCATAACAAAATTAATTCACTCTAATTAAAATAAATCGCAGACATTTCTTATTTTGAACATGAAAATATAGCTTATTTTCTCACAATCTTAATGTAAATATAAATTCCAAGTGAGTAACTCATCATACAGAAAAAAAAAAAACTTTATTTAAATTCTTTACAATAGATAGAAAATGCAATAATATCAGAATGCAATAATTGCATTCCAATACCGAAGTCTTTACGTAAGTTACTAAAATTTTCTTTTCATTTCAAACATGACAGACATTTTAATTTGTTAATTATTAGTTCGACACGCATTAATCATAATGACAATTCAGAATTCTGTTTACTGTATTCTTTAAAATATTGATTGCTAACTAATACAAGGGATCTCATAGTAAAACGCTATTTGTAGTTTTAAGTAGTATATGTTTGTATGTTTGTAATAAATAAGCAATATTCTAGTTGTTTAGCTAAAATTGATGAATTCAAATCCGAATATCAGCTTTAAAGTGTTTAAGTAATGTTCACCATCATTCTCTAGTTCAATGATATAGATGTAAAGACTCAATAAAAATGTACAATCAATTTTTTAAAAAATTTATAATTAAAATATTGAAGAAATACCTAACTGGTTTGAAGCAAATATTTATTAAATCTTCTTAAGACACAATATCATAGAATAAACACAACCACGTGTTTTAAAAAGGACTTGCCTTACTGTTTATTCTGTGATATGGTGTCCTAAGAAGAGATACTAAATAGTTATGTGTTTAAAGCCAGTTTGGTATTTTATTAATATACCAAACTGGCTTTGAATAATTTGGTCAGGAGAGTGCTCCAACGTTGGGACACCTTAATGTTAATTTTACTTTTGCGTACTTCGCTATGTCTCGAGAACTTTTTAAGCGAATTGAAAATTTTTTGTATACAATTATAAAATTCGTTTATCCAAACATAAATCCATGCAATAAACAAATTTTAGTAAAAGTAAATACTTATTATTTTTTTATTATTTTATTTAATAATGCTCGAAAAAATTTTGAATTGTAAGGTATACAATTTTTTGCATCATTTTAAAGAATATAATTTTACATGTCAAAATACGAAATTTGAGCACATTTGGTCAAATAGCTCCTGAGAATTCGAATTTTAAATATCTAACTTTTTAGAAATTCAATTTCGCGGGAACTATTCAACCAATTTTGCTCAAATTTTGTATTTTGCCTTGTAAAAATATATTCTTTGAAATAGTGCAAAAAATTTCATACCTTGCAAATAAATTTTTTAGCATAATTAATAAAATATCATCTCCGCTTATTAATAGAAGATCCGATTATTAAATCCTAAGTTATTCAGCATGGTCCGTTTTTCTGACACACTGTACATTTTTATTGAAACTTTACATTTGTATCATTGAGCATTACTTAAACACTGTGTAGCTATTATTCTGATTTGAATTCATCAATTTTAGTTAAACAACTAGAATATTGCTTATGAGAAATTTATGCTGATTAAAACTGTCAATCACATCTCTGGTAGTATAATAACTGCCAAGCTCTTTAAAATATATGGTTTTACTGTGTGTTCTTTTGTAGTTAACAATCAATACCTTAAGAATACAGTAGACAGAATTCTGAGTGACTGAACACGTCATTATGATTTATGTGTGTCATGCTAATTGATTACTTACTGAAAAGAAAGTTAATTCATTTAAACAATTACGAACTCGAATCTGTATTTATTCTTTAACATTGTGTCTGAAGAAGAATTAATATATATTTATTTTTAATGCTTATAGTCAATATCTTTTTTTGAAAATCCAATTTTGTTCACTCATTATTATCCGTTGTTTTAAATCCATTTTTTAGTTCAATGATATAGATGTAAAGTTTCAATAAAAGGGCATATTTATTTATTTTTTAAAAACAAAAAAACAATAATTAAAATATTGAAGATATACCTAACTGGTTTGAAACACATAAATATTTATTAACTCTTTTTAAGACGCCATATGAACTCTTTTTAAGAAGTCTGAAGAAAATTTAATAAATATTTATTCTAATCATTCATAATCTATCAATTTTTAAAAATTCACAATTCATTTTATAAATTTTAATTACAAAAAAAAAAAATTACGTTTTGCCTTATATATTATGGCAGACATCAAAATCATGATTTAGAATTCATTAATTTCACTGTTAAATATTCCTATTGAACGAAATAAATTGTGTGTTATAACAAAATCAACTTAAATTATAAAAATCTGTTCAAAACAACTCAATAAATCTATTTTTTGCACGTCCCTTTAACAGCTTGAAAAATGAATCCAGGTAACTGAAAATTATATGGTCATAAATCATATATCATAATGCTCAACTCAAAAATATTTTTAATGTTTTTTTTTTTTTAAAAATGAAAGAAGTGAATGAAAAATTAGACTTCTGCGCGTTAGATGCGTTAAATCAACCATTTAACTTTTTATCATCATGTTGACCTTCCCAACCCACGGAAAAGACACAAAACATTTTAACTACACAAAATAAAACAACAACAAAAAAATCTTTTGTGAAGAAGATGCCGAAATAGCATAGCTCAATTTTATAGCTCACCATCTCTTACTATAAGGTAGAATTAAAATTCTCTAAGAACTCAGTGGTATTTCTGTCATGGCGCGCTGACCTTGCTAACACTTTTTTTTTTTTTTTTTTCATTCTTTTAAATGTGTGCGGCCACTTTAATTTATACTTTTCGCCCACGTCTCGTCCAGGCAAGAACACATTTTTGCACATTCTTATTAACTATCCAAGTGAAATTATCTCTCAAAAATGAACCGCTCAGCAGGAAAGAAATCTTGGGAGAAAAAACATTTCTTTTGTTTCGCCATTTTTTCCTACCTTGCACTCGTATTTTTCAAAAATGGTTTTACTTTAACAATTCATTTTCAACAATATTTGACTCCCTATTTATTTTATATAGAAATTCCTTTAAAATATTTTTTTTTTTTTTAATATTTCTCTTATTTTGTCTAAAATGTATTAACATGCACTGTCTGAAATTCGAACTCGTTTCATTCAGACAAGGTGTTTTTTTTTTTTTTTTTTTCTAAAGCACCAGGAATTTATTTTCATTTCAAATGTGTGTGGCCATTTTAATGTATAATTTTCGCTTAAATCTAGTTCTCACAAGAAAATCTTTTTGTTCATTCTTATGAACTTGCCAGATGAAATGATCTTTCAAAACAGACGAAAAATCACTCAGCAGGAAATAAAAAAACTTTATTCCCGGATGAGAAAGCATTTATTTTTTCTTATGTTTTTTTCCTTTTGCATTCATGACTTTGAAAATGCATTTATTATTAATTTATTTCTAAAAAATATTCAACCCCTTTCATTTTATTCAAAAATTCTGTAAAAAAATATTTTTTTTAAATCATTTTTATTATTTTGTTCATAATGTATAAATGCTCTTTTCCAGAGAATTGAACTCATTTCATCCGATCAGATACATTCAGAAACAAAAAGAAGAATCAAAATTCCTGCTTAAAAAAAACATTTCCCTTTCCTGTTTTTTTTTTTTTTTTTTTTTTTTTTTTCAAAAATTTTGCGCAAAATATTTTATTTTGCCTATCTTTCTATTTCACCCCTTTGCATCTTGACTTTGAAAAATGAATGTACAAATGTATTTCTTAAAAATATGTATTACTTTTCGTTAGTTAAAATATTCCATATTTTTTTTTTAAACATTTCTGGTTCTTTTCTTGCGATATTGCATTCCTCACCTCGAAAATGTTTTTCATTTCAAATTTATTTCTTAAAAATATTTATCATCTTCCTTATATTTTCAAGTATTCGGTAAAAAATGTTTTTTTTTATTATTTCTCTTATTTTTTTATGTAACTCATAGAAGCTCTTTAACAGTTAAATTTGAACTAACGGTAAAATTTGAATTTCCGCTGTAAAATTTGAATATCATTGAGAATTGACAAATTTAAACAGAAAAAAATTACTTTCTTTTAAAATGTAACTGGTTACTTGAATTAAAAATGATATCTCGAAAGAAAATTGGATTCCCTCATCATTATCAGGAAAGACAATTTGGAGTTAAAAAAAAAGAAACACTTATTTTTTTCCGTTTCTTCCCTTAGAAAAATGCTTTTCTTTCCGACCAATTTATTTTTTAAAAATACTTCATTATTTTTTATAGTTCAAAATTCTGGAAAAAAATTTATTTTTTTTAAAAAACATTTTTTTTATTTTTTTTTTTTGCAAGATGTGGAAACTGTGGAATTCGGACTCTTGTCATTCATATCTGATAATCTTCTTCATCAAAGATTATTTTTATTTAAATTGCGACCAGTCACTTAAACCCCAATTCTTGTTCAGTCATAGTCATATTTTTTCACACTCTTATTAACTAACCAAGTGAAATGATTTCTCAAAAGAAAATAATAATCATTTAGAAAGAAAAATAATTAAAAACAATAAATATTTATTTTTTACATTCGTAACTTTCTAAAAGGTTTTCATCATTCAAAAACATTCACCTTTTTCTTCATCGAAATATTTTTTAAAAATTATTTCTTTTACCAAATTTATTATTTTGCTAATAAAAGGAATTTAACAGCAAATTTTAAACTCACTTCACCCAGATCTGATAATAATTAATGATTTTCTTTTGAAGAAAAATTTTATTTTCATTCAAAATGTGAACTTGTGTGAAATTTTCTTGAATAGACTGGTTTCTCTAGTACTTTCTGCCCGAATTTGGCAAGAACTTATTTTTGCAAATTTTTTTTGACTAGCGGAGAAAGACTGACTCTCCTGAAGAAAATAAGAATTCCTCTGCGGCAAAAACAACAAAGCCTGAAAAAAACTTATATATTTTCTTCGACGGTTTTTTTTTTTATTCATTTTTCTTCTTTTGCATTATTGACTTTGAAAATTTGTCTTCATTAGTTAATTCACTTCTAAAAAATATTCAATAATGACAAAACAAGTTATTTTCTATGCAAAATCACCCTAGCAAAAATTTTACCTTGTCCCTAGTTTAGCTATAAGAACAGGAACCAATTGGTCCTAGAAGAATATAAGGTCCTAGATAAGAACATGAACCAATTGAACGAACTTGTTAAGAGACCAATTTTAAGATGTCTATATTTTTGAAAATTGGTCCTAGAATGGCTTATACTGGCAGAATAATAAATATAAAATATCGGGTGAATCTGACAATTCTATGTAGGGCCGATATTGGTTGTAAAGTGGCTGTAAAATATCGGGTGAATCTGACAATTCTATGTAGGGCCGATATTGGTTGTAAAGTGGCTGTAAAATATCGAGTGAATCTGACAATTCTATGTAGGGCCGATATTGGTTGTAAAGTGGCTGTAAAATATCGGGTGAATTTGACAATTCTATGTAGGGCCGATATTGGTTGTAAAGTGGCTGTAAAATATCGGGTGAATCTGACAATTCTATGTAGGGCCAATATTGGTTGTAAAGTGGCTGTAAAATATCGGGTGAATCTGACAATTCTATGTAGGGCTAATATTGGTTGTAAAGTGGCTGTAAAATATCGGGTGAATCTGACAATTCTATGTAGGGCCAATATTGGTTGTAAAGTGGCTGTAAAATATCGGGTGAATCTGACAATTCTATGTAGGGCCAATATTGGTTGTAAAGTGGCTGTAAAATATCGAGTGAATCTGACAATTCTATGTAGGGCTAATATTGGTTGTAAAGTGGCTGTAAAATATCGGGTGAATCTGACAATTCTATGTAGGGCCAATATTGGTTGTAAAGTGGCTGTAAAATATCAAGTGAATCTGACAATTCTATATAGGGCCAATATTGGTTGTAAAGTGGCTGTAAAATATCGGGTGAATCTGACAATTCTATATGGGGCCAATATTGGAAAAATAGCGGCCCTTTGAACCCTTATTGAACCAATATTCGTGAATATTGGTCCAAGGAGGGCCCAAGTTATTTTGCTGCTAAGGTTGTTTTTCACGTATAAATTATAAATTTCACACATAAATTATTCAGACTTTTACTTACATTTTTGTTAGAAGTTTACCGTTATTCAAACAAAAAATAGTTATAATTTCATTCTGAATTATCTTTTTACTATCACTTAAAAATTGTCATAGGCTGTAAATGATAAGGTGTTGGTGAAAAATAGTTAATTTATTTTTAACGCTGCTTTAGATATAAGTTTTCTTAAACTTATTATTATTCTTTAAGTATACGAGTTACTTGATTTGAATTTTTAATTATTACTAAAATGCAATTTACAAAACAATTAATATTATTATTCGACCGCAATCCTTATCGACCCTATAATCAACATAACATTGCGTCACCTTTAATTGCCACTAATATGGTTTTAACAACGGAGGTTATGAAAGAACTCTGTTAAGTAATTGAATTAACTCTGTTCTTATTTTAAAAATTACTTCTCTAGTTTACCTCAATTCCTTCAGAAAAAAGTTTTTAATTAGTAACGTAGAGTAATTTTTTCGTGAAAACTGCAAGTAAACTGCAATAAAAATGTAGAATAGTAAAATTAAGATCCGAATTCGAGGGAATTATTTCGCTTTACTTTGCTAACGAATACTTTTTCTTTTTATACAGCTTTATTTTATTTTATTTATTATTACTTTTATCTCCGTAAGAGTAAAGCAAAAATTTATAACCTAATAGTTTAAAAAATTTTAACATTTGTGCGCAGGGTGATTTTATTAAAATTACCGTACTGTACGATAATGAAATTTCTGGCAAAGAAAAACAATTCTGATTAATAAAACCAAAATACATGGTATTTAAGACATTCATTTGGCATTTTTTCCTTTTAAATATAACGATTTAACGGAAATTCTGATTTTTAAAAATATAGTTCTTGTTACCACACATTTAAAATACAAAAGTATAAAAATTTATTTAACCGAATAAAAAAAAATTTATGCCATACTCAAGGTATCATGATAAAACTAACAACTTATACCCATTTGAAACTTTATTACATATTATAAGACCATATTTTATGGTTAGTTTTACCTAAATCATTACCAAAGCGATTCAGTAAAAATTACCGACTTTTTTGGTGTTCCCATAAGTCCAGAACAGGGTAAATTTTACCATGTTCTAAAAGTTTTGACCCTACTCTTTTCCTTAGTGTGAGCTCGGAACAATTAAACAATGAGAGAAGATTGACAATAGAATTAAAAAGCAACAATTGCATCTAAACCGGTTTATAACTCTGCAATAGATTAATGTCAGAAATTCCATTCTAGTCCTAAGGGTTAGGATTAATGTCCTTATAAGAGTAATATTTCCTTTACAATAATTGTCTTTTAACGAAATACTTAATCAAATGTTTAAATTGTCTGGATGAATAGCACTCAATCATAATATATTTCATATCTGTTAAAAATATGCCATAAGGAATGAAAAGAATAGAATGATCTGTAGGGAGTATAATAGTTTTCAAAATTTATTTTTCATTCATTTAAGGAGAATAGTTTTAAAAAAAAATAAGATTAGTTACTAACTAAGGAAACATAAATAAAAACTTTAAGGAAATGTAAACGTGAAAATTATTAAATAATTAAAATAATGAATGTGTTTTAAAAGATATATTATGAAATAAATATCTAAATTACAAGAAATGTAATTTTTTAAATAATAAATGTTATTTTTTCCTAGTTGAAAGAATACGCAAATTTAATATCATTTCGGTAAATGATAGAAATTCATTTGTTCTAATTAATTTAAAAATTGTTTTACACTTCTCCCTTAATCTACAGCATTTTAAATTAGCTAAAATTAATTTTTTTTCACTCTTGTCCTTCTCTATAAGTTTAAAATCATTCGTCAGAGAGGTTGGAATTGACATGCTTTAATTTTCCCTTTATCAGCCACTAAAACTTATGTCTATATCGGCTTACCAACGGTTTGTATAAGCCTAAAGATATTGCATACTACAAAATTATATTACATTAATTATCAAAATTTAACTTTTTATTTTTAAGAAGAAAAAAATTCTGTTAAAATACTGCAATTTGTAGTAATAACATTTCTGAAAAAAGAAACACATAATTTTGATTAATTAAACTAAAATATACGATATTCATTTAGTAATTTTTCTGTTCATATGGTAAAGACTTACCGGAAACTCTGGTTTTAAATATTGTAGTTCTTATTTCCACACATTTAGTAAACAATACCCAACTACAAGGTAACTTTAATCGAATAAATGATTTTCATGACATGGTCTCAAGTATTAAGATAAAGTTACCAAATTGTAACATTACCATCATTATATCATCACACATACTATAAAATCATATTTTATTGCTTATATTACCAAAGCACTTCAGTGAAATTACCGAGCTTTTTGGTGTTACCACAGAGTCAGAAATACTATAAATTTTACTATATTCGGTAATTATCATCATATTTTTTTTCTTAGTGATTAACTTAATATGATTAATACCCCATTTTTTATTTTAAGTGAAACAATTATAAAACTTCTGAGTATAAAATCTCAATGGTCAGATCGGGTTTACATACGGCAATAATTTTGCTCCAGCCTTAAATATAAGATAACATACGACATATTAATACAAAAAAAAAAAATGACCGATTTCTTGCGGGACTTTTTCTTTACTTGAGATTATTTGTTCTCATGAAAAATGTTGCCATGAGAAATGTTTTTTTACTTATGAAAGCCCAGATTCCATGTGTACGAAAACATATATGATTAACAACTCGATTCAATTCAAAAGAATAAGGAAGAGTAACTGTGGATTGTTTTATAATAATGATGATGAAAATAAGATATAATGGCTTTCTTAACATCTTTCAAAGCAAGGAAGGCTGATAACGCGATTCGTTGACTAGTCAGTTTTGACCACGAGGAGTCAAATTAAAGTATATGTGTAAGTGAGTTTTTTTTTTTTTTTTTTTTTTTTTTTTTTTAACGTGTTGCACTTTTTTTTTCTTTTTTATTTTGTATTTGTTTTTGTTATATTTTGCGCTCATTTTTCTTTTTGCACTTTTTTTTTCTTTTTTATAAAACTCTCAGATTATATATATAAATAATATTTTGAAATTTATATTTAGATTTTAAAATATTACAAAGGGCTGAAAAAGGTCCAAGGCTACAAAAGGCCCAATAGTCAAACTGATTCAAACCAGAATCGAAAAAGATCATAGGATTTTATTCGAGCTCTCAGATTACAATTAGTTGATGATTTGTATTTCTAATTGAAATAAATTAATTAGACCCATTTTATCCAAATAGATTAGAGTTTAAACTTAAATCAATGTCAATATGATTTTAAAAAAATATTTTTACTATATAACAGATTTAGGTTAATTTTTTAAAATCAATCGTTTTGAACTAGTTTTTCGAGTTAACTTATTTTAACTGCACTATAAAAAGAAATCCGGATGAAATTACTGTAAAAAGTTCCGGTACTTCTTATCTGAAATTTTTATGAAACAAAAATATGTGGTAGCATAATTTTTACAATAATTTTTTTTACAGTGAATTAAATACGAATGAGTGCAAAAAAGATTATTTTAAATGACGAATTACTTCAGTTATTGGAATCATTGATTCGAAGAACTGAATCAACTTTCATGCGTATACTAACAGGTGGGCTGAAAAGTTCGTAGGCTGCCACATAGATGGCACTACTATTTTGAAATCCAAAGGATTTTTAGTTAGTTCTAACCTTTGAAAGACACGTGCATAAATTTGACAACTGTCGGACTATTAGTTTGTGAGATATAGTATTTTTAGTGAAGCAACTTTTGTTAGTTTAAAAACAATGGATATAAAGGAATTTCGTGTGTTAATAAAGCATTGCTTTTTAGCAAAAAAAAATACTGCTGAAGCCAAGAATTGGCTTGATAAACATTATTCGGACTCTGCACCAGGAAAATCAACAGTTGAGAAGTGGTTTGCTAACTTTAAACGAGGCGAAATGAGCACCGACGACGATGCACGCAGTGGACGCCCCAAAGAGGCTGTTACCGACAAAAACATCAAAAAAGTCCACAAAAGACATATCGTGATTGAATATTTGGGTCAATGAAAACGATGGCAAGATTTTATGAATTGGGCTTCGAATTGCTTCCGCATCCACCGTATTCTCCAGATCTAGCCCCCAGCGACTTTTTCCTGTTCTCAGACCTCAAAAGAATGCTCGCTGGAAAGAAATTTAGAGCCGATGAAGAAGTAATCGCAGAAACTAATACCTATTTTGAGGCGAAAGGCAAATCGTACTATAAAAATGGTATCGAAAAACTACATGACCGCTATAACCGTTGTATCGCCCTTGAAGACAGCTATATTGAATAATAAAATAAAATCTTATGAAAAAATTTTTTTTTCTATGTTAGCCTACGAACTTTTCAGCCCAACTGTTACTCGAACTGTCTATACCTCTTCAAACATAAAAAAATACTTTTTTAACTTGCCGATAGGTTGGTTTTGATATTTATAATTAATTTTACTTTTTAATAATCACCATTTTGTAAATTTTCTAATTGTTTTAGTAAAAATAAAATCATAATTAGGAATTATGTCAGACAATTCCGTACTGAAAAAAAATTATTAGTTATCCATATACATAATTTTAGATAGCATTCTTATCTTCAAAAATCATATTACGGTTACAAGAGTTTGGATATAATAACAATGAAATATTTTAAAACAAGTTTAAGAAAGAAAAAACTCAGAAATATAGTCTCTCTTCTTCTTAAAATCTAAAAAAAAAAAATATTTCTGGAATATTTTTTGTAAGGAGAAACAAAAATTACAAAACTTGTGTTTAAATCAGTCCACCTCTTGAGGATAAGCAAAATAAATATATTGTTTTTTTCTGTGCTTTTTCTTATAATTAGTAAAGAAAAGAAAATATTTAGTTTTTTTTCTGATTAAACTCTAAAATATGTTGAGGTTTTCCATAATATTTTCTTTCAAAAAATGAAAAAAAAAAAAAGGGGGAGAAAACTTGCGTTTTAACTAGACCACCCTTAAGGAATAACAGAACAAATTTTGTATTTTTCTTGTATTTTTTCGTTTATTTTAGAAAAGGTCTTCGAGGAGTCTGTAGAAAAAATTAGAATATATTATTACAATTATGATTAGTTAAAAACCAATTTAGATTCAGATTTTACAAAATTGTTCCATAATTTGGAATTTAATCCACGTATTTCTATAAACCATGATTGAATGCAGTTTCTTTCGATTTCTTCAACATTTGAAGATAGTAAACTTCGTGATAAGAATTTCCTTTTATAATACATAAAAAAAGTAAATAAAATCTCTGAATGCAGCCAGAATATTTTATACGACCAACAAGATTCTATTTAATAAAGAATATTAAAATACCCAACATATGAATAGGATATATAAAAGTTAATGTAGTTATTATGTTATGTAGTGAAAATACGTGAGTATTTTTAAAAATACTAATTATTTATTATTTATTTCCTATTTAATGGTATTTAACTCAATTCTTTTAAAAGGACTGTTCCTTTTTTTTACAAAAAATGAAAAAGTGGTAGCACAATTGTTTCATTAAGATATATTTTACAGAAACAAGATAATATTCTATCAGCTATAATATATTAATAATG
Source organism: Parasteatoda lunata (assembly GCA_949128135.1). Classification (NCBI taxonomy): domain Eukaryota; kingdom Metazoa; phylum Arthropoda; class Arachnida; order Araneae; family Theridiidae; genus Parasteatoda; species Parasteatoda lunata. The sequence goes on along the minus strand of OX421970.1, from coordinate 30,172,327 downwards.
TAAATCTTCACAGCTGAAACTGAAGTCACAGCACAGAACTTTTTGAAAGCGTTTTTAACGCTTAAGTGGTAAGTAACGGAAAGAAATATCCACTTTTTGAAAACAAATATTTCCTACCCTTTTTCATCATATTAGTGTTTTTCATGTATAGATCAACTTCTGTGGCTGAACATTGGTTTAAATAAAAATTTTATTGAAATAAAAACTTAAACTTGATGAGTTGGAGTTTTTTTTATTAATTTTTATTTTATTATTATTGGTTTGAAGTAACATACAGAATGTATAAGGTTTTTAGTTTTTCTTTTTAAATGTTTTGACTAGAAATTAAAATTTTTGTCATTTAATATGTAGGGTACCAAATTAAGTCCGCATCGATTCTTTTGACTTTTGAACGGCTTTCACTGTAAAAAATACCCTTTGCTTTTTCGGTTTCTCCGTACATTTGACGGTTTAAAATCGTTTTTTTTTTTTTTTTTTTTTTTTTTTACAGAATGGTTTTTCTCCATTTTTTACCCTAATCACAAACGGATTGAAACTGGTCGATACAAATTATACCGAGATAAAATATTTACACCAGAAGCGAGCACAGATTTACTTCGTAACTTTAACAGTGAGAAATTGTTCCCATATGGTAAAAGTCTGTTGAGAAAACAAATTTAATTTTGTTTTTAAAACTTGTTTTGTTACGGTAAAGAACCAGTCTGATTACGAATTTTCATCGTAATTTTAAGGAAAAAATTTGTTCTCGTATGGTAAGAAACCGTTGAAGCTACGAATTTTATTCGTAAACTTTACAGTTTTGCACAACCAGCCCAGCTGCCGGTTTAAAATCCTTAATTTAACGGTATTTTTTTTTACAGCGTATAGCTATAAAATAAAGTCAAGATACAGAAAAGTGGCTGTTAGCTAAAAGATGAAACTATTTACAATTCCAACTTGTAGGTGGAATTAGCGTTTTTCTCTCAAAAACGACACGAGATAGGGTAAATTTCAAAATTAGTAAAAAATTAAAATAATAAAATTAGTAAAAAAATAATAAAATTAGTGATAGAAAAGTAGATTGCAAAGTTGTGGAACATCATTGTTGTTGTTGTCGTTTGCCGTTAAGGTAAAGTGGATGCACTTCTTCTTGTTTTCCAGTGGCGCCATATATTTCCAAGAATTCGACGTTTACCACACGTTTATGTCACGGCCCGTTTATAGGCGAGCCATTCATATATCCACTAGTTCATTCACAGATCGTAATTTTGACCTGAATCAGAGAACGATCAATCTCCAATTCAGTACCTCTCAAAGGTATGATTTGTTCTGGGAACATGGACGACTTTGTGACCTGACAGATTTAACGTACAGCAGTCACACGGGTAATCTTCGGCCAGCGAGGATTGAACTCACGTCCTCTTGGACATGGGCCCAACAAACCTATCCCGGCGTAGAACATTATTGATTTAAGATAAACAGACGCGATCTTAGAAAGAAACCCTCAGCTACATACCACAAGACACCTTAATTTCCAATTTTTCAACATCTCCTACGCGTTTCTTAGGTAATAAGGACATAAAAGCATCTTGTAATAGCGACTTTTTACAGGAATATTACAAATAAAAAATTTTCAAGCATTTTTTCTAAGTATTGATGTCAACTAAGTGTCTACTTGTACTAAATTAGAGATGCTTTATAGCTCTGTGATATATTTTGCCCTCGTCTTGACCCATTAACGAGATCGGCAAGCTAACTTCTCAGTTTTTTCCAAAGGTGGCTCTGAAAGCGATCTCATCGTGCAGAGCACACTCTCTTTTTCACACCTCGACACTACTTCCATGATGATTAAAGTAAACCGTTTGAGAGGAGAGAGTTAAGAGAATTATGCAATTTTAGAAAAGACCTTACATGGCTGTTTATTTATCATACGTATTCTTAATAGAAACCTAAGTTTATAATATATATTCTTTAAAAGAATTTTTAAGTCATACATTTAAAAAGAATAGCTTTTACCTATATTTTGTTGAAATATGGGTCAAAACGTTTTTAGAAAAATGTAGTTTGATTTAGAAACGAAGTGGGTAAACCTAGAGTTCCATGAAAAACTGCATAAATTTAAGTTTAAGAAAATATAGCTAATATTAGCTACCATATAGCTCCAAAACAAAAATATCAACCCACGGAGAATTGTTTAATTTTTTCATATGAAAAAGAGAAGAGAAAAATATTATTTGAATTTATTGTTAGCTTAATCGAAAGTAAAAACTAAAGATCGGAGCTTTGAAACACTTTGAGAACACTTATATCATTTGTCAAGTCTCTATTTACCATCTGAGTGGCCATATATGTGGGATGTTATATTCTCAGCAAGATACTTTTCTGCAAATATAATTTCATTTTTTTATTTTTTTCTCATATTGATTCATTTTGGAAGCTAGGAACATTTTTTTTAACTTTGATTTATTTCTTTTTCTGAATAGTATTTACCCTTTTTTTATGTAAGCATACAAGGAATCAGAATGAATTCTTAAAATTTAAATGCGTTTAAACATCATCGTAGAAAGCTAATTATAATATTACGTAAGCTCCAAAAAGATTGTAGGAGGTTTTTTTTTTTTTGACAAAAGGGAAAGAATATGAGTATTGTTCAGTAAGATAACCCTTTTCAATCATTTTATAAGAAAAAAACCCACTTGTAAGTTATTGAAATAACTAAATTTGAAGGCAAAATTACTTTTTTAAAAAATCTTGCACAAGCATACATAAAATTTACGGATTACGGGGAAGTAATACGATATGATTTTTGTTTTTTTAAAGTCCAATTAATGCTGACAAAAAGAAAAATAGTCCAAAATCATCGAAAATCTATTTATAAAATTTTTTTTAAAACTTAATTTATAATTTTACTTTAAATAACTTTAAATTTTTATTAATTTCAATTTTATTTTTTTTTTTTGGGGGGGGGGAGGTTTCTTGGCACAAGTTTATGACATAATTTTTAATTTGTGGAAAAGCAAAGAAAATAATTCCAGAACTATATTTTTAATGTCTTAAATTACTTTTTCATAAAATAACGTCGAATTAAATTTAGTTAGTCGATGCCGTAAGCTAATTGAAAAATTAGGCTAATTGAAATTTCTACGTATCACCAGCATTTTGCAATGCATTGGGTGAATTTAAAAAGTATTCTGTACTTTCTAATATGATTGATATTTTTTAGGTTCATTACAACCAACTGAAAAGTCTTATGATTTATGCAGATTTGCACGGAGAAACTCTCAACCGTATTTATTTTTGATTAAATTTATTACAATAAACCTGTAATAAGACATACGTATAATAAGGTGAACCTATAATAAGGTTATAATAAGGCCGTTGACAGAAAGCCATCACTATTCTTGACTTATTTCCAACTGTCTGAAATTAATTAGATTAATTGAGCCATGAATTAACCTAATCATATTATTTACTAATCAGCCAAAACTTATGGGCTTATTGCTATTAAAAAGTGCCAGAAAGTACTTGCGATTTTTCTAATTAATTTGGAGAGCCGGGGTAGCTCAGGGTATAAAGCGCTTGCCACCCCCCCCCCTAATAAGGTGACCTGGTTCGAATCCCAGCCATGACTGGTCGATAGAAATTACGCACCCTGTTTGAATCGATTACAGTGCTGACGTAAAATATCCTCAGTGGTAGACGGATCATGTGGTAGTCTCCTTGCCGTCAGTCAAACCGTGGGAGATTTTTCTCTCCATGTAACGCAAAACGGGTTAGTTCCATCCTCCACGAAGGCAAATTTCTCATAATACTTGATTCAGAAGTTCCCTTGTCTTCTGGATCCGGTTCAAAAATACAAGGCTACGGAGTTGAACATTGGTAGCCGCAAACTCAAAATTGGGTTGGCTGTTCAACGTCGGTTAAAAAATGAAAAATAAAATTAATTTGGAGCGCTGTAAAATAATATAACGTAAAATAGGATAACGATAACTTAGGCGCATGCATAGACTGTCAAAATTTTATATAGTAATAAAATAATTTAAGTGAATTATAAATACTGGCTCTAAATGTTACTGTGGTGTATTTTTAATTCGTTCGCTAGAAACAATCTTAGAAAGCATTAAAAAGGACAATAATATTTTAATCTACTCAGTTTAATCTATCAATTTTATACATCAATATTTTTTCCGTAACAAGGCCTTTGCCCGCATGCCACTTAGAACAAAAACTCCAAATGTTATATTTTATAGCCATAGTAGAACATTCGACCTAATTTTGAGTTTACGACAACTAATGTTCAACTCGGTAGCCTTGAAATTTTGAACTCAATCCAGAAGACAAGAGAACTCCTGGACCAAATATTGGAAGAAATTCGTTTCCGTGTAGGACTTTTTGATGGAAATAACCCGCTTTTTTGTTACATGAAGAGGAAAACTACGAAAACCTGTCACCCCCGACGGTAAGGGGACTCTAACGCAAGATCCGTCTACCACTGAGAATATTAAGTCAGCAATGTGATCGGTACAAGCAGGGTGCGGAATTCGTATCGACCAGCCAACGCTGGGATCACCTCTTTGGAAGGCAAACGCTCTATCCTCTGAGCCCCCACTGCTCAAATCGTGTATTGTCGAGTTAGATATTTTAATTGTATATTTGTTTTATATTACATTTTCCAAAGTAAAAAGCATTTTGGAACTTGATGAATAATGCGCCGTTTTAATATTAAAATAAAAACTGAATGCGAATTTTTGTACCCTAAGTGGAATAATTTTAAAATCAAGTTATATAAAAACAAATTAGGTACCTATATAAAAACAAACGATAATATTTTAACCTCTTTTTTGAAAAATTAATAATATGATTCTGGAATTATGGAATATTAATAAAAGTAAAAGTTTTTAATTTTATCTTTATAAATAATTTTTTAAAAATTTAAAAGCTCTGGTTGGGAAGTGAAATTAATAATTTATGATAGCTTAAATCAGTTTCACATTTCTTAAACATACAGAGAAAATAATGAATACATATTGTTTTCATGTATGATTTAAAAAATATTATTTTTCTGCATTTTTTTTATGTTTAAAAAACTAAGATAATTAAATATTTTATTAAAAAAATGACATTTAAGAAATTTTATGTGCAATAGTTCCCATAAATAATAAATTCTTAGAAAAATCTAAAAGTGTTTTATTCTTTTCGAAAATAATAAGCTATTCTCAAGTATAACAATCTGAAAAGTGATCTAAATATAATATTCATAATATAACGACTTTTTTTACAACGAAACACTTCGAAAAATATCAACACGTGTATAACATTTTCCTTTTGCTAGTAATCATTTTCCATTATTGTCCCTTTATATATTTCAAATACTAATTTGATAAAATTTGGAAATAACGAAAAATGTGACAAATCGAAATAAAACTATTGATAAATCTTGAATCAAATTTTCTTTAGAAATTTTTTCCCATAATATATCTATTAATGTTTAAAGAAAAAACCTAATAAGCAATTATCATCAATTGACTAAGGAAAAATATCTAAAATAATCAGTAATTGCGCACAGCGAATATTGACCTCATATCAATTAATGCCGATGTATATTTTCTTTTAACGCACATCAGAAATAGACAGTCGTGTAAAAGAAAGAAAAATAGAACTTACACAAGACCAGAAGACAATAAAAGGAGAAGAAAGACAGAACCGCCATCTCTCATTACTGCTGCAAGCCGATAAACTCTAGAATTCTACAAGTAGCCTAGAGGAGCGCTGCCATCTTCTAAGGAAGAAAAATAAAACTTTTCATGGACGAGGTGAAAACGATTTCGGAGAGGTGGCACGAAATTGGGCAGAACTCTAATTTCAAGTGACATAAATACATAGAAGACTGAAAAACCTCAAATCATTATTTTATTATTTATTTTTGCGTACATATAATTTTTGAATAAAATGTAACTAATGCAATATAATAAGTAAAAATTAAAAAATGTATATATTTCTCCGTTTTTAAAATATAAAAAGTTAATGATATTTGTTTTTCTTCATTTGTAAATTAAATATTTTAGGTAGTTGTCTTCCAATTTAAAAGCACAGAAAAATTCTGTACTTATAATTAAAAAAAAAAAATTTTTTTTTAATATATTGACTCGTTCACGACTGATTTTTTTTTTTTTTTTTTTTTTTTTTTTTTTAATTTCCATTCCATTTTGCACTTTATTTTCAATTGTATCGATTATCTGGTACATTTTACATAAATAAACAAAAATATTAACATTAAAATATTTAATTGTTACTTATTTATATTATTTTATGTTTTATATATATATATTATTTTATGTTTTTGCGTGTTATTTTTACTTTTTGTGCTCTATTTTATTTTTTGTAATTTGCAAAAAAAAATTTCGAGTGCTCCTCACACTATTGTATTGATATATTTTGCTTTGGCTATATTAATACAATATTTGAAAGCACTCTTTTTTGCGGATATAATCGTGTGGGCTGATGAAATGATTATGTCTTTTTTTTCGGGATTTTTAAAAGAATTCTTTCCTTTTTTTCCGGATTTTTTTTTCTTTTCCAGTTTTTGTTATTTTTATTTTTTATTAATTTTCTTTTCCCCCTTTTTTCATTTGTCTATAATTTTCCTTTGTTTTATCTTCATTTTGAACAGATTTTAAGTGTTCTATTTACTTGCAGCTTATGCGCAATAAATGAAACTTATTGTTTTTCTTAATTTTTTCGTGTTTTTTTGTATTTACTTATTTTGCTATATATATATATATATATATATATATATATATATATATATATATATATATATATATATATATATATATATATATATATATATATATATATATATATATATATTATTTTAATAAATATAACTCATGCAGTATATAAAAAATGTATAGGTAATACATCGTTCCTGAATGATGAAGAGTTAGAGATATTTGGTTTGTTTTTTCTTTTACTTATTTATTTATTTTCCTAATTAAATATTTCAGATAACTATCTTTCAAGTTTAAAGCACAGATAATTTCTGTACTTATTTTTAAAATATATTTTTTTAACTCCCTCAAGTTTAATTTTTTTTTTTTTTAATTTTTATTCTATTTGGAACTTTATTTTCAAATGAATCAGTTATCTGGTATTTTCCATAAATAAACGAAACTATTAATATTAAAACTAAAAATTAACTCTCTAAGGTTCTAGTTTTCGGCCAATTTAAACTAAATCATCAAAATTTAGTCAAATTCAGTTCATCAAAATTCAGTTTTTACAAAAGATATTCTTTTTAGCTCTCTAAAAAGTAACCTGTGGCAGATTTTAATTTTATTCAAGTAACTCAGGAAGTCAAAATTACCCGCGTTACTATTCCTGGGTAGAAAAAAGAAATATTTATTCTTTCCGAAAGTGATGAACTAGGCGAAATGAAAGATTCACCAGAATGTTTGTATTCTACAACCTAACTTAAATATTTAAGAAAAAAAATTACAAATAAGATCTGCTCTTTAAAAGTAAACTTTAAATCATAATTTCAATAAACTTTTAGTTTAAATTTAAACCTTTTAAAATATCTTTAGAAATTTTGATTTTTGATTTACTTTAATAACGGGAAATGTGGTTTCGATAAAATAAAACTTTTGAGATTCATTTCTTAATCTTACATTAAGATATCATTAATCAATAAATAATATTTAAATTAATTTAGTTTAAAGTCAAAATAAAAAATTATTAAGAACAAATGCTTACTGTCAGTTAATAATATGAAGGAAAATAAGATTTAAAACTTTCTCGTTTATACTTTTGTTTGTTAAATGGCCAAAACCTGCTATTCATGAATGATTTTGCAGGTAATAGCTTCCATTCCATGCCTTTTCTTGCTTATTATTACTTATTAATATACTTTATTTATTTATTATTTTAGAGTGCTTTTAAGAGTAATTTTTAAACTGAGACCATATCCGATTATAAATATTGCCGAAAGAAGATTGCGACTGAAGGTTTCAAATTGAAAATTTGGAATACAGTAGTCAGTAATTCATTTTATTTTATTTTATAACCGTCGTTGAACAGTCGACCCAATTTTAGGTTTGCGACTACTAATGTTCAATTCCTCAGTCTTGTAATTTTGAACCCAATCCAGAAGACAAGAGAATCAAGTATTGGGCGAAATTTGCCTTCATGGAGGACTTTCTGATGAAACTAACCGCCTTTGCGTTACACGGAGAGGAAAACCACGGAAACCACCCATGGTTAGCCTGATGGCAAGGGGACTCCAACATGGACCGCCTACATGGTCCGCCTACCAATGAGGATATTTTACGACAGCACTGTGTTCGGTGAGAGCCGCGCGCAGAATTTGTATAAACCAGCATCCCGGGATTCAAACCTGGGAACCTCATTGGGAAGACAACACTCAATCCCCTGAGCCAATGCGGCTCATATTTAATTCATTTTATTTTATTTTATAACTACCGTTGAACAACCAACCCAATTTTAGGTTTACGACTGCTAATGTTGAACTCCGTGAACTTGTAAGTTTGAACCCAATCCAAAAGACAAGAGAGCTCCTGGACCAAGTATTGTTTGAAATTCGGCTTCGAGGAGGACTTTTTGATGGAATTAACCCGCATTTGCGTTTCATGGAGAGTAAAGACACGAAAATCTAACACTGTTAGTCTGACGACAAGAGGACTCTAACCCATGATCCGCAAACCACTGTGAATATTTTACGTCAGCACTGTGGTTGACACGATCCAGTTACGGAAATTCTTATTGACCAGCCATCTCTGGGATTCGAATATTTAATTCATTAATCAATATGCTGTTTCATAATTGCCTTGCAAGTTGTTCAGTTATCGTTAAGCTGAAAGTCCAATGGACAAAATGAGAGTAGACGCCCTGTCCTCCTAACATTTAGGCTAAAAATAATAATTCATTCTGAAATTTATTCAACCTGATTAAATTTTAAAATTTAAGTTTATTACATTGAAACATTTTATTACATTTATTACATTAAATTATTACATTTTATACATTTTTATAAAATTAAATATGCAAGATAATTTAATTACATTTTTTTAGCGTTACTCAGTTATAAATTTTCATAATTCACATTTTAAAATGAAATTTATATTACTTTCTCTTTCAAAATATGAGCATGCAACATAGCAAAGAAACTTGAAAATGTAGTCAAGATACTACGTCCGTGTGTGGACGCCTCAGAGTGATACAAAAATCCTAAGTTAGAAGAAAAAATTTGGAATACTCATATCTTGTGAATACTGCTAAAAAGTTATAATAAGTGTTTTTTGTTTTTTTGTTTTTTTTTTGTAAATTTTTATTCTGCATCGAATGAAACTTAAGAGCGTTTTTCAAAAAAAAATCGGGCAAATCAGGCAGGTTTGGGTATTTACCTTTTTTGATTTTCATAAAAATTTCCGGGTGTATTATTCATATAAAACTATTGGACAAGTGCCTTTTTTTTCTTTTTTTTTGTGCAAAAAAAAGTTTTTTTTTTTTATTTATTTATTATTATTATTTTTTTTTTTTTTTAAGTTTTGGTTTTTAAAACTGAAGACCCTCTGCAATTTTGCAAAAAACATCGATTTTGAACGGCAATACTTTTTGTAAAACACGTGAATCATGGCACTGACGATTATCTTAGGTTCTACTACGTTCAGACCAACTATTTAGACATAAATACTTTCAGTGGACTTTTGCATCGATCATGCAAAAATGCTCGAAGAGAGAATGTTTTTTACAATTTGTCTATCACAATCTACTAGTACTATCAGTGGAACATAAAAATGTGTACTTCTGTGAATAGATACCCAATGAGTAGTTCCTAAAATAATAAAATAATGTGTGGTGTATATTTGACTTGACCTTAAAATTGACCTTTAAGTAGCAATAAACTGAAATTTTGCACTACTTTGAAGGTCATTAACTGCCTTTGTTAAATCTAGACAAGTATGAACTTTGATGGAAAATAAGGCTTAAGTATAGCATAATTAAAATCAATTCACAGACTTGTGGTTATAGATTCAACTATTTTATTATACGTCCCCTAAAACTTGAGGTCCTTGCCTGAGTAATTGATTACAGAAATAGTTATGGGAAAGCTGTAAATTGTTTTTAAAAATGTGATTTAGGACCAATATGAAATTATCATTATAGGTGACCTGCTGTCTCAATCTTTCCGTCAGGCGAGAGCAAAACCAAATTTTTTTATTTACAGTTTCGTAGTATTTAATGTCTTATTTTAACTTACGATGCATTATTTAACGCTAAATCAAATTCAGATTTAGGCCGATAAGATGATTAGTTGGAAAGTAATTCATCATATACTTGTTCACATTTTTGGCATTGCTATTTAAGCACTTAAAATATTGGATCTCGAGTTTTTTTTTACCCAGATAAAAATGTGGATGCATAAATAGGTGTAATTAAAAAATCGTACTCTTATACGTTAAATTATTTTAACTCTTAAAACTTCAAAATTATTAATTACTTAAATTTGGTTTCAATCTCATGCAATTTAGTAGAATAAATAAATACATATGATCAAATACATTTCTTGCCTATATAGCAATGTCAAATGCGTTAATGAGTACAAAACAGTACTTTTTATAAACCAAACATTTTATAACTTCTGGACAATTACTTATAGTTTTATCGACTTGGTTGAGGTTATATTAAATTCAGCGTAAAAAAATGCATCGGAAACAACAGGTCACCTCACCACCTTTGAACCGACACCTTAAATTCAACACCAGTTAGTTGGATGTAAATAAACGAAAAATTGAAAAAAAAAAAAAAAAAGAAATCCCAAGAAAACCATATGTAAGTTGTCTAGATAGCAGAGTATAAGCCCGCTCAAATAAATTTCAGATTGAAACTGCAGTTCACCTAGGAGAAAAGTGTTAACTTCAGACATTGATATTGGGACCAAATCACATTTTTTAAAAACAATTTACAGCATTCCCATACCTATTTCTTTATTCAATAACTGAGGTGCGAGCTTCAAGCCTAGTTGTGTTACGCAAAGACTCAGCCCACCATACAGCCTGGGAGGCTATCTAGCTATCTAAAAAGCTAATTTTAAAATGGATATAGGATATCTTAATAAGCCTCTTTTTTTTTTGTCATTGAACGTGTGTCTAGAAATGACAAATCTAGGCACCAATAGACACAGCAGTTTTTGACGAAAAGGAAGAGAAGGTCATTTTCTGCTGGAATCAAAAGCAAACAAAGGACTGACACACTGAAGGGTTGTAAGCAATTCGAAAAGAAGACGACATTGTTAATTAATGATCTATTTAAATTTAATTTAAACCAAAAAATATAAAGAGTGTTATAATGACCATCCCTTATAGACGTATTTCGAATCCTTTTTAACAGTGAAACCATGTCAAAATATTACCAAAAGTGGAGAAAAAAAAGTACTCATATTCATGACCACATAACTTATGCGAGGAAAAATCTACTGAAATCAAACAAATCGGTACAGAGAAAAACCTGGCTGAAAACTTGATGATCTGTTTGATTCCCAAGCAATTTAAAGACGATCCATAGAAACAATTCCAAATTTCATTCCATGATTTTCTTCTCACCTTCCTCACTCGTGATTCGGCTGATTCTGATGGAATTTTTGTTTCTTCTTTGCTGAAATATTAATTTACAAACTCTACCTCGGTTAACAATTAAGGTAAATAGATCAATCCTACTTTTTACGCTAAAACTGAATTGCAACAAAGACGAATTTAAGAAATCACTAGAAAATAATAATTTAGAAAAAAAAAACACTATAAAAATACTGAAAAGAAATAAAGTATTTGTACAATTTATGAAAAACAAATTATTGCACATTTAAACTTTCGCAAGCGCAATGTACATAAAATATTGTTTTTAATCAATTAAAATTAAATTTTATGTAAGAGCAGGTAGTATGATTATTATATCTACGTCAAATATTTTTGGCACGTTGCAGCACTCCTAACCATATAGTGATAATAATGATAAACCACACTTCTCCCGGAGATAACATTTGTCAAACTGTTTAGTAGTGTTGCCAGATCACAATTTTTCATAACTTCCATTAGATAAGAAAATAAACGGTAGCATGTTATTTCCTACAACGAAATTTTGGTGCTTTTAACCAGGAATACTCTTCTAAACAATTTGGAAATGTGGCTTATTGTTAGATTGTAAAACTTTCAATTATTCAATTTTAAAAAATTGAATGGAAGAAAATGAGAAGCATTATGAAAAATGTCCTTCATGTATTCAAAACCATCATTACATTCAAAGATTAGAAAAATCCAATTGTAAAATTGCACTAGAAACTACTTCGCCGATATGCTTGATAAAAATACTTAAATTGCTTAAAAAAAATTTTAATTGTAAAAGTGTACATGCATCGAGTGTTCGAAGTTAGGCGACCTTTTGCGAGACTCGCCAGCGTGAACTAAAGAGAATTGAAATAATAAAAAAATTAACATAAAAAAAAATCGTATCTGGTTTTAAATCTCTTCACTTTTCCTCATTCACGCTTGGCGAGTCTTGAAAATGGCCGCCTATTTTTGAGAGCTCCAAACATGTTGATTTTTATCACCTTCATATTTATTGAAACAAATGAAGTATTTGTACTATAAAGTATATCTTTCCATTCAGTTTCTTGGGATTATTGATTTAATATTTTGCAACAACAATATTGCTTCATTCCACATTAAAAATAAAATTAAAAATAGAAGAACTTAATTTTAATTAAAGTTTATGAATGCAAAGTTTTTTAATGACTCAGAAAAGCGTATAATATGAAAAAATATTTAATACCAAATAGATGTTATGAAAACATGCCTAACTATATCATTATATTCTGATGATCTGAAATAGCTAATTTTCAAGTAAAAATAATTGGTCTTTGAGGAAATTACGCACTTTTTAATTTAATAAGGATTCGTAGAATTCTGATTCTATTTAAAATATAACAATACAAATGGCTATTATAATAGCGTTGGTTGATTTCATGAATCACACTGTTCATTTTTTTTATTTTTTTATGTAAAGGTTTAAATGATTATTATTTTATTATGTGAAAGTTTATAATTGAATTTAGAAAGCATATAAATCATAATTGAATCATGAATCATTATTGAATAAGACTGATCATGTAAACACCATTATCAAATTTTGTTATTGGGAAAGATTGTAAATATCAAAGTGAATAATACTTCCCAACCAACATTGTGATGGATATGAGAAATCACAATGACATGAAGGTTAAAATAATGTAGATATTATATTGTTTATTGTTCGTGTGTAGTTTCTTTTACCGAAGGCGATTTTAAAAATTTGTTTTTAAGTAAACATTGCACACAATATTTTTATTTATAATATAATAAAATTGATTATATCTAGTCAGGCGAATATCTATTGGATTTATAAATGGTTTTGATGGAATGGATTAAGTACGTATGATTTACCCAAAATGGTGGTATTTTGTGCCGTAATTTGATTTGCAATTTTTACAGTATAATAAAAAATACAATTGTTTCTAAATTGTTCTAGAACATTTTATAACCAGTTTGTCCTTAATCAAAATTTCGACCTCTTTCTGAAATAAAATAACAGAATACTGAAAAGAAGAAAATAATTTTATTTATTTATTTTATTCAAATCTAAATCGAAAAAAGTGGAGTGTATCTCTTAAAATAAACATCTGACACCACCGAAAATCTCCTCTCCCCCCCCCCTTTTCAACACACACATGACTTTTAGACTATTTGAAAAACGTAGTTCAAAATTTTTATATTTTGTTACAATTAAGATATTTGAAAAACGTAGTTTTGTAGTGTATTATAAAACCCATTTAACTTTTCGATCACGTCAGAGTTGTTTATCATCTTTAACAGAACATGATAAATGAAATATGCGCAAATCTTTTGACAATTTAAGTAACTATATAACATAAGAATTCACAAACACATTGTGATTTTTTCTGTTCATCATATTTGTTATGCCCACGCATTTTGTTTTTTCCAAATATATGTAATTTATAGCGAGTTTAAAAAGATCTCACATAGGTCAAAAGTAATAATTTCTATCTAATGAAAGACTATCATGCTCAAGAACAGTAATTAAAGAATATTTTATTGATCTAACCTCAACAAGTAATATAAAAAAACTGGTTCATGTAAAACTTCTTTTAATTAACCGGATCTGTGACTTTAAAAATTATGTAGCGACTCCATTTGTCTAGCCCTTAAAATACGTTTTCAATTCTTTGAAGTTGTAAAATTTAGCTTAATGTCATTTTGACGCTTATTTACACTGGCGTGGTTTGTGTAAAACTAAGCAATAAAACTGGGCGAGGAAAAACACTGGTTTTTAAAAACAGGACATCACCCAACAATAGAAACGGTTAAAACCATTAAAAACTTGATACAGTTTATAGCTCTGAATACTTACTGGATCTTGGACACTAACTGCAATATATCTTTTATAAAACTTAAATCTCCTAAATTCAGAATTTATAATAAAAATAGTTTGAAATAATAATAATTAATTTTACATATAAATTCATTTTATATGTTTGTAAATATAAACATTTTCACCTTTAAGCGATTTTTTATTCATAAATTTTAATCAGAAAAAAAAGTATGTGTTTAAAATAGTTAATTCTTGCAGAAAATTCTAATACCAATAATATTAAAAAATGTTACCTCAAAAAGACCAGTTTCTTAATGGACTTAACACACAAACTTAGATTTTTTTTCTAGCAATAAATATAGGGGAGAGTGGGGTCAATTGTAACAGAGCAAAAATTTCGAGTGTCGGGTTCTAGATTTGGTTCCTAGGTGGCGCACAAGGTGTATTTAATAAATCTACATGTACACCCCTGCTGGCAACCATTCTTATGTACTTTTGAAAGAGTTACATCACAAAAGATATTTTCACGCTACGTAAGTACTTTTTTTGGTATTAGAATATTATATTGTAACAAAGTAATTTTGTTTAAACAAATAAAAATTATTAACCGAATATGTAAGTGGACACCTTAATTAACATTTCAAAAAAAAGATTAGTTTTGTTAATTAACTAGCATTGTTTTTAACAAATGAAGCTGAAATGGCGTCTTGGGGACGATTGTAACAATAAGTAAAGGGACGAATGTAACAGCTGAAAATAAATAATCTTATGTTTACCAACCATTACTCAACTCTTTAAGAACCACCTTTAGTTTCCTATATCATTTATATTATGTTGCATGTGCATTATTTTATTTGTCACCTTTCACAGCATAAATTAAAATTTTTAACCCCTTAAAGTTAAAAGTTTAACCCTTTAGGTCTCTGCTCATTATTATATTTACTCCTAAAATATCACTACTATTTTGATCAATAAAAAAAATATATCACAACTATGATAATATGTATAATTAACTATGTTTATGAACTGTTACGATTGACCCCGTCAGTGGGGACAATTGTAACAAGTGCACGACTGTCAAAAATTGTTAATAACTAATATAATAACATTTAAAATAAGGTTTTTTTTTTTTTTCTAGTAGAGGATAGTCTACTTTACTCGTCTGTCAATTAATACTAATAATATATTGGATTTTTTGTTAGTTAAAAATAGTTAAGTAAAAAATTTTACAATTGACCCCACTCTCCCCTACCCTTTTCATTAATTTTACAAAAACTTTTTAAAAGTTTTGAATCGAGTTTTTTTTTTTTTTTTTTTTTTTTTTTTTTTTTTTTTTAAATATAGATATTTGTTTGGTATTACTTAAACAGTTCTGAAAAAACGCCAAAAAGTCGTCACTATTGTTAATAAAAAACTTTTAAACAAATATTTAGACAAAAATTTTTTCATTAATCTAAATAGTGTGAGGCTGAGGACTATAAACATCGAAGTTAATTAAATCAATAATTTAAGCGAATATATTCTTATTTGTACTACATTTCGCAGTTTTGAGAAAAAAATAAATGACAAAGAGCAGTGTTAAAGAGTAGCTCAAACAGTTTCTGTAGAAGCACAAAAATATTTCATATAAAACAAGCATTAAAATTGTGTTAGAATTGTTAAAATTTGCATGCTAATTAGCAAGTAAAAATTTAAATCAGACACATGATTGTTAGAAGAAATTATTTGTCTCAATGTGCATTTTTCGAATTCTTTATTTTTTTTTTTTTTTTTTTACATAGAAGAAAAATAAAAGACTGTCATATTTGGGCATCGAAGTAACATATGTAAAATTAAAAAAGAGAAAGGAAAGATTTTTTATTTAATATTTTTTAATTGATTTTTTTTTTTTTTTTTTTTTCATATTGTAAAATTTACATATTCCTCCATTTTCGCACTTTGCACGTCTACATCGCATCAAAAAAGAAGGAAAAAAAAGATTTTAAAAACCGTGAAATCCAGGGTAATAACTGGGAAAAAAAGATAGAAGATAAAACTACGTGCATTTATGACAAAATTACACGAATCCTGTGCAGAATCATAGAATTTAATTAAGTGTACGTTTCGAGATTCACGTGTTGTAATAAATATTTAAAATGTCGAGATTTTAAAAGATATGCGAGAATCAGTAGTGATAATTGCTGATAAATTGATAGACGGAATGATAGAATTATCGCGTAAAAAGGAATATCCAGGTGCACAATTGGAATTTACCGAATCATAATATCGGGATTTTAAAAAATCATTTGAATCTGCTAAAAAACCATTCGAAACGCAGCGAGGATTTAGCACAAATCGAGCACGCCAAAAAGTAATTAATCAAATGTGTGATTCGTTTCTCGTTTCTTAATAGCATCGTATGAAAATATCGGGATTTAAAAAAACCGATGAAAAAGTTGATCGAAAAAACAGTGGTATCGTAGCGTCAAAAGTAAATACGAAATAAATTTTGTGCGTCGTAATAATAATGTGTGTATATATATATGAACATTGAGAAAATTTGCAGCAATAATAGCCGATAAAACGATCAAAACACAGCATGAATTTAAGATGGTATCGAAGCAAATCGAGGGCATCAAAAAGTGATTACTAAAATTTTACGTATTATTAAAAATCATAAAAAAAACCAATTACATTAACTGCAGAAGATCGAAAGACAGATTTACGACGGTAACGAGCGCGAATTCAAAATTTCCATTTCATATTCAAAATTAATTCTATCTAATTGTAGCTTGATTAAAAAAAAAAATTCAGTTTATTTTTCTCGAAGTTTATCCAAAGTTGTGTTTTGCTCAATCATCTCCGTTAAAAAAATAAAAAAAAAAAATTTAAAAAAATATATAAAAAAAGAAGACGAAATTACCCGCGAATAAAAACTTATGGAAAAAAAAAGAGTTTGCTGGTAAGGGTTAAATGATAAAGTTTAGTAATTAATAAAGTTTAATAAATGTCTTGTTAACGAGATTTTTGTCAGTAACGAAATTTTTAGAATAGCGGATCTCTGAGAAAATTTTGTCCCAATATAAAAAATTTATTCGCGGAGCGATCTTGAATTCCGCGAATTAGCGGAAGGATTGCTACCTATTTAAATAGGCAATTTTTTGTTGAAAACTTCTTAAACAGATAAGTACTTTTACTAAGGATAATATTGATGTTAGAGAACAGGTGTTAATACCTTTCTACTGCATACATGCAAAAATTTAAAGCGATAGAAGCTCCAGTTTTAAAGTTCAATAAATATTGTAAATACCTTTACAATCTCTCTTAAAGAGGACACTTTATCAACGGGAGAAACCTTTCAACACAAATTCTCATTCACCTCCATAAGTAATTTAGAATTTATAGTATAGAAAAAGTGACTTCAGACAAACCTAGTATAAGCCATTAAATTTCAAATACTGAAAAAAAAAAAATTTCAAAATATCACAATGAAAACAAATTATGAGATTACTTAGGATTAAGCAATGGGGAAGTTCTCTTCCAATAATTTGTTTGCACTTGGATATCTTCAAGTTTTTATTTTCAGCAATTAAAACTTCATAGTTTACTCTAGGTTTGCCTGAACTCACTTTTTTTATACTTTAAAGTTTAAATAAGTTATAGGGGAAACAGAGTTAGCGATGAAAAGTTTCTCCTGCAGTATAGTGTTCTTTGAGCAGCACTGTAGAAACTGGAAAAGAAGTCCTGTTGAATGAATAGAGTAAAAAGTGTGAAGGGATAGTTACATTAAACTAGGAGTTGAATGTTATTAATCCGAATGAACTGATTTAAACATATTAGCTAGGTCAATCATAAATAGATGGCATCAAAATATTTTATAGGTCCTAGCACTCCAACCATTTGAAACGTTAATATAGTACAAAAACGTAAACTAAAATTTCATTAGTATTTGTCGAAAGACGGGCATTAATACATTTCATTCAATGGGGGGGGAAACAATTACACGACTTTTTAAAATTTTTATATGCATTGTAATGTTACAAAAATATTATATATACATGTGTAGTATGATGCAGTTGGACCGAGCAGGAAAACAGACACAGGATTTTAATGAAAGCAGAGTAACTTTTAATACGTCATTCTTAGTTGAGTGGGAGCGAAAAAGTGATGTTCACGAACAGTCTTTCTGGTAGGGAAAATCTTGCAAAAAGTCCGAAAATGTCTCTATTTAAGGAAAAGAGGGAAATCTCAGAAACTACTATTGGTTAATTAAATAGATCACGCGATTCCCACGAAGCGTAAAGGGAGAAATATCTTTATTTAAATTTATGCATAGTTGAGCCGAAAATAGATTTAGAAACAGGATGTGGCTTTTTAAAATTATGATAAAGTGTTTCGATTTGAAATTAATTAATAATAAATTAGGAGTTGTTTTTAACGAAGAAACTAACATAAAAAGATTAATAGAGGCTTTTTATGTTACATATATATATATATAAATGTCCATCGTCAGTAAGTGGAAATCAATCAAGACATCCTGTTGGAAGTGCTAATTATTAGTCTAAAAATTCCAAAAATGCTTCTATGTTCTCAACCACAAGGGTTAAGAGGTTAATGAGTTATAAATGACTTTCTCTTAATAACAATTTTATGCAAAAAAAATTTACGAGACGATTGATTATAATTAATGTTTATTTAATGGTTCTAAAACAAATGTTCAAATTATGTTAAAAATCAGGTTAATTACTGTTCTTTAAATTAAAATCAAAGAATCTTTAAACGAAAATTGTGTTAGTATGTGGATGTTCCTAGATAAAATTTTAGAATGTTTGTTTAAAAAAATGTTTTTTTCTTTTTAAAAAAGGATCACTTATGAAATAAAGCAAAATAATTAAGTATTTTGTAAAGAAATTTTAATTAACACCAAAAACACATGATAAATATTAATGGATCACTAATTTCTGATTACAATTAGATTTTTAATCCAAAAATTTTTACTTTAAAAATATATTAAATATAAATTTAGGAAAGAACTGACTGGCCTTCAAAACATATGAATTTTTTAAAAAAATATATATATAACACTCTACTAATATAATTCTTTTAACACTAATAATAATTAACTATAAATTTTTACGATATTAACATTGCATCTTCAACCACTTTTTTAAGTTTCGTGGCTCACTTTCCAAACCCAGTTGTATATCTTTGATAAAATAATAGAATTAATGACATAATTTCAGCAGTAGTCATTGAGACCAAACTTCTTTCAAGTGTTTTCATTAATTAACTCTGAAAACCAAGTATATTTTTTCTTAATAATTATGTTATATACTATTTATTATGACCATTTAATAAATATTATTTAAATGGGCGAACAAAGTCATTTTATTTTAAATTGCACTCTCATTATAGTCTCATATAAGTACTCCCCCCAGTTTTTTATTAAACTAGTTGTACAAACCCAAATCTGATTCTTAATCACAAGCTGTGTTGATTCACATTCTTTGTAAAAAAAGCTTTCCCTCAATTTCATTGATGCCACAAAATTATATTTCTCTTACACAGATAACATAACCACATTCCTTTAAGTCAGGGGTCACCAAAGAGGTTGATATTTAACCTCGGAGGTCGATGAACCCATGCTATTCAATCACAGATAGGTAACGCAGTATTGTATATACAGCAATGCAGTATATATAAAAATGCCATTTCTAATAACAATACAGTAAGTAAAATTTTTATAATAGTCTATATCTTATTTAACTTTTCATTCCAGCATATTTTTCAAAATAATTATTTATAAAAAAAAAATTTTTTGGTGATTACAATGATTTAAGACGGAAACTAACAAATGCCAGCAAACATTGCTAATCTAGCCAAGCATCATCCTATTCATTCATGTGAAAATTTGATATTTTTAAAATAAAATAAATTATTAAAAAATCAGGTAATTTCCTTTCTTTTTTATCATTTTTTTTATAAAGGAAGTAATATGATAATTATAAAATCTTTGAAAGTCAGTGATAAAAGAAGTTTGGTGGTCTCTGCCTTAAACAGTCAATGAGGAAGCTAGTAATTATTAATAGATGAATGAAACAATAAAAATTTAAATTTCTAAAACAAAACCGAAGTAACCCGCTTACAAACTTTGCTAGTTACATAAAACAATCAATTCTATGTGGTCATGCAGTCAGCTCAATGTCAGATCACTAAAATTTGACACAGACCATTATGAGTTGATAGTTGTCCACTGGACTAGCAATTGATGTAAAGGAATTGCATACTTTTTTGTTCTCTTTAATTTTCAGTTTTGTTGCTTGGTCTGAGTTAATGTCTAGCATACTTAATCATAATTCTAAAAATAACACATTTTTGTGTTATAATTTTTCATTAAAATTAACTTCATTAACTTTCTTTTATAAAAATTCAAATTTAGACAAATAAATAATCCAATGAAAATGTGTCCAAATTAGTAATAGTGAATGGTCTGTGGACCAGTGACTAAATTTTCTTAATTTCTACCCCTGTATGCAGTGTAAACAGTGTTTATTATTTTTAAGACCTCGTCCATTATTGAAGCTCTCATGCTGCATTACGACAATATTTTATTAAAATTTTGGAAGGAGGGATAGTTCAAATAAAAATATTCAAAAGAAACAAGATCAAATAATTTAAGTTCAATTGTAATTTATTTTTAAAAAAAATTCAAGATCATAAAGTTTTTATTTAATACTTTTCCAAAACTTTCTATCCTCTTAGAGTCTGTAGTTCATCATAATTGAAAGAAATAAGTCAGTGTAATTTATAATCACTCCTATCAAGATAATTTTCTTTTTTTTTTTTTAAGAATATATATATCCAGTATAAAAATACCAGTACAAAAAAACAAAAGAAAAACTGTAATTGGTGATTAATATACAGTAGAACGCCGATTATCCAAACTGCTCGGGACCGAACGTGGTTTGAATAAGGAAAAGTTTGGATAATAGGAAAGTTGTTTAAAATCTTGTTTAAATGATTATTATTTAAGCACTACCTTCCCTTCATACTTTTTCCAGGTTTAGGACTGGCAGTACTATCTAAAATAGCTCTGTTTAAAAATAAAAAAAATTTCAATTTTTAAATATTAATTATTTATTTTTTTAAAACTTTTTTTTCATTTTGAATTTTTTTAATCATATTTCAGCTTTTTAAATTTTTTGTCGATTACTTACTGATTGCTGAATTCTTTATTTTCCATTGTAAGAGAAATCCAGCAAAGACTTTTGTAAAAAAGATGCTCTTTTTTGAGCAGCCTTATCCCTTATTCTTTTTAAATAAATCAACTGAACTGGATCAACATCATTTTTGGCGTTCTAGCCAATTAATTGCAATATATAATAAATTGCATGCTTCTATATGGGAAGGTCCACTATCTTGAACTTGATCACCTACGTCTTCCTCTTCGTCTGTGGAGTTCCGATTTTCATTGAAAATTTCAGCAACAATTTCATCATCATTTGAGATCCTGGGACGTTTTCAGTGTCCTGATAACAGTCTTCTGTTTCTTCTGCTGCATAACCTGGCATCTTTTCAGGTTCTCAATTTTTCAATTCACATTTCATATGAATTTTTAACTCCTTTAAAAAAAGTTACAATAAAAATTATACAGTGCCAGATATCTTTTATTACCAATAAAAGTTTGTTTCTAAAACATTTTATTTGATTTTAAATAATGTGTTTGTAAAAAGAAAATTAGAAAAGAGAACAGGAAAATTAAGGAGAACAAAGAAATGTCAGAGAATTTTATCAATCTAAAAATTCAAAAAATACCCAAAAAGACAGAAAAATTTTGAGTTAAATTAATAACTAAAATTTTTAAATTTTTTCTACAAAAATTTATAAATCTGAAAAATAATTTTAAAAAAATATTCATTTATAAATCTTATTATAAGCATAAAAGTGTTTAATAATATATTTCATGTGTAGGAATAAGGTATGACATGTAAATTAATAATAAAATGTATGCTATCTGTTACAAAAATCAGGGAAATTTATTAAAATCAGTCTGATAAAACAAAAGGTAAGTTGAAATTTTTTATCATTTATTTTGATTGTTTGTGGTCATTCTGAAAGGAGAAATTATCAAGTCTTTGGCACTTCAACAGTCTAAAAGCATTTTATACTCTTTACAAACAGCACCAATTTCAGAGATTTATAAACTCTATGTAGCACAACTCCACATTGATCCTCATTAAATGAACTACAAATAAATGTAATCATTTAAAGAGGGTCATAAATCATGAACAGAACAATTTTTTTCAGCTTGCTTATTTCTAATACTAACATATACACAATCTTTAACATAAAATCTCAGAGGTTTGTTAGCCCATTCATCACCACAGGAATCAATTCCAATTCGTTTACAAGCAATTATGTCAGAAACATCTGATCCTTGCTCGAACCATACATTATTAGAAACAGACAAATCATCCATGTTTAATTCCTCTTTAGTAATTTTGAATGCTTCACACAATTTTGAGGGACCATTGCATAAATCCTTATGTTTCAATAAATTATCATTTTTTCGCTTTTTGGACCTTAATTGCTGCATCATTGTTTCCCCTTGCAAAGGTTCAATTGATCTAATCAACACAGCAGATCCTTCTTCAAGACTGGATATATTGAAACAATGATACATACCGTATATTTTATAAACGTACACAGTACCAGGTTTTTCAAACATGGCCCTATTACGTTCAGTTTTTTTACCTTGATAGGAATGACTCGCTTTATCCTCCTCTCCTAAATAGCATTCAGTTTCTACGACCTTGCCTTTTAAAATTACTCCAGAAGTTAATCTTCTGCATAGTATTTTTCCCAATAAACTTTTTCCTAACATAATGCATGGCTTTTTAAAAAATTGTTCATCAAGTCTAGAAATTGAGTAATCAGAAAATTCGTTTTCTCTGATCTTTAAAGATTTATGAGTAACATCAGATGTATTTTTTTGATTTTCCAAATTACGCTTTTTAACTTTGAAAGAAAGTCTAGCACATAATGATTGATGCAGTTTTAATTCGTTACTCATGATCAGATTTTAAATAATACATTTGGCAGAGTTAAAAGAACTGCATACATAAGAGAAAAATATTAAACACGAATCAATATATTTTCTCTTTTAATATATCTTGGAGTTCAGCGATTTATATTCAAATAAACATAAAACTAAACACTTTCGAAACTACTAATAAAAAAGTAAACAAGACGAGACAGTAAATGGAGAACTACAACGCTTCTGGTGGGTTGTATTTGCTCAACTTTAGATTCAATTCGTTTCCTTTATTGCATTACAAGAAGTTAATAACTTTTTAGTCTTTTGGCAACAACAAATTAATTGCTCGGGTTGCTACGGCTTGTTCTTTTTCGCGTGATTAGCATATTCCTCTATACAGCCAAAATGAATTAAACTCGATCCTGTCTATTGTCTGTTCAACGAGAACTGATAGTGGAAGTAAACATAAGGGTTGCTGTTTGATCGCCAACGTTTGCCACTTCAACGGTTTCTTCGATGAATGGGTGATTTTGTTTGAATCGACAGAGCTTTCGCTTTTATAGAAAAATGAAAACTATATTCGGTTTTTGATACCTTAAAATTAGATGAGAAAGAGCAAAATTAAAATATTTACAGGAAAATACGTTTCTAATTGTTTCAGTAAACACATAATTTTATTTTGAGAATAGATTTAATGTTTTTTTTTTTAAAGTTTAAATTAAATCAATTTTAATATATTTTGCATAAATATCTATACAAAATGTGGGGGCGGAGTTATCGACCATGCCAACCGTCATCTATCAAAAGGTACCTCTGGTGTCAGAAGTGGGGTCACCAATCCGGGTCACCAATGTGGGGGCGGAGTTATCGACCATGCCAACCGTCATCTATCAAAAGGTACCTCATGATTGATTCAAGTTAGCATGGCTTATATACCAGTGAATCGATGTTTAATTTTCGTAGTGGTAGTTACGCCACACAAAACATAACATTTATAATTTCTTCGTAAAAGTCGTATAAAATTGAAAGAATATGTTAAAAAAATACACTTTATTTTCATAATTACAATTTTTTTAAAAATTTATTAAAAGTTAAATAATATTTAAAATAGTTTTATGTTTCACCGATTGATTTAAAAACATATTTGAAGGAACTGCATTTATTTGTATTTTTAAACTGTTATCTTTATTTTTCTAAGGGCGAAGTATTACGAAAATAATTACACTAAAAGAAACTTGGAACTTTTTTATAGTCTCACAAAATCTTTTGTTAAGAAAAATATACCCACTTAACCTATATATAAAAAATAAAAAAAGCAGTTTGTAAACCTCGAATTTAATAGGTTCACGGCGGAAAAAATCATGAACTTTTCTTCTTACAGCATTTTTGTCGAAATCGTCAACGACATCCAAAAAACTTTTACGAGATTTAGTCCTATTCGGTGAATTTAAAATACCATCCTTTTTATATTCTTTAATAATTCTGAAAACAGCAGCTGTGCTAACTCCCGATGCAGAAGCCGCATGGTCAGCCACATCAATGATTGGAACATCTGGTTTTGAAAGCATTTCTGTTTTATAAATGTTCAATATTACGTATTTCCTTCTCAGCTTTACTTATGTAAGATTTCTTCTGCCGTTTTTTAGGAGGACTTTAAATCCATCACTTTATTTTCCATATTGCTCATGAAACACCTGCAAAAAGATATCACGGCGAAAGATATCACGTTTTTGTTTAACTGATAGGCGCTATTTGTCATTATTCCAGCACCAAGTAGGCAACGGTATTACGCCAAATAGCACGCCGCTTTGTTTACTTTCACTATCAGTTCTCGTTGAACAGACTAGTTAGACAGTTTAACCACAGCCACCGAGAAATGAGGCCGTTGAGATCATCAAGGTCTTTTGGGAGACGTCACAAACAATGGTGTATAGCTGATAAGCTATAAGCCGCCAATTTCAAATATTAGTCATTCAATGAACAACAGACCAGTTTGTCCGTCACATATGTGATTCGTTATAAAACATATATATACCATTATTATACAACTTTTGACAATGTCATATGCATGTGTAGTTCCAAAATGTAAAACGAGTTACAAGAAATGACCTAAAGTCTCAGTTAAGTTTCCCAAAAGTCAGGAAATGAAACGAAAATGGATTAACTCCATTAAATGAGGCAGCTATCAAATAACTGTTAGTAGTCGAGTAGGTGCTATTTATCTTTTATATTTTAACATTCGTTTTGCAGACTTTATAATTAGCTTTTTAATTACATAATGAAATAAGTTGTATTTAAAATTTACAATGTGTTGGATATTGTTTATTGTTAGAGAATATTATAACGTAAAACTAGCAAAGCATTCGTAATTTTGAAAAACTTTTTTTTTAAAACAAATTTAAATATCATTTGTCTTTTTTAAATATATATATATATATAACATAAAATCATAATGGTCTGATACCGTTTTCCATCGTTGTCAGCGCATTTTTATTGGCCGGAAAATCACGTGGTAGGATCCAGTTTTCCCTCATTCATTTCTAATTGTTTTGGTTGTCATCAGCATAAAATTAACAAAAGTCGTAAAAGTATTCGCGATCGCAACGAACTATAGGGGGCGTTGTTGTATGAGACGAATACCTGCGATTTCTATATGAACAGTCATTCAGCTACTCGGGAGACGTCTTTAATGTAGCGTGTAGCATTGTAACGTTCCTTCTTTATTGTGGTTTTTTAAATTTAAATGAGAAAAATTGTTTGATATTCTTTCTTATGCAAGCGAAAACAAAATGGTATCTCTTTTTTTTTAACGAAGGAACATCCAAAACACATCGGAAAAAATATTTGTAAATAAACAGAAAAAAATATGTATATTCTTATAAAAGAATTAAAACCTAATGTCCGAGAAATAGTTTTACTAAATTTAATGATATGACATGAAAGGCCTATTTAAACTTTACATTCCATAGTTTTAAGAATCATATTACTTCAAAAATTAAAATGAACAAAAAGTCTACTTATAATTTTATGAAATTTAATTTTGTAAAAAGAGTTTTTTGACAACAATTTTTATCAAAAAATTTCAAGTTTCAATAAAAATCATTATTTAGAAACTGAAAAACGTAAAATAAAGAATGCTTACGAAACGAAAAAAAAAAAATTCTTTTTTGTCGCCATTTTTTAGTGCTACGAAAATTCGTCTTTGGGATTTGCCAAAAACAAAACAAGATGCAATTTTATTTTTTCAGGAGCGAAATATTTTACCAAAAAAACGAAAATGTACCAATTCCCATGACATGAAATTTTATCTTGGTAAACGTACGTTTTGGAAATGTTATCTCATTTGGAATCCTATGGCGACATCATCAGGTGAACGAAAATAAGAGTTTGTTTTGAATCTATGTTAAACTTTATATCGGCCCATTTCTCACCGAAATCCGATTGACTACTTTGATTTTAAATAAATAGTTTTATTTTATGATTTGTCGCAAAAACTTTAGGTGTAGATTGGTGGCACTTAAAATCTGCCAAATCTGCAGCTGCGGTGGCATTAATACATAAGAACCGAATTTTTATTCCATACTTTTCTGAATCATATTACTTCAAACATTAGAATATGCAAGAAGTATACATAAACACATAATGCTTTACCATTTAATTTTTCAAAAAAAGTATTTTGACGACAATTTTTATCTAAAAATCATAAACTAAAAAACGTAAAACAAAGAATTCTTAGGATAAAAAAAACGATTTTAAAAATTTCTCATATTGAAATAAAAAAACTGTCATATTGTTTCTTTTTTTCATTCTTATAGTTCATAATCATAAGTAAAAAACCATTCTGTAATGAACTATCATCAAATAAGAAAAAAAATTATTTACAAGCAAATTTTTTATTATAAAAATCATAATATTCACCTTCTTTATAAATCCGCAGAATTCCAAATGAAATGTTCTTCGTTTGAAAACTTCATTTTCAAATAATATCTACATAGGCTATTCCTTCCTTACTTTTAGATAAAATACCACACATCAAAATTTTATAATTGTATGATCTCGATATAAATTTCAATATGTAGCTTGAAAACAGAATAGCTGAATTCTAGTTGAAATTATTCTTTCAAAACTAAAAAATGCTTGCCAAGAAAACGATAAATATTTATTAATAATTAGCACAAATGATACTATTTCAAGTAATTCAGAGGATTCTTTATTGCTGTTTTCCGAATTATATAGATACAGAAATATTTACTATTCTATAAAGAAGAAGAATATTCTATAACTATTACAGATCTGTACGTTCTGAATTCACATTTATTCATTGGAGTAACGAAAGCAATGTTGAATTCACTTTAATTTGTAATGAATAGAAGACAGAAAAATTGTTTTAGCGTAATACAAACATCTGTAACAGCAAGTGATCATGAAATCCGAAGTTATGCTGTTGGTAATAGGAAGGTAAAAATTACTGAGAAATTGTTCTTCAAATGCTTGGCATGTTCTGGTTAGTTTTTTCAATTTCTTCTACCTTTTCCTTAGGGAAATTTTGCTTCTTATTTTCTGCTGGAAAATGGCGTCCGTCATTGCCAATGGTTATGATGGAATTAATGCCCGGTATTTTCAGGCTCCGGTTAGAGGGCATACTCGAGCGGTGCGATCGCAAATTATTTTTCTTGAAATATTTTTGTAGCCCTAATTTAAAGTTATTTTCCAGTACTGCTATTATTAGCGACAATTTTAAATTATGATCGTGAACTCATTAAATTTGTTTGAACAATGTAATGTTATAAGAATATAAATGTTGTTTTAAAAAATGACTACTTCGAAAAATCACTTGTGTTCACCAAGAGATCTAAATGTTTATAATACTAATAGATAGTAGTAATATTTGGACTTGAAGTAAAGGCGCAAGCGCGTAAGTAAACTGAATTCCTTTACTGATAATTCTCCCTTTCGAAAATTGGTTTTGTCTCTTGTGTTGTGAATAAATCTTAATACCCATGCCATCATGCGTATAATTCTGGTATAAGTTGAGAAATAAGAAGAAAAACTTCACTGCTTTCGGTAAGTGAAAGGGTTGAACAGTTGTGTATTTCTAGGCGTTCTTCTTCCTCATTTGTTCTCAACTCTGTACTTGGCCAACTTTCTTCCGGCGTTCTGAGCCAAGGTGGTCCCTCCCACATTCTAGATTTTATAAGCTTTTCCACAGAACACCCTCGGGAAGGTAGATCCGCTGGGTTGTAATCACCTGGAATGTGCCTCCAGCTCTCCTTTTTGGATGTCTTAAGGATTTCCTTGACCCTGTTCCTCACAAACACACCCCAGGACTCTTCCCTTTGTATCCACTGCAACGCAGTAGTTGAGTCCGTCCAAAAGAATTACTAACATTTATATTCAAGCTTCTCCGCACTAAATCAGCTAAACGTGTGCCAATACAGCAGGCTAAAAGCTCTAACCTGGGTATAGAAATCTTCTTTAACAGTGCAACTCTGAATTTAGCTATCAATAGCTGTACCGAAATATTTTCATCTGTCTCACATCTCAAGTAAACTACAGCAGCGTAAAATAAACTACTTGCATCGCAAAAGGTATGTAATCCTGACTCCAAATAATTATCATGAAGCACTTGTCTTTTTATTTTTAAATCTTTTAGCTTCCTCATTTCTCCAATCCAAATTAGAACTTTGAGTTTTGTATCTTCACAAACCTCAGTATCCCAGCCTATTTCAGACCTCCAACTCTCTTGTAGTAGTAACTTAGGATACAACGTAACTGGGCATGAAAATCCAAGCTGATAGAATACTTGCTGAGCCATGGAAAGAATGGACCTTCTAGTTATCTTTTCTGGATGGTTTGAAATGGATTGAGTATCACAAAAAATAACATCTTCATTCTTGTCCCATAGTAAACCTAAAACTTGTGATGGGACCATAAGAACACTTGAACGTTTAACAGCAGAATATTCCCATCCTCTCAACTCGAACTTTCCTTTGGCTATGATCTCTGTAGACACTTTTACAAATCTTTGTAATTCATCTTCAGAATTAACTGAAGTAACACAGTTATCCACATAGTAAGCAGATTTAAGTGTCTCTGAAACATCTTGATATGGAGAAAATGCAAATGAATTTAAATGATGCCTTAAAACAGCACCCAGTAAGAATGGACTACAATTAAGTCCAAAAACAACGCTGTAATGTTGGTATATCTTAATAGACTTTTTTTCTTCATGTGCCCACCATAAGAATTTCAAATACTTGCGATCCTCTTCTGCTGCTGAAATTTGCAAAAACGCCTTCTTAATGTCAGCAACAACTCCTATTTTTTCTGTCTGAATTTAAGAAGAGCAGTTGGGATGTCTTAGAGCTTCGAGCAAATTCGGACCTTTCATCAAGCAGTCATTTAACCAAATACTACCCTTCGACTTGCACGAGGCGTCAAAAACGGGTCTAACAGGTGTTGTAGTAGAAGTTGGTTTGAACACTGCAAGATGTGGCAAATAGTGACCTGACCCTTCTGAACATTCTTCAATTATTCCTCATTGCAACCATTCTTGGAACACAAAATTATAATGTTTTATCTTTCCAGCTTTACTGAGTTTTCAAGAAGTGGACAATAATCGTTTTTCTGCAAGTTTGCGTTTACTTGGTAATTCCTCGGGACTTTGCATCCAAGGAAAACTAATTTCATAGCGCCCATCTTCGGTAATCTTTAGAGTCTTTTCAATCAAAATGATGAAAGGCCACCTTTTCCAATAACTCATACTTTCAAGTTCATACTTTCACAAGGATCTCCAATTCCTATTGCTTCCAGTTTCCAAAGATTTTCTATATTATGGCTTTGTAAAAATAGCGATGTTATAGTGTTGTCTTTGCAATTATGAATTTCAGACCTTCCCATGATAGTCCAACCTAATTGCGTCTGCACAGCAACAAGACCACATTTTAAAATTTGTGTTTGACTTGTATACAATTTGCCTGCAATATCTGCTCCAATTAGGAGCTCAACCTTTACCACGGTCTGTAATCTGGATCCCCAAGACTTCTAACTCTTTTAAACAAGATACATCATTTGTTCTTAGTATCATTCCACAAATGGTTGGTTGGTCTAAGACTTGCATCTCGCAAAATCGTTTGCATGAACACTGCTTACATTTAATTTATAGGCATTGTGTTTAGATCTTGTCATATTTCCACCAAACACCACATGATTCAGAGTTTCAAACCCTACAGGTGTTAATTTCAGTCGCTCAACTGTGGATTTTAATACATAAGAGCGTTGTGAGCCAGTATCGATTAAAGCTCTAACGATACTACGTTTTCCCCCATAATTTATCACAACAAGCAAAGTCTGCAGCAAAACTTCTTCTGAAACATTGTGATTGGTTAAAGCAAGATTATGCGGCTCTTCTTGACTTTCTTGAATCGCCACTTTCTGACTTGGCGATAAATTAGGACACATTATTACCCAGTGTCTCTTTCCGCAGACCATGCAGCGCACAATTGATCTGCAGTTTCTCGATAAATGCCCTGGTTTCAAACCAAAAAAACAGCATTCATATTTTCTGACTGCTTCTCGCTTTTCTTCTAATGACAGTTCCTGTCCCTTAAAACAGTCTTTACTTTCATGTAATTTGTTACAAAATATACAGTTCAACTTTGCTTTTTCTTTAAACCCAGATATTAAATCATTGGCCGTAGGTGGATAAAATTCTGTTTCTATGTGTTTTTGTCTCTTTTCAACTATTTCAGCTTGTTTAAAACCATTTTTTGCTAGAGCAATACGTTCTTCACCCTCTACTTCCGTTCTTAGAAATGTTAACAATTGAGCCAATTTATCGCTATAAGAATTCCCTTGTTTATTAATTAAAGGACTTTTAAGCCAAACTCGTAGATTTTCTTCGGGGATGCATGACTCCACTAAAGGGAATAGCATAGCGGCGTATTTGTCAGATGTCATGCCAATGGATTCCAATGATCGCAAATGGGATTCTAATTTGTCGTACAATTGTGTAATATCCATTTTATTCTTTAAATTTGTTACATTTTTAACGACTAGAGCCAACAGTTTCCAAACATAATATTGAATTAAAAGTTACTCTCGGCCAAACCTTGATTTAAAACTCTCAATAACTTTGGAATAATTATCGGCCGTCGGCGGGTAACTATCCAGTATTTCACGAGCTCTTCCTCCGGCTGTCACGCATTGAATAAGATATGAAATTTATCTTCATCGTCCATCGATTTATTTTCGTGTATTCTACTGAATTGGCTCCAAAAAATGCAGCCAATCTTTCACCTCGCCACTGAAATGTACAAGTTCTATTTTCGGAAGCTTTAGTTTAGTTTTTTCATTTTTAACCAAATTATCTTTCTTATCTTTCAGTTCACAAGAATTAAGAATTCTTTTTACACGAACACGAACAGAATCTAACTTTTCTCTGTATTCTTCAATGATACAGTATTCTTTTTCAAAATCGTATGCTTTGGCGACTTCTATCAAAATGGCGTTACATATATCTTCATCTAATTTCAATAAATCAATAGAAATTCTTTCCAAAGACGATAATTTACTTTCTAAATCTTCAAAATTTAATTCAGTTTTATCGAGAGCCGCAATTAAAATATTATATAAACTAGTATAAGAAGCTCTTACCGAATTTCTTTTCACTAAGAGCAGATCCATTTAGAATTCCAAACTTGAAAAAATTTCAAATAAGAGTATAAAAATATCTGACTTAAATGTCGATCAAATGCAAACGATCACGTCCGGGTTTCACCACAATGTCAGATGCATTATAAAACTCTTACTAATTTTCTATAAACCTTTATTACAATATTTACAAGTTATAACGTGATCCACTTCTATTCTTAACATTCTCCATAAAACATAAACTGATGAACTGTTGCCATTCGAATTCATATAAGTATTAAACTAATGAATAAAATATTATAGATTATGAACGATGACGTCATTACAAATATTACTACGCGACACCTTTTAGTGCATATATGTTAAGAGTTAAGTGAATAATTTTAACTTTAATAGAAAAACTGTTTTCTGCCAAGTAAAAAACAATTGTTGTGAAGCAATCATCGGGGTTGGTAAAAAAGCAGTTTACTTATATTTCTAATTGGAAGAAAAACTAATAACAATGGTGATTGACATAAAAGTATAGAAAAAGTGAGTTAATACAAATCTAGAGAAAGCCATGAAGTTTCAAAGACGGAAATTTTTTTTTAAAATATCAAAATGAAAATAAATAATGAGAAGATAATTTAGGATTACGCAAAGAAGTTCTCTTCCAATAACTATTGTTTACATCGATATTTTGAAATTTTTTTTTCAGCAATTGAAATTTCATAGCTTACTCTAGGTTTGCCTGAACTCTTTTTTTCTTTCATTTAAATTACTATAATGTATATGAAAGAGAATTTGAGATCAAAGGTTTCTCCCGTGTTATGGCGTCCTCTTAAGCACATTGTTATATGCAACCCACTCATATTATTTATACCTTTTCATCATTTGTTTGATGTTGAATATTTATTTGCATGTTAAGTGAAATTGCTATCTATAAACATGTTTAAAATATTCAGATATTTCTTGGAAAATGGATGATAAACCAAATTTAATATGAACTGTTTGCTGTGTGAGAATTTATATTTCTAATTGAAATGCAAGGGTAGAAAACATAAGTTAGTAACTCTAAGTTAAGTTCCGATATTAAAGCCAATGAACATATTGCGATCAGCTTAATTAAAAGTAAAAAGCAGGATTCATTGGTTTAAGTCCTGATTTAAATCAACTGATTGTTTTTTTCCCCTGTTTAAGAAAATCATTATTTTAAATCAATTGACTGAATGGAAACAATAACAAGCTTCCTAAAACCGAAAAAAACTTAGAAAACTTCCGGTGTATCCCTCCGCTTATGTTATGTTTATGAGGAGGCGATGTGAGAACAGGCTTAAAATTCTAGGAAGTTTTATTAATGTCATTTTTGTTTAAATTTACCCGTAACTTTACCATTCATAAGAGTTCTCTGTAATTTAAAAATTTTAACAGGTAGTGAGCCTAAAACAAATTTAACAAAATTAATCTCACCGCATTAATAAGTGTAAAGTTAATCATATTTTGATTGTTATCCCTTATTTGGCTATAATTGAGTAAAATAGCACCGTTTTTTTTCTTTTCTTTTTTTATTTCCTTGTAGCATCATAGCAAACTTGTGGAGTCTTCTGAATTCATTTGTTGTTTGTTTCGTTAAAAGTTATATTGAAAGAATGCGTTATATTGGAAACACGATAAGTATAGTAATATTGAATGGTGCGTTTTTTCAAGCTGAGGCGTAAAAATCAGACGAAAGTAGTAACCCGGAAGTCTTAGGACGAATTTTAACTTTTAGCGCCATCTCTGCATAGTTTAACATGGTCAACCAACCATATAAATTTAATTTTATTATTTCGAAAACAAAATTGAACTGAAATGAAAATATAAATACTGTTGTTGTTTGTTTGCTATTTTTTTCGTCGAAGATTGCGCCGTTTGTAAATTGCGTATATTAAATTCAAATTTAGGATTAAATTTATTTTATTCTCTTAAGAAAGTGATTATTTAATCATGGTGAAACTTACAGCGGAACTGATTCAAATGAGTCCTCAGTTCATCAATACAGTTCGAGACAGACAACTAGATTTACGAGGTATGCGTATAAATTCTACAAGTATTATAGTTAAAAAATAAAATTTAAAAACATTTATGAAATAAATATGTTACGCTTTAATTACAGAGTTTAAAATTGTTTCAAAATTAAGCATTAACTTGTAAATATTTTGTTTTAAATTATACTTTTTATAAATGTGCACCTCTTTCACAAGATACTATAGAACACATCATGAATAAACATGGAGAAGAGAGTTTTAATTTAAGTTCGTTTTTGACTACTAATAAATATTATTATGTTTCAAATGTATGATTGTTAAACCTGAGACAATAATCACTAAGTAGTGGCCTTAGTTTAATAGCCTGCCTCTGGTGACTTTTTGAATTCTCGCCAAGTTGACGATTATTACTGCTTACTGAACGTTGCTTATTGATTATTTAAAAAAAAAAAGCAATTTTTCAACCAGTACTGCACAAAAAATAAATAAATAAATAATAAAAAATTAAATAATAATGGTAGTACATGAAATAATAATGATGATTCTAACAGCAAGAGATCAGATGCATAAATGGCATAAAAATAAACCCTTTGACTTCTTTTCTAAGGAAATCCAACTTTCTCATAGGTATACATATCAAAAAGCCAATCAGAATTGGGAATTTTGGTGGTGTGATGGGACGTTCAAAATAATCTCCAAGAAATATCTTCCAGAAACCTAGTTTGGCAAGATTTCAGAAACTTACTTAGCGAGATTCAGGATTGGCAAGATTTTGCCGCAGGTGGAAAAAACCATGGTAAAAACCGTCCTGGCAAAAACAGGTTTTTGCCAAGCAAAGTGGCAAAAACCTATATTTTCCAAAATGAGAGGACAAAAAAACAGTTTTTCTACAAAATTATTCCTAAAATTGAAATATATACTATAAATATATATAATTAAAAAAAAATTTAACAGAATTATTATTCCATAATTAAATCATAATGTATTAATATATCATTTTAGTAGTTTAAAACATTATTGATCGGAAAATTAATGATTATTCTCTTTTCTCCAGTGAAATGAACTTATTTTAAATTAATATAACTATAATTTAAAACATAAAATATCTATCAACATGTGCAGTTAATTAAAATATACAAGTAGCAATGCAATTTTTTAAGTTTGCTCAAATTCAATAACTTTATTAATCATCATAATACAATTTGTGCTGTCTCAACATAGCATAACAGAACACTAGTTTTGAAACATTATTTAGAGTCAACTTATTCCGAATTTTAGAATGTACCAATGAAAAATTCAAAAACACTCTTTCAATGGCAGTACTACTAGAAGGACATGAGTGTAAATGAGACATTAATTCCCAAAATTCACTGGAAATTTCACAAGAATTTAAATTGTGTGGTTTTGTTTGCATTTTGAAGTAAAATTGAGAAATGAGGTGATTATCAAAATCTAACTAATTAAACATCCACCTTAGCTTTCTTATGTCTCTCTTTAAATATAGTGTAAGAGTGATATGTAAGATAATACATACCAAAAGTTATGAAGAAGTAAAAAAAAAAAAATGCAATTTGTTAAAAAAAAACATTTATTTAAGGATTCTAAAATGAGAAGAGGTCAAAAACTTTCAATCCTTTAAAAATTATTACCCTTATATTAATTATTAATATTTTAAAAATAATTTTTTCATGTAATGTATCAAAATTATTATTCCTTATGATTGATTTAAATTTGCTTCAAGTACTTAGTAATAATATTTAAGCAGCAATTTAAATAATTTGGTTTTTGCCGGTTTTTACCAGTTTTTTCCGGTTTTTACCAGGTTTTTGCCACTGTCCTGGCAAAAAACCCTTTTTGCCGGCAAAAACTCCGACCACGGCGAGATTTAAGAAAATCACCACGGGATGGGCTATTCTAGGATCGACCCATCTTATCAACATGTTAATTGTCGAAAAATAGTTTAATCACTAATAGTATTAAATAAAAAGTAAGCATAATTATAAACAAGAACACTTAATGTAATTAAAATAAATGTACTGTTATGTAATAATAATTAAAGCATTCCATAAATTAAAAAAAAAAAAAACTTGAATACCTTTCTAAAAAATACTACTTTGCCAAACATTTGGCTGATCATTCGGCTAACGAAATTTTTGTCAAAAGAGCCAAATGCTCGTTTCATCCCTGATTTTAATGCAATATTATTTCAACCTGAAAAATTCACAAGTGGAGGGAAACTTGAATTTTTAAATTGCTCACTGTTTGCAATTCTGATTTAAATTTTTTGTTCCTGAAGTGATCTTTTTCGGAAAAAGAAAAAACATTTAGAATATAAAAATCTAATAGCTCAATAAAAAGAAATAATAAGTACATTACCAAATAAGGTTTTTTATTTTGAACTATGAGTATGTTTTTATTTTAGGCTTTTATATAAACCTTATAAATTTTCTTCATTTAAAATATTTAATTTGATTTTATATTACTTAATAATGTATTAATTTTTTTTTCTATTTTCATTCTGTGAGCAAGGGAGTTTTTTTTTTTTGTTAGAATTTATTTTAAAATTAAATTTTATATTGTGCGATATAATAATAATAATAATTACATTTCCCCAATGTTTATTTATTAATTTTGATAATCTATTTTTGATATGATAAAAATGGAGGAAAAAAAATTAAGAAAAATTATTAGTCTTTTTTGTTTTTGAATGAATTCTAATAATTAAACACCTTTAATTTTCTACAAATATATTATTAAGTTGATTGATAAAAAAATTAGAACATTAAAGTTTAAATAAATATTGCTAATATTTGCCGTTAACATGTTCGAATACATGCACGGCCCTTTGTTAGTCAACCTGCTGTGCAAGTGGCCCATTGCTCCGAAAAAGGTAGTGCAAAAGTTATTGTAAAAGGAGGTTTGACTGCAATAGAATTTAAAATATTTCAAACTGAAGGAGGCTTTAAATGAAAGCTACTTATTATGGTGTAACTGTACAATTTAAGTCAAAATGAAAAATAAAAAACTAAATTATTTTTTTTCCTGAGAAAACTCATTATTTTAACAAATTTCAGCTTTCAATTAATCAATCATAAATTATATTTTAAACATATTTTCTATCATAAGATTAGCTGTTGAATTCAATTTTTGCCATGAAACAGTATATTATTGCATTCTGCAGATTATTGAGTTTACAAAATTCCATTTCATTTAGCCAACTATCGTAAAAAGTTCAGATTGACTTGAGACAAATCCATAGTTTAACTTTTAATCATTTAGTATTATTTAAAATATTTTCTTTTTCTCCTCTGAATGAATTTTAATTTTTTATCTGGAATAAATTCATTCTATCTCTGAATTCTTTATTACTTTTATTTTCAAATTATTTTATATTTCTTAGATACAAAAGAATAAATCCTTTTTTTTTGACTGTGAGTTTCCTTAAATTTATTTGTTCCTCCTGCAGTAAAATAAATTCTCTATTAAGTTTTGTATAAAACTAAAAAACAAAGACATATTTGTAAAAAACACATGTGTATTAACTTCTAAATTACTTAGTTCCATTACTGCTGACAGCCTTACTTATGTAAAGAAGCTTTCATCTTGACTTTTACTGAAAGAGTTTTCTTTCTAGATTCTGGAATTGTGCAGAGATGGATTTTCAAGAGCTTTCTTAACCAAAATTCTTAATATCTTGATAATAATCTGATAAAAAATTGTATACTACTCATTTAGCAATGTTTATTTCTTTAATTTTCTTTTTTGGTTTCGATAATATTATTTTGTCAATTAACAAAGGCAGACAAGGCTGATCTCAGTAAGGAATTTTTTATAAAAATACTATTAACAACTATGACCGTTCATTTTATAAATTCTGTTGTTTATGGATAAATTAATGTGTTCTTTGATATAAAATGTATTTCTACTTGAATTGGATGGCTTTGTATTACTCTTTTAGTAAAAGGCGGAAGATTGACACATTCGATGAAAAAACACCATTGAATACTCCCGTAGTAGAATGTTATTTTAATAAAGTTAAAGTGGCTTCTTGAATTTGTTGGTTTCAGTGTACAAAATATTTTTTATTCCAATTTTTAAGTTTAATAGATGAAATTTTATTTAAAAAAAAAAAAAACTTTTAGTGTGTCAAGGTTATACTTGTCTACCTTTGTTTGAGACCCCCATGGGCCCAGAAGCGATATGGTTAAATAATGTAAGATTGGTAACTATTCAAAAATAACATGCAGGGTCTCAGGAAAACATCAATGGAAAGGGACACTGCAGTGTTCAGGTAAGTATTTATAACTACTTGATATGTCACTTCAAATATCTAATAATTTTTTGTTTAATTTTTACTCAAGCTAATTTGTTTTATGAAGAATTTAGAGTTTTTTCTGCAGCTAAGCAGGGGTAGGTTTAAAAGATGGAATATGACTCTGATTCCAATGGTCTTAACTCTTTGAGGCAAAACTTTCATTAAACATATTTTTCATTATTTTGTATTAATGTAGGTCAGAATAAAAAACATTATATTTAGTAATTTTTGGTTATAAAATACAGCAGTGGATACTGGTGTCCCTTTTTATGTTAAAGGTAACATTTTCGAAACATGGCTCATTTTAAATCAATTTTTTTTAAAATATGTAGTTATTTAGATCTAAAAGAAACAGTAATTCATTATTGAAATTTCTTTGATTTACAAAATAAATTATTGATAAAATTTTTAATCTGAATGAAAAAAAATTTTTTTTGATCTACTGTTTTCAGAGTTAATATTTTAGTATTTTTTGTAATTATAAAGTACCAAAATATATTTTTACTTGTAATTAGAGTATTGGAAGAAAAATATATAAAGGGGACACTGGTCTCCCATTTGCACCACATGGATAATTTAGTCAACAGTTTGAATTAGGAAGTGTGGAAGATATGCTCTTTTTCATCTTTATTGCATTGTCATTTAGATCGATTGTCTAACTCTAAAATATGAGAAAAAATGTTTTATGATTTATAAAATATTAAATTAAAAAGAACCTTTAAAACTGATAACATTTAGGTTGACAAATCTTACTAATGGGTATACACATAATTAACATAT
The DNA here is from genome assembly GCA_949128135.1 of Parasteatoda lunata. Classification (NCBI taxonomy): domain Eukaryota; kingdom Metazoa; phylum Arthropoda; class Arachnida; order Araneae; family Theridiidae; genus Parasteatoda; species Parasteatoda lunata. The sequence goes on along the minus strand of OX421970.1, from coordinate 30,133,140 downwards.
GTGCATTTCCTGATATTGCAGTTTCAAATGAAAGTCCTGCTTTAAAGAATTTTTTTTTTTTATGTTTTCAATTTAATTATTTAGTTATTGGCGGACAACAGGTGCTCAACCTGTTGTCCGCCAACTGTTGATGTGTGACCCGCAAGAGGCTCTAAACACAATAAAAATTAAAAAACATTTTTGAAAAGTAAAAAAATTTCCAAAATTATAAATCGCACATTGAAGCCATCACTTTCTAATGTGCTCAATTTGCATAGATTCTATCGTAAATCTACTTTGTTTTTTGATTGCTTTTTTTTTATGGTTATTGCTATGAAATTCTGGATGGTTTTAAGAGACTTAATATTTTTAAATTGATATTATGATACACGAATTTCAAATTTAAGCTCGCTTTCCATCATAAATTAGAATTAAGATTCCATCATAAATTAAAGTGACGTTTTGATTGTTTTTTAGCATTTATAACGCAATTTTTATGTGGTTTTTATAATCCCTACATTTATTACGATATTATGACTCATGAATTATAAATTGCACATTTAATTTATCTTGTTTTGACACGTTTTATTTCTGCTGATTTCATCGTAAATTTAAATGGGGTTTTTTAAATTCAGTTATTGCTATTCTTTTTCATGTGTTTTTGAAAATCATGTATTTTTACTACTATGCTATTATGACACATGAGTTTCAAATGGCACATTTAAATTATCACTTTTGGACGCGCTCTGTATTTGTCGATTTTATCTGAGATCCAAGTTATTTTTTAATTCGTTTTTCGGCATTTTTTATGCATTACCCAGTGGTTTTACAAATTTTGATTTTTATTACGATATGCTAATTTTAAATCATGCATTTAAATAATTATTTATAGACATACTTCATATATATTGATTTTATCGTAATTCAAAACAATTAAAAATTGAAAAAATAAAATTAATATCTCAAGTAAAATACCTAATAAATATGGAATCTTTATTTTCTACTAAAATGGTTCTGTTTTAATTTCAAGTTTTATACTATAAATTTTCTTTTAAAACATTTTATTTCATTTTATAGTACTTTTATACTATATATTTATTATATTTATAATACATCTGTATTTTTTAACACTTTTATTCTGTGAGCATTAAATTTTTTTTTTTTAAAGAATTTATGTTCTTTTCCCCCCAATATTTATATATGAATACAGTGATACCTCGAGATACGAGTTTAATTCGTTCCGCAACCTTACTCGTATGTCAATATACTCGTATCTCAAAGCAATTTTCCCCAATCAAGCATCTCAGAGCAATTTTTTTTATAAAGTGTACATACATATTTGTATTTTGGTCCCTTAAATGCAACTTACACACAACTTAAATGCTACTGTATGCTTAATTTTAGTCACTCTTTTTCTCTTCACTGGTCTTTGCTTTTTTAGCCGGATTCAAAAAAAGAAAAAAACTGTCCAAGGAGGTTTGTTTCTTCCTCCTTTTCAGAATGCTGCAGAAATGAGTTAGGCAAGTGCTCTTAAATAGCTCCGATGCACGAGCAGTTGCAACTTTTTATGGGTGTTTCTTTTCCACGAACTGGGAAATTCTCTTCCACATTCCCAAGAATTCTTTTATCTCAATTGTAGAGATAACCTCCTTCACCTCTGGCTCTTCCTCGAAACCAATTTCTTGCAGAACCCCCGAATGCTGCTGCGACTGTAACTCTTGTAATTCCTCGGTCGTCAGTTCCTGAGAGTGCTCCTCGACGAATTTGTTCACGTCTCTCTCACCAGGTTCATGGATTTTTCCAGAGACACAATATCCTCCTCCATTTGCACTTCCGGTTCGAATCCTCCGAAGCTACACACTCAGGCGACAGCACAATTTTCGGCTACAGACTCACTCTTGCCACAGCTTCTTCCATGCAGAGGTCAAGGTCCTCAGTGTAATACTCAGCCAGGCCAGATCAATAATTCTGAGGCATATCACGCAGGGTTGGCAGGTTTTTGACATGTGACAGTTTTTGACGGTTTAAACCATGGTTTAAACCATCACGTCAAAAACCTCACTGTCAAAAATGTCATAAACCTATATTCATATTTGAAATTTAATTAATACATAAAATTTATATATTTTTTATAAAGGATAGTGTTTCTAAATATGTTCTAGAAAAAATAAATTTTAAATTTTGAAGAAACACTTATATTTTGAATAGTAACCAAAATCTTGTATTTTTGAAAACTCACATCTTTTGTAATATTATGTATTCATTTTCATGTGTTATTGAAAATCTGCAGTGATATTATTAAGAAATTTATTTATAACCAAATTTAGTGTACAGTATAGATTATACTAAAAATTAGACATTTTTAAAGATAAACATTAGCAGTTTTGTACATTAGACATCTTTTAAAGAAAAATCTTTTAAACAGGTTGGGCACATGCAACATTCACAATCAATTTATTAGGATAATTAAAAAATTTCCATAATAATTTGTTTAAATATTTCATGGATCAGTGACTGTAATGTTCTTCTGTTTAGTTTGACTTTTGTGATTGGTTGTTAGTTTTTGAGAAAAATCAGTAATTCAAATTAACATACTGGATAATAAAGATATTCGGTATAACATTAAAATTTTTTTTTTTATACACTTGTATCAAGTTTGTATTTATACAACATAACTTGTAAGATCATTATAAATATTAGTTATATGTTCCTTGTGTGTCAAAAATGCATAGTAATAAACTTTTAATTTTATTAAAAATAAAAAATAAAAAATTTTTTTCAAAATATAAATATTTAAACAATTTTTGTGCAAAATTTTTCTGCACATGCATTTGAATATAAATTTCTGAGATTTTAAATCTGTTATTTTACCTTAATTTTAACTAAAAAATATTTTAAAACCTGCTGATTACCTATAGTTTAATTAAATTTCAATATAATGCATGGCAACTGTTGGTAGTTTTGAAGTTTATATATTTTCTTGGCAAACTTCAGTTTTTGACGGTTTAAACCAGTATTATACCCTTGTCATGTCAAAAACCACTTTTTGACGTCAAAAACCCAACCCTGATATCACGATGTTAAAGTGGTTCTTGCAGTACTCTCGAAGGGTGAGGTTTGTGTTCTCTGTCACCTCAAAGCAGCATCGGAACAGGTGCTTAGTGTACAGCTTTTTAAAATTCGAAATCACCTGCTGATCCATGGGCTGCAGGATAGGAGTGGTGTGGTGGTATATAGAGAACTTTTATGAACTTGAGCTCTTCGAGGATGTCATGCTCGAGGTTCGGTGGGTGAGCAGGAGCATTGTAATAGTACCTTCTAAAAAAATAAAAGTATTAAAAACTCAGTATGCTATACTTTGTTGCATTTTAACTTTGCAGCACTGCAAAAGGCATGCAGACCTGATCATAGCTGTTGTCGTAGAAACTATTAGGTGATACGTAGAAACTATTTTCTTTCGCTATTCACGTCCAGAGAAAATAAATTATCAATTATGTTTAGTCTGTACACATTTTTTTTTTTGGAAACCATTTATAAATTTAATGCAGAAAAACTTTTTATATATATTTCAAAAATAAAATATTTATATATTTCACTTCGCATTTCAAATTCATACACATATATCTACTTTAAATTTCAAATATGATCTAGAACTTTTTCTCAAGATGCTCTGTTAAATTTTTTGCAACTCCTAATGATACCAAGTAAAAGTGGATCAAAATTACTAATTTTTTTAAAAATATTTCACGTTTTTAATAAGGAAATGTGTCTTATTTATTTTCAAATTTTGCTCATTATAGAGGATATTGGTATATAAAATAATATGTAGCATCCGTTGTTATGTTTTGAAACATGTAGCTAACATTTTGTTGAATATTTTATATTTCTTTTACTTTTGTATTAAAAATATATTTTGGGAGAAAATGTACTTAAAAAAAAGTAATAAATAACAGACATCAATATAAATCTTGGAATTGGCCTTAATAGTAAGCAAAAGAAGCTCAAATTTTGGTTTATTTTTTCTTTCTTCATATACATTGTGCATATTAATTTTATTTATTTATTTTTTTGAAAGAGATAGTTTTTTTATTTTTTTATTAAATTAAATGTTGTATTTTAAGTAGAAGAAAAAGTTTTATCTAATTAAATACTGTATATATTTTGTTTTACAGTTAAATTAAAGACAGTTAGAATGCAAATAAAATTATTAAACTGAAATATCTATCTGATTTTCAGGTGTGGATGTTGGTTTTTGGTAGTTATAATATGAGATAAATTTTCAATTATAATTATTTTTAACTCTATGATTGACTTTACATTCCAATTATATTTAATTTGCTTTCTTTTACAGGTTATAAAATTGGTATTGTAGAAAATCTTGGAGCAACATTGGTAATAATTTTTTAAAAACTATTTTAAGATAATTTTTTAAATATGGTGTTAATCCTATTTCGATTTAAGTTTACTGTTTCTCAATCATATGGTATGCGTTGCAATGATAATATGAGAATGAATGGTCAAATATTTATTTTTTATGACAATTCTAATTCATTTTTAAATTAAATCATATATATATATATATAACGTCGTTGCCGAGTGGAATGATTAAAACAGGTCTTAGGCCGGGAAGGAGGGTACAAAATTTATTTATTAGACAGGAGCAGTCATGGAAGAGCGTACGAAAAGTTGCACTCCTCGGTTTTATGTTAGGGAAAATCTTGCAAAGTAAATCCGTAAAATGTTTCAATAAGGGAAAGGTGGAAATCTTAGAAATTACTGTTGGTTAATTAAATAGATCACGCGATTCCCACGAAGCTTAAAGGGAGTAATGTCTTTATTTAAATTTATGCATACTTGTGCCAAAAATAGATTTAGAAACAAGATGTGGCTTTTTAAAAGTGTGAGAAAGCATTTCAATTTGAAATTAATTAGTAATAAATTAGGAGTTGTTTTTAACAAAGAAACTAACATAAAAAGATTAATAGAAGCTTTTATGCTATATATATATATATATAATAACAGGGCTACATCCCTGTTATCAGTGGTGTATTTAGCTTTAATAATGCAGTCGTAAGCCATGATACACTCCAAAAAGCTTTATTAATGGTAGTAGGCTGGTATCGATAACAATTCACATCCACACTCCGCAAGGGAGAGGGTGGACAAGACTTTGGACAATTCCGGAACAGCTTATCAGGATCACAACATGATGAAAAAGACATGCGAAAAGCATTGCTCTCGCTTTTATACTAACACATTTTGGAGTAAAGAGGCACAGTCTTTGAAATACTTGTATCCTTACGCATTAAGGAAAATCATTTCATGCTTCCTTATATGGAAGTGAAAGGGGGAGAGATTCTAAAAATAACTCAATCATATGTTTATCGGCCTTGAATTCCCAAAATAGAATCTCTCTACGCTTATTCTAACAAAGACATTTTATGAAAACGAAAGAGTTTTAATTCTTTTATTAATACAAAAGTATTATAATTTTTGTATTACATATATATATATATATATATATATATATATATATACCTTAAAACTTTAATTTGACTTATTTACTTTAAGCATAGAATAATGGTTTTTCAATATTCTGCTTTTAGGAACTTTAGTTGAATAAAAAGTAATTGGTTAAAAATAATTATGTAATTTAACTAGAAAAATTTAATATAATTTGTAAAAATACTTATTCAACCTTTAACGTGTTTAAATAATAATTTAAGGTATATAAATTATTATATTATATAATAATTATAAATTATATAATAATAATAAATAATAATCAAGGTAAAGCAATAACATGAAAAAAGTTTAACTTTTTTTCTTGAATTTCCAATGAGAGTAAAAAATAGTAAATTTATTAAAGATAAATTTTTTTCCCTTACTAATTATTTTTTAAATTATTAGCATGCTACATCGCAGATTTTAATGCACATTCTAAAGAAAAAACCTATTGAATATGAAGCTTTAATTTTACTTCAATGTCATTAACAAACTCTTTGAACATCATCAATTGTTTGTTTGGGTAAATTAAAATATTTGTTTAAAAATATAGCTAGTCTTTTTTTTCCCCCAATGTTTTTTAGTTTTAAGAATGTTTTGTTTTAGTGCATGCTCATAGAATAATACTCTAAAACGAGTGTTCTGAAAATAATAGGTGATAAGCGTACTTGTGTGTGTGATAAAAAATTAGCATCTGTTTTTTGTTTTTTTAATTATAAAGCTTAGACAAATTACCTTGCTATTTAATAAGGAAACTGACACACAGAATTCAAAAATTAATTGTAGTGTAAGAGAAAAGGCAAATCTGGCCTATTATTATGATGGTAATAATATTTTTAACCTTAAAATGTAAAGTTGTCTTTAACATGATATTTTATTTTAAAACACTTCCCTAAGTTTAAAATAAATATTTTAAATTTTCTCATTATTCAATTAAAGAATGATTGCTTTAATTTTTGCAATGCGTTTTTTAATTATATTTTTTGTTGTATTAAAAATTTTATTAATTAACAGAATTAAAATGAACAATGCAATTTTTCATTTTGAGATGTAGCCAAGTTAACTGTTAATAAAGCTTGAAGCTGAAACCTAAATTTACATTTTGTCTCTATGTGATGATGCAAATGGATGAATAAAATGTTTATCTTTGGTCTTATATTTGTTCTGAGTATAAACAAAAATCCATTCTGAAGCATTCAAAGAGGTTTCTCCTTTCCTCAAATATACACAAAGCTGATCCAGTTATGTGTATAACAGGTTGAACCTCTTTCCTGCCTTTGGAGACCCTCAATATAAGGCATATATTTACATTGAAAACGAAACAGTTCAGAAGCATCTCCTCCGCATTTCTGTTGTGTATTGCTGGTTGGGAAACTATTTTGATTTACGATAGCAGTGACTTAATATTGAATGGAAAAAAAAAAAAAAAAAAAACTAGGTTTATTATTTTCTAGAATATGTCAAATTTTTTCATGCAAATTTCAATTGTTTTCTCGTTAGGATCAATTTGACTGTATTGATTTATCTGATAATGATATCCGAAAGCTGGATGGATTTCCATTATTGAAGCGTTTAAAGACTATCTTTGTGAACAATAACAGAGTTTGGTGAGTTTATGTTTTGGAGTTAAATGTATTTATCTTCATTTTTGTTATTTAAATATTAATATCATTGCTTCTTTCTCTTCCAGTCTTTTTTTTTAATTATTATTTTTTTTTTTAACTAGATTAAATTTAGGATGAAAAAAATGAAAAAGCTTTCAAATTTTTGCAGTTCAATTTAAATAAAAGAATTTTATCACATCTATTTGAAATGAAGGGTTTCTGGGAATAGAGTGATAAACCACATTCTTTCCAAATGTGACATTTATAAATCTAAGTGTTCCATAAAAATGTGTTCAGATAGGTACTTTACATGTTTTTGGAATTTTCACTCTTAAAAAGGCTATATACAAAAACACTTTATTTCAAACATGGAAATTGCTGTGTTTTTCACTAAAAATGCTCTTTTGAACAAAGTGAACTTAACATTACATTACCCTGCAGCTTTTCAATTAACTGCAAAGATTACATATGGTCAATTCCATGAAAAGCAAACACTAAGACCATTTTTTAAATTTTAGCTAAATAATTTTTTTTAGGTCTTAACTCAGAACTCTATGAAATTATGAAGAAAATACATTATATTAATGTTATTATATTTTTTATAATTTATTATGTCTAACTGTCTTAAATCAGAGGGCTCATTCAAAATTTTGACTTCTCATATTATCTTTAAATTTAAAACACATATTTCTCTTTTTTTTTTTTTCTATGAAACAATAATTTATAGAATTTGCAACATTTCTTTGAAGACACGAATAAAAACTATTCAAATGTTTATGATAATTTTAGTATTAGTTATTTTATTAAATAATGGTGAAAAAAAAGTTTGAGTAGTAAGTTGCACAAACTTTTGCATCATTTTGAAAAATATTGTTTTAAAGGGAAAAATAAAAGAATTGGGCGCTTTTAGACAAATAAGTTCTGAGTTACAAATTTTAAAAAAATTTTATATTTAAAGTAGTTCAGCCTAAAAAAAATTTTTAGTTAGCATCTTATGAATTAATTTTCAAACGTGCAAAATTTTGTGTGTTGTAATAGTAATATTCCATTAAAATCATCACGATTTTATAAATCATGTCAATTTACAGCAAACTGCAAAGCTTTTTTTTTTAAAAAAAAAAGAAAAAGATTTACATGAGATCATTTCAAATCAGGCTTCTCAGAAATTAATTACTATATTTCGTCTCTGATCTACTACTCTCACCAGTAATAATAATATAATTGTGATGCCACAATTGGCATTACATATTTATTTTCTATCTTTTAAAATATCTTTAATAACTTAAGCTTATTTTAATAATCGAAGTATATTTAAAATAAATCAAAGAGTTAATCTTTTAAAGCGAACGTAAAATATTTAAATATTCTTTTCTTATCGATCATTGTATCAGATACTTTTTATTTCAATACTAATGCAGACTCATTAATTCACTGTCACGCCTAATCGAAAACAAAAATATATTTATAACTTTTTAATTCTAAATTTCTAACCGCAAAAATTTGAGTTAAACACTCTCAAGAATTACAATTAAAAAAAAATTGATTTTATACTGTTTGCCATAAATTGATATACCATATATGTATTTCAATTGCATTTTTAAAATTATTGTTGTTCATTTACAAATGTTATTAAACTAAACAAGACATGTATTTTAAATAATACTGATAATAATATGATATATTTTATAAACCCTTATGCACACTTAAATTTTACAATTTAAATAATCTTCAATCTAATTAAGATACTTTATAGTATTCATAAAAATAATTAGTAATTAAATCTCTATTTTTTTTAATGTTGCAAATTTCAAATAAGATAACAATACTTAAATATGGAATAGTGATACAAATAACATTTACCCAAAAACACAATGGGGAATAACATGTTTGAAAATTATATTATAAGGATTAAGTTATCCAAAAATGATTCTTAATCAGTACTTATAGTAGTGTAACATAATTTTACCAAGATTTTTTTAAGAAGAAAAATAATAAACACACAATTACACACTTTAGTTATCTTATGAAACTATGCTAGTCTGAAATTCCAATCCTATGGTGGTTGGTATGAGTGTTTGCAAATTTGAAAATTAAAGATTTCAGCCTCTATATTTTTCTTTAATTAAAACTTCAATAATCTAAGTGTTGCTGTTGTTTTGTATGGAGACGTCTATGCATAAAAAATCGGCGATTTTCGTGTATTTAGCCAAATACTTGAGAGTGGCTCTGCAATTTCGATAATGGTTAAAATTTTTCACAATAGCTATTACATTGAGCACCAATAGTTTTTCTCTTAAGAAAGTAAGCTATTTTATTCATTACAAGTGCATATTCAATAGGGTTAATAAAAACTATAAAATGACTTTATCTTGAATTTAACACTAGATAGCTGTGAAAGTATAATTGTTAATACATTGTGTCTTACAAAAATTCAGGTTAGAATCCTGACCACATGTTTACTAGAACATATTAGTTCAAAGGTGGAAAAAGTTAAAAATAAATAAAAAATATATATATAAGCTGCATTTTTAGATAATTTTGCCTCTGAAATAACAGAGATGATTTTACCTCTTGAAATATCAGAGAGGATAATTTTGCCCCTTATGAAAAAAAGATGACTAAACCTAGGTAAATAAAATAACAGTCTGATCAACTGTTTATTTAGAGCTAAGATAAAAGCTCTTTTTTTTTTAAAAAAAATATATGTTCATGCTCAATTAATGTTTTTAATAATAAACAATAAACTTAAGAATTGTATTGAGACTTATAATTTTATATTAACATTTTATTAAGTTATAATAAAAAATATAGAATATGATAAGATAAATTGCACCTATATGTTTAAATATTTTATATAGTATATGTATATCAGTGTGGAAAAGTATTAATGATAATAAGGAAAATATTTAGTAAATGAAATAATTTTGCAAATTATACTGAGTGTTAATGTTAATACTGTTTATTTTTAACTTTTATCAAATTCGAGAAAAATTTAAATATCCTCTCCGTGTGATGACAATGCTCAGCTAATATAGCATTTTATATACTCAGCTAATTGTACATGTCTAGCTCAGAGCATTTATATATATGATATCTAATAACATGAACGTTGAAAATATATGTTAGAACTATAACTGTATGTTATAGAATTTTTTTGAATAACAATTTTACTTTGATATTTAGCCATGCATAAATTTATATATATACATTGTGTTGCAGACATTTTATGTCTTAATGCATAAAACTTTTTGTAGCATTTAGGAGATCCATTTTATCCCATACATTTTTTTTTTCTGTGTCCAGCGGGGATATATGTGATGCCACAATTAGCATTACATATTTATTTCCTATCTTTTAAAATATCTTTAATTACTTGAGCTTATTTTATTAATCGAAGTATATTTAAAATAAATCAAAGAGTTAATCTTTTAAAGCGAACATAAAATATTTTATTCTTTTCTTATCGATCATTGTATCGGATACTTTTTATTTCAATACTAATGCAGACTCATTAATTCACTGTCAGGCCTAATCGAAAACAAAAGTCTATTTATAACTTTTTAATTCTAAATTTCTAAACGCAAAAATTTTTCAGTTGCATGGTTGTAATAATTTCCATAAATTTGTTGCCGACTTGTGATCACCAAGGTATTTTTGAACCCAATATTGATAATGCTGGTTGGCTTTGTTTTGATTATGTTATAATTTGATAATTCGCCAATTTTGGATCTCCTATCCATGCTTCTCCTGTGTCCATTGGGAACAATACACATACTTTTTATTAGGCAGGCCATGGGGGATTTTGTCTCCCTTGGCCTGTCATTATTATTACTATGCAAAATTTATTCAACTAAACTTATGGATAATATTTATATTTTGTATCTCAAGTTCTACAAATATATTAAATAAAAACTTTATATTAAATAAAAACTTTATATTATTTATCATCTGGTGTTTATTATCAACTGTTATTTTCATCATCCTGCTGTCATCACAATCTTCATTTGATCAATATCTATACAACCTCCAACCACACCTGAATTACCATCTCAACAATAATCACACTTAAAGTATTACAATTTTAAAAATTTATACAAAAATTATTGTTTTTATGACAGTATAGTTCTGAATTTAGGACTTCAAAAATTTATCAAGCAAATTTTAAATTCGTGTATCATAATTATTCTGTATAAAAAATAGCAGAACGTTAAAAACTGCATACAAACGGCCAAATAAATAATAATAGTAAATAGGGACAAAAGCATATAAGATAAAAAAAATAAAACATAAAAAATTTATGATGGGATCATTGTGAATCGAGTGCATCAACGAGTGATGACTGGAGTTTGAAATTTGTATGTCATAATAGCATCAAAGCTCGAAAACCCATGTTGAAATAGTCGAAATAATGATTGAAGAACCACATGAATTTGTACAAATTGAGTATTAAGTCTCTAGCTCTCCCATAAGGAGTTACTAGCAACTTTTGTTGCTTTGTTTTCCTATAATTAGCATTTGATAATTTATTCCTTGCTAGTTGACAAGATCACACCATACTTGTATACATGCACTTTATTTTTGTAGAATTTTAAGTTTCAATATTTATAGACCATTGCTATACTGTTGATGAAATTATTTCCTTTTTAATGCAAGATGGAAAATTTATTTCCTGTTAGTTGGTATGTAGAAATATTTCTAAAACTAAATGTTTTATTTATTTTGTAGTCGATTTGGTGAGAATTTGCAAGAATGCCTTCCTAATTTAGAATCTATCATATTAACTAATAATCATATTCAAGAACTTGGTGACATTGATCCATTGTCAACTGTTAAAACGCTTACAACTTTGAGGTTAGTGTGATTTTTATATGTCTAATTAATTATGTTTTTTTAATTACAGAATCCTGTTTTCACATTTTTTTTTTATTATTTTCAGTTTATTAAAAAACCCAGTAGCTTCTAAGAGACATTATCGACTGTATGTAATTCACAAGTTACCTCAGCTCAGACTCTTGGATTTCCGAAAAATTCGTCTGCGGGTATGAAACAATTATTTATTTATGAATGTTAATGCTTTTTTTGTTCCAATTTCCATACCGCTTCACTAAGCGCAAATAGAGATTTTGTAACTCTAAACATAAATCAGGGATTAAGGAATGTAATTTTTACTACTATTTATCTTTCCAGAAATATTAGTAAAAATTAGTTGCAATAATTGGGTGGAGATACGCTGTGGAGCTTATTATTTAAAAGATAGAATTATGGTATGTGCGGCATATCTAATGGTGCCGCATATCCAGTGTTTATTTTTTTCCTACTATTTGAACTTGAAAATTCTATTTTGTTGAATTGATTCTCCAAAATATCTTAATTTTTTTATTTTTTGCAACGATAAATTTTTATAATTTACAATTAATAATAATTTAAAGAATTAACAATGCAGGTGAAAAACAGTCACGAATAGTCTTTTACAAAGTGGGATGGAAATATGCAAGTCATTCTCTAAAACGAATGAGGGGGTGAAATACTTAAATGATCTATCTTGAAGGTGAAGTTTATCCCCACTTTCAGCTGAAAGTTAACTTCATTATTTTTATCGTATATTTCCTAGACTTGGAAATATACGATTTTGAAATTTAGAAATGTTTGAATAAAATAATGCAACATGATAAGCACATGGATAAAAGAGGAGTGCCTGAGCTGCTTTATTTATTCTGTATTTAACATTTAATTTAGATGTTTATTCATTTTATTTATTTATATCTGGGACATTATAAATTAATTATAAAAGAAATAATGTGTTCACAATCATTTTGTCTTTTAATTTTGTGCAAACCAAAATTATTTGTTTATGTTTTATATCTATTTTTAAAGATTTTTTGCTGTTCATTTGACAGGTTAAAATTTTAGAAATTTAAAATTACTAAAAAGGAACAGGTTGCTTTCATGATTGTTTTGTGTAGTGCAATTTTGTGCAAAACAAGTTTTATTTTTTTATTATTAATAATATTTTTGAATTATTCTACGGATTTTTAGCTGTTTAATCATTTGATTTAATAATATTTAAATAATTCAAATTAAATTATAATAAAATGCTGTGATGCAATAGCAATTGTTCTATATGGAAAAATTTTGCACCTAGTGAGATTCTTTTCATCAATTTATTGTATTATGATAACTTATTTTTATTACATTAAGGCTCTTAATCACTTGGTTTACATAAACTTTGAGTACATTAAATTGGTATTTTTTAAAGTCATTTGCGATTGATGCACAATTCTGTATGTGTACAATTGCACACAATTGTATACGTTAAAATTTTGTGTACGTTTAAAAAGTTATGAAAATTTTCAAAATGAATAATTTCTGATTTTAAGTAAGATCGCATATATTAAATTATCGTAAATTTGATAATTATTTTTGAATGTTTAATAATTTATTTTGAATATAACTTGTTATTTGGAATAGACGAGTCAACTCAACTATCGATCACACAGTAAAATTTTGTGTGGCGTATCCGATGGTGCAGCCTTTCTGGTGAAAAACTTTTCCTCTTTAGTCAAATTTTGCAGGTGCTGCATCTATACCGGGGTGAGGTACCTCCGCAAAATTACTATATAGTTGTTGTTTTTTTTAAATTTTTCTAAAAATTTGAATTTTTAAATTTGTATTCAATGAGCAATTCTTTCAAAATAATAATAAGTATTTACTACACAACAACTCTTAGGTATTTTATGATTTTGATTTTTGTGATCTTCTTTAGATTCAAATATAGGATATTTAGGTAAAAAAATCTATCTTGTTTGACAATCTACAATAGACTATAAAATTGAGATAGATTTTTTTTTTTTGTAACTTTTGTTGATATATTCCATTTGGTTGTGAGAAATAACAAACTAAACAAGTAATTGAACTTAGTTTGTCTATCATTTCTCACTAAAACTAATTATTTTCACTATATAGCATTTTTAAGGCATTTTAATATCCTTATCTTTGAAGTCTACAATGTGTTAAAAATAAAAATTATTTTAGTTATTGTCTGAGTTTGCTGTTAACAAGTTTTTTTTTTTTTTTAAATAATATTTAAACTAATTTACTATTTGAACTAAGGTTATTTCTCACAAAAACTAGAAAATGTTACATTCCACAATTTAATTATTGCCTTAGTTTTTAAAATATATATTTAATTTCAGGAGAGAGAGGAATCTGCCAAATTGTTTAAGGGTAAGAAGGGAAAAAAATTGGAAAAGGAAATTGGAAAAAGAGCTAAGACATTTGTTCCTGGTGGAGATTTGCCTAATGCTGCATCAACATCTAAACCTAGTGGACCAACTGCTGCTGATATAGAAGCTATAAGAGTAAATATTTTTTTTAATGATATTTTGATGACTTAAGCTGAAAAAAAGTTTTTTATTCGAATTAAAACCAGTGACTACATTCTATTTGTTTTCTTAATTTGTTAAAACTTTTAAAAATGCATTTATTTATTTATTTTATTTTATTTATTTTTTGCAGTAGCTAAAATTTTTGTTGACATTTTTTAATCTTTATTATAGCCAATAATAAAAGTCAATTTATTCAAGTCTTACATATAGAAAATTCACAAGGAAATTAATACTTATTACAGTATGACCTTGAAAATCCGGACTTCTAAAATCCGGAAATCTCTAAAATCCTAACTCTTAAGTCCAGAAAAATTTTCAAAAAAAAAGAAAAAGAAAAAAAAAAGGCTTAAAATAAAAATTTAAATGTAAGAGCACAAAACCTGAACTATTCTCCAATAAGGAAGCAGTAAATGAAGAGGTAGGGGTGGGGAGTGAATGAAAGGGCATGGCTGATAAGGAAATTCCAATCATTCTTATCAGCTCTGTATAGATAACAAAGAATACAGAGGGGACTCCCTCTATATTCTTTGATAGATGATTTCAGCAAATGATTTCGGTTTATGATTTAATTAAGCAGAAGGATAAAGTGCTGCAGTTTTTCACAAAAAGTGATGTACCTTTAGAGATGGATAAAAGAAAAACCATACGCAAAGCTAACAACGAAGATTTGGATAATATAATGATAGAATGGGTACGACAAAGAAGATGTGAGAAAGTGCCTTTGACTGGCACAATTATTATGGCATAGGCAAGGCTCTACCACAAAAACTTGAAAATAGCAACACCTTGTGAATATTCTTCAGGATGGTTAGGTAGATTTGAAAAACGTCATGGAAAAAGGCAATTAAGAATTTGCGGGGGAAAGGCGTCGGCTGACGTTTAAGCTGCCGGACATTTCATTAAGGAATTTTCCTAATTTGTGGCTGAAAATGATTTATCTTTCGATCAAATATATAATGCCAATGAAACTGCTCTCTTTTGACGCTATGTTTCAAGAAATACCTTAGCCGCTGCAGATGAAAGCAATCCATCCGGTGTAAAAGATATAAAGGAGAGGCTAACTGCGTTGGTGTACGCTAATGCTTACGGATCTCATCGCTTCAAGCTGATGGTAATCGGCAAAAGTGCTAGACTTCGAGCATTGAAAAACGTTTCAAGTCTACCCGTCGTATACAAAGCAAACAAGCATGCGTGGATTACACAAGAATTGAGAGAAGAGTGGTTTAACAATCATTTCGTTCCGAAAGCCTGAGCTCATTACAATGCTGTTGGGCTAATTATTTTCCAATGCCAAAATTATTCTCCTCTTAGATAATTGTACAGCGCTTCCTCCAGCTGAAATTTTATCTAAATCAAGAGTTCAGGTAATGTACTTACCTCCAAATTGTACTTCTCTTTTTCAACCTATGGATAATGGCATATTAAGATACTTAAAATGTAAATATAAAAAAGACTTTTTGGAGAAAATGCTACTTTCTATCAATCAGAGCAAGAGCATCACAGAATTTTTAAAGGAATTCGGCATGAAGGATGCCCTTTACTGTGCTGCAAATACATAGAATAATGTTACGCCTGAAACTTTAAGACATGGTTGGCACAATCTGCTGCCTTCTACCATTTTCTTTGAAAATGAAAGTGAAAACGAAAAGGATTTTTATTATTCAAAATTTGAAACTTGAAGTTAATGAACTTCTCGATTACGCAAACAGTGCGTATTCAAAATCGATCAAGATGACATTGAGGAGGTCTTGATGTGCGACGACAATTTACCTATAGTCAACCACATTATTGACAATGAAATAAAAATGACCTTTTTAACTAATGGCCAAGAAGAAAATGTCAGCGATACCGAAACTGAAACTCCAAATGAAGAAAGCTCAGTTTCATTGGATGAAGTGTTAACAAATATGAACAATGTACTTAAAGGTTTGGAGCAAAGAGACATAGTTGACAAACATGAGTTAATGTTACTATATAAAGTGAAAGAAAAAATAAGTAATCATAGAATATCAAAAATCAACTTTGATTTTTGATATGTTTAAGAAATAATTTGGGTAACATTTAATTAATTGTGTTGATATAAATATATTATTATTTTAAGCTACTTTTTGTCTCTGTTTGATTTTTAATGACTTTTATTTTTTATTTAAAGTGTATATTTATGTTAAGTTCTTAAAATTGACGTCAGAGGTCTGCACAAGCTCGTGAAATCGGCCTGGCGATTTCGAAAATTCCTTCAATTTAAGTAAGGTATCTCAAATTCGGAAATCCGGACCTTCAAAACCCCCCAGCAGTCCCGATTTTTGAGGTTGCACCGTATAAAAAATTTATTTAGCAATTATAGTAATGTTTTTTTTTTTACTTTTAATATTTAAATTTTGTATACTGGTGCATACATATAGTGTTTGAAACCAATCAACTGTTTATATTTCCATTAAAAAAATTTTTAAAAGTTTTTGTAGCTTGAAATGTATTCTCACAGAATGGTTACAGAATTTATAGCATTTTTTTTTCCTTCTTGTATACTGATTGATTTACACTGATTATTCACTAGATTAAATTGAAAATACCAGTTTTCAAATTATTGATTTTCAAGGAAAAGTATTTTGATTGCATAATACTAACAGTTTTATTTATTAAATTTAGAGTATCAATATTTTTTTTATAAATTTATTTATATTTTTCATTAAAGATTTAATTTTAAATATTATTTAAATCATCTAAAATTTAATAGGCAGAACAAAATGTGCAGTTTAATCTGCTGAATAAAACAAAAAAAATGTGATTTAATAATTAAAACTATTAATATTTAAGTCATTTAACTTCCAGGGTAATTACATTGATTGCAAGTTTGCTGGTTACGTTTGTAAAGATGTGAATTAAATTAAATCATCTGAAATATTTGTGTTGGATTATAAATAAATTCAATTGTCATTTTATTTCTTCAGGAAGCGATTAAGAATGCCACAACTCTTGAAGAAGTTGAAAGATTGAAACAAATGTTGAAAACTGGACAAATACCTAGAAAAGATTCCATTTCTTCTAGACAACGTAAGTTTCATAATCTTAGTGTCATATTAAATTCTTACCAAAATTCATTTGATGCTTATCTCAAGTGCCAAAATTAATTGTTAACATTTTGAACTAAAGTGTATGGCATAACTTAGAGACTACATTTTAATGAAGCTGGAAAAGATAATTGTGAAGAAAACAAGACCACATGTATTGCCTATAACAAAAACACTGCATACGGATTTAATTATTTATTTATTTATTTTTTACAGATCAAGACTAGTTTTTGTTTTAAGTGCTTGAAATTTGTTTTGTATGTATTTTACGGAAAATGCATTTATGTTTTGAAAATTTATTGAATCGCATTTTCAATTCAATTATTAGTAATTCTGCTACTTTAGATCGCTTTTGTTTACTGCAGGGATGAGATTTTTCCGCTTTTTTCACTTTTGTCTCTCGAATTTCACCCTTTTTATCAAAAACTCCAATTCTCTGAAAGTTTCACTTTTTTTTAATAAATATTCAGCCGTTGAAATAAAATAATTAAATTTATTTCCGATTTTCAAAAATAAACAGAAAATTCAAACTACATAGCTACCAACCCTTCCGCTTTTTAGCTATTTTGTTCGCTTTTACGATCGGACGATAAAATTTTCCACATTTTTACCAGCCCGCCAGACAGTTCGTATTTTCGTAATTCATACGACGCTGCTTCAAACAAGCCTTTTAGAAGTCCCAAATCCAGAATCTGCTAATATCTCGATTCTTATTCACTCGATTTTAATATCAAACATAGCTTTTCGTATTTACATGATTTAAAAGTTGCAAGTCTCGATTCTTATTCATGCAATTTGAATATCGAACATTACGATTCTTATTTACAAGATATAAACATCGCAGTTTGTATTTTCTCATTTTCAAAATCGAAAATCGAGTTTCATATTCACGTGATTTCAAAATCCATTATCATGATTCATATTCACACGATTTAAAATCCTAGATCGCACTTTGTATACACATGATTTTAAGATCTACCATCTTGATTCTTGTAAGAAGTAAGTTTTTTTTTCTTGAATTACTTACTATAAAGGTGACTGTTTTTCTATCAACGATTATTAGTATATGTAGGCATTACAACATCAGCGAAACTGGAAGAGAATATATTCAAAACTTACATTCTGTGTTTGCAAAGAAGAAAAAGTAGGATTTCTCAAAAGATGTTTTAAGATGAGCTAATGACTAAATTAATCACCAATCTGACAGTGTCAGTCTTGCTATTACTACAAGAATATTTAAAACTTTACCCAACTGGAGCACCCCTCATTCACAAGCTGCGTTACAAGCAATTTGACCTTGTTAAAGGATTTTTTGCTTGTTTTGTGAAACATATTTGCAGTAATCAGAAATTAAACAAAAAAATTAAAAAAAAAAAAAAAAAGAAAAGGATATAGCAAATATAAAAGATATAGCAAACAAAAGCAATCACTTAAAAAGTGATTCAATTTTTTTGGAAAAAGAGTTAATTAACTCGGCACCAAAAAAATAATGTTGCTGTTATTTGTGCTATAAAATGCGAAATTCTTATCAAATGAAAAATAATTATCTAAACGATTTCTGATTATCATGTAATTTTTCAAACAAAAATAGCAATTTTTGTATGTTAAGGAGTTACTATATATTTCTACTTCACAGTTATTGATATGTTTCACAGAGCTCTAGCTAGATTATAATATGAACATAGTGATTCCAATTGTAAAAGTTAATTTTCTTTTTTTAATAATTTAAAAAGTCATGTTACTGATATATTTGCTATAAATCACGTAACAGTATTTATTAAAAGAAATGGAATATTAATGTGTGTTCTCAGTAGTTCTAATTTGCTAAACAAAGCAGTTTCTCAGGTAATAAATGTCTCTTATGTGAACTGAAGAAAAATATAATTTTCTAGCTTTTTTTTTCAATTGGTAATTTTACTTTTTACTAAATGTTAAGTATCGTTATCATTTATATAATGATAAATTAGTACGCAATTTTATGTCAACACATTGTTATTTATTATCTTAAATATTCTGGAATTTATTAAACGATTGCATGAGCATAAAATTTATTTGCGTGGAAATTCAGCTTTTTTGCCTTTTGGCTTCTGTTACTGACAGCATCTAATCACTTATTACTATGCATTGAGGTAATAATTTGATTAGATTCTGTCAGCCATGTATTGTGTATCATTATTTTGAACTAAAGTAGTGCACAACCTTTTTGAGGGAAGAGCCACTTGCAAAGCAGTCTGACTAGTGAAGGGCTGCACACATATTTTGTCATGTTGGTTGATAACTTTTTTGTAAACGTTAGTGTTTTAAAGATTAAATTTTTTTATCAATGAATTTATTAGCGTATTTACAGAAAACAAAGTACTTTTAATTGTTATAATTCACTCAAAAATGAAAAAACTTATGCTTTTTTGAAAACATTTTCCATTTTTTATCATTAATTGATTTATCAAACAGAAATATTCATATCTATATATCAAATATTGGAGGAAGTAAATATAAAATATGTATTCTAACAAAAAACAAACTGTAATGCTCACTGAATGAAATTGTTAAAAAGAAACACATATATATTTTAATGAGTAATATGAATTCGAATGAAATATTTTAATTAAAAAAATTTGTTTGATTTAAACAAAAAACAAAGTTTTTATATTTATTTGGTATTATATATTAGGTATTATTTCTATTTCTTGAATTAATAGAATTCTTATATTACTACTAGCAATTCTTATATTACTTCTAAACATTTGTATCAGTCTTTTTTAATTTCTTCCATTTCGTCCTGTTTCTTCCATTTTTCTAGTTTCTTCCAATTTTTTCAAGTCCTCCCGATGAAATTTCAACCCTCCTTCAAAGTACTGAATTGCTTTGTTTGTGTCTGTTATATTTTATATTATTTATTCACACTTTTTTTCATCCCGTAGATGATGAAGAGGAAATGGATACAGATGCTCCAACGAATGGAAAATGAAGTGTTTTTGAAAACGTAAGTTAATATATTATTTGATACTGATTTATGTCCAGAATTCATGACTTTTTTTTTTTTTACTTCATCTAATTTCTGTCTCTTAGTGAAAATGAAAAAGAACTCAAATTTTTTAATTATTTTGATAAAATAGTTAGTTTTTATTTCTAGTCAGATTTTATAGTTAATTTTTATTTCTATTTTTTCTAACAATTTTTTTTTATCAAAATATTTACTCACTTTTTTAGGGAAAAATACAAATATATAATTTACTTTTCTTATCAATTCATTCCAGCTTTTACAACTTAATGTGTATACCATATGTATACAATGCATATACCAATTATATATGATTATATATGCAATTGGTATATACAACTTAATGTATACATCCAATGTTATGGATTTAAAAAAAAAAAAAAAAAATGTGCAAAACTTTTTTTTTTTCTTTTTAAAAATATAGGAAAAGCTTTTCTGACTATCCATTATCCATTAAAATAGTAAATCCATTAAAATAGTAGAGTAGTCTCCATTAAAAATATATTTAAAATTTTATAATTATAAAAAGATTAAGAAAGGTCAATCTGTACTTGTTTTACTTCAAAGTTTCTTGAACTGACATTCTAATGGTAAAATTTTACTGTAAATTCATGAGTTTATCGAATATACTAATAAATCAGCTAATTATCTTCCTTTTGTTTCATTTTCCATGCTTTGTTAAAATGTTTAATTTGAAGCTTAATTTGTTGTATCCAATTTTATGTAAGATTTTTATGTCTTTATTTAAAAACGTTTTCATGTTTTTGTTTTTAATCAAAAATTTTTTGAAAAAGGGACATTTTGGCCCCTCTCGTTTTTTATTGCTCTGAATTTAAAAAATAATTTACTGAGAGTATTGATTATTTCTGAATTTTCATAATTTGTTCCAATTAAATGCCTATTTAATCATTCAGGTGTTCAATCATCAGCCTTTAGGGAATGTTAATCATTCAGCCTTTAGGGAATGTACATATAAATAGAACATTTATACCTAGAATGATGGCAGGAGCCAGAGTAGCCCAATGGTGTTTTCGTAGGTACCCTCTAACCCCAGGTAGGTTTGGGTATAAGAAAGTCTTTGATAGGTATAAAATACTCCAGTTTCATAAAAAAAGGAGTATTTCAACATATTTTCAATTATTATTTATAGAGAAAGGGAAACAGCCTGTAGGGTATCTACCACTACAAAATTACAATTCACTAGTATATAAGACATGTTAACTCGATTCTATGGTGGGGTACCTTTTCATAGATGACGGTTGAGATGGTCTATAGCATCTCACTCCACATTGGTGACCTGGGCGTGATTTGAACACGTCTACCTTGTCAGTAACGCCCACTTCGATCTGAATACGCCTACTTCGATGGAAGGTCCACATTGATCAGTTGACTTGCTACTTGTGACTGCGACATTATCCGCCTCCTCGCGCTGTTGCTACTCAGTTTTGATTAAACACAACATCGGCCTGCATACACTTGACTGCTAAAGGCAACACAGGAGTGACCACGACCGTGAACTTAATACAGCTCTCACATTCAGCATTAAAAGACTGAGAAAATAATGTATAATTGAAAAATCAGTGTTCCATTTAATGAAATATTTTCATTAATCAAATTGAATTACTAGACATTTCAAAGGCATGAAGATCTCACACACCAATATAAAATCATATCCCATATTCAAGTACTGTCCTTATTTGCAACTAACTCCAGACCTTGTTTTTGACTGCCAGGCCATTATTGACTCCCTTTTTCAACTTGGAGCACCCCCATCGACTTCAGAACTTGCAAATCTTGTTATCAAGACTTTTGGAGGACTCTAATCTTTGCACTAGCAATGTATGCATAGACACGACAACAATCAAATTGAATAAAATACTATAGAATCTTGATGACCTAGCTTGCAATATATTTATTAAATTAGTTACGATTATATTTTAAGATTTTGGATGCCTATTTGATCTACACACAAACAACCTGGGAAGGGGCCCCTTCTTTCTTTCTAGGTATACAGCATTGATCAGTCTTTCTAGTGCTAATAAAGTGAATGCAAATCCTGTGACTCTTATGTGCCTTTCTTCTTCAAATTCTTTTAAACTTAAATTTTTTTATTATTATTCTGTATTCTGTTCTTTGTGTTCTCTTATCATGACGTTTGATATATATACAGTCGAACCCCGCTGTAGTGAACCTGGGATATAGTGAACACTCGGATGTAGTGAACTTTTTTAGCGGTCCCGTCCGTACTCCTATTTAAATAATGTTATTTTTAACGCTCATAGTGAACAGCTTAGAGCTTGGAAACTCGGTTATAGTGGACTCAAATTTCATTTCTTTAAATATCTTTTTCAGTCCTCCAACTAAACTTGCAGGGTTTGGACTGAAAATGAATGCATTCCTATAAAATGTGTCATATTTCACCCCTTTATGCTTATCACTTTTAACTATACAGGAATAAATGTCAAACCAAACATTTATCTTATACTCCCCCCTCCCTGAGAAGCCTCTCTTTGTCTCTTTTCCCCAAGCCTGCTCTACAATTAGTTAACTTGGCCACCTGCTGAATTTTTGGAATTTTCTTATCTGTTCAAACCACATTCTTTACAAATCATTCTTGACAATCAAGAAGGGGAACAATTTAACTCATTCTACAGCTGCTCTCTTCATATTTTTACATTATCTGTTTGAGACAAGATTTTTATTTCAAAAGCAGTGAAAATGGCAAATTCTCTAAAGAGAAAAGCGTTTTTGATTGAGGACAAAGTTAGAATTGTAAATCGTATTGAAGATGGAACCAATCAATCGGCACTGTGTAAGGAATTTTCCTTGTCTAAATCTACAGTTTCAAACATTTGGAAAAATCGAAGTGTAATTCTTGCTGCATACGACAAAAATATGGTTTCATCAAAAAAACTTTGTGGAGCTGAAAGAGAAAACGTAGAAGAAGCTTTGTTAAAATGGATAAGAAAATTGATGAACTCTATTTAAAATCAAATTGTGTTCAATCAAAAATAATAAAAATAAAAAAAAATTCATAAAAAGTGAAATTTAAACTAATATTTAGAGACGTAAGTACTTTTTTCATTAATATTTGCTTTATTATCTGTTAATTAGTTAAGAATTTTTTTAATAACTTATCTAAAATTGCAAACCCAATTTTCAATCATTCAACTGTCTTATGCAAAAAATATTCTTCAAAAAATTTGGATATAGTGAACCATCGTTTATAGTGGACATATTACTGAGTCCGCAGACGGTTCACTATAGCGGGGTTCGACTGTATATATATAAGTTGCTTTTATTATGTCATGATACTTCTTGATAAATAATTATTATTTTCAGGTTGATTGCATGAAGTATTTGTTATGAAGAACCATCTTTTATACTGAGCATTTTTGAGTCATTACTTCTTTTTTTGTAAATAATAAGGAAATAAATTTCTTTTCATTTGTGAAAATGTGTTAATTATTCACACATTGCTTTACATTTAAAACTAAATAGTTTTTTTAACACACCCATTTTTGTTTTATTTATAATGAAAAGCTTCTTAATAGTTTAGTTATAAATTAAAAAGCATTGCCTTATAAAAATGGTCGATATAAATTTAAATCATGTTGTGGACATTGATGTTCATTACCTTTGTATTGTTTGTTCTATGTAAATATGACATTCTATAAAGTGTTTTGTGGTTGAGTATGTCTCATTATATGAATAATAGCAGTTTTAGCCCATGGTTTTTAAGGGCTCTCATGAACTAATACTTTATGAACACCGAATTTAGATTTTTCTAAGATTAAGGGTTAATGTATCAATTTATGAAGTAGAATAGTGGACTGCCGAAAACATGAAAATACTATGTATGGAGCCAATATAAGTAAAAGGAAATGGTAAAGGAATTAAAAGTATTTGACTGCCATTTTTGAGTAATTTATTACTCTGAAACTGAATTTAAGTTATTATTTTGAAGATAAAGTACAAAAATTTAAATTTTGGAAGTGCATATTTTTTTAATAAGCTTCTTCATTGTTCATTTTTATAATAAAGATTGATATTAGTAGAAAATAATCTCCGAATTAAAAGTTTTGCAATGCTAATTTGTTTTTAAAAAATTGATTGCTTAATGTAATTTTTTTAGTGTCCCTTATGCCATAGCATATAAAGAAATTTTTTAACCAAAGTAAACAATGTTTTAAGCAGCCGTTTTTTTGGAAAAATTGACTACTTAAAAGCGCAATTCAAGGTTCTGTTTTAACAGTAACACTTTCGCTGCCAATCCCCTTCTATGTGAGATGAAATTCTTCGCAACAGTTTGAATCAATTAAAGAGATCAAGTGGAAATAAAGTGTATACTATCATTCAACAATTTTTGCACAAAATATGAAATTTTCCAACAATAATGCATTGTTTATTGAAAGAAACTTATTTTGAATTTTAAAAACTTAAATTGTAGCTAAATTTTAAAAAATGTAATTTTAATTTTATCTTTATAGGCTACCCTTTAATGATAAAGCAATTATAACCACCTGTACTCAGTTGGCAGTGAATGTGCATTAAAGGTGGATGTGTATAAAAAATCTTTGTCTCTATTGTTCGGTTTAATGGCTATTCTTAAATAATCTGCAACTTTGAAACAAGGTGTGAGGGACCATCTTTTTAAAATAAACATAAATAGAAAATATTTATCTTAAAATGTCAACTTCTAGATTGCATATTTTTTTAAGAAATTGAATAATTAATTAAATAAGTATATTTTAAATGCATTGTTGCAAGCAAAATTATGTTTATCATGAGATATTGTTAACCTAAATCTAACTACTGCCAAGTTGTTCTAAGATAGATGTTTTATTGTTTTTGTCATCATTTAAACAATGCTTATACTTGGTGAAACAATACATGGAAGAAACTTATTTATTCTAGGGTAATTTTTTCCACTGTTACTTGCCATTCCTATTACTCAGAAGTTTAAAGAATAAATTTCTATGTTCAAATAGAAAATATTTTTGTCTAAAACATTTAAGATGCTTCATTTAAAAACACTCTTAAAATTCAGTGATAATTTTTATAAGTTCAATCCAAAAATTTATCTAATTCAGGTTATTTTTTCACTAATTTAATTATTTATGATTGCTGTTTTTAGAAGAAATTGCCACTCATTAGCAAAGTTTAAGGTACGTTGAAGATGAACACTATCAAATATGTACCTGAAAAAGTTGTGAAATAATTTTTAACTGTGCAATTTGTTTTATTAATTTTTTAAATGCTCATTATATCATTACGTTTTGTGAGGTTAAATCACCAAAGTAAACACTTAATTTTGAATAATATTTTTAGAAATATGTACTAAGTAAGAGATTACTTGTAAAGACACGTTTCCCAATGTAACACTGAAGTCGAGCATCACTGACTGCGTTCTAATGTTTACTTTCTTAGCACTTTAATTATACTGCCAAAAGAAAGACTATCTAAGGCTGTAAATGACTTTTTTTATTGCTACTTGCCTTAGCACCTTTTTCTACACCAAAAATATAATTAGATTGCTTCTTATTATTTTCATTTACTTATATTTCTGATATACCGTGTCAAAATAAAGCAATTCTGTATAATTAACCCCTTCCTTCTCGCTCCCGTCAAAATAACGGAGTGAAGTTCTGCCTCATGCCAGTGATATTTCTAGACTGATGTGTTAAGAAAAATGCGCCAAAAATATTAAAGCAATCTATTTCTTATGTCTGAAATCATGTTTATTTCTCCATTTATACTCTAGGTGGCAGTACCAGACTATTTGTCATATGTTTAGAGATAGTTTACAACACTCATCAAACATGTAAGCTAAAAATTAACTCAAATTAAAAATGAGTATACACTTAGTTTTATATTATTTTCTTGGATAAAAAAACTTCTGTGAACGTTTTCTTCAAAATTATGTTACCATTAAGGAGTTAAAAATAACAAAATAGGATCTTTCACTTAAATTTTTTCCCACTAACCTTGTAAATTATAATTCAAAATTTCACGAAAATATCTATCTCCCCTTAGCTTTTCCACCGTAATTCCAATTTTATAATTTACAAGTTCTTCTTTAAAGTATCCTGTTTGAATTTGTACCATAAAATAAAATCTTTCGAGTGAACAATTCTATCAACGGACAGAATTCTTTAATGTTTCTCTTTTCTATTTTTTTTAATAATAACTTTAAAATAATTTCTTTTTTTAATAATAATTTTAATTTTTGGTAGAACTCCTCATATTTCAAAGCTCTTTTAAGGTAAAGTTTTATATAAAATAATATAACAAATATTCAAGTTGCAAACCAAGTTAAGAGGCAAACGTTTTTGAACGTTTTCTATAGATCTTACATTATTTTTCAGCCCGTAAAAGAAAAACTATACTTCTTTCCGAGATAACATTTTGTTGTTATTTTATTAAAAACTAGCTGCACCCGGCGTGCGTTGCAACACTTTCAATTTGAATTTCAATTTTGTATGTAAGTGTTTAAATGAGATTTGCGATTATGATTTGAAATGAGAATTTTATTTAATGGTGAAAAAACCAGTGATAGTCTCAGCAGTTAATTCTCTAGGATATAATGCATTTTCAAACATACATGTATGGTGATGCACACGGACCATGAAACATATTTTGGATGATGATCTGAAATAAGTCTGATTAATGGCGATATCAGGTATTTCTGCTGATATGAGCTGACCAATTTGGCATGGAATGATTTTTTTCAATAAGCCAAATCATGTGGCAATCCTCTTTTTTGCCATTCAATAGAATACATCAGACACAATGTCTCTCCATAAACATGACGCTTTGCAATGAAACCAAGTATAGAGCTTAATATTTGTTTTAACTCACGTGAGGTAATATGAAGATTCGATGATGTTTGCCGAGATTACAAAAGCTCTTTAATTTCAGCTCAAGCAGGATTGCATGTGAATGTAATAAATAACTCTGGCTGCCCATATGTGCACCGATACTTGTAGTAGCGAATGAAGTCATTTGGAAATACGAATTGTACCGGCGTATTTTCGCCAAAAAATGTTTCAATTGGTTTGTTTGACCTAATAAGAACGTTGATAATGGCTCGGCTGGTGACGTTAAATCTGGTAGTTTCTATTTGCCTTCAGAACAGCAAATTCCAGCTGTTTCATTCTTAAATTTGAGAGCACTACAAAACATACATAATTGATCCATTTTTCCGATGATGACGCTTGGGTGAAGATTATAGTCGGTTGTCGGATCATAGTGAAATCTCTGAGATTCAAATCAGAGTGTTGGCAGCGTCTGAATAGCGAAGTGCGTTCTTGATTGATTTTCATTCTTGCTTACCGTTGCTCTGATGTTTCCGACGAACGGGCTTGAGTAGTGCGTTCTCGATCGTTTTTCATTCTTGCTTCCCGTTGCTCTGATGTTTCCGACGAACGGGCTTGAGTAGTGCGTAGTTGATTCGTTAACAGTCTTCTTTCCCGTTGATCTGATATTTATTTTTGCAAACATTCTGTCTCAGAAATATGTAAAAGTTGACAGTGGTCACAAATTTGCTACATCAAAAATTCACATATTTATTTAAAATAATAAAAAAAGCAATAAAAATGAAATAAATTAAATAAGAATTAAAAAATGATAAAATTTAAAACAAAAATCTATTTTTTAAATGAAAGAAATAAAATGAATGTGAATTCGAAAACTTTGTAATAATAAACAATCTAATATTTTTAAAATGACAACTGTCAGCATTTAAACCTACAAAAACTGTATTTAATTGTGCTAACCTAAAATTGCATACTAAATATAAATAATTATAAAGTGCACTTTTAATGAAATTTGCTTTTGCCTTTATTTTTTTTTTTTAACAGTTTTCACATTACTAAATCCGCGATACGACCAATAATTACGAAATCTATTCTCGTTGATTTTACGTGCTTGTGCTCACCTGACATAAAGAAACTTGCGCGAATTATAATTAAATATTAAAGTATATGTAATTTACTTTTCTAAATTAATTGAGCTATAAGATAGAAAGTATCACTTTGTTATCTTCAAGATATTTGAAAACTGAATCGTTTATAGCAAAATTTAAAACAATGGCTAACTTTTAACCAATCAGAAAATTCCATTTCAATTTTCGCTGATACCGCTGGAACGGTTTGTCGCAGAATGTTCTAATGTCGACAGTGACCTTCCTCGTGCCTAGAACTATCTGTATGCCAAGTTTCATAGCTTTCTGTCGGTTGGTTTAGGAGTCTCCTCATTTTCGAAGCAGTAATTTGTATGATGATAAGTATGCAAATTTAGAAGGCGAAAATTTTTTTACTTTTATGTAGATCATATTTTATTTTACTAGCAACTCAAAGAAATCCTTTTTTTATATATAATATTTTGCAGTTGTAATTTAACTTAAAATAACAAAATACTGCTCATTTTTCGAGCAGTATTTTGTGAGATAATGTAACAAACTCTTAAGAGGCAAACTTCTGTACTTGTTTAGCAATGATCCAACATTGTTTTACTACCAGTGCAGTGGTGTCCGTTT
The DNA here is from genome assembly GCA_949128135.1 of Parasteatoda lunata. Classification (NCBI taxonomy): domain Eukaryota; kingdom Metazoa; phylum Arthropoda; class Arachnida; order Araneae; family Theridiidae; genus Parasteatoda; species Parasteatoda lunata. The sequence goes on along the minus strand of OX421970.1, from coordinate 30,104,059 downwards.
TCTTTAAGATACAATATTTTGTAATTTTTATTTAAAAAAAGACGAACAAATAGATTTTTAAAACATTTATTTTCATTCACAAAAACAAAAACAGCATGTACATAGCAGTAATGAAATGATAATAGAATAAATAAGTACAACGCAGTACTCGGAACGTCTTAACAACAGTAACTTTCACACTGTACGAAATGAGCGCGGGAAACAAAAATTATCAGGCCGTTCCAGAAAAACTTCTGGAATACAGCAAATTTCGAAATATATTAAGTCTTTAAATTTTAAATAAAATTTCATTAAGGATCTATCAGTACTGCGCTAATGAGAAGATGAGTAATAATAATAATAAAATATACTTCTATATTTGATATTCAATAATTGTTTATAATTTCACTGAAAATTCTCTTAGTTTTTAGACCTAGAAGAACATTCTTAAAGCACCTTTTCTGCATTGACTGAAATTAACATTTAAATTAAAATACTATGTTTAATTATTTAAAATACGTAAGAAATTTTTATAAATCAGTTTAAAAAGTACCCACTGAGAGAATCCCTACAAATGCATCTGAAAAAGTCGAAATAGTTTTAAAAGGAACTCTTTACTATATGTCTAGAATTAAAAAAAAAAAAAAAATTCGAAAAGAGACTGTACATTTATACATCACAGAATGTGATATTTGTTTAACTAGGTGATAAAAAGTCATTAACAGCAATTGCAATACTTTCGTAATTAACTAAATACTCAAATGAATAATATAAAAAAAACCCCACAAAATATGTCCTGGACTTATGGACACACATTCTCTCATTATAAGGAAGATATGATGTCGAAAATCGTAAAATAAGATATCATTATCAGATAAGATATCATTTTATCGATATCATAGCTGCCCTGGTAGCTTTTGCACTGGAATGTATAGATTTAAATATTCACTATATAGGCCAAGAAGAGGAGTTCTGTATCTCACATTTTTATGAATTGTGTTTGGAGCAGGCAGACTGCTTAGAAGGTATTAAAAAGTTCCAGTAACGAATATTAGTTGAATGCTGCGTGATCCTAAGACCAACATATAAATCTAAATAGCTACAGATGATTCAATAATAATATTTAGAAAGGATATGACAAAAAGCGTACAGAACACATTTATCCATCTTCTTGGCCATGCTGACATTTGATTTCCTTTCAAGGCAATGTTCAATAAAAAAAGTTTATCATACGTCGCGCGTTAAACTGTCACACCATCTTTCAGCACTTGAACATTTTCTTACATTTTCCAATTTCTGGTGATAATGCACCGGCTTTGAATACATTCATTTTGGGTCTCATGTTTTTGGGCAGCAATTTTTCCAGAACCCTAAAAGAGAAACAATCATATAATTCAAGTACACTTATTTTAGATATTATAAATATCAGTTCATTGAAAAAGCATTAAGAAATTTCACTAACAATTTGCGTCATACAAATATTAATCATTAAAATTCGTCATAAAAAAATGCGCTTATTTAATTTCTTTCTAGCTTCCCCTATCACTGAAATTCCTTATTATATACTCAAAGAGACTTGAAAACGTTTAAAATACATATTACATAAATATAAACGTAAATTTGCCATGTACAATATGTCCGTAAACTGTTTTTTTTCCCTGAAAAATAATAGAAGCACATCTTTAGAGGACGATTGAATGCCAAGTAATGGTATTCCATTACTTGAAATAGGAGTTACGTAAAAACTAAAATAAAAGGTAGATCAAATTAGTGATGGTATGCGATGATATAGCTTCAAAGAAATGATGATTCTTCAATATAACGTCTGAATGCAAATAATCTCTTTACGCTTGACTGACTAAATTAGTCATTAAGTAATAAGCAATATTTGGTATGGTTGGTATTAATGTAGTCTTTAACAGAACAAGACCCACTGCGTCAAATACAAATGTTGCTATGTACTGAATACGAAGTCAAACGAGCCATAACCTGACTCTTATGCAAAACTTAAAGATCCTTAGAACTCGTAGTCGTAGAGCAGGAATTAACGTAAAAAAGAAGTAACCACCCCGAGGGGCTTTTTCATTCTAGAACTTTTAGAGTGAAATTCCACCTCGGATAATTAAAAAAAAATGTGAATTTGAAATTCCTAATACCCCTAATGCTACCTTCATAGTTGAACTGAAACCTCGATAAGTTAGTTGGGCACAACTATTTCAACTGTGAGGATGGAAATTAGTATGCGTCAATTGCATGGCGGTGATATTCTGGAATCTTACTACAACTTATATGAGCACACTAGAAATCATAAATAATGCGTTTTAGATTTCGAGTTTAAAATTTTTTGTAAACACTCTAAAGTTATATGATGCTGGGCTCCGTAGTAAATGACTTTTGTCATGTTAATTAAATTTTTTATACGTACTTCATGTAAGAGCATATAAACGAAATATCTTTCTTAAGAATATCGAATTTGAAATTTGCTTCATTAAATTGTAATTTAACGAATAAGTTGCCTAGAAATTATTCTTCATTTTAAATTAATACTTGTTTAGCAGCATTTGTACAAATGAAGATTTTAAAATAAATAATTGATAGGAAACAGTAGATAAATAGTGAGTGAAAGAGTGGAGTTAAATGCTTTTAAAAAAATAGTGATTGACGTGGATGAAAGCAATTTCAGTGGCGTCATAGAAAATTTGTGATGGAAGTACAAAATATTTCAATATAAATTGTCGGAAAACTTACATCTTTTTAAATACCACCCTTATCCTTAAATTCTTTAGGTTATCAATTGCAATAAAAAGATAATTTTATAATGAACTTACAAAACAACGGCTCCTTTGCCTTTAACATCACTAACTGCACTTCCAAATTCGCAGATGATTCGGTTCATGCATTCTTCTTTCTCAACAGCAGTTCTGTACAGGGAATAATATCGTTCTAGCTTGTCTTTGTATTCGCTGATGAGAGTCAAAGGATGAGCTTGTGTGTCAGTTGACCTCTTGGTTCTACTTCCCAAGTTGCTGGTGATTGTCGGTACCAACATAGTCAGACCTGCCAGAGCTAGCATTGGCATGATCAAACTGCCAAGACCATATCTTCTGCTAGGTTGCCCATAGCCTTGAGGTACTCCATATCCAGAAGCAGCTGCCTGATATTGGTTACCACCACCAAACCCAGTTAATTGAGCAGCATATTGGGCTAGGGTTGAAGGTTGTGCTGCATAGTTGGCAACGGCTGCACTACCGGCTGGATAGCTGCCGATTGCTCCTGTCGAGTAAGCTGAAGCTGGGATACCTGCTGCTGCGTAACCTGCAGGTGCCATTCCAGCAGAATAGGCTCCAAATGCATTAGCTCCATTGCCACCAAGTCCACTGGTTCCTAAAGAATAACCATTTGCAAGTCCATATTGGCTCAGTTGGTTAAGTGCTCCCACATATGATGCATCTTGTTGGTAAGCGTCACCACCTTGAGAGGTGTGGTAACTTGTCTGGGAAGAGTCTTGAGTTTCATAAGGTCCCGAGTTTGCAGGTGCAGTTGCATAATTGTGGGTGGACGAACTAGCAAAGGCATTATCTTGACCTTTATCTTGAACTGGGTAATAGTAGTAATAAAGGTTTCCTTGGGATTGTTGCTGAGATTTGTAGGCCCCGCCATTGTCGGATGAATCGAATGAAGCACTGCTGTAGCTATTGGAAGATGCTGATGGAGAATAAACTGGTTGTCCTCCAGATCCTCCGGCGCCATTTTGAGGATCTTCTCTCTTAGTACTCGTGGGAGAAGATGATGATTGTGATGCAGGTGCGGCTGCATGTACTGCCACCACCATCACCAACAGGCCGCACCAAACGGAAATCATGACACCTGAAAGTAGACAAAATCTACGTGAATCTCGAGTTCTTTTTAAAATTAAAACAATTTATAAATTAACTGAAACTCTTGAACTTGAATGATAAATTATACTTTAAAAAACTATTCATTACATTTAACTTTATTTTTTACTGTTATATAAATGTTTATTACTTCATTAATAAACAATTAATGTAAAAGAGTTTTGTTAAATGTTTCATTTTTTTTCTTCATTTGAATCTTCTTATGTATTATATTTACTTTATTTATTACTTTTTGTCAATAAATTTTAGCTTATATCTTAAGATAAGAACAAGAATAGATTGAATTTTATCAAAGATACGTAAGAAATAATCAGGAACACATATAAAGTTATGGATATTTAATGCTCAAATAAACACAAACTAAATATCTCAAAACTAAAAAAACTAAATAAAAAATTATATCAAGAAACTAAATATCTCAAATAAACGCAATCGACAGTTAATAAATTTTTTTTTTACCATAGAGTTATTATTATTATAAAGTATTGGTATTATTACATAGAATTATTTCATTTTATGATCTTATTACTTCGTATAATTTTAATTTCTTTAAGTGAAAGCCCAATATTGTCTTTAAGAAATTTTAGGGAAAAAAATCTTAATTTAAAAATTTTAAACAAGTAAAAAGATTTTATAATACTTTTTGCATAAATTATTACATATAAAATGAAATATTAATTATAAAATTAAAAAAACATTTAATTTTACTACGTAAAACATTAAAAAAATTCTAAATAAATTTATAAAATTCCTTTCAAGCTTAATAAATGTAACCATAAAGGCCACTAAAATGTAAAACGATATTGATTGGCCGAATTAATCCCTAAGATAAAAAGTAAATAAACATGAAACAAATAAAAACATTAAATTTTTTTTGAAGTAAAATAACTAAGATAACAAAGAATCATTTGGCATGGAACACGCAATCGACTTTCAAATTAATCATGTATAAACAAAAATTAGATTTAAAGTATTACCAAATAGATTGAACGAGTTTAATCCTTTGAGTAGGAAAAACAAAAAAGGAAGAAAGAAAAAAATGTCCAATAAATGCAAAATAAATATATATGTTGAATTCCTTTCAAGTTAAATCAATATACTAAAATTTACATTAACCGGAAATTAAATCGATTTCACAAACGTAAACGCGTCATTTAAAAAAAAAAAAAAAAAGGAAGAAGAAATTTTTTTAGAATAAGAAAGTTTTTTTTTTTTTTTTTTAAAGAAAAAATAAGTACGAAAAAATTTCTTGGAAGAAATATGGAAGAAAATAAATTGAAGGAGTCTAACCCTTCCAGGAAAGAAAAAAGACAAATAACTATAAACATAACCTACTTTTTGGCAACCAAAAATAAAGTAAGAATTATTCGTGGATAACCAAGTGCTCTTGAAGTTCTTTTTGAATGGGCACAAGACACCTTCGGAAATCAAAGTATAATTCAATGTCACGGCCGTCAAGAAACCAGTTACAAATTACCCTCCCATCCTTTTCCCGTGACTGGGTTGGCCTAGTGCGCATGCGGTTTGTCCTATCAACCGAAACCGGGGTCTGGTCAACCGGTTTCTAGAACTAGGAAGATAGTTTAGCAAACATGCGGATGTGGTCCCGTTACCTGGGATCAAAGAAGATGATGAAGGGAAGGAAAAAAAATCAGAAAGAGGGTGAGAAGTGTTTTTTTCCTGTGAGCAATAATAACGTCTTGCTCTATAGACTGCTTGGCCTGAAATAGTGAACGAAAGAAAAAAAATTTATGACTTAAAGGATGATAGAAATTTTCTGAGGCCACCTGGGATGAGCTGATGATTGATTTGGCAAATGATTAGAATATTGATGAGTGTGATGCTTAATCCGAACTTTGAATTAAGGATATGCAGAGTCTATGTTACAATTTAAATTTTTGTTTCGTATTACTATAAACGCTTATGTTTTCTTCACGGCTGCGTATTATTGCTTAGTAATATGAATGAAGTGCTTCTCAATTGGCGGAAGGTTTTAGGAGTCTTACTACTAATTCTTTAGAAGACTTCCGCATTTTGTTGGCAGAAGTCTTCTATATTTTCTAAATATTTTGCTTCGTATTAACATCACATTTTATTTGTTAGTTCGACTTTGTGAGTTAGCACACTCTAACACTTAATGTATAACTGGCATAGTACAGCTGACCCTATTCTAAGTTTATGAATATCACTATTCAACTCCGTAGCCTTCCAATTTTGAACCCAACACAGAAGACAAGGGAACTCTTGGACCGAACATTGGGATTAACTAGTTTTCGTGGAGGACTTTTTGATGGAACTACGTACTAGAAAAAAATCAACTGTATAAGGCTTATTAACTGTATAAGGTTATAAGGCTTGATGGTCATTGATTAATTAATCAGAGAAGAAGATTTAAGAATGTATTTGCTTGTAATATATTTTCAAAATTTGTCTATATGACGTATTTACAAGCATATTCCAGTAAATTTATAATGCTATCTGTAATGTTATAAATATTTGGCTTAAAAATATCTCAAATATGCAGTTGTGCAAAGATTACTTTTAGGTTTAAATATATTTAATTTATATGTTGAAACAATTTTTTAAATTTTAAATATGTAAATTATCGTTCTACTTCAGCAATTGATGAATAAAAATCCATCCAATCTAATGATGAGTGTTGTAGTAAATTATCAATAAATAAGCTAAAAGTTTAAAAATTCTGTTTATTTTTGAACAAAGGGTGCAATAAATATCCATTTCTGACTTTCATATCGAGAAAACAAGTTATTTTTATTAACTAAGTAGTTTTACTTAATTCTAACCTGAAAACCTAGAATTAGAATATATAATAGGCGGATTAAATACCGTACATTTTGATTTTATTACCAGAATTATGCTTTTTTTTCTTCACAGTACCATAATTTAGCCAGAAATTTTTTCTTTGTGAGAGATCAAAATCTATGAATAAACGGTCTTAACTATTTTCAGTTAAATCAAAATAGTGTTATCATTTAATATAATGAATTGTGCTTTTTTTCCCTCACCTTTTTTCAAACTAAAACCATATTTTCTATTAATACATTATAAAAAGCTTTGGTCCGTGTTGAACTATAATATTGTTCAAACTTAATACAACCATAATATGGGGATAAGTGGAACAATATTATTATACTTTTTAAACTCGATTAAGCGATATGATTGTTTAAATAGAACTGAAACATAGTTTATTTTAACAGTATATTAGGTTTGCAGCAAATTTGAACTGACTTTTCAGATAGTGTCAGCTTCACCCGATTTTGGTGAAAGATTTTTCTTTAATATTTTAAGTATTAGTTAATTTTCTGCTTTTCTATTTTATTTTTGATTTAATATACTGGATTTAAAATGAGCTTGGCTACCTCTACATGTAAGCAATTCAAACAAATAAGACATGTTAGTGCAAATAAATTTTTAACAGCTACCAAAATTAAACTAATTGAGCTTAAAGATTAATTGATATTTTGTTATCTCAATTTATATTGTGTGAGGCTAGAACATGCGTGTAGGCATCTTGCTTCCAGAAGAAAAAAAAAAAAAAAACTCCTAAGAAACATACAATAAAAAAAAAACTACTAGGCATAAATGAGCTTCGAAAAAAAAACAAGTTTAATGGTATTTCGAAATTTTTTTTTTTAGTTTTAAATCTGTTATGGTTACTGCATTAGTTATAAAAATAGTGTATTTTCTGAAAAGCATTATTTTATTCTATAGCAAAGCTTTCTAAGAAAATTTCTAATTTACTATAATTTTTAAGTATAAAATTAATTTTGCAATTAGCTTTATTTATTAATACATAATCTGGTTTCTTTAAAGCCAACTAATCATATTCTTCCATTAATCTCTTCAAATACTTTATTATTTTTTTTAATTCTTAAACGTTAAATGCTTTATTATTTCACTTACTGCTTCTGGAGGTAAATTAAGAGAACAAATAATTTAGCAATTTAAAATGCATTAAATAGCTAAAATTGTGTAATTGTATTAGATTGGCTGAGTGCCTTCCTCAAAAAGCAAATTGCGCTAATGGCAATTCTAACCAGGATTCTTGCATGACCGAATTCATCCATGACAAGAAAAAGCGTGAACTGAAAAAAAAAAAAAAAAAAAAAACTGATCGGCATGCCAAGAACAACATGACATAATTATCCTGTTTTTATGAATGCTCAATCAGGCGAGACTAATGTTTCTCCAACACATTTGCATCATCTTGCAGGTCGTTCAGCTTTCGACCGTGATCTTGAAAAGGTTACCTGTGTGTTCGAACTTCCCTTGTAGCACTTCGGATTCAAGAACTTCCGGTTTTTAATAAGATTAATTAGTGATTATCCTTTCCGGAAAATTTTCAGAAATGGAACTCATAATTATTTGAGAATAATGATCACTTCTGCTATTGGACTTTTAAATAATTGCTATTATTATCGATTCATTTTTTACAGTTTGAAGAATCTAAAATAAGGTTCTATCTATAATAATTATATTTTGTATTTGAATTAGCAATCTACATTAGATTACATAAGATTAGATAACATAAGATTTGATTGCATTAGATTACAGCATTACTTTGATTGAGTAACGAAGATATAATAGTTACTTTTAGTCTTGAATGAGTTGTTATTCAAGTTTTACATAAAATAATAATTAGGGTAACAATTTTTGAAAATAATAATATTTACGAACAAAAGTTCAGTCAGGCACGATTAATATACTTATTAATACATTGATTAATACATTGATTAATGCATCGTGATTACATTGATTGATACATTCCTTATACATTTGGATCAAGTTGCTCAGCATTCGACCGTGATCTTGAAAAGGTTATATGTGTTTCGAACTCCACTTGCAGCAGTTCCGGTTCAAAAACTTCCGGTTTTTAATAAAATTAATTAGTGATTATCTTTTCTGAAAAATTGTCAGAAATGGAATTCGTGATTATTTAAGAATAATCGTTTGGGATTTTAAATAATCGTTATTATTATCGCTTTATTTTTTACAGTTTGAAGAATCTAAAATAATGTTCGAGTCTAGAATAACCATTTTTTTTATTTTGAATTAGAATTCTACAGTAATGTTTTACAAAGTGAGTTTTGTTGAATATAAAGTTACTTTTTGTATTAAATGACCTGTTATTTAAGTTTTACTTAAGAATAATTAACCGTTTTAGAAAATTAAAATTGTAAAATTTATGAACAAAGGCTTAGTCAGGCGTGATTAATATTTCCCTAACATATTTGGATTAAGTTGTAAAGCTTTCGACTATGATCTTGCAAAGGTTACCTGAGCTTCAAACTCCACTTCTTGCATTTCAGGTTCAAGAACTTGCTATTTTTAATAAGACTAATTAGCAATTAGGCTTTCCGGAAATTGTCAGAAATGGAACTGTGAATTGAGAATAATGATGACTTCTGCTTTTGGACTTTTAAATAATTGTTATACTTATCGATTATTTTTTTACAGTTTCAAGATATTAGAATCAGTTTCTAGTCAAGAATAATTATGTCTTTTATTTGAATTAGTAGTCTACAGTGGAGATTTACAACGTTAATTTAATTTAGTAAAGAATATATAATAAGTTATTTTTAGTTTGAATAAGCTGTTAAAAAATTATTTATTATATTTTCTTTAACTCAAAAAATATTCAACTCAAATCATAGCAAAATTTAAAAATAAATAATATAAAATTTATGAAAAGGTTTCATTATTATGAATAAAGATTTAATTATTATGAATAAAGGTTCAATTATTATGAATAAAGGTTCAATTAGACGTTATTAATGTTTCCTTAACATATTTGCATGAGGTGGCTCAACTTTTGACCGTGATCTTGAAAAGGTTACCTGTGTTTTGAACTCCGCTTGTAGCAGGTTCAAGAACTTCCTGTTTTTAATAATATTAATTAGTTATTATTCTTTAGGGGAAATTGTTATTGAGTTATAATTATAATCATAATTATTTGAGAATAATCTTCACTTCTGCCATTGAATATTTAAATAATCATTATTATTATTGATTAATTTTTACAGTTTGACGAATCTAGAATGAGGTTCCAGTCTAGACTTTTATTTTGCGTTGGCAGATTATTGTAGTGTTTCATAACGTGTACGCCCCTCTGAAGAGCGATTTGATTGGTCAAAGGAGAAATAATTTACTTTTAGTTTTGAATAAGTTGTTATTTTGGATTACCTTAAAAATTAATGAACATTTTTTCAAATTATATACAATTTTTAAAATGTCAGAAACTGAACTCTTAAATACTTAAGCTTAATGTTCATTTCAACTTTGGATAAACCGTTATTATTATTATCATTTATACTTTTTTACAGTTGGTAAAAATTGTGGAATCTAGAATAAAGTACTAATCAAAAATAACTGTGCTTTTTTATTTCTGTTAGCAATGGTTTTAAAATGTTGAATCTACGACACACAGATCGGATCTGATCGGTTAAACGGAAATTTCAACCTTTTAGTCTTCTATAAGTTATTTAGGCTTAATTCAGTAAATAAAATATTTTTTTATTCATAGAAATTATAAAATGTATGAATAATGCTTGATCAAGCATGACTAATGTTTCTCTAATGGGTTTGCATTTTCTAGCAGGTCGTTCAGCTTTAAACTTTTATCTTTTAAAGGTTACTTGCGTTTTGAACTTAGTTTTTAAAATTCGGGTTCAAGAACTTTTGGTTCCCAAAAAGATTATTTTTTCCCGGAAAAATTTAACATACATCTCAGAAACTGATCTTTTAATTATTTAAGCGCAATGTTTATTTCTACCATTGAAGATTTGAGAAATCATTATTGTTTTTAAGAATTTTTTTTTCATTTTTACGATTTCCAAAATCTATACCATTCTAATATAGTTACAATTTTTTTTTACTTGCGTTAGCAGCATATAATAGTACTCTACAATGCGGATCATATTAACAGGGAAGAGCGATTACAACTTGCATTTACACTGTAAAGAAAGAAAAAGAAGAAAGAAAAAAGAAAAGAAAAAAAAAAAAAAACGCAAAATTTACGATTTTAAACCGCAGCTTGGTTGGCTGTATAAAACTGGAAATTTTACGAAGCAAGTCCTTAGCCTCAACAGATTTTTACCTTACAAGTTTTTTCCGAAAAAAGTTCGAAGAAAATCCATACTGTTTTTTATTTGCAGTAACAAAACAAGTTTTTACAACAGAACTAAATTTGTTGTCCTCTCAACAGACTTTTATATGATAACAAATTTTCCCTGTGAAAGCTAAGAAGTAAATGTGAAAATTTTATGTCGACAGAATTCGCATCGATCAGTCATCGCTGAGATTCGAACCTGGTTTACTTTATTGTGAGGAGCGCGCACTGTCCCCTGAGCTATTTCGGCTCAAGTGTTTTATTATGCAGAAATTGCGATAGTATGAATTTCGCTTGAATATTGAAACATTTTGACAATAAAATCAGATCGCAGTTTTATTTATAGGATGTCAAAATCACAAAGTAATTGTTAAAAAATAGGAGCAAGTAGAGAAAATAATTGTAAAATGATAGGATAAAAGGTAAAGTTGTATTACGGTATGTAGAACTGCATGGCAAAAACTAGAATTTCAAATGAAGATTTTGTGGATAGAAGGGTGAAAAACGGCGAAAAAATGTATTGTCTTCAAAAAAAGCTTGAAACCGTTAAAAATACGGATTTTAGAACGAGATGTTATAGTAGGCTTAGGAATGAAGCTTTATATTTCTCCAACACGTTTCCATCTTCTGGTAGATAGTTCAACTTTTGACAGTCGTCATCATGAAAAGGTATGAAATTTGTTTACTGTAATTTAGATTAATTGGTGTTTATTCTTTCTGGGAAAATGTTTGCTTAAAAACTCATGAGACTAAACTCATAATTATATACGCTTAATCATCCCTTTCTACTATTTAACTTTTAGAATTTAGTTATCACTTATATATTTTTTACAGTTTGAAAATTCTAAAATAAGATTCTAGGCTAGAACAACAACTGCTAGAATAATCTGCGTCAGCAGTCTACATTTTAAGAAAAATTGGTTCAAGTTTCACCCACAATGCAAGTCCAATGCACCCATAATAAAGTGTTAAATTGAACCTTATTTCTATTCAAATCAAACCACCGTAAGCAGGTTTAAAAATTGCAATAATAAGGTTAAATATAGCACCATATTAAGATTTTATCAAATTAGAGCATTATTATGGTCCGATATGCTACAAACTCTTTTACAACGTTTTACAACGAGGAATCAATGATATACGGAAAGAAATTTAGTTGCTTAAATGAGCTATTACCACTTGTTTGTATATGGAATAAATTTTTATTTATGATTATTTCTGTTCATTAAACAACGATTTTATCAATATTTTGTTTATATTTTTGTTACATAATTATCTATAAATTAGACAAATATATCTGAAGATGAAATTACACCTGGGAACATTTTTTACTATCTCAATAGATTTTTTAAAGAGATATTAGATACTTTTGTATTTCAGATTTCAAATCTGTTTCTCTCTCCGAGCTCTAGTTTTGTCTTTTTTATAAAATTTTTATTCTATGTTTTCTTTGTCGAATTGTGCAAGTTAAAGAAATCTTATGACAAGGATTCCCATGAATATTTTCTTTTCAAATTTCAGGGAGAATTAGGATATATCATCAGATTTAAAACTGCATAGAAATCCATGCCCGGAAATGTCGTCATACCTCACTAGGGGCGCTTCCCTTTTATGAACTCTTTCTTCCTGTGCTTCTGATCAGATCGTAATAGGTAACCACTTCTAGCCATGCATGACGAAACTTCCTATGACGTGTTTCTATGCAATTTTAATCCTGACGATGTGCCTTAGCACCGCTTGAAGTTTGTTGCCCATCTACGCCACTTTGTGTTATATATAATGTTTTTAAACTTGTACATTTCGAAAAAAAATACACAGAAAATGTCATCTTAAGAGAAAATCTGTAACTTTAGAAGTTAAACTAATTTCAGATTTGAAATCCCTTTACTCTATTTTGGCAATATCAAATATTTGCATAAACGCAACAAAAAATTTACTACCTAGTTTTATCAATAGTTTGGCAGAACAACTAAATATCTATAAAAAAAAAATTACATTTCATGCGTACATGACTATAATTATTTAAAATAAAATAATTTGAGCAATAGTACTTTGAATAAATGAAATTTCAGGTGCACTGTTATAAATTTTAAAACGCGTTGAACCTTAATATCATATCATTTTGATGCAACCTTAATACGGTGCTATATTAAATCATATTATGGAGCTATTTAAACTTTATAATACGGTTCTACTTAAGTTAAAATATGGCTCAAATTAACAAATTGTTAAGGTAGCAGTGATATAATGATTCAAAATTAAGACATTTTTTTCTGAGAGAGTAGACACTAATACAGATGCTATGTCTTTCTTACTGCAATTTAATAACTAAGACTTATATTTGCAATTTAAAAAATATGACGAGTTAAGTTTAAGAACATGCTATGGAAAATTTTGAAAACGTTACATTTTGTTAAAAATCATGTTATCACCTATTTTAAGCATTAAACATAGTTCATTCAGGCAATTTGTTATATAAGAGAATTTAGTAAGAAAAAATCCTTTTTATTAACACTTTTCTATTGCTTATTTGTTCGAGCTTACAAAAAGGCTATTTAACATGTCTTCTCTTTACTCTAATTGTAAGATGATCGTCGTAATAGGAAGTGGAAGAATGTTAGTATTTTAACAGAAAAGTTCGAAATTGCTAATTATACACAAAAGAATTCTGGTAAATTCACCGTACTCAATGGAAATGAGATTTCTGGTAAGAAACACTATAATTCAGGCTAACAAAACCAAAATATACGGAATTTAAATCATTCACTTGGTAATTTTTCTATTCATATGGCTACGGTTAACTGGAAATTTTTGTTTTCAAAATTATAGTTCTTATTACCACATATTTAGTAAAAAATACAAAATCGACCAGTAAATTTAACTGAATAATTTTTTTATGCCATGCTATAAGGTATCATGATAAAATTAATAAATTTCAATACATTTACCGAATTTTAATATATTTACCAAATTTTATCATCTATTATCAAACCATATTTCATTGTTAACTTTTCCAAAATCATTAGCAAAGCGCTTCGCTAAAAATTACCTAGCATTTTGGTGTTCTTAGAATAATGTAACCAGAAATATGGTAAATTTTGCCATATTCTGGTAGTTTTTATCACACTTTTTATTCAAGTGTAATTAATCAAAATTAGGAAATTTATGCATTCGTCTTTAAATTAAATTTTAGTGAACTTAATTTTTCCCCTGACTGAATAAGTCATGCAAATTACCTTTTCTAACAATCTTATTTGAAAGTTTTAATTATAAAGTAATTTATAAAGTTTTCTACGATTTTTATTGAAACTACAATGAAGCGGATCCTTACACTAAATTAACATTAATGTCCAAATCATCTTAAAAAAGCATATGACACAATTCAAATATAAAACATTTTACATGCCTTAAACTGACAAAAAAATTATTCATAATAAACTGAAAAAAGAAACAAAGGAAGCATAATCACTTTCCTTTCATTTACAAATTATTGCAGCACAAATAAAAAATTAGACTTTTAAAGGTTTCATTATTTAAAAAAATATTCGAACAATTATATCAGTACAATTTTCTTTATGATGTGATGACTCAGTTGTTAAGGCATTAAACTGTCATTGTGAAAAACTGGTTTCGATTCCCAGTGGCGGTTTGAATACCTCCCCCCCCCCTCAGTTTCAGATGCAGCAGTGCTCAGTGCTACAACAAGCTACAACAAGTTAAAAATTCTAGAAATAAATACATCAGTAATGTAATAGTATCAATAAATCAAATTCACTCCTGCGAATAATAAATTTATCTTAATGAATTTAATAAATTTATCTTATAAAATTTATAGTAAATACAAAGATTTTTTTTATTTAATTGTTAGAATAGTTAAAATATTTATACTAAAGAAACAATTTTCAGAAATAATTATCTTTAGTTAAATAATTTCTTAAAGAATAAAAGCATTCTTTCAAACGAAATCGTTTGTTTTTTTTAAATTTCGATTTTAATTTTGTGCATAACTAGCTTATTCAAATGTTCGAAGAATTTCCGGCAACCAACATATTTTTAAAAAAAATTTTAATGGTTAAAACCATTCGCCATATTAAAAGCTTTTTTTTTCATTGTCGAATAACAACTAATTTTGCAAATATAGCGATGATTTTGATTTTATGTAATTATTTATAAGACCTACATAAAAAAAATACCTTAAAATAATTTCACAAACAAGACATTTCTCCTTTTAAACAGAAAAAAATATTTTAAAAAATATCGAGAAATAAAAAAAGAGAATAAATGTAAAAACAAGTACTAGAATAAAGTTGAATTAATAAAAGATTGTACTCGAGTCTTACACGAGTACATTTACTAAACTAATTCATACATCGATAATATTTAAATTGTTAGCAAATATATTATATAATTAAAATGTTTTAAACAAAACAATCTATATGCAGTTAAAATGATATACATAAGGAAAATACCCCAGAAGTTTTTTTTTATTTATTTTTTTTTTTTTTACCATTTTGTATATATAAATCGTTTTGATATCGATAAATACATGCATTAATACCAAATTTATAGATGATAAATATTAAAATTCTTACGCGGAATTTAGATTTAAAATTATTTTGTAAAATTAAGTAATTTTAAGAACTTTAATTTAAATAAATTGAAAAACTTAATTAAATTAGAATTCATAAGAAAGAAGTGGTTATTGAAATAGTAGTTCTAAAATATTTTCATATACATAGAAAGTTAATTTTAAAGATGTTTATAACTATTTTAGATTGAAAATCGTTTCTTCATAGTAATATTTAAATATAATTTAAATACTACTATAAAATTTAGAGAAAACATTTATTCAAATCGTATAAAAAGCTTAATGATATGCATTTACTTACATTTATTTTACCAAACAATGATAGTTACGCTAACATAATAATTTTCAAAAATATCAATTTTAAATTTTTAACACTTTTAGCTTAAGAATTGTTGAAGAGATTAAAAAAGTTCATAAAAGGAGATTAAAAGAGTGCTTAAAAGTAGATTAAAGCACAAAAGGAGATAAAAGTAGCACAAATACATTTTTAATGCTTCTTATAACTACATTTTAACACTTTTAAAACATAAATATATTTAGTAAAGTAGCTCTTACATGCGATAAATTTAACTGAGTAATTTAACTCTGTAAAGTTTGTTTCTTTTTCTTAAGCTGCTTCTAACAGAAAAAACAACTTTCCGAACTATTGCTTAGAATCCGTTTAGAAAAAGGGAATCAATATTTGACGCAAAATTCGGGTATATCAATTTATAACCTATTTATATATTATTTCTAACCTCACACCAATTTATAAAATATTTGACAAATATATTTATGATTATCCAATTTATATAAAACAAATGTATTTCTGATTTTTTGTCCTTTTGATTTTCTTAAAACACATTCTTAATATCAAACCTCATATCAACTTTCTACTAAATTAACATATATTCAAAATTTTCATGCTTATAATTAACAAATATTTTATTCTAAATGATTATTTATTAATCGAGTTTTCAAACTTTTTTTAATATTGTACCTTATATCAGTTTATAACATAATTGACAAACATATTTATGATTATCAAAAACAAACGCTTCAAGTTATTCTTTTTTTAAAAATTTTTTTTAGATTTGTAACAACAGAAAGATCAATTATCGACAAATGTATGAATGATATGCATAGAGATTACTATAATATTTCGCTTTAATAATAAATTAAAACGATTAAAGAGTTTCTTTTAGATAAAACTTAATGGTAAGTTAAAGAATAACAGACCTCACAGAACTTTATTAAAAGTTGACTCTTAAATTCTTACTTGAGCTACATTTGCACACATCAACTACTCTACATTAAATGAATTTATTGTTAAATTTAGGTCAAATTGAATGACTTTGTCTCAACGAGCAGACTTCCATTGTATGATCTTCAAAGTTTTAAACTAACACTCATGCATGTAGTAATAGGTAATTAGAACTTACTCGCATTTGTTATTAAATACGATTTTAATCTATGATTATGCTGCTTCACATATTTTAGGATAAATTAATATTTTTCCTGATCTTATAATCATATTTAGAGCTTCATTTAATTAAGATATAATTGTTGAATCTTTAGAAATATTGTTATAAATTATTTATATTAGAATCGTCTCCTTAGTTTGTTTATAGAACTAATCTAAATAAAATTAATATTCGAAACATTTTGATATCAGTAATAATATTTATAATGTTGTTCCTTAACAATTTTAGTTTTTTATAGCATGTTTTTTCTTTTTAATAATTTTTCTTATTCATTTGATTCTCGTTTATTTTTATTTTTTTTCTTCCTTACATATTATATTAAACTTTTAAATATTAAATTTTCTGAAATCAGCTTCATCTTTTTTTTAATTAATATATACATATATTTCTATATATATATATGTATATATAAATCATATTCTAGAAAGTATTCTACCTAAGAAATTCAGCAGGATTTAAACAAATTGTTTTAAGCAGATTTTAAGCAATTTTTTTACACTATGATTGCGAAAATCATTTAGCTCTTAGTTACTGTTTAATTTTCTTTTTTTTTTCTTCTTTTAAGTAGGTGGAAAAAATTTAAAATGTGCTCAGAACATATTAGTCAACAAATGTTCTGTAAGCTTTGTTATTCTATTAACTTACCATTTTTAGAAATATCCAAAAAAATCCAAGAACACTTTAAGAGTAATCCAATAAATCCACATAACACAATCGTTCGTCAAATCCTACCTACCTCGAATTAAGTTTGAACTGTGTATTTTCAAAAATCAATTCTTTCTCTTAAGGTGCACGTCTTGTTCCTTCAAAGATTCAAAAGTTTTTTGTTGCAGTTTTGAAGAGTGCTCAATATTATTTAAAGCGGCCTCGGGAATCTGGGCGGAGTTACGCATCACGTGGTCCATATACGTCATTCATTAAGGTTGTGAATAAATAAACTTGGTGGTCATTGGTCGGATTTGCTACCCCTGAGGAGGGACTTAACTGCCTTGCTGATATAGCTATAAGGTAGATACACGCTGTTATATTTTCGTGGCTATATCCCTAGGCAATACGGATGTTACCTAGATTAGAAACGGGAAGATAGAGAAAAAAAAATAATATAAAGATTGCTCTTTACAGTAGAAAGAAAAAAAGATGAAATAAAAATGATAATTCAGGTTTCTAAGTCTGGCGATTTATCTTTTTGTTCTTTGATCAAATTATATACTTTTTTAATAAATTGTGCTGTTATACCTATTTTATTAGTAAAACTAATTTGAATAAATTTAAGATAATTAAAAACGATTTATTTGTCCTGAAATTTAGAATTTTAATTAAAATGTGTTTCGAAATATTTAAGAAAACAGAAAGAGATAAAACTTTTACTTTATATTATATAACAATAGGAAAACAAACCTTGTCTCTATATAGAATTGAAAGTCTGCCTACCAATGTCTTCAGGTACTCTATAAACTTCTGGGTAGGTGCACTAATTTGGAATGCGTTTTTTAGAATAATCGTGAGTTCTCTGGAAATTGCAGTTCGCGCGTTATACCGAAAAAAAAAAAAAAAAGTCTTCGGTTTATATCCATTAGTACAGTTTAAACTTTCTTCGATATTTTTTGTATGCTTAGACTTGCCGATGTGATGCATAAATTGATAATAACTTTCGGTTTAATTTTTCGTTTTAATTAATTTGGTTGCATACAATTTTTAGAAAAACGTTTATTTTTATTTATTTATTTATTTTTTGAACTTAGCTATACATATCTTTTTTTACATTTTCAAAATAAACACCAGAAACTCAAGTCAATCATTTATATCAAGTCAATTATTTTATTTTATAACCGTCGTTTAACAGCTGACCCAATTTTAAGTTTACGACTACTACTAACTACTAACCCGCCCCACGACTACGACTACTAACCCGCCCCACCCCCACAAGGGGGCATCCGGGAACCCACCGTTAACTCGATGTGCGCTCAAAAGTTCAATCACATAAACAAGTATATTCAAAAAATTTCAAATTAGAGTTTTAACAATTAGGGAGAACATTAAATATGAAATACAGAAAGCAGCGTTACTTAGAAATGTACTAAATACAAACAAACATTACAATGAATATAAACAATATCAATCAGAAGAGATATTGATGTCGCATCTTCAGTAGGGGTATAAAATTAAATAAAAAGAAACAATTACACATGGTTTATTGTTTATTGAAATTACATACATTTGCTGACTTGTGTGCTCAATATAGGCTTATAAGTCATTGTCAAGTAGAAAATACAGATAGAACAATTCAGAGAAAGACATCACAAAGAATACATCCAGGGTTACGGCGGGAAAATTACACATGGTTAAATATAAAGTGTTTGTAACTCAGAATACAATCACAGCTGACAGAGCAGTGCTTAAGGTATCAAGTTCTATGGAAAACATTTTTTAACACTGTAAATGTGCAATCAAAAGAACATAAAAATGCACAAGTATAACATTTTTACGATTACTAACGTTGAACTCCGCAGCCTTGTAATTTGAATCTAATCCAGAAGACAAGGGAACTCAAGTATCGGGTGAAATTTGGCTTCGTGGAGGATTTTTTATGGAACTAACCTGCCTTTGCATTACATGGGGAGGAAAACCACGAAAACCTCCCAGGGTTAGTCTAAAGGAGAGGGAACTCATCCCCATGATTCGTCTTACACTGATGATATTTTACGTCAGCACTGTGGTTGTTGCGAGCCGGGTGTGGAATTCGTAACGACCAGTCATCACTGGGATTTGAACCCGGTTCACATCCTTGGAAGGCGAACGTTCTATCTCATGAGCTACCACGGCTCCGAGTCAGTTATTATAATTTAATAAAGTAAATCATTTATATTTATTAAATATATTTTTTTACGGCAGGCACTGAATTCTAATCCTTCGTCTCGGAAGATGTCGAAGTTCTGCTCTCTAACGTTACCCGATGGGCACATGTGAACCTGTGTCATGGGGGCGAGCATCATTACCCACGCCAAACTGCCACAGATCCACAGATACCCGTTCATAGGGTGGGTGACATTCACATTCACACAACAGAGCACAATACACAGAGAGAAACAACCATGTCCCGAGCGGGATTTGAACTCGTAACCTTTGGCTTCAATCAGGCCTTCTGACAGCTCCGCCACCTGGATGGCTATTTCTTAAGTATTATAATCATTATTTCTTAATAGTTTGAAAAACATTTTTGTTCCTTTTTTTCACTTATTTGTTTAAACAAATTTAAATCTGATATTCTCATACAGGAAATTCCACTTTAGTCTACATTTATTCGCTTTTAGTTCAACATATTTGATAACCCAGTTATTTATTATTTATTTCCATACATTTGATTTTATTTTTAAAAAAAAAAAATACTTATAACGTACAGAAATTCGGTGTTTGAGTATCCTCATTTCTAAATCATGCTCAATATGTAGATTTAGAAAAATAAGTAAGCTTTGAAAGTACATTTAAATTACAAAATATACACACAAAATAAAGCTGAATTGTTTTTTTGTTTTTTTTTTTTACTTTATTTAATTTTTGCTTTTATTTATTATAGATATTTTAGATGTAAGTATATTTCTTCACATTTCGACTTAAAATTTATAATAACCATTTAAAACAAAAGTCGCTAGCTTGAAAAAGAAAGTTTAAAGTATTAATAGAATGTTAATTTATATATATATATATATATATATATATATATATATATATATATATATATATATATATATATATATATATATATATATATATATATATATATATATATATATATATATATATACATATGTGTATGTATTTGATATTTGTAGGATATAAATTAACTAAATTTGTGTGCTGAGGATAATTTGTAAATATTTTCAATAAAATCATGTAACTTGGTGGAATGTGCTAAAACAAAGATATTGCAGAGATTATCCTTTTTTTCTTACTATTCTATTATTTCAATCAATTTTTTTAAAAAAATAAAAAATTTCGAATATATAATTCTACATATTTATTTATTTATTTTAAATTGCTCTATATATTTTGATTTAAATTTTTTTAAAAAAGTGAATTTATAATAATTTCGGATTTGACTGATGATACAAGGCTTACATTTGCAAGGAGAAGAAAATTCTGGTAAAATTATCCTACTTTACAGTAATGACATTGATGGTAAAAAAAAAAAACACACCATAAATCAGTTAATAAAAACAATAATATACGCTGTTTAAATTATTTATATAGTAATTTTTCCGTTTATATTCCATTCACCGAAAATTCTGCTTTTCAAAATTGTAGTTCTTATTACCACACATTTATTTAAATATGAAAAATTTGAAAGTAAATTTAACCAGAAAAATAGCTTTTATGTCACGCTCTACGGTTTCATGATAAAAATTACCAAATTTTATCATATTTACCAAATTTCAACGCATATTATAGAGTCAGTTTTTGTTGATAATTTTACCAAAATCCGTACCAAAGTGCGATAAAAATTTCCAAGATTTCCCGTAGATGTTTCCCGTAGAGCATATATTAACTCGGTAAATTTTACCATATTCTAATAATTTTGACCATTCTTTTTTTCTCAGTGTGGTCCAAACCGAAATTCACTTAATCTTCTTTAAAATGTTGAACAACTCAGAAAAATAAATATTTTATTCAATATGCGTCTATAAATTTATAACTTTACATTGTTATAATACGTACTTTTTTTTTGGAAATTTTAGATTTTCTGGTTTTCTAGAAATTCTGAGATTTTTTGGTTTTTCTATTTTTTCTATATAAAATTTTTTAATATCATCAGGCATCAAGATTAACAAAAAGAGAAAGAATATTTTATTATGCTTTTGCTTCATTGATGTCTGAAAATACAGTGCCCAAAATAAAAAAACGGACCACCCTAAATAACTTCTGATCTAATGATTAGCTCTTCACGTTCTAGAACTCAATCTGAATGGTTCGAGTGGGTGACCTCAAATATAGGGGGTAGCCTCAAACTGGGAAATATGCTTCCCATAGTTTAGCCATAGTTTTCCCATAGTTTCTTGCGTCATATATCGAGAAATTTTTAAGAGAACTAAAAAATGTTCGCACACAATTATTAAATTAATTTATCCAAAGTTCATTCCACGCAAAACATAACTATTAGTAAATATTTTTTATTTTTTACTATTTAATTTAATGATAGTCGAAAAATTTTTGAATTATATGGTATACAATTTTTTACATCATTTTAATAAATTCAATTTCATATGGTAGATATGAAATTGCATACATGAAATTGCATATGCAATATCATATGGTAGATTTGAGTGAAATCAGTCGAATAGTTTCTTAGAGACGGAATTTTAAAAATTTGATTTTATTTTGTTCATTTGCTCATAAAACAATAGCTAATGACTTTACATTCATTAAACAGAGACCAAAATAATGATATGAAATTAAATTATTGAGATGGACAAACAAGATTTAAATGTCAGTAGAAATTCTTTTTTGACTAAAATATTAATTTGTGATTCCTAATGTGTATATTTTTCCGAATGAATTTTTGAAAAGTATTGTGCAAATATAAGAGGGTTGTGATAGTGGAACATCCAATATACAAAAGAGAAGACTTAAATTATTGACGAAAAGTGTATTTAGTTTGACACATCTGCACTGTAAAAAAAAAAATTTTTTTTTTTCTTAACGCCAAAAATTGTTTAAGAAAACACAAATAAAAAGTTTTGTTGCAACCAAGCATAAACAATAAATCAGGGTATAGTGAAACATCAAGAATGTTTCATTACACTTCTTTTGACCACTATTTTTGGAATTACAGTATTCAATATCTTTTAAATTTGTTAGATATTAAACGCATAAGCATCAGTTACGTAATTAGTATGCTACGATTTGCAGCAAGAGCAATAAGTTTGGAACAAACTCAGCCATTCTTGAAATAAAATTAGTTTGTAAATCAACCCCAGCCCAAAGAGAACTTAGAAACAAATTCAAATTATATATTCGAATCATATTATATATTATATATATATTCGAATATTATATATTATATATATATATATTCGTATATTATATATACATATATATTCGAATATTATATATTATATATATATTCGAATATTATATATTATATATATATTCGAATATTATATATTATATATATATTCGTATATTATATATTAGATATATATTCGAATATTATATATTATATATATATATTCGAATCATATTCGAATTCAGCTTCATACAAATGATGTGAATAGAATTATAAAATTATTCAATTATTCAATACGATTGTCATATATATATATAAGTTATCTTATGAGAACTTAAATACTTTTATTAAACAACTAAAAACATACACGCCTTTTGCAACAGCGACCTTTTATTACAATGGGTCTTTAGCAGGTTTCGAGGCGACAGCAAGCATCTTTTTATGCTCAATAGTAAACAATTTACTGTTGCCAACTTATGATTTCTAAGCTTATACCAAAATTAGTACTTTCTGTGGTTAAAATAACTCATAAATGGTGGTTAGATTTAAATGCTCACTTTAACGTGTATATGAATTATTTTTTTTTTGTCAACTTGAAATAAAGTGTTCTTTCACACATTTTTTTGGAGTTCTCCAACATAAATTAGGAGAGGTATTACGCCCCAGGTTTTACTAGGATAGGTACTTACCATTTCAAAGGACCGTAATAAAATGGCCAAATTATTATTGACACCAGTGATGTTGAATTAATTCTGGGAACAGCTACTATTGGTATGGTGGTAATTATATATATATGTAATACAAAAGTTATAAAAATACTTTTGTATTAATAAAAGCATTGAAACTTTTTCATTTTCATAAAATGTCTTAGTTAAAAAATTAGAGTACAGATATTCTATTTTGGGACTTCAAGGCTGTAAACATGCCAATGAATTATAATTAGATTTACGTTTCAAAAGAGGAGTTATTTTAAGACATTTCACTTCCATATAAGGAAAGATAAAACGATTTTCTATGAGTACTAAATAATTTTCGATGAGGCATAGGCATACAAGGAATGCAATATGACTGCCCTTTTACACATGTATAAGACGCAGGACCGATGGTTTTCGTGTGGCTTTTTGTGTTTTATGATTACCAACTAGACTCCGTCAGTTTTGACGGGATATGTATCTCTCCCCCTCCAGCTGGAGCGGGGCTGAGACTTCACCATCGATTAGTAAATAAAAGATTGTGCAGAATCTGGCCTCATTATTCATGATATGTTGACTAATATTCCCAAAATAATAACGGGGATGATGCCCTGTTATTATATATATATATATATATATATAAGCTAAAAAATTGAGAAAAAACGGAGGGAAAAAAATCCGGAAAACAAAATAAAGAAAGGATATAATCTCTTCATCAGCTCACACGATTATATCCGCGAAAAAGAGTGCTTTCTAATATTGTATCAATATAGCCAAAGCAAAATATATCAATACAATAGTGTGAGGAGCACTCAAAAAAATTTAAACGAAATTAGAATACATTAAGTAAAAAATAAACAAAAATATCCACCAAAAAACAGAAAATAAAATGTAAAGAGATTATAGAACAGTACACGAGAGGAAATCTGCATAGTGAGGAGCGAATTTAAATGAACTTATTCGTACCGGCATTTTTCAAGAATGATTTAAAATATTTACGTAATAAGATTGCCAGATTACAAACTATGAAAACAGAAGCATAAATAAAGTGATATCTTATGGCACATTCTTACTCCAATACTGAAGCGCGTCAAATTTGTTAGTTACCTTGGATGAGCCCGAAAATGGATGTGCGCAAGGTAATTTAAAGTTTGTAATTAATAAGTTTGATAATTAATTATACATTTGTAATAATTAAAGAAAGTTAATTATAATTTCAAAAAATAATAATAAATAAATAAAAGAAACAGGATTGCTCGTTTTGCATAGGCGCCAAATTATAACTACTGCTGAAATCCAAAAATTAGGCTCAAAGAGCAATGCCCTAAACACACGAAATTAGAAAACCGAACAAAACGGGAGCAAAATGAAAACGAAAGTAAGTTAATAGTAGATAATATCAAGCGCTAAAGCTGCATTAAATATGATCACTATAACATAGCACAAAAAAAAACAGAGAAAAACGAAATAAATTAATAAGTTATATTAACTGCGTATAAGCTGCAAGTATATAGAACTCATAAAATAAGCTAAAAAACTGAGAAAAAACGGAGGGAAAAAAATATTTTTATTATTACTATTTTTACTATTTATAATTTTTTTTTCCTCCGTTTTTTCTAAATTTTTTAGCTTATTTTATGAGTTCTATATACTTGCAGCTTATGCGCAGTTAATATAACTTATTAATTTTCTTCGTTTTTCTCTTTGTTTTTTTTTTGTGCTATATATATATATACAGTGGAAGTAGGTTTTTACTGCTCCTAAAACGGAAAAGTACCTAATTTACTCTAGAATATATTTTAAATACAGATCAAAACATATAGAATCATTTTTAAAATTATAATAAAATTATAAATAAAATTATTTAAAATTATAAATAAAATCATTTTTATTTATAATTTTACTTAGTGTTTTCATCCAAACATACATTATTTATTGGAAAAACCTTATTTTGATGTTTTTATTTCTATTTGTTAGACTGACAGCAAACCTCAAAATTAACAAGAAGGGGAAGGAAATAATATTTTATTTTACTACTGTGTTTCGTTGATGTAGAAAAGTTTATTTAAAAAAAAAAAATAATTTCAGGCTCTACATTTATCGAAGCGAGTCCAAAAATGATGCTATGTAATTAAATTAATGAGATGGGCAAACGAGTTTTAAATGTTTGTGGAAAAAAAAAGGTCCCGAGTATTCAGAGCGAAATGATGTTACATTAAAAAATATTGTCAATAGAAAATTTTATTTAATGTCAGTGAAAACTCATTCTTGGCCTTCTCAAAATAGTGCCAACTGACATAGAAATTGGAAAAAAAAGTAAATTCGCAACTTCATTATTTAAATATTTGTTCTTCATTTCACAATTTCAGGCATGACGAGTCAGTTTAATTTAAGTTTTCAACACATTGACCGAGAAAATTTGAAATATTCTTGCAGCAACCTTCTAAAACATCCTGCAAGTTTATTGAGATGCTTAAATGCTTGTAAAAATTCAAATCTGTTTATGAATTATTTTGTTTTTTTTATTGTAGAAGTTAGATGTTTCAAAAATTGATGTTATTCTTTGATGAAAATTAATGCTTTTTTTTCGATTTGGATCATTAGCTTAAAGAAACAATAATAGTGTTTTTGAAGCTGTTTTATATAGATAATACTTAGCTTAAAATTACATGCTTAGTAAGTCTTAGTAACAGAGAAATGTATTGAATTTTTGTAGTGATTGGTTTTTTTGCTCGCCTATTGACATAATTTATGAAGAATAAAGTAGATTAGTTATTGCGTAAGAAAACGATGTTAAAATAACCTAAACACAGCTGAAATTAGAGAACTATAGTTGTTAGCATGATGTTTACTCTTTACTTTATAGGAAAAAAGTTATCGTATTTTCAAAAAAGGATTATAATTTTTTCCAGCTGAATATTTTATGTATTTCAACTTTTACAGAACTCTTTATAATT
This sequence comes from Parasteatoda lunata, assembly GCA_949128135.1. Taxonomy (NCBI): domain Eukaryota; kingdom Metazoa; phylum Arthropoda; class Arachnida; order Araneae; family Theridiidae; genus Parasteatoda; species Parasteatoda lunata. The sequence continues at coordinate 30,077,354 of OX421970.1, read as the reverse complement.
TGAATATCATTTGTATTGTAGTTTTCTTAATACGATATTTTACAAGGTATTTTTTCTTTGAAAAAATTCATTAAATTTTCTTATAACTTACAGTATAGCTTCCTTTTTTACAATATCTTATAATGCATTTTTACTTATTCAGAAGCCTTTGTGTTTACTATAACTTACAGTGTAGTTTCCTTTTTTTTTGTATTTTACAGTGTATTTTCACTTTTACGAAATCCTTTAATGCAATAACTTACATTTTTTCCCTTTTTACTGTACGTTTTCATTTTTGTAGTGTGCCACAGTTTTATTTTTACAGGAGCAAAAAAAAGCATTTTTTGTAATTTTTCTGAATATTTTCATTTTTGCAATATCTTACAGCTCAGTTATTTTCTCACAGCATCTTACAATGTTTCTTCACCTTTACAACACCCGATTCCTTGAGCAATATTTTACAGTGTAATTTCATTCATACATTATCTTACAATTTAGTTCATTTTTTGATACTATTAAATGAAAAATATAATGAACAATATAATGAACAATATAATAAATGAACAATATAAAACTTTCCGGAGCAAATTACGGTAAAAAAGTACCAGCATTCAGGGTGGCTTATATAATTAATTTTTGTAATTACCAGTGATTCAATTAGAAATTATTTAAATAACATTTTCTTAAATATTTTCATCCTTTCACTAAAAGGCATTGAAATTTTAATTAAATTAAACTTAATGTAAATTCAAATATTTGAAAATCATTAATTATGCTTTATTAGAGAATATTTTTGCCATTTACTAAACATAATTTACATCATTTAGAAGCTTATTTTAAAATGGAAGTGTAATCATCCTTGCTAATGTATTTTTTAAAAAAGACATGATGAGTATCTCGTTTTATATATATGATTTATTTAATAGATTTAAGACTAAAGTGCAAAGGGCAAGTTTAATGGCATAAAAATATTTAATTGAAATTATTATTTAAAAGTACGTATTTTCTATTTTAATCTAGTTTCGAATCATGAGAAGTAATTAATATCATAATTTCATCATTTTATATATGCAGTGCGGTACCATTCACATTTGACACTTAATTGTCGGTTTCGGATTTTGTATCATTGCACTTTATATTCAACTTTCCTCAGAGGTTGGGAAAATAAATTACAAACTAATACCATTTCTAATCTTACATACCTTCAAATATTCCTTTGCACTAAGAAAAAAAGTATGGTTAGAACTACCAGAATATGGTAAAATTTACCGTGCTTCTGACTCTATGGGGACGTCAAAAAGCTCGGTAATTTTTACCGAAGTGCTTTAGTAATGATTCTTGGTAAAATTAACACCAACGAATATGGTTTTATAATATGTAATAAAATTTGTTAAATATGATAAAATTTGGTAATTTTATCATGAAACCTATGAGCTTAGCATAAAGACTATTTATTCATATAAATTTATTTTTTAGTTTTGTATTTGCTACTAAGTGTACAGTAATAAGAACTATAATTTTGAAAAACAGAATTTCCTGTAAAAAGTTATCACATAAACTGAAAAATTACCAAATGAATAGTTTAATAATGGTTATGTTATGGTTTTATTAACCAAAATTATGTTTTTTTACAAGAAATGTCACTACCATACAGTAAGATTATTTTACCAGAATTTCTTTCTCCATGTGCTATAAACAGGGATGTTTTTTTTTACAGTTTTCAGAAATCTTAAAAATAAATAATTATAATAAAGTTAGCTGACCTAGATTTTTTTCAAAAACATGCTAAAGACGATTACTTAAATTTAAATTCTTGCATAAACGATATTTTTTACCTAAATTAAAAATTGTCTAATACATAACGTTTTATTTCTCATGCGACACATAAAATTTTAAAAAAAAGACATTTTTAATAACGAATATTTAGTTACAAATTACATAAAAAATTTATAAAACAAACTTGTTTAATGAAGTAAACAAGAAAAAAAGATTAAATTATGTATTATAATTATTTTTATTAAAAAATGACAAGCAAATTTAAAAAAAAAATTCAATAAGTTTTTAACTGGATTTAGACAAAAAAAAGCAAATTGAATCTTAAAATAAAATAAAAACTTTCAATGTCCGTCTAAATCATGATATCATGAAATTATAACAATGAAATAAAAATATATATCATGAAGTTTAATATGCATTACATTTTAAAGAATCATTTTAAGTAACAAATTTTATTAACAAGGAAAGATATATATTTAGAGCATTTTAAAATCTATCGTATATCTTATAATGGTAACCCACACTGTTAATTTTTTTTTTAAATTTTGGTAAAATAACCGGCAGCAGTCTATCCATCCAATCAACCGTAAAGTTTACGGTAAGGAAATGTTTTTACCTTTACATTTTTCAAACCATTTAAAACTAGTATGGTTAAAAAAAACTGTGAATGCAAAACCCATTTGGTTTTTTAACCATTTACAACTAGCATGGTTTCAAAATCATAAAAAAGAAATTTAGTTGAACGTTGGAGATAGTTTAGCAAAATAGTGGATCCCGCAGTGAACTGTCCCAGTAGAACACCAAAATCAAGCATCACTGGCAGTGGTCAGTAAGAGGGTGGGTGACCTCTTTGATCAGCCTACGTAGGAACCGAGGGTGCGAGGTATCGGTCTTCGTTAAACTGTTCCGGCTCAGGTCGTTGGACTATCAAAAGCAGGGGAGTCATCCTCTCTGCAGGGGATCAAAATTGCGATGGCATATGCCTTCGGATCATACTCAGGGATGTTTCCCAGACCGTCACTAAGCCTACGTAGCCTGCGCAGGCTACGTACAATAAATTGTTTATTTATTAAAAAAATTTTAAAATATATTTTGTTTTAATAACTTGTATCATGTGTTTATTATGTTTAGTATCATGTGCAGTATCATGTTTTTAATACAAATAGGAAGTGATCGAAAATCATGAACATCAATAATATATTTCAGTGGAAATATTGATAAAGATATAATTTGAAAATCAGTAATCAGAGATTAAATTTTTCATTTAAGGAAAATTTTAAAAATAAACTACTTTTATTTCTAATAAATCATAAAAAATATCATGCTTTTAAAGTAAAAAGAAATAATCAAGATTAAAATAAATTCCAATTTCAAACAATTTCGACTATCATTCAACTTTAGTGATATCATTAGGTATATTGATAAAGATATAATTTGGTAAACTATAGAATCTGTATAAAAGCATTTTAAATATAAATTTTTGTATTTATTAAATTTTGTATTGTTATCTCTTATCGATAATAAAAAAAACTTTTTGTTTCTAATATAATGAAGAAATGATCAAGATTAGGAAAAATTCGAACTTTTAACAATCCTGACAATCATAAATATCACTATTTTTTTGACAGTTTGGCGGTGTTTAATAACATGAAAGGCAACCCTGGTTTTAAATGGGTGACGATGTTACCTGTCGTCTGCAGCCTTGACCGAGACCGTACCCCACAAACCGGAAGAGCCTTGCCCCGGGGTGAAGCAGTAAAAAATTATAGAGCTCAATCAAACATAACAAATCAGTTTCTACATTTATGAGTATGCCCTGAGCATTAACCTCTGATTTCTTTAGACTAATTTTCACTTTTGGAAGTTTTATTAGACTTCTATTTTTTTCACACTTTTTTATTTAAATATTTATTGTGTGAGTGTCCTTATTTTTTTTATTTTTTATTTTTTAACTCTTAAAATTTGTCTCAAAATGATTTATCATTGCTATAAAATATCTATTGACATTTAGTATATATATTAAGTAACTTTTAGCTGATATATATATATATATATATATATACATGCAGCTTATGCGCAGTAAATAGAACTTATTAATTTTCTTCATTTCTCTTTTAACACTTTCATTTAAATTTTAATAAATGAGCAAAAAGTATAAATAATGAATATTATATATTAATTAGAAAAACATAATAAATATTATATTTTTTTATTTTTAAAAAATGTAAACTTTTATAATTTTTTGATTAAAATATTATATAGATTATATTTTAAACTTTTTGTTAAAAAAATCCAAAAAAAAAAAAACAATGAGCATAATTGTTATAAATATTCATATTTAAAAACGACTCGAATTTTTTTTTTAAATATTAAGCATTTATATTAATTATTACCATTAAGCTTTTTCATGCCTACGCCACTCTAACTCAAAAATATATTTTATTTTTAAAAAAAGGAATTTTTCAGAAATATAGACCTTATTTCGTAGTTAATTTAACCAAAATCATTACCAATGCTCTTCTGTAGAAGGGTGTTTCCATAGAGCCAGAAACACAATAAATTTTAGCATATTATGGTTGTTTTGACCCTACTGTTTTTTCTCTCAGTGGAATTTTCTGAAATTCTATTTTATCATTAATAGCATTAGCATCAGATGATAATATTTTTCAGGCCTTTTTTTTCGAAATCGTAGTAAGGCACTTACGTTTTTTCTTTTTTTTTAAAATTACATATTCTATATTATTCTATATTATCCTATATTCTACTATTATTAATTATAGTTATTTATAGTTATTAAATTTAAATTAATAACTTAATTTGATAATTTCATATTTTTTATATCATCTAAATAAGATTATCAGTGTTTCAAAATTCTAATTGTTTAAAAAAACGTGTGCGAGAGAGAAATTGTCAAAGAAACCTCGATATTGACATCAAATCTTTCATTCAGCTCTTTAACTCATGCCATGTGTGTTTGAGGAATGGCGTTCTTCCGCGTTCCCTCTCAGGTCATTCATCTCGTCCTAGGTCAAGGACACTTCTTCATTTAGACCAAACTAAAATTTAGTGAAAATACACTTCCCTACTTTAAAAGAATCCCGACAAAAACTTTTTTTTCTTTTAAATTCATGAATAGTTCTTTTTTTATGAGTTAAATTTTTTGACCGAAAATCTGTCGATTTCTTCTGTCCTAAAAATTCTTCTGCGTGAATGTTAAGGGGGGGAATGAAAACTAAAAAAGTAAAGAAAAAAATTTTTTAACGACGTTTTTATTATTCAGTTCTCCCAAATAATGTAAATCTTTCTCTAAGCGAAAGATTTAAAACAATATAAAGAAAATAAACATTCGAAAAATAAACATTCAATGTTTCAGAATCAAATGAAGTTAAAAGTGGTGGAGGAAAAAAACATTCAATGCTTCAAAATCACCTTAAGTTCAGTATGATGAAAAATTTGCCTCAATATCATCTCTAAAAGAAAAGAATTCTTTGCTCTAGCATTACCTAAAGTTCAATATAGCAAATAAAACAGAAATAAATATCATATTTCTTGTTAATTGGGGGAAAAAAACATTTCTTTTTCATTTGAATAACATTATTCTTTAACTTTAAAAAATCTCAATTTTCAGGATTTTTATTCGAAATTTCCAACCTAATTTTTCCAATTGTTTTTCGAAGCGAAATTTATTGCTTTCTATTCTTTCACATTATGTGTATTTCTACGCTCCCGTTTTTTATAAACTGCTATAAAATATTTTATATTAATAGTAATTTTATAAGAGAATTTATTAGTTTATGAAACAGAAAAAAAAGATAAGCTTGTTAGATTAAATGTTTTAAACGTTAAAGAAAAATTGTTATTTCTGTAACAATATTAAACATAAAGAATGACATAAGTCAAAGAAATTTTAAGAAAAAAAAAAATCTGAACTGCGTCATTAACTAGGACACCACAATACGAGAAGAAACTTCTAAGGTCATCGAGAAAATCTATCGTGACCTCTGATCAAAGAAATTGCCCATCTCGTGTTCAACCCTCCTAAAAGTGGATTTTTTTTATTCTCTTATATGGTTAACTCTGCAACACCCCTAAATACTTTCCTTCACGTGGTTGACCTCATTTTGTAAAAGCAGAAAAAAAAAATCTCTGATACTAAATTTGATTTTTGCGAACAAATATTGGCTTTTTTATGAACAGTGTTTCTTTTTATTTAATTAACCTATTAATATTCTTCGAAGCTTTATAAATTAATTTCTCACGAATAATTTCGTTTCTATTTCAACGAAGCTATTAATAGCGTTTAAAGCTTACACACATTCGAGTAATTTTTTCTAAGAAATATTGTTTCGTGTAAACAATGTCTTTTCTCCTTTAATTAAGATACAATTAGTATTTACTTCTTTAATACAACTCATTTTCCTAGTCAAGTTTGCAAAACAAATATGTTTTCTTGAGAACAATATTTCTTTTTATTTAACTAAGATTCTATTACCATTTAAAGCTTTAATACAACTAGTTTTCTAGCCAAGTTTTGTAAATAAATATTGCTTACTTGTGAACAATGTTTTTTCTCATTTAATTAAGATATCATTAGCTTTTAAAACTTTAATCGAATTAGTTTTCTAGTCACGTTTGGAGAACAATTATTATTTTCTTGTGAACAATGTCTTTTCCCCTTTAATTAAGATACAATTATCCTTTTAAGCTTTAATACAACTAGTTTTTTAGTCAAGTTTTGTGAACAAATATTGTTTTTTTTATGAGACATGTCTTTTTTTAATTTCATTTAGCTATTGTTTAAATACAGTAATTTTTAGAGCATTTTTTTGTGAGCAAATACTGATTTTTTTTTAAATATCTTTTCTGTTTGAACTATGTGATATTGATAATTTTTACATTTTTAATGGAGTTAATGGAGGCGATTTTTGAGAACAATTATTGGTTTCTCCAGAAAAAGTGTATTTTTCCCGTAAAGCTATTAACCTTTCGACTCAGAAAATTTATTAAACATTTATTTCATTATTTTGTAGTACTTTTTTTGTATTATTTATATACACTTATTTTCATTCTTTTGCATAAATTCAGGTTAAAATAAGTAAAAAGTATTTTTAGCAGTTTTATAATTTATGGGTATACGTGAATCACCGGTGTATTTCCTACGTTAAAGACGAAATCTTTCAAACACTGCACTCTTCCAAGGACTAATTTTTAAAATATTATTTATTTGTAGTTATTTAGGTCTAAGAGAAACAGCTATTTATCATTGAAATTTCTCTTATTCACGAAGTCAATTATTTATAAATTTCTTAATATGAATGAAAAAAAACATTTTAAAACTACTCTTTTTTTGGATTTTATATCTTAGTACAAATATCATTCCGGCAATCTAACAGATTTTTATTAGTAACTGCTAGACAGTTTATAATTAAAAAACACTAAAATATATTTTTGCTTTAATTAAAGAGTCAGAAAAAAATATATAAAAAGGACACCGGTGGATATGCATCAAAAGGTTAGGAATTTACCTAGCTTTAATCTATTAATTTCTTCAAACGAATCATTGAAAGTCGATTTTTATGAACATCTGTTGTTCTTTTTAAGTTATCGTGAATTTATATTAATAAATACTATCTGATATAGCCTAGTTACGTAGCTCTTTAGTAGGAGAGGGAAGTAAAAAAAGTTTTTCTCATTACTTAGATACGTTTCAAAATAATTACTTACGAATTTTTTAAAAATTTATTGACTGATAGATTTCAGAAATCAAACATAGTTGAAATTTAAACTTGAGATTGTTTCAAATAAGATGATTATAAAACATATATAATAGTATTTTTAAAATGTAAAAGTAGTATTAAAGTAGTAAAAAAAAGTAGTAAAGGTAGTAAAGATGTAAAAATAGTACTTTTTATTTTAGAATTTAATTGCCTCTTGGCTTAGGTGTTTGTGATTCCCCAAATACGGAACGAATCTGATGCAATCTTAATGAACTGCTAAATTGTTCAAGTCTGAGTTATCTGTAGTGCTACTTTATTTTTATCTTGATGAGCAGCCCGACATAGTACATTTAAACATGGACTGCAATATAATAAATACAATACATATTATTATTTACTGGTGGAACATCTCGAAAATCTTTTTATTGTTTTCGTGCAAATTTTCAAGGAATTTAAAAGTTAGATTTCTCACTACAAAAAACATTTTCAAAATAGCAGTAAGAAGTTTAATTTTGTGCGAAAATTCAGAATCATTCAGAATCACGATAACACCAATTGTCATATAGAGTATTACTTACTGATTGTGATAATAAATTATGAATCGAATTTCTCATGAAAGAGTCTCTTTACACTCCCGGATGAATAATGTGTTTTCAAAAGTTCATTTCCTATGATACGAATCACGAACTAAGGAATTCTGTAACTGACAGCTAAGAAAGTACTGTAAGCCATACATAAATTGTATTATACGAAACCACCCATACACGAACTGTCAATCCTTTGCATCGATTATCGGTCCACTGACAGTTATCATTTGGTGGTAATTGTTAAAGTCTAGTGGTTCCGAACCTACCGTTCGCCGTTAATTTCGATCCCTACAAATACTACGCATATTATAAATTATTGTAAGTATATTCTAAACTAATCTTTTATTGTGTTTGGAGCAAATTTTCCAAAAATTAAAAACTTATATTTCAAACTACAAAAGACATTTTCAAGTGGCAGTAACAAGAATCATGTTGTGAGAAGAGTCGAGCATTTTATAACACCAATTACGACAAGAATATTACCCACTGACTGTGGTAATGGACTGTGAAACAAATTTCCCATGAAAAATCATCTTCAGACTCCCGGAGGGATGGTGCGTCCTGAAGAGTTCATTTCCTATGGCTCGCCTCACGAACTTAGGAATTCCGTCCACTGACAGCTACCATTTGTAGGTCACCACCCAATGATGCGAAATCCTCGTCATTTGCTACCTGAATTCTTTTTTTATTCTTTACTTTTAAAAAGTAATTTGCCCTCGGAATGTCACCAAATTCCGCTTTTTGCAAAAGGCACTCGCCTGAAATTCCATTTTATGGTAAAATATACAGTATGTAGGCTAAAGATTGAATTTATTTAATTACTCAGCATTTTTTAGATTTGTTTTTGAGTAAGAGAGAATGCGGACTGTTAAGCCTGCTTTTCAATGGCTCTGTCATCTCTTGGAAAAACACTTTTTAGAGAATAATATTCGAGTCTGTAACAGTTATTCATAACTGTTAGGCTAAGTTTGACTTGTTTAAAACTAGAACTCTCTATGCAAATTATGATCAAGGTGCAAAATGAGAAAAGTCTCAGTTTTGTGGAATTGAAAAATCTTTTTTATCTTAGTTTGTTTAATTTTTTATCGATAGTACTGCATTGTATAAACACATAAAATACGTAAAAATCTGGAATTAATCATTGATTTTATAATTTTTATCTATTTGGTAAAATCCAGCAAATTTAGCAATTTTAAGTAAATTAAGTTTAGTTTAATTTATTTAGTTTAGTTTAATTTATTTAGTTTAGTTTAATTTATTTAGTTTAGTTTAATTTATTTAGTGTAGTTTAATTTATTTAGTTTAGTTTAATTTATTTAGTTTAGTTTATTTTATTTAGTTTAGTTTAATTTGTTTAGTTTAATTTAGCTCCAATTTATATAAAATAAGTTTTTTATAAATTTGAACTGTTCTAAAGACTATGTGATTCTCTACGACTTAGATAGAATACATAATTTAAAATTATAGCATTGCTTCGAGTTTAAGGTATTCTAACTTTTTTAATTCTAACTTTTTTTTTATTTTCCTTAGCGAAAAATCTTCGAAAAACATATATAAGTAAAATTGGAAACTGGATTACTAATTTTTTACAGTGTCGTAACTGGCTGTTAAATATTAAACCTTTGTATCTTAAATATTTCCTTATCGCATTAGAGGCATCTAGTGGTACTAGTGGTATCGTATTAGAGGCATCTATCGTATAGAGATAAGTGCTACGCTAAAAAAATATGGTCAAAACGAACGAATATGGTAAAGTTCACCCGATTTCTGGCTCTAATGGGAGAATAAGAAAGAGTTCGGTAATGCTACCCGAAAAGCTTCGGTAATGATTTTTATAAAATTAACAATAAAATATAGTTTTTTAATATTTATTAAAATTTGGTGATTTAATCATGATATCTTAGATCATGGAATAAAAACCATTTATTTAGTTGCATTTACTTTTCAGTTTTGTATTTTTTTTTCTAAGTATGCGATAATAGGAACTATAATTTTGAAAACAAAAATTTCTGGTACACCATGAACGGAAAAATTACCCAAAAAAAAGTTAAATACCGTTTATTTTGGTACAATAAATCAAAGTTATGATGTTGATTTTTTTACCAGAAATTTCAATACCATACAGTACAGTAATTTTTAAAAAAATTTTCTCAGTGTACTATGGTACAATTTTTTTTTATTATTGTATGCCATATATTGCAATAATTTCTTTCCATTATTTATTCTTAGTTAAAATAGGTTTGTAATTATTTCACATACTTAAATAACAAGGTGCATCTTGATAGATTAAATGGGTCAATTTTTGCACTTGAGGTTTCTTCGAGTCCGTTTCTTACTGAGTTACTCACATATAAAATAATAAAATATATATATATGTCTTTTAAAAAGATTTTGGACCAAAAAAAAGGCTGTTTTTTTTCAATTCAAGTAGGAAATCATATGGTTGTTAAGGGAAAAATGAACATTAAAACTTTACCTTCATTATTATGAACCCTAAACATTTTTTGTTTCACCTCATTTGGTTTACTACATTTTAAATTGCTTTTAAAATGTTTATTTGATAAAATACCACAGTCAGATCAGTAGACCAATGGCTCTCTTTTTCTTCTAATCTACAGATTCTACATGCAAAATTTCAAAGCGACTAATAGTTCGTGATTTTTTCTGGCTATATTTTCTTCAATTTCAAAGTAGAGCGTTTTTCTTTTATTTATTTATTCATTAAATTAATGCAAAGCAGATAGTCTCCTGATTGACTCCAAAAACAAAATGGCTGATATTTTATGACATTGATTCTCGAACTACATTCTTTATATTTTATAAATTTACGTAAACAAAGTACAATCCTGATCAGCACAATAAACAATAATATCAAAATTACTGACATTTTGTGAAGACAATCATTAACTAGTCATTAACTAGTAAATCTTGATGACAGTAATCAATTACTGACATCAAGATTTGCATTTTATTTTCTTATTTTTTGTTATTTAATAATTATGAAGTACTATTCTTAAAAATACAATAGTTAAAGTACCAAAAGGACAGACATTTTATAGAGTTGTTTCAATGACTGTATTATTTTATTAAAATGCGATTTGTCACCAAGATTAAATTTTTTAATTTTAATTAACCTATATATATTGTTATAATAACCCACATCAAAATGTCTGACATTGCAGTTAGGACTATTTTTTTATTATAATATATAGTAAACGTTCTTTTTTTATTTAATGAATGTTGGAAAAATAATTATTATCCTGATCAAACACAAAATATAAAAATAACGTATATTTTTTGGCGTTGCCTCTAAGACTATATTTTTTTCATTATAATCAACCTATGTATAATCTATTATAACCTACTGTAAACTATATCAAAATGTCTGACATTGCAGTTAGGACTATTTTTTTATTATAATATACAGTAAACGTTCTTTTTTTATTTAATGAATGTTGGAAAAATAATTATTATCCTGATCAAACACAAAATATAAAAATAACGTATATTTTTTGGCGTTGTCTCTAGGACTATATTTTTTTCATTATAATCAACCTATGTATAATCTATTATAACCTACTGTAAACTATATCAAAATGTCTGACATTGCAGTTAGGACTATTTTTTTATTATAATATACAGTAAACGTTCTTTTTTTATTTAATGAATGTTGGAAAAATAATTATTATCCTGATCAAACACAAAATATAAAAATAACGTATATTTTTTGGCGTTGTCTCTAGGACTATATTTTTTTCATTATAATCAACCTATGTATAATCTATTATAACCTACTGTAAACTATATCAAAATGTCTGACTTTGCAGTTAGGACTATTTTTTTATTATAATATACAGTAAACGTTCTTTTTTTTTTTAATGAATGTTGGAAAAATAATTATTATCCTGATCAAACACAAAATATAAAAATGACGTATATTTTTTGGCGTTGTCTCTAGGACTATATTTGTTTCATTATAATCAACCTATGTATAATCTATTATAACCTACTGTAAACTATATCAAAATGTCTGACATTGCAGTTAGGACTATTTTTTTATTATAATATACAGTAAACGTTCTTTTTTTTTTTAATGAATGTTGGAAAAATAACTATTATCCTGATCAAACACAAAATATAAAAATAACGTATATTTTTTGGCGTTGTCTCTAGGACTATATTTTTTTCATTATAATCAACCTATGTATAATCTATTATAACCTACTGTAAACTATATCAAAATGTCTGACATTGCAGTTAGGACTATTTTTTTATTATAATATACAGTAAACGTTCTTTTTTTTTTTAATGAATGTTGGAAAAATAACTATTATCCTGATCAAACACAAAATATAAAAATAACGTATATTTTTTGGCGTTGTCTCTAGGACTATATTTTTTTCATTATAATCAACCTATGTATAATCTATTATAACCTACTGTAAACTATATCAAAATGTCTGACATTGCAACTGGAGCTATTTTTTACTGTAATGTATAGTTTACATTTCTTTTTTGTATAATGAATAGACGCAAAAGAAGTACCATCCTGTTCAACTCTTTGAACACCAATATTAATCTGTATGATATTTCATAACATTGCTAGTACTAGTACTTCATTTTTCTACCACTTTAATGTACTATGTGCATTATAGATTTCTTTTTTTTTTTCTTTAACGGATAGACTTAAAAACTTCTGATCAGCACCATAAACACCATTGCAGGGCAATAGTCCAACATAAATTATACAGACCTTTCAGTTATTTATATCTTATTTACAACCATTTTTCAAGCATGTCACGGATTTGAGAATTCGACAATAATACTGTCAGCATAACAAATTTTATCATCGCGACATTCAAATGTGTGATCGCGCTTGATTTTATGCAGTATCTCGATTTATACATTTGAACAAGTGATTTCCCCTTCAGATAGTTGAGATTCATGCATGGAATGCTTGATTTTGAGCGCATCTGCGTGTTGTGACCATTCGGTTCCGTTTTGCTTCATTAATAGACAAGGCAGATATTAAGATTCTAGAGGTATGTTTTGAAAAATGAAACTAGGTGAATTACATGTGTATAAATATATTTAGATCAACTCTTCTTCTGGATACATATCTCACAATTACTCACTTCATGGTAGAAGAAATCTAAAACAAATAGAGAGATATTTGACATACTTGCTATTATTGTATCATTAATGGGTCTTAAATACCTTGGAAACAAACATTGCATATTTCTGCTTGAAAGAATTGGGTGCAATTGCAACACTTGTAAATAAGTAATTATTTTCAATTACTTGTAATTATTATTACATTATAACAAATGATGAAAGTTACACGTAAATCATATATGCTCGTAATCATAATTATATTTTGACACCTAATAAAAAGTTGTATGAAATCATATCTATAATTGCAATCATGATTATATTATAGCACATAATGACGACAATATTTCAGCAACTTCGTTTCATAATAGTTAACATAAATTAGAATTAATTAGAAGAAATCAGCTACTTATTATCATTCTTACAGCCTTACAAATTTTGGCAATCCCGATTGCATAATAACCTCTCATAAAGGTTATAGAAAGGAGACGGGTTCAACCCAGCCCGACGCTTACTTAGGCTCATTTGCTGAAAAAAGGTTTCAGGCTCGGATGGGCATGATAAACTTTTGATAAACTTTTTTTACTACTTTTAAACAAAAGTTTGGTACAGTTATTAAGAATAAAAATTAAAAATTTATTAATTAATTGTGATAAAAGTGATGAGGTGATGTGATCGTGAAATTCGGCTTTCATCCGCCGTATATCTTGAGCTTCCAAAAGTGAGCCCAAACTTATCTCTAAAAGATTATACATTCAAACAAATAACATACAATCATAATGTTAGAAATCTTTAAACATGATTAGATGATGGAATTGTGAAATCGTAGTTCAATATGAAGACTCATGATGGGATTGTAGTTCAATATGATGGATCATGATGGAATCGTAGTTCATAACAAGCAACCGCTGAGCATGATTAGATGATAATTAAAAATGATATTTTCCCCAACATGTCGCATGGTATAAAATGCGCCATTTCTTTAATTATAGGGAACATTATGTTTATTATAACAACAATTCATAGTAGCTTGTGAAATCGTCGCTATTGCAAACTTGACGTTAATGTACTACGTATTTAATATTAAAATAGCAAAAATACTATTAAAAAAGGAATTATATTTGCCTCTTTTATTTTCATTTTGAACAACTATTTTGATTTAAAATACTTACCTACAGTAGACTGCATTAATATAAATATTGTAGACTGAATTACGTAGTTCTGTACTTTATGAATGGAATGAAGCTCTACAACAGTAATATTTGGACAAAAAATTTACAAATCGTATAAAATTTAGATATTTTACATGGAAGAAATTTTTGCTGATGTTAATTATTTTAATATATTAGAGCTCTTTTAAATATAAAGCGTATATATTTAATAAAGCGTATAATATCGCTCAACTAAACGGTAAGAAAATGTATTTCTCTAAAAAACAGAAATTTATATATTGAATAAGCATATAATTTTTGCATTTTTAATATCAGAATAGGAATGCGTGACAGTGGACATTTCGTAGCATGCCGTACTCATCATATCCAGCTTTTATTGTATTTTCGAATGGTATATCGTATATTGTATTTCGAATCATGACACCCAATAAAGATAATAATTAACAAGATAAGTTTTAGTATAAAAACTAACTAAACTTTAAATTACAGAACTAAACATAAAACTACAGAACTAAACTTAAAATTACTTACTTGAATTTTACTAAAATTGCTAAACTTGAAGTTTAATTAGAACTTTAATTAGAAGTTAAACCTCAGTAATTGGCTTGTCTCTTCTACTTGTGGCTAATCACGTTCTGAAGATTAGAGCATTGAGATTAAGTTGCTTTCATAAAGAACTTTTTTGATTTTTTTTTTTTTTTTTTTTTTTAAATTTTTTTTTTTTTTTTTTTTTTTTTTTTTTTTTATAAATTAAAGTTTGATTTCTGAATTTTTTTAAAAGTGAATCTTCATTGATTTTATAAAATTAGTGTTTTAGAAAAAGATCATGAGCTCATAGGCTAGAAAGCGTTTATTATTCAGTCTTTGCCATAAAAGATCTCAAAAGAAGTTTACAATAACTTTGTGGATAGAGCGCTCACTTCCCAACAAGGTGACCCAGGTTGGAATCTCTGCGATGGCTGGATGATATGAATTCTGTCCCCAGCTTGCACCAACCACAGTGTTTACGTAAAATATTTTAGTTATAGATAGATTATGGGGTTAGAATTTAATTACAGATGAGATAACCGTGGAAGGTTTTCGTAGTGTTCCTCTCCATGTATCGCAAATGAGGGTTAATTCCATCAAAGGCTAGTTTTCCCAATGCTTGATTTAGGAGTTCCATTTTATTTTATTTTATTTTATGTTTTTTATTTTTTATTTTTTTCATTTTTTTCATTTTTTACACTTTATTTTTTTTATTTGTTTATTTTTTCATTATATATTTTTTCATTATATATATTTATATTTTTTTTATTATTTTGTTTTATAAATGATGCTGGATAGCCGATCCGATTCTGAGTTAACGATTATCAAGGTTCAACTCCGTAGCCTTGTAATTTTGAACCCAATCCAGAAGACAAGGGAACTCTTTAATCAAGTATTGAAACAAACTAGGCATCGAGGAGGACTTTTTGATGTAACTAATCCGCAGTCGCATAAAAGGGAGAAGAAAACAACGAAAACCTCCCATGTTTAGCCAGATGAAAACCCATAATCCGTCTACCACGGAGAACATTTTGTGTCAGCACTGTGGTTGGTGTGGCTGGTGCACTATTCGAATATCAGCCAGCGCTGGGTTTCGAAACTGTGTGACCTCATTAGGCTGCAACTGCGCTATCATCTGAGTCACCGCGACTCACAGAAGTTCCATTTTATTTAATTTCATTTTTTGACCGCCTTTGAACTATTTAGACAATCATTTTATAACTGTCGTTGAACAGTTGACCCAATTTTCAGGTTTACGACAACTAATGTTCAATTCCGTAACCGTAGCCTTGTAATTTTGAACCCAATCCAGAAGACAAGAGAACTCCTAGATCAAGTATTGGGAGATTCGTGGAGGACTTTTCGAAAGAACTCATCCGCATTCACATTACATGATAAGGTAAACCGCGAAAGCCTCCCACGGTTAGCCTGATGGCAAGAGGACTCCAACCCATGATCTGACTACCACTGAGGATATTTTACGTCAGGACCGTATGCGGTGCGAGCCAGGTGAAGAATTCGTATAGACCAGCCATCTCTGGGATTCGAACCCGGTTCATCTCATTGAAAGGCGAGCTCTGCATGAGTTCAATTGTCTTCTGGGTTGGGTTCAAAATAACAGTCACAAACAAACAAAATAAATTCAAAATAACAGTTATTGGTCGTAACAAACACAAAAATGTGTTGACTGCTTAAAGCCGGATATAAAATAAAATAAAACCTCATGTACCTGAGGTGAATGGATATGATTTAGAGTGTTATCGAACTATGTAAAAATATAAAACAAAATTCTAGTTTCTCAAAAAAACAGTACGATTCCTGTACACAAAGTACACTGCAACGAGTTAGATATGCATCGTTTCTCAAGCTTATACCATTATTTTTTTAAATAAGCAATTGAAAGCTATTAAAGTTGAGCTTTACTATTGCACGTTTCATTTCACTAACTTAGAGGGAAAAAAATCTTTAATAAAAAAAGCTTTAACTAAACTGGAACAATGTGAGATTTGTAATCTTTTCTTATTTAAAAACTATAAACATTTTGAAGATCACAAATGTAGGCTACTAAAAATGACTTTTAGAATGATATCTGATAAATAATAGTGCAAAATGCGTGTGGTCCGATTTCTTGTGTAATGTCTATCATTACTATTTCAAGAAGTGCTAGTTTTACAACAACTATGTAAAATCAAGTTTTTTTTTTTATCATTCTTTATTTTTATCATAATTTTCAGTATTTTAACTTTCACTGGTTAGATTGTTGTGTTTTTAAGTAAAATAAGTTTATTCAACCAGTTTTACTTTTTAAAAATACAATTAATCATACTTCCACCAGTTTACTGTCTTTCTAAACGCAATAAATCATATTTTTGCTTTTATTATTGTATTTGGAATATATAAATCATAGTTCCTTCAATTCCATTTCCTTTTTAAATACAAAAATAAAAGTTTCACAGCATTTTAAAGTTTTATTAAAAAAATTTCTTGTTAAATCTTCTTTCTAAAATAGTTTAAATATTATGTAAACAATAGAATGTAAATAAATTAAATTTCATTTCAATGAGCATTTTTAAAATATATAAAAAATGAAATATCTTCCTCTGCATGGTGTAATAAAAGAAAAATTATTTCGTACGTTTTTAACAGTTTACTTCATTTTCAAAAAATATATTGATTGTTGTACTAAAAAAAGGGAAATGTTTTTAGAAATTTAGTAAATAGAAGCTTAACTAAATTCTGAAAGTTACTATAGTATAAAGGCTTAAATGAAACTCACATTAGTGACGCAACTTATAGTGAGAAAGATGTTAATATCAATTTGTAACAACATTAGTTTAAAGCATAGTTTTGGTACAAATATGAAGAAAATAATTTATACGTTTTTAAAACTATGCTAGCCGGAGGAAAATGAAATATTGCTTTTACTACCATAACATAAATTTAAGAAAAAGGATTATATTCACAAATGTCGTAAAAACTTCTAATTGCCGTTCAACTTGGAAACTAATTAACAAATCAAATAACCACATTTTTGATTATCTACCACATGATTGGATAGCGTTGACAATTCGTATTTAACAAAAGCCGATGGCAATTCGCACTCATAAATCGGTGAGCATTTACCACTTTCTACTATTTTCATAAGATACTACATAAAAAATATTAGGAACCTGTAAAAAATCTGAAATTGGGAAAAATTGGAGCTAATTCCTTATTCGTGACGATGGCTTTACTATATGAAGTCTGTCCTAATTATACTGATACTGATAAATAATAATACTGATTAATCTTCCATCATACAGAAAGAAGGCAGTATCTCCACAAACATTGTAGAAAATGTTTGTTGCTTTTTAGCATAAAATATCTAACGAAAAATTGAGCTACTGTAATTTTTATGGTGTACCAGACCAATGGGTAACCTTAGCAATTCCCATAAATAATTGGTAAAGTCTATACCGCTTCCTATCTATGTACTTAATACCATATAAGAAGTATTAAGAACATACTAAGAAGAAATCCTAAACTGGCAAAAGTTACAGATATTACCTTCTTGATTACAACAACAGTACTAAAGAAGCGTATCCTAATATATAAATTTATGATTGAGCTGCCATTATAAAAGAAGCTGTATCTCTGCGAATGTAGAAGAAGGTTTTTACTCACTTTTTAACTTAAAATTTGTCAAACTACAAATTCAGTTTCTTCAGTTTTTATAGTTTACCAGTACAATTGGCAATTTGCGTTCATCAATGATCAATGGCAATTCTTATCTCAATAGGTGAACATTTATCGAATTCTATCTTCATAAAGTACCATATAGAAGAAACCCGAAACTGATTCAAATTAAAGATATTTCCTTCTTGTTTACAAAAGCAGTAAGTGTGTCCTAAAAATATTAATTTTGATTCATCTTCCTTCCTAAAAAATGGTTGTATCTCCATAAATGTTGCAGAAGGTTCCTAGTACGTATTAACTTTAAAATACCTAACAACATGCAATTCTTGCAATGTTTGCAGTCTACCAGTCCATTTGGTATCATTAACATGGAGCAATTACCAGTGTTAGATCATTTATGGTTTCCTATCCTCGCTTGTGGTATCGCATAAAAAGAATTAAGAATTTGTGCAGTAGAAAACCGGAACTGGGGAAATTGTAGATTAGAGATCCTACTATTTAGTTTCTTGCTTACGAAGATAGTACTAAATGACGCATGTCCTTCAATATTTATTTCAAGTAGTTTCCCTATTTAAATATTTTAAACAAACATTTGTAGTAATAAAAATGAGTTGTTTGCTTGTCTATAAATAAATGATGGATGTGCAAATTTCAAGCGTTACCTCTTACTTCTATCACGTTCTCCGCTGAAATGCGAAGACAATTAATGTGACCTTGAATTTCCTGGCGTGTATTATGCAAAGGCTAACTGTTAGATAAAAACAAAGGGAGAAAACCCACTTTATTGCTCTTCCTAAAGAAGAATTGAACTTCTCACAGACTTTTCGGTTCACTAGATTAACTCGCCTGAAGATATCAAGCAAATCAAATAAATTACTCTTATTCAGACTTTGCACTTTTGAATTAATTTCATCAGATGCGGTTCGGGAAAGAAGTTAAGTGTTGAAAACATACTGAATGTTGCAGACATTCTCCGCATTCACGAATGTGCTGAAAACTGCAGAGCGAACAAGTTGAATGTTATGTCGTGATAACTTTGTTTTCGCCAAGACAATCGAACTTTAAAACTTAGGCAACTAATACAAACATCATGACTGATAACAACAATGTCGTAAATAGCTAATTTTAACTGTCAAATATTTCAGAATATTTTGCTTTGGTAGGTAGCTTATATATTTGCGTTCAAGAGGTCTCTTCCTAATCTTAGAGAAAATGGATTCCAGAGCTTGATGAAATTTGTACTAGGGAACGATGTTAAGCATTTTAATACTTAACATCTTTCAGTAGAATTTTACTAGGTTATCAATAAATTCACGTCTAAGATATCTCTCTTCAATCCTATACAAATTGAATTCCTTAGTTTGATGAAATTCGCACTAGGAAAAGATGTTAAGCATTTTAATACTTAACAACTTTTAATAATATTATTTTAAGAATATTATTTTAAGAATATTATTTTACTAATTAATCAATAAACTCACGTTAAATCGATACTTCTTCAATACAATAGATAATTGATGACAGAGTTTAATGAATCTTGCCCTTGGGAAACATGGTAAGCGTTTTAATTGACATTTTTCATCAATATTTTATTAGTTTAGCAATAAATTCACGTTCAAAATATCTTCCCTCAATTCTACAGAATCTAAATTCCAAATTTTTATAAAATTCGAACTCGAGAAAGATGTTAAGCATTTCAATATATATTTAACATGTTTATTGATGTTTCACTAGCTAGTAAATGTCATTTCTTAGGAAACACATTAAATGTTTTAATATTTAAGTTTCTTTCACTAATATTTTACTAATTTTTGAATATAACAGGGGTGGCCAACCTGCGGCTCTTTGAAGGATTATTTGTGGCTCTCGATAAATGTACTCGAGTTCCCTTTTCATTTTTGTGCTATTATATTTTAAAAAATTATTATCGTTTCGTTTGTGTTTCAAAATGTTTTTTAAATTACTGAGAACAAATATGAAAGACTAAGTGCAGCGTTGTTCAATTTAAGGTGAGTTTTCTATTTCCAATATAATTATGACCCAAAAAGCATCTGGAGAATTAGAACTAATAGAGATGCAAGAAGATCAAGCTCCACAATTAAAATATAAGTCGACGTCGATTACTGAATTTTGGAAATTTTTACCAGAATCGAAGTAATTTGAATTAAAAGAGGCTGCTTGTCGAATTGTTTCAATATTTGGAACAACGTACTTATATGAATAATTTTATTCCACTTTAAAATTCATGAAATCCATACACCTATCAGTATTAACTAACCAGCATCTCAAAGAATTACTGAGAAGTGCTATTATCAATTATTCACCAAATTTTGCAGAATTATCAAGAGAAGTAAAATAAATGTGTTTAATTTTTAATATTTAAATTCAATACACATATTTTGTACTTATATGTTCTCAATAAATATAATTGATGTAAAAAAAAAAATTTTAATACCTTTTTGCATACCTTTTAAATACGTATTCAATTGCGGCTCGCGAAAAATTTCATATTTTGGAAAATGGCTCGACTATGTAGGAGCTTGACCACCCCTGAAATATAAGTTTAAGAGATTCGTCATCAATCCTATAGAAAACAGATTCCTGAAGTATTTGATGAAACTTGAACTGTTGGCATATATTAAGTTTAAAATGGAAACAAAATCAAAATTATTTTGTTTAATAAATAGCTGTCTAAACTTATATGATTCTGATAGGAAATCAATAAATTAACGTTAAAAATATCCCTCACGTATGAAAATGAATTGCAGAAGAGTTTGCTCAATTCTAAATTAAGGAAAAATATCAATTAATAAAAGCTTATTAAATAGTAAAGAAATCAATTTAAATTGTTCAATAAATATATGAGATAATATGGTTTTGGTAGAAAATTGATAAACTTACGTTCAGAGGGTTCTTTTGGAACCAAATTTCCATATGTAATTCCTTGCCAATGAGAATAAGATTTCTACAGAGTTGGCTCTAATTTGGATAAGTAAATACGTATTATTAAATCGTAAATAAATATTAATTATATTGCTTAATAGATAACTGTATAAGATAAATCCACATTCCTTTTCCTTCTTAAATTAGATTCTAGAAGACTTTCCTGAAATTTCGATTAGTGAAATAGATTATGAAAAATTTGTATTATATATTCAGTAGTTTCAGTAAAACGCCTATCTTTCTCGAGTAAATTAATGCACATAATTAAAACTGAAATATAGCTCCAATTTATTATGCAAAATTTGTAAATAAATAGTATAATTAAATTAAAAATATAGAGCAGTTAGATAACGTATATAAATTGCATTTAATGTTTTATTTCTGTCCAGTTTATAACTCAATTTTCTTCAACTCTTCATTGGCAACAACAGAAATGAAATTTTATTAATTTTTTAGATCACGTATAAACGCTTTTTATGGCGTATGTTACTGCTAAATATTAAAAAATCACTTATTCTACAGATTATCGAGCTGATGTGCATATAAACTACAATAATACGTTAAGTGCCAAAAAAAAATAATTTTTTTTTCACTTCTCAAACTACTTAGGTAATCTACAAACTACTTAAATAATCTGCATATTGCATACTGCTTACAGAGAAAATAAGATTATTGCTGGAATGAGTATAGCTGTACGCTTAAACTAACATAATATTATTTATTTATTTTTATTTTCCTAAAAAATGATATTATTACAATAAAAAATCGACAGATTAGTAGATAGAATCAATCATCAATCGCTTTAAAGGCTAAACTAAGAATCAAACGGATTAAAATATCATTTCAATTAAGAAAATTAACATAATGTCGTTGATATATTTTTAAATATATAAGTCGAGTCTATAAATACAATCAAGCAATCAACAAATTAGTTGATAGAATGGGCGCAGTTTAGAACTTAACCGATACGGAAACCGT
This sequence comes from Parasteatoda lunata, assembly GCA_949128135.1. Classification (NCBI taxonomy): domain Eukaryota; kingdom Metazoa; phylum Arthropoda; class Arachnida; order Araneae; family Theridiidae; genus Parasteatoda; species Parasteatoda lunata. The sequence goes on along the minus strand of OX421970.1, from coordinate 30,054,887 downwards.
TAGGGCTCATATATATTAATTGTGGAAACCTCCCGATTCCGCACTTTAATGGATTACCCGAGTTAATCTAGAGATTACCTGGGTAAGTGCATATTAATGGGCTTTCAAGTACATATTAGTGGGCTAGGTAATGTGCTTTCGAGCTTTAGCGGTAACATATGGATTGATTCCAGCAGTTTTTTTTTAAATTTAAATTTTTTTTAATTTGATATCATTCAATAAAATTCATATGTTTTGAAAACATAAAAAATCACATATCTATACCTTTTATTTATTAATATTATTTTCTTAATCGATGCATCGCTTATAAATGAAACTGTTACTTAATCTACTCGCATTCATTGAGTTTTTCGTATTCATTGACTCTGCTATTCTGCGCTTTAAAACCTTTCCCTTTCCTGCTTCGATTATTAAGCATCAATAATACAATCAATAATTTTAAATATAATGTAATTATATTTCAAATTATTATATTATCTTTGTAAATTAACAAACGAAAAGTTAAATAAAAAATATAGCACAGGTTGTCAATATGAATAGTTTGGGTTTCATATTACGTTTCTGTCTAGCTTATAGCTCTATTTTCTTTATCTCTTTATTGTCAACACATAGAAAAGAAATTTCATAAGTTTTTCAGAATACGTGTAAGTGTTTTATATAATAGTAGATGAATACCCTTATCCGTGCGGCTTGAAAATAATGTTTATATTGTTGAAGAGCTAATAATACCTCTGCTAACACTGAGGAGTTTTGTTTTCGATTGCATGAGATTTTTTAACGTATCCTAGATATTTTCACGCCACTGTTTCAAAACCCGCAATGGATTTCTTCTTCCAAACTGCAGATTTGCTTAAATAACATTTTAGTCTCTTTTTTTGTCGCAATTTACAAGTTTAAAAACGCTTTATGTTAGAAGGAGTCGCATAAATGTTGCAATAAACTTTTAGTGCAATTGGGGCACATTATCACCCATATCAAAATTTTATAGGAATCCATGCCCGAAAGTATCGTCATACGGGACTAGGGGCGCTTCCCTATTATGACCTGTTCCTTTCTGTGCTTTAGAACAGGTCATAATAGGGAAGCGCCTCGAACCGCGTACAAAAACATTTCCAGGTATGGATTCCTATGCAGTTTTAATCATCATGATGTACCCTAATTCCTTTAGAAGTATGTCGCAACATTTATGCGAACCCTTTCTACATATAACGCTTTTAAATTTGTATTTTTTGACAAAAAATATGCCTAAAATGTCGTTATAAGAAAGCTGTAGCTTTTGGAGCAAAATTTATTTCATATTTGAAATCCTCACAATATAAGCAGGCAAGATCAAGTATTAATATAAATGCAACAAAAGATTTGCTCCTCAGTGTTTTAAATCATTTAGAGCAGTAAGCTAGCAAACATCAACATCAACTATTTTATATTTTAAACATTTGAAAACAACAGTCACCTGCAGTCAATGACACACAGTCACAGTTAATGAAAACATTCTCGTTTCAAACGATCTAATAGAAATTTTTCAACGATTTCTGGTATCGGAGGCAGAAATAGCCCCTTGTTGCCGCTGTTGAAATTTCAAGATGTTAGAATAAACCGTTCAAGTGTTATTAAAGACGGACGCGGACAGATATTGTCATAGATAGATAGATTCCAGAAAGTTTTTTTTTTATAAATTTATTTCTTTTCTATTTTGATATCATTAGCTACAATTCATATATACTAAAAAAATAAAAAAAATGAATGCATATGCCCTTCATTTATTTATAATTAACCTATTTTTGTAAAGAAATCGGAACTTAATCGGAAACGTAGCGTATAAATGACACTGTTACGCAATCTACTCGCACGCAATAATTTAGTCTCCAAACACAATTCAGTGAATCAGAAACAAACAAAAAAACACGAACATCAAGGAATTGTTCTCGATAACGAGCCTTGTTGAGGGTTATACGCATAAGTTATTTTTATATTTTCGTATCAGAGCGAATTTATGATGCAAATCTAATTACATAAAAGTATTCTGTACCTTAAAGCATTTTATTAGTTTTGCTTATTTGAATATTAGATTATTATTTATAGATTTAACAACATGATTGCTTATTTATTACCAGAACATTGACTTCAAATCATTTGTTATATACTGACTTCATGTATTGTATAAAAAGTCAATCGCGCATTTTAGATGTCAAATGTTCTATTATTTCCCTTTTTAACCTTTCTGCTTTTAAAAATGGGTCAGAGACTAAACCAAAATAAGTAAGAAAGTTGAATTAATGAATTTTCAATTATTTAAAAGATTATACTTTTTTTCAATTATTTAAAACCTGATGTAAGAGTGTTTTTTTTTAGCCTACAACTCTTTTTAATCAAAATGATAAAAATTTATATCTAAGCTAAAAAAGAGTAATGTAATGGAAGTCCGTATCCTCTGTTTTAAGTTTTAGAAAATAAAGCAACTCATATTTTAGGTTCAATATTTTACTATTTTAAAGAATCTCACCTTTTAATCCCTTTATAGAAAATTATAAATGAATGACTTATTATTAGTGTATCTAGCTGTAGCACTTTTCAACATAACTACCGTAAAGTACTACATAACTACCATAAACTATAAATGATAAAAAATATCAAAGATTAAGAAATATATTTTAAATAAAAATCCCGCAGAACCGAACAAAAAAATTAAATTCATATTCGTTTCAGTTTAAGAAGTTTGGAGCAGTCGAAATGATCTAAACTCTCACTATCGCTTGGCAATTTCCCAATTTTAACGAATCTCTCATTTAAATCTCTTTTATCATATTTTATCATCTATTGATAAATTGCCTATCATTGGACTGACTTATTATTAGTATATCTGTAGTAATTTTCTACATAATCATTTAATAGATGTATACCTTTATTTACCATGCATAATTCTTTTCAAATTAAACGCTACGAAGCTTAACACTAACTAACAAAATGTTTTCGCAAATCCCTTATGAAATATTTCTTTACTTTAAAGAATCTCCCAATTTAAATCAATCATAACATATTTTATCACGATTGATAAATTGCTAATCATTCACAATTTATGAAATTGCCAATAATTCACAATTTACGAAATTTCCGATGAATGACTTATTATTAGTGTATCTAATTGAAGCACTTTTCTACATAATTAGCTAATAGGTGTGTATCTTATATTACCATTTATAAAGCTTTTTCATATTCAACGCTACGGTATTCGACGCTAACTAACGCATTGATTTTTCAAAGGAAAAACTCCTATTTTAAATTAAATATTACGCTTTTTTAAGGAATCTCTTCACTTTAAATCAATTAAAACATATTTTAACATGATTGATAAATGGCCTATCATTGGTAATTTATCAAATTGCCAATGAATTACATGCTATTAGGGTATCTATCGGTAGCACTTTCCTAATAATTATACCTTTAATTACCATTTATAAACCTTTCAAAATTAAACGCTTCAGAACTTATTTCTAACTAATGCATTGTTTTTGAAAATGAAAAAGCTCCTATTTTAAATTAAATATTTCCCTATTTTAACGAATCTCCCATTTTAAATCAATTAAATCATCATTAATAAACGGCCAATCATTGAAAATTTTTCGAATTGCCAATGAATGACTTATTATTAACGCACCTAACTGTAGCACTTTTCTACATAATTATACCTTTAATTACCATTTATAAACCTTTTCAAATTAAACGCCACGGACTTCATCACTAACTAAAGCATTGTTTTCGCCAATCTCAAGATCGCTGGATGAGGTGACGCGTGACAATTCTCAAAGTGTATCATACCCGACAGTACTGCCTTTTGGGCACGGAAATGAATATGTACACGTACAAATCATTAATTCTTCGTGGGTGACTTGCCACTATCGATACTTCTTTTGCCATCTCTCTTTTTTTTTTTTCCACTACTTATCTTTAATACCCGTGACACGTCTTTCCGTGTACGTTTGACACCAAAACCCCAAGTGCACCCGTCGAGGGAGAGTATGGCAGTGTTTTAAAGACTCTGAAAGAATTTTTTACTGTTAGCCTGGAGATATAGACACTAGTTCGACAGCAATTCTGAGATCGACCTTTCAAGTTCGAGCTTGAATACTATTCTGCTCCCAGGGAAGTTCAAGAGCGAATATTAATAATCACTCCCGGATTAATGGGTCCAAGCGACATGCGACACGAATTACCGTTACGTGAGGGAGTAGTCGAAAGTCTTCATCATTTCTAGAGTTATTTGGCGTGTAAAACAGTTTTCTATTTATACATTTATGATTGCTTGGGTTTAAAACAGGAAAGGCAGCGTTACAAAATATCAGTCCTTTTAAATTTTTTTTCCCTCCATATTTTGTATATACTATCTTGAAAGTCTGAAAATAGGTGAATGTCGATATTCAAATTGTCACTTTATGAAATGTCAAAGCTATTTGCAAAGTATGTCAACATTTTTCAGATATCTGAGCAGTGGTCGAAAATCTTCATCATTTCTACAGTTACTTAGCGTGTAAAAGGAATTTTATTTATACATTTTTGATTGCTTGAGTTTGAAAGAGGAAAGGCAGCGTTACAAAATGGCAGTTCTTTTCTTTTTTTTTTTCCTTCATATTTTGTAAATGCTATTTTGAAAGTCCGAAATTAGGTGAATGTCGATAGTTAAATAGTCCCTTAAGAAAAAATCAAAAATATTTGTTAAGCAGGTTACCCTTTCCGATATCGGTACACTGTAAAAAATTACGGGTCAAATTACGATATATAAAGTACCGGCTCTTTAGGTGCGCATCCGTAAAATCAGTTTTTACCGTAAAATAATATATAGTGAATTTTATAGTAATATATATCTTATTAAAGTGATCTAGGGATTTTACTGTAAAAATTACGGTTTATCAGATTTTTATTTCATAACATGTTCCGGCAAAAATGGGTCTAACGGTAAAAAGTACCGGCTTCCTGAATGCCGATACTTTTTATTCAGTGCTTTTTATGCATACTTTTTACATCAGGCGTATAAAAGGGATCTATTTCAGATTTTTGGAAACTGGGCTATAAACAACGGAACCCACGGAATTTCATATTTATTTACTTTTTCCTATTTTGTAATTCATATTGAGTTTGATACCCACCAGCCGAAGAAACCCCGCGTATTAAATGGTGAATGATCTTTGCTAAATCTCTCGGGGTCACAAAGTCCTCCAAGTTCCCATAATAGATCAATACCTCCGGGGTACTGAATCGGAGATTGACCGTGCTCTGGTTCAGGTAAAAATTTACGATCTATGGATGGATAGGTAGTGTGTGAATGTGTCCTCTATGTAATATTGGCTGTGACGAATATGTGGGCCAAATGTCGAATTCCTGAATATAGATGACGCCACTGAAAAACAAGAAGAGTCACACTCTGCCTTATAAATAGGCTTGTGAGTAGTGGCTAGTGGTCTAAGATAACTGCAATACAATGACTTTGAGTCCACATTTTGTGACGCTTCTTGTATCATTTGACACGTGACTGGCATAAGAGCAGGGTGGCAAATTTCTGTATTTCTAAGCGTTTTTGAAAAAAAAAATTTCTAAATTGAGACTATTTTGAAGATTTTTATATTCATTTAACATTAAAACTTTTCACACACACACACACACACACACACATATATATATATATATATATATATATATATATATATATATATATATATATATATATATATATATATATATATATATATATATATATATATATATATATATATATATATATATATATATATATGTACAGTCATACTATCACAAATACCAATGTGTGATTTTAAATTAAGGCCTGAGAGACCAGTGTATCGGGCCTCTGAACTTCCGGAAGCCCTTTAAATTTTGCAAACAGAGTTTGTCTTTTTCTTAAAGAATTGTGTTGTTGTTGTTTCAAATGCTACTTGCCAATATCAGTAAGCCTCTTTGAAATCATGCGAATTTTTAAGGCACTCCTTGTGCCTTACTCCTGGTGCACTTCTTGTTTTTCAGTGGTGCGAAAATTCGAAATTCCATAATTTTTAAGAGATTTTAAAATACTAAAGCTGTTGAGGGCACAAAGTCCTTCAAGTTCCCATAACAAATCAATACCTGAAGTGGAGATTGATCATGATCTGGTTTAGGTCAAAAATACGATCTACGGATGGATGGATGGTGTGTGAATGTGTCCTTCCTTTAAAACGGGATGTGTGAGGCAGAATTCAAATTCTTGGCCATACATGGCGTCACTAGAAAACCAGAAGAGGCTCACCCCTCTTGCCTTAAAATAGACTTGTCAGTACTGACAAGTGGCATAAACCAACAACAAACATAATTTGTAAACGTAATCGTGAAAGCTCGAAATCTGGAAAATGTTGGCATTAAAATATTAGCTTTAGTAAACTTCCGATATATTCGTAAAGTATGTCAATATTTGTCAACTATCAACCTTTTACATTAAAATATATTCAATTATTCTAATTAATATTTCATTGTATTTCAAATAATATAAAGGAAAAAGGCCTTAGCTTAATGAATACTGGTGTTTCACAATTATTTAATTTTTTATCCATGGTAGATATAGCATGATATTCATTTTTACACACACAATTTTTTTTTTTAGTGTTATTTTGATTTGATACCAAACCTTAATTTAGCCTTAATAATAAAGTCTCAATTACCATTTTTCCACTTAAGATAATTATCTGTACTGTGGTAAAAGCAAATGTTTATTTGAACATTGCATCTGGGTCTCTTTTGTCGAGTCAAAACTTTTTATGAACAAACATAAATTCTGTCTTCAAATTTTTTGTATTTCACCAGGTCAAAGTGGCTCAAGGAATACAGAACTCTCTATCGAGACGGGTGACCCAAGTTGAAATCAGACTTGTTGATTTGAGTACTGATTTTAATTAGCACTTAGTATAGTTCTGATGTCAACTGGACCTATTTGAATAGTGTTCTAACTTATTAAAAAAATTAAGTTACCCTCAGTTTCATGTTCAAACAATGTATCATGCAATGTGTTCATACATTGATTTAATTTTTGAATAATTGGACTAACTCTATTTATTAGAAAAGTTAAGTTACTTTCATTTTTCAAATTCAAACAATGTATCATGTAATGTGTTCATGAAAAGATTCATTTTTTAATTACTGGGATAACTCTTCTCATTAAAAAAATTGAGTTACTCTTACTTTCATGATCATATAATGTATCATGCAATTTGTTCATACACTGAGTAAAAGTATATAGTTAAAACTTCCAGAGTATGGTAAAGTTTACAGTGTTTCTGGCTCCATTAGAACATCAAAAAGCTCGTTGAAGAGCTTTGGTAATTATTTTGGTGAAATTAACAATAAAATATAGTTTTACAATATATGATAAAATTTAAGAAGTGTGTTAAAATCAAGTAATTGTATAATAATACTTTAGAGCATGACATTAACACTATTTATTCGGTTTAACTTACTTTTCAGTTTTGTATTCTTTACTAACTGTGTGGTAATAAGAACTATAATTTGAAAGTCAGAATTTCCTTTAAACCTTTACCATATGAACGGAAAAAATTTCTAATTAATGGTTTAAATACCGTACATTTTGGTTTTATAAATCAGAATGGTTGTTTTATTAAGTTTTTGCGGTAACTTTACCAGAATGTTTCTTTCCGTGTTCAAGGATTCATTTTTTTTTTATAATTGGGGCAACACCGATTATTTTTTAAAAAAAAAAGAAATTACACTCTCTTTTATATTCATGCAAGCTCTATTTTATTTCTTTTCTTATTTTATTTATTATTATATTTATTTCTATCTTCTTTTATTTAAAATCCGTACCCTTCAAACTTATTTCGACTGCTAATAACCATAAATCAGACAAGATAAAAAAAATATATACATTCATTAGACTTTAAGAATCCGTCACTCAAAATAAACAAAGGTTTTAAAATCTTTCAAATATCTACAAAAATGTACAAAATATGGATTATACTGCATTGTCACCAAACGCGCTGCTTGAGGCTTTCATCGCCAATAAGTTATTAACACAGATGAAGTTCTTCCTCAAAAGTTGAAGAAGGAGTCCCCTTGTCTTCCGAGTATGTTCAAAACTAGGAGAATATGAAGATTATTATTGACTAAATCCCAATACTCAGATCGACGGTAATAAAATGAAATAATAATATTCATCCAAAACATGAATTTCAAACAATAATGATTAAAAAAAAACTGATTTTATTAAGGGAAAATCTGCACTGATGACATACATTTTCATTTTTTGAATTTAAAATGCAAGACAAATTGCTGGTTTAGAAACGAAAGCCTCATCATGAATTCATTGTATCAAATTTAGATCTTAAGCAGTTCGATTTTTAATTCATTTACTCCTTCGAGGCACTATAGGATCTGAAAGGGCACCTTTATAAAAATCCATTCCCTTTTCCATCTCCATTAAAAAAACATCAGTCAAATGTTTTGACTTTTGGCATGTCCTCCTATTCTTGCTCCTTTCCACAAGAAATATTTGATTTTTGTTCTAACGGCATCTTAGGTCAACACTTGTTCAGTTCTTGAAATTCATGAAGAAAGAGTTGAGCAAAGGTGTTTTTAGGTTTAGAGGTCGCCGCGTACTCTGAGGCCCATTGAATGAATGCGCCGGTTGGAAATAGATACATACGAATGCCGCATCTGCAAAGCCTCAGGGGCATTAGGCTTACACAGCTACGGTAACACCTGCAAAATATGCTAATAATGGCCTCAGGTTCACGACCTCTACTTCAAACTACTTTTTTTTTTAAAGTTTGAGATTTTGATTAAAGTTTTGACCATGTGAGAATGTTCTCTAATGAAAATCTTGATTTTCAGTCTAAGAATACAGTTAAGAATGTTAAATTGCTTTTGAAAAGCTTTAATAAGGTTTAAAAAAAATAATAATTAAACGGTTTTTCTAAATAGTAATTTTTTTTTCTTCCAGTAATGTTTTAAAATAATTTATTTGAATAAAAAAAAAGGTGATTCAAAATATGATTAGATGTTTTTAAAAGTTCCTTATAAGGCTTAAAATGTCCCCTTATAGACAAATGTGTCGGGACATATTAAAAGAGTTTATATAAAGAATGAGATAAATATTTAAGCAAGTTTTAAGCTTCTAGCTGTGCAAATATATATGCTGTAATATATTGATATATGCAGTACAAATTTACATGAGGTTAAGTATTGATACATGATGTGCAAATATTGATCTAAAGCTTCAATAAGCTCAAAAAGCATTTTCATTTCGTTAAAAATTAAAAATTAGAAATTAAATTCTAAACAAAATTTAAATGTTAAAAAATGAAATTTGGTTTGTTCAACTACAAGATGTAACTACATCAATACACAAATAATAATTAATATTAATTAATCTTCACAAACCTTAAAATCTTACCTCTTAGTTCAATTACCCTTCAATTATGTAACCTTTCATCAATGTATATGCCATACCTTAAAAATTATAGAAAATAATTAAGTTTTCTTTACTTAAACATTAGGGATTTTTTTTCATATGCACTAAAGTTTACAAGCAAATTCTAAATTTTTCTGAGACGTAAAAATAAAAATCTAAATCACTACACTCAAAACAGATTTTTGTTTCTAAAAATTTAATTTTTAATTCTTTTTAAATTTAAATTTTCTTAACTTTAAAAAGTTCTCTTTTTAACTGACCTAAAATTTTATTTGTTTAAATTGTGTGATTAATTTGTTTCAAAGCACAGTCAAAGCATTATTTTTGTTTCAGTTTATTTTGAAAAGGAAATCAACTTTGATATTCCAGAATAATAAAAATTTAAAATATGTCTTCAGGGAATTTTTTAGCTAAATAAATTCATTGTAAATAATATTTTTTTAAAAATGTCTTAGTCAATATAATTTCCCTTTTTAATGCATATGTAAATGCAGTGATAAAATTCTAAATTTATCTTTGAGAATTTTTAAACAAAACTAACCTTTGTGTCAATAGTTCAAAAATGCAATTTTATTTACTTTAAATCTTTTCCTGTTTCCTATATAATAGGCATAAAATATAAATATTTAAAATTTAATTATTATGATTATTTTTAACAAAACTTATTTATTATGATTCTCAATTAAAAACAATTTATATTTTATAGGTGCATTAACAAAATTCTAGTTTTGATGCTTAAGAATCTTATTTAACAAAATGAATTCCCCTTAGTGTTAAAAAGAAAAAACTTTAGGCAACCCAACTCCTACCAATCATTTTTATCTAATAAGCGCTCATTATCCTAACCTTGCTTTTTAAAACTCTTTTTAACAAATTTAATTCATTATGGTTCCTATTTAAAAACTTATATCTTAGTTCATCTCTATCTAAGCATTCATTCGTATTTTGTACTATATTAAACTCTTTTACAAAAAACTTTTTTAACAAAATAATTTCTTTATTGTTAAAAAAGTTAAAATTCAGTTAACATACATATATCCCTATTTTAAAAGCATGCATTATAAATATTCTATATAAATCTATTCTTATATTCTATTCTTTTCTAACAAAATTAATTTTTAATGATTCCTATTTATAAAGCTAGTATCTTAGTTCATCAAAATCCAAGCATTCATTCATATTTTGTGAGCTTATATCATAAAAATTCTACATTTTTCTCTTTTGAGATTCTTATAACTAAAATGATTCATTATGATTATTATTTATAAACTAAATTTAAAACTGTTAAAAATATAACTAATAAATATGCTCAAAAAAATAATTCATTATGATTCTCATTTAAAAACTAAACTTAAAACTATCAAAAGTATAATTCATATGATCAAAAAAAATTCATTATGATTATTATTTTAAAACTAAATTTAAAACTACCAAAAATATAATTCATATGATCAAAAATTCATTATGATTATTATTTTAAAAACTAACTTAAAACTGAGTTAGTTAAAACTATCTTAGTCCATCCAAATCCAAACATACATTCATATTTTTATAGGCGTCAACCAAGTAATTTTTTCACGATGTATGTATGTATGCCGTGGGAAAAAACATGATATGATAGTCCATCATAAAAATACAAAAATAGTGAATACTCATAAATAAAAACAAGTTCTTAAAGTGGAACTATCAACATTCAAAAAACGCTTCCAGGTAAATAGAATAAAAAAGCGTGGTCATTCAAATAAAACACTAATTCAAGCACGTTTTATTCTAAAGGTTAAGAAAACATATATTTTGACGTGGGTTTTACACGACAGAATGGTTCACCTAAGCAATTTTTTCAAATCTAATTCTTATTTGTATTACTTTTCTGAAAGTTCGTTATTATTATTTTAACAATCATTCATTTTCATTCATTGGAATTTTCATACATCTTCATTAAATAAAGCACATTATCTTATTTCTCAATTTTATACAATATACAGTTTGTTTGTTTTTTAAATTTTCCGTTTTTGATTCATTTCAGTTTTCAAATCAATTCTTTTATTTGCAGTGTTACGTATTTCCTTTGCAATAATTTTTTTTATTGCTTCTTAATGATGGAGAATCATTAATGAGCAAATATTTATAAATTTAAAACGTAAGTTATTTTTATATCAATGTTATTTCTTACAAGAAGATGATTTTGAAAAAAGAAAATTAAATAACTTTTTTAGTGAAAATTTTCTTTTTAAATACTTTAATTATCAATAACATTCATATAATAGACTTTGATTTTAAAACTAATTTAAAGAGAAAAATCTTATTGAAGCTTTTGACTTTAAACACGTATTTTTCTTTTTGTAGCAGGAATTTTTTTTTTTTTTTTTGTTGTTGTTGTTGAATTAAGTTTGAGTATGAATTTTTCAATTTTTCTTTTGATTGGTTGGATTACGTTTAAGCTTGTTTTTTTTGGTAGAATTAAGTTTGAGCATATATATTTTTCTTTTGGTAGAGTGATTAATTTAAGGTAAAGCTTATTGTCAGAAGCCTTTTATCTTTTTAGAAGCTGGTAAAGTTACTTTATAGAGTTTTTTGTTAAACAAACGGGGTTTGTTTGTTAACATAACAGTACTTATCTGCTTAAAAACAGGCGTCTGTATTTAAATAACTATATTTTTCTAGAAAATAAACAAATTTTATACAGCACACGAGCTGACTGTTTTTTTTCCCGTAAATTTAGCAGATATTTTTTGACATTTTACAGTGTATTAGAACTCATTGATAATTGAAAACTTTAAATTTCATCTAAAGCCTGGTAAGATGTAATTTACTAAAATTACTTTTTTCTAATATTCTGAAAACATAGAATTTATGTGATAACTTTTTTTGGGTTTCTCATTTTTTTAGGAAATTTAGACAAATTTTTAAACAATAAAAAAGGATTCTGCCCTAATTTACTTAGTTATCTTTTCAAAATACATTCTACTATTTATTGTATTATTATTTATGCTTAGCAAATTGTTTTAAAAAGTTTAAATAAGGAATTATTCATAATTTAGGTCTCTTTCAAGATGTAAAAATGCAAATTACTTTTGACACAGTTACATAGTATCAATTTGAATTTCATGGTATAAATCAAAATGTTTTTTTTCTCAACAGTTCTGCTAAGTTCAGTGGTTTTAAACAAAAGGAAAATGAATCGCAATAAGCTAAAAACTAAAACGTGATAACGCTGTTAATAATACATAAGTTAGCATAAATTCTTTAATGAAGCAATTTGTATTCATCTAAAGTACTCGTCCATTAAATTGTTTCATACAATAACTGGTGATAAGAGAGATCCGCTTAAAAATAAATAAAATAATGACTCTATTTAAGAGGGTTTAATAAAGACTGTAAAGGTGAAGATTTTTAACCTTAACTATAACTATTACACAATACTCACGAAATCGTATTTATATTGACCTTGATTTTCAAATAGAAATTCAAAGATACATTTATGACAAAGTATCATTATATGAATCTTAAAGAACTCAATTTTGATTTCATTACATGTTATTTTTAATATTAGTTTGATATTGTGTTAAAACTTTATATGAGTTCTAGTTTCTATTTATAAGTTTCACTTGAATTTGATAAGTAACATAAGGTATTTGTAACGTATGCATTTCAATCTAAACAAAATAAAGCAAGTTCATTTTGAACAATGTGTTATTGAAAAATAAAAATATTGTATTTATTTTAAAACATAATTTCAAAATGAAATTAATTTCAAAATAAATTATTTTCTAAATATTTTAAGTTTTAAATAACCTTTTTTTGGCTTAATGTTGCTTCCAAGCCTATCCGAAGTCTTATAAATTCCAAAGTTTAATAAATTCCAACGTTGCTTCCAAAGTTTGATGAATTCTTCTAAACACTCGTTTCAATTTGAAAGTTATTTTTTTGTTTTCAACTAGAATGATAATGCTAGTTAAACACAAGATATTTTTACCATATATTTATAATTCAATTTAAAAAATAATAAAGCAAGTTTATTTTTATTAATTTTTGTATTGAAAAATGAAAATCTCATATTTATTTTAAAACATAATTAATTTGAAAATAAAATCAATTTCAAAATAAATTATTTTTCAAATAATTTTTTTAAGTTTTGAATAACCTTTTTTTGCTTAATATTACTTTCAAGCTTATCCGAAGTTTTATAAATTCCAAAGTTTGATATATTCCAACGCTGCTTCCAAAGTTTGATAAATTCTTCTAAACATCCGTTTTAATTTGAAGGTTATTTTTTTGTTTTTAACTATCATGATAATGCTATTTCTTTGTTAGCTATTTTTTTAATCTTGATTTTTGTAGTTATATGCAAATAAAAAAATATTCATTTAGAAATAATGGTCAACAGATAACGTTAACAAATATAAATTGTTTTCAAGATATTCAGCTTAAAAATTTATTAACTAGATCATTTTAAAGTTTTCAGACATTTCAAAATAATTGCAATCAAAAGACAAGTTTTTAGTTCATTTTAAAATGTCAAAAGTAATATTTTTCATTGCATAAAAGTGAAAAACCAAATTAGTTTAAATTGATTTCATTAAAATGATCTGTCAAATCTACGAGTTGATTTTTTTTATTATGGTAATTATACATAATTTAAACTGCTGTTATTGACTGATTCTTATAGGTTTATGAATCAATTTAATTTTATTCGTGAAGTTTGTATAAATACAAAAAAAATTTAAGTTCTTTAAGTGCTAAATAAAAACTTTTAGTGCTTTAAGTGCTCAATGAAAACTTTTAGTGCTACATAACGCAATTGTTTTTAAGTTTAATGAGACCAAAATTTATTACTTTATAATTGATTTTTTGCAGATATTTAAAAATATTGTTTATGATAAAATTAAGATTAATTACCGTAACTCTTGTTGTTAACTCTGTCCTCTACGAAATTAAAAAGTTAAATTTCGATCATTACCTGACGAGTTTACATATATGTATTTCCATTTATTGCAAAATTTTTAAAAAAGGGTTTGTGAAACGCTATTCATTATTCTAAGCGAATATTTTCATAGAAATATTCTTAAAATGTAGAGTTTTGGTAAGATGTTTTGTAACGATTGTTATAACGTTAAATGTATGAACCTGAAATAGCACTAAAAGGAAATTCAAATCCAAAATAAATCTCCTTACCGAAGAAGAAATTTAACTCAGAAATAAATCACTAAAGAAAAACTTCAACTAGAAACAATATCTTATTATTTAGAAAGAAATTTAATTTAAAATGAAATATCATAACCGAAAAAGAAACATAATTTAGAATGAAATCTCATTAATTAATTTAGAAAGAAATATTATTTACCAAGAAGAAACACGTAGAACAAAATATCATTTCTTAGAAAGAAACCTAATTTAGAAAATAATATCGTTACCGACGAATAAATATAATTTAGGATTAAATCTCATTAATTAGAAATTTAATTTAGAAGAAATATCATACCAAAGAAATACCAAATAAGAAATACCAAAGAAAAAATATGATTTTGAACGAAATCTGATCTCTTAGAAAGAAACTTATTTTAAAGAAAAATTACCGAAAAAGAAATATAGTTTATAACAAAATGTCAAAATTTTTGAAGAAAATTTAATTTAGAGAGAAATATAATTACCAACGAAGAAACACAATTTAGAAAGAAATATCAGTATCAAAGAATAAATACAATTTGGGACGAAATCTCATTACTTAAAAGGAAACCTAATTTAGAAAGTTATATCACTACCGACGAAGAAATATAATTTAGAATTAAATCACGTTGCTTAGAAACTTAATTAAGAAAGAAATATTATTATCGAAGATGAAATATAATTTAAAACTAAATCTCATTACTTAGGAACATAATTTGAAAAGAAATATCATTACTGAAGAAAAAGTATAACTTAGAACTAAATCTAACCTCTTAGAAAGAAAATTAATTCAGAAAGAAATATTACCGAAAAAGAAATATAGTTTAGAACAAAATGTCAATTCTTTGAAAGAAATTTTATTTAGTGAGAAATATAATTACCTAAGAAGAAACATAATTTAGAATGAAATGTCCTTACCGAAGAATAAATGCAATTAAGAACAAAATCTCATTAAGAAAAAAATGTCATTACCGAGAAAGAAATTTAACTGTGAAAGAAATTATTATACTTAAGAAGAAATTAAATTTGGAAAGAAAAGTCCTTTTTGAAGAAGAAATATCAGTTATGATGAAACAATTTGACTTAAGAATTTCCAACTTGAATATACTTTTTTGTGTTTTTGAAAAAGCGTAGGATGTTATGGAATTTCCGTGAAACCACAAGAACATCTCAGACATTGACTTTATCAAAAATAGATCGCATTACCCATGGGTTAAATCTAGTATAAAATTTTTGGTATTTCGGCCAACAACTCAGATGGCTCACGGTTAATAAAAACCACTTGTGGGTTATTAATTTTGTAAAACTTGCTGCAAGGTGATATGTCATTAAAAGATGCCACTTGCGTGAAAAGGAGAACATAAACCAAAGTGAATGCATTGTTTCAGTAGTTTGTGTCCAGGAACCTAGCCTGCGGCTTAATCACTCAGTTTAACCTTTTCCTTTCAGTTCTCAGCCTTTTTCGTGAAAGAAACACGTTCAACTTTAAGACAAAGGCAAATAAGATGGCAAGTTGATAGATCGTTGGGCAAGATAAATCATAAAAGACGGACTAGATTATGGAGAAAAGCATTGATTCCTTTTGTTTGCTAATTAATAGCATCTTTTTTTGTTGACTTCGGCCAAAACTTAATTAATTGTTAATGGTGTGGTTACCAGGAAAAGGTTTGGCTGCAGGAATTATTCTGGGGGAAAGAATGAAGATGCAAAAACTGTGTCAAATGATATCATTAAATGAGATGATCGATATGTTTAAATGTTTACGAAATTGCGGCTGTCAAATTAATTCAATGTCTAACGTCTTTTCAAATGCCGCATGGTTAAAAATAATATTGGCCGAATGTTAAATATTATTTAAAATGTATTTTCCTACAGCCAGTTTTGATAAAGTAAACCATTTTTTTCTTCAACAAAGCCTGGTTAATAGATCAATTATTTGACCATCAACAGTTTTGAATGTTGAACACTGAAACTGTGTAGAAGGTTGAAATTGTCGAATATTTAGGAGTGACTGTTTCAAATACAGTTGAACTTTTATTTAGCGAGTTTCTCTTTTTTGAAAATTTTTTTTTTTAAGGAAAGACGAACATCTGAGTTTTTTTTTTTTCATTAAAAACTTCTAAAAAGCGAGATGAATTCACTATTAAATGAACTTAACTTATCTTTGTTATCCAATTTCTTTCTTCCTCGGTAGCATAATTTTCGGAGCAATTCTGTAGCACTATCTTCATAAATCGAAATTTGTCTTCGGCCCAAACACAGTCAGACAGAAATTAATGTTGTAAAATTTCAGCTTGATTTAACAAATGTGTAGCATAATTTGCAAAGATATTTATGAATTACACATGAAACTTTCTTCTTCTTCTTCAATGGCACGACAGCATTGAAAGGGCCCTGGAGTTCTTCAAAAGTCTTTTACAGGCGTTGAGCGACTGTCCTCTAATTTTTGGTTTTCAGAATCCATACAGATATTCTCTTTCAGTACAGTCAATTTATTTATAATATAAAATTTTACGCCTCTCTAACTTAATTTGATTGGTCAATGATATTGGTCAATGATATTGGTCAGCGGGAAAATCCTTATGCAGTGGAGAATTCCTTATAAAAAAGAAAAAAATCATTATTCCCGCAATCAACTTATAATAAAAGAAAATGTTTGTTTTTGTGATGTTCTCTCAATTTCGCTTTTGAATTTTCATTACAAACAAGTTAAGACATATTTTTAAATTATTTTTTCTCCTTTTTTTTCTCTTTTTAAGAATCTGAGACGGAAAAATTGTCTGTGATAATCTGCAGCGTACGCGGCCATACTGCAAGATTTCTGCTACGGGGTTTCTACCTGTTTTCCAAATTTTCAAAATATTTTTCAACATTTCGAACTTAGTTTTTTCTTTTAATATTTTTTGATGAACAATAACCTTTGGTTAAACGGTCACTTAACTCACTAAGATTAATAAATTCTCTGTCACTTTTTTATGTTTCATCCAAAAGCAGCATAACAGGAAATGTAACTGTTATGCTGCTTACAAGAAGTTTGGTGGTTAAAACAAGCATATTGATGATTCTTCTTAGCACCATATTTAGGTTGCAGCAAAATGTAACGATATTATCATAATAAAATGTGTTTTTTATAATAAGTGATAAAATTTGGTAAATATAGTAAAATTCGATAATTTTATAATGATATCTTAGAGCATGGCATAAAAACCACTTATTCGGTTAAGTTTACTCTTCAGCTTTGTGCTTTTTACTAAATGAGTAGTAATAAGAACTATAATTTGAAAACCAGAATTTCTGGGAAACCGTTACCATATGAGAGGAAAAATTACCAAATGAATAGTTTAAATACTGTATGTTTGGTTTCATTAACCAGAATTATGCTCTTATTATGCTTACCAGAAATATGTCCTTACCAAACAGTATGGTCATTTTACCGGAATTTTTTTCCTTGTCATTTTATTTTTAACGTCGAGTAGGCAATTTGGCACTATTTTTTTGGCCCTTTAACGCATGGTTCTCGAATTGAGATTTGAAAATCACACGAGGTTATTATGATTGCCGATTACGGCAAATCCGGATATACCTGAAATGAGAATTGATGCATCACGAGGAAATGGGAGAGGTGTCTACTATAATACTCTTAATTGATATTTTGATCCTAATCAGCGCATTTTCTTTCGGATTTCTTGAATAAAAACATTAGCATACTCTTCCCATATGTCTATTTTCAAGTTGAAAGGAAATCAGGTAACCAAGTATATCGAATAATAGAATGTCGGAAAATGAAGGTTATAACACAATATATCTTTTATGTTATTTTTTCAATTACGAAATAGCCCTAATTCCTTTTTTTTTATTTAAAATTTATTTAATTATTTTTTTAGTTGAAGGCTTGCGAGCGAATTGAAGAAAAGATATTAAAAAGCAAGCAAAGAGCTTGGAATCACAGAAATATGGTCAGTAATCCGCTCAGAAATAGAAAAAATAAAACAAAAAAAGTAAAACAGAAAAAAAATAGAATACAAAAAAATTATTGATCCTAAATCTCTTAAATTGTATACCTTTAATGTAAGTGCAAAAGAGGAAATTTTTGGTTACTTTTAGAAGTTTGAAAATTATATCAATTTTTGCTCTAAAATTCAATTTAGCTATCTAACACTAAAACAGAGTCCCGTAACTGAAAATCAATGTAATTTAGAGCGGTTAATTTGCAGATTATAAAAATAATCTCATTCAAATTGACCATAAAACAAGAAGAAAAAATTCTGGCAAATAGCCATACTGTAATAGATTTCTGTTTTTTTTTTTTTTTTTTTTTTTTTTCATGTTTCAATAAAAACCAAAATATATTGTAAATGAACCATTCATTTTCCATTCATATGCTAACGGTTTACCGGAAATTCTGGTTTTCAAGTTTTTTTCTATGCATATAATAAAAAATACAAAACTGAAAAGTAAGTTTAAACGATTTTTATGCTGTGCTTGGGTATAATAATATTATATATTTTTACTACTATTATCAAATTTCATCGCACATTATAAAACAATATTTTAGTGTTAATTTAAACAAAATCCAATTTACAAATTTACCAATTAATTTTAACAAATTTACCAATGCACTTCGGGGAAAATTACTGAGCTTTTTGGTGCTCCCATACCGCTAGAAATTCGGTAAATTTTACCATATTCAGGTAGTTTTGTCTATACTTTTTTACAGTAAACTCAGAGCTAATACTTCTACAAGTTTCAGTTTCAAAACATTTTTACTGAATTTATGATTAAAATTTGCAATTGTTAAAATTTAGTCAAACAGTTATTTAATGTTACAAATCTAATAGCGAATAACTTTAATAAATAAATTCGAATAAAATAAATAATATAACATTCTTACTTCTATATTTTAATAATATGAAAATTTTAATAAAATGTATATAAATTCTAATAATATGATGGCGTAATGTTGTAAAACATTCCTACATTCTAATAAATTGAATAATATAATGACATACACTGTTTTATATTTTAACAGTATGAATATTTTCACACACTTCTGCATTTTAATAATATGAATACTATATTATTACACTTCTATATTCTAAATTGATGCAAAAATGAATCAATATTCATTTCATCTTCAATTCCTTTTTCATTTGAAAAAAATATGGGAAATTATGTTTTAATATTTCCTTTATCAATGAAAAACTTCGTAAAAAGGGTGAAATTATGATTTTTTTTTTTTTTTTTTTTTAATTTCTAACATTGACTTTTTTGATAATATGGCTTATAAAAGATTTCTTTATACGTTTTCCTTAAATTTTAGTAACAAAGTTGTTTTAAATATATTCTGGGATAATAGATGAATGCTTTTCAATTTATTTCTTGCAAATATTTTCGTATGCTTAACCGATTTTTTTTTTAAATATGATATTTGATTATAAAACTAAATTTGAACGACAGGATAATAGGTGACAATAGGTCAATATCAGAAGGACATTTATTTATGCAAAGTTCTTTTTTAATCAATTAAGAATGCAACATTTACATCCTATATTTATTACGTTGGGAAATAAATTTTTTGTTGCAGTTATACAAATATTTGATCTTGCCTTATTCGATTGTGGGGATTTCAAATCTGAAATTAGTTTTATTCTTAAAGCTGCAGATTTTTAATAAAAATTTTTACGAAATTTTTTGTCAAAATGTACAAGTGTAAAAACGTTGTAACAGGGAGTCGCATAAATGTTGCGACGAACTTCTAAGAGAACTATAGTACATTAACAGGGTTAAAATTTCATAAAAAACAATGCCCGTATGTCCTTATACTCGACTTGGGGCTTTTCTCTATTATGACCTGTTCAGAAGAACACAAAAAAAAAAAAAAAAAAAAAAAAAAACAATTCATGATAGAGAAGTGCCCCTAGCGGTGCACAACAATATTTCTAGGCATTGTTTCTTATGCCATTTTAATCCTGATGATGAGTTTAACTTCCTTAGTTTGCCGCAACATTTATGCGACTATAATGTTTTATAACTTACACGTTTTCACAAAAAATAGTACTAAAAATTTCCTTAAAAAACTATACCTTGGGAATCAAAACCGATTGCTTATTTCAAATCGATTATACAAAACTATCTAAGATCTATTGAAATATCTCATGCAGCGTAAAATAACAAACAAAAAAAAAAAAAATTTTTTTTCCTAGTGTTATATGAAAAAATATCAATGGTGTAAAAAATAAGTGAAATTATATCAATGATAAATTCATAAATAAATGGTTATTAATTACTCATAAATAAAATTTCTTAATTACGACAAAAATAATACAACGTTATTAATAAAAATAAATGAGTTCATTTGAAAGTTAAATTAAAACACAATCAATATTAGCATTTTTCAAAATACAAAAAATAATTTATGCAATTCTAACTATAGCATAATAATTAACTTAAAAATAACTGAAACTACTTTGTCAGATCATTTATGTAAGAAATAAAACCAGAGGCGGTTACTTTTTTTAATAGCAATTAGATAATTAATCTATTGTTTGATACAGATATAATTTGCATATGACGTTATTGATAGAAGCCCAAACAAATTAACTGAAATATTAAAATGAATAACATTTTTTCTCTAAACATAAATCCTAATTTTTAGGAAGCTTAAAGCATGGTTTTAAAATTGAGTTAATTTCTTTCGAATTTTAATATTTTTAACGGAATTCTATGTTTTAAAGAAAGTAATAGTAGTATAAAACTAATCAAATCATTCTCATTTTAAGGGAAAAGGCTTACCAAAGAGAAATAGAGTCTAATTAATATTTAAATTTTCAAAAATAAAAGTTAATGAAATGAACGTGTACAAGATAAGCTGGTGCCAATGAGGGCTACATTTTATCTCTATAAATTGGAAGACAGAATCATTGCACCATTATGTTTTATTTTTGAAAAAAATAAGACACATTCAGATACTACGAATATTTTGTATCCAATCCATAAGTTGTGTAAAAGTTATGACTTTACTTTAACTTATGTTGTGGTTTGAAAATTATAAAATGATTCAAAATCCAACTGTTTATCGAATTATTTTTCAAACAAATGACATTTTCTTTTTTATTGTTTATTTAAAAGTAATATTTTTGATTTAAAAGAGGCACATAAAGACATTTTTTGTTTAATGAATTATTTTGCATTCAGACTGTAAGCTGTGTGAAAGTTACGAACTTACTTACCATAATTTGTGTTTCAAAATTAGAAAAATGATTCCAAAACAACATCAAACTATTATCAAACTATTCTTCAAGCAAATTTTATTTTTATTTTTCATTACTTTCTTTAAAGCATAATTTTTAATTCAAGTAAGACACATCAACAAATCCTCATTGTTGCCTTATAGGAAATCAAAAAAATAAGATATTTTATATCGCTTAAAAAAAATTACTCTGCGATGAATAGGTAAACAGCTCTATATGGAGAAAAAACATACTAACTACTTTATGCGTATTAAAAATATATATACTTTGAATTGAACAGGAAAACTCATGGTAACTTGATAACTTTATACGGAATAAAGAAAAATATTTTATATCACTTAGAAGACTTACTTTGCGGTGAACAAGAAAACTTATAGTAACTTTATATGAAGACAAACAAGCAAAAAAAAATTCGTTTGCGTTCAAATGAAGGATTTTAAAAAATTAGAATTTATATTTGTGGCTGAAAATACAGAATAAAAATACAATAAAGGTTACATAGATAAGAGTACGATTTTCTTTGAAATCTTGTAAAATAATTTGTGATTAAGTGAGTTCTATTTGGACGAGAAGAGAAAAATGTCAATAAAATTGTATTTACCGACTTCTGAAAGAAAGTTTTTAGAATTCTTTACTATTTTTACTCTTATCCGATAGAGATTTATGGGAAGATTTTCTAGTTCAATAATTTTTCTCTGATTGACTTAAAGTTTTGTAAAAAATACTCTTAATAGGTTGGCCTGTTAAATATAAAAAATAATAAGATTTCTTTGTAATTTAAGACAAATATATCTCTGGTGGAATTCAAATGAATTATGGTACAGTTTGAAACTGTTCTAAGAATTGTTTCAAACTTAGTTCTACAAACATCATTAATACGACATCATTATCATCTTTCCATTCAGTTGCAAAAACACCGCATTGCATCACAACAAAGGAAACAAATACTATTTTTGTCTAAAATAACAACAGACTAAATAACCCGTCTTGTCTTTTTCTAAAAATAAAAGTTTAACTGCATCAACCAAAATCTAGTAGATTGTTTTGAATAGATAAATACAGCAACATTGCTTTTTAATGACTGGCATCAAAGACACACATTCTTGAATAAAAGACGGCGAATTATATACACACTGACAAGCTAACACTCTCTTTTCGAATTCTTTTTTTCTTCTAATGATGCAATATGGTCTTATCCTTACAAAGGAAAAAGTCCGTCTTGTTGTCCTATTTCTTTTTTTAAATTGGGGAACAACAAAAGTTAACTTTACAACTCTCTTTCTGTAAGTCCACCTTATAACGTAGATCTTGACCTTCATCTTTTGGATCTTCTTCCAGCGGGAGTAACGCACCTGCGTGAGGTCGAATTAAAATCCTCGGGCGGGATTCTTGGGAAATTTTTTTTTTATCTTTCATCCTACTCTTTTAGGCGGAATTTAATTGGAGCTTTATCCTGTTCTTATGCGATGTGTTCACGTATGTTTCGTTCTCGTATATTTCATTCATCGACGACCCCGATTTTCAGGTGCATGCTTTTGTTGAACTTTTCAAGCATGATTAAGCTAACTTTAAAACACTAATTAGCATATGAAAATAGATATTAATTATAGTTTCAATTCAATTTTATTTAGTTAGTTTCCTCTTAAGAGAACACTATACCTCGGGACAAACTCTTCGCGGTAAATTTAACGGCAAATAAATTGCAGCACGTACCGGAAAATCTATAGCAAGCTGGTACTTTAGCGTTACTGCATTAAACATACTATGTTTAAAAAGTTTAATGTAGTAACAACATTACAAGAAAAGTCTATGGAATCGCGGTTTCCTAAAGATTTTCTGGTAATACTGTAGATTTATTTTTTTAGAGTGTACAGTGCGCCCAAAAACACAGCCCACCCTGAATAACTTTCGATCTACTGATTGGATCTTCATGTACTATGACTCCCTCTTAAGGGTCCGAGGGGCAGACCTGAAATATACTAATTAATTATTGCAGACGATATTTTAAATTGCGACAGCAGACAGAAAAACGTACTTTCTCTGAAAAAACCTTTTTACAACTGATTCAGATTTTTGGCCTCCAAAATATAGTGGGCAGCCGCAATCTGGGAAATATGGTCCCAGATGGTTGGTCATTAGAGCGATCCAAAGTTTGGACCCTTAATTGTTAATTATACTTTTTTGTTTTTTGCCTGCTTCGTCATATCTCGAGAACTTTTTAAGCAAATTGAAAAGTTTTTGCACACAATTATAAATTCGTTTATCCAAAGATAATTCCTGGAAAAAAATAAATTTTGGTTAATATTTATTATTTTATTAAGTAATAGCCGAAATTTTTTTGTATAATTAGATAAACAATTTTTTACACCATTTTAAAGTATGTTACTACAAGGCAAAATACATAATTTAAGCTAAATCGGTTGAATAGTTTCTGAGAAATCAAATTTTAAAGAAGTCGTATATTTAAGAGCACATATTAAGTAAATAATCTTTTTTTAAATGGTATTATAGAACGTTAAGATCCAATCATTAGATCAAAAGTTGCTCAGAGTGGCCCTTTTTTTTCTTTTTTGGTATAAAAGGATTCAAATAAACCTAGAGTAAACTATTAAGTTTCAGATAATTACAGGGGTTTTTTTTCTCTTCAAAAACTGAAAACAAATTATGTCATTTTAATTATACTTCAGTTAATTTATTTCCTCTTTAACTTCAACTCTGTGATAAGTCTGACTATTTGTTTAGTTCTTGCATGCATTTGTTTTCTCACAATTCTGAAGTATGTGCCAAGCCAATATATGCATAGCATAATTTTTACAATTTATTAGTTTCATCTAATCCTTTTTTCAATAAATATTCACTAAAACATTTTTTTTGTAATCTCATTTGAGTGAAAATCATTAATTTGATGAATAACTAGTCTTTCTATAACTGTCTAATTACATATATATAAATATTCGAGACTGTTCAAAACTAAGCATAAAAAATTTACTTAAATTTTTCCGGGCTTCGAAAAAAGTTTTTTATTAATTTTCCACAACTAACTGGTTTTAAATTTTTAAAGCTTCTGTAAAAGTAAATCATAGGCTTGGCAATAATTAATAATTATCCAACCAAGTCAAGGACTACTTACTCATCCTTAGAAAAGAATTTCATAAATTATAATCACCATTTTTCTATATTAGTTGATCCATTGCTGGGGTCCATTATTTCAGTTACATTTTCATTTTCTTCTTTTTTTATAAATTTGTATGCTCGAAACTTTGTTAAATTTAAAAATGACCCTTTAAATGAAAAGTAAGTGCAGATGATGCGGAATAAATATATATAATTTGAAACAAGAATGTCTTGAACTTGAATATTTTCTACTTTGTTTTCATCAGAATGAAAGAAATGTTAGAAATAATAATGTTCATAGTCCCTAATCAAAAATCTTCACTAACCAGAAATCTACAGATTTAATGGTCTACCGCATTGAGAAAAAGTTATCAAAATTATTAGAATATCTTTAAGTTTTCTGTGTTTCCGGCTCTATGGGGTATTTTAGAATTAATAATGTTCAAAGTCCCTAAATAAAAATCTTCGCTAACCAAAAATCTATAAAATTAATAGTCTACTGCACTAAGAGAAAAAAAGTATGGTCTAAAATATAAAAACGTGTGTAAATTTACCGTGTTTCTGGATCTATGAGTACACTAACATGCTCTGTAAATTTTACCGAAGTGCTTTGGTGATGAGTTTCATTAAATTAACTACAAAATATGGTGTTGTAGTATGTGATATAATTTATTAAATGTCTTAATCATTTATTCGATTAAATTTACTTTTCAGTTTCTTATTTTTTACTAATTTTTTGGTAATAAGAACTATAAAAATCGGAATTTTTAGTAAACCTTTGTCATATGAACGAAAAAATTACCAAATGAATGGTTTATAAATAGCATATATTTTGGTTTTATGACAAGAAATCTCATTACCATACAGAACATTAATTTTGGCATTTTTTTCTCCGTGTTAAAATTTAACAGAAATCTACTGAACAATACATCTTTTCTTCAAGATGAAGTTTCTACTTCTTAATTAAATAATTTCTGCCTACAGCAAAGATTGAATTTGCATTTGACCTAATTTATCATTTTCATAAAGTTAATTCTGCTTCCCAATCGCTTCGCTCACCTCTCTCTCTCTCTCTCTCTCTCCGACAGTTTCAATTGTTTTCTCTTTGTTTATTGATGATTAACAAATTTATGCATCTGAATTTAAAAGTATCTAATTGAAAGATCCCAAAATGTTTTGTTGTATTAGCACAGATTATTTTTTTTTCCATAAAATTAGTTCTCAGTTTCATCGAGATAAAAATTAAACCTCATAATTTTGCTCTGTTCCCATTGCAAGTTCACTACAATTTTGTGTTTTAGTTTTACTTTATAATATAATGAATCCCTGTTTTTTTTTGTTTTGTTTTAATCCTCTAATTCGGAATAATAAATCAAAGTAAAAAACGTAATAATAGCACATTGAGAGTAAATTTCTGATGAAATTATCGTATGGTAATGACATTTCTTGCTTAAAAAAATAAATAAATAAATAAAGAAGATAATGATTCCACTTAATAAAACCAAAATATGTGATATTTGAACCATTCATTTGGTAATTGTTTCATATGGTAACGGTTTATCGAAAGTTCTGATTTTCAAAATCATAGTTCTTATTACCAAACATTTACTAAAAGTTACAATACCGAAAAGTTCATTCAACTGAATAAAAGGTTTTTTTTATGCATGCTGTAAAGTATCATAATAAATCAATTTGCAGTAATAAATCAATATTTATGGCATTTAGCAAATTTTATCACCTATATTATAAAACCATATTTTATTGCTCATTTTGTCAAAATCACCACCAAAACGCCACGTTAGAAATTACCGAGCTCTTTGCTCGCAACACGATAAATTTTGCCATATTCTTGTAGTTTTCGCAATATTTATTTTTCTCAGAGCAGATAATAATACAACGGAAGAATAATTGAAAAAAAAAAAACATTTAAAGCAAAACTTCGAAATAAAGGATAAAAAATAAAGGATAAATATGCTAATAATAACTAAAGAAATCTGTACCTTTTTCAATTATTAAGGATTCTACCAATTCTTTTCTGCATAATATGTATAAGAATGCATTCTTATGAAATTTTTTGCATAATATGCATGATATGCGCATAATATGCATAATAATGCATTTCCGCATAAGAATGCATAAACAACAATGATAAACGGTTTTAGACCCTTTATGTTTTAGACCACAATCTTTTTATTTTATATAGAAATTTATAATTTTTTAAGAGAACGTTTTTAAAATATATGCAATATTAGCTGCTTGAAAGAGACAGTTAAAGTTTACTTTGTCCATGGATCACGTTATTGGTATAATGGACCTCGTTAATCAAATATAATACGCAAATAAAAAATATGGCTTATAGCAATGCTGCAGCTTTCCTTCAGAATACAAATTTGACTGCAAAACATTAGAAATCAATTAGCTTTTATCACTCAGCTTTGATATATTCCACCCCTTTACAAGGTATGCATACTCACAGTTCAAATGATGATGAAAGATTCTTTAGTAAAAATATTACTTTTTTTCATGAAAAGAGGAATGTAGAGAACTTTACAAAGAGTACGTAGTTTGCATACTACTTAAAAGTTGTTTTCTTTTTTTTTCGTTTTCTGAACACAATATAATTTATTGCACCAAAAAAAATTTAAAATTCCGTGCATAAAATATGATTTGATACATAAATATATTTTTAAAAAAATATAGAACTCCTGGGAGTACTCAGTAGTTAGTTTATATCAACAACATAAATGATACGTAATTTGTGTGTAATATAAACACAAAAAATTAGAAAAAGCAGTTATTACTGACCACAGTATCCTAAATGATACAGTTGTTGTCTATGAATCAAAATTAACGCATATGAATAAACTTATAACTTTTTTCAGATAATAACTCAGTTTTCTTTTCTTTTTTTTTTCTTTTTTTCAATTCTTTGCTGACAACGCATGAAAACAAATTTCATTAGTTCAGTGACTACGTTAGGCATTTTATATAATATGAATATTATTTGTATTCTTATTATTTTTCGTATTTCCTGCAACAAAATGAATACAAAAAAAAAAAAAAATCAGGCATGAAGTAGTAAAATAAAAATATAGAGAAAGCATGGATATATGAAGATTTTTTAAGAGAGAATAAAAAAATTTCAAAAACTTGTTTTTAATTCACAAATTATATTTAAATATTCACAAATTTAAAAACCAAATAAAAGGATTTAAAAATTTATAAAACAAAATAGGGAACAGATATCGAAAAAAAATAGTGCGTATATAATCGTGTGAGCTGATGACGAGATTATACCTTTCCCTTATTTTATTTTCAATTTAAAAAAATTACTTTTTTTTATTTGTGAATACTTTAAAAATCATTTTTTTATAATTTTTTTCTTCTCCCTTAAAAAATCTTTAGATATTTTTCCATGTTTTCTTGATATTTTTGACTTATTTTATGATTTCTATGTACTTGTAACTTATGAGCAGGAAATAAAACTTGATTTTTTAATTTTCTTCATTAATCTCACATTTCTTAGATAGATGGATTTTACGGTTATAACATTCATCATTTATGTCACTGGAAATCAATTTTCTTTAATCTTAAAGCATTGAATCAAATCTCTCCAAATACGCAGATAAGACATCATATCCATCACACAAACTAAACTTTTATTATGCACTGACACTTTTACTATGGCTTTTTTACGAACATAAAGAAAAAAACTTAAATCTTGGTCTCTCTTTTAAAAGCGTTTAATTTTTTCAAAATAAACTTTTTATTATTAAAGTTATGACGGCATTCATTGCGAATATACATCATTAGAAATCAACTCTTCTTAACAGTAAACCTTCGAATCAAAGCTCTATTTAATGAGCAGTTAAGACATCAGATCCACAATATAATTAGAAAAACGATCGCATAAAT
This sequence comes from Parasteatoda lunata, assembly GCA_949128135.1. Classification (NCBI taxonomy): domain Eukaryota; kingdom Metazoa; phylum Arthropoda; class Arachnida; order Araneae; family Theridiidae; genus Parasteatoda; species Parasteatoda lunata. The sequence goes on along the minus strand of OX421970.1, from coordinate 30,025,982 downwards.
AACCAGCCATTTTCAAGCTTCGATCTAGTTCCGTCGCATTCCACCTCTCTCTCTCTCTCTCTCTTTTTTATAATTCCCCATTTACTCTTCGAACTTCCCAAATCCACGAGCTCTTCCATCTTCAACTGCAAGGAAGAAGTTAACTCAAAATTCGCTGTCTGAACTCGCGAACTTGACCCAAAGACCTCAAGGATACGGTCAATGCCTTTTACCTTGCAGATAGATCGGAGAAAATACCTCCAGGTTAGAAACATTCTTCCACGGTATTCGGGTAAGGAATCGAACGTGTTATTAATTACATAAAATGAAAGCTCCAATGGAGAATGTCATGTTACACGCATTTACGCAGTTAAGGGATCTTTTTTTTATTTTTTTTATTTATGGATTGTAAGCGCCTGCCAAGTCATATTGGAAAAAAATTTTCAACATTCTTTTTTCTGTGAAACCTTTCTGAAAATGATTTGGCTCTAGGGTGGGCAAATGACAAATACCCATCGCAATCTTTCGATGGACTATCAAAAAGTCGTTCAAAATATCTATAATCCAGATATATTACAGAATTAAAAAATAAATAATGTTAGGCCTGCTCAAAAAAAAAAAACGCATACTATCCATCTAGATTTCTTTCATCTGACGCTAATGCTTACGCTATGGGAAAATACAAAATCGGGCAAATCGTTCTCGAGATGTTGTATCTTAATTATATGACTTTCTTAAAATTTGATAACTCAGACTCTATTCGACTTATTGTGCTCATATTTTACATTTTATCATTTAAATTACATTCTTTCAGATAAAACATAAAATATGCGTTAATTAATTAGCATATTAAGGTGAGGCCGTCGAAACATTAAGTTTAGCACCTAGTACGTGATAATCGATCATTAGACCAAAAGTTATTCAGGTTGTTTCTTTTCTTCACACACTGTATGTTATTAAATAGTCTAGTAATTTCTTTCTAGAATTTTCTGTTGTTCTGTGTATAAATACCTTCCGGGACGATATTCGGGTAAGAATCGAACGCGATATTAATTACATAAAATTAAAGCTCCAATGAAGAATATCATCTTACACGCATTTACGCACACAGTAAAAAATTCCCGATAAAATTACAGTCTAATATAATAAAATAATGCATTAGTACAGTGGGAGTCTCATCCATAAAATTCAATTTACAGTAAAATCCATTTTACCGTAAAATATTATACCATAATTTTCACAGTAATATTTATTTAATTAGAGTGATTATGTGATTTTACGGTAATAGTTACTGAAAAAAATAAAGGTATATCATAGCTTTTTGTTCCGGAACGTGTTCCATTAAGAATGCATTTTACAGTAAAAGTGCCGGCCCCCTGAGGGCCGGAGGAAAAATGAATATCCAGTCGAATTGGAAAAATATTCAACGTTCTTTTTTTGTGTGGCATTTTTTGGCTTCACGTGGGCAATACCCCTGCACAGAATGTTTCGATGAGAAATGAAAAAGCAGTTCAAAATACCCATAATCCCCATATATTGCAGAACTAAAAAGTAATCTAGTTACTCCTACTTACACTTACTATTCATCTAGATTTCTGCCATCTGACGCTATAATGCTCGCAATATGGGAACATCTGAGAAAGCAACTGTTTGATTTCAATGATGTTTTTTTCCATTAGCACTAATTTATAACCTGCAAAATACTCTTTTGTTTCCATTAAAAGTTCTCAATTTTTTCAACTTTACTTTTTCTGTTTAATATTTCCGTCAATAATCTGATTCTGTGGTGAAAAAAAGTACCCAACTTAGTCATCGATGAGATATCAGAAATGGATGCTATAGATTATGAATGTATCTATAATTATATATTAGAACTAAAGAACAATATAGGCACACCTGCTTATACTACGCATACCCTTTAGCCCTGACCACCCACGTAACTTTATGTAACCTATTTATAATAATGTTCACGTAATGGGATACTGCGAATTCCTAGTACAGATATCTCAGAAAGTATTAGTTTAATTTCGATGATGTTTTTTCTTCAATCTAGCTAATTATAACTCGTAAAGCACTATGTTTTTTTCCATTAAAAAATTCTCAACATTTCAAACAACCCTTTTGTTGTGTTAATTTTCTGACAATAATCTGGATCTGAGGTAAGAAATGTACAGTATAATCATCAATGAGTTACGAAAACTAATTTTGTAGCTCAAAATATCAAAAAATATATTTTCAAAGGAACTAAAAAATAATCAAGGTACGCCTGGAGGGTTATAATCACGCATACCATCCTTATAGATTTCTGCATACCTAGTAATAATGCTTGGGCGATGGAAAAAATTTTAATTCCTGGTACAGATACCTCAGAAGGTTAATATTAAATTGTAATGATTTTTTTTCAATAGCGCTAATCAATTACTTTTTTTCTATCACATGTTACTTGCTGAAAACCTTTAACCACAAAGCACAAAGTTAAAACAAAGTTAGTTTTACGGAGATTCGTTCCATTAAACTTAGGTTTCTAATTTTAAATTTTAAGATTATAATACTTTTAAAACTTTTTATTTGAAAAAAAACTTTTTATCAACCGAAAATTTTAAATTGGATAATTGGTTCGGAAGAATACATTTTATTGAATAAAATTAAACAAATATTGAATACTATTAACTAATAACATGATAAAAAGAAAAGTATGTTTATATGAACCTCCATAGGTTAACATGAATGAAAGAAGTGGAATTAATTTTTTCTCTGAAGAGGTCTCTAGGTTAGTTTCGCAAGGAAAATCCTCCGCAAAGAACAGTTTGTCCAAATTCTTCATCGAAGAGCTCCGTTGTCTACTGAGTTTATTGTTGTTGTTTCTAATGACACTTGAACAAACCAAGCTCGCAAGCCCTTGGCCTTTTGCAAATAAAGTCAGGAATCTTGATGTTGACCAGAGAGCACTGCAAGGGTGAAAGTACGTCTTACCTGAGAAACTTACGAATATATGGCAGCACCACTCATTCGTGAAGCCACTTCCTCAATTTAGACATAGATCTGAAGGGACAGGAAAGTTTCTCCAGATCCCTGTACCCATGGTTCTGCTCAGCGACCGACCACAAGACTTTCGACATATTTTACGAACACACATAGCTCAAGTACTCAATGGGTCTTAGCAGAGTCGAGGATCAAACCTCGACCTTTCCGAACCAGAGTTCGATTCTCTAACCACTGGGCTACCACATCCCTCTGAGTCCGTTTCAAAGTTTAAAAGTCTATACAGTTGAACATTCGTAAATGTAAATGCAAAGTCGATAAAATTCAGTATTTCAATGCCAGTAATACCTAAATTAAGCACTTGAAGTAGAATGAAAACTTAATTTTCTAACTCATTAATCACTTACACTTACTAAAATTTAGTCAAAACTTAAAACATAAAAATTAAAAATCATTCAAATTATCACTAAAATCTAAAAAAGTAATTAAATAAAATATTTATTAATTTAATTTCGGTTAGTTCTTATATACGTGTAAATATAATCAAGAGATGGTTTTTACTTCATTTATTTCTTTTGTCTTTGAAAATAAAACTAACGAAATACGTATATTTTTGTTTATAAAAATTATCGTCAATTCAATTTAATATGAAAAATTACAATGTTCCTTTAAACATCAAAATAATTTAAGTATTTGAATTCTACAAAAACTGTTTTGAAAGTTTCTTATTTTAGTTTTCTTTTTAAACAAGAAATTTTATAAGCAAATATATGCAACGTTTGCAGCATAAAAATAATAATCAATAAATTGTATTACAATTTTAGTAATTTACCGAGATCAGTCATTAATTTTCGAAAAAATCGACAGATTGCTTAAGCATATAAGCATTCTAAATCTTAAAAAAATTTCTTAAATTTTTAATTTTCTTGTAAGCAGAAAAGGTTATAAACAAAAATATGCGACATTTACAGCTTTCATTTAACAAAAAGGAAGATTTGAAAAATCTTTATTATCAGTTGATTGATTTAAAGATAAACAACGAAAATCGAAATATTCTGAAATTTCTATAAACATCAAAACATTCTAGGTAACCAATTTTTTATCTTACAATTTTTGAAAAAATTAATATTCCCTGTTAACTAAACAAATTTATAAACAAACACATAGAGCATTTACTGTTTTTTTTATTAAATAATAATAATGAAACTTAATTAAAATTGATTCAGAAAGATAATCCAAATATTTCATTCAAGAAAGTACACTTTCTTTAAGAGCTAAAACTTTCTTTGGGCATTCAATTTCATAAAGATAGGTGAAACATTTGCTCCTTTAATAATCGAAGCATAAATTTGGTACACATATATAACAAATTCTGGACATGAGACCACCTTAGATTTAGTTCATAACAATAATGGCGTGCATTCAAAATGGCGGACTCTGAAAAGTTTTGATGCTCACTTTTTAAACGTTTTTTGATAATTTTGAATAATATGCATTAAAAAAATGACTGTTTTGAGTATTTTGGGTATGCAGTTTTCTATTTTTAACTATGTAAGTCACTTGGGGCAATATATGTCCCCTGATCACATGGCTTATCGATCCCCACTATTACTTCTCAATCATTTTCATTTCTTGATGATGATGATTGTACCGTGTATTATTCTATTTTTTAAATACTTGCCTTATTTCATTAATAATGTTCTTAATGATAGTGTTTAAAGGTATTTTGGAATGTTTGATATTAAAGAAATGACTATTACACGTATTATGACGTATTATTACGTATGTTATAACTTCCATATATTAATCCTATTAGTTTAAATTTTATCTTATTCAATTCAGTATAAAAAGATTATCAGAAAATGCACCTTACATGCTCAGATATACCCTACATAGCGAAGTGAAAAGTATACATAAATCATGTCAAAAATATTACTATAATTATATAACACTTATAACTATTCAACTATTTGTTCTAAAGGCTCGTGTATAGTTTAATTCAATTCAATGCAGAAGAATACACTGTAAATAACGACTCATTTGTTCAGATCGGATGCGTAAATATGTACAAGTAGAAATTAGTACTCTTTGTACATGAAACCTTTATAACTTCTAAACTATTAGTCCGATCGTTTCGGAATTTGTCTTATTCATTTCAGCGCATTCATTCATTTGTCTCATTCATTTCATTTGGAAACAATGCCTCGCTTACCTGTCTAGAAGAAATTTAAAACTTTCCTACATATTACCCCTCCCCCTCTTCCCTCAAAAAAAGGGGAAGATTACAGAGGAGAGTATAAGAGTTTTCAGGTATCGTTTATAATAGCATTAGAGAGGCTCTTTATCAAAAAATACCTTAAGTATTAATTTTTCAGAAGAAACACCCTTTTTATTTTGCTATAATTACTGGACTAATAAAATGTAATAATAAATACAAATTAACCAAGGACTTATTGTAAAATTATTCTATCATAAATTAATCCATAAAATTTGATTAAAATACGAATACTATTAATGAAAAATTTCAAAGAATAATAAAAATAAAATAGTAGATAATACTTTTAATGAAACAATCATTATCATCAAGAAACAAAAATTATTGAGAAGTAATAGTGAGGGTCAATAAGCAAGGCGATCAGGGGACACGTAGCTCCAAGAGCTTAAATTGCTAAACTGATAACTTAAGTGGATAGAAAACTGCATAAAAAGCGTAAAAATAATAAATAGCGTAAAAATAGAAAATTGCATGCACAAACTATCCAAAATAGATATTTCTTTAATAGATATCATACAAATTTGTAAAAAAAAAAATTATTAAAAAGAGGGCATCAAAATTATTCAGATTTATATGTGCAGTATATATATATATATATATATATATATATATATATATATATATATATATATATATATATATATATATATAGAAAGTGATCCCTATATTTTTGAGAGATCCGAATCGCGTTAAAGATGTTTACCTCAGCATCATTTAAATGTGAGGGCGAAGTAACATGAACTTTTTTTTTTCTCAACACAGTGAGAAAAAATTTTCTAAACTATTTTTGTTTTATCCACTCTGGATTTCTCAATATCACGGTGCTTCATGAAATTCTGTTTTCCTCCATTTTAACGGGGAATACAGACTTTCATCAAGTAAATAACTCCTCTTTTGAAACATAAATCTAATTATAATTCATTGGCATGTTTACAACCTTAAAGTCCCAAAATAGAATATCTGTACTCTAATTTTTTAACATGACATTTTATGAAAATGAATAAGTTATAATGCTTTTATTAATACAAAAGTACTTTTATAACTTTTGACTGTAACTATATATATATATATATATATATATATATATATATATATATATATATATATATATATATATATTAGGTTCTTCAGGGTATCATGACATTCTTCTCGTATTTTTTGGGTGCACTGTCATGTTGACAAAAAAAAATCTGAATTTACAATATCCTTGCAGACGAATAAATTGTGAATAATTGCTAATAAAAATGTATAATATATAGTTTTTAAATAAACCGTCATCACATTCAGTTGTATTTATTTCTTAAAAATAGGTCATTTACACTAGAAAAATTTTTTTTAGCATTAATTTCCAATGATATATTTATAACGACTTCAAAATTGACGAAGATGGTGCGGTCAATTATCCTATGTCATACCTTGCTATGCTAATTTGTCTCATCCCAACTGACTTGACAATAAAAAAAAAACTGTCTGATTTTTTCATCTAAATTAAATATCAATTGAGAGTAGTATTTTCGTGATTGATCTGCGATTAAAACCCTCATTCAGTTATGCTTGAATTCACTTAATGAGAAAAGGAAAATCCAGCGTAAAATCTGCGCGATTTTTTTTTATATTTTGCTTAAACTGCAAAACGTTTATATTCAAAATAGTTCGTTTTTTACTTCGTAATTACTCCAATAAACTATCGGTTATTCCGGGAAAGGAATGAAGGTGAGGGACAGCAATCATGAATAATTTACAAGATAGTCAGAAAAATTAAACTCGTTTTTGTCTTTTTCGTATTATAACATTTATTTTTGTAATAAATGTTATAACTTGCTTGCAAGTGTAATTAAAATTGAGAGAAACTGCAAATATGATACTTATAACAACATTTTTGTTAATACGAAAGGTAAAATTTTCAATCATCAAAACTATGTGAGAAAATAAAAATGAAACCAAGGTGTGTCTGGCTAAAATTTCGAATTAAATGTCTCCCTGACAAAACATCGAGCAACGAAATCTCGAAAAACTAAAAATCACGAGATAAAATCTCATTATAACATTTGATTTTGTATTAAATGTTATAACTTGCTTGCAAGTGTAATTAAAATTTAGAGAAACTGCAAATATGATACTTATAATAACATTTTTGTTAATACAAATGGTAAAATGTTCAATCATCAAAACTATGTGAGAAAATAATAATGAAACCAAGGTGTCTCTGGCTAAAATCTCGAATTAAATGTCTCCCTGACAAAACATCGAGCAACGAAATCTCGAAAAACTAAAAATCACGAGATAAAATCTCATTATAACATTTGATTTTGTAATAAATGTTATAACTTGCTTGCAAGTGTAATTAAAATTGAGAGAAACTGCAAATATGATACTTATAATAACATTTTTGTTAATACAAAAGGTAAAATGTTCAATCATGAAAACTATGTGAGAAAATAAAAATGAAACCAAGGTGTGTCTGGCTAAAATCTCGAATTAAATGTCTCCCTGACAAAACATCGAGCAACGAAATCTCGAAAAACTAAAAATCACGAGATAAAATCTCATTATAACATTTGATTTTGTAATAAATGTTATAACTTGCTTGCAAGTGTAATTAAAATTGAGAGAAACTGCAAATATGATACTTATAATAACATTTTTGTTAATACAAAAGGTAAAATGTTCAATCATGAAAACTATGTGAGAAAATAAAAATGAAACCAAGGTGTGTCTGGCTAAAATCTCGAATTAAATGTCTCCCTGACAAAACATCGAGCAACGAAATCTCGAAAAACTAAAAATCACGAGATAAAATCTTAAGCTTTGAAAATATTCAGAGACGAAAACCCGAGACTAGAAAATATCGCGAGAAAAAATTGTAATGTTATAATAGAGCGTGGAAAATAAATCATGTAATTACAATATATCAAGAGAAAATAAATTCGAGGCTCACACCGAAAACAGTGCAAAAGTAAAATATCCTCAGTGGTAGACGGATCATGAGTTAGAGTCTTCTTGCGGTCAGGCTAACCGGTAGAAGTTTTCGTAGCTTTCCTCTCCATGTAACTCAAATGCGGATTAGTTCCATTAAAACAAGTCTTCTACGAAGGCAAATTTTTCTCAATACTTCATCCAGGAGTTCCCTTGTCTTCTGGATTGGGTTCAAAACTACATGGCTACGGAGTTGATCATTAGTAGCCGTAAACCCAAAATTGGGTCGGCTGTTCAACGACTGTTATAAAAAAAAATTTAAAGAAAGTTTCGAGAAAATATTGCCGGAGAAAATATCGAGGAAATATTGAAGTATCGAGATTCATAAATATCGTGAGGTATATTGTTGAATATATTGTTGTTGTAATATCGCGCTGTCCAAACAATTTCTCAGAGTTTCAGACTGCTACGAAAGAACGTTCACAGCAACTTCGTGTTAACTCTTACATATCTTTATTCACTACATCGATCACCGCGCCATCACAATATGGAGGCATGACAGTTGTAATTGAGGTATATTGTTGTAATTAAACAACAAATGTTTGGTTTACAACTACTAATGTTCAACTCCGTAACCTTGTAATTTTGAACCTAATCTGGAAAACAAGGGAACACCTGGATCAAGTATTGAGCGAAATTTTCCTTCGCGGAGAACTTTTTGATGAAATAACCCGCATTTGCGTTACATGAAGAGGAAAACCATGAAAACTTCACCGGGTTAACCTGACTGTTATGGGGGTCTAACCCATGATCCGTTTACCAATGAGGATATTTTACGTCTGCAGTATGGACGGAGCAAGTCGGGTGCGAAATTCGAATTGAACAGTCATCGCATGGGATTCGAACCCGATTCATCTCATTGGAAAGCGAACGCTCTATACCCGTTCAGAGTCCCCACGGCTCTGTTGTTTTTATTGTTGTTTTTGTCATATATCATTTTTCAATATTAACAAGTCCTTTCCATTTAACGCAAATGCGAGTTACTTACATCAAAAAGTCTTCCACGAAGGCAAATTTCTCCCATTGCTTGATCCAGAAGTTCCCTTGGCTTCTGGATTGTGTCCAAAATTACAAGGCTACGGAGTTGAACATTAGTAGTCATAAACCCGGAAATTGGGTCGGTAGTTCAGCGACGGTTATAAAATAAAATAAAATGAACATTGTGAGAGCCGTGATGGCTCAGGGGATAGAGCGTTCACCTTCCAATAATGTGAAGAGAGTTCGAATCGCCCCCGGCTCACACCGACCACAGTGATGACGTGAAATAGTGGTAGACGAATCATGGGTTTGAATACTCTTGTCGTCTGGCTAACCGTGAGAGGTTCTAGTGGTCTTCCTCTCAATGTAACGCAAATGCTGGTTATTTCATCAAAAAGTCCTCCACGAAGACAAATTTCTCCCAATACTTGATCCAGGAGTTCCCTTGTCTTCTGGATTGTGTTTAATATTACAAAGTTACGGAGTTGAAGACTAGTAGTCGTAAACCCAAATCTTGTTGTTCAAATACGGTTAATAAAATAAAAACAATATAGTGATAATTACTTATCACAAATTTAATTTGTCACGTTAAAAAATTTTTGAGCCTATGTTTGATTGAATTGTTGAAAAGGTACATAAATTCCAAAACCAAATTTTTTTAGCTCACTTAAAATGTTATTTAAAAAGATATTCATACGAGGTCGATGACGAGATTCTAATAATCTAAAATGTCTTTTTGTCTAAATAATCTTGACTAAATAATCTTTTTGTCAAAAAATATGGATAAATTTGATGTGTATGGATTGACATATATTCTGTGCAAAAATTCCGTATCGAATTACGTTAAAAGCACCGGCACTCAGGGTTCTGGCACATTTTACCGTAAAATCCATTTTTACCGAAACATGTTACGGAACAAAAAAATCTGATAAACAATAATTTTTATAGTAATAAAAATCACTGAATCAGTCTAACTAAATAAACATTACTATGAAAATTGCGATATAATATTTTATGGTAAAATGGATTTTTTGGATGATGCATCTGAAGTGCCGGTACTTTTATACCGTAATTTGATCCAGAATTTTTAACAGTGAAGCTTTTTTTCTTGTAATGGTATCGTACATTTTCAATATTTTGTAACGTTTATTTCTTCAACTGTTACATTATAATGTATCAATTATAATTTCAATTTATTTATTTCCTTAATTATTTTTTCCTTTGAACCTAATCTAATTTAAACACTTAAATGTTTGAAAATTTCAGTAAATTTTAATATTATTTATTTCTATTAAAATTAATACTAATCTATTATTTCCTTTCAACAATATTTTCATATTTTGTATTCATACACCCATCCCATATCTTTTTAAATTCCTGCATCTCTCAGCACCCCCCCCCCCCAAAAAAAAAAATTATGTATATATATATATTCTTCTCCTAGCCCTGGGCCTCTAAATCTATGGAACAGGTTACGCTGAACCCATGTGACTCTTAAATTGTGAACCCCTCTTTTAGCTACGCACAATGACCCATATAAAGCAGGGGCGTATAGTTAATAGCATTTGCCTTGAACTTAAATAATATGAAATTATCAGAAGACATTATAGAACGCGAGGACCAGATAATTTCTATAAATAATGCAGGGCCTCTTAATGCTTGTTTACAATGATACATTTATTTTTGTTTGAAATATTTGACCTAATTCTCAGTTCTGTCTTAGGAATCTTAATCTCTGGTTTTGGATTTTTTATTTTTTTTTTATTTAAAGCATTATTTATTGTTATTATATAAACGCAGTTTATATTCTGTGTTAATTCTAGCAATTACTACCAAATTCATAAGTAAAATATACCTTATAATTTTATGGTGATACTCTTCAGCTCTCCAACTCTGCAAAACACTTCAAATAATTATAATAATAAAGTTTTTTTCTGAGAAAAGGAAATGAAAACTTAGACTTGTCGCGTTATTATCAGTTTTGAAAAAACTTTCATACATATTACACTTTGCGTACAATAAACAAAACAAAACAAAAAAGACGGAGGAGAAGAAGGGAGAAAGGAAAAAATTACCCTGAATAACTTTTTTTAGTCATCAAATATTTAACGTACGAAAAACCAATCTTAATTGTTCAGATATGCAAATTAATTACTGTGTCTCATTATTTCACTTACGAAATCAGACACAAAAACATACTTGATAAAATAACTTTTTTTCCCGACGAATTTGGAGTTTTGACCATCAAAGTATGGAAGGGGTAGCCGCAATCTGAAAACGATTATCCCACTAATTTAAGCAGGAGAACGATCGTGAGTTTAAGACCCTTGATGTTATTTTTACTTTATCTTGAAAGGATAAACTACCAAAAATTGCAATTTTTTTCTCATTTTTGGAAAATTTTACTGTGTTGTTCCCCCTTAACTTTAAAACCAATTCAATGCCTTTTTCACAAATACAGCTATACCATAAGTGCATGTGTGTTTTGATATTTGATGAGTCAAACAAGTGCGTTTGAGTTTTAAAAATAATAATTGTATGTAAAGCCCTTCATAAAACAGGTCAGTTTTTTACTCAAGCAGTAAAACATTTCATTTCCTTATTTTTACATTTAAAACTTGAAAAACAATAAACCTTCTGGGAGTATCAAACGAGTACCTCGTAAAAATAATATTGGTGGAGAGATATACCGGAAGTATTCCAGACAGAAGTTCTAGTTTTAGAATCATTGATGTTGTTTACACTCAATTAACCATTTCCTATAATCAAAATCACTAAATCAAATATTTAGTGTCATTTAAACACTTGTATGTTATTCACTTCTTTTGTTTTACTTCTCTTAATGTAATTTTTACCTATTAAATTTTCTATGTATATGAATATTTATTGTGTATTTATTATTGCCATATGTACTTTCAGGCTATAACTTGCTTACCCAATGATTTTTGTTTCGCTGATCCACATTCATTGATTAGCATCCCAGGGAAGATTACCATGTTTTTCCCAGTCTCTTCCGATTGCCATTAAGGCAAAATGAGAATCTGATTAATGAAGTATATTCTTCCTCGAAAAACTCACCAAACGAATTCTCCTTTTCTCTCAACAACGGTGATAGGTAGTGCGTGAAAAACATTCAATGAGAATAGCTCTTAAACCTACTAGTGAAGATTCTCATTTTTCTCTGGGACCGATAGTTGACTGATCTTAAAGACTTACGGTTCCTGGTAAAACAACGAAGTCAAGCATTACTGACAGCCGTCAGTGAGTGGGTGGGCGACCACTTTGATCAGCCTGCAAAGAGACAGAGTGTGCACTGTTCTGCCCTAAAGTGGTCGACTTCGCGAAAGATCGTCGGGCTATCAAAGCAAAGGAGCCATCCCCTTGCGATGGCATTACTACACTTACTACTCAAGGGGAAGTCTCCATAGCCATTTATTGGGAGGGATACTGTTTTTAAAATATTTTATATAACTTGGTAATTTTAAAACTTTAAATTAGATATTTAAGGAATATTTTTATTATTTAAGGGGTCATTTTAATTAATTTTTTTCTTTGAAAGGGAGTAATTAATTTTTAAGAATCTTTTTTAGTAGGGGACATTTTTCTAGCCAAATTGATTACCATCTATTCAAAGTTCTACTTTACAGTAACAAAAAGCAAATGTACAACTTACCGGTTAGTTTGATGGGGAACGGGAAAATTTTAAATAACGGATTACATTTCCTTTGTTTTATTTTTTTAAAAGATATAAAAAGGAATACTTTTAGGGATTTTGTTTTTAGTAGGAATCATTCGTTCCAGCTATGTTCATTATATCTTTAGCTCAAAATTTTCATAATCAGAGGAGCACATTTATAACCAATGCATTTGTTGAACTCTTATTTTTCTTGGACGGGCGGGGATATTTTTTGAAATTTTTTTTTGAGGAGGACTATTAATTTGATAATTTTTATTCCAATTTTCCTTTTATTCAAAATAGTATTAACGAGTAACGAGTCTCCTTTCATTTATTACTCGTACATTACGGATAGTACTCGTCAACTTTGATGGAAGAATAAATTCCTTGGTACCAGTTTACGAAGAATTGTGAGTAACCCTTTGTATTTTGAAAAGTTTGATACATCTAACCAAACCACTTCATTTAATCAACCAATTCTCTTATATCCTATTCTTTTCTTTCTTCTTTTTTTTAATTTTATCAGCTGTTGGCAACATTAACTATTGCAAATCTTTCAGCGAAAACTGCTCAAGATGGTTAATTTTATAAAAAGTTCAACTTATAATTTAAAATCCGTCATATTTGAGAATTGGTATTCGCATATAGAGGAATAAAAAATAAAAATAAAAAAAATAATATTAATTAAAAAAACACGGATTGAAAGCCATGTTGAAAAAGCAACAGAAAAACAAGCGCTACAAAAAACCACCCGAAAAGAACGTCACAACGCAAAATTGAACCGAAATTAATTATTTTAATAAATTAAATAATGATGAAGTAATTGTATATTGTTTTAAAATTAATCAATGCTAGTAGCCTCTGGCCACCAGCTGGTCCGCCTGCTTAAATAAGTAGAATTTTAAATATTTCGAGAATTATAATCTTAGTAAAAAATAAGACAATGTGTAAGTATAAATTCATATTGCTCTAGTGAGAGTAAATTTTTAATTTTTTCCTCTGACATGTTACTTTGGCCATCTTAGCCGTTTTGAAAAATATTAACGAAAACGGGTATCGTTGTGAATTTTTTATTAAAAAGTTCAGTACAACGTATACTAACACTTGACGCAAAAGAAATACGATAATTAGTTCAATTGCGCTTTCAATGGATAATAAAAAATTAGCAACTTCGTTATCGTTATATTAACAATCCAAGCGTTTCTTTACGAGCCAATAAATTTAATTTAAAAGGATTTTTTTCAAGTAAATTTTAAAAATAATAATTTAGCTTTGCCTTGTTGAGAAAATAAGTCTTTACATTAAGTGGACACTTGGTTGACAATCAATTTCATTTATTTATGTATTTTAAACCTGGAGGAAATATTTCTTTCTGTTATTTTTTTATACATATATAATATTTAAAACCAGGATTTGAGACTTACTTTTCTGTGCCTTTCAATGTGAGCAAACAAACATATAATTTTTCTACATTATTCAAAAAGAGAAGAGAAAAAAGAACGAACAATCCTAAATAACATTTGATCTATTGATCGGATTTCAATGTACTAGGACTCAACCTTAATGGTTCGAGGGGGATGAATATTCTCTCAAATATTCGAATTTTAAACATCTGATTTTCACAAACAATCAATTTCTCACAAACTATTCGACCGATTTTGTAGAAATTTTGCATTCTCCCATATAAATTTACATATTAAATAATGTAAAGAATTTTAAACCTTACGATTCAAAATTTTTCTACAATTATTAAAAAAAAAAATTTAAATAATAAGTACATGCTAAAAGAAATTTTTTTAATGGAATTATTTTCGGGTAATCAAATTTTATAATTGCTTGGAAATAAGCAAAAGTAAAATTAACATTAAGGGTATCAAGTCTTAGACCTCTCTCATGACCAAATTATTAGGATTATAGTTCTCAGGTTGCAGCTACTCTTAAATTTTGATGGTCAGAATTTATAATCTGTCGAAAATAATAGGTGTTTATTCAGAGAAAGTACGTTTTTGCGTCTATTTTCGCGCCTTAAAATATTGTCTGCATTAACTAATTATCATAATTAGAGTCACCCCCTAGAATCGTTAAAATTGAGTCCTAGTACGTGAAAATCATTAGATCAAAAGTAATTAAAAAAGTTTTTCTTTTTCTTAACGCACTATATGTTTAATGCATATAGCCACGGATGGTTTCTAAATTCACTTGTGTTTAAACAATATAATAAAAATTATTAATATTTGGCAACAAAAAAACTTAGAATTAGAGCTTAATAAATTTGAAATTATCTGTGACATTTAAATAATATATTTTAAATCGTCACAGTACGTTGGTATCTCTTCAGTTTTTGATAACTTGTACTAGCTTACATATTTGTTTCTAACACGCATCTTGACTTCAGCATTCATAAGCTTATCGAGCTTTAATTAGGTAATTCATTTTTCGCAAAATATCCCCTTTTTTTTTTGTAACGACGTTTTTATTCGCGATCGCAACGAACTATAGGGGGCGTTGTTGTATGAGGCCTGCGATTTTTATATGAACAGTCATTCAGTTACTCTAGAGACGTCTCTAATATAGCGTGTAGTATTGTAACGCTCCTTCTTTATTGTGCCTTATTAAATTTAAAAAAGAAAAACGTTTGATATTCTTTCTTATGCAAGAGAAAATAAAATTGTATCTTTTTTTTTTAGAGAAGGAACATCCAAAACGCACCGGAAAAAAGTTTGTAAATGAACAGAAAAAAATATGTATCTTCTTATTAGAATTAAAACCTAATGCCTCAGAAATAGTTTTACTAAATTTAATGATATAACATGAAAGGCCTATTTAAATTTTAAATTCCATAGTTTTAAGAATCATATTACTTCAAACATTAAAATAAGCAAAAAGTATACATAAGCCTCATAATTTCATATAATTTAATTTTGTAAAAAAGGTCTTTTGACAACAATTTTTATCAAAAAATTTTAAGTTTCAATAAAAATCATTATTTAGAAACTAAAAATCGTAAAATAAACAATGCTTACAAAAAAAAAAAAAAAAAATTCTAAAAATTCCTCACTTGAAAATAAAAAAACTTTCATGTTTTTTTTTTTATTATTATTATTATTATTCATAATCGGAAGTAGAAAACCATTTTATATAAAACTATCATCAAATAATCCTGGATATCATCTTTTTGATTCCTTGTTGCCTTGTTGTTTGCTGATTTTTGACGCCATTTTTCAGTGCTACGAAAATGCGTCTTTGGGATTTGCCAAAACCGGAACAAGATGCAATTTTATTTTTTCAGGAGCGAAATGTTTTACCAAAAAAAAAAAACGAAAATATACCAATTCCCATGACATGAAACTTTATCTTTTTAAACGTAAGTTTTGGAAATGTTATTTCATTTGGAATCTTATTTATTAGAGTTCATATGGCGACAGCATCAGGTGAAAGAAAATATAGATTGTTTTGAATCTAAGTTAAACTCTATATCGGCCCATTTTCCACCGAAATCCTATTACTACTTTGATTTTAAATAAAGTGTTTTGAATTTTGAAAGTGTTTTGTTTAATGAATTGTCGCAAAAATTTTAAGTGTAGATTGGCGACACTTAAAAATCGCCAAATCTCTAGCTGCGGTGGCGTTAATACGTAAGTACCGAATTTTTATTCCATACTTTTCTAAATCATATTACTTCAAACATTAGAATATGCAAGAAGTATACACAAACACGTAATTTTATACCATTTATTTTTCAAAAAAAGTATTTTGACAACAATTTTTATCAAAACATTATAAACTAAAAAACATAAAACGTTCCGATTTCACGATCGCTTGCTGTTACAGATGCGTGTATTACGGTAAAATAATTTTTTCTGTTTTCAATTCATTACAAATTAAAGTGAAGTCAACATTGCTTTCGTCATTCCAATGAATAAATGTGAATTCAGAACGTACAGAACTGTAATAGTTATAGAATATTCTTCTTCGTTATAGAATAGTATATATTTCTGTATCTATATAATTCGGAAAACAACAATAAAGAATCATCCAAATTACTTGAAATAGTATCATTTGTGCTGATAATTAGTAAATTTTTATCGTTTTATTGGTAAGTATTTTTTGGTTTTTGAAAGAATAATTTCAACTAGAATTCATCTATTCTGTTTTCAAGTTACATATTGAAATTCATATCGAGTTCATACAATTATAAATTTTTGCTGTGTGGTATGTTATCGAAAAGTAATAAAGGGATAATCCATGTATATATTATTTGAAAATAAAATTTTCAAACCAAAATTTTCAATTTTCAATCATTTGGAATTCTGGGGATTTATAAAACAGGTGAGTGTTATGATTTTAATAATAAAAATTTTGCTTGTAAAAAAAAAATTTCTTATCTATATATATATTTCTCTTATGCGGAGACAAAAAAAAAAGCCTCATTACAACTCCCGAATGGCAACGTTAGAAAATCGACCAATGATTGCATCTAAAAATGTCACATGCCAAATCTAGCTGAGGTGGCTCAATATATAGCGCTTTTAAAAACGCAAACAATAACCAGAGTGAGCATTATCAGGTTGTTCAATTCAGCTGCGGCAAACTCATACTATTAAGCTAGGCAGAAGTGAGTAGTAGATCTCTATTTTAGTATTTTTTGAAAGCGCTTTTTTTCACTAATTTATATATTACGAATTTATATATATAATTCTCTTACGTGGCTCCCAAATTTTGGCTGAAGTACTTTGTACAACTAAAAAAGATTCTTTTCACAACACTTAAATATTTACTTTATTTTCTTCATTTATAGAGAAAACAGTCGGCAAAGAATTCTGTTAGGTTAAAAAAACATTTCGCTAAAAAAAGAACGAATTCTAAAAGAAATAAAAATAAACAAATTAAAAAATAAAAATGCTGTTGCCAGCCATAGAATTTTTTGAAAGTTAACTTAGCAACATAAATCAAAATGACATAGAAGCGCAACTAGATCAAAATTATGATACCCGAGCGCTTGACGTAACAAATCCTTCAATTCTATAAGTGTTGTATCGCCAAATGCCCAAATTAACAATTGCAATTTCAAATTAATATTGAAATGTACAGGTTTAGAATTTTCTACAGTGAAAAGTTTTCGGAACTTCAGTATTCAAAAAAGTATACAAAAGCTAGACGTTAAGAATGTATCCAATGAGCGAGCAAACCGAGCATTGGATTGCGAAGCAATCCGAAATGAACTGCTAAAGCAGTTCCGGGGGTTGGCGAGCGCCAGCGAGCAGGGGGCGAAGCCTCCAAGTTTGATGATAGTTCTCTACAGAATGGTTTTTTACGACTGAGTAAGAACTATAAGAATAAAAAAAAATAAGCAATATGAATGTTTTTATTTCAATATGAGGAATTTTTAAAATCGTTTTTTTATCCTAAGAATTCTTTATTTGACGTTTTTTAGTTTATAATTTTTTGATAAATATTGTTGTCAAAATACTTTTTTGAACAATTAAATGGTGTAACATTATGTGTTTATGTATACTTCTGGCATATTCTAATGTTTGAAGTAATATGATTCAGAAAAGTATGGAATAAAAATTCCGTACTTACGCATTAACGCCACAGATTTGGCGGTTTTTAAGTGCCGCCAATCTACACCTAAAATTTTTGCGACAAATCATAAAATAAAACACTTTATTTAAAATCAAAGTAGTCAACCGGATTTCAGTGGAAAATAAGCCGATATAGAGTTTAACATAGATTCAAAACAATCTCTATTTTCGTTCACCTGATGCTGTCGCCATATGAACTCTAATAAATAAGATAAAGTTTCATGTCATGGGAATTGGTACATTTTCGTTTTTTTTTTTTTTTTTTTTTGGTAAAACATTTCGCTCCTGAAAAAATAAAATTGCATCTTGTTCCGGTTTTGGCAAATCCCAAAGACGCATTTTTGTAGCACTGAAAAATGGCGTCAAAAATCAGCAAACAACAAGGCAACAAGGAATCAAAAAGATGATATCCAGGATTATTTGATGATAGTTTTATATAAAATGGTTTTCTACTTCCGATTATGAATAAAACTAATAATAAAAAAATAAAAAAAACATGAAAAATTTTTTATTTTCATGTGAGGAATTTTTAGAATTTTTTTTTTTTTTCTGATTTTGTAAGCATTCTTTATTTTACGATTTTTAGTTTCTAAATAATGATTTTTATTGAAACTTAAAATTTTTTGATAGAAATTGTTGTCAAAAGACCTTTTTTACAAAATTAAATTATATGAAATTATGAGGCTTATGTATACTTTTTGCTTATTTTAATGTTTGAAGTAATATGATTCTTAAAACTATGGAATATAAAATTTAAATAGGCCTTTCATGTTATATCATTAAATTTAGTAAACTATTTCTGAGGCATTAGGTTTTAATTCTAATAAGAAGATACATATTTTTTTCTGTTCATTTACAAAAATTTTTCCGATGCGTTTTGGATGTTCCTTCTCTAAAAAATAATGATACAATTTTATTTTCTCTAGCATAAGAAAGAATATCAAACGTTTTTCTTTTTTAAATTTAATAAGGCACAATAAAGAAGGAGCGTTACAATGCTACACGCTATATTAGAGACGTCTCTAGAGTAACTGAATGACTGTTCATATAAAAATCGCAGGTCTCATACAACAATGCCCCCTATAGTTCGTTGCGATCGCGAATAAAAACGTCGTTACAAAAAAAAAGGTGATATTTTGCGAAAAATGAATTACCTAATTAAAGCTCGATAAGCTTATGAATGCTGAAGTCAAAATGCGTGTTAGAAACAAATATGTAAGCTAGTACAAGTTATCAAAAACTGAAGAGATACCAACGTACTGTGACGATTTAAAATATATTATTAAAATGTCACAGATAATTTCAAATTTATTAAGCTCTAATTCTAAGTTTTTTTGTTGCCAAATATTAATAATTTTTATTATATTGTTTAAACACAAGTGAATTTAGAAACCATCCGTGGCTATATGCATTAAACGTATAGTGCGTTAAGAAAAAGAAAAACTTTTTAAATTACTTTTGATCTAATGATTTTCACGTACTAGGACTCAATTTTAACGATTCTAGGGGGTGACTCTAATTATGATAACTAGTTAATGCAGACAATATTTTAAGGCACGAAAATAGACGCAAAAACGTCATTTCTCTGAATAAACACCTATCATTTTCGACAGATTATGAATTCTGACCATCAAAATTTAAGAGTAGCTGCAATCTGAGAACATTTCGTAAAACATTTCGTTCCTGAAAAAATAAAATTGCATCTTGTTCCGGTTTTGGCAAATCCCAAAGACGCATTTTCGTAGCACTGAAAAATGGCGTCAAAAATCAGCAAACAACAAGACAACAAGGTATCCAAAAGATGATATCCAGGATTATTTAATGATAATATTCTATAGAATTGTTTTCGACGGCCGATTATGAATTTTAAAAAAAAGTTTTTTATTTTAATGAGAGGAATTTTTAGAATTTTTTTTTTTTTTTTTTTTTCGTAAGCATTCTTTATTTTACGTTTTTTTAGTTTCTAAATAATGATTTTTATTGAAACTTAAAATTTTTTGATGAAAATTGTTTCAAAAAACCTTTTTTACAAAATTAAGTTATATAAAATTATGAAGCTTTATGTATACTTTTTGCTCATTTTAATGTTTGAAGTAATATGATTCTTAAAACTATGGAATGTAAAGTTTAAATAGGCCTTTCATGTTATATCATTAAATTTAGTAAAACTATTTCTCAGGCATTAGGTTTTAACTCTAATAAGAAGATACATATATTTTTTTTTTTCTGTTTATTTACAAATATTTTTCCGATGTGTTTTGGATGTTCCTTCTCTAAAAAAAAAAAAAAAAAAAAAGAGAGATACCATTTTGTTTTTATTTGCATAAGAAAGAATATCAAACATTTTTCTTTTTTAAATTTAATAAGCCACAATAAAGAAGAAGCGTTACAATGCTAGACATTACATTAAAGACGTCTCCAGAGTAACTGAATGACTGTTCATATAGAAATCGCAGGTCTCATACAACAACGCCCTCTATAGTTCGTTGTGATCGCGAATTCTCTTGAAGTAGCCAATCGGCCGCTTAGTCATTGTCAGTTCAAATGTATCTGCTCAGAATTGGAATTAAGATAGAATAAAGCTATAAGCATAAAACAAGTCGACTATACTCGATGTTCATAAGTTGCCTGTCACTCAAACCGTAATCAAAACAAAAAGGTTATTATTACTAGTATACTAGTTGAAGAAAGGTTTTTTAAATTATTATAATATTGTATTTGTGTTGTACATTTTCTTTATTAAATTGATACATGTGTCTTTCTAAAGTAGTTAAGTTATAAAAAAACCTCATTTAAATATGCCTTTTGCCGTAGAAATTATCTATATATAAAAATTTTGTTTCTATGTCTTGTACTTTCTATGGTGTTGGTATATCCCAAATATTATCTTTTTATTTCTTGAAATTTAGCATTGTCTTCAGATTTAGTATTTATTATTTTTTTTACTTAATTAGATGTTCCAAATTTCTGGATCGCTATTTAAAAATACAATAATAAATAATTATTGAAAATTATTTTTTACATAGAATCAGTTTTGGATTGACATATTGTATAAGTGTGTTTAAAAAGATTTCAATTTATCAACATTAAGTTGACCAAACATTTGACCTCTTACCTGGTCAAATTTATGAAACCATATTTTAATGTTATTGGTTACCCCTATACTTTGATTACCTCAAAAATTAAGTATGTTTTTGTGTCAGATCCTCTAACATAATTAACACTTAGCATGCCAATTAATTAATGCTTAGTATTTATTAATTAATTGACACTGTGGGGAATTATTTATCGACCGTGTCAACCTTCATCTATCAAAAGGTACCTCAGAATAGAATCAAGTTAACATGTCTTATATGCTATTGAATTCGTATTTATTATTTGTAGTGGTAGTTAGTTACACCACATTACTCCCCTTCCAGAATTTTTATCTGGGATAGAATTCGATGAACGATTACCACTAGTTGATTCATGCTATTAATATATTTAGTTAATTTTGCTCATTATATTTTTTTACTTCATTTCTTCTTGGTAGCATTTCGCTCATATTTTTTTCTTTCTTCATTTTTGTTTATTGACCGGGAGACTTTAATTACTTCACCGGATTTTTTTTTTTCCGAGCATTTTATATTAACAGCAAATCACCTGTTTTTAATGTGGATGGATCATCCAACGAAGTAGGCGTTACTGTTGAGATTTCTGCGAAATGGGCGTTACTGCGTGTTTAAATCACGTCCGGGTCACCAATGTGGGGAATTATTTATCGACCATGTCAACCTTCATCTATCAAAAGATACCTCAGAATAGAATCAATTTAACATGTCTTATATACTATTGAATTCGTATTTATTATTTGTAGTGGGAGTTAGTTACACCACAACACATTTAAAGTCAATTATAGTTTACTTCAAATTTAATTTGTCACATTTGAACACTTTTGAGTCACTGTTTAATAAAATTATTGAAAAAATGCATAAAATTTAAAAAAAAAAGTTATATTAAAAAATTTATGTAAATCAATTGAAAAGTAAATTCAAAACTATATGAAAATGAATTATATACATCATATTTGTAATAGTTCCAGTATATTCTAATAAGAATTTTCCTGTCTGAAAATATTCATAAGTATGCAAGTTTAGCTGAAAGATTTTGATGTACTGTAGTATACCTTTTCAATACTTTAGACAAATAACCGTTTTTATTCTACCGTTTTTCCTAAAATTGAATTTGTGAAGGTACCGCTAAACGATAGTAAATTTGGCCTGGACAGACCCCTGAACTGTTATGTTGTAATACAAAATGTAATTTCAAATGAAACACCTCTAATTCCAATCGTAGATAAAAGAAAGAAATATACCATTTGAAATTAATATTTATTTAGAAATAGTATTAATTTTATTTCTCTGGAATACAGAACTATTACGACCTACCCTTATCAAAGCATACCTACAGAATAACTAGACTGCAAAGTTGGTAGATAATTTTTCTTTTTGGTTATTAGCAATTTATATCAACTGTTTGTTTTTTTAAGTGCCCTTTAATCTAATACCCCATCACCTTAAAAGACATTGAGCAGTACTTTTTTTTTTCTTAAAAAAAAGTGAACTAAAAAAAAATTTAAATAACTTGTAAGCTTTTTTATATAATTTATTCTGAAAATTATGAGAAAATGAGCATTTAAAAGTGTATTTTTTAAATAATAAAGCATTGATTTAATAATAATTTTAAAATTTGAAATACTTAAAAAATGTATTAATATATTTCCTCCAAAAAAAGAGAAAATTATAAAAATTTAACCAGTTGAGAATATTCTCACAAAATAAATATTTTTAATAGTAGGCAGAATTAAACCTAGAATTATTAAGTTATTTTTTTAAGGAAATATATGAAAAAAATGGTTGTGCTTTTAAAAGATGATAGCTTATTTTTACAAAGAGGGCACATCAAATGACCGGTCCCCCTTCAAAAAATGCTGTGGAAAAATACTGTATTAAAAATTTTAATAGTAACTCATTAAAATATAAGTTTTTTTTTTTTTTTTTTGCATGATATTATCATAGAATGAGCACTTTTCTATGTAAAGAACTGATATTTGATTTATGCTGTTGGATTTATTTCTGATTTAAAAAAGCTGTTAAGCTCCAGCAGTTTTAACTCAAGTTAATAAGTTCTCAGTTTCAAAAAAAAGTATTCAGTTTCAAAAAAAAGTATTGAACTGATTTAGTTTAGTCTTGATTAAAGTAACTGGAAACCTTATTAACAACCAAAGTAAAAGTTTTTTCAGCATCAAAGAATTTTTAATAAGACTTTTTTTTCACTACCTACAGAATGGAATCTCCTTTCCAAGGATCAGGTGTTGTTCAACCCCATCTGTCTCATCCAAATCCTTATCCAGCTTCTCAAGAATTAGTGATTGGTCAGAACACTGGAATGATGCCTGCTGTTGTACAAGAAGGTCAGACAGTCATGGACACAACTTCCGGAATGAGTCAGGCTGATATGGAGGAGCAGAAGCGTAACAATCTTAATATTGCCATCATATGCCGAATGGGTCAGGAGACTGTACAAGAAATTCTGACAAAAACATCTGAACTCTTTACACTTTTAAAAAGCATGCAGGTATATCTCTATTATAAAATTTATATTTTACTGTCATATAACTTAAAGATCAGAGCTATTGATGATAACTGGATTATATTTTAACTAGTTGTGAAATTTAATTTTAAGTATACCCAGAGCTAATAACTAAGAGAATTTAGTTTCTGTCTGAATTTATATTTAACTGTTATATAGCTTAAAGATCAGAGCTATTGATGATAACTGGATTATATTTTAACTAGTTGTGAAGTTTAATTTTAAGTATACCCAGAGGTAATAACTAAGAGAATTTAGTTTTGGTCTGAAAGGCCAATAACTTTAGTTAACCAGCATCCCGGATAAACTAACAGTAATTTTTTTTAGAAAACGTTCGATAACTCACAGTTTTACTTTTCGAATTACTTAAAAAAAATTATTCACCTTAAAGAATCTCTGCCAGGGATTTCTGTTCACAGAATATCGTAAAACGGTGATTATCCGAATATTCTTTTAAAAACTTAGCTTCCAGTTTTTCTTTTAATTTTCCCAGGTCACTAGTCAGCTAACAATAACTGAAAGATTTCACTTATCTGTACTGTACTTACTTTCATTTGTCTGTTTCTATTCTCATTTCCTGATTCAACATTAAAAAAATATTTTAATATTTATGATACAAAAGATTAACATGATATTACAATATTTAGATTTTTTTAAAAATTAATTCTAAAAAGCAAATGAAGAGTGCTTACTAATTAATTTATTTATTATGTTTTTGTTTACCGATCTTTAAAATTATATGCCCTTTTTTTCCTTTATATTTTTCTCATACTCAGTCTTATTATACAGTTGTTTGTTATTATTATAATTAGTGTTTAACTATTAATTCTTTGCCGGATATTTTAACTCACAATAAAATAATTAAAATATTTTCAAGTTATTTTCCACAAAAAAAAGTAGCACGCGCAAATCGAAATAAATATTCTTTACTATTCAATTGACATTGACTTCACAATTTTCAAAACAGAACAAAGAAGCCTAAGTTACAACTTTTTTGGTTTCACTATATGTATATTTTTACCTTATTCACCAGAGAGCCTGGAAGTTAAAGCTTTTCACTAACTCATGTGCAAGACATGAAAGGGCCAAATAAACATATCAGTTAGGCCTGTAGCCGGAATTTCGATTCAGAAAAGGCAAATAACATTATACAGTCAAACTCTGCTGTAGTGAACTTTTTTAGTGCTCCCGTCCGTACTCCTATTTAAATAATGTTATTTTTAACGCTTATAGTGAACAGCTTAGAACTTGGAAATTCGGTTATAGTGGACTCAAATTTCATTTCTTTAAATATCATTTTCAGTCCTTCATCTTTAAACATGCAAGATGGGACTAAAAATGAATGCATTCCTATACAATGTGTCATCCTTTATGTTTATCACTTTTAACTATACTGTAATAAATGTTAAACAGAACTTTTATCTTATACTCCCCCCACCCTGACAAGCCTCTCTTTGTCCCTTTTCCCCAAGCTTGCTCTACAACTAGTTAACTTGGCCGTCTGCTGAACTTTCCGAATTTTCTTATCCGTTCAAACCATTTTCTTTACAAATCACCCCCTGACAATCAAGAAGGGGAACAATTTAACTCGTTCTACAGCTGCTTTCTTTATATTCTTACATTATTTATTTGAGACAAGATTTTTATTTAAAAAGCAGTGAAAATGGCAAATTCTCTAAAGAGAAAAGTGTTTTCGATAGAGGACGAAGTTAAAATTGTAAGGCGTATTGAAAATGGAACCAATCAATCGCCACTGTATAAGGAATTTTCCTTGTCGAAATCTACAGTTACGAACATTTGGAAAAATCGAAGTGCAATTCTGGCCACATATGACAAAAATATGCTTTCATCAAAAAAAACTGTGTGGAGTTGAAAGAGAAAATATAGAAGAAGCTTTGTTAAAAGGGTTCACCACTCAGCAGGATAGAAATCTTCCTGTGCGAATGAGTTTGCTGAAAAATTAGAGGAAAAGGATTTTGTGTGCTCCAATGGATGGCTGGATAGATTCAAAAAACGGAATAATATTTCTTTAGGAAAGATTATAGGAGAAGAAGCGAGTGTTGATGCAACGAATGTGGAAAAGTGGAAAACTGAAGTGTGGCCCAATATTATACAGAATTATGAAGAGAAATACTAAAAGAGTACAATAAATATCAAAACAAAAAGAACAAAATGAACAAAACTTCTTTTAAAAAAATGCGCTAAAAAGCAGCAGAATTTTCAAAAAAAGAGAGAATAAAAATAGAAATAAATGTAGAAAAGGAAAAAACAAAATTAAAAATATTAAAAATATGACCACTGAAGCCGACGTCTTCAGGGGGTACCGGCCCCAGTGGCCAAAAAACAAAACCTTTTCTATTGAGGAAGAAAGCAAAAGCCTAAAAACCTTCCTCAGTACCCCGAAGGTTTTGTTTAAAAGTCCAGGAGAAAAAAATCAAGCAAGACATAAAACTAATACAGAAAAGAAACTCATACAACTCATCAAAAACTCAAATTATTCAGAAAATAAAAATCAACAGAAAATAAAAACTCACATAAACAAGGTCAGACAGCAAACTCTAAAGTAAACCAAATGAAAAGGAATCACTTAAACCAAAAGAAAAACAACGCCCTCTTTTAAAATGCGCAGAATGAAAAAAAGATAGGTAGAAGTTGTCAAAGAAAATTTACGTCACATATTAATAGAATGCTTAACTGGGGCTGCTCAGTTAAGTCTTGAATTGCGCCCTGTTAAAAGAAATAAAAAAACTAATATTCTTCAATCATTTTCTTAATTAACAAATTAACATTACAAAAATTATAAGGAAAATCATTATTACTCAAATTATTCAAAAAATTATTCACAGCCTCTTGAAAACTTTCAACATTATTGCAAATATTTTTAATCCTAACCAATTGTGAAAAAACTAAATTTTTAAAAATTTTATTACACAAATTAGTATAAAAGTTGCAGAAAAAAATAACTTTAAATTTAAAAGCCTTTCTTTTATCAAAAACACCAATTTTAATAATTTTGTCAACGATAATAATTTTAAAATCTAAATACTCAACATTAAAACAATCCTCATTAGTTTTCTTCAAAACCAAATCTCCAGGATAAATACTATAAATAAAATTATAATTATCACTATTAAACAAAATCAGGTCATCAATATATCTAAATGCTTTAAAATCATTATTTTCAAGAAATTTAGCTTCAAAAACATGCAAAAAAATATTAGCTTCAAAAACATGCAAAAAAATATTAGCAAAAGCACCAGAAAAGGAATTACCTTGTGGAATTCCAATAATTTGTTTATAAAAATCTAAACCATTAAAAAGAACATTCTCAAAAAGATTAAACTTACACAAATCCAACCGAAGATTTTTATTTTCTGAAGAATTTGAGTTTCTGATGAGTTGTATGAGTTTCTTTTCTGTATTAGTTTTATGTCTTGCATGTTTTTTTCTCCTGGACTTTTAAACAAAACCTTCGGGGTACTGAGGAAGGTTTTTAGGCTTTTGCTTTCTTCCTCAATAGAAAAGGTTTTGTTTTTTGGCCACTGGGGCCGGTACCCCCTGAAGACGTCGGCTTCAGTGGTCATATTTTTAATTTTGTTTTTTCCTTTTCTACATTTATTTCTATTTTTATTATGAAGAGAAAGGCATTTTTAGTGCTGACGAAGCTGAACTATTTTACAAATTGATTCCCAATCAGACGTTAAAATTTACTAATGGGAATGCACTAATGGGAAACTCTCCAAAGTGAGAATAACAGTTCTTGTTTGTGCCAACATGAACGGCTTTGAAAAGCGAAAATTAACTGTCATAGGTAAATCTCAAAAACCAAGGTGCTTTAAAAATGTTAAAAAACTGCCCGTAAACTAGAAAGCCAATCAAAAAGTGTGGATGACCTCCCATTTTTTTTTGAAGAACTTCGACAGTGATTTGTTAAAAGTAAATCGTAAAATTGTTCTTCTTGTAGACAATTGCACAGCTCATCCCCATTTAAAAAGTCTAAAGTGTAATAAGCTCGCATTTTTACCACCAAGTACGACTTCTGTGTTGCAACCAATGGACCAGGGTGTTATTTGCAGTCTGAAGTCTCACTATAGGAGGCAATTAGTTATGCGTATTTTAGATAACTATGATAAAAACAACATGAACTCAGAATACAACATCTCTCTTCTAGAAGCAATAGTTTTGCTAGAAAAATCATGGAGACAAGTAACATCAGCCACAATCTGCAACTGTTTCCGACATGCAGATCTTTCAAAGGATTTAGAAGAAAAAGATTCCAATGTGGAGGAAGAAAATTTACCTATCTCTCTATGGCTTAAAAAACATGGAATGAACGCTTTCCCTAATGAGGTTATTGAGCAATTTGAATGTTGCGATGTTGAAGTATGCACTTCTGGTACACCTACCGATGATGACATTGTCAGTGAAATAGAACAAATGAACGAAAGTAGAGAAGACTTATTAGAAGAAAACGTTGAAGAAGAAAATGAACTTTCAGCACCATCTATAACTGAAGTAAAATCAGCCGTACATGTCCTTAATATATTTTTTTCTACAGAAAATGTAGTTCAAAAAATTTTGAATTCTTTGCACATTGTAGATAAGAAAATTGGTGAACTCTATTTAAAATCAAATTGTGTTTAATCAAAAATCACAAATTTTTTTAATAAAAAGTGAAATTAAAAATAATTTTTAGCGGCGTAAGTACTTTTTTCATTCATTTTTGTTTTATTATCTGTTCATTAGTTAATA
Organism: Parasteatoda lunata; assembly: GCA_949128135.1. Classification (NCBI taxonomy): domain Eukaryota; kingdom Metazoa; phylum Arthropoda; class Arachnida; order Araneae; family Theridiidae; genus Parasteatoda; species Parasteatoda lunata. The sequence goes on along the minus strand of OX421970.1, from coordinate 29,997,148 downwards.
ATTTTTTAAATAACTTATGCAAAATTGCAAACCCAATTTTCTATCATTCAACTGTCTTATCCAAAAAATTTGGATATAGTGAGCCATCGTTTATAGTGGACACATTACTGAGTCCACACTATAGCGGGGTTCGACTGTATATTTAATTGGTAAATTTTTTATCTAGATTTGTTTACTTATCTACTATATTTATATGTGAATTGTTAGTATAAATAAATATATTTAGTGTAAATTATACATTAATCATTAATAATAAATATTAATTTTGTTCAGTAAAATTTAATTTTTTTTAAAAACCTTCTTGAGGAAGAAGCAAATGATTCTGCCCCCTTGGCTATGGGCCTCCTAAAAAAGAGAAGGCCTCAGCATAACCATAATAGCAGGCATGGGTTACCATAAACAAGAAATTTAATTCTTAAGTAGTCCAAACGTAATGACATCTTTCTTATTTTTATCCACTGGGTAGTTTATGTTCATTACGTCGGACTACTAAATATATATGTGCTGAGGCCTTCTTTCTTCTAGGACAGTAATTACCAACTAGCGTCATGTGGGCCACATCCGGCCCAAAAAATCTTTCTTGTGGCTCGCGAACTAAAATATATTAGTTGTCATTTTTTTGCCGACAATTTTCGTAAAAAATATATAAAATACTTTTCTTTCGTTAAAAAAACTAATTTCTTCGTTTCTGTGAAATTTAACATACCAACGGTGCAAAAAAAAATATTTCTCAGGTTTTGCATCCAAGAAAATATTTATTATTATTTGTAATTCAATACTTTTGTTTTGAACAACTTGAGAAAAATCTGACAGTAATATTATTATTTAATGTTCCTTCGAACATAAAAGAGTCCTATATAAAATTTTGACAAAGTTGCGGCCCGCCATTTGACTGGTGTTTTTAATTGTGGCCGGCCGCCTCATGTAAGTTGGAAATTCTTGTTCCAGGAGGTGTTGTGTGGATCTGATAACATCCCTATACACTCAATTGGCAGAGATCAGTCGTTGATCAGGAAGGCCACTGGTTACACTTGACTTGGTAATACTTATAAAGTAGTTGAGATTTGTAATCTCACTAGCTATTTTTAATCTGTACATCTTATTTATTAATAATCTGTACATCTTATTTATTAATAATCTGTACATCTTATATATTATAATCTGTACATCTTATTTATTAAATAATAAAAATTTTATATAAAATCTAAAATTAAAATTTTTAAAAAATATTTCTTTTTCATTTTATATGTTTCATCTAAATAATTTTAAAAATAAATTAAATGAATATTTGTTCCATACATTGAATTTTTTTTTTCTTTAAAGATTTATTTTTTTTATTGCATTGCTGTAATTATTTTGTATTGGAATTCATTTCAAACTTAATCTTTTATACTATTACAAATAAATTTATTCATTTGATCTGAATGATTTAAACTCTAAACAATCATTCTGATTCTTTTATATACTCTGACTGCTGATCTTTATGTGTCATGCTAATTTAGGCTAGTTTTAAAAAATATAATTTGTCATATACCAGTTAAAAGTTTAATTTTGCATTAGATGAATTACAAAAAGTGGAATGTAAAACTATTACATATATGAAAAATGAACTCACCACGCTATAGTAAAAATCTTATCTCAGACTAGTAATGTCTCCAGGAAACTATTCTTCTCTTATTTCTTTGTTCAGGGATTAGATCAAACTTAAAGTATTTTTAAAACTTTGTCATTAACATAAATAAATATTTATAAATAAATTCGTTTTTGCTGTCTACTGATACACAAGATACTTTATAGTTTCACATCAACAATCTGTAATTAGTGAAAGAGTAGAACTTTTTCACTTTGTGGATTCATTTGTAAATTTATGAAAATTAAAATAAATATGTATAAAAAGTTAAAAAAAACAATTTACAAAAACGCTAGTGTCAGGTATAAAAGAATCTTTCATGAAACAATTTTTCATTAATATATTTAGTATTTTAATAACCTTTCATAATCCTACGGCAAACAAAATTTATAATTTTAATTGCCCTAATCGTCTAAAGCATATTATAATTAAATGTGTACTTTCCTATATAAGTTGATACCCATAAAAGAAACTTGAGCTTTCAATATTATTTATAATTTTCTTAAATAATTGTCTTATACTTATGTTACAGCTTCCTAATGGCACAGTACAAAGTATAAATTCTCAAGAAGAGAAAAAGTTGAAATTGCAAGATTTCTTAAAAACTATTTCTTTGGGATTCAGAAAGTTAAGGCGTATTTGTGAAAAATGCAATTACAATGCTGTTACCATGGAATATACACATATTGAAGTTGATGTAAGTATCAGAATTCATTATCATTAAACTATATTTTAATGCTGCAATTTTATTATTAAAAATTTGCCTCAAATAATATGTACACATCTTTAGTTCAACAAATATTTATATATTTCATCGTTTATCAAAATTTGATATTCATTCTTTATATAAGTATAAAAGTATTTGATTTTAACTTTGCACAAATTTTAAATCTTGGTTTTAAAAAATGACAAAAATTATGCTCATTGCAAGAAAGATTACTGTTTGTCAAACTAAAGAACTTCCCTCATGAGTTATCTAGGACACTGTCTGTGACTATGATTAGGAGGTGAAATTATTTCAAGGAAGGTTTTTTTTTTTTAAATGTACAAGTTTAAAAACATTGTATATAACAATGATCATGTAAATTTTGCAATAAATTTTTTGTCTTTTTTTATAAAAAAGATAATGAATCGCGAGATTGTATTATGCTACTGTGATACTAAAATTTGAGTAATTTTTTAATTCTGGGTTGTTTAGTTTAGTTGCTAGTTTATTAGTAGGCATTTAATAGGAATGGCAGACATCAAGTGGCATTCTAGAATCGGTCTTTTGTTTTCTTTTATGGATTGAGGTAAGGGGTTTTCAATTTAGGTCATAAATATTGAACTTATATTAAAAAAGAATCTAATATATATCATGACACATTAGGTTTCTTTATACAGGGTGACAAGAAATAACTTGTTCACGTATGTACTGTAATTTTAATGTTTATTATTTTTAAAATGTTTATTAACCATAATCATCATTCTAATTTGGATGAAAACATTACTACTTGTAACACATTTACAACAATATTTAAACCCCAGATAACTAAACTAGTGTTGTATGTAACTAATCATTTGACTAATAGACTACAAATTAAAAACTAGCATATTATTCCATTTCAATTATTTTAAACAAATTAACTTGACTTAAAAAAAGTATTGTAATATTTCAATAAAAAAAATATAGAAATATGGTAAAAATTGTTTGCACTCTTATCAGAAGTTAATAGTGTGCTCTCCACAAATAGCTTTGTTGCGTACGTCAGCCTTTCTTAGAAGGACAGATTTTGCCGCACTTGTGTATTCTTTAGGCTTTCCAATGCTTATATTGATGGAACTAAGCAATTTACTGTTAGGCAACGTTTGCAGCAAACCTCAAAATGTTACAAGTGTATAGCAGTGCTTATCAAGTTTGCATAAATCATTTTACTAATTATGAAGATACTGTGAGTAGGGTAGTGTGAGCACTATGGAAACATCTTGAATTAGCACAGCTTGTTGGAGTCTGTAGTCTATTAGACAAATCTAGGGTTAAAGTGATCATCTTTCACCTTCATGCAGAGCTGTAAACATGTCAAACAATTTTCATTTGAGCTGCAACTCGCCTCATATTTTATCCTGTTTCTTACATGACTATCTTTTTAAGGATGCCAAATTCATATGAAGCTTAACACAAACCCTTGTTTTTAAGATGGTTCAAACAGAAAATCTACTGTATTCAAACCTGGTGAATAAGATGTTGTAATAAAGCTAGGAAAATGTTTCTCGTCTCGTCCTAGGAAATGTTTCGAATAATTATAGCTCTGATTGCTAGAGCTACACAATGGATAGCAAACAATTTTCATTTTCACATGGTGAATCAATACTTTTACGAAATTACATAAAAACTTCTAAAATTTTGAAGGTAGATAAACATATTTTGTTTTAAACTTTGTCTCAGTTATTTTTTGTTATCTTGTATATTATACTTCATTAATTGTATTGATCGTTGGAAGTTTGTTTAAGCATCACATTCAGGGTTTCACGATTTGTCAAACAGCAAAACAGAAGACACATAATTTGGCATTATAGAAATGTAAGGTCTTAGCATTATTTAATTGACTCTTGACACTCTTGTTGCTTTTATTGAAACATTTTACAAGTGATGTGATTTAATATTGTTAATTAACTATCATATTTGGCAGGAATTGCTTAATGGTGAAATTTTTTTTTTTTAAATCCTCAAATTTTTGCTATAATTAGACAGTTTTTTATTTAAAAAAATATTTAAAGAAATAAGTTGTTTTACTTTTATCTTTATTTAGAGCTTGATTCCACTGAAAGATGAGATAGACTCAAGACAAGAAGATAGGAAACCAACTGATATTGTCAAAGCATGTAGTTTAGAGTATCAAGAGTTGATTGAAGTAATTACTTTTTCTTATTTTATTTATTGAATATAAATGTACTTCCCTTATTTCTATTAATATATTTTATTTCCATTACAGCTTGTGATGTTAAAAAATAGACAACTTAAGGAAGTTATTGATAATTTGAGGACTTTTATTTGGGATATAAACACAATGTTGTGTATGAGGAAACCGTAGTAGCTTCTATTGTAAGTTGTGTAGTATTCATATTTGAAGTCATGTAAGAACTTTCATATCATCTACTTTCTTAAAAAAATTTTGATGATTTAATATTTATACAACTTGGATTATCATTTATATCCTAATTGTGTTTGTCTAAAAATTTATAAGCATTATCATAACTATACTTTTTAGTTAAAATTATTATTCTGTCACTCATTTAAATTGTTGTAATTTAAAAACGTTACTTTACTTATAAGAGCTTTGAATTTTTTTTTTTTCCTTTTCTTTTTAGAATACCCTAAATGCTGTGTTAAAATTGTTGGCTTATTTATTTATTTTTAATGAATGCCTTCAATAGCTATAGCTACATATTATCAATTTTGGACAATATCATTACTCGCTAATTTTTGAATATTCCTTAGTCAATAAAATGTTAACCTAACCTTTTTTTAAAGGAAACTCTCACTTGAAGTTTTAATAAACAAAACTGTTTTTTTATTAAAATAATTTATTTAGATATATACATAAATAACATTTCAACAAGAAGTGCTTCATCCAAATCCTACGTCTAGTGTCATCATAACTATGAAACCAACTATAGCACACCATGATGCTAATTTTCCATTGGAACTGCAGAAAAAAAATAGAAGCATAATAAATATTAATAAAACTATTTTAAACTTTATTAACTATAAATATTACAAGAGATCTGAAATGGAAAGCCCAAAATTCCTGAGTGCTGCTATTTGTATACATAATACATCTATCAAATAACTCTTTTTGTCATACATAAAAGGATGAGAGAACTAGCTGTTTAACGCCTTTATTAGCAAAAAATTAAGTGGTATATCTTTAAAGGTGTGATGGAACAACTGAGTAAAACCCTTATCATAGAAGAACGGACAGCAACACTTTTTACCAAGACAGAAATTTTCTGCATATTACATAAAATTTTTAAGATTTGGCACTTTACGCAAAAAATAAAATTAACATTAAGGGGGTAGTCCAAACCTTGAAATGCTCTCCTGGCGAAAATGGGTACCAGAATACCCCATATAGTTTGGGGGTCAGGATTCATTGAAAAAAAGATAGGCTTATTCAGAGAAAGTAGGATTTTGTGCCTGATATCGTCTGCACTTATTTAACAGCATATTTCAGATCACCCCCTAGAACCATTGAGTCCTCGAACATAAAAGTGCAATAATTTCATCAAAAGTTATTCAGGATGGTCCCTTTTTTATTTTGCTCACTGTGTATTGATGAGCCATTATTTAACCATTTTGTGAAGAGGCAAGAAATAAGTCCTGGGCAGTAAAATCATTGTAAAAACTGGTTCTATCACTATTTATATATCTCCATATAGCAAAAATATAATGTTTCATTCTCCCTACAGTACAGCAACATGACTTGTTAGCATAGTAACCTCCTGATCAACTGTCTTAAGCACATCTTAAAGTGGGCATCGTCCCCTTCCTCATTTCAATCTTTGAAACAAGATTTTTTAGATTTACGACTTAGGTAGTTGTAAACTGAACATTTGACACTGTTGACTATGAGCGAAAATAATAATTCAATAACTGGAATTATCATCCTTATAACCACACAACTCGTTTTCATAGCCATTACTACCAACTCAACATGTCAACTAAACCACTGTAAATGGTATTTTACCTGAATCTGTTGACATCTTTAAACAGCACCAATGAGCATATTTTCTTTTAAGATTTTTACTTGAACTTGTATAGTGATAGGAAAAGACTTTTATTTATTTTTATTACAATAAAAATTTTAATTAAAAGGTATGCACAGGGACAATCATTACCAACAATTGCAATCTTAGAAGAAAAGGTTAAAATTTCTGTCTCAGAATTAACTACTTGTGCTAAAAATGTAACAAATTGCATAACAATTTGGAATAAAACTATGTTTCTAGCTATTATTATAGTTTGTTAGAAATAATTGAAAGAGAAATGTATTTTAGTTACTCACTGTGTTCGGGCCTCAGGTATAATATCTTCAATTACTACGTATATCATTGCTCCAGCAGCAAAAGCCAGAGCATAGGGTAATATAGGTTCTGCCAGTGTAACGGCCACACAGCCTACTATTCCAAATATAGGTTCAACAAGACCACTCAATTGTCCAAACCTTAATATTATAAGGACCAGTATTAGTTTTGAATTATGCCATTTAAAAGAACACTTTATATGTAATCACAAAAAAGATTAAGTGCATAATAGTGTTTCTCACTTTGCAAATTTAAGTCATAAAATATGTAATCATTCTAATTATTTCCTGGATTTTCTTAAACATAATGATCCATACAATTTTGAAATAAAAAGTATTAATAAACCAGAAACTTAAAATCATTAATACGGGATATACCAATGATAGCAACAGAGATAAAAGTAATATCCTTTGACAATTTAACCTTTGACTGCTAACTGTTCTAATACATCGGCTGATAAGTTTCCGGTCTGACATACAGATGGCGCCCTAAATGCAGAATTAGTATTTTGTTTAGCAACTCCTAACCTTCAAATAAAAGGTGTCAAAATTTTATAACGATCTGTAGATTAATTTTAATCGAACACCAATTTATATTATTGAAACAATGGATAAAAAAGAATTTCGTGTTCTTATTAAACATTGTTATTTAATGGGAAAAAACACGGTAGAAACTAAAACTTGGCTCGATAAGAGTTATCCGGGTTCTTCACGAGGAAAATCGACCATTATTAACTGGTTTTTCTGATTTTAAACGTGGTTGTAACACATAAAAAAAGTCCACAAAATTTTTATCGAAAACCGCAAAGTGAAGTTGCATGACATGACATAGCTGATACTCTAAATATATAAAAAAGGGCGTGTAGGCTTTATTTTGCATAAAAATTTGTTTATGAGAAAGCTGTTTTCGAAGTGCGTGCCGCTTGTGCTAACAGTTGACCAAAAACAACAACGAATTGATGATTCCGAGAGCTGTTTGACGTTGTGTCATACACCCCCATTCACCCGCACCCATCCTATTCACCAGATTTGGCTCCTAGTGACTTCTACTTGTTTGCAGACTTGAAAAAAATGGCTCGTGGTTAAGAGATTTAGCACAAATGAGGAAGTGATTGCCGAAACAATCGCCTATTTTGACACCTTTTATTTGAAGGTTAGGACTTGCTAAACAAAATACTAATTCTGCATTTAGGGCGCCATCTGTATGTCAGACCAGAAACTTATCAGCCGATGTGTTAATTAAATCAATGGTTGAGGAGAGAATATTTTTCTTACAACATTAATTCAGTTGGTGGTGTTTAAAGACATTATAATAAAATACACAATCCAAATAATGTTACTACTTTATTCCCTCCAAAACTAATCCAAAAATTTTGTATTTTTGACAGATATTATTTATTAATCAATAGTTATGCTTTAAAATGGTTGTTACATACTTGCACCCTTACCCATGGCTAGGACAATACATATGGGCCTTAAGTCCACCCGGATTGTTTTCGCTGAGTGCATATAATGTGCTAGTCAAAAGGTTAACCTGAAAATTTTGTTCCCTTTCATTTCAAATTCTAAATACCAATCTGAAATATTGCTTTTGGAGTTTATCTCTAAAAAAGTGAGTAATAAAAAGATAGCATCGGTATTAAACATCTTTACCTTAACAGATATTATTCTTTACCTACTTAACTTTAAAACAATGTAACACGATTGTTTTTAAAAGACAAATAATAACTGCATAAATAAGTCAGAAAATCTGTACATAATTGTATCTATTTATCTAAAAAGCTATCAAGACACGAATTTTTTTTTTTTTTAATTTTTGTAATAAGAAAGGTTGTACAATATGAGGAAAAAACCACTTAAGATTGGTTGCCATAATTATTGTTTGATATTATCTTTTCTTAAAATCCCAACCCTGAATACAAGGTCTAGAAAACTGAGTTGGGCACGATAGGCCTTGGCCCTCTATAGGCTGTCAGGCTACAGAGTATAGTTTATGTATTTTACATAATATTTTCAGGAGTTATTGAATCAATCTTGAAAATTAATAAGATGCTTTGCCATAAAAAAAAATATGTACTTTATGTGGTAAGAAAAATTTTATAATAATTTAATAAAATAAATAATAAAGAATAATTTGAAGTATAAAAAAAAGACGCATCTTGTATTACAGAAATAACAATTTTCTTTTTTAATCTCAAATACTTAGGCAAGCCTGTATGTATAGCACATTTTCTAACAAAAATAGGTGTCAATATTTTTCAGAATATACCAATAATCGTGTCACATCAATTTTTTAAGATGAATACTTGCCAAAAATGAAAAAAAGTTCATTTATATTTTAAGTATCGTATAATAAATCAGAAAAAAATTACATAAGATGCATAATAAAACATATCAAATATAATCTAGTGAGTAGAGAGAAAAAAAAACATTTCTAAAAACAGTTTATAAAGACAAAAAATGAAAATGTGATATCACTTCTAAAAGGAAATGCTTAAGAGAAGAAAAAAAAAAAAACTTTAGACACACAACTCATTTCATTTGTAAAATAATTTTTAAAAAAATGGAAATTGAAAAGAAGAATGAATTGCTAAAAATAAAGTAAAAACGTTATAAAAAAAAAGAATTAATTTTAAATACAGTATAACAAGTTAAAATGTAAACAAGAAAGAGAATAAAATAATATCTAAAAGCTAAGTAGTAAAATAAGATAAAAAATAATATTTTGGTTATTTCTGTTAAAAATAGAAAGAAAAGAGTTAAAGAAAAATTATTATTCATTTTAAATAAAAAGAAAATAGAGAAATAGAATGAAAAGCATCTAAAAACAGAGTAAAAAATAGAAAAATGATTAATAAAAACTTTTTAGATAAATATTTAACAAATTAGAGAAAAAAATATATTACATTCATTTTAAATATAGTATGACAAACAAAAAAAATAAAAAATAATAATGAAAAAGAGAAGAATAAAGTAAAAAGTATCTAAAATCAAATTAATGATGTAAAATGTGATTATTACTTATGAGACTAAAGCTTGTTGAAAAGGAAAGTGAAAAAGTACATTAATTTTAAATGAAGTATAACTATTCAAAAATGAATGGAATATATAACACCTAAAAGCAGAATTATAAAGAAAGAAAATTTAGTATAGCTTTTTTGATAGCTGATATAAGATATAGAGTGAAAATGACAAAGAATTTCAGAACAGATTAATGATGCACATTAGTCACCTCAATCAACAAAATGAAGGTTAACCAGATGTAAAAATTGTTTTGATGTACAATTGAAAAAGCCCCCTTTTTTTCTAAATAATCCCATATTTAATTAAAACATAATTTTTTAAAAAAATTTATTTGATACAGCAAATTTTATATTAAATAAAATAAATTAGATGTAAAGCTAAAATCTAAATATTCCTATGGTTACTATCGTCGATTAGACATGCACTCAATTACAAAGAAAACTTAAGCGCTACATATAACGATGAAAATGGTAATGAAAGAGATGTTTAAAAAAAAGAACAAATTATGTCTGGAAAATAACACTTTCCCCATTATTAGTTTTTTTTCATTACATAGATGAATAAATTCACGCAAAATGAAAATATTTTAAAAAGACTTATATACATGCTATACATCAACATACGCACAGCAATAAAAACAATAAATAATAAAACTTTGAATAACTGAGGGTAGAAAGTTAAAAAATATGACTTCATTCAGAGTAATAAAAAATAATACCAAAAACTACGCCATTTTGACATTCCAGCTGCATGTAGAGGTAAACTAACAGCTAAACCTTCAGGAAAATTTTGTATGCCAATACCAATAGCAAGATTTCTAAAATTTATACCAAATACATAAGTTAAAATTAAAACATACCAATGTAACACTTAACTATTTTTTTAACTGATACAACATAAAGAGAATCTTTCAAATATCAAAAGCATTGTTCCAATTATGCATAATATTAATGAATTTCTAAAAATGCAATGCAATTTAGTGCATAAAAACAAGGCTAAAAAAAAAAAAACATTAAAGCCTTAATAATTTAATACTATAACAGGAATAAATTTTTATTCCTAATAAGTTTTGACTTTGATTTTTCTTTATCATTGTTTATGTCATAATTTTTACTCACTTTTCTATCACCACATTGCTTAAATACTTGGTGAGTGAAAAATTAAACCAACATTTTAAGATCACATTGCCTTTAAGTGATAGATCACATTTCTTCTTTAACATACCACTTTAGAATGGTCCTTACTTTCTTATAAAAGTCCAATAATTGATCTTATGGAAAATCAGTAATTTTTAAAATTGTTTCAGTATAAATTACACAAAATTAGAGGGGCGATATTTTTAAACAAATCGATTGATTGTTAAAAAATTGAATTATTGTCTACATCTAGGTATGTCCAACGGTCATATCAAAATTTTTCCTTGACTTCTTTTCCTATCAGTTCTTATTAAAAGTTTACATTTGCAATACTTTTAATTTAAGTACATTTGCAAAAAATTTAATGTGCAGGTCTATGACAAAATAATCTAAATACTCCTGTGTAAATTTTATGATGTGAACTGCAAATTTAACTTTTAATGTTAAGCAACATCAATTATTAGATTGCAAATTTGATCATTAACAATAATTTCATTTTCAGAGAAATATTTCATAATAATATTAAACAGCAGAATTGCGGTGTTCAATTTGCTGATCAAATAAAATTTTGATCGAACAACCAGTACCTTGCACAACCAGATCACTAATTAAACCCATGAGAATAAAATTAATATCAGAATACAATTCCTTTAAAAAAAATAAACCTATAGAAGACCTGTTATTCTTCTGTTAAAAATAACCTGTTCAATTTACTGCCTACTCAAAGAGTTAAGACAACTGTGGTAAAGTTTTGGGAACAGTAAATTAAGTTCTAATTATTTTCAATTCTTAGATTACAAATTAAACCAATAAAAAAAATTATAAGCAATATCAGAATAAATTATTCTAAGAATGTTTAAAAAAAAGGCATTTTAAGAAATAATAATTTAGCAATTGAAAATATTTTTATTTTGCTATCACAACTTTAACATATATATATTTAAAAGTATTGAATAAACATTACAAATGTTATAAAAAAAATTAAAATGATATAAAACATAGAGGGGTGATTGTGCTCCAGAAAAAATCCAGATTTCCTTATTTTTCGCTAACAGTGATGCGGAAGTTTCCGGAGATCGAAGGTCCAGACATTTAAAAAAATCATTGATCACAGAAGTTACCGGAAATCAATTTTTCAAAGGTGGAACTTAAAACCACATTTTTTTTCTGTAATTTTGACTTGGGCTCACAATCACTCCTGAACATATGAAATTCCCACAAGAACTTCATTTATCAAATTAAACTAATTGTTGATTCATTAGATAGTGAAATGTAACACCATGTATCTTCATAAGATATAAATATTACTCAACATCATTACATAAAATTATGATATCATATATAGCTTAATTAAATGCATTAATTTTTCATGATGCAAAGAATAAATTATAAGACCAATGGGAACCTTTGTCAACTTGTTCTAGTGTATTAAACAATGCATTTCAATGTTTTTCTTTGCATTCTTACCACCTTGGTCCTTAATTGCTTCTGGTATTCCTGAAAATAAGGTAATCAGCATTCATAATTAATTTTAATTCAAATCATTTTCCTTGATTTTTATATTTTTCATCAATCATTCATTTATGATTAAAAAAATTTTTTATTCTAATTGGAATGATTCACTTTTCTTTTTTTAACTAATTCCAAAAATAAAGTCTAATATATTAACTCATGTGAACCAATATACAGCTGTGCAATTGAAAAAACGTAAGTGTTTCACTATAGATTCTGAAAAAAGAGCTTTGACAGCTATTTTCTTTCCCTTGCTTATTAATGTTATTAACAGTAAAATAAAATTTCCAAAAACTGACAACAACAAAAAATGATTTTTGAAAGAAAAATTTTTGCAACATTTTTGTAGCTCATCATACAAAAATGTCAAATATATAACAATATCAATTTTGAATTTTTTGTCACTTCACTTACATTGATTTTTCAACTGCACTGAAGTATAAGTTTTAGTTATAAATTAGTTCTTTCAAAATGAATACATCAGGCGTTTAACAAAATCTTTAAATTAGCTCTAAAATCTCATAGATAAAAAATTAATTTGATTTGCAAAAGTAAAAATATCAATACCATGACTATGTAAGTGTTAAAGTAAGAATAATTTTTGCAATGTGATATAAACTCATAGTCAAATTATTTGCTCCCACCATTTTTGTCTTATATGCAATAATTTTATTATGTCTTCCCACTTTTAAATTAAAACATTTCTCCCTTAACTGCATTGAGAATACTTATCTAGAAATTAAATGGCATCAAAAATTAAAACAAATAAATTTACTAAAATAACATATTTAATAATTCTACATTTAATATTACTAAAAAATTTAGTCATTTTGATGTTAAATATTTTTTTTTCCAAAGAAATAAAAAAAAAATTTACCTTGCACTTTCAAAAGTTGAGGATTTTGTTTTGCCAGCTGCACCAAATCCAACTCCTACAGCAAGGCCTTCTAAATTTTTAAGAAGAAAAAAAAAAGGTCTAAACTACATTTAGTGGTATAAAAAATTACAAAATCTAATTTTAATATTTGCATTTACATTATAGAGGATCACTTTATTAAAGACTAAAATCCAGGATAATCAGAAAATATTGTATCTAGAATATATTGCATCGTTAACAGAAAAGTACTCAATCAAATTTTGCAGATACATTTCTGAACGTTACATAGCTAAGTAAGGTATTTACAAATATAAATTTTAATATTTGGATTTTAAATACTAAAATTAAATTCAAAACTTAATAATAGGATGATCATAAAATAACCTCATGCATGTGGTAGCTTGTTACCAGAAAACAATTTAATTCAATTATACCAAATATTGCAACTATTTCTCAATTGCTTAAAAATATCTGTGATATTTATCTGAAATATGCTAACTATTTTGAAACTAATAAATAGCTAGGAAAAGTAAATTAGATTAAAAACAACACTTAAAAATAACAAATAGTAAAATTTTTATTAAAACCTATAGAGATAGATATGCCTTTGTCAGTAAGATAAAAATACAGTTAAAAAAGTAACAAAATTTAACTGATAGTTAAAGTTAAAAAATATTAATAATTTCTAAATCTTTAAAAAATATGATATAGCAATAGGATTGTTAACAAAAAAGTTTTTAAGGATGTGAAATCCAGGTCAATGTATGTTATATATTTATGAATAATATTAGGCGAAGAAAAATCGAGCCGATGGCCATATATCCAGCAGTGTTTTGTGATAGATGAAAGTTAAAGTCTTTAATGTAGCTTTGAGATTGTGTTTGGTTGAGTGCTTGTTTAGTTTGTCGTTCATAAGTCCACAATAACGTCGAATTTTCTAAATATCTTAGTTGTTTAACATGTACCGATGTGACACCAAAACACATGTAAGTTTTAATAAAAATATTATACAATTTCAGATTTTTAAATGTTCTTTTTAATCATGATTAATTTTATCACAAAGGATTGCTGACATTATTTCAAGAATCTAAAAAAGGTATTTGCATTTAAAATAACTATCGTGCACTTAATAAGAAGATCACACAATAACATTGGGTATATGGTTATACGACCAGGAAATCCTTGAATTAAATGTTCCCTAATATCAATTGAGAACCATAGATTACTAATTTCTGAAATTTTTAAAATCAAGCTTAAGGTATATTTATTTTAATGTGATTTTATTTATTTCAAAACATTAAATTTTATAATAATTACTCTAATTATCAAACTTTCATTAAATGATGGTGAATAAAATTAAATAATCATAGCAAATACATTATATTCTGAATCGAATATCTACCAAATTGGGTTGAATTTAACTTGATGTTTTTTAGTAATAGGAATATCTAAAATGCTTAAAATATTGTTTAAGTTAAATAATAACAGGAAAAATATTCTCAATAGGAAAAGAAACTACACAAATAAATTTTAAACTGAAATTTTGACAATTTTTATACATTTTTTAGAGAATTATTTTGAAAAATGGTAAATTAGCAAGAAAAGACATGCACATTTCATTATAATTTTATATTGAGAAATAGTAAACTTCAATATCAATAGAAGACACCTAAAACGCATTATAAAATGAGGTAAATTTAATTTCTTTGTTATGACTAAATTTCTTATATTTGATAAATCACGCTGAAGTTTTTTAAAATAAGTAAATATAATTATGAATGCTCAGTTCTTTAAACTGATTTTCACCAACAATTTGTTTAAAGAAAATAAAAACTTATCTTAAATATACAAGTTCGTGAAAAAAACTACATTTAATCACTGAAAAACTATAAGAAAAGAAGGAAAAAAATCATAAGTAAAAAAAACTGTCATAATATACATAAATGCATTTTCAATAACATAAATTTAAGTCTACTTTTATTAATAAAAACTTCAATTTTTCAAACATTAAATAGAAATTTTACATAAATAACTACTATTTTTACTGGTTTATAATTAAGTTGACTTTTATGAACCTTTAAATTGCAATGAAAATTGTGCTTGTTTATACATCAGTAACACACATTTTAAAAAAAAGATATTTTTCCAAAATTAAAAATTGCGTAAAAAATTAACTCTATGAGATAAACACACCATGATTCATATTGACTTTTCAGCATTTTTTATATCACATATAAATTAATTTTATCATAAAATTTCACTTTAATTATAAAATTTAAATCAGTTGTTTAACTGTTTTTTGTAAAATATGCAAAAAGTGTTTTATATTTGGTTGAATATACCTTTTTTAACAAGTTGGAATTTCGAAGTATACTTATATTCTAATAAAACACAAAATACAACATTTTTAAGTAAACAATAGGGGTTAACTGAAATTAACATCGGAAAGAGATTAACACCAGAAAATATTATACATTACCTGGTATGTTATGCACAGTAATTGCAATAATTAACAGTAATATTCTTCTCCATCGAACATCTAGTAAGCTTGCTGTATCAATCTCAATTGTACTGCTGTCTCGTCTGTCAAAGTTTTGCTTGTATCTCCTATGCAGGTTGTTACCAGTATAATCATCTAAAAATCAAATTATTTATTGTATTAAAAGACCAATAACAGTGATTATAAAAAGTTTCAGATATAAATACAAACAATAAAAATTATACACTTGCAAACAAATTTTATATAAATTCAATATTAAAATTCATAAATTACTAATTAGCCGTGTGACAACAAAGCAAAAAAATAAATAAATAAAACTATATCTTGAAACCATTTAGAAAACCTATTACAATAAAATGAATTTTCCTTCCTCAGAGGAATGACAGGGATTCGGGAGATGTGGAAGACTGAAACGCTGTGGAGAAAACATTGCTGTGTGGACAAACATTTTTTTTTCTTTCTTTTCCAAGATCGTAGCAGATTATGACCACACTTGAAGTGCCAAAAGGAGTTTTAAAAAATTACATTATTTATGTATTTTTAGTATAACTGAAAAATAGAATGAGAACTTCCTCCATTTTCTTTAAAAAAAATTTTAACAGACTCATTTAAAAAAACAATAAAAACTAAATAATTATCTTTGTGCTTAAAAGATATGAAACAAAAAAAATGAGAGTAAAATATAGATCTAGGACATACTTTCCTTGTGTTTTTCACTGATAAAGATAATAGCAAGAATTATAGATAAGAATTAACGTATAAAACTAATTTAGAATCCAATTAGATATAAATCACAACATACTAATGAATTACAAATTAGATATATATCAAAAACTTCCAACTAGCTTAATTTGTATTACAAAGTGTTGAACTTGGATGTGCATAACTCTATTGTAAACAACCAAAACCTTTTTTTTTAAATAATTTTATGTTATGAAGTATATCACTGCAGCATATGATCAATAATAGAAACTTTATTATCATTAAAATAGTATTTATTAAACAAATAGAAATTCTTTATAACTATTAAGAACACCATACTTTAAGAAAAAAGATGTAGTAAATATAACTTACCTCAGGTTGCATAGTAAAGATCAATAAATTAACTGTTGCTTCTATAATAGGTCATTGAATACAATTTGTACAAATTGTATGCCATTTTTTTTTTTTTTTTTTTTTAAATACATTGCATCAAAATGTATCAATTTGTATACAGTGATATATTTTACAGGGAAATATTGTAATAGTTTTTTCATTATATTGCTTGAGTGAAGATAATGCTTTTTACAATATTTTTCATGTAAAAATAAATTTGAGTGACAATGATTTAAATATTACTCAGTACTACTAAAAGAAAAGTATTATCAGTGCCAAGACACTGGCATTACGGTACTTATCTATTGTATTGTAAAAACTGCTTTTTTACAAACAAAAAATATTATTTGTGTTTTAAAAACTATATCTGACTAAAAAACAAATTGGCAAAAAATAAATAAATAAAAATATTATTATTGATTAAAAATTGCATTTCAAACTAGCCTTTTAATTGAGATTAAAAAAAATATTTTTGTTTTAGAGAAAAAGTTTGACTTATCAAGTGAAACTTACTTAATAATAAATTGTCATAAACATTATGACCTTCTTTTCTTTTAGATAAGTACATTCCATTATTCACCGGATCATCAAATACATCAGTGTGTAAAGTAGCTTTTGCAAAATTTTCCTGAAGAAAAAAAATATATATATTATGCTCTTCTTTATTGAACTACAAAATAAATCCAAAGCAATTCTAACAATAATAATAATAAATGATCTATGCTTATGCTACTTTAAAATAGTAGACAGTTTCATTAGCAAAAATATTTTTGTCATTCAATGAATTATTTTAACAATATTAATAAAATGGTAAAATAAAAGTGTTTTTCAACTAAAAATAGCAGTTTACAACAATAGTTTTAATAAATTTTCAGTACAAATATATTTGATTTGACAGTGCCATTTAACTTGAATTTTCATAAATATAGGAGTGAATTCCAACACAAAAATTATTCTGTTTTTCAAAAATTCTGAGGCTTTAAGAAAACATTAACAGTTATTGCAACTTTTGTGATGGAAATGTTATGAATAAAGAGAAAATTTAAAAAGTATGAGACAATTCCAACTAAATGTTTTATACTCTTTTTTTTATTATTATTATAAATAAATGTATAAAAGGATAATAAATGTATGAAAATGTTAATGAAAATATCGTGAAACAGAACCTTAGTATTAATACAGCTGGTTCTGAAGATATCATTAGAGTTAAACATACCAAAGACATGAAATAGTAAAAAAGAAATTCTTTTAAAAAATATGTTTGTAAAACAACTGATAAGACTGTTTTGTTTGCAGGAATTTGATAATTAGTGATATTTTTGTGACCTGTAATATTTATATTTAAAACATTTATGAAATTAGTTTAATCAGCGATACATTTTATAATGTGCATCCAATAACAAGATTGCATTCAATACATGACAAATATGATAATATAAATAAATAACTGTACAGTTAAATTATAGAAGAAAATCTCTTCCATGTCTCAGGCATTTTTTATTAGTAAAATGCATTGGTACAGAGATCTTTGACCTTTTGATGCAGAGGGAACACCAGTCCCTTTTATATAATTTTTATGGCACTCTAATTAGAAGTAAAAATAGATTTATTATTTTTAATTGTAAAAAATAGTCTAATAGTTAATTAAAAAATATATGTTAGATTATTGGAATTATATTTGTAGTAAATTATAAAATACAAAAAAAATAGCATGAAATTTGTTCCCCCTTCATATTCAAATATTTATTAATAACTGAAATTGTTAATTAATGAAATTTCAATGGCAAATAACTGTATCTTTTAGATCTAAAGAACTGCAAATAAGTGCAAATTTGAAAATTAATTGCTTGGAAGTGAGCTCTACTTAAAGATCTTACCTTTAATGCAGAAATTGACACTGGTGTTTCGTGCTGTATTTCACTATCAGAAATTATTAAAATTTTAAATATAATATTTTTCACTTATTTTGAGCAAAATTAATACAAAATAATGAAAAATTTGTTTAATAAAAATTGCATCAAAGGGTTAAAAATATAAAAATTAAGTCCACTATGTTAAGAAAATAAACAAATGCAGTTTAAAAAAGAAAAAACCAAATAAACAGTAATTTATATTATATAAACATATCTAGCGTCAGCATAAAAGAACTTTTTCTTAAAAATAATCAATAAATTTGAATTAAAAAAAGTGTCACCTTTCACACACGAATAAAAACTGAAAGTCAAGAAAAAAATATACAAAATTTATTGCAACTTAGGAACATATAAATAACTCACAGTTAAACAAAAGTGAGAGAGAAAACACTGAATACCTGATTGGCATAAAGTCGATACCAGAAACTGATGCATAGAAATTAACAATTAAAACATGAAAATAAAAATACCATATATTTCCAAATATGACTTTTGAATCTGATCTGTTAATTTTGAAAAACTCCATGTGAGGCATCAAAAACAAATATACCTTTTTTTTTTTTTTTTTTTTTTTTTTTGGTCGAGCATTAGCAGTAAATTACAAAATATCATGAAACAGAAATTACAAAACATAAAAAATAAATTAGCAGTGAAAATAAAGCTTATAAAAATGATCATAGGTGAGAATTCCTTTTATCGCATTTTCCTTTTATCGCATTTTCCTTTTATCGCTCATGTGTTTTTTTTTTTTTTTTTTTTTTTTTGTTAAACAGCAAACAATTATGAAAGGATTTACAGCTACAAGCAAAAATAAAACACACAGAAACAGCAATAGGAAAGTAATATTTTATAAGCGATTTTCTTTCATTGCTCATTTTTTCCTATTAAAATAGCTAACAATGTAAGTAAGGTTTGCAGCTACAAGCAAAAATAAAACACATAGAAATAACAATAAGAACATAATATTTTTTAAAAAGATTTCCTTTTATCGCTCATTTTCCCTCACGAAACAACAAACAATTAAGTAAGGATTTGTAGCTACAAGCAAACATAAAACGCATACAAAATTCAATGGGAAAAGAATATTTTTTTAAAAAAAGTTTTTTTTTTACTGTTTATTTTTCCTTATTAAAACACTAAACAATTTAAGGATTCACAACTACAAGCAAACTGAACAAAAGGTTTGGTTTCTGTTGGTCACAAAAGCGATGAAGGAAATATTGAGGAATAAGAAAGGGAAAGGTGAAGAGATGATTTAAAAAAAACAGCAAATACTGGATATTGAAGAGCTGCTTTTGTGATGTGTATGTGTAAAAAAATTGCCAGTAATGGATATTTTGTAATTCCTGAATTTTCAGAGTTAAATCCAACACTAAGTTGAATACAGAACTCAAGTACAGAAAGAAAAACCATTAAACTGTTCTGACTTTACAAATTAGAACAGAAATCCATCAGAAAAAGATATACAGATAAACTTCCGAATTCAGATAGCTCTAGTTTGTAATTTACTTTTATTTTTCTACAAAGTTAAATGGCTTAAGACCTCAACCCAGACTGGTAGTTAACCCCTTCCTTCTCTCTCCCGTGAAAATGATGGGTTGAGGTTCCGCCCTCTATTTCTCGCTCCCGTGATATTTCCGGGCTGGAGTGTTCAGTAGTAATGCGCCAATTAGAATAAAACTTAATAATTTCCTTTGCCCAGAAAACATTTTATTTCTCAATTTAAACACCAGATGGCAGTACCAGGATATTTTTAAGGTCATTGTAGATAATGTATTTTAAACTAGATGTCAGCACTAATCAAATACGTGTATTTTTGATATGTTATTTGTAATCTTAGCAAAGTTGCTTAGATAGGCTCTTTGAGAATAGGGGTTTGTGCTCGAAGTAAAATTTATTTTTTAATATTGTGTTCATTATGGAGTCAGAGTCAGAAAGTGAATTGGATTCTAATTTTAGTGTAAATGGATCTAAGATGTAGAAAGAAAACTCGGTACTACTGTTCAGATTGTGACGTTGGCCTCTGTATCTGATGCTTTGAAATTTATCACACAAGAAAAAATTACAAATCTTTATTTATATTATACGTAAGTTTAATAAAATTCTGTTTTAATGTTTAAAACACATATTTTTGAAACTTTATTTGTATGCTAGAAAACCAACATTAAGTCATAGTAACCCTAAATGTTGGCTTTTCCTAAAAGTTAATTTTTTTAAAATTTCAAGCTGAAAACAAATAAAAAATGAATATATTGTTCATACACATATTTTTATATAATTTTCAGGGGGAAAAAAAATATGCACTTTCATGACCATTATCTTGAAAATTTAACGATCGTTAAAGGGTTAAAAGGGTAGAGGAGATGGGGAAAAGTAAGAAAGAAAGAATCTCTGAGACTTTTAATAGGTATTTATTTCAGAACAAATGTCAAACGAATCAAGTAAGTCTGAATAGTCCAAAAGGGAATGAGAAAATTATCTATGAAGTTATTATGATTTATTTTTTGTATGATTGATACGGATTATTTGATATGGTAAGTTTTCAAAGAAAAAGCTTAATTTTTAACAGAAACATATACTAAATGTAAATTCTTACTTATAACATGTAAAGCTCTCATGTGTAATTCCAGACCTATTCTGAAAAGTTCGTTTCCATGAAAAATCTATTCATAATTTTGTAAATAAGCGAAAATAGTTTTCTTAAGGGGGGAAGAAACACAAAAACAAGTCTTTCGAGGAGATTTTGTTTGAAAATTATAAATTAGTGCCTTTATTTGTTTTTTTTTTTTTTTTTTTTTGATGGAACCATTTTTATGATAAAAAGTTTGTGAAGGGTTCATTTTAATGATTACTATTTTGTAAAGAGTTCTTTTCCACTATAAAAATTTTAGTGAAGGGTCTATTAACAGACTCATATTTCTCCTAAAACAACTCCTGGCACTGCTCATGGTTACCACAAAAGGTATAAACAAAATATACCAACATATACAAAGCTATAGTTTGACTAATAACGTCAGTAGTTTAATGCATTAAAAGATATAGGAATTACTTACACAACAAGGTAAATATAAATCTGTTAAAAAAACAAATGCAGCTCCCAAGAGAAATCCCACAGCAACTGGAATAAAAACATATTCTCCTTCAGAGCCATATTGCATAGATTCTGTGGCAATTTCAATAGCTGGTTTCAGTAAAGACCAATATGATGCAGCCATCATAACCTGTTAAAAAAAAAAAAGTAATAAGTACACTGATATCCACAATTAAAGTCACAAACCGATTTCTCAAAATAATTCTAAATTTCTACTTGTAAAACTGACAAAATTCATTTTTGCTGTAAGTTGAAGAACGAGATATGTTTAGAAACTGGAGTTGGTATGTTTTTGACGTATGACGGCTGTCACAATTTTGTCAAAAAGACCAGAACTTTGGAGCCATGGTATTTCAACCAATTAAAATTTAATTCAAAAATGTAACCTAAATCTTACAGCATTAGTTCTTAAAAAAAAAAGTTTTAAACAAATATTTGATAGAAAACGATTTTTTAAAATTATAAATAAAATACTCAAACAATTTTTATGACACGCAAATATCTACAACACTTCGTTTATAATCATTTACAATATCTAACTCTACAAGAAATAAAAATTTAATGATGTTCAAAAATTAAAACTGATAAAAGATATATGAGTAAAGATAATTTGCATAAACATTTACAGATTAAAATGTACATTTTAGCAAACCCATTTTTATCCAAAATGGATTTAATGTGAGATTCATTAAGAATATAATAGATTTACTGAAAAAAAGAATTATAAATCTAATAACATTAAATTGCTAATTTAGAATTTATATAATTTTGCAAGAGGGAAATGACAATGCACATTAAACACTTAACTCACTAAGACAAACGTACATTATGAGTTTGCAAAATTAAAAAATTAAACAATCCTATGATTTTTGCTACATTTACTTCAATTTTGAAACAAATACAACTCCTATGGGGGAAAAAAATAGAAATTTTTAAAAATTTAATAAATGAAGAAAAAAATAAAACCTATATACTCAAATGATATAGAATGAAGATATGATACAAACAAAATACACTTACCCCAGCAGCAAAACCTAAGCTGGAATCCAAAAGCTTATGCTACAATAGAAAAAATACAATTTGAAAAATTAAAACAAAAATAATTAATTTTAAAAAAGACAAAATAAATGAATAATCACTTTGGTAGATGAAAATAAAAACACTAAAGCGGCACCCGCGCCTGTAACGGCCCATGTAAAAAGCGTCCCTAAAAGAGACTGAAACAGGGGAGAAAATGAACGAATCATATTGATAATTATTTGATTATTAAAATAGGCATCTTGGAAATTATAAAGAATTGAATAGAATTAGAAGGGCTGAATAAGCACTAACGACTATCACGTCAAGCTGTTTCAACGTTTACAAAACAAAAGAAGTGAAAGTCGTAGTCGTAGTTCACTTTCCATTGCGACATCGATCTTTCAGTGATGCGAATCCGATGGGGAAAACTGCTTGCGCTTTTACCTAAATTTCTAGTTATTTTCAATGATTTAAAATAACGCGTTTTTGCTGGTTATCACATTTCAAATTTAACTATACTCTCTAATGGTTACATTATATAATTTTTTACATAAAAGTAATTATTTTTGTTCAATTAAATTCAAATTAGTTCTGCATCCTGCTCGCTGCTCTTGCCAACTCTTTTGCTGCTTTTGCTGTTGCTCCCGGATTGCTTCAGGATCCTAACTTCCACTCGCACGTTTGAAAATATGCAGCATATAATTCACAGTTCTTCGCTTCAGTAGTAAAATGTATAAACCCGAAGAAAGGGGTAACAAATAAGCATATCCATGGTGTTCGTGAAAATGGAGTAGTATTCTTGTGTTAAACCAGTAATTTAAGTAAAATCGATGAGCAACTTCATTTAACACAATTAGCAAGAAAGTATACCCTGAACATTTGTAAAATATCTATGTTTGAAACGATTAAGAAAAAAAGCTACTTGAAATAAACATGTAGTAATAAAGCTGAGTACCAGGCACATTCAAACAAAAGTTTGAGGTATAACACGTGATCCATTATACTTTAATGTGTTCGGCGTCCTGTCCCCTTCTTAATTCATACCCGACTGTAAATATTATTAGCAAAAAAAAAAAAAAAAAAAAAAAAAAAAAAAAACAAGAATAGCGTTCATTAAATATGTTGTATACTTTGTAAGAATAATGTCAAAATATTTGTTTATATCTAACCCTGTAAAATGGATTTTTTTTTCATTGACATCTCACAAAACGTTAATGTCTTCAAATAATATTTTATTAAGCATCATGATTCAAACATAAATTCGTAACTGTATTTACAATTTTTGTAATAGTAAAAATTAGGACATTGCTATCTAATCTTTTATTTATTTTCAAGGTGAATAATGCAATCATTGTCCCACATACCTATATACCTAAAATTGAATTTTATAAAAAGCTAGAGTGATTAGGTTCTTTAAAAAGCAACAATTTTCGTATTGAAAATTGTGCCCTAATTTAAAAGTCAAGAGTTTATTATCACAGATGAAATAAGTCTCCGATAACACGATAAGAGAGTGTTATCTCTGTTTATCATTTCATTCTTTCATCCGTATTATTTTGCATACTTTGAAATCATCTTGCATTAGTTCTTATAACTGATTCTCTAACTTTCAGATTATTTCATGTGGCAAAAATAGAAGGAAATATGTATACTAAATACTTTTGTGTTAGAAAGTAGTTCTCTAATCTGAGATTCCATTGTTAATACTATAATAATTACTTTTTATCTACTTATTCTATATCTGTCTTTTCTTTAATTTACAAAAAAAAAATTTTTAAATTTTATTTTGAATGATGCTTCTAAATTTCTTCCACAAATATAAAAGTATTGAAAAATCATGTTTGCGGTTTAAAATCATTCGACTTAAGAAAAATTTATCATTTATATCAATTTTGTGTTGATGTTAATTGACCATTGACAGGGCCGGTCTGAGGAATAAGCCTACTAAGCGGCTGCGTAGGGCACCGAGTAAGTGAGCACCAGAGTCAAGTAAGGCTAGATTTAAAAAATAATAATAATAGTTTAAAAAATATATATATTAAAAAAAAAAGTTTTTTCTCCCTTTAGAAAGTCCCCCTCCCCCACGCGAGTTTAGAATTACAGAGCAGTATGGGGCAGCAACTTTTAAACTGGTTGTGTCTGATGTGCATTGAAAGATGTTTAAATAACTAGCTTTTTAATAGTTTGAATAAATAATTCGCATTTTTTGAATTTTTTTTATTTTATTTGTTATGCCCGTAAGCTTTTTAATTTAATTATTTTTTATAGCCTCATGGTTATGAAAATTAATTCATTGTTTGAGGATTGCAACTGGCTAGTATCTAAATTTTGTTTTTTAAAAAATGATGCACATAGGAGCTCTAAATTATTTATTTAGGACCACACATTTGAAAATTCTTTATTTTATATGCATCGATGTTTTGGGGGTAATAAAAATGTGTTTGTTAAAATTATTGCATATCTTTAAAATGCTTTATTTTATGTGTGTGAAGTTTTTTAGTTCGATTTTTAACAGTATGACACAGGGCTTAGCTTAAGAGAATAGAAGGGCTAAGTTCACTCCTTTGAAGAAACTCTCGCCGCGCCAAACCTCGGATTTTCGCCTGTGACGTCACGGTGGCGCAAAGCTTGAGCTTTTACTTCAAGAACGAAACGTTTGGTCTAACTAGCTTTAACTAATATTGGAGCATTCCTTTTTGTGACATATTCCAAAACATTCTTTGTTTCCTACAATAATTTTTTTCAGTTTTGTGAAGTGAATTACAAAAATTTAAAATTATTTATGAAATGCCAGTTTGTGCGATTGCAACTTACAGCAATTCTGATAATGTTCTGATAGTCCACGTGTTCCCTAAAGTAAATGAACAACAATGCAAAGAATGGCTTCAACATTGCAAACGAAATAGTAACCCATTTAATATTAAATATGAACGAATATACAGTAAGCATTTCTTAAAACAAGATTATGAAGATGATATGAGAAATCGTTTGCTTGGATTGCCGATTAGAATGATTTAAAAATTGTCCTACCTCTACCAAGTGCTCTCTTAACTAAGGGAGGGCTAATTGTTCCGTCAGCAGCATGGATGGAAGTGTGTCAGGAATTTGAGAACATTTTCCAAAGTGTGCATGGAACATCTTACAGAAAATCAAAAAGTGTCATCAAAGAATTTATAAATGAATTAGAGGGACGATATCCCTCAGTGAATAAACAGCAATACGCTTATTTTGCATTTCAGAACTTTTATAAGAATTCGCCATCTAAATTAAAACCGCCCAGCTACTTAAAAAAAAAAAAAAAAAGCAGGCGAAAAAATTAAAAAATGAATAAGTCAAAGAAAATAAAACTTTAATGAAAAGTATAGATAATTAATAGTTAAAATTCTCCTAGTTTCATAACGTAGTTTTTAATGTAGTTACTCTAAATATTTATTTTTTAAAATTATAATATAATTATTTTTTTAATATAATTATATTATTTTAATCTTAAATATCTATAACCAATTGTAAAATTTCTGAAATTTTTTGAACATAAACTATTATTTTGTTAGAATAATTAGCGTTTAAGGTTGCTGTTTCCTAATGATTTAGTATAAACAAATTGCCATTAACAACATATTTTAAAATTAAGATTCTAACTTTACTTCTAACTTTCTAACTTTAACCTAGCTTTACAAGTTATTGTTATCGAACAATATGTAGCTAAAAAAGTGTCGATATATGCATTAAATTTTTTTTTAATAATAAAAGTTAAAACTGAAAATTTCAAAATAAAGTATTTATAGCGTCATTTACGACAACTAGTAAAATATTTTTATTAGTTAAAAATGGTACTTAATTTAATATTTTGTCCAAGAAAAATTTTTAAAACTATGTTTTTGAAAGGAAATATGTTATTTGCATAAAGTTTGAAAGCTAATATTAAGAAAAAGTTGAACTTATTTTTATAAAGAGAATGATACAAAGTTTTCATAATATCTTTGCTTGCGATCTCCGAGATCTGTGTGCAGCGTGACGTCATGAGGAGGGAAATCGTAGTTTCAGCTCTAAGAGCGGAATGAACTAGCCCTTCTATTCTCTTTAGCCCTGAGTATGACATGCTATAGGGGCCCAAAACATTTCTGTATCCGGGGACCCTGTTTGCCATTAAGACGGCCCTGATTCTATGTCTTAGATCTTTTTACCAGTGCCAATGACATTCTGCTCTGATAATTTACGATCTGCAGATGCAGATAACGGTCTCTCATAGAGACTAAGGCCTGTTGTAAAGCCTTTAATATTTTTTCAAGAAAACCCTTTGGAGACTGGGGGAGCGACTTACTAGTAGTAATTTCAACTCTCAAAATGTTCCAAGAAAGATTTGTTTTGTGAAGGCGATACTTTTCTGATACTTTTTCTGTAGAGAAAAATGGGACAACATTTACTTTACTTAAGAGTAAAACATTTACTTTATTTAAGTCATGTCATAAGGCATTTTTAGCACAATTTTCGCATTTTTAAGGGCATTTTTTGCACTTTTTAAGGGCATTTTTTACACTTTTTAAGGACATTAGTTGAGATTTTTTAGGTCATCAAAATCCGAGCTCTAGTGATTAGCCATATTTCGTTAGTGCTCTTGTTTTCCTCGACTGAAAAATTAACTTGCGATTCCTAGTGTACAATATTTCACTTCATTTTTTGAGAAGGAATCTAAAAACCGAATTCTAAACTAAAACCTTAAAACATGGACACCCAAGTCAAAATTTTTTATAGTTTTTCTATAATGGACCAACATTATAGATGGTTACGTATATGAATAAGATGGTTACCATCATAAGCACCGCTTAAAAACCATCTTACTTCATGATGGTGCCGCCAAGACTGAATATCATCCCGTGATAGAAATTGAAACCACTTCATACAATTTTTAGTAATATCAGTTTTGTTTTAGTGTTGATAAAATTTTAAAAAAAGTTCTGGTTACAATTGTTTAAGTAATTGCAATTACACTAGCACTAGGAAAAATTTTCCTCGAAAAATGAAAACGTTGGCGGCTATAATACTGCAATTTCTGTTATACAAAGAATTTTTTGAGCGGGGAGTCAATCTCTCAAAAAATTCTTTGTTTCAGTTCTCTGTTTAGTTGTTATCTTCTGTTAAACAAAGAATTTTTTGGGCTTTTGTAGCTATAATACTGTAATTTTTGTTACGCGAAGAATTTTTTTTTAACGCGTTTATAGTTTTTGATTAGTTGAAAGTTAAACTCTTCCTCTTTTTTAAAGTATTTTCCGTTAAATACGTTAGTAATATCAGTTTTGTTTTAGTGTTGATAAAATTTTAAAAAAAGTTCTGGTTACAATTGTTTAAGTAATTGCAATTACACTAGCACTAGGAAAAATTTTCCTCGAAAAATGAAAACGTTGGCGGCTATAATACTGCAATTTCTGTTATACAAAGAATTTTTTGAGCGGGGAGACAATCTCTCAAAAAATTCTTTGTTTCAGTTCTCTGTTTAGTTGTTATCTTCTGTTAAACAAAGAATTTTTTGGGCTTTTGTAGCTATAATACTGTAATTTTTGTTACGCGAAGAATTTTTTTTTTAGCGCGTTTATAGTTTTTGATTAGTTGAAAGTTAAACTCTTCCTCTTTTTTAAAGTATTTTCCGTTAAATACGTGCTGGTAATTCTGTCATGAAAAAGTTATTAAAAGTTTTCCTGAAAAAGTTATCAATAATATAAAACCTAAACAATAAATTTTTACGTAAAACTAGCGGAAATTTTTTTCCAGCTGCAAAAGTCTTTATATCTTGGCCTTGTGACGAATTTTTTAATGAATAGCTTAATTTTTATTTAAAATAATAAATAAATAAAATTGGTAAAAAGCTTTTTTAGTCATTCAAGAAATTTTAAGGCAAAATTTTTTTAAAAAAATTTGAAACCTACTAGCATAAGAAAAAGGTTAACGAACCAAATTTGAACTAAAAAGGCACAACAATTGTGTGGAATTTTTTTTTTTTTGTGTTTATATGTAGAATAAGCACTCAAAAGAACATACAAGTTCGGAAACAATAATAAACTTTATATTTTAATCGAATATACTTACATTACAGGTAACAACAATAAATAAATATTTTTAACGTGACTAGGAGCTTAAATGCCCGCTGAATGCTGAACAAGTATTTTTAATGAAGCAAAAATATGACATCTCTGGGATATAGAATATGAGATAAAATATTTGATTAAACAATGCACAGTAAGTCTTTATAATATACAAAATTAAACTTGCTTCATCGGAGCAATAGAATATCTTTTGACATTGTGCTTTACATGAAACAAGATTAAAATAATTGGCTACATTTTTTTCCAAAATCTTGCAAGATTTTGTTAACTTTTCCATTTCAATCACATAGTCATTTCAAACAATAATATTAGTAATAAATAGAGGTAATATCACATAAAAATCGAAAGATCTCTGTAACAATGAAATGTCTATAATACAAATATTCTCTCATTTTAAATTGTAATGAAGCATTTTCACACATAAAGTTAATGTGAATTAAATAAAATAAATGCAATGAACATGATAAAACAGTCTAAAACGATTTTTAAGAAAACATAATATTTATTGTAATAGATAGATGAAAAGAAACGTTAATTATCGTTTAGAAACGGTAATAAAGCCGAATCTAGTAATCAACAGATAAAACTAATTATTAGTTATTGTTCTGAAACGGTAATTGAATTAATTATATAATTGTAAAGAACTGATAAGAGGAATAATTATCGCTTTAACGGAAATAAGACCAAATATTTAATTGTAATGAACAATTATAAGGATACATTAATTATCGTTGAGAAACGGAAATTCGGTTAAATATTATATTGTAATCGATACTAAAAGTAAACAAACAATTATTAAATCAAAAAGGATAAATCTTCTTTGAAAAAAAAGCGCTAAAAAGCAGCAGAAATTTCATAAAAAGAGAGAATAAAAATAGAAATAAAGGAAACGAAGGGAATAAAATAAATTAAAAATATGACCACTGAAGGCGTTTTAGGGTTTTGTTTTATGGCCACTGGGGCCGGTACCCAGGCTGGTACCGGTGATGACGTCGGCTTCAGTGGTCATATTTTTAATTCATTTTATTCCCTTCGTTTCCTTTATTTCTATTTTTATTGTAATCGACTGATTAAACGAATTATTAACGCTCTGAAATGATATTGAATTGAATCTTTAATTGTAATGGACTAATAAGACAAAACTAGTAAAAGAAAAATCAATTATCGTTTTGAAACAATAACAAGGCTTAATATTTAACTGAAATGAACAGAAAAATGAAACATTAACTATCGTTTTCAAACAATAATCAAACTTTTATGAAAGTGAACCTTCAATGCTTTTTCATTTAAAATATTGAAACTTTCCAACAAACACCGAGTTAAAAACCCTACTTGAATAATAGAGCATTTTTGAAATATGCTAGAAAATAGATTTTAAATTTAATTTGATTTCATAAATTTTCTATAAAACTATTTATATTTCAAGAATATTCCGCAAAAACATGTAATCTTTTGTATGTATTTCTAATATAACATCAAGTGCTCACACATTTTTCTCATTTAAATTTGATATGCAATATTTTCTTTTTTTTTTTTTTTAAAAAAAGTGCATTAACTCAGATCTCTGGAAAATTCTAATAAACATATTAAATTTATCTACCGATAAATATACAACAACAATATATATTAATATCTAAGTGAGAAACATATTTCATTAAGTACACAACGTTTCATTTTAAATTCTTTCAAGCATCAGCCATTTTAATTTTCAAAAACAATTTTGACTCAATTTTAAAACAATTCAGCTAGAGAACTTTCTTTTAATTATTTTTCATTAAAAAGACTTTTCAACAATAAAACAGTGTAAAATTATACTTCTTTTTGAAAAATAATCTTGAGGAAATACAGTTCATTTAAGTTACAACGAACGATCAGAGGAAATTTTTGAATCCTAAAAAACTATGTGTAGAATTAAACGTTAGTTAATATCTAAACACACGTTCAATAGAACAATTAACGAATCGTAATTTAAATAACTTCCGTATTTGTAAACTTGAAAAGTTAATTAAAAGACCTAATAGCACAACAAATCGTATTTCCATATTTACGAATTATATTTTTAAAGTATATTACATATAAAATATTCACCCTTAATATATATTATTAGAATCCTTGTCAAAAAAAGACAAAAAGCAAATACTCTAGGGGTGTATAAACTAATATTTAACAGAAAAAAAATATTCAAACAAATAATTCTTAAGGAATGCGGATCTGAAACCTATTTGATAGAAATGATGAAATAGGGAGAAGTTGAAAATGATTATTAAAAAGCACTTCCTAATTTTATTAGGCAAATTGATATTTTCATATACTTCCGACCCCCTTCCCCTCTAGTAATTCGAGAGATTTTGAAAGCATTTTGTTTAATCGTCAGTCACTTTTTTTAGAGGGATTCTAAAAATATATATCAAGAGCGGTGAATATAGAATATTCAGCATAGTAAGATCGATAATATACATCAAGAATATGATTCAATCATAAAAATTAACTATTATATAACCTTTATATATACATGCTTTAAAATAGTACAAGTTCTTTGATATCTACTCTAAGTTTAAATGATGTCCATAAAGGAAAAGGAAAAAACTGGACAGGTCCAACTATGGTTGATGAATATGACAGAAACAAATTAAGTGCTCAAAAACAATGTATTAAATAAATTTTCATTAATATCACAAAAAAACAATAGATAGAAATAACTTATTTGGTACATGCATAAGACATAAATTAAAGTCTTATTCTCAGTCTTTCACAGATACTCATGAATCACATTTTCACCATAGTCATTAAATGCTGAGTTATTGCAAGCGATTTCGTTGCATTAAATCGCAATGCACACACATTCTAATTGCTTTGAAAGAACACATATGGCACGACACTGCGACTAGACCTAGGTGAATATTTCTTCAAAAATACATCACAGGTTTTTGTTTAAGTACAGAAAATCGAGGAAGTACCAAGCTAGACGTGAAAGCGGGTCTATATATGGTGCATCTAGACCCTTTAACAAAGTTTTCTTTTAAACTCTTCCATGCACTCAACAATCAAACGTTATCACAATTAATTGTGAATATGTAGAGCAAGGCAATTTTTTTTTCAATTTTACACACGTACACAAATGCAGTACAATTCGTGTCTTTTTCATTGTCTTTACAAGAGCACTCATTTTTTTGTCATCACGTGATTCAAATCAGTTTTTTTTAGACTGAAATATGATTGGGCGGGTACTTCTGGCAAAATCCCTGGACGAAACACTGACTTTTTTAGTCTAAAACACTTCATCGGTATCTTTTCACTAGAAATCTTAAAACCATTGTTTATTAACAATACTAATAATCACAAGAATATTTCATTATAGCTTTACAACAACTTGCCTTTTTGTAATATTTTTTGCGTGTGTATAGGTAATATTTAAATCAATGATTAGGCGATAAAAAAGTACATAATTGTTAAACAGACAACAACAAAAAAATATACTTTCTTAAAATATACTTTGTGATCCATTTTAGCTAGGTGCACTACACATCAATAAGTCAGTTTAATTATTAGTTTGCATAAATAAGATGCGATCATTTAGATATATATTTTAACTTCACTTCAATAACTATTAGCTTTTTAGCTCCTGATTAGATTTATAAAATTTTGTACTTTAAAATTAAAAAGTAGAAAGTCAAATTCCAATTTGCACCACATCTACTTCAATATTTTTGTAAGCGACTGTGTTGAAGCAATATAAAAGATGTGTGCTACTTCGGTTTTGAAGATGTTTTATAAAAATCGTACACCCTGGGAAAGCTTTCAATAAATAATGTTAAAATATAAATAAAGTTTTAACCAATTGATTGCGATTCCCCGAAAGGGCAACAGGTATTCCTCTTATGGAGGAATAGAATAAACTGAAAATATGCGTCACGTGAGTTAACCACTTTAAAAAGTAATTTTTGATATCTCGCAGCTGAAGTGATGAACCTTAAACGTCAGTATTAGTTTAGTTGTGGTTCAACATTATGTTACAAGTAAAATAAAATTATAACACAACTTTTTTTTTTGTGTAGAATTAAAATAATTTATTTTGCTAAAAACAATAAATAAATATGAGAATTTATACAAAGCAGATATTTTTTGACCTCATAATAACATTAATAAAAATATAACAAGTCTTTCAGTTGTATTAACCCATTTATTTTCTTTGAGGTAGAAATGGTCAAATAAACATGCTTTATCTGTGTAATAACAAATAAAACAGATAATAATAACACAAAATAAAGGTTCAATTTGAAAAATAAGTAATTTTGAACAAAAATATCACAGTTTAGTTAACAAAATATTTATAATAGTTCAGATGTTCAACAAAAAGAAAATAACAAAAAATGTGAAATTTGGTCACATGTACTAACAGTTCTAATAAAAAAAAATTCTAAATATCGCATCAAGTCATATAGTTTGAATTCAACGAATATATCAAATCATATAATTTGAATTCAACGAATATATCAAATCATATAATTTGAATTCAACGTACTTTATACTTTTAAAATATCTATAAATATATACAGAGCACGAAATTTATATTTAAGAATTATAAGACTTTTAATTTGCAATAATTTCCAAATGTTTGGTTTTAAGAAATTCTGATGCAAGTTGTGCTATTTTTACAATATGAAATATTCTTTAATCTTTTGGCAAATACAAAATTGAACATCAAATTTATTTCGTAAATTTTTACTGTAACAATACGAACTAAAAATATTATTTAATTATTAGGAGTGAAAAAATTTGGCAGTTTTTAAATGAATAGTTCATTAGATTAAGCCCTTCACTTCTATAAGCTTTCATTGCAACAAGAATAACATTGATAGCCTATCTATCATAGAGAAACTTCGGGTCTATAACCCTCTTGTCTACTCGCAAAATCTATTCGACTAAAAGTTGACAACACGCATACGACTTGGTCTACAGATCGACGAGATCTTGATCTGCTGATCTTGATCGTGTAGAGTTCTTTTTATTTTGGTATAGGGTGGACCATTCGCAGGGTGCGAAAGTTTTCCGAGGAGGGGTCATGCCCTCGCACGGCAGGGGCACCCAAGTGAACCCTTTTGGCGGGCGGGCGCCCTGGCATACCGGCAAGGACATGCCTGATGAAGGTTTTTCGCATCCTGCTAGCCACCCTGAGCTTAGGACAAACAAACCAGCCGGACTCTCTATAGTCCGGGTTCATATCTAGATTCAGAATGGCAGGCTGGAGGTGAAGATGTTCTCGACCAGCGGTGGGGCGGGAACAAGATCTTCCAACCTTAGATAGAAGATGCGCTGCAATCCTTGCACGCTTAGAGTCCGCAATTCGGGTAACTGAGTGAGGATTCGGCTGAAGTAATGGGGTTTCTTTTGAGCCTCGTTGTTATAAGTGACGTGATCACGTAGCGAGCTGATTACTTTCATCTGCAATTGTTCCACGCGTTGGGGATCTTTCAAACCATGTCGTTCTGAAAAGGAAAGGGCAAAAAGTTATTTTTAACCTGATAACTGTGGAATAAACTTTTATTCAACTCGTTTCACAATGTGGGACTTTTCTTTATAATAATATCATCACACCCCAAGTAATTTGCATAACGAAAAATGCTGCATGCCAATTAGAGTAGTAGTTGCGTAGGACGAAAGTTTTCATCATACGCGAACGGACAATTAATTTAATTATAAAACAAAATATTTCGGCATGGTTAAAAGGTTAAATTAATAGCCTACCTCAAAAGGCAATATTGCCTCTGAAATATACATTTTTACACGTGATATTCCACACTGATAGCTAACATGCAATTGTAAAACCCTTATAAAAATGAAATAAAAAAAGAATGCCCGTTACAGGTCGCAAATTAATGCGTGAAAGAAATAACAACGTTATTGAAGTCAGCCGAATCACTATTGAAGAAAGAGGGATAGAAAAGATCTTAACTAATTTAATTCAATGTTAAATCCACACGGAGAAAAAATTCTGTTAAAATTATTATACTGTATGGTAATGACATTTCTGGTTAAAAAAAAACATAATTAAATCTAAATATCCGGTATTTAAACCATTCATTTAGTAATTTTTCTGTTCATATGGAAATAATTTGGTTTACCAGAAAAACAGGTATCCAAAATTTTAGTTCTTATTACATTTTAAAAAAACGTTTTAAAAAAAAACTGAAAAGTAAATTTAACTGAATAAATGGTTTTTATGCCATGCTCTAAGGTATCATAATAAAATTACCAAACTTTAGCACATTTACCAAATTTTATACCATATTATAAAACCATTTTTTATTGTTAATTTTGTTAAAAACATTACCAAAAATTTATTTTTATCACCTTATACCGAACTTTTAGGTGCTTCAATAGAGTCAGAAACAGTTTAAATTTTCCTATATTCTTGTAGTTTGGAGCATACTTTTTTTTTCTCAGTGCAAGAGGCTTTTAAAAGAAATAATTTAATTTTGAAGACATCTAAATAAGTATATAACTCACCAGTGACTAGAGCAAGAGCGCAGAGGCAAGCAAAAGCAGATATGTCGATATCCATACTGTGCAAACTTCGAGAGAAATCCAAGATGGTGTTGAGCCAGTCACCAAAAATCTGTTGACACTGATCTCTGCTAAGGACTGTTCCATTGCAGAAAGTCAGTTTTTCATCTTCTGGATGAATCCTAAAAATGAAAACAAGTTTTGTTAAACTATTACATTCCGACAAAAGCAATTACCAAGAATAACTTTTGTTTAAATCATCGGATTTTCCCGCACTAAAAGGGCAATAAACTTAATAATTCAAAGGATCGATTTCAAAGATGCTAATTAACCAAGACTAACTATTAAGTTAAAAAATTAGACATAATCTCTGAATAAATAAAACATTCCTTGACAGATTTCTATTTTTAAACTTTAATCATCAAAATATGGCAGTCGAAAATATTTTGATTTGTAATCTATACAATTTTATGAGCGATTTTAAATTATGTAATTTTAAATGACAACATACAAAATAAACATTTCAAAATACTACTTTTTGTGAAATATCATAACTCACCATTGAGAAATTTCATAGACATCATTTTAATTTAAATTTTGTTATTTGTCACTCAAAATTGTAGTGTTTAAAATAATGTAAATATTTTTAAAACTAACACCATTTTAAATTTATGATTTATCGATGGTTGAATTGAAGATTGATTAATTGATTATTGAATTGGCTATTAGAATTGAATTGGCTATTGATTGAATTGGCTAGATATTTGGCTATGAATTTCATTTTAGTTCTTATTAATTCAAGAAAACAGCAGAAAGCTAATGAAATTAATTCAAGATTAAGCTGTATTAAATTTTATTACACTTTTAATTAAGTTATTCCAGCTAATAAACAGATTTAAATTTAATAACTATAAACAAAGTCAATTAGCAAACACTCACCGATAGGCTAGTCGTAGAGAAAATAACTCTAAGCTTGCTGAATGGAATAACAGTTCTTGATCATCTTTATTTAGCTCTACAAATCCGGGAACTTTGTCAGCAAATTGTCTGATTACTTCTATGGATGAGACCAACAAGTCATAAAATTGCTGTACTTGATCTGCAGCTGTTGTCGGTTCCTGCTTTTGAGCAGTGTGATCAATGAACTGCAATATAAAACATATGTTTTTAATAAATAGAATTTATAAACCTGTCAAAATATTAAGTTACAGACATAATATAAAAGTAAATAAAAAAAACGTCTTTAGAAATTTATTATGTGTAAAAAATTTTGACTTTAAATAATTTTAAGTGAAAATTTTGCGATTATGTTTGGTAAATTTATCAAAGTGAAATTTAGATCATTGTAAATTGCTGTTTTTGATTAATAAAATCATTGAAATGTTTCATTTATATTTTATTTGACTATTACTTTGAAAACGAAATCCGAAAAAATGTAATTTAAAATTTAAATACAAGATTTAATTACAGGATTAAAAGTTTAAATACATGATTGAAAATTGAATTGAGAAAACGGATTAGAAAAAATATAACTAACTTAAAATGTAACTACAAGACTGAATTACAGAACTGAAAATTTAAATAAAGATGAGAAATGGATTAAAAAAAATTTAACTAATTTAAAATTTAAATACAGGGTGAGTAGTAAGAACTACTTTTAAGCTATATTTTTAGAATCCTTGAGTTGTACTCATTCCTGTAATGTAAGAATCCTGGGTTTTTAAATTCCTTGCCATGAGAAAAAAAAAAAAAGAAAAAAAAATGCCCAAATTAGGGATCGTAATTTAATGTTTCAGTGAGGAAGAAACAAAAAGCAATAAAAATCTAACAAACCACTAATGAGGAAGCAAATTTGAAAGCATTAAAACCTGTTTAATTGATGGAAGAAGATAAGAGGAGTGGTATTAAAAACACCTTCAAGTTTAATCAGGCAACCAAGCTGGTCTAGATGGTTCATCTTGCTTTATTCACTAATAATTACTCAGATTTCGATATTGTTTTTATTTTTTCCTAAATTAGTTATTAATTTGCGTGCTTACTTTTTCCGACAAAATTCTAAAAATATATATTAAAGGCAGTGAAGTTTTGGGGTTAATTAATATTTATTGCAGCATAGTAAAATATCAATCGGTGTTTGCACTATTTTAAGAAGCTGATGTCATGCATAACAGACTAGTTTCTCACTTTTTTATTTTAACAAATTACTGTAAAATGGAGAAAATTTTATACAAAAATGATCGAAGTGCTGCTTAAGTATATGAATTGTTGAATGCGAAAAATAACTTTCACAGAGAATTATTATACTTTGGTTATATTACTACCCTTCATTCAATCATTTAAATAAAAGAGAGAAAGAATATTAAGGAAAAGGACATATGTTTGAATTTTTTTTTTATATGTAAGTAAAATATTTATTACTTCCGTAGTTCCTAAATTTAAAGAGCTGAAAAATATTCATTTTACGTTTTAATATTCATTCTTAACAAAATTAAACTTAATTATTTTCTTTATGTATCATTCTTTATGTATCTTATAGAATCATTCTTTAATGTATTTCACCTTAAACACAATAGGTATAAAACCTATTTTTAAATCCAACTGTTATTTATTTTATTCCTTATCGGCAAGTGCGTAGTAGAAATCTGCGTCAATTATTGAAAAGGAAGTAATGCTGCGTCGAACATAAATTCTCACTTTTTTTAACAAATATTTCCAAGCTTATTTGTTAAATGTAAATTAAAAAAATGAGAAGAAATATTTTAATACCTGAGAATAATCAAGGTTTGCAAGATCTGGTGTAGTGTCCACATGAGCTCGGACTAAGGCAGTAATAGTGCTGACCGGCGGCGATGGGGGAGATTCTTGAGGGGATTTGGGTTTGGAGGGCAGCCGGCCTCTTCGTCCCTTCAAGCTGTCCGTCCTTACAACTGTAAAAGAAATCAGTAATTAAATATTTCTAAATAATTATATTTTGCGCAACCTACTAGCAGAGCAGGAGAATTTCTGTTACGCAGTTCTTATGATTTCGATTATTTTCTGAAATTAAAGTTTTTGGTGTTGGCGCCATCTATCAGCAACTAGGTAAAATCTCTCAGAAATTTGTTTTCCCCTTAATACACCTGTAACCTTCGTTTAACATTATCCGCTTATGTTATTCTCATACAAATTACGCATTCTTTTAAATGAAGCGTAATTTTTCTTTGTTTTTTGTAAATGATTTTTTTTCCTTCAGATTTTTAACAAATTAAAGACATTTAATTTATGAAACAATTATCCGTTAATTCTTCGGGGAATGTAATATATTTATCTTCTCTTGGGATTCAAAAGCATTTATAATTTTTGTTGGATCTCATACACAAATTTTTAATAAAAATGAAGCTTCAAAACTCTTACATAAAATTATCGATTGAATAAATAAAACAATGTCTTTTACTGCATAAAACTATAGCAAATAGCACTGCAAAGTTTTTAACTTTTTTTTGCTAAAAGAAACTTAAAATTTATTTTAACAATAAATACGCAATTCAACAGTTAAGATCTATCTATACACTTTATACACTTCTTTATTTATCGTTGTAAATGAAAATTCATAATATTAGTTTAAATGATGGTTTTTCCTAGTTGATAAATTTTATAGCAATAAAAAATTAATACGCACCTTCTTTAACCATGCCAACTGCTAAGCATTTTTGAAACCTGCAAAACTGGCACCGATTCCTACGTCTTTTATCAACTGGACAATCTTTGTTCCCAAGACAGACATATTTTGCATTTTTCTGCACAGTCCTCTGCAAAATTCAAAAAGTGGACACGTGATAATATGCAAAAAAATAATTTTCCACATTAACACATTTTTTTAAATAAACATTAAATTGCTTTCCAATTACATTCGGAAAATCTATGTATAATATAATATGCATTTTTGTTTTACAGAAGAAAGTAGTATTGGCAAATAAAGTTAGCTAAAGCGATAAACTAGACTGTTTTTTAACCTTTTGACAAAGAATTTTTATTAAGCATATTTTCACAAATTTTTCAATATTTTGTATCAATTTAGGCATAAATAAGTGAAAAATATTATATTTATCATTTTAATAATTTATGGTTAAGAAATACACCATAAAACACTGATGTAATTATCTGCGTAAGAGGTAAAATCTTCTCAATAAAGCTCACTTCCAAATGATAACATTTCAAATTTGAAATTTTTTGCTGTCATTTAGATTAAAGAGAAACAGTTATTCATAACTGAAATTACTTTGGCTTACAAAATTATTTATTGATTAATTTTTTAATATGAATGAAAAATAAATCTTCACATTTTAGTTTAGATTTCACATTTTAGTTAATTCTGATTTAGATCTAAAGTTTGAAGTTTAATTCTGATAATCTAGCAGATTTTTTTAGTAACTACTAGATGTTTTTTATAATTAAAAATTGCCGAAATATATTTTTGCTTTAAATTAGAGCATTACAAAAAAATATGCGTAAAAGTTTTCTTGACGGTGTCCCATCTGCGACAAATGGTTACATATATGCAATAAATTGACAAAATCAACAGACTTAAGCTACTCCACGTAGCACGTTGGAAGACGTATTTTCTGCGCAAGCTAAGAAGAAAAACTAGAATTCTTCTTTAGTAACAAAGCAGCGCAGAATAAGAAGTGACATTGGTAAATCTCAGTCTTAGAAAAATAATTACCTTGAAAAAGCCTTTGCAGCCTTCACAAGTTCGAACCCCGTAATGTTGACAGGCAGCGTTATCACCACAGACTGCGCATAACATGGAAGGTGGGGGTGTGCTCTCTTGCGCACTAGGTGAAGATCGACTAGAACCTGAGGTTGCACTAGGAGTTGTTGGAGTAGTGGGTGTAGCATGGCGAACACTGTAATTTACAACAATAACAAGGTATCAGCTTTTTTTTTTTTTTTCAAGTTCCTAAATTACCTTTGCTTAACGTGCAAATAAGACATGAGTCAATACCTGCTGATTTCAGATGCAGATGAAGTGGACAAGGTGAGCGATGGCTTTTTACTGCTTCGACTGGATTTCGGACTAGGTGATGGTGAGGTCAATTCGTGCAAAGTAGGCGATTGTTGCCCAAATTGTGTTGGGGTTTCGAGACTGATTCCTGAAACACCCGAGAAGGTAGTGGGAAATGGAGAGACTAACTGATGAAAAGATGGTTTTGATGTAGATCCTTCTGATGTAAAGGATGGTGGCATGAAGGATGAAGAAGAAGGACCAGGGCTATCTAAAGCTGGCGTGGCAGTTGTTAGCGTTGTAATGGAGGTGACGTCGTCAGGTTGTGAAAATGGTGTCATGGAGATAGAGAAATGATCTGCTTCTATAAAAAACAATAAAATGTCATTCAAGTAAAGAAAGCGTTAACTTTGTGCTACATAAGTATAAAGTTAAACAGCGTGACAAATTATATCGCCAAACAGATCCGGTTTTATAATAAAGAATCGGTTTCAATGTCGCAACACAAAATGAAAGGTGGGAGCATAGAGATAGCATTCATATAAGGTTTATTTCGTGGTTTACTCTTTCATAGTGTGTTAACACTAAAGAAGGTTCTTTACTGTCAAATCGAAACTATAGAGCAATTTCCTCATTTACATATGTCGAATTTGTAGATTTCAGTTTAAAAAGATCAAGCTTTTGTGAAAATAAGTTTTGGTTTCAATTGCGCTAACTCAAAGCCTTTTTATTAATTTAGTTTTTTTTTTTTTTTTAAATTAAAACAATTGTTATGGAAGTAACATATTTGCATTACGTCCATAACAGACAATTTTAGTTTTCAAAAGTTTTTTAAATAAATCAAAGTAGCTAACTATGCGAGTAAGTGCAAATGACACCAATATTTATTATTCCAACTAAAATTATCAGAAATTCTTGATTTTTTTTAAAACTGACTTATATTCTTAAGTCACCAAATATGACATTCCTAAATGCTGGAATAGCAATAGTATATCTGCTTATTATTTATGCTCTTTTTTTTAGGCTGTTTAGTTTCATAAATAAAATTTTAATAAATAGTTTGTTTTTAAAATTTAATAAATTATTTCAATCATATCACAATTCTTACCGATATCTTCCTCCATGGACACTTCTTCAGTTGGAATATCTTCGAACTTGAAGGAGAAAACACCGCAGACATCGGATCTTCTGTATCGTGGGGAATAAGTCTCCTGGAAACTAGGCAGAGATGCGATGCTGGTCGTAGAAGTTGTAGGAGTGAGCTCTTCGGTTGTTGTAGCCGAAAAAATGCTCTGCTGAAACATGTCCTGAAAAGTGCTTCCACTGCAACTGTCTCCGCCTGTCAAGAAACCTTCGGAAGGTGCTCCGAACTCCAAAGGAGGTAATTTAAAATCTTCTCCAATAAACGCCACTTCCTCAGGAAAAGGAATACTGAATTCCGGATTCAGAATGGTGCCACTGAACTGAGTGCTCTGTCGGGAAAAAAATTGTAAATGTTTTTTTATAAAGTTAGACTACATAAAGTAAATATACAGGAGGACGAGAAACACCCCACCAACAATAGCTCTTAAAAGAAATATTAGCCCAATTTTATTTCTGGTATAATCAACTGCAAAACATTAAATTTTATCTACAAGAAGTTGCTGTATGAATTGCTATATATTCACACGTTTCTTTTTTGTTTCATTTATTTATTTATTTTTATGTTTACCCTGTGTTTATTTCTACAGTATTCAACAACGCGTGATGGGCTGACTGGTCTTCTTAACTGTTGCATTCATTACGCAAATATTTGCCTGTACTTTTGTTGATCTCCGAAGTCAAGAATGCAGTTCAGTCGGTTTTGTTACGTAACGAGCCCTGCTTTTTAGTATATGTGTGAGGAACAGGCACACTTCAACGTTGATTTTTCCTTAGGTTTGAAACAAAATTGAGGCAAATATTTATGTTTTGACTATAAGCTTGGTTAAGGGTTAACTCTGACACGTTATAAAATGACATGTTGTTCCATTGTAAAGCAACAGCATGTGATACAAGAATTATTATGTATCAAAGGTGGTTAGATAAGTCTAAATACAAAATGATAAGTTAAAAATAAGGTATTTTCAAGATTGTTTATTACCTGCGGCTGTTGAAGGAGAAGCATGGTTACCGGTGCTTCAGTTGTTGCCACTGGTGTAGTATTTGTTGTAGTCGTGGTTATTCCACTGTCGCTGCTGGTGACAAGGCTGGATGATGTTGCCGAGACCAGTTCTTCGCTGGGGCTTGTCCTGCAGCCAGTGGCAGACTCTCGATTCGACAGCTCGGGGGCTAAAATAAAAACCACGATTTTAAAAACACATTCATTAAGCTTACATCATAGTAACTGCAAAAAAGAAAGGAAAAAATATCCATGCGTTTTTTTTAACCTATGCTTCAAGATTTGGCATACTTTATAATGAAGGATAAAAGGGGTTATATTAAAAGAAGCCAAATAGCATTCCAACATGGAAAAATAGGATTATTTTTTTCTTAAATTTTCAAGATGCAATGAGAATGTCCATACATTTTTCCAGGTTTCAGAATCAGAGGATAATAAATAAGAAGTAAATTGTAGATAACACTTCATTAATAACAATATCAGCACAATAACAATCAATTAGTAAAAGAATCAAAGTCTTTTTCATAAATTATGAAAGACTTACTAGGGTATGCGGCGAGCAGCAGTTCTGCCAGCCACTGATATAGCTTCTCATGCGAAGTGCTGAACATAAAGATACCTTCACTGCCCCATGGACTGAGTCCAGATTCTGAGGGAAGGGAATCACGCATCAGAATAAATACACACACCCGTGTAATTATCGACTCAAATTTAATTTAGAGTTTCAGCAATTATTAACAGATGCCAATTCTTAAAATGTTAGAATCTGATCCGAAAATCAAATCGCATGCATAATTTTACGAAACATGGGAAACACATTTTATAAAACAGAACAGATTAACATTCAGTAATTTTTTTCGAAAGACACATTTTGTTTTATAACATAAAATAACACTGAATTAAAATGTATCGAAGGAGGCACTAATTCTCCAGTTTTGAAGTCATTGTATAAAAAATCAGTAAAGGATCAGCCCACTTGTCAGGTGACCAGTCTATCTGATGACAAACAAAGCCTGGTGTATGTTTTTTATGCACTATTAAATACAGAACAAGTCATAAATTGAAACTTTATAGTGACTTTGAACAAACGTATTTTAATGGAGAGGGAAAATGTAGAATAAGTCGTTAATTAAGTCGTAATTTCACTCATATAGAATATTTTGAGTAAATAAATCGTTTTCATTTATATTTCACACATATAGAATAGTTCGAATAAATAAATCGTTTTCTTTTATATTTTATGCATATAAAATGAAACATGATTTCCAATTGAAGAAATCGAGAGATTTTGATGCTGCTTCTTTTAAATTATAAAGGAAATAAAAAATTTACCTCGAGAACATGGCTCGAATTTTAAATCAGTTTTTCCTTTTAGTTTTCTCCCATGAGCCAAAACAAGGCACCTGCCGATTCAACCTTGAGAGAAAATAACTGAGACACTTCAAGAGTGTTAT
This sequence comes from Parasteatoda lunata, assembly GCA_949128135.1. NCBI lineage: Eukaryota > Metazoa > Arthropoda > Arachnida > Araneae > Theridiidae > Parasteatoda > Parasteatoda lunata. The sequence continues at coordinate 29,953,107 of OX421970.1, read as the reverse complement.
TCTAAAATTAGAAACTCGGCAATACCATCGATTCCTCGTGACGTAATGGGGAAAAGAGGCGTTACTATTTTAGGCTTCTTGACGTCATAAAGTTTCATGCGTAAGTTTCGATTCTTAGCCTGATGATCTGGTGACGTCATTGAGAGTTATAAGAAAAGGGGGTCGATATCTAAATTATAAAGTTTGTTGATAGATCTCTTATCTAAATGAATTGGATTTGATCCATTTGTTATGGAACAAGATTATTTCTGTAATTTTTAAAAGTTCGAACTTTTGCCAAGGCGCCAAAAACCTTTGTTTTCAAAACATTGACTAACAACAGTCTTAAGAATTAAAATACATCAAAAGTAAGACATTTGATTATTTTGAAGCTTGGCAAAATTTAAATGTTGCAGAAATGAAGTTTTAAAAGATTATGCGTAAATAAAATAATTTTCTTACTCATACAATTTTATCCATTAAATCAAAAATATAGAATATTAAATAAAGCATTATCAAAATAATTCTCGAAGGTAATTATTAAATATGTATTTAATAACAAAGACTAGATATGCGTTTTTGAATAAATATGCATTTTAAAACATACAAAACCTTAACAAAAACATATGACAGTAATTAAACATTTTTTAAAATATTATGTATGTGAATTCATTAATAATTTAGTTAAATTTGCTCTCACAATAAAACAAAGATTTTTTTATACAAATTAATTTTCAAAATAAATTATTTAAATTAGAAGCGAGAAAACTTTTAAAACTATTTAACTATAAATTATTTAAATTAAGTATTTTTATTTATTTTTTTTTTTTTTTTTTACAAAATTATTATTTGTTTTCTGTTTAATTTTTCAAAGAGGTGTAGCTATGCTAATTTTTGTGTTGTTTCTTTCTTATAAAATAAAGTTTATATTCAAGAACTGAACAAGAAAAATTTAGATTTTAGTACTTATTTTTATCCGAGAGTGCTGCGTCATTTTAGATATTAAAATATACGTTACTTTAGATGAAACTTATTTAGGGCATTATAGTACCTTATTAGGAAACAGGAAAAAAATTTTGTTATTAAATATTTGTGAACCTCATTTTTATAGATCAAATGTTGAATTAAAATTATTTTCGGAAAACATGTTTGGTAAATTACTTTAATGCACTTTTTAAGCTCAAAATTTACTTTTTTAAATTTATAAATAATAATAATAAAAAAAAAACATTGAAAAAATACTGAGAAAATCAACGATATAAATTTAAATATAGATGAGCACATTTAAATGAGCGAAAATTCCCTCTCGTGGAAAAACAACATGTCACAGCTATACAACTTCACGTACCAGCTGACGTCATAAGAACACGCCCAATCGATCATTTAGAAGACGGATCTTGCGAGGGAGGAGAAAATCATAGCACGCATTAAACGTCACGATGTGACGTCACGATAATCCGTCTGGAGACTTTTCTTTTTCATTTGTTTTAATTTCGGTTTCGCATTGATTAATATATTAATAATTTCAGTTATTATTTGATATAAAGCTGTCATTTTACTTCTAACAAGCAAATTAATTATTATTTTATCTTTAATTCGTGAAATAGTATATGAAAAAGAAAAAAGAGCATTAAGAGCATGGTAAAAAGAGCATTTTTAGATAAAAACTAAGGAGAATTAGTGGCAATTTATTTTAGTAAACTATCAAAAAATAATTATTGAAAATATTAATTATTAAAAACATTAAAAATTCCTTCATTTTCCTTTATAAACAACTTTTTGGATATAAATACTTTTTAGTTACGAAAGAAAGACCGTTTATAATTCAGTCTTAATCAAAAAATTTTATTATCATATTAAATAAATAAAAAAATTACCCTATACAAAGTTTTTAAAAAGTAAATAACTGTTCTTTTCAATGTATACTGCATTGTCCTGTAAAATGTAAATAAATTTTGAGCTTAAATAGAATTACCAGCATTCTCCGCGAAACTTGTGAAAAAATTATTATTTATTAATTCCTGTCTATAAATTAACTAAATAAAAACCTGAGTAAATATATCTTTAAATAGGAAAAAAACAGACTTTATAGTAAATATTAAAATCAGAAACATATTAAGTGCGAAGAGAGAATGTAAAATAATACATTGAGTTATTATTAGATAATATAAACTATCATTTACAAAATTAGCTTTGAGTGCGTTCGAAGAACAAAGTGTAACACTATTTAAATTCAATTTGAAAAAAGTAAGTGCAAGAAAAGTCTAATAATTATTTATAAACTAAAAGAAATTGCTATTCATATACAATTTAGAATATCTAGCAAAGAGTTAAAAAAAGTTTTATTCAATTTATGAAAAATTTAAGAATTACTCACATGTAACTATCAAATCAACGTGTACCCAAGTTGAAACAGATAATAGGCGATAATCATCGCCAAATCCGTTAATTTTATTAAAGTATTCCACTTTTCTGCTGTTATCAGATAGATCCAGATGATAACTCTGATAAATGATAAGGAAGAGCTCACTCGTTTAACACGTGTGATCTGTAAGAAGCGCTAAAAGCTCTTCTCTCCGCATCTACACAGTTTCAAGACCTTCATCCGAATACTCTCCGGTCTGATGATAGGCTCTACTATATACTTTCTCTTACGAACAGACAGTTCCCGGGCTTATGACGTCGGTTCCGGCTGACGTCACAAAACGACGCGCCCAATGGTGTACAGGTCTTGTAGTAGTCCTGGAAAAAGGAGGATACGTCACAGGTGACGTCAAAGCATTTAGCTAAGGAAAAGATCGATAGACAAACGTCATATATTCTGCTGTAGTGGTTGTGTCTTATACGTTGCTGTGGAAACAGTGGCTTTCTTCATGTTTTTCAAATACTTCGGTTGTTAGCAAAAATAGAATAGCCAAGATTAGAGATAAATAGAAGTATCTGGAAATGAAGTAGAAAATCGGAAGTAATTCAGCTTTTCTTCCCATTCTTTTACTGAAAAAGTTTTCTCACCTGTTTTAGCGAAGCAACTTACTAAATCACGCTTCAGTCCCAACAAAAACGCGTGCCGTTAATATTTATATCAGTAAACAGTAATAAGCTCCGGATATTACGAACGAGCTGTAAGAGAGCGTTCTTAATGTCAACAACTGTTTGTTTTCCAACGACCGATAACAATCTTCAAAAACTAAGACTGAGTAGCTTTGCAGCTGTTATGAAAAAGTTCAAAACAAAGCAATATTTTTTTTAAATAGTTTCCTGTGATTTTTATGTAATTTAAGACCTATTTATTCTACATTTTAAAATTAAATTATTCTGCACGCACAAAAAATTATAATAAGCTGATAAGATTTCGGGTAATTTAAAATATAACACATCAATTTTTGAACTGTGGCTTAACTAATTGCTTTAATCAGTTGTTTAAATTTTTTAATAGACACTGGATGTTAATTACCCAATATTTAGCATTATGTATGACAGAACGCTTGAGATGTGTGAAATTCTCAAGACAATTAAGAATCTAGCGAACATTTTCGTCAATGGGCAAAAATAGTTTTACTTATAAATAAATCAATAGTTAAAATTTTGCTATGAACATACGCGTATCAAATTAACAAACATACAATATGTGTACTTGAGTATGAATAAAAAAGAAAAATATAACCTACAGGTATAATGCAGACTATATAACCTATAGTTAAGATAAAGCAAAATTATTTTGAACAAGCCAGGAAGAAGTAATAACAAAATCGCAAACAAATGTAATACAAATTTAAAGGTTACTGTTTTTACAAAAGGTTTAAATTTCGTAACTTCAAAAACAGCAAGGGAAAAAATTACAATAAAAATTATAGATACCTTTGTAAATCTGTAAAAAAATCCTATAGAAATATTTTTACAGTCAAGAGTGTGCAATTAAAGGAAAAGTACTGTATAGGCTTCAAAACATATAATAAAAAAAGTAAAGAACCGTCGAACTTTAGAAACGAATGAAGAACAATAGTAAAGGAATTAGGAGAATTGTTAAGAAAACTAAACTGAAAATATAGGAAAATCATTGTTAAAATAGGAAATAACGATACGATAGAAAAGTAACTCATTCTTGCCTGTAGGAACACCCTGTAGAAGTGTTTTTACAGCAGATAGAGTAACTTTGGGGAAAAGCTATTTTATTTTCTATACAATATTGAGTGAAAAAGTGATATACTATCGTCTACAAAAAAATAGATCTTCATTTAATTTTTAGCTAATTTATTTATTTATTGTAAAAGAAACAAAATATAAATCAAACAAATTCATGTCACTAATAAATTAGAGCAAAATTAGCAAATAATGATGCCATTGTAACATCCCCTTGCTAATAAAGGTATCCTGTAGAAGTGTTTTTACAGCTGATCGACTAACTATGGGGGAAAGTTACTTGATTTGCTTTACAACGTGGAGTAGAAAAATTATAAATTAGGAAATTAAATTTAAAAAAAAAAGTTTTTTTTACAGTACTAGAGTAACCAAGTGGGAAAGTTTCTTTAATTACTTTTTACTTTACAATATTGAGTGAAGTTATCGACTAATAAAAATAAAAAACTAGATTTTTTTTTAATGGACAATGTGTTAGGAAAACATTACTCACGTCGCCGATAAATAAATTACTGCAAACGTAGTAAACAATTATGCTATAGTAAGTAAAAAAAATAAGAACATAGTAAATAATGATAAAAATATCTTGTAGAATATTTTTGGGTTTAGATAAAATCTAACAAACAGGGTAACCGCGAGGAAAGGATGCTTTTATTTGCTTCACAATATCGAGAAAAAACCTATCGAATTATTAAATTGTAATAAATTATATAGATTTTTTTTAATTAATGAAATAAAGACGATAAAATCAAATCGTAGAAAAATTATAAAATAATATAAAAGCTTAAATTGTAGGAAAATTATAGCAAAAGAAAAATAATTAGCGGAAGAGAAACAATTTTTTGCTTGTAAGAAAACACTGCAAAACATGTAAATCATCTCAGCAGAATCAGTAAATCATCTTAGACATTAAACTCTGTAAAACATGTAAATAATGTTGAATAAAAAAGTTTTTTATTTTATCTTATTAACGTAACCTAGACATGTGATTAGTATAAAAATATATCTTTAATTAATTTTTTTATTGGCTTTTATTCAAATAATCACAAAGAAAAAGTTGCATAATTGAATATTTACAAAACAAGTCTAATCACTCAAATATTAAGGCATTAGTTAAGAATTTATATAAATTATTTTTAAATGCAAGATATTATCGAACTGTTAAACTATATGATAAAGCAACTATATTAACTAGATTATTTAATTTAATATGTTAATCACAATTATTAAGTTGTAATCTATATCTTGGAAGGGCAGAATTAAACGACAATATCTTTCGAATATATGAATAATCGAAATATATGAATAATCTTACTGATGATTTATCAGTAAGATTTACAATTTCATTTGTCATTTACTTTCATTTGATTACTCTAAAAAGAATTAGTTCTTCTAAGTACTAAAAGTTAAGATTTGTTATTAATTATTACTTAACTTTTAGACATAGGTTGTAATTACTAGAGATTACATAATTTTACTCGTATTTTTTTCTTAAATGTGTTTAAAACCAGAATGACTTTTCTTTGAAAAATACGAAAACATTTTTCCTCTAAGCGCTTTATGTAGCAAAGTAGCAAAATTTCATTTGCTTCATAAAACAAGTTACTGACGTAACTTATTAGAAACAGCAAAAGTCAAACTTTTGTTACTAAGTATTTAAATTTTTTGAATGAAGTACTTAAATTTTTTGAATGAAGTACGTAAATTTTTGGAAGGAAGTATTTAAAATTTTTGAATGAATAAATGTACTTAATGCATAAATTTTTTTGAAATAAAAAGTACACATTAAGTACTTATGTCTTAATAACATAGCACGTTAAAGAATAATAATTTCCTGTTGATCCTGTTTAATCCTTAGTTTTCTTTACTTTATTCCTTCAATATCACTAGTCCTATAATATATTTATTTCCTTTAATATACTTTTTCTCATTTAATATCCTTACTTTTATTGATAAAAGTGTGGATTCATTTTTAGCCGATTGCATTTATCTTCCGTCAAACATTGACATTGGTTGTTCTTGTATTAGGTCTTAGAAATTACCTATTTTTAAATATCTCTAGTACCAGTACACAACGACCCTGACCCAATACCCAATGGAATCAATACCTCCCTTTTTATCCACGAAACATCATCCAACGGGGTAAAAGCAATCGCCATCAACTGCGCACATACCTAAAAATATTTGGTAATTTCAGTTTTTATTTTGAAAATAACTTTCACAGACTTCATTACGTCATGGCAGCATAAATCGATTTGAGATATAGTTGGATGAATCCATCTTTCTTTTTTTTTCTTTTTGGTATAAATAAAGGTTCTATGATATTTTTAGGTTGAAGCTCTAGTGGCTTAAAGTGTTTATTAAATGTAAAATTAAAAAATATAGCAATGAGATATTTAATTAGTTAAAGCTACGTTTAAAAAGTATGATATCTGAAAGCAAATTGAAATAAGTTTAATTTTCTGAGCTGTTGATTCGAAATTTCTCACCCTTAAAACTGAATATTACCCTGCATATCAAACTGGTTTTCTGATTTCGCCATGTATAAAAAAATTTTTGTACAAAGGAGAACACTTTAAACAAACTTGTCCAATTGCTAAACGCTAGGAGGATCAGACCGTTAAAACTTTTAATTTAATCATTTAAAAAATTGGAAATCTAAAAGCAAAATTAAAATATTTTAAACTTTCCGAGACGTTGATTCGAAATTTCTCATCCTTAAAATTTATTATCATCCTGAATATCAAACTAGTTTTCGTTATTTAATGGGAAAGCAGAGTATGTGACAGATGAAACTTCTCTCCCCAGCAGACATGATTCAGGTACAATAGCACAAACATATCATAATCTAAAGCATATTCGAGAATCTCGATAAACATTCTTCACTGTAAAACTTCTATAGCATCTCAGTCAATTTTAGGGAGAGTATTTTGAATTTTGCCCCCCCCCCTTCCACTCTACCATCAGCTTGTTTATAAAAAGAGATTTGGGTTTAAATACATGGAGAGTTACTCTATCTCCTATATCACTAGCTCAAGAATTTTTCCTTTGGAAGGTTTAACTCAAGGCATCAAAAACATGCAGAGATGTTAACACACACTGTTAAAATTTTCCTTCTAAAATTACGGTAAAACAACTGGCAGCAGTCTGTCCATCCGATTAACCGTCAAGTTTACGGTAAAGAACAGTTTTTTCCTTTATGGTTTTAAAACCATTTACAAAAAGTAGTGTTATAAAACCATGAATATAAAACTATACGGTTTATTTAACCATTTAATACTAGCATTTTTTAAAAACGTAAAATTTTTTATTTTATTTATTAGACATAGAAGCTTGGCTTTTCGTAAGGTAATAGGCATTGGAGAGAGCCGGACACCAGAAATTCTTCATGTGTTGAAGGGAATGGAGGAAATATTAGGGCGTCAACACTAGGACTCGAACTCCATTTCTGCCGGTCATGAGACTGACAGATAAGCCCGCTCAACTATGATATGTACGCAGTTACAAAGAACTAAATAGCTTCATTAGGTGGTTCTAGTTGGTGCGATAAAATTCTGGTTGTTTAACCGTATTAGGTGAAAGCAGTTAATAAACAGTTTTTCTCAAACTTAACAGTTTGATTACCGTTTTATTAATGGTTATTTGACTGTTTTGATCAAATATAGTAAAATAACCATTCAATAAATTGTTATTTAACCATTTTTCCGAGAAATTTCTAACAGTGCATATGTTGACATAGATTGCAGTCTTTCTGAGATGCACATCTTTGCATATTTAATTAATTTCCTTCTTAAAATCTGGAAAAATTCCTTCCCATTTTTAATACTTTCCAACCAAAAACTAACAACTCTAGGAATAACATGGTAGTTTGCTTTGATACACAACATTTTATAAAACAAAACTTACTCGCCAACCCTAAATATTCGGTCGCCAATGACGAGCTGGTGGTTGGAAATTTCGCGCCCTGTTATAGTACCTATAAAAATAGATGTTAGATTGAACTTATGTAACTGATTGGTTTAAATTGAATTTATATTATAATAAGCTTAAATTGAATTAGTACAATAAGTTGAAATTGAACCTATATAATTTTTAAGTTTAAATTGCGCTTATATAGCTGATATGTTTAAACTGAACTTATATAACTGATATGCTTAATAAACTTATATAATGAGTCAGTTTCAATTATAGCTATATATTTCATAACTTTAAATTGACTCTATATAACTGAATCAACTAAAATTGAATCTTCAAATTTATAAGATGAAATTTAAACTAAATTGATCAGTTTAAATTTATTATATATAATCGATAAGTTTAAAACGAACCTATAATTTGGATTAATTTAAATTGAATTTTTGTAATTGATAAGATGTAATTGAGCCTGTATAACTGATCAATTTAAAATGAGACCAGAGCTCCGACGATTTCGTTTTTATTATTTCTTGTATAAATTACAAGCTTTGAGAAAGGTATTTACTTATTTAATTTATTGTTTTTAAATTTAAAATTTTTTCACGAGTTAAAGTTTAAAAAATTATTTTCGTTAAATTCAATATCCTATTGTATAAAAATAAAGACAAATTTTTTCTACAGCGCGTTAAATCAAATCAAATTTAAGTTTAACTCTAAATTCTTTATGATCTAGTAATTACAATAACGAAATATTAATTCTTAAAGTAATCGAAACAAAATAATAAAAAATAAGAAAGAAAGAAAAGAAAAGTTGGGGGATAAAATAAACAACTAAAATTTAACGATTTTATTAAGTTTTTTTAAAGAGCAGAAAAACATATTAATCGTAGCAATGATTCTTTTATTATAAAGTGGGTCAGTACAGGAGAATTGATTGATATTGATTTATTAATGGTTTTCTCATCTTAGAACAGTTGTCTCGGTTGTTTCGTACTTATTTTAGTCTAAAATGGTAGATAAGGGTTTATAGAAGAAATAAAATGTACGTTAATTGCACATATTTTTTTCTAACCTTTTGTTATAAAACTATCATCAAACATTAAAAACAATATTTAGCATTTCTTTTAGTTTTATGCAACAAAAAATAATATATATATATATATATATATATATATAATACTCTACTTTATGTTTGACAATGGTAGACAAAAGGGGTCTTCCACATTTGATGTCTCGCATGCCGAGGAGGACGTTCGTAAAATTGTGACAATGTAACATGGTTGAAAGTGGAATAGGTAAAAACACATGTCTTGGTTAAAATTATAAAAAAATACATATATAATCAGCAGATTAAATATTTTTATATTCGTTTCAGCAAAATTGGCGCACATATTCATTGTAATTGTAATGCTCACACATATTATTAAAAATAAAATCAGAAATAGGATTTATAACGCAGCGCTTTGTTTCAAAACTGCTAGTATATATTTATGCAATATAGCTCGACGTGTGGGGAAAGTGTGGCAATTTGTGACAAAGAGGAGGAGAGGATACCAAAATACTGAAAAAAATGCAACATCAATTATGGACAGCCCCAAAGTTCATTTTGCAATGGAGGAATGAATCTATGAAATATGAAAAACAGTGAACCAATTACATAAAGGATGAACTAATAAGAGAATTAATGAACTACATAACAGTACTGAAGGTACTTTTCGCCTTGCCGGGGGCGATAAATGTTTTATTTTTATTTTTTGTGATGTATTTTTCGTTGCGTCCATTTTAAATAAATAAACAAAAATAAATGAAATACAATAAAATAAATAGTTTAATTTACTTGCGCATGGCTAACCGAAAGACTAATTTTTTTAATAAAGTTATAAAGAATAGTTTTAACAGATTCATAAAAAAAATTATCAAACAATTGGAATAAAATATTCAAAAATAAAAGAATTTCACATCTTTTTTTAGAATATCATACGAATTAGATTCTATAAATTGCATTTAAGACGATATCATAGAACAGTATGAACCAATTTTCCATAAACAAAGTAAACAAATGAAGAAAAATAAATATTTAGTTGAGAATATTAATATTTATGGATTCTATCAGTTTTAATACCCTAGAAAATTTAATCAACGAGGAAACAATAAATGATAAGCTGCGCTACAGAACTAAACTATCTGATTGCAAACATAAAAAAACATAGGAGGAATAATTAATTAATGATGTCATTACCTGAAATTCGAAGCAAATCTAATGAGCGCCCTCCCCATGGATTACATGGTGGAAAGTTGTTGTGATGATTATCAGCTTCCATCCAGTACATTGCACTTGGGAAATATTGACCATTCAGATACTTAGCTGATCTTGCCATGAAAGACAGTCCCATTCGGAATAATCAACGATTTACTTGTATTCTAATGATACTTGTATTCCAATGAGAATTGTATTTCAGATTACTCGTATACTACTAACTCTAGTATTTAAGTTTACTAGTATTCCAATAATGCTTGTATTTAGTTTACTCGTGTTCCATTGATACTTGTATTTCAGCTCACATGCATTCCATCACTTTAAAATTACTTATATTCCAATGGCACTAGCATTTAGTTGATTTGTATTCCAATGATACTTCGATTTAGTTTATTTGTATTCCAACGATACTTCTATTTAGTTTATTTGTATTCCAATGATACTCGCATTTCAGCTCACATGAATAGCAATGATATTCGTATTTACTTGACATGCATTCCACTTTTTTTCATATTCAAAACTACAATTATTTGCGATGTGAAAAATTGCACAATCACGCAAAACAAAATTTTAATTATTTAAATCATAAATATTCCACTTTGCTGTCACAATAAATGAAACTTTCCATTTTGAACAAGAATTTCGAATATTGAATTGCATGTCAACTTTTGCTTATGAAGTAATTACTGATTTTACTTAGCGAACTACACACGTAACGTGCACGCTGGGTAAATGAAAACTTCTTTGGATGCTACTTATTATTCATATCAGCTTTGGAGTACGCTTGCGTGTGATTCCCATTCTTTGATGAAACAAAACAACATTTAACAGCCGGTTTTCAAACATACGCCCGCGCGCGTGCGGTATTTCCAGGCACAAAAAAACACATGCACATCTCATACAAGCGTTAGGTTCCACTCGAATGGTTTTTCCTACGACTTTTCTCAATGAGTATTACAATTTCTCGTAAGATAAGCTCCGCCTCTAACTTCCGATCACAAGGGCTATTTAATCGCCATCTGATTGGCAGTGACGTAACTTTTATATTTTGTTGAACTGTGACGCCTAATGATGGAATTACGTCACGGTGGCAGTGACGTTTGACTTAAAGGCAATTTCTGTTGACTGTTCGGAAATAAACGACCAAAAGAAGATTTATTACGGCTTCCTGTCGTTTTTATGTTTTTGTTTCGTTTTTGCATTTCATGACCACTTCGGAATCTACGTAGAGGTTTTCTTAGAAGAGGAAAAGCAAGTTTATTTTTCGAGAGATAATTAAGAACTGTTTCCGAGAATGCAAGATGTAAAATAAATAATCTAAAATTTCAAATGTGTACGCAATTTTCAAAACAATTAATTTTAAAAGAGTATGTTATAATTTCTATTTTTATCACTGCATTCAAGAATTCTCTAAAAAAAATATAGTTTATGAAACTATACTACCACAATTACCATTATGCTCCGTATAATCCATGAAACCTCTATGGAAATAATTTTAATGTTTTTCTTTTTTTATAATATTAAGATTTAACTCTATAGTCTATTGAATATTTTTAATGCGGTAAGAAATAAATATATAAGAAATTCTTTTCTTTAATGACGGAATTTTTCCTGATAAATATTCCAAAAGAACGCTTCGCCAAATTAACGAAGTTACCTTTTTCATTTGTATAGGGATATAAATGTCGTCAAAGGTACTAGGTTGATGCAACATCGGGGCAGTTCATAAATGTATCACACTGTTTTAAATATTTTTGACATCTCTCCTTCCGTTGTGACATAATATTACGCTTCAACATTCGCCCGCCTCTCTCTGTCACATGTGACGCTATATAACATAAATATATACTATTAATTCAAAAACAAAGAACTATGCTGTAGATCATATTTGACATTTCCATTGAAATTTTAACTGTCTGTTTTAGACGTTTATGAATATAACAATAATATTAATTGAATAAATACATATTTTTTATAAAATAATGCGCATTATAAATACAAATAATAATTAAAAAAATATTTAATTTGCTGATTTTAAACGTTTTCAATTTAACCAATATGTATGATGTCATATTTTGTATTACCACCTGCATCCAAGTTGTAACAATTTCACGAGCCCCCATCCTCCCCTTTGAACATGATATCATTTATGGACGATACATTAAATACTAGTTATATTTCGTTACTAATTTTTGAAATCCTATTTTCGAAAAGATTAAATTTCATAATATTTTTGAAAATTTAAAAACTTTGTTTCCATTAAAAGATATTAACAAATTTAAAAGCTTTAAATATAGATCAATTGGTAGAACTAATTTTAATTAAAATGATATTATTTAAATTTATTTTATTATTAATATTAGTTAGTTAATTTAGGGAAAACTATTATATATCCGATTATGAATGTCACTGTGAAGAAGAAAAATATTTTGAATTTGTTGATAAACATTATTAACATATTTAAACTAAACTAAACTCAGTGGCTCGACAGCCCATAGAGGGCCAAGGCCTACTGTAACCATCTTAGTTTTGTTGACCTTGGGCTCTGGAGTGCAGGAGATGTTCCGGTCAGGTGGTCAGCCGAACGCGGAACCCCCAGTGTTTAGTTCCCAAGCATGCTTGGTACTCATTTATCGACCCACTGAAGTCATTAACATACTACTACTGGTAATTTAAATATTACAGAAAACTCAGAAATTTAATGCTAAAAGGCACAAAATTTAGACCCACTTACCATAGATCAATTAATGAAATTCTAATATACTTTCTTAATAATCTCAATAATTTTCGTTAAAAGATATCAAAACAATTCTCTTCACAGAATGGAAATGGAAATCATTACTTTAAAATCTTTGTTTTTAATAATAAGGAAAATTTAAATAACAGTAACAATTGAAGAAATTGTTCTAAAATTGATCGATCAATTAAGCAACTACAAAAAATTTTTTAATCATCCCCATAGACAAAGCTAGCAATAACTATGCAATTTTCTATAAAAATTAAAAAAAATTCAATGTTGAGCTTCTAAATAAAGAGTTAAAAAATAGTAAAAATTTTAAGCTTAATAATTTAAACACTAACATTATCATTGAAAAAGTTAAGATTTATATAAGAGGTTAAAAACTAAAATTAATAATATACAATTTACATAATTAATTATCAACCCAAAATTTCATAAAATCCTGATTAAATTTAGAACAATTCCTTGTAGGTATAATACTTACATAACTAAACCTTTCACCATTTTCTCTAACTGTCAAAATAAAATTATTAATAATATAGGGTAAAGAAGATTTTTCTTGTATTATCACTAATATTCAGCCGATTTTAGAATGTATTAAACAAAATAAATTTAATTCTACTGCGACTTTTGATTTCCAGGATCTCTTCAATTGCATTCCCCTTAATAAATTAAAAGATGTTCTTTTGAGTTATTACTATAATTATAAAAAATATCCTTAATTGAAATTTTGATTATTGGGAAATTCAAAGTAATATTTGTCTTTTTAATAATTATTGTAACATTTTTAAAACATATTTTTGTTCAAATTGATGGAATGCTACAAGAATCTAATTTTTCATCTCTCTTAATTAACTTATTTTTACGCTATTATGAAAATAATTATACTCTTGATTTTAAATTTGATTTTAGATTTATTGATTATTTAATAATCATTTTCAAAATTATACAATTTTGAATGATATTTTCCCCGAGGAATTAATCTTGTTTCTTTATCATGACGATAATATTTATTTTAATTTTTTGGATTTGGGCAATAAAAAAAAAGAAAATATCAGCATTGTTGATATATACGAAAATAGAAATAATTCCAAAATAAATAAACTAAATATTTGGAATTGTAATGTTTCTAACAACATTTATTTAAATACTATTCTTAATCAAATGAATAGAGTGAAAAGAATATAGAGTATTTTTTTTTTCATCAAAAAAATCAAATAGACAAACTCGTTCAAAATTTGATTTTAAAAATAAAAAAAATTGGATACCCCAACTAATGTAATTAAGTTCGTTATAAAATCATTGAGTAAATTGCATGTTATTATTATTAATAAATTTATCAAGAATTTCTTTGTTAACTAAATTTATATTTTTAACTTGTGCAAATCCATGGCTAAAAATCTTCAAAAATTTCATAAAGAATTTTTAGTAAATGTTAATAATTTCTTTAAAATCAATAAAATTGTATAATTAAAAATCAACCTTATTAATTTTATTTTATAACGATCGTTTAACAGGGTTTATGACTACTAATGTCCAACTCCATAACCTGGTAGTTTTGAACCCAATCCAGATGACAAGGAAACTCCTGGATCAAACATCGGGAGGAATTTGCCTTAGTGGAAGACTTTTTGATGGAACTAACCCGCATTTGCGTTACATGGATAGGAAAACCACGAAAATCTCTCACAGTTAGCCTCATAGCAAGCGGACTCTAACCCATGATCCGTCTACCACTGAGGATATTTTACGCCAGCACTGTGGATGTGCGAGCCGGATGTGGAATTCGTATCGACCACCCATTGCTGGGATTCGAACCCGGATCACCACATTGGAAAACAAACGCTCTTGCTCCCCAGCCACCACAACTCAAACCTTATTAATTATAAACTTTGAATTATGCATCATAACGTTATTACCTTGAAAACATTTTTTTTGGGCCAATCCAAGGTAACGAACAAATCGAACGCGCTTCAGTACTTCAGTAAGAACGCGCCATAAAAGGTCCCTCTATCCTCGATTAACGCTTCTATTTTCATATTTTGTAATCTGGCAAACTTCTAACGAAAATATTTAAATTATTTTTGAAAGCTAATGGTATGTATAAGTTCATTTGAGTTAGCTACTAGCTTTATATATTACATTTTGAATTTTATTCTGCTTTTTTTTTTTTTTTCATTTGTATTTTCTATTTTTTTTTTTGTTTTATTTGTTTTATTTTGTATTTCTTACTTAATATGTTCTATTTTCATTTAAATTTTTTGGGTGCTGCTCACATCATGGTATTGAGAAATTTTATTTTGGCTATTTTAATACAATATTAGAAAGCACTCTTTTTTGTGGATATAATCGTGTGAGCCGATGACGAGATTATATCTTTTTATTATTTTGTTTTCCAACTTTTTAATTTTTTTTAAAATAAAATTCTTAACTACTTTTTAAATTATTTTATTTTTATAATGTTTTGAATTTTATATATTTCATTAAGTTGAATTACAATTATTTATTTTGTACAATAATAGTAAAAAAGAAAAAAAAAAGAAAAAAAAAGGAGTGAATCTCGTTTCAACTGAGCTTGCAATCAAGTAACAGAAAAATATTCATTACTCTTTGGGGTATTCATTATTTCCGGATTTTTAATTTTTATTAGAAACTATGTTTAAGATGTTGTAAAAATGGAGATTACTTTTTCCTGTAAGTAAAACTGAATAGAAACTTTGATGAAAAATATTCCGCAGATGCTGCAATAATCTGCTCGCTGCCGTGCTGTAAGGTTTCTGCAACACAATTGAAGAAAATATTGAAAAAAATACTCGATGTAAAATTTTGAAAATTTTAAAATCCTTAAAATAGATATTTCATTAAAAAGACTTTTTACAAAATATTTTATCTTAAAAACTGACATTTCACAATATTTTTCTTTACAAAAGGGCCCTTTTAGGAAATTCTCCCTTCGATAAAAATGGAGCAGGTGACGATTGTAAAAAAAAAGATTTTATATGGATTTGTTAACTTGTTAAATGAGCTTTAGACTCGCCTAAATGAAAAATCTTTTTATATTAATTAATTTATTTTTATTAAGAACACAATTTTTTATTTTAATACGATCAAACGTTTATAGATTTTTACAAAATTACCAAAACAAAACCTCGCCTTCACACAGTCAGAAAAATTTAACTTAGCGAAACGATTTAACTCGAATTTTAGATTCAAAAAATTATGAGTAGATACTACACAAAAACAAAAGGTTTCATTAAAATTTTAGTCAGATCCTAGTTTACAATACCAATCAAAGTTCCTCTCTTTTAAAGAATAACTATAGAAAAAAATCATTTATGAAATATTTTTAAGAATAGCTCAATTAACAATGAAAATAATTTCCCATAAAGTATTAAACATTTTAGGTAAAAGCTTTTTCTTAAATTAAATGTGTTTAAAAAAATACAGATTAATGTTATTTCATAATATGAAATTAATTCAATATTTTTGAAGTAATAGTGAAAAGAAAATATCCAAGCCAAGAAAAAAAATCCATCCTGTATTATCCATCCTGTATTATCCAAGCCAAGAAAAAAAAGGTGTGGTACGAAACCGTATCAGGAAATCTTAGAGAAAGCTTATTTGGCATCCAAGGCACGCGTCTTCTAAGTTTATTTTTCCAATCGAAACTAGTTACAGTTTCGTTCTCTCCTTTTACTTTATTCACAAGGTCAAGGTCAGCGTGTCTATGACTGTCAGACTATTGGGTTTCCACGTGAAGCGCATTCGAAGTGTGACGTCACCAAATTTAAATTTCTAACCCTGTAAAAACCAGGTAAATTAACGCATTCTTTTATTTGACGAATGGGGTTTTCCTAACTGCATATGAAGATCCAGGATCTAATCTAAGAATAAAAATAACATCAAAGATTCGTATCTAAAAATTGTTTTTCTCTTTAAAATAAGAAAAAAATATTTTTTTGGTAATGTCGGACTTTGCGGGTTTTTTTATTATAATTATTATTATCATTCAGGTTCTAAAGAACAGGGCGCTCCGTAATGACCGCACTTAAATATATATTTTTAAAATTATCATCAAAAACAAAATTTAAAAAAAATAAGTATACAAATTACGGTTCACAAATTAATATGTAAGTGGCGTAAACACTAAAACGTTGCCAAATAAAAAAAAAATAAAATAAAATAAAAAAACAAAAAAACACGGGCTTAAAAACATCAGAACCTGTTTGATCGCCGGAGAAAACGGAGAGAAGTACGATAATTAGAAACAAATCGAAGTTTATCATGCAATCGAATTGCGTCTGAACTTTCCATCTCGCCTTCATCGTCAGTAATTCAACAGTGATCGATAGTGCTTTCGCTCTTCTTTAGCTTAAATATTAATGTGTTGCTCCTAATTGCAGGGTTCGTTGATTTAAATCAGCTTGATTTAAATCACGATTTAAATCATGATTTAAATCAAGTGATTTTTTTAAAAAAATCATTGATTTAAATCAACTGATTTTTTATATACATACATATTGATTTTAAAATTTAAAAAACAGTGTTTTAAATTATTGATACTTTTATTATTTTCTTTCCTGAGTTTTAAAACTTATTTTAAATAAATTGCAGCGTTAATTAATTTTAGTTAACGAAATTACTTTCTTTCTTGGTGTATGTGTGAAATTAAAACACATTTGAAATTACTTTTTTAAAAATCTTTTGATTCTTAAGATTTAAAGTACAGATTAAAGTACACATTTAATGCTGTCTTAATATAGACTTGCAGAGCTGTAGAAAGTAATTAATAAACATGAATTTTTTTCAAAAAAAAAAAAAAAAATTCAAATAATGTTAATTAAAATTCTACCTTTTGATTGAAAAAGTATGGAATTAAAATCTGCATTATATTTTATTGGTGGAAAATGTATATTTCTAAAGCTTGAGGTTATATTAAAAAGAAATTACCCTAATATGCTAAATATAGAAAAAATAAGGGTAATGAATTCAGATATTTTTTCCCTGATAATATGATTGATTTTGATCCCTTTCAAACTTTTTCAAAGTCTATTTGAAGCAGTAGAGTTATTAACTTGTTTTTTTTTTCTCATAATATGTTTACAGTATCTTTGACATCAGATTTTCTATAAAGAAATTTTGTGGAAAAAAAAAATCCAATGAGTACATAAGTTAAAATTTTTTTAACTTATCTTATTTATTTTGATATAGGATTAAAAATGAATATTTTAATATAAAAATATATAGATTAAATATTTATTTATTTTTTGATGAATGACTACATTTATAAACCCAATCTGTTACATTTATTTTGTCATATCAAAAATCAAGAGAAAAAAATCACAATTTTAAATTAAAATTATGGTTTGCTAATTGAAACCTTGTTTTAATAGTTGAAGGTCTGTGTCCAAGCCAAATTTGCTACCGCTAGGCGGAACCTTCACAAATTCAACTTTAGGAAAAACGGTAGTTTCACAAAATACTTTTTTTTTAAATTTTATTTTTGTGTCTCATAAGAAACGATAAATCCATATTTTTTGGATTGATTTTTTAATATTATTTTTTAATTTTCACAAATTGTGTCTAAATTTTCACAAAATAAATATCTCTCAGAAAAACCTAGACCCCTGAAGTATTCATTAAATTCTCTATTTCATCTAGTCTTCAAATTTCAATTATAACATTGTTTCAAAATGGTTTATGTATTATAATGAAAAATTATTTTAGTAAGATAGAGCTTCTAAAATATTGTTATAATATTGTTTCAATATTAATTTAATTTTGATTAAACACTTATAAAGGTTTTTTAATCATAAATTATAGTTCTTATAATGTATTTGAATAAAAATCAAAAAAATCTGATTTAAATAAAAACAAATCTGATTTATATATAAAAAAAATCTGATTTTTTTTATTCTTTTAAAAAAAAATCAAACAAATCACGAACCCTGCCAAATTGTATTTATCTTGATTTTTGAAAATATATATAACAGATGTATTTGGGGTGCTTTTTAGGAGAAATTCGGGTCCTATAACGAACCATTTAGAAATATTTCCAGAAAAACGTCTCTTCACAAAATTCATATTTTGAAAAATAGAGTCTATTACGTCAAAAACTCAGACTTATAAAAATACCACTTTAGAAATATGATTTTTGTATTTCGTTTTATAAAAAAAGGGTTTTTTTCTCACGTATGTACAGAAACAGGACATCAGCGGGACAGTGTACTTGATTCTATGGTAATTTTTGACACAATATTATGAGTAAATTCTTCATAAATTCACAAAAAAAAAAGAAACTTTCACAATAAATCTAAATAAACCCATGATGTTTCACAAAAATCACAAACACAGCAGGCTAAATTGATAAAATTAAAAGATTTTTCTTTCACGATTTGTGTGGTGCGCAAAAACTTTTGATAAAGATATTTTTACAAACATTCTTCTTAACAAAGCATTAATCTTCAAAATTGAGAATTAAAAGTAGTGAATATTTCGTAACAAAATATGCTTATAAATAAGCCATTAAATGTACTCGTAGAAAAAAAAAATAAAAAACGTAATTCTGGTTTTAAAAAAAAAAACCATTCATTTTGTGATTTCCCGTCCATATGACCGTTTACCGAAAATTCATCAGTTTTTCAAACTTGTAGTTCTTATTACCACATTAAAAATACAAAACTAATAACTAAATTTAATCGAGAAAATGGTTTTAGGCCATGCTCTAATGTATTCTAATATAATTACAAAATTTAACCACGTTTAACAAACATTATTATACATCATTTCATTGTTAATTTTACAAAAATTAATCAATCAAAAAGTGCTTTGATAAAAATTAAGAGATTTTTGGTGTTCCCATAGAGCCAGAAACACGGTAAACGTAACCGCATTCTGGTAGTTTTAACCACACTTTCTTTCTCAATGTATGAGGAGGTCTTTCTAAACGAGAGTAAATAATACAGCGGAGGACAGTTTAATATAGATGTCTTGAAAACAATAGCTTTATTGTCTTTCAAAATTCATTACTAAATAATTTATAGATCCGCTTACTCGACATCTATCCAAGAGATCAGCTATTAATTAACGTTGAATAAAATGAATTGGAAAAAACTTATATGGCTGGAGACACATGCTTTAAAAATGCCGCCTTATTTTGCTCAACAGCATCATTTTTTCGAATACAATAAAACGCATGTAGTTTGTTGTACATATTTCCTATATGTTTTCCTATGTACATATGTTTTCCTATGTACATAGGAAAAATTTTATAATTCCGACAGTATAATTAAGTCAAGTTATTTTAAATTGAATGTTAAAACTTTTTCAAATCTGAAAAAGTACAAGAAGTTGCAAGGTTTTTATATCTATTCAAGATTTCTAAATGAATGCAAACAAATTTTTTATAATTACGTTGAGAAAATAAGTATCGTCAAAATTACCGGAACATGGTATAATTTATCGTATTTCTGGCTTTAAGGGAATACCAAAAAGCTTGATAATTTTAACCGAAGTGCTTTGGTAAAAGTTTGGTAAAATTACTAATTAAAAATGGTTCAATAATATGTGATAAAATTGAGCAAATGTATTAAAATTGGGTAAATGTGTTAAACTTTGGTAATTGTTTCAGCAAGGCATAAAAACTATTTATTCAGTTTAATTTACTTTTTTGTATCTTATACTAAATGTGTAGTAATAAGAACTATAGTTTTGAAATCCAGTATTTTCGGTAAACCGTTATCATAGGAACAGAAAAATTACCAAATGAATAGTATAAATATCGTACATTTTGGTTTTATTAAGTAAAATTTTTTTTTTTTTTTTTTAACCAGAAATGTCGTTACCAAACTGGTAATTTTACAAGAATTTTTTTTTCTCCGAGCAACACGAATAGTAAAATTAAATAATTGTTTAAATGTTATTGTTATTGGTAGGCATGGAAGGTAAAAAATAAAAATTCAACTTCTTGAATTATTAAATTTTAAATTATTAAATTCGAATTATTATTATTAATACGAGTAATTTCAAAAATTATTTATAAATAAAATAAAAATTTATAATTTGTTAAATGAAACGCACCTTTAAGTTGGTTAATTAAGTCAACAAAAAGATAAAAAAATATATACAAACCTTGAAAGAGACAACATTCTTCTAAATTCTTCTTTTTTTTAAAAAAAAAATTATCTCCTAAACCTTTATTGATTTTTAAATTTATTAACTTTTAGTATTTACTTTATTATTTTTATCAAGTATGCAAAAATTTTAGTTAATTTGATTAAAGGTTCTAAATAAAACTCAGTAGTCCTTATTAAAAAATCATTTTTAAAAACACTGCGTTTACACTTTTAAAATCTATTATATTCCATAATAATATTTTGGTATTACTTTCTTAATGTGACCATGTTAAATCATGACATCATTTAATTTTAGTCATTAACTTCTTGTTTATAATCAATGAATAACATATTCGTATAACTTTGGAAATGAACGAATCAAGTTGAGGTTCTGAACTATATTTTTTTTAAAAGAAATAAAAGAATAAAAATAATCGATGGGGAAAAAAAGCGTTAAAATTGTAATTATCGTTTGCTCACTGACGACCACTACATTCAAAAGTTCTTTTTACTTAATTCCTATGCAAAAGTCAAATCAAATATAACGAAATTAAATTCGAAAATAAAAAAAAGAAAAGGTTTCGCAGTATACATGTTATGAGTGTTACCGTTGTTCTGTTAAATGCAAGTTCTTTTTAAATCAAACACAAAAATAAAAAAGGAGCTATATCAACACGTCATTGTGACGTCAAGTCGAATATTCACCTGAAATAGCTAATGTAATCAAGTTGCAATGACAACACTTAAATTTAATCATTCTGATGTGTTTTCAGGTCTTGAGTATTACTTTTGCCCGTATTTTTCAAAACAATTCTATATTTAACTGCGATACCTATTTTTAACAAAAAGAAAATAATAAAGAAGTGACTATATTAAACTATACTATTTTTAGACTTAATAATTCATAACTCAGTATCCATCAGAAATAACATTTATACTTTTCCCTTTATTTGAATCGTGTATTCACATTATATTTTTGTCTTTGACATTTGACTTAATTTAATGTTAAAATACCCGAATAAAAAAGTCGGGTGTTTTAAGTGCAAGAAGAAAAAATCTGGTAAAATTACCATTTTTGGTACTTACATTACCATTAAAAAACATAGTTAGCATAATAAAGCCTAAATATATGGCATTTAAGCCATTCATTTAGTAATTCTTTCGATTGTATGGTACCGGTTTACTTTAAATCTGGGTTTTAGAATTATTGTTCTATTTACCAAACTTTTACTAAAAATACAAAACTAAATAACCAGATAAATAGTTAAGCCATACTCTAAGGTATCATAATGAAAATACCAAATTTTATCACATTTACTAGCTAACCGATAAGCAATAAAACCATATTGTTAATTTTTTCAAAAGTCATTAGCAATGCGTTTCGGTTAAAATTACAGTGCCTTTAAGTGTTTGCATAGATCCAGAAACACGATAAATTTTAACATTTTCTGGTCATTTTCACAATGCTTTTTTTCTTAGTGTGACTATAACAATAACTAACTCTGATTTGTGTTTTAAGAATTTTTAATTCTTAACGTCTAACACACAATATTCCTGCTTGTATTTGAGTTCAGTATTTGTATTTCATTTTTAGCTTTCATGCTTGACTTAATAAGAACTATTTGTCACAGTGTCTATTAAAAAAATAAGAAAAGAATTTTCGTTTTAACCGTTCATATTGAATTTAACCGAAATTGTTTTTTCTACAGAAAAATATTAATTTCTGGCACAATTATCTCCGAATGTTGTCAAACGATCTTATTGCTTTTTTTAACTCAATGAAGAAAAAATAAACTGCTGCTCTGGGTCAATTTGATTTTTATAAAAAATTTAAATTTTTTTGACATTCGAAATCTACTATAAAAATGAATAAAGTAAATTTTGGGGCTTTAAAGCTGATATTAAAATTGTTTGACATAATTTTAGAGACATCAGTGACAGGTTAGCAACTAAAAGAAAGGAAAAAAAACATCACAGAAAAGAGGAAATTTTAAGTTTAAAATTCATATACACTCACTTCTGGCAAAACATGTATTTAAATTATTGGTCTCAATTGTAAGAGACGAGGGGTGGCACCTTATTTATTGATGTAGTTGGCGAGATTCGCTTCCGATTCAGGATTGATCCCGATTTAAAAGAAAATTTTGGAAAACCGAATTTACACATTAAATCAAACATAAAGAAAAATCAAACTCAAACACACACAAAAAAAAGAGAAAATATTGATTTACAATTTTGATAAAAGTATGCCGGTATTTTTCATTTTCCACTTAGAAAAAATAGGATGGGAGGGGAAATTCAAGTTAAACTGTATTGAGACTGTATTTGTTCGAATTGCATATCCCAATTCGAACAAAGTGACTATTGCATCGTTCGGAAGATATATACAATTTATACACAAAATGAATAGCTGTATACCAAAAGCGACGGCAAATATTTCAAACTTTTGTCCACTTCACTTCAAAAGGGCAAAAAAAAGATAAAGAAACTAAGTTGTGCAAAAGTCAGTTTCATTATATTTCACGCAAAACAATGCTATTTGACATAAAATTATAAAGAGTGTCAAAAGACAAAGGGAAATTTTCCTATAAATAAAAAACAGCTAATACAAATTTGCATATAATACATTGATTATAATAAAAAATAAACATCAATTTTAACTCACCTTAAAAACATTGTTTCACTTAAGTCTATTTAATGAGTCAATTTTTATCCGGCACACGCAGCTTTAAATATATTGATTTCTTGAAGAAAAATGGCAAGGCTGAAGTAAAGTTTGGCAACAAATCTAAAAAAAACAACATCATAAGCATGTGTTACAACTACAGATGTCAATAGTAAACAATAAGGAGAGCAAAATTTAATTAGTTATAAAGTAACCTAATTTTGAATGTAAATTAGTCAAATTTGCTTAAACGATTTCATTAAAATAATTTTCATTTAAGTCCAGCATTTGTTTTCGAAGCTTTTCCTGAAACGGCTCCAGGGTACCGAATCCTAAAATAGTTTAGTAGCTCCACCCATTAGCTAACGCCCATCAACGAGTTGTATAAAACTTTTCCTAAGATCTCTATCGATTAGATTACAGATAATCCCTATACATATTTTCAATTGAAATCAATAACAAAAGAGTTTAATATATATCATTGTTAATTTCGGTGGAAACTACAACTTCATTTGGTTTGTGGAACAGAATAAGAATTTTAAAGTATTAATTATTAAAATATATTTAAAAAACATTAGAAAAGAGGTAAAAATTTTGCACACGGAAAAAAAATTCTGGTTGAATAACCGTATTGCTTGGTAATGACATCCCTGGTTATAAAAAATAAACATAATTCTGGATAATAAAACCAAACTATACGATATTTAAATAATTTATTTGGTAATTTTTCCGTTCATATGGCAACGGCTTACAGTATATTCTGGTTTTCAGAATTATAGTTCATATTACCACACATTTAGTAAAAAATACAAAACTGAAAAGTAAACTTAACCGAATAAATGACTTTTATGTCATGCTCTAAGGCAGAGGTCGCCAAAGTGGTCTATATAGACCCCCAGGGGTCTATTTAACAAAAGCGGAGGTCGATCTGAGCCAGGGGGTCTAATGGGGGTCGATCCGAATCGGAAGGGTCGATTGGGGCTCGAAGAAAAAACACTTCTTAATATGCAAATCACACATACCTAATTGAGTATATAAAATTTGGGAATTTTTTTATAATTGACTTAATATTAGACATCATTTATAACAAACAAATGAAACGATTCCTATGTGTCTTCCATGCGAAAAACCCTTTAAAAATAACTACATGAAACCGTCAAAAATGAAAGATCATCTTGATAGGGTTCACTCAGACAAAAAAATAAAGAACTTGAATTTTTCAAAAACTATAAGACCAACTATAAGAAGTTTTATGAAGCAGTCTACAGAAGGAGGATTAATAGCTTAGTACAAGATTTCGCTTAATATAGCAAAGAGGGGATAACCGTGCACAATTTTTGAAGAAATTGCTATACCTGCAATTAAAGACGTCATTGAGGATGTAATGAAAAAAAGACTCCGTTAATGTTTTAAAGTCATTGCCATTAAGTGCAAATTTTGTAAAACGGCGTATTGACAAAATGGCTGAAGAAGTAGAACATACGGTAGTTTCAGAGCTAAAAAATTGCAAGTTCTCTGTTCAACCTGATGAATATATTTGTGATGTTTCTGCTATTCTTATGGTGTACATTAGATATTTCCGTTATACATTAGATACACTCCGCGACCAAATTTCTCAGTGAAATAAACCCTGTTCTGAGTGATGAGCTCCAAAACAATAAGAACCCTATTTTTTTATTTAGCGGACTTATTTGGAAAATTTAATGATGTCCAAACAAATCTGCAAGGAAAAAATGTAACAATTATTGAAGTTCAAACAATACTGTTAGGCTTCCAAGTAAAATTAAATTTATTTAGATCTTCATTGCTATGAGGATAATCAGTATTTTTCAAATCTGCTACAATTAGAAATAAAAGAAGAAGACTTGGAAAGGTCATCTTCAAAATTTGAGTGACGATTTTAAGCTGCGCTTTGTTTATTTGGAAAACATTGACATCCCTGATTGGATTATTGTGCCACTTTCTGCTCAAATTGAAAATGTGGACATCAACCTGAATGATGAGCTTGCTGAATTATTATCGGATCTTGAAGCAAAGACGCATCCTAACAATGTGGCAAAAAAATTTTAATGATTGCTTAAGCATAAAAATGTATTTTAGGTACCCTAAACGCTAATTTTTATTGTAGATGTTTTACAACTTTAAGACTCAATGAAATTAATTAGTATTTTAAAAGAACGCAAAATCAAACTTAACGCAAAAATTTAGTCATTAGCAAAAAGAAGTTTGTATCAATGTACAATGATTTCTTCAGGAAATAAATTAACTTCATTTGATGTGTGGAATATATTAAATTAAGAATTTTAATGCATCCTAAAATAAGTTAATAAATTTTCATTAAATATTAGAAAAAACATTTTGTATCATCAGTTCGCATTTAAAAATTCTTAAAAGATAACAAGAGATAAAATAATTGATTAAGTACAAAAATGTGTTTAAGAAACCATTTACGTACTCCAAACGTTAATTTTCAACTGATCTTTGATACAACTATTAACATAACATTACATACTGATATAAATGTTTTAAAAATTGTTGATTTCTTTTCCACTTAAAATAAAATAAACTTCAGTTGTTGATTTGTAGAGTAAAATAAAATAAGAATCTGAAAGCATCCTACAAATCGTATATAAGTTTCTAAAAAAAAATAATAAGATTTGATTTGATTTCAAAATACTTTTCCAAAATCCTCTCAAGATCACAAAAAAATAAAATAATAGTTGTAAAATATGTTTTAGGAACCTTTTAGGTATCCCTAATAATTTACGCTTAAAAACTCAGTAGTTTTAAAACTCACTGTAATAAACGATTCCAAGACCTTAATTTGACTTGACTTGACTTGATTTAACTGACTTGTGACTTAATTTAACCAACTATATTTTTGAAACCTGTAATTATATTTATATCCATTATCGGTAATTTAT
Organism: Parasteatoda lunata; assembly: GCA_949128135.1. Classification (NCBI taxonomy): domain Eukaryota; kingdom Metazoa; phylum Arthropoda; class Arachnida; order Araneae; family Theridiidae; genus Parasteatoda; species Parasteatoda lunata. The sequence continues at coordinate 29,926,376 of OX421970.1, read as the reverse complement.
TTAATTATTTGGTTATTTCCATGAAATGACTTAAGTAAAATGCTAGAGAAGGAAAAAACAATATATTGAACAAATAATGAAAATAATATGCATTTATAAAAATTTTTATTAATATTTCCTATCGAACGTTTTAATCCAAAATACAAAACTGATTTCAGCAACAAAAAAAACGTTTCTATGACAATTTTTATATAGTTCTTTTTCGTTTTCATTTTAACGCAAATAGTAATTCGATCAGCTAATTTAATTCCTCTTCAGCTTATGCATGCATACATTAAACAAATAATAATAAAATAAATATGAATTAGACTAAATGCTGTTCCAAACATGTGAATTAAACTGTCTGCTATAAAACGTAATTATAAAACTGACATTGATAAAATGATTAAAAATTTGATTCTTCATATTAAATATTTTCAAAATAATTCGTGGTCTTTCTTTGGTTAATTTGATCACAATTGGTAATGAAATTTATTTATAAAGTCAGGGTTCCTCATATCCAACCTCTTAACGAAGTTTCATCATTTAGGTTTCCTAAAACAGGGTGCGTAGCCAAATTATTCAACAAAAAATAAGCACCTTTTAAGCACTCAAATAATATTTTTAAGCATTTTAAAAAATTATCATAATTAGGTAGGATTATAAAGTTTTTGACAATTGACGGTTTTATCTGGTTTTAACCGCCATATCCAAAAAGAAACCTATTGGCATTGTTTTTGACAATTGTTTAAATTTTTGAATCATGTAAATCGAATGGCGTTTTCATACGCTACGGACTGACGATGCGCCGAAATAGATTGGGATTGAATTAATTGTGAAAACGTTGAATAGAACAATGTGAACAATGTCTTTCTAATTCGTAGCGAAAATCAACATGGTAAACGAAAAATTTCAATTTAAAAAAAGGGAAGTTAAGCACTTTTAAAAAAAACCCACTGAAAAAAGCACCTTTAAGGGCTTTTAAAAAACGAAAATCAAAAATAAGCACCTTTAAGCACTTTTAAAAAAACGCTACGCACACTGTAAAATTTGAGTTACTTAATAAATTTTAAAACCATTTTGTGCCTTCTTAAAGCGTGCACCGGAATTTGCCTTTTCATCCACCAATAGTATTTTTATTTTTATTTATTTAATTTAAAAGGTTTTGTTCCCTCTAACAGAACTCCTCGAAGGGGAGGAGACAGAAAGACGAAATCTGAATGTGCTTTTAATTATTATTATTTTTAACTTTCACAAATATACTAATGATAGATATTTAGTTTACTCGACAGTATATTTAAAAAAAAAACATAGAATACAATATCGTCACTTAATTAAAATGGGAAAAATCTAATTGGATATAAGGTATTATATAGTTGTCTACGTTTAGATTTTTCATAAACACCCAATTTTCAATAAAATAATTTATCGGCATTATCGAAACCAGTTTTTGTCACTTTAAACAATAATAAAGCTAAATTTCATATATATATATATATATATATATATATATATATATATATATATATATATATATATATATATATATATATATATATATATATATATATATATATATATATATATATATATATATATATATATATATATATATATATATATATAAAAAGCTACTCCTGGAAAATATGGGGGTAGCCGCCATCTAGAAAATATGATCCCAATAGTTTGGTCAGAAAAGCGATTGAAAGTTTGTACTTCTTAATTGTAATTTTACTTGCACATTTTTTCAGATCTTGAGAAATTTTAGAGCGAATTGAAAAATATTTGCACACAATAATAAAATTCATTTATCCAAAGATAATTTCATGCAAAAAAATAACTTTTAATAATTATATACTATTTTTTATTATTTTATTTAATAATAGTCGAAATTATTTTGAATTGTAAGGTATACAAATTTTTACGTCATTTCAAAGAATGCGATTTTATGGGGCAAATTACAAAATTTGAACAAAATCGATCTAATCGTTCCTAAGAAATCTAATTTTAAATATGTGAATTTTTTTTTAATTATGTCCTAGTATGTTAAAATCCGAAACAAAAGTTATTCAAGGTGTTTCGTTTATTTTTTGTGCATTGTACAGTACTAAATTGCAATTCAATATTACAAAACAGCATAATTCTTGACAAAAACCCTCACATGCTTTAAAAATCAAGCGCTATTTACCGTTTGCTAATGAATTGGCGCATTTATAGTATCTACTTTTTTTACCAAAGGTATGGTAAAGTCGAATGATACTCTATCATCAAAAGTTAGGAATAAAAATGCATTAAAAAAACAGAAGTAAAAAATACAAGATGGTGAGAAAAGTGAAATACTAGGGTTTGCTCTAAAGGGGTTGTTGAGAGGGTTTTTAAAACTTGATTCTTTCAGAAACAGATATATTATAACCTATTTTATTCTAAACAAGTTAGAACCAAGTATAAGATAATATTCAAAAAACTTCCAAAGAGTTACAGCAAAAATAATCACTGAAACCTAGTCACTGAAAACACAAAAATATCACTCAAACTCAAGTATTCAGTTTAAAATTATTTATTCCAAGTTTTGTCTTCAAACCTGTTTTTCTCAATTCCATTTTTTTTCACCTGACTAGCAAGATTACTCCCGTTCTTTTAAGTTAAAACTTGGCAATTAGTTTGAATATAGCATGTTTCTTAATTTCACACCAGCCAGTGAATATTGAAAAACATTTTATATACTTTATTTTTGGTAAAATGATTTTTTTTATAAAAATCCAAAAAATATTTTTTTTTTTTCATTTAAAGAAATATTTTAATATTTTTAAAATTTTTTGGGGCTAGTAAAAAGAACATATTTGTCTGGCGAAGTAATGTTACCTAAGTTATTAAAATGATTTCTATGTCCTTTATAGTGCTCGCAGGACGTCATAGTAGCTTTTCATCCTTAAAATTTTGGCTCTAAAAATACTATAACAGTTCTTTGAAATATTTCACAAAAGTGTTTGCATTTAAATAATGAAAAAGCGCAGCAGTGCTATTAAATGCCAGAATATATAATAGTAAGTGCAAAAATGTGTGCACTTAAATAATGCACTTATGTTAAATTCCTGCAAAAAAAACTACAGATATTTACGTTAAATTTCAGATAAATTATAGAAAAGGCAAGAAAAAAAGTTGTACATTGATGCTTTTTCAATGAAATTAAAACCACCTATTCAAACTTAAGTGAAATGATAATATTATTTCCTTTTCGAAGCATATAAGAGACATTTTAATTAAAGATTACATGAAAAACTATCATTATGCGCAAATTTTAAACGAAAAAAAAAACACCTGACAAATATACAGGTATTAGAAAAGCCTAAGATCTAAGTGAAACAAAATAATTAGATTTAAAATAACATTTTTGAAGAAAAAAAGAAAAAACTTTTGCTATATTAAAATTTAAAAAAAAAGTTTAATGTAATAAAATGTACTTTTATCGACATTTAAATATATCACAGATCATGACAGAAATATTTCAGTAAAAATAAAATAAGAAAGAAAGAACATTTTCTACAACAAAATAAAAACAGTTTAATGTCATAAAAAGCACTTATACCTACATTTAAATATATCATAGACCATGCTTCATTTGCGGTGTTTTATGTAATACATAACTCAAAAGCTGGATTCTTTTTAATTGTTCTATGAATACCAAACATAACATACTATACAAAATATATACGCGCCAAGCTCTGTAGAACTATCCAAAGGTTGGTCCAAAGAACTATCATTCATTGATATCACAAAGAGAAAACACTAAAACAAATGTATTTAGATTTTTAAAGTATGATTTTATAAAAAATCGGCAGTTTTTTCAATTGTTACAACATGTTATCCAAATATCAGATAATTGAAGAAATTTATATCCGTTTAAAAACCAAAAGAAAGGAACAAAAATATAAGTTTTTTGTCAGTAATACAATTTGTATAATTTATTTATTTATTTAATTGTCCCTCAACGTTTTAAACATTTTTAAATTTCTTCACTTTAAGAAAGTTCGTGTTTTTTTTTATATATATATATAATTACTGGGAAATAAAGTATGATCAAAAATACCAGAACATGGCTAACTTTATAGTTTATCTAGCTCTATGGAAACACCAAAAAGCTCGATAATTTTTACCGTAAGGTCATGTCTTTTTGTGAAATTAACATTAAAATATGGTTTTATAATATGTAATAAAATTTAGTAAAAGTAGTAATATTTTATGATGATACCTTAGAGAATAGTATGAAAACAATTTATTCGGTTAATTTATTTTTCAGTTTTGTATTTTTTACTAAACAAGTGGTAATAAGAACTATACTTTATTATTATTTTAGAGTAAAATACATTCATCATTTGTGTTTCAATCAAAATGCAATCCCATACAGTGTAACATGCTAAATTCATTCCCTCAAGAATTTCATCGCTTGTCCCAGTTTTATGAAGTATGTCTATAAGTGGCTATAAACATACACAAAAATGACAATGGCCTTTTTATAAGTTGATTACCTGTTATAGTTAAACCTGTATAAGTTGACTGTCCAAATAGATTGAAATTAAATGGTTTTTTAAGGTTTAAACAATTTTTATTTCATATAAATGATATTAACGAAAGCTGATTTTTTCTACTGGTGAAAAATAATTTACTTCATTAATGTTAGCTGCTTATAATGATAAATACTGAAAGAAGGCTTTTTGAAGTTGACTACTTGTGAAAGTAGACTATCAAGTTCGTGACTCGCAAGTGGTCAACTTAAACATGTTTCAATGAAGACCAAAATTGAGATTTTAAGCATTTATCATTAAGTTTAAATTAAATGATAATAATGAAAAATATTTTTTGCTATTGAGGAAAAATAATTTACATTATTAATGTTTGCTACTTTTAATGGAAAAAAAATACTAAATTTTAATTTTTTATTTATTTATTACAATAATTATTTCTGTGTTCTAAATGTAGATTTAGTTTCTGTTCATTCATTTTTTTTAAATATCCGTCATATTCAGATATATTTTTGAGACCAATCTATTTTTTGAAATTTGTTTGACATCAGTTCTAAAAGGAAATTTTCTAAAATCTAAAAATGCCCCTTTCTATCTCTTCTACATTTATATCCATCCATTGATCCACCTTTTGACGTCATAAATTCTAAATTTAACTAAATTTAGAAAAACAGGTACAGAAATTTAGCTACCTGAAATTTACGTCCTTTCCCAAACAATTTCTTATTAGAAAAATCGATGGGGCTTTGCAAAACAGCTGAAAATACGTCACTCGCTACGTCACACCCAGTCCTACCTTTCATGACATCACTACCCAGGTGATTCAGGTGACGTGATGGGGTCTAGGTCATTACCGAGGAAACAGTGACGTGAGAATCTTAATCGATTAATCGAAAATCTCATGAGGTAGCCCTGTGTTGAGTCCTTTACATTGAACTTGAATTTAAATAGATTCCTGTTTTCTGCCTCGAAATACATTTTTCATTGGCTTTTTAATTGATCTCAAATTTTATCAAAGTAATAAGTTTATCGCTAATTATGTTTTTATTAGTTATAAAAAATAATCACAATACTTTTTTTAAATATTAATTCATGCTTTTTTATAAGTGAATTTGAATAAAGGGAAATACGAGATAATCGAGTCAAACTTGTCTCTCCTGAGTTAAGTATTTTGTAAAACAAGTTTAAAATTGTTATATTTTTTTAAATCTAAAACTTTTTAAAAAATATATATAAAAAAGTGATGAAAAGACCTCAACAATGAAATTAAATAAGAAAACAATGTTTTCAATGTTGAGGAGGGGACAATTGACGCCAATTATAAAACTTGTGGTTGTCCGCAAAAGAAGAATATGAAAGAAAAAAATTAAGAATATAGAATGAGATGGAAATGTGAAGAAAATTTAATAATAACTGTCTCAAACTCAGTATTTTACAAGTAAAATCAGAATTTTGCCAGTTTAAATTTATAACAAGTATTTGTATGTTTATTATGTATTTTGTGAACAATTCAAGTGTCTTAAAACTAAAATTCAAATAATTAGAATGGTAAAATGATTAGAATTATCAATTCACGACATGTTTTTAAACAATGTTAAGCAAGTTCTTTTAATTAATCTCAAGTTAATCTTCTCTTCTTACAAGTTAAATAAATTTATCATTATTTAAAATATTAAAAAGAAATTGGAAGAGTTATATAATACAATAAAGTATACTTAATAAACCTTTTGGCAAACCATCAAAGAGTTATGTTAGGTATTCAAAAAATCATTACAAGTAAGCAATGGTGTATATATATATATATATATATATATATATATATATATATATATATATATATATATATATCAACATTTTTAAACTTAGTTTGATTTTAAAGTGTGCGATTGATTGCGCTGAGAAAATATAGTCAAAACTACCAGATTATGGTAACATTACCAAAGTGGTTTGGCAATGATTTTGGTAAAATTAACAATAAAATAGGGTTTTATAATATGTGATAAAATTTGATAAAATTTTATAATTTTATTATAAAACCCTAGAGTATGATATAAAAACCATTTATTCGGTTAAATTTATTTTTCAGCTTTATTTATTTTAACTAAATGTGTGGTGATAAGAAGTATCATTTTTAAAATCAGAATTTCTGGAAAACCTTTACCAAATGAATGGTTAAAAAACCATATATTTTGATTTTTTATTAACTGGAATTATTTTTTTTATAAGAAATGTTATTACAATACAGTACGGTAATTTTACTAAATTTGTTTTCTTCGTGTAAATTCACATTATTATGAACAACAATTAATCCAATCAAATTATGAATTATTTTTTGTCATGAGTTGCTCAAAAATGATCGTATATTTACCATGTGGCAAAAAAATTCAATGTTCCAATTGAGCTATATTAACATAAAAATTGTGTTCTCTATTGTTATTATATAAACCGGGTAAAAAACGTAAGAAGCAAACAGTAGTGTAGTTTAAACTTTTTCAAAATAAGAATGCAACAAATTTCAAAAATTATAATCATTATACAAGATTTAAAAAAAGTAAATATCTGGCATACACATTGAATGGAGTTACCATCGCGGAACGATTAATTGATAATTGTCATTTTCAAAGATATTTTCATCAGAAGAAACTTATTTTTACCAGAACATTGAAAAAATAAAAAAATAAAAATTGTTAAAAAAAATTGAAGAAACTGGACAAAATTATAAAAACTAAAAATAACCAATCAGTTCTTTAGTTATGAGTATTATGAGAATACTTTAACTATAAACAAATAAAATTTAATATAGCACAAAAAAGTTAACCCACTGGCGGTTTAGCAAATGGGCGAAATTGGGAGAATGTTTCTCCCCTTTCCCAATCTAATACCATGGGAAAACCGGTTTTGCTATGCGGAGAAGACTGCAGGTTGAATTACGACTTTTTACGTGCAGAACCGTCAGTGGGAACTTTGATCTCCGAAGTTTTCCTTTGAAATATACATTACATTGTTAAAAAGTTTCTTAACTGGTTACATTTTCATAAAATATTATTTTACATTTTCCCTTTTTTAATATAAAGTATTTTTCAGAAAGTTTAGATATTTCATATCATGAAATAATTTTCTATTTTTATATAAAAAAAAAATAGATACTATGTAACAGTAAAATAACAAGAACTTATTTATCGCACTTAAGTTTTAATATTAGTAAGCATATATTATTCAAGACATTCATTCAATTTCTTTTTCTAATCATCGCTTTTTTATTTTCCCTCATTTGAAATAATGTATTAATAGTATTAATATCTGATATTCTTTTTTTCCTGGATAAGCAAAAACCTATAGATTGGTAATTTCAGTACGCATGGAGAAAAAGAATTCTAGTAGAATTATGGGGCTGTATGGTAATGACATTTCTAGTAAACTAAAACCACAGTTATGATACTAAAAAACAAAATATACGATAATTAAATCATTCATTTGGTATTTTTTCCGTTCATATAATAACGTTTTATTGGAAATTCTGTTTTTCATAATTGTAGTTCTTATTACCATATATTTAGTAAAATATACTAAACTACTAAATGAACTCCGAATAAATGGTTTTTATACCATGCTCTTAGGTATCATGAAAATATCACCAAATTTTATCACATTTACCAAATTTATCACACATTATAAAACCATATTTTATTGTTAATTTTACCAAAAGTCATTACCAAAGCGCTTCGGTAAAAATTACCGAGTTTTTTAGTGTTGCCATAGAGCCAGAAACACTATACCGTACCATAAACGGGTAGTTTTGATCATGCTTTTTTTTCTCATTGTGGTAAAAGCTTGCAATCCCTGCAATCAAATATTCTTGTATGGAATTGTTCAAAAAATTGAGTCATTAGTCTAAATCTGTCGTGCACAAATTTCCAGAAATTTTTCTACCTTCAATTAACTGAAAAAACTATATTCACCGGTAATGAAGATATTTTTAATCACCAATCCAGCATTTCAGGTCTCAAAAGCGTTGCAAAGATGGCAAAATAAAATACTATAACTTATTTTGCAGTTGAACTTATTACTTCAGTTTTGCCTAACTTAATAAATTCGCTCTAATGCATTCCCTAATTAAAACTTCTTAATATCTAACCCATAAAAAGAAACGGAAAAATCAAGACAACAAATCTTGTTAAACAACGAAATAAAGTTGAGTTTAAAATGTTTTATTTAAAAATGTAACATCTGCCATTATTTCGTAAAATTGACATACGTGAATTTTTTCTACGCAATTTTATTAAAAGTACTGTCAATTTACGTAAAACTAGAGGTAAGTAAAAGAACTAAAAAAAATAAGGCTGATTTGCGTCAGATATATCATATAAAATGACGTTGAAAAATAAGGACAAAATTGTATATTTCAAATAAACAATCAGCTGCAATTCTATTGATGATATTTTATTAATGACTGACGTAATCGTCGTATTTACGATTTTAATATTGTTCATCATTTCAGATCCATCAAAATTCTCAAATATTTGTTATTATCAAAACAATCATAACTTAAAAAAACTACGAAAATAGCTTTAATAACTAAATAAATAGTACTTACGATACCTATATGACTTGAAATAGTTTAGATTATTAAAATTACGGCTTACTCCGTACTATTTGTCGTCACGACTTTTAATTTTATGAAATAATAAATGAACACTGGAAAGTTGAATAAATCAGTCTTTCAATTTTCTATATCCAGTAGAAAAAGTCTAAATACTTTTATTTACGACAAATTAGCATCATAATAACAAATTAATATTCTATATATTATCAATTTTACCGTATATGGTATAAAATAACTTGCAATTATATAATGTAGGTGGATATTCGTAGCTTGTAAAATACACTTGAGAACAAAGTTTTTGTTGCACTCCTTACAAACACTAGATCTTGCCTGATTCGGATTTCAAAACTGAAATTGTTTTTGCTCCTAAAGCTAGAGATTTTCTTTAAATGACATTTTTGTTCTTTTTTTTTTTGTCGAAATCTACAAGTTTAGGAACGTTATATGAACGTTTAGGAACGTTGGCAAGTTTCTGCCGAGGTGGTTAAAACCACTGGTAGAAACCGGTTAAAACTGGCATCGCAGAAACCCTTTTCTGCCACATTTGTGGCAGAAACTGGCAGAAATTCAGAAAATAACATAAGAGTAAGTACTGAGATTGACATACAATGGATAATTCATAGAAAACACAATTAAAAGTTAAACAAAGAACAATTTATTTACAAAATTATCACCATTCGAAATTAAATATTACATTGTTTGCACTCTAAAGTAATCTACAACAAAAGACAAGTTTTTACTTTTATAATAATTGGATTGTTGCCATGCAAATTATGTCTTGAAAAGAAAAAAACTATTTGAAAATTGCTCTATTCAGTTATGTTAAGAGTTAAATGATAATAATTACTGAATTTCAGAGTTTAATATAATAAACTAAAATCTAGTATTTATATTTATTATTACATTACTTTATTCTTTATTTTATATAAATATTTGATATACTGCACTCTTTATATTTAATATAAACAAAATAATATATATTTACAAACAATGACTTAAAAAGTTTGTTACAGTTAAATTTTTCAGTTTAGTTAAACAAAATGTCATTAAATAATTACTAGAACTAATATAGAAGTTTTTTTAGTTTCTGCCAGTTTTTGCCGGTTTTTTACCGGTTGTAACCAGTTTCTGCCGGCAAAAAGTCAACCCTGAAACTTATATATACCAGGAGGTCGCGTAAACATTGTGACAAACTTTTAGGGGAGTTAAGACCCATCATCAGGATTGAAAGTGAATAGGAAACCACCGTTAAATTTTTATGTGTAAGAAATATGATCATTTCTTAAATTTTAAAAGGTTTGAAAAATTAATAATCTCATGTATTTTTTTTCCAAATAAATAATCAAATAATCCGTCCGCGGCAGTTTACCGTGGTTTTGCCAATTACCCATGTAAGCATATATGTTTTAATCTCCATTACATTCTGTAAATTTTTAAAAACAAAATTATTTTTCATCGTCATTTATCACCTCAATATTTTTATAACTCAATGAAACTGCAGCTAACAGATATTACTTTCTAAAGTAAGTACTTTATTGATACAGAATTTCTTTAAGAAGAAATTTAAAATCGTGAGGAAGAAAATTTCGTTAAGAAACTTCGTTAAGAAATTCTGTCAAAGAAGCTTCCCAGAACATTAACAGGAATTATCCACTAATTTTATTCTAGTAGAACAGAAAATTTCAATATATAACAGAAATTATAAAGCGTGCAAAAACGAAAATTTCCTGGTAAATGAACTGCTCTTATAAAAAATTTTAATATCATACATAATATATACTGTTGAAAATAAAATTTACAAAAAACATTTTTGCTTCTATCAAAAATTTTACCCACTGTTACCGTTATAAAACAATCACAACTCATTGTTTTACAATCCATTCTTATAAATGTTATTTAGATAAACCTGTTAGCAAAAACTACCAATATTGTTTTCTATTTTCTGTTAATCAGCATTCTAACGCAAGCATACATTCAGAAAAATTAAGTTCATCATTGGACCATAATATCAGTGAACCATAGTAACGTGCGAACTTTCTGTATTCTTAATAAGGTATTAAATTTGTGCATTTTTTGTGTGGTTTAAATGGAGGCTAAGTAATCAAGTTAAAGTGCATAAATTCTTATTGCATTATTTACTTTTAAAACAACACCGCTGCTAGCTTTCACTCATTATCAGAAAGTAGAGTATATATTCCCTCTGCATTAATACTAATAAATATTAAGAACGAAATCTTTGTGTTGCGACACAAGCTTGTAAATTATTATTATTTTAATTTTAAATCGTAATGCATTCTGTTCAGATATTTACTTCATTTTCCAAGCTTCATCAACCCTTCAAGAAAAAACCGGGTTAACGTTTGAACCATAATACCGGTTATTTGAATCATAATACTATGTAAATTTGCTGCAACTTGTTGCAATAAGTTGTTGAATTAAATCAACAATGTCTTCTGTAAGCTGAAACATAATAATGATGATGTAATTAAGTCTAAGAAGTACATTGATGTTATTCAAGGTTACAGCAAATTTGAACAATCTTGTTCAACTTAGTACCATTTTCAAGCTACAACGAATTTTAACAATAATGCTGTTCCACTTAACGCTATTTAAGTTTGCAGCGAATCTGAAAAATATGGTTGAACTTAGCACCATTTGAAGTTGCAGCAAATTTGAATGACAATAGGGTTCAACTTGACACCATTTTAAGGTTGCAGCAAATATAAACGATAATATGGCTCAACTCAGCACTGTTTTAAAGTTGCAGCAAATTTAAATAACAATACAGTCCAAATAAGTACTATATTAAGGTTTCAGCCAATTTGAACGATAATATGCTTCAACCATATTAAGAGTGAATTAAATTTGCAAGATAATATGTTTCATCTTAGCATCATATTAAGGTTGCAGCAAATTTAAACGATATTCTGTGTCAGCTCCAAAATTTCTAACAGTATATGAGACGACTAGTTTTGCATCTGAACTAATCAAACGCATAGAAGTTGCTAAGATAATTTTTTCTTCTTTTTTTTCCAAAAAATTTTTTTTGAAAAACTACTGTTATCATTTTTTAGAAACTTGCTGAAGGAATGGAAACATTTATAAATCGAGCATTTTTCACTAAAACGGAGAGCCATATGACAAATGTTCGTGCATTCAATGCAGCATCAAAGCATCTTTTTTAGCATAAAACACGCTTCTGACGTGACCTAAAATATAATATGCATCGATTTGTCCATTCATTCCTGGGGTGTACCTGACGTCACAGGTAGAGCTGCTGAATGCCTTTGCCCGGGCATGCAATATTACATCTACGTCATCATGACGTATAAAGGTACCTCTACCAAGGCGTGGTACCCCTTATACTCCAGAAGAACTCATAAAAACTTCATTATCAATGTCAAGTTATATGAGATGTTTTATGCAAGCATTATTTTGCACACTTCAAAAATAATTTTTTTATTTAGATTCTTATAACAATTTTATATGAGAATAAAAAAATGCAATCGATCGTTTTGTAATATTAAAAAAATTATGACTTTTATTAAAATAAAAAAAAATAGTTTTGCATAAAACAACTAAATAAACTAATACTGAATATAACTGAACAGTATATTATTATTCAGTTTATTTCTAGTAGCTTTAAGCAAATAACAATGTTGTTTTAAACTTTAAGATAAATATTAGTACACAATTATTTGTACACAATGCTCGGATTTTATGATATTGCAATACAACCATGATTTACGCAAAAATAAATAGAGAGAGAGCAAGTGCTATATAAAAGTTACTAGAAAAGCCATAAATTAAATTGCATTTTCTTTCGCTTTCAACTAATAACAATTACTAAATTCTATATACACGTTTAACACTTTCTTAAACACATTTAACCCGTATGATTAACTTTTCATCCTGAATTGAAAGAAATTTAAATAGAGCAATATTTTTAAATTTGTTTCACTTGCATATAAAAATCGTCAGAAAAACTATTGTGTTGCCTTCAATTTATTGAAAATGAATATATGAAAATAAATAAGAACAGAAATTTTAAAAGTATAAATATTCAGTCGACTTAAAATGCAATTATTCAAATATAACTATTTCAAAGTTTATTCTCAAGAAAATAAAGCAGAAGCGATTTCTAATACGTTTTAGGAAAATAATATTATAATATTTTGATGTAAATTATGCATAAAAACCAATTTGACGAATTATCCAATTTAAGAGTGGTGTACTACACTTAAAAGAGTGTAAAATCATAATATTGCACAAATTTGCTGCAGCCATAATACGGTGCTATGTTTAACCTTTTAATAGTACTTCCTGAACTTGATAACACGATACAATGGTCTTACAAACTTAAAATTCACCAGTATTTATAGCATCTTTTCCTTTTTTCAGTATACTTTTCCAACCAATATCCCATTTTGACATATTTTTAAGATTCTTGCAAATTAATCATTTAAACTTAAACAAAGGAAAAAATGTTCGCAAGATCAGATAAAAAATTAAAAAGAATGAATATTAATTAAAAAGAATGAATATTAATTAAAAATTGATTTTTTTTTTTTTTTTTTTTTTTTGAAAAGTGGAAAATAAGCAGGAAAATCAGTCTGAATGAAATTCCTTTTGACTTTATCATTCTTTACAAATAACTAATCAACTACTACATCGATACAAACTTGGATAAGTCTGGATAAAATCCTTTTTGACTTCATTGTTCTTTACATATGACATACTGATAAAGTACACACATCGATGCGAACTACGGGAACAAATTTTGAAGTGGCAACAAAAATTATATTTTAATAGTTTAAATAAATTTGATATAAATTATTTTGTCCATCACAAAGCATAAATAATTCATAAATTAATATGAAATTAAATTTTTTAATAATATGAGCCCTATAAATGTTACCATAACTATCAAAAATTCTGCAAGATTTGGTTTTTACTTTTTTTGAAATGAATAAAATATTTTGGGGAAAGCCGAGCAATTGGCATCCCTGCTACTTCTACGTTAGAAGTTTGAAAGCGAACCAGAATATTGCTCAAATATTTTGCAATCTTAATATGATGCTAACATGAACTATAATAACCTATTTTTTAAACATGACTACACGATACTAATGGTTCAGTTTGAAGAAAATATGGTTAAATTTAACATCTTATTTAGGGTGTAATGCTCAGAAATACTGTTTAGAGTAGTGATATTATGCTTTAATGTTAAACCAATTTTTCTGGGAGTGTATCCTGGTTAACCAAGCAATTCTTACCAGTATGAGCAGTTATTCGTTTCCCGTTTTTAGGAAATTCTATTTTTCGACAATTTTAATCAACTCGTAAGAAAATGATGCCAACACAATATCTTTATTTCTCTTATATTTACACGCTCTAAAAATTCACGGTATCCAAGTAATAAAAAAAATTCTGGCAAAACTACCGTACTGTTTGGGTAGTGACATTTCTGGTAAAAAAAGCAATAGATAATTTAAAAAAAAAAACAGATACAGTATTTAAACTATTCATCAGCTAATTTTTCCGTTCATATAGTAACAGCTTACCGAGACAAACAAAATTATATTTCTTTTTACCACACATTTAGTAAAATATACAAAAGTGAAAAGTAAATTTAAGCGAATAAATAGTTTTTATGTCATGCTCTAAAGTATCATGATAAAATTACCAAATTTTATCACACATAATAAAATCATATTTTATTGTTAATTTCACCTAAATCACTAAAAAAGAGCTTCGGTAAAAAATACCGAGATTTTTGGTGTTCCCATAGAGCCAGAAATGGTAAATTTTATCATGTTCTGGCAGTTTCGTCGATATTATTTTATATTGCATTGAAGATCGATCATATCAGCAATGTAGTCGCTGTGTGAGACGTGATGGCTCAGGGGATAGAGCGTTCTCCTTCCAATGAGGTGAACCGGGTTCGAATCCCATCAACGGCTGGTCGATACGAATTCTGCATCCGGCTTGCATCGACCACAGTGACGCAAAATATCCTCAGTGGTAGACAGATTATGGGTTAGAGTCCACTCGCCGTCAGGCTAACCGTGGGAAGTTTTCGTGGTTTTCCTCTCCATGTAATGCAAATGCGGTTAGTTCAATCAAAAAGTCCTCCACGAAAGCGAATGTTTCCCAATACTTGATCCAGGAGTTCCCTTGTCTTCTGGATGGAGTTCAAAACTATAAGGCTACGGAGTTGAACAGTAGTAGTCGTAAACCCAAAAAAAATTCGTCGCCTGTACAACGACGGTTATAAAATAGGGTCGCTGTGAGCCGGGAGCAGAATTCCTATCTACCAACCATCACGGTTTTCGAACCTGGGTCACGTCATTGCGAGACTAACATTCTATTCACTGAGCCGTTGTGTCACCCAAATTATTAAATTAATTTTATTTTATAACCAATGTTGTACAGTCAACCCAATTTTGAGTTTACGACCATCAATGTTCAACTCGTAGTCTAGTAATTTTCATTCCAACCCAGAATACAAATAACCTTTCGTAAAGGATTTTTTGATGGAACTAACCCGCATTTGAGTTACCAAAATAGGCGTTCACTAATATGCATAATCTTATGATACATTTTTGCCAAGGATTCAAAAATTATATTTTAATTATGTAAGTTTCGGAACTCCCGATATATGCAATATATTTTCAACAAATGTTTTACGCAAGCAGGGTATTTATAATCGATTCGATATAGAATTGAAAGCTATTTTTGTCAGTAGTCTCTATAAAGATACATACAATTTCATAGAATTGAAGATAAATATAAACGGTGGCGGTGTAAACAGCTACGTCATATAATCATGACGTCAGAAAGTCCCACATGCCCGAAAATCCGGGGGAAATGTAAAAGTAATATCTCCCGGATTTTATCGACCCTCCAATAAATGTAGCTGTAAGTCAATCGTTATCATCAGTTGCTAAGACACACTAAGAAGAATTGCTGCTCTACATCTTCCTTGAAGTACAACTTCCTTATCTTGAATATCTTATAGTCTTTAATCATTTTAAAAATTTGTTTTTTTAACATCCAATTCAGGTTTGTTTTAAGTATTAAACAGGGCGAGTATTTTTTTTATAGTTTCAAATATTTTTTGAGCTATTTTTATTATTTTTTTGCATGCATTATTTTTCATATAATTTCATTATCACTAATAAATTAAAGTTGTAAGGCAGATAATAAAAATGAACTGTATTTTAAAGCTTTAATAAAATTTATTTTTTTTAAGCTCATTTTTGCTTATTATTGGTTATTTTTAATCTCTTTTAGTCATTAAGCATCTCAAGGATTATTATTCGTCAGATAATTCAGGTTTGTTTCATTTGTCAAACCGAGTCTCATTTATGTTTAATGCTTTCAAATACTTTTGAAGTTATTCTTTCAGATTTTAAGCATGCATTTATTATTATACAATTGCATAATTGATAATAATTAATTTTAAGATATAATACATGATTATAATCGATCATATTTAATTTAACAGATTAAAATTTAATAGAACTGATCAATTTTTAAACTTCTTTTACCCATTATTGAGTATTTTGAATTTATTTAAGCTAGCAATCATCTTAACATTTATTATGTGTCAGCAAAATTAGATTTATTTCATTATTATTATAAAGTCTCAGTTGCTTTTTGGTGTTTCTGAATATTTTTTAATTATGTCTCTTTCCAAATTTTTTACTTACGCTTATTTATATATAATTTCATAAATGATATCAAATTAAATTTATAGTAATCAAAATTAACTATTGTAACCATTAAAGATTATAGATTTTCCAGCCTATTTCGATACTTATTATTGTTTATTTTAGCATACAATTGATTACATTGAAAATCTTTTAGTCATTAATCATCTTAAGAATTATTATTTAACAGCTAGTTTAGGTTTGTTTCAAATATCAAATCAGGTCTTAATTATTTAAAATATTTTAGGCTATTTTTTTAGATTATTGCATACATTTATTTTTATATAATTGTTTAATTGATACTAAATAAAAGTTATAATGATATGATATCAAAATGAGCTGTATTTTAGAGTTCATTAAAATTTATTGATTCTTTTTAGGTTTTTTAATCATAGTTTTTCCTTTTTAATTACTTTTGGCCAGTAATCATCTTAAGAGCAACAATTTGACGTCAAATTCAGATTTGTTTCAAGTGTCAAAGGCACTTATATTAATTCTATATAATTTCAAAATTGATAATAAATTAAGGTTAATTTATATCGATTTAATTAATAAAAAATTTGAGAGTAAGGCAAAAAAAAAATCCATTGACGGTAATAAGAAAAACAACTTTATGATGAATGTTTATACAAAAAGTATGATAATCACATCCAATGGTGTAATCTTTAAAAGTTCGAAAACTTTAAAGGTTCGTTTAAAATGAAAATTTTAATTTCATTCACGCAGGTATATCATTTGAGAATATAATTAGGTATGTACATAGTGAGCATGCAAATAAATTAAACCTTGCTTATTTCATAATTTTAAACATTTCGATTAGTTCGGCCGCTTTCTTTTATGCAGTATCCAAATGACGTCATTTCCACGTCATGTTACCTAGCAACGGAATATTCTGAATCTCAGGTTCCGAATATTGACCGTGAAATTTTTTAACAGAATTAGTTTTGAGATCGGTCAGGTTTGTCTTATACTTTTGATCATAAACAAGAAAAGTTAAATTACCTAAATATAATTCAACCTCATGTTTAAGATCTTTTAATGAACTATTTCATTTAAAAAATCATTCGTTTTAGACAATTCTTCTACAGAATTATTGCTAAAATTTTCTATTCCTGATTTTATTTTCATAACTTTAATAAAACCAAAAGGATTGATTTCAAATATGGAAGAAAAAACTTTAGTTTATCTGGATAATTTTTATCATCAATAATTTAAAGTAAAATTTATTTTTTATAAGTATTTTAGTGGAAAAGCAATTGTAAGTAAGCAACAATATTTGTTTATTTATTTTGTGATTCTTTTATACATTGGATTTTAAAGACGTAAGTAATTACAAAAATGTTTATTTTTACTTTATAAATTGAACAACATATATGCTGCAGATATTTTTAATAATCACGAAAAAAATATAACAAACCGAATTTTAATAATTAGTCTAGTTAAATAAAATTAACAACTTGAGTAATTATAATTTCATTTTTAAGTTATTTCCCTATTTAATAAGATTAATGAACATAAAAATTTAGCATGCCTTAACTTAATAAAGTAACTAAATTTATACAAACAATTTTAATAATAGTTATTAGCCTTTTTCAGTAAAAAAATAGTTATGTTAAACTAAATTATCTGATCGGAATTATTTTTTTAAACTAACTATATCATTGTTTAATAAACTGTAAATATATGTAGAGATAAAATACATTACATTAATAATATTAATTATAAATAATTTTTTCTAAATTATAAAAAAAACAATTTCCTTCTAAATTTATCTGCCAAGAAGTATTGTTTTAAATAAATTATAAATATATAAATAGAAGAAATAAATTTTTTTCAACATTTCATTTGAAAAGAATTACTTTTTAAAGAAACTAAAATTATCCATTAAAATTAAAGCAATTATCTTCTAAATCTTTACTTGTTCAGAATTTTAAGTAAACTACAAATACACAAAAAAAAATGTTTTATAATTAACGCAATTTGACTTGCCTCTGTAAGGATATTAGAATCAAAACCTTTTAACTCAAACTTCTTCATCTGATAAAAGTATGCGCCTTTTAAACCTTGTTGGTATAAGTTAAGATTTTTAAATCATATCTAGTTATATTTAAAACTATATATTATTATTTATTAATTGAGATAATTTAAGTTTAAGTAATAATTTAAAATCTAGATATTGTTGGATCGATGTATGAAAATTTATCAATTATAATAATGCATTTTTATAAAATATTCATAACAATAATAAATAGACACTTCCATGTCATAGTTTTAAACTAATACATATATTTGAAAATATAGTTATGGCAAATGTGAATGAAATTGGTAAAAGTAATTTTATTTTTTTACTAATATTGTTATAAAAAGTAAATATCAGTTAATATTTTTACAGTGATTTTTTTTTTTAATTAAAAAAAATGGAACAATAATTTTAACTAATAATGAAGATTTTTTATTTTAAAATTTTTTTTACAAGCTTTTGAAACTGAATTCATACAATTAATGATAAAAGTTAGATTAATATATACTTATAAATATATTTGGCAAACGCGAACCTAAATCTTTTTAAAAATTCAAATAAACTCTAGGTCAACCAGATTAGCTAAAAAAATTTCAGATTAGCGTTTTCGTTAGAATTACAGAAAAAAAAAAAAAAAAAAAAAAAAAAAAAAAAAAGAAAGAACGAAAGAAAATCGTATGAATCCCTCATCATTAAGCACATTTCAAAGGCTGCCTGCTATAAGTACTGGGTGTTCAATAGTAGCCGCCATTCATATATATTTTTAATATCTTTTTAAAAAAGAAGTAAAAAGTGTACGCATTAGAGAGGGGTTCCATAATAATATTTCTGAGGGGAAAAAAATCTAAATTTTCCGAATCATTACTAAGGACGATGGAACTGAAAATCTGAAGACCTATTTAGTTTCCGGAGGTAAGGAGTCGTACAGCAATAATAATATTAACATCTTTAAATTTCTTCAAACTGGTTTTGATGTTTTACCTTGTACCCTTCTCACTCGTGATTCGACAGATTTAAAGGAAGATAGGGGGGGGGGGGATATCGAAACCAGTTTGATTTCTTGATGAAACTAGGAATTGATAATAATTGCTATTAAACTCCTCACTGTTCAACTCCAAAAATCAAACAAGCCTGCATGTTTTCGGTTTTCCTGAGTAGTATAATTCGCCAAATTTAGATATTTTGTTTCTCACTCGCTCAAATACTAATTTGCAACCTGTAAAGTGCATACTTTTTTAATTCATATTATAAAAATATAAATTAAGGGAGGTAGTTATCAAACGTCCTGCTTAAAAATATGAAATGAATATTTTAATGACTTTCTAACTGCAAATTTAAATGAAGTTTCAATTATTATTGATAAATAATAATGATGAAATAACGCTAAATTCCTAATATGCAACTAAGTAAAATAAAGGCCAAAAGAAACTCTTTTTTTAGTTCTGCGTTGTAGTCTAAGACATGCGTACTATTTTGTCATAAGGATTCAAGGCACTGAACATTCTAAAAATATAAAATGACGCGTTAATTCGTTCTTCAACTTGTATTACATATTTTCCATTATAAAAATTGCATACATGATGAAACTCTTACACAACGCTCGAGCCTTCTTCAATCCGACAATCTGATTGGTAGATGGATTGACGTAGTTCTGACGTTCTAAAATTTTTGAAACGAAGCCTATTTCAAAGGAAACAGACGTTTTCTTTCACTTAATTTTAATTTTCTTCGAGAGTCCTTGAGTTTGATTCGTCTCAGGGGTGAAAGTTAAATTTGCAAAGAGTTAACAAATATAGGATTACGTACATGCCTTGAAAATAGTCGACAGAGATTTCTTACTGAGAGATTGATTTCTTTAACACATCTGTCAACTTCATTATGTTATATTTGTATAACAGCAAACGATACGCGCAGTCCCCTTGCCAAAAGTGTATTTAAAAACACTGCCGTAGAAATTAGTTTTTATTAAAGAGAGAATTCCAAACATCTCGGTTGAATCATCTATGAGGCATAGTATTTCTTCTGATATCTTAACTGCTATAAAGTAGTGAAAAATAATATTTTGGGCTCTTTTTGCACACTATTTTTTAAATACATATTTTTGTATACTAATTATGTATAATGCATAATTATGTTAAATGTATTTATCCAATATATATATATATATATATATATATATATATTTATTTATTTATTTATTTATGCTACTTAAGTTGTAAATGTATTTTTACATTGCTTATGCATATTAATTACATAAAAGTTATATATGCGTTTATATATTTTTGTATACTAATTATATAAATTATTATTTAATCTTAAATATGTAATTTCCTTAAAAATAATTTATTATTAACTTTTACCAGCTTTACGCAGTCATTGTTTAAACCTTTCATTTACGTTTCATGAACGAAAACTTAGCAAACATGTTTCAAATGGTATAACAGAAAATTCAATTTTTTAGTCATTTCTAATTATTAGAAAGTAAATATTTCTTTAAAAACAATTATAACAAAAAAATTATAAGAATTTATTCCGCAAATACTTAATTAAAAAAGGGGTGTCTTTATTTCAACACTTTTTACGCTGCTTCACTTTGCAATCTATTTTAAATATTTCAAATATCACAAAAATGTCTCTAATTTTGCTCTTAAAATTAATACCATTAATGAATTAAGATTCAGAGTATTAGAAAATTACTTAAAATTTATTTTCAGAAAAATTAAAAAAGTTTAAAAAATAAAATTTAACATTGAGGGGGGAAAATATGGTCAAAACTACCAGAATATCTAAATATTTATCGTATTTCTGGATCTTTGGAAACAGCAAAAAACTTGGTAATTTTTACCGAATTTGTTAATGACTTAGGTAAAATAACAATGAAATATAGTTTTATAATATGGTTTGGGAAATGTGGTAAAATTTAGTAATTTTGCCACGATACCTTAAAGCATAGCTTAAAAACAGATTATTCAGTTAAATTTACTTTTCTGTTTTGTATTTTGTTTTTATTTATTATTATTATTAAATGTGTGGTAATAAGAAAACAGAATTTCTGGTAAACCGTTACCATATGAGATGAAAAAATATCAAATGAATGATTTAATTATCGTATATTTTAGTTTTTATTATCAGAACTGTGGGTTTTTTTAAAATCAGAAATGTCATTACCATACAGCACAATAATTCTACTAGAATTCTTTTTCTCCGTGCACAGTGAAATTACCCATCTTCAGGTTTTCGCATTCCCAAGGGGAAAAAGTAAAACAAATATATATTCTTTCTTTTTCAAAAAAAAAATATATTATTAAATATTAATTATTACTATATGAACAGAAAAATCACAAAATAAATGGTTTAAATACCGTATATTTTTGTTTCACTAAACAGAAATATGGTGTTTATCAACCAAAAATGTCCTTACTATACCATGCGGTAATTTTACCAGAATTTATTTTCCGTGAACTTTCCTATGTTGTGGGTAAAAATCATTTTAAGCACATATTATTTTATACGGTAATAATAGTTTTGACATATATTTGCAAATATATAGTTGAAAATAAACAAAAGTGGTAAGCAGTATGTGAAAATTAAAATGTCATTTATGTATTTATATTAAATGACATTAAAATAGCGAGATTTAAGATGGCTTACCTAAACATTTACCGTTTATGCAATTGTAGCGCTTTTAACTTTCTTTGATTTAAAGAATACTATTCTTATTTTTTATTGCAAATCTATTCTTTAGTTTAAGCTTTGCTTTCTTTTTTAATTTCAAAGTTTATTTATTCATAACTGAGAAAAAACGTAAGGACAAAACTACCAGAATATGGTGAAATTAACCGTGTTTCTGGAGCATGAGAACACCTAAACATTCGGCCATTTTTACCGAAGCGCTTCAGGAGTGACTTAGGTAAAATTAACAATAAAATATTGTTTTTTTTTTTTTAATACGAGCTAAAATTTGATAAATGTAGCGATATTTGGTAGTTATATCATGATACCTTGGAACATGACACAAAAACCATTTGTTCGATTACATTCACTTTTCAATTTTGTATTTTTTACGAAATGTGTGGTAAGAAGATCTATTTTGAGAACCAGAATTTCCTGCCAACCTTTACATTGTTAATAGAAAAACAACCAAATGAATGGTTTAAATACTGTGTATTATAATTTGGTCTTATTAACTATAATTATGATTTTTTGTTAACCAGAAAAGTCATTACTAAACAGTAAGGTGCTTTAGCCAGATTGTTTTTCTCCGTGTTTGCTGAATTCTTTTTTTTTTTTTTTCCTTACTTTTGCTACTGAGATTTTTTTTCCTTTCCTGCATAGTAGTTTTAAAACTTGGACTAAAAAAGCTACTGATTTTGTTTGGAATAATAAAAAAAAATACTTACGTCATAATAAACTGCTTAATTTCATATGTAAAAAAAATAAAAACTTGAAGTAAATCACTTGAATAGTACAAGAGAAGTAACAACTTCAAAATACGGTTTCCTACAAAAACTGTTTCTTTGTAACTATTCAACCCCTAAATATTTGGTTCCGTAATTCACAATTACGTAGTTTAATATGACTTTTATAATTTTTACTAACTTACGTAAAACTTTTATAACTTATCAAACAAAAGAACTTTTAGATAATATTTGCAGGGGTCTGTCCAGACATTTTGTGAAAGGTCCGTTTTTGTAAAATTGTGCAAAAATTACACGTAATTTGTGAATATAAAATACACGTTAAGTCGCATTCTTTCAACCAGGGTCCGGCTTTTGTGAATTTCTGCAAATAGGGTCCTGTTATTGCAAAAAACTTTTTCAAGAAATTTTTAAATTGTAAAGACATACAAGATTATGCTCAACACTGTAAAATTATAATTAAAAAATTAAATTTTAAAAAATAAACAGCAATTGAAATTAGAGATGCAACATATAAATATTTGGTATTTAGCCTATACTGCACAACACATAATATTCATTTTGAACGAATAATGGAAGAAGCGTCTGCCGATGACAAAACTTAGTTCGTTTACATTTGTCTTTCTCCCCCATACCTGGGAAGGGTTTATTCGATTAACAAAACAATAATGAAGATAAACAAATTTGTGAAGGGGGTCTGATTAAAAGATAAATTATTTTGTGAAGGGTCCGTTTTTAAGTTAAAATATTTTGTGAAGGGTCCGTTTTCATGAAAAGATATTTTGTGATGGGGCTGTTAACGAACCCAAATTTTTTCTAAACAGACCCTTGATTTGATTAAATAGTAATAAATCAATAAAAGCGAAAAATAACCTTTGGTTGAGTTCTACAAACGTAAACAAAATTGATTTTATTTAGTTTCAGATTTGACACAGTTTCATAAATGCAACAAAAACTGCAAAAAATAAAAATGATATTTTTGGATATAAAAGCTTTTTGCTATTTACAAACGATTCATCTTATTTTATAGAAAGGCTTTTTACGTAACTTTTTATTTATTTGTTTGAAAAGCTATTTTAAAAACCTAATCGACCACTTTTTTTTGAAAACCCAATATTTTACTTTATTCTACGCAATAATAATAATATTTACGTATTAATAGTATTAACGTACCATTTAACACGAAGATTAAAAAAAAATCTGGTAAAAATATCGTACTTTAAGTTATTAAACCAAAATATACTTCATTTAAACCATTAATTTTGTAATTCGTTCATATGGTAACGGTTTACTGAAAATTTAGATTATTTTCAAAATTATAGTTCTTATTACAACACATTTAGTAAAATATACAAAACTGAAAAATAAATTTAACCGAACAAATAGTTTTTATATCATGCTCTTAGGTATCATGATAAAATAACCACTTACAAAATTTCATCACACATTATAAAATAATATTTCATTGCTAATTTTACCAAAATCATTGCAAAAGAACTCTATGCTGGATGGGGGAACTCTTGGCTCTATGGGGGAACACCATAATCATTATTTTTTGGTGTTCCCCCATAGAGCCAGATACACGGTAAATTTTACCATATTCTGGTAGTTTGAAACATACTTTTTTTCTTAATGCACGAAATAAAAAAAATATTGATGGCAAACTAGACTTTTTGGGTCTAATCTGCCGTTGATTTCTGATACAGCGGTATAGATATATATTTGGCTATAACGTTTCGGATAGAATGGTATAGCCCTCGATATAAATTAGTATAAGTAAGACATTGAAATCAAATTCGCAATAATAATTAAGGTGGTCAGATTTTGTTACAAATTTAAAAACACGTAATCACACTTTATTGCAGATACTATGGTTAACACATCGATGGAGCCGCCTTGCTATCAAAATTTAAAATAAACAGCTAAAGCAGCTTGTCTATTTTCAGTACACTTTGATGCTTTTATTTTAAACTAAATCCATTGTAACTTGCGTAAATTCGACGTCAATTGTTGACGTCAGTAACTTCAAGTCCCTTTTAACGGTACTGTTTATAAAAATGTTCTATTTTTCTTCATTTTTTCCCTCCGTCCTTCCCACGTTCAACATCTTTTCCTGTAAATATATCGACTTAATCGAAAGTGGAGAAGAAGCACACCTGTCATTTGATGTTTTGAAATCACTTCAAATGTGTCGATATCAATATTTCATCCATTCTCGAAAAGGATCAAGGAAATTATCGTCCAATAAAATCATATTTCTCTTGAATGAGACGCACTTTATGAATGAATAGTGTATTTTTTGCAACTTCATATCGTAGTACAACGTCATAAAAGTATAACAATATCATTTAAACGTATCTATTGTTGTTTTGTCCTTGAAATTTCAGTGAAATATGTCATAAATCGCTCAAAATCATTTCATTGTATGATTTCATTCACAAAAATAATTATGTTCTTCGCTAGAAGGTGCATAATTGGATGTTTGTTTTAGGTATTGGCACGATAGAGATTTTTTAAATAACTATTAAAATATTTTTTTTTTTTTTAAACTAAAAAATACCAAAATATATTTTTTCTTATAATTAGAGCATCAGAAAAAAATATTATAAATGAGACACAGGTTTCCCATCGGCATCAAAGGGTTAAATTACCAAACTAAACGCAAATCATATAATTAAAACTAATTGCTGCTAAAAAAAAATTGAATGTTGTATCTTGTGGATTGCAATGAATCAAGCATTTTCGACGGAAACTTTTATATCGCAATTTTGCAACAATCAAAAAGTTTGATTCACAAATTAAATTGTTACAGGAACAGAATATGAAAAAAAAAAACGAAAACATCAGTGATGTGTTGTGGGACATTAATTGAAACGAAGTGCAATATTTTGAAACTAAATTTTTAACCAATATCAACGATGTGCATTATTTTGAAACCGAATATGTAACCAATATCAACAATGTGCATTATTTTGAAGATAAATATGGAATATTTTCATTTTATAGAAGTAAGTTTTTAATTGTGTTTTTGGAATAAAATTACTAAAGAAACATATTCCGACTTATTTTTTCTTCAAACTTTGAATGTAACGACTGCTAAGTTATTTTCTAAGAATTTTTGAATATCTTAAAATAGGATTATGTTTTAGGCATAATTTACATAAGAAATTTAAACTTGAAAAAATTCTAACGATAGGTGTAAGATCAAGAAGTTAATTATTTTACGATTTTTTTTCTTTTAGTTATTATCTATTCTTTAGTTTACCTTTAATTAATTCATTTTTTTACTCATATGATTAATGCAATAAAATTAATAGGCCAAAACCCTTATGCTTGATATTTTTAGATTGTCTTGAATGAAATTTAAATACTATTACCATAAGAAAGTGCTAATTTTTTTTTTCCAACAACTTTTAAAATATACTGAACCAAAACTAGGGTGATATTTTTAATGCTAATCCATGCTGTAATCCTATTTGAATTCAAAAATAATTCGAATAAATCATACAAATAATTTTCATCTTTATGAAATCATACCAATTGTTTTCATATAAATTAATCGTAATCTGCTTTTGCTTACAATATTATTATTGTCAATGTCTG
Organism: Parasteatoda lunata; assembly: GCA_949128135.1. Classification (NCBI taxonomy): domain Eukaryota; kingdom Metazoa; phylum Arthropoda; class Arachnida; order Araneae; family Theridiidae; genus Parasteatoda; species Parasteatoda lunata. The sequence goes on along the minus strand of OX421970.1, from coordinate 29,899,518 downwards.
GTTACTGGATCTTATTTAATTGCTACGCTGATCTTTAAGTCACACGGCATACAATATTTTTCTTTTTCATTTGTTTATTTTCCTAATTTGGAAATTACATTTTCATTTATTTATAATTCATTTATTTGTATGATTTGCATGTTCGTGGTTTATATTATCATTCATTTTATAATTCCTTCTTTTCATATGTAATTAAATTTTTTAACAATTGGAAATATTAAAATTCAAAATAAAAAGTTACATACTACAGATTAAAAAATTTTTAAAAAAAATTAAATAATAAATAATAAGAAGCTGGCATACACGATTTTGGAACAAAATTAGAAAAATGTAATTGATTACCAGTAATTATTTCATATAATCTCATCTATTATTTCATCTTATCGTCACAATTGTAATTTTAATCACGAGTAATCAAGAAAACATGTAATCTTGATTACAAAGTAATTGATCACTGTAATAGATAACATTTCGTACAACTCTATTTCGGAAAATTAAAAAAAATAATTACGATATAAAAAATATTAATGAGTTTTCCAATTAAAACTGACTAGAACAGAATATTATATAAATAATTTAAACATTTAAAGAAAAGAAATAGCTAATGACTAGTTATTTATTAATTTAACAAAAATGAATTGACAACCTCTAATAGTTTCTCAATCTAGATTGATCTATAAATGTTATTCAAAGAAAGATTATTTGTGCTTACGTTTAAATTTCAAGAATTTTACTTAATATTTATTTATACAGATGAATTATTGCATTCAGGTATTATTCTTCATAAGAGCAATAATATTTATTGAATTGGGAAAAAATTTTCATCAACTATTAGCATAAAAAACAATTAGATTTGATGCTTTTCACATACACAGAAAACTAACCGTTTATATACTTAGCAGTTTCTTGACAAATCATTTAAAAAAAAAAAGGGGGGGGAGACATTTATGTTATATTAGTTTTACGTGTAAGATTAAATAATTGGCATTGTAGCGCCATCTATACTCGGAAACACACTTTAAAGTCACCAAATAAAATAAAGATTTTTTTCTGCTACCAAAATGTATTCAAATTTCCTTTTGAGTTTTAAATTTAGGTAAAGCAGATCAAATAAATAGAATTAAAATCTATCGATTTTTTAATGTCTTTAATGTTTCACATTCTTCAGAACTTTCTTGCTATCGATATCGATTTCAATTCTTTTAAAACTTAAGTTTTAATAAAAAGAGTTATGAGGAAAGAAATTTAAAAAGGATTGAAAGGAAGAGATATATGACTGTCTCCCTCTCTCCTCTTTTTAAAAAAAATATTTGATTTTAAATAAAATTTTATTAATTAAATCAAATTTTATTAACTCAATTTGATTTTTTTTTTCAAATTTGAATTTTTTATAAGTTCATTTTATTTGAAGATGATGATAGTGTATTACAAGTTTTAAAAATTAGTTTTTTTATTTTTTTTTTCCTCAAAATGGTTGGATGGTGACAAAAATATAACAAACACACCTCAATTCAAAAAATAAAACATGATTTGTTTGCAAAAATAAATAAATAAATAAAATAAAAAACGATGTCCACAAATCAATGAATATTGACTTCATATTTATTTTTTTTCTGCTTGTTTTAAGAATAATGATTAACGTGGCTTACCGATTCAATGATCTTTGACCATTTTCCCTTAATAAAAATTATGCATTTTAACATGGATTTTTAAAATTATCAAAGAAGGAAAAATAGAAAGAAGAAAAAAATGATTATAGTTGATGATCTCATCACGGAGTGAAATATTTTTGTCTATTACGTGTTCTAATACATTTTATTAAAACATCAAACAGCTTAAGAAGACTTGAAGGTATATCAAATCAACCGTTTGTTTCAAGTTATTGATATGTGAGGATCAAAAAAGTATTTTTTTCCCTCGTTAAACTTCTGGGGGACAGAAACAGAAAATTATAACTAAGCGATTTTTTCGGCTATGAAGTCTTAAATGATCTTCTTTCACCGGAGCTACTATTTTATAAATAAAGAATATAAATACAATTGTGAAAGCATTAAACAATGAAGAATTTAATTTTGAAAATATTTAATAAGAGGAATTAAATTTTTTCATCGTTTCACCATTATTACTCCTAAATCAGATTTTATATCCCACAGTTAAATTCGCTGTCCTAAAATCACTGCAGTTAAATTCGCTGACCTTTTTTGAGTATAAACACAAGCTAAAAATGAATTAAAATAAGCCAAATTATGATTTTCTTTTCAACGAACACAAAAAAGATCTGCTATAAACGTTGAAAATGGTTATTAAGGAAACATATTTCTTTATTAACGATTTTTTAAAAAATTTTGATTGGGAAATACTATTGCATTTTTTTTATAAATGAAAGTCCTTTTCACAATTTATTTAATATATTGTTATTAAAAAAATTATATATCTTTTTTACTTGCCATTTCTTTAGATTTGCATTTTAATTTCATAAAGGCAACCAAAATATTAAATAAATAATGGATTGTTGATTAAATCTAACTATAATCAAAGTTTTCAAAAATCTTTCTCACAACTGGTTATAAATAAAGCCCTTAATCTTGGAACCTCTTTAGCTATGGAATCCTAGGAATCAGCAGAACACTATTTGGGAACCCCTCTGTCCAAACTTAGATAAAATGATCTGCATCCGCTTCACCACGCTCTAAGTTTTAAACTGTTTTTTTCCCTGCATTACAACCGGATTCTTTGGAAAGTAATGCATTGAGGGAAAAATTCCATACTAACGATGGGCGTCGTTGGGTCGTTGCGTCTCATATGTCCCCCTCAATATTTCAGTCAAATAAAACTTTTACGAATCATCATCGATTTAAATTCATCAACTTTAAAAACGAGAAAGAGATTTAAAAAATTCAATCTTATTGCAAATATTTACAGACATAATAATTTTTTTTTTCTGTGAGTGAAATATAAAGAGCTTTTGTTACTTCGCATTTCAATTTCGTTCCCCTCAAAAATTGGACCCATGTGATTCTCATGATACTAACATTAGTTGAGAGCATGCTTCAGATTTAAAAATAGAAATATACAAACTGATGGAAGAGACAACAGGTATAAAAAAAAGTCGATTTACTGGTTGAAAAAAAAAGACAATTTTTAAGCAGGTAAGCATTGACTACTTTTAAGACAGAAGCAACATGTCCATAGAGTGACAAGCCAGATTTATTTCTGTTCACTAGTAGTTAAAACAATTTAAACATTATTTAGGTATATGTAATATACTTGTTGAATTATTGGTGTAAAACCTTACCGGAAAAAATTTGCAAACGAAATTTGAATGTAAGGAAAAAACTTTGCAATCATTTTCTAAAATTGAGAAACTTGATGCAAACGTCAAGTAAGTTCAAAATTTCCACCAAAGCAAATTATGCATTTATGATTATGGACAATTAGTGCAAAACCCAGACATAAATACGACTTCAGTCTTCTTCTATATGGAAAAAAGGAGGAGAAGAACTATATAAATCTTTTGTGTTTTTTAATTTTATTTAACACTCTTCAATAAATATAATAATTTTTTTTCTGTCTGACAATTTTACAATTACATAAGGCAAAATTTCTAAACTCATTTTAACGTATTTCTAATAGAAAACATAGGCGCAGAAATTTAAGGCAGCTCTACCATTTCCGAATGTCACATTTGCAGAAGTTAAAAGCATAAATCTCAATTTAAAAAAATTAAACAGTTCTAATAACTTTTAATGAATTAACTCTGAGTGTCATTTACACTTGTTTCAGTTTTAGAAACTTTAGGAAATTTAGTTTAAAAATAAAAAATTAAATTAACAACTAGCGGATGTTTCGGACGTATCTTATTGCGTTCCGACAGATTTTTTTTTTTTTTTTTCAAAAAAAAAAATTAAACCAATAAAAGTTATTAAGAATTGGACTAAGTATCAATGACCCTAAGAATTAGTTTAACAAAAATTATTTGAACTTCTTGTTTTCAACTGAGTTATATGCTTTTAAAGTGAGCAAATGTGACTTTCGTAAATAATAGAATTGCCCTTTAGTTTAGCATGAAAGGATAAACTTTTTGGAGCTTCTCTAACTTCTAAAAAACTTAAAAAATATAAATATTATGCTCCAATCTTTAGGTGAATAATTAAAAAATGTTAAGAATATTTACTCCATTTTGACTGTCAGTAGCGCAAACATTTCAGCCCTTTTACTTCTTAAATAAACCCTTTATATGTTCATGAGTTAAAATAGGCAGTGGTAGGTATCTTCCACTCGAGATTGCGTCATAGCTTGCATACTTCTGTACCGTGATGACGTCAGTAGCGGCCATTGTTGCTAAGATATTTAAAGTGAAGATTTACGTTAGAACATAAATTTGGTTTTTCAAGCCTCAGGTTCTGCGTCATCTGAAACAAAGCCAAGAAGCTAAAAAAGCTTCAATGTCGTACTGCAAGGGCAGAGTCATAATTTTTAGAAAGTGCTATATTTAAATCGAAGGAAACTGCGCAATCCAAATGAAACCTTAAAATTCATATGAAATATTTGAGATTGAACAATTAATTTGATTACGAGCTTAGAAATATTGAAGTAAAATGTATTTTCCTAACAAAAGGTTTATAATTACTGCAAATTGCAAGAACTATTTAAAATAAACAATTATAGTACAAAGCTTACATAATTGGCTAATAGTCAAGATCAGAATTATCGAGAAATAGCCATTCATATGCATTCTTATAAAACTTATTTAACTTGTCTTGCTTTTTTCGATACAAATCTATAATTTAATTAAATTAGTCATGTTAGGAAAAAAATATACTTTTTTATGGACTACCATGATTACATTTTAGTACCCTTGATTAAATAATTTGATATAAAGAAGTCCTAGTTTATAACACACGAAAGTAAAGTAAAACAAATGTATAATTAAAAGCAAGAATACTTTATTTATTCCGAAATTGGTAAAGATTATTTTCTACAGTAATCTAAGATTTTTAATTTATATATTCAGTCATTAAATTATAAAAAAAAACAATATTTACAGAATTTTATTTTGGGAACTTTAACCAGTTATTTAAGAAATAGCACACATTTATTAAACTTGATTCCCATGAGACGATTTCGTGCAAAAAATAATTACTGTGTTTAAATGATTGCCTCATTATATCTTCAATGTTAAGAGGGGATAATAATGCAATAACTAAACATCGCATCACTACTATGTTAAAAAAGTTATTCAGTGTATAACATTTCTAATTTTTTTATTGCCAACAGTACATACATTACATTATATTTAATTGGGATTTTTTTCATGTTTATTTTATTATTATCTATTTATTTATTTTATAAGAAATTTACAGTATTTCATACCCAATTTTTAATTGTTCTGCTTTAGTCCAAATGTAGCATTTAATGATAAATCATTTCCATGACCTGAAGCATAAACTGTCACTGATCTTTAAAATAATTAATCAAATAAAGGAAACTTGTTTCAACTCATTGGGCATAAAAAAGTATTTATAACTACCGAAAGGTTAAAAAGTGTTGATTGAAGTTTCAGACTATTTAATATGAACTACTTTTATTACACGTTACGGTATTACGCGACTACAAACTATGCAGACAATTATTTTTGGTGCAAAAATAGTCGGCAACTTCTAAATATAGTTTATATAATTTGGCACAAGTATGCGTAATTTATTTTTATCAGTACCTCGTGAAAACAGCTTTACTGAAAATTTTAATCAAACATTACAAGATCGAAATAGAATCACAAGATCAGTCATCTTCTAAAATTTCATGTGATTCTGCTCCAAATGTGCGAATCGCGATTTTATGAAGCTAAAAACAAACTAACTCATTTCGTTCGGTACTTATCGGAAAAATCAGTTCAACGCTGAACCATAAAATTGGTACTTTAACCATAATATTCTGTAAAATTGCCGTGACATTAATAAGGTGTGAAAAACCACATTTTAGTTCAATATGAACCGAAGTATAGTGTAGAATTCTTCGAAATATCGAGTTCAAAAAGCTCGAAAGATGTGTTTCAATGTGCTCCATATTTTTTAACAGCGTACTAATTATAAAGCAGAAGAGCGAAATGGTGATAGAATATGTTAAAAAAAAAAAAAAAAATGCTCTAAAAACATTTCGGAGTAACGAAAAAAATTCTGTTCGCCTCCAAGTGAATCCTGCATTTTTTTCTGAAGCATTTTTTAAACGATTTGTAGAGAAAAATAAAGTTTTGTAAAGAGCATCCTGATGTTTCTATACATTGCTCATATTCATTAAAATGTCATATTAGCATGTTTCTTCCTCAGAGATTATCAGCGAAATAACAGAGCCGAATTACACAATCTTCCTCTATAAAATCAAGTAAGGCACGAGATCACTGGAATATCTTTTCAGATTCCTATTCCATGGATTCTATTATATGAATTCTGTAAGTTTCAGAAGACTTTTTGAATGAATATTGCAGTTTAAGCGAACGCTGTGCCACAAATTCTTCATTGTATGACCTTGTTTTAAGTATCATTAAAATTTCTCAACAGTTCTACATGAAAATGATTAATTAATGTTGGTGGTATATGGAATAGTTAGTACTAAATTAACTTTTTAATTATATTGATTTAGTCTTATTTAAAATATGCCCTCCCCCTCTAAAAAAGCCATTCAAAAGCATTTTGAAAGAGCAATGTTTAAATGTCTCCTAATGACAAACAGCAGAAAAACTTACAGAAGTAACAATCGTAACTAGAAATTAAACTGTATCGTGACCACAAAACTAAAGCGTGGGTAGAATTTAAATAGAAAAACCCTAGAAAATGTTTTTTATGAATCCAAAGAAAAAATATTTATTTACAAGGAATAGTATTCAACGCGCAGTGAATGAACAAAATCAATTCTTTTAAGCGTATTTTATTAACGAGAGCTGTATAGAAGTTATTGACATTGACTATAGTCATATTCGATCCGCGAGTTAAAATTAGATCCTCTATTTTGAAAACAGTAGCAAAATATGTCCTTTTTCAAACATAAATTAAAATTCGATTTAAAGAAATTAAAAATATAAGTAAATTAAGAGTTAATAAGACAGTAAAATCCCTTGATTAAAATAACATTGTTTACAGACTTAATTGATTTTATCTCTCTAAATGTTATAAAAATGTTTCAAAAAGTAAATGATCTCTTTAAAAACAAATTAATAAAAAAATATTTTAGAAAGAAAATTTGTAAACGCCATGACTTTTTGAGCGGGAGTTATTTGGTACGAATATTTTTTTACTAAAATTTATAAAAATTCATAAACTTTTTGATAGGCTGATATATAATAGCATTAATATTTGTATTTGCTTATAGAACAAGTTTAATATTACTTTTTAAAATAGTTTTCACCAGCTCTCAAGGAGTTTTAATAATTATGCAATTAGTGCAAAATTATAAATAAGTAAGTAGCATAAGAATAAATCAAAACTTTTATAATAATGTTTTAAATTTATAATCAATTAAATTTTTTTTTATAAATAATGTAATACTCGCTTAAAAATATATTCGACAAAATATAAATGTATAACTGAAAAAAAAAACTAGATTAAATTGTATGATTAAAATTAAACAAAAGTAAAAGACACAAATAGTAAACAAAATAAAAGGCAAATATGCATAAAATAAAATACATTTTTAATATAATTTACGAATTATTTAAAATATAAGTTAAAATCAAAAAGAAAATTAGATTAGAAAGATTATACATGCTAGAATTTTGAAGAAAAAGCTCATTGTTATAAGATTTACTATTTAAAAAGAAAAATTTTTGATCTAAAGATATACTTTAAAATAATTTTAAAGCAATTACGATTATTAACAATAATGCTTTCAGATGATCAAGCTATAGATGTAATAAAGATAACTACTTTTATTATATAAATGAAGTTAAAATGATATCGCCCCTTTATGCTTTCAAAGAAAAGTATTTAGTATTAAAAAAATTTTATACAATTTAAGTTCAAGATTAAAAACGATTCCTTATGCTTTTTATTTAAAACATGTGTAGAAATATATATTTCATTAGTTTGGCGTAATTCAGCGAATTAAAAAGAAAGATAAAAATAGGAGAAAATTAAATATCGCAATTATTGTTCACCGCTTTAAGCGGTAGAATTATATTTAATGAAAAAAATTAAAATAATAGCAATAATTACGTAATTTATTTTTCTTAAATTTAACTTACATAATAACTTCGACTTCTTAAATTAAAAAAAATTTTAATTTTTTAAATTCAACTTTTACTGCTACTTTTTAATTTAACTTACTTAAAATTTATAGAGGAAAAATATGTAACATAAAAAATAAATAACTCGTCAACTTTTATAATAAATTAATGCAGTTAAGGAATAAATATCCTAATATTATACGATGGAGAAACTCAGTATTCACATTTTCAATTAGAAATAAGAAAAATTTAATTTTCATATAAACTGATGCTATAGAATAACCAAATAAATGTTTTTATATCTTTAATTATATTCAACAACAAAATAAATTTTAAAAAAAGAAAATTAGATAAAAAAAAATTTTAATATATACTATAATCGTGCGCTTAGAAAACTAAACTATGTTTCTAAGACAGCTATTTTTCTCATATAATATCATTTTTAAATTAAAAGATATATCTAAAATAAATTTTACAGAATAAATTATTCAACAGCTGTAGATTATAAGTTGTGCAGAATTTAAAAGCTAAATTTATCATACAATACTTTAAAATAATATGATAAAAGAAAAAAGAATCGCAGAAATTTCTTCTATTTTTACATCCTGTGCTGAATTTATTAAAAATTTATAAAAATATGACGAAAAATAAGAAATTGCCAACATTCCTAATATATTAACATTTCCTACATCGAAAATTACGTTTTCGTACACTTTAACACTGAAAGAAATTATTTAGTTCAAAGAAGTATTTTAAGTTAAGAAGAAAAAAAATTGTAGAAAAATATTTGATAAGTAATGGTTTTATATCTCCAAATAATTAAATAAAATAATGATTAATGTTCACTGCCTGGAAAAAAGACACCGTTAACGATCTAAATTTGAAATTTAATGATATTTATATCATTAACTGTCAGGAATTATTTTTCAATGAAATTATCGTCTAAAAATCATTGTCATGTTAGATTTTTTTATATGCCTATCATTAAATTAACTCACCTTCATGTTTTTATATAAAATGAAATGAGTAAAATTTCAATTTAGAAATTACTCGTTTTAAAATTAAAAAAATTCGAATTACCTTTTTATTGAAGTTTGCATCCTGAATGAACAAAGTTTATCCAAACGATCGGCACAATTTTAAACTAATTTTTTTCCACTAAAATCAACAAAAAGACCAAACAATTTTACTTAAATGCTTCACTCAAATCTAATAATCTACGAAAAATAAACAATGTCGCTCGGGCACTAAAACTTTTCCAACCCATAATTTTAATACAGTATAGACAGAGAAAAAAAAATTTATATTTTATTCCTCAAATTTGTTCTAAGTAGTAACTGTTCTGTAGCGAACCAAAGTAGGGTAGGAGCTTGCAAACGATTTGGATGCCGTATTTATACTTTGGCAAAGGAATCCTTGTCTTTGAAAGAGCAAAACCTTTGGCTCACTAACTGGAGGCAGATGTAGAGGTTGGAGAAAGTGGAAGGTTAGCAGCGTACGAGAATGGATTTTGTGACGTCATTACATGTAGCCGTTGCCACAGCAACTATAACTTCTCTGACGTCATTTAAGTTACGTCATAGAACGGCAGGAAAAGATCTGCATCCATTGCCAGATATAAATCTTAAGGAATAAATGATGAGAAGAACTGATGCAATAGAAATATTCTATTTTAGGATTAATATTTCACAATAGAACAGGTGTGTTTGTTCCGGTTGGATTATTTTTCGAGTCCATTTTTATGTGAGATTTCTCAATAGATCTGTCATATTTGAGGGATTTGGATTCTACTATTTTGATACTTGAATGAACGGAAAGACAAATATTCTGGTGCTATTTTCGTTCATCAGCTGTTGCTGAAAGCCAATAAACTCTATAAAACCGAATTAATGATAAGAAAACTTATCTTTCAAGGTTGTAAAAGATAAGGACTGCTTACTATTTTAAATTAGAATCATCTTAATGATTCACGAACTACTTTTTTTATCTGAACAATAATTGGAAAATCCAAAAATATTACGATGTGAAATCAAGCAAAACAATTATAGTAATTTATTGCTGCATTTCACAAAGTTTTAAAAACATAAATAATGTATGCTTTGAATATATATCCTTATATGTTTTGTAAAACAAATGCTTTGAACGTCACATAAAGTAACGTCATCGTCGTTTGAAACATTGTCAATTAATTTTAATTTCTATTTCACTTTTTATTGAAATATTTGAGGATATAGAGTGATAAGTTAAATTACGACCCATAATATGTAGGATTTTTTTCACTTTATATTTTTGACTTAATTCTAAAATATATTTAGAGAGGGAATAACGGAACATCCTGTATTAAAAGTTAAGCTGTATTCAAGCTTGGTATCTTTGATACATATTGTTATTAATGTGTACCCTAGCAGCAAAATAACTTGGGAACTCATTGGGCCAATATTCACCAATCATGGCTCAACAAGGTTTCAAGGGCCATTATTTTGCCAATATTGGGCCAATATAGAAATGCTCTATTCACCCGATATTTTATAGCCACTATACAGCCGATATTTACCCTATATAAAATTGTCAAACTCACCCGATATTTTATTTCCCTTATTTACCCAATATTGGACCTATACAGATTTGTTAAGTTCACTCGCTATTTTAAAGCCGTTAATCAGCCTATATCGGTTCGATATAGAAGTGTCAGACTCAACCAATGTTTTATAGCCGTTATTCAGCCATGGTCATATTGCAATATAGACCATAGATAAAATTGCACATTTCACCCGATATTTTAAAGCCGTTATATAGTCAATGTGGGTCCTATATAGAATAGTTCGATATATCCAATATTGTTTAGCCGTTATTCAGCCAATATAGACCCTATTTGAAATTGTTCAATTCACCCGAAATTTTATAGTTTTTATTCAGCCTATGTCGATTCGATATTGAAGTGACTGACTCAACCGATGTTTTATGGCCGTTACTCAACCAATGTAGGCCATATAATATAGAATTGAACGATTCCCCCGATATTTTAAAGACGTTATTCATAAAACATAAACCCTGTTTAAAATTGGACGATTAACCCAATATTTTACAGCCGTTAAATAAAACCTAAAAGGTGAAATAATAAACTCTTTTCTTTAAAATCCAACTTAGTTGTTTTTAAATCTCATAGGCAGATAGCCATCAATATAACTCTAGTACTACTTTTACAATAAAATCAAAACATGCAATGCTCTTGGTAACTCGATTTTCTACTATCAGAACTTGTCATTTTGACCAACGCAGATGTTTTATGTTATAACCGCCGTTGAACAGCAGACCCAATTCTGGGTTTACAACTACTAATGTTCAACTCCGTCGACTTGTAATTTTAAACCTAATCCAGAAGACAAGGAGAAATTTGGAGAAATTTGCTTTCGTGGAGGACTTTTTGACGGAACTAACACGCATTTGCATGGCATGGAGAGAGAAAACTTCCCATGGTTACCCTGACGGTCAAGGGAATCTAACCCATGATTCGTCTGCCACTGAGGATATTTCACGCCAGCTCGCACTCCGTACGATAAGGGTGCGGAGTTTGTATCAACCAGCCTTTGCTGGGATTCGAAACCGGTTCACCTCATTACAAGGCGAACGCTCTTTCCCCAGAGCCACCGCGGCTCTGGGTGAAAATGTTTGTAGTTATTCGGTACTTCTGAACCCCACTCTAAAATATTGCAAATAGTTCAAATGCAGCTTTTTATCAATCTGAATTTTAACCCTTGCAACATCAAACATAAATTTTGACAAGAAACTTGCCATTTTGACAAAGGAGAAAATCATTTCCAATAATACTGTAAAGAGAGTGCTTAATCGGATTACTCATTGTATCTTCTAAACCCACTCCAAAATGTTGCCGGTAGCTTGCTCAAGTACAGCTTTAGCAATCTATTTTTTATCATCCTGCAATATTAAGAATAAGAATAAATTTTTAAGGCCCCTTACATCGCTTAGTTTTCAACGCCAAATTGCACTGTATAATTCCCAAAAGTCGCATAATTAGTAAAAGCAATTTTTCCTTTTTAAAGTATGTTTGTTTAATTGTTCTATTAATTAATTAATTTTCAAGATATTTGGAGCAGCTGAGAGTTTTAAGACAAAACCTTTATTCAGTTATTTTCTTATTTCATAATAAATATTCCTAAACAAAAATGTTCTGCATAATTTTACCAAAATTTTATATGAACTATCAGAAGTTTAATAGACAAATAAAGAAAAAATAGTTCTTTTCAATAGGGGAATGTTTATATTGTACTTGGACTATTGTGTGAAATAAACAAAAATGAATTCTGAGCAAAAAAGAAAAATCTGTTATAGGCAGATTTGTTTGTATTATAAATCACTTATTAAGGAACTAGATATAGAAATGGGCATTATTGAAATATTTTAAGTCTTTCCAGGTTTATACAAAACTGGTCCTTAATTACATGTCTATAATGGTCTTATATAGTTCGAGACAATGGCCTAGGATGGCTTGCGATATCGGACCGAGATTGAGGTGTATAAGTCTTGTAATAATAGGTCCTAGAATGGCTTTATATTCTGGCTAAATATTTATTTTTTATATAGGACCTTTATAGGTTTACAATATAGGGCCACTATTGAGGTGTCTAAATTTTTTAACATTGGTCCTCGAATGATTTTAAACATATGACCAATATTATTTTTCTATATAGGTAGGCTTACCGATACAGAGCTTTTAGTGTATCTACCACTACAACTTTTAAATTCCAGTTCCCTAATGCATAAGATATGTTAATTTGATTATATCTTGAGTTACCTCCTAATAGATGAAGGTAGACAATGTCGATAACTTAACCCCACAAAGACAGCTTGCTTGCAGGCTTGTTTCAACAAACACTCTATCAGGCCCGTCGTCAACGGGGTTAGGGTGGGGTGTCCCAGCGATTTCATTCAGCAAATTCAAGTGGAGACGGCATTTTTTATTTATTTTAGTTTTAGTTGTTCAAGACGAACAGATTACGATTGTTAGATTATGTTTTGAGAAAGAGATAAAAACAATTTAAGGTGTATTTATATACGCAGGTCCAATCACAGTCTCAAACCAGCCTAAATCTCAAAGCTGGGTTTGCTTTGTCTTTGTGTTGCAAGCTTGATATAAGTGAATTAAAACGTTGTCAGTATTTCACCAATGTTACGATTTCATCCCGAACCCGATTCGGCAAATCTTGCCGGGAAATGTGAGTTTTCCAATTGAGTTTTTTTTCACTCCAAGAGTAACCATTTATGATAATTCGAAGCAAAATGACCGATAATACAAGCCAAAATCCCGACTTAGCCGAAATTCCTTCATTGTCGGATATTTCATCGGTTATGAGATTTAAACGAATTTCAATGTTATCTGAGTTTCGTCCATTTCGGGATTTGGTCCCATACCCGACTCGGCAAATCTTGTTGTGAGATGTGAGTTTTCCAATTCTATTTTTTTTTTTTTTTTTTTTTTTTTTTTTTTTTTTTCTCTTCCAAGAGTAACCATTTATGATAATTCGAAGCAAGATGACCGATAATACAAGCCAAAATCCCGACTTAGCCGAAATTCTATCATTGACGGAAATTTCATCGGTGATGAGATTTAAATGGATTTCAATGTTAACTGAGTTTCGTCCAGTCAAGTATACAAATTCTCTTAAGTAACACAGCCTACATTCTTTCACAAAAATTCTCTCTCAAAGATTTCAATTCTATAAGCAAACTTATTATGCATCGAAGTTAGCAGGTGCGTAAAACAAAAACATATCACGGTTGCAATAAAATATAAAACAAATAATTAATTTAAGTTAGTAAAAGAAGTAGACGAGAAAGAATTATATTTCAACAATTTCGATGTGCGATACAGCTCTGTATTTAATGTTAATTAATTTAACGTCATAACATTCTAACTTATGCAGATAATTTTTAATACGCCATTTTACTGATAAAGATTAGCTGGTGCTGACGTCATAGGTCACATGCGTGGGTATTGGTCGTCTTCTTCTTGGAGTGCAAGTACCCAATTGATGTCAGATAATTTTTCAGCTAAATGTTTAAGTTTAATGAATGAATACTTATTTAATTTTTATCTACATATTTAAATATCCTTTGATGTGTACCACATGTAATTATTTTGTAAAACACGATGTTATAAAAAGACCACCCTTAATATAAATTTTTATAAACCTTGTCAAAAATAAAGATAAAAATCTACTTCAGTGGGTGTAGTAAATTAAAATTTAGAAGGGAAAAAACAACCATATGAATTTATGAAATATTTAATACAATATATTGATAATAATCTTTATAATAATAATAATAATAGGTCTGTTTGGTTGCCAGGTGAATGTTAAAATTTTTAATATATTAGTTGTTTTTATAGTTTAAAGTTATTTAATAGGCAAAAAATCGTTAATCATGCATGTTTTGATGCCTTTCGCTTTCCTTAACAGTGATTTGTCTGTTTTCGATTGTTCTTCTATTTTTTCCTCACTTAGTTAAAATTCTAACGTGCGACCTCCATGCATTCTTTTAAGCGTTCACTTGCCACAAAATTTCTAAAAATGCATATTAAGAGCGGTCATTCCGAATAACCTGCATATTATTAAATTATATTATCAAATGTTGTAATTTTGCGTATAAAAGATATTTAAAATAATCGAAGATCGCTATTTTCAGTGACTTTTATTAAATTATTTTTATTTTTTTTAAATTTAAGTTATTTGAGTTGTAAAGCTCGAGGCTCTATAAATTTTGAAAATTTTTACAATAAGTATAAAAAAAGTATGTGACCATCATTTCTAGCATTTCATCGTAAGTCGATTTAATGTTTGCTTTGCCAAAAAAAATTTTTTAATTTATTTAAATGTTTAATAATTAAGTGTTTAAATAATGTTTTTAACAAAAACAAGAATAGACGGTACATATTTATTAAAAAAAGAAAATTGTGAAAAAAATTCTGATATAATATAAAATGAATATTAATTATATTAGATAAATCAGTGTTATTGCGGAATTGCTATAAAAAAAATTAAAAATAGCTATATTATAAAAATAGCTCATTTAAAAATAGTAATTTTTTAAAAAATATTTTGTTACCTATTTAATAATAAAAATTTATAGAAATTTAAAAACTATATTTTTTTATTATTTTGAATAATTACTGGTTCAATTTAGTAATCAATAATACCGCATTTAGACACTTATGGCGGTTGAATTTTTAAGTGTTGTAAAAATTATTTCGATGAATGACATTATGTTTATAACTAGTCGAAATGATTTTAAAATAAACTTTGGAAGATAAAGTTTTGTTGCACATTTTAACTCTTTTTTTTTTTTTTTTTTTTTTTTTTTTTTTTTTTTTTTACCTTTGATTATCAAGCTCTAGTCAAATACAAATTATATATATATATATATATGACAGTCGGCAAAATAAACTTCAACACCCCCCTCTCGAATCGGTTAGCTACGGGCCTGCACTCAACATAGGTGACTTTCGTATGATAGATCTAAACTTAGAGGATATATTAGGGTTCTTTAAGGATTTAAACACATGTGTATTTCGACAGAAGCGACCACCTCGATAGGAACACACGTACTTTGATGGATAGAACGCAATGAAAAATTGACTTGGAATTCGTGCCTACGACATTGCCTCGTGCTGTTGCTACACAGTCCAGAGCAGACACAACGGCGTCCTTCAGCCTAACCCCACATGTACTTGATCTGAACACGCGTGCTTCAAACCATGCTCTAACAGCAATCTACCAGCCAAAAAGGATATTATTAAGAGCGGAATTAACAGTCCTGTATTTTTAATTAAGCTGTATTTAACCTCGGTATCATTGATGCATTTTGCTTTTGTTATCAATAGTAGTAGAGATAGTTTGTAAATTGCGAACATGTGTGTATTTAATTTTACTACATTTTTGACTGGATTCTAAAGTATATTAAGAGCGGAAATAACAATCCTGTATTTTGAATTAAGCTCCATTACATCTGAATATCTTTGATGCATTTTTTTGTTATTATTATTAACAGTAGTAGAGGAAGTTTGTAAATTGCGACCCCAAATCTGTATGCTTTTTTCACTTTATTTTTGACTGGTTGCTTAAATATCAAAATGGCGGGAATAACGTAACATTGAATTAAACTGTATTTTATTATTTTGAATTAAACTGTATTTAATGTTGGTATATTTGATGCATTTTGTTTTTGTTATTAATAGTAATAGAATTTGTAAATTGTGACCCATAATATCTGTATACTTTTTTCACTTTAGTTTTGACTGGATTCTAAAATATATTAAAAGCGGGAATGAAGGAATACCCTGTATTTTGAAATAAGCTCTGTTTACCTTGGTATCTCTGATGCATTTTCGTTTTGTTATTAAAAGTAGTATTTTCAATTAGTTGTAATTTACCTAGGTATATGTGATGCATTTTTTTTTTTTTTGTTTTTGTTATTGTAATTAACAGTAGTAAAGGTAGTTTGTATATTGCGACCTTTAATGTGTATGCTTTATTTCACTTCCTTTTTGACTGGATTCTAAAATATATTAAGAGTGGAAATAACGGAACATCTCGTATTTTCAATTAACCTCTATGTCTATGCTTTTTTCACTTCACTTTTTACCTTCTTAATTATATTGAAAACGGGAATAATGGAACATCTGTTTTTTTTTTTTTGTTTTTTTAATTTTACAGACAAAAAAAAAAAAAGATTATTTTCATCAGGGGGTTGTATGTAAATAAATATAGAGAGACTTTTCAAATTTTTCCCTAATGCTTCTTTTTTTATTTTTTTTCGAAGATGCTTCTTAAGCATCTGTGTTCAGCAAAAGGATAATTTCTCCATTTGAAAAAAAAAAAAAAAAAGAGTTAGTCCATCGGCTTAAAATATAGATTCAAACAATAAAGATAAAATTTATAATAATTTTTTAATCTAAAATATTTTATTTTTGCGTCCGAGAAAATATTAACAAACTTACATTTTAAAAAATTAGACACATATGGCTGCCTTCTTTTCTCTGCAGAGCTGAAAGTAGACTTTACACCTCTGCAGAACTCCTTCACATATTCGCCTGCAACGAATAACCTTTCACGCCGACAATTAATTATTGTTTACCACATATCAACTCGAAACATTCTTTCCTCTAAGATTTAAAATTAATTTTGTTTTTATAGTTCCGAATTTTAAGTCACAAAAAAAAGAGATATGTTGTTAGACTGTAAAATTGACTTGGAATTCGTGCCTACGACATTGCCTCGTGCTGTTGCTACACAGTCCAGAGCAGACACAACGGCGTCCTTCAGCCTAACCCCACATGTACTTGATCTGAACACGCGTGCTTCAAACCATGCTCTAACAGCAATCTACCAGCCAAAAAGGATATTATTAAGAGCGGAATTAACAGTCCTGTATTTTTAATTAAGCTGTATTTAACCTCGGTATCATTGATGCATTTTGCTTTTGTTATCAATAGTAGTAGAGATAGTTTGTAAATTGCGAACATGTGTGTATTTAATTTTACTACATTTTTGACTGGATTCTAAAGTATATTAAGAGCGGAAATAACAATCCTGTATTTTGAATTAAGCTCCATTACATCTGAATATCTTTGATGCATTTTTTTGTTATTATTATTAACAGTAGTAGAGGAAGTTTGTAAATTGCGACCCCAAATCTGTATGCTTTTTTCACTTTATTTTTGACTGGTTGCTTAAATATCAAAATGGCGGGAATAACGTAACATTGAATTAAACTGTATTTTATTATTTTGAATTAAACTGTATTTAATGTTGGTATATTTGATGCATTTTGTTTTTGTTATTAATAGTAATAGAATTTGTAAATTGCGACCCATAATATCTGTATACTTTTTTCACTTTAGTTTTGACTGGATTCTAAAATATATTAAAAGCGGGAATGAAGGAATACCCTGTATTTTGAAATAAGCTCTGTTTACCTTGGTATCTCTGATGCATTTTCGTTTTGTTATTAAAAGTAGTATTTTCAATTAGTTGTAATTTACCTAGGTATATGTGATGCATTTTTTTGTTTTTTTTTTTGTTTTTGTTATTGTAATTAACAGTAGTAAAGGTAGTTTGTATATTGCGACCTTTAATGTGTATGCTTTATTTCACTTCCTTTTTGACTGGATTCTAAAATATATTAAGAGTGGAAATAACGGAACATCTCGTATTTTCAATTAACCTCTATGTCTATGCTTTTTTCACTTCACTTTTTACCTTCTTAAGTATATTGAAAACGGGAATAATGGAACATCTGTATTTTGAGTTTAGTTAAACCTTGGTATCTTTGATGCATTTTATTATTATTGCAACACACAATTACATTTTATTTTTTAGATATTAAATTATTTTTAAGTAATTTTATATTGTTACTAGAGATAGTTTGTTAACACTGTTAATATTTTCATGTTCATACTTTCAAAGAGAAGTCTTTATTGCAAAGTTATGGCATGCCACATTTTTCAAGTGACCTCTTCGAATAAAATTATAACTATAGTTCGTTCACCAGGAGTTGGTACTTGGCTCCACCTTCTCGGACGCAGAGTTCATTTCAGTTGGAAGTAAGAGGAGAAACATCTCCGCGTTTGAAATTGAGACAATCCTTAATGCGCGCCAAACACAAGCGGTGAATTCTTTTTTCAGTCACTTACTTCGCTTTATCATCTGCTATTATACCTTTCGTTTCTCCATATTTTATATTTAAAAAATGCTGTTTTTCTAGCATAATGTCTCAAAAAGAACAAACTATTCACTCACAAGAAAGAAATATCATAAAAAATTGTGCGAAATATCATCTAATTTATGAAATATTTAATGTTAAAAAATTGCACATTAAGTTTGCGAAATAAATATTCTTCCCACGATCACGAAATAGCAACCTTGTTCAGGATTGCTCACAACCTTCTCCCAAAAATAGCGAAATAGTATCGTCGAATACCACGTGATGAAGGCAGAGACAAGTGCCAACTCCTGGTGAACGAGCTATACATTTTGTTACAACCATGTATTCAATCTAAAGATAACACGCAACGTTAAACTTCGAAATGGTTTTGCCGATTCTGTTGTAAAATTCGGTTTTTTTTTTTTGTTGTTTTAATTTTACAGACAAAAAAAAAAAAGATTATTTTCATCAGGGGGTTGTATGTAAATAAATATAGAGAGACTTTTCAAATTTTTCCCTAATGCTTCTTTTTTTATTTTTTTTCGAAGATGCTTCTTAAGCATCTGTGTTCAGCAAAAGGATAATTTCTCCATTTGAAAAAAAAAAAAACAAAAGAGTTAGTCCATCGGCTTAAAATATAGATTCAAACAATAAAGATAAAATTTATAATAATTTTTTAATCTAAAATATTTTATTTTTGCGTCCGAGAAAATATTAACAAACTTACATTTTAAAAAATTAGACACATATGGCTGCCTTCTTTTCTCTGCAGAGCTGAAAGTAGACTTTACACCTCTGCAGAACTCCTTCACATATTCGCCTGCAACGAATAACCTTTCACGCCGACAATTAATTATTGTTTACCACATATCAACTCGAAACATTCTTTCCTCTAAGATTTAAAATTAATTTTGTTTTTATAGTTCCGAATTTTAAGTCACAAAAAAAAGAGATACAAAAAATTGAGGTGGAGGACCAAAAATACGACTTTTTTTTCATTCTCAGGAACTATTCTACCGATTTCACTCAAATTTTGTATTTAAATTTGCATTCTTTCAAATGATGTAAAAATTGTATACCTTACAGTACAAAAGTTTCTCGACTATCATTAAATAAAATAATAAATATTTACTCTAAGTTATATTTTGCATGAAATTGTTAGAAAAATGAATTTTATAAATGTATACAGAAATTTTTCAATTCGCTTGAAATTTTTTTAGGATATAGTGAAATACGCAAAAAGTAAACATTAAGGGGTCCAGACTTTAAATCGCACTCCTGACTAAACTATTAGGACCATATAGAGGCTACTCCGTATATTTTCGGGGTCAAAAATACGAATCCGTTGAAAAAACAGGTATGTTTAATCAGTGAAATCCTTACTTAAAATATCCTTTGCACTAATTAATTAGTATATTTGACATCACCCTCTCGAATGATCATAGAACATAAAGACCCGATCATTGGATCAAAAGTTATTCAGGTGGGTCCGTTTATTTTTTGCACACTGTACATCCATTTGAAGTAATGACAATATTCTTGACAACAGCCTGAGCTATTTTAATGTTTATATAGGAGTATAATTTAGTTGGTGGTTATCCTCATATATATCGCTGCTTCAAAACTAAAACGACACATCTCCAATTGAGTTAACATTGCAGATGTGTCGTTTTAGTTTTGAACCAGCGATATGTTCTTAAAGAATTAAGATTGGAAGAGGAAAATAAGGTGAAATGTTCTTTCTATTATCAGACAAAAATGAAAACTTCTTGTCCTCTTTCGTATAACTTTGTTAATTTAAATAACAGGAAAACGTATTTTCCTTATTTAATTTTTTGACTCTTTAGCTAATATTTTTGTTAACTCGTTATAAACAAAGAATTTTTGTATCTTAAATGTTAATAATTTTAGGTATCGGACTTTTAGCAATGTGCCTCTCTATATATCAAGAATACTGTATTTAAAATTTACAAGTTGAAATTAAGTTTTGATTTAAAGAATAAATATTTGCACCTATGGAATATGTAATAAAATTATACTAAAGTAATTACACAAGTTATAAAAATGTAACATTTTTGTGTTTTCCATTATTTGAATTGAGTATTTTTATTTTAATTCATTTTTGTTAAAGTTTAAAAACACATTAATTTGAATAAGTATTAATCGCCAATCAATTAATGAAAAAGAAAGGGAATAAACCTTGCAATTTATATTTACGAAACAAAAATAACTTAATTCTATATTATTATACGAGAATACTTTTCTATTTCATTTCGTACAAAATACTTGCCAAGTGAATAAAATTTACACTTAACCAAAAATAAGTATGTAAATAATAAAAAATTGAATAAGGTTATATGTGTTGCAAGACTTAAGATATTTAGTACTTTATTTTAAAACTGGTATTAATTCATGCAGATGATTTTTGGCTTTTAACGCTAAAACCCGTAATATTTAAACCAAACATAGAACAAGGGAACTTCTTGTATAAGTTTTAGGATAATTTCACTTTCATGGAGGACATCAGAATTGAAACAAGCTTACATTTGCTTTATATTAGTGGTAAAAAAGAACATGAACATATTCCACGGTTAGCTGGAGGGCAATATTATTCTCACCCATGACATCTTTCTACCACTGGATCTATTGTATGTCGGAACTGTTGTTAGTGCAAACCGAGAGCAGCGTACAAATTAACATGGGATTCGAACCCCAAGTCTCATCAATAGGAAGTGAGCGCTAAATCACTTATTATAAAAGCCCCACCGGCTCTCGAATATTTATTATTTTAATAAAAAACAATGGAAAAATTAAAATGAAGTATTATAAATTCCGTTATAATGTAAACGTACTATATGCCAATCAAAGGAGTTGCTGTGCTGGTCTGTCATTCATCCATCTCACGATTGTAGAATGTAAGTAAAAAGAAGACTTTCTAGTCTTTGTGTTTTTAGTTTATTCTCATTTATAAAAGAAAAAGATATTAAAGAAAAAAAAAAAAAGATTAATGGGTTTTAAATTTTATTTGCATTTTTTTATTATTAATATCCAAGCAATGCTAATAGCATAAAAATAGTTAGAAAATATTATTTAAACTGTAGAAATTTCAAAATCTTTAAAGGGGAAAACCACTAAAAACTACTTTACAGTAAAAATTGACTTCAAGATATTTTTAAAGTGAGAGGTGAAATTGGAAAAATATTTTTTTTTTTTTGAACTACACAATCAAAATGCTGAAGTTAGCACAAAAAAAAAAAAAAAAAGACCAAGTAATAGTAAGCTATTTAGAGAGAAACAGTGTTATGCAAATAGTTAGAAGCATTTCTTAGATTCTTTATAGACAATTTGATTCAATCAATATTTAAAAGTGTTCATATACAAAAGAAATTCTTTAGCGGTTCTATAACCTTTCATTTAGAATTTTATGGGCAGCTGTGTTTTACACTGATGCGCATAATCTTTCTTTGTTAAAATGTACATGTTAACATGTACAGCTAACAAGTGCTCTCAAAATAAATACAAAATATTTTAGTTGATAAAAATGTTAATTTTCTGATCAATTATTGGAATTAAATTCAATGCAACCTAAAAAATCAATTTTTTATAAAAAGTCCTTTTATTAAACAGTAATATGGACAAAATCAAAACCCGCTAATTAAGAAAAACTGATTGAATTTCGACTGTTTGGTCTTAAAGGGGAGAAAGTGAATGTTTAAAATAGCTTTCACAATTATGCTGGTCTAACATCAAGAAATGGCCTCCTATAATAATACCAACTTAAAAAATTCAATTTTTTTTTTTGTTGCATTATTCTATTTAATTTCAGATGGATGGGTCAGCTAGTTGGGGAAGTAAAGCCAGCCAGTGCATGCAGTTAATGTCAATCGTGAAGATCCTTTCAACTCAACCCTCTTGGCCAAAATTTTTAGAATTTTTTTTTTCAAAATTTTTAATTTTAAATAAACATTAAATTTAAGTGAACTGATTAGAGCATTTCATTAATTCTCAATCCCCAAAACAACTCGGCAACAGATTCTTGTTACTTGAACACAAAATCTCCTGGATCACATTTAATTACTCACAGTAAGGACAAGTTACATAACAGATGGGTATCACAAATATAGCTGTTCAAATATTACATAAGCACCAAGGAGTTCTGATTAGATTATAGCTGACAAGAGAGAAAGGAAATCATTTGATTTTCTAACTTGTTTTTAAATAGAAAAGCAAATTTAAAAAAAAAAGAAATTGTAAAAAATTAAAAGTTTTTAAGAGGCTTAGTTTTGACCACAGCAAAACAGTTTTCTAAAAATAGAACATTTTAAGCCATAGGCATGAAGGAGGCTGAATGGATAAATTATGTGGCTCCAAAATTCATACAAATTAGAAGACAATAAGAAAGACGCAATACCGTGTAAAATATGAATAAATGGCTGCAATAAAATTGGACGTCGTTCGATTAGATGTGTTAAATTTAAATAAATTTTCACTTCAACTGCTTTGTTAAATAAAAAACTTTTGGTGACAAAAAATCGAAATCTCCAAAAATTCAACATTTTTAATGACCACCTGCATCCCAGGTTTTCAATTTTATATTGATATTCAAGATTATTATTAGCTTATATTGTCTAACATTAATTTTATATTGAAGTCAATTAAAATATTTCCGAAATTTACTTAATACAAACATCAGTCAAACATTAAAAGTTTTATTAATACACAGACTTCATAACTTTTTACACTGGTAAGTACAAGGATTTATATACAATGATTACTGATACAGAAACAGTACTAGACCAAATAATATTGCGTGATGAAAAATAAAGCCACTATAAAGCAAAATGCTAAACTTTAATAGCATAAATTAATAATAAAGAAAACTGGAATGTTTATAACAAGAAAGCAGACTTGTGCTTAATAACAAGTATATAGTTCAAAATTTAATTATTACTTTAAAGAAATTTTTTTAAAAGTTATGAATTTAAATGAAGCTATTTAATCAAATTTAAGAATTTATCTTTAAACTAGTAATAAAATATTGGAGGGCTTATATACAGTAGTATAATATTGGCACACAGATATAATTCAAATATCAAAATATTCTAATTACAAGCTATTGGGCATATAATTAAATAAAAGTATAAAAAAAAAACATAAGTATTAAAAAGAAAACATTTTGTAGACATTTATCAAATAAATTTTGTTTACTTGGAAAATAATACGTTAATGATAATGGATATCTAAGGCACATACTTTATCAGTGATTAGGAATGTTATTTAGGATCCGATACAAAGTTGGATTTAATTGATTAGTCAATTTAGATCCAGTAAATTTAGATACAGTAATTAATTTAAAAAACAATAGAACACAAAAAGAATTTCAAAATTTTCATTGATAAAAAAATATAAAAATTATGCACATCCTTTGATTTAAAGAGCATCTTTGATATATCTATTAAGTAATTCACTAAAAGTTTTAGAAGGAAATATAGCAGAATACAAAAGCACCCACTATTTCAAAAATTTACATATACAAATATTATAAAAAAAATTAAAAAAATGTAACAGTATATAAATGAATTCATATATGCTCAAAATGAAAATCATCTCAAACGGACGAATTTAAGAACATTGTGCTTCATGAACAGTTGAGTGCACAAATTAAACTCCTTCGTAGTCTCGTTTGATTGCAGATGCCAAGCACCAAGCGAACATGCATCCCAGAAGCTAAACAAGAAAAAATATATCAGTTTTATAAAAATCAAATTAAAGTTTTCTGGTATTTATTGAAAGTTTTTAAGATGATTTGTATGCATGTATCTAACATATATCTATAAACTGTTTACACATACATAGTGTCTAATAATATATATATATATAAATATACAGAAAGCATGTTATGCTGTAGTCAATTTTAAATAGACATTTAAATAAAATAATTATAAACAGGAGATATTGAAAAAATAAAAAAAGGAATCACACGAAATAAAAATTTTAAGTTAAGTAAAGAATTAATATATTTTATGTTCTTTAAATATACTAGCTCAACTAGTTATATTTTTATTTAAATGTTGCTTTAATATAGTAATTTATCTTAATTCAGTAACTATTAACTAACAAACTTCACACTAACATGAGATAGCGAGAAAAAAAAGAAATATGGGTGAAATAAAAATTTTAAGTTTAATAAACTATTAAAAATATATTTTGTGTGCTTAAAAACTATATCAAATTATACTATTTATAAATGCAGCTTCGTGGAATGCCATGACAAAAATACATTAAATTAAATATGCAAAACTCTTATAAATTTTTAGTGAAAGAATTCATATGCATCACTAATAGATCAGCAGATGTATAAAAAAAAGAAGCTTTCGAAAAAATTTTCTCATGATAATAAAATGAAACCTCGATAGTATGGTTTAAATAAGATTGAATTAAGGTATAAAAATGCTAGTAATTTAAATATACAGGTTTTCCACTCAAAATTTTAAAAATATTGAAGAACTTTTTAATGACTTTCAAGGACCTAAAATCAAAATTTTCAAGGACCTATTCGGTACTACAGTTATAGGCTAAAGTACATAACCAAATTTTACAATTACATAGAAGCAGAAATTTTATAATTTTAAAGCACAATGCTTATTTGACAAAAAAAAAATAATAATATTTATTAAATTTATTCGCTAATAATACAAATGGTTGATAGTTACATTGCTGCTTCAAATCACTTTAAAAAATTCCAATTGACAATATAAGAAAAAAGACGATCCAAGCCAACATTTAAAAACTAGCATTAGTGAAACTCTTGATGAAAAATTTAATGAAGTGAATTAATGAAACTAAATATATTAAATAATTAATAAAGTCTGTGTGATTGTACAGTTATTAAAATAAGAACACTTTTTTTTAATATGTTAGATCAAATTTTAGCTTGTAGGAAATGTATTAAATTAGATAAAATAGCGAAATATATCCAATAAGTATATCTGTCTCAATTTTAATAATAAATTATCTATTTTGTTACTTCAGAATATCAGTAATGTATTTTGAAAAAAAATAAAATCTATTGTAGAATAATATTTTACAGATAACTAACTAAGACTTACCAAGCTTTATTTTCTTTAAAATATATTCATAAAATGTGAAACTTGATTTTTAAAATTTTGTGAATGCATGCATGATTTTTACTAAGCATAATTTTTAAATCGCATTTATACGAATCTCGATATACTATATGTTAATCAAAATTATAAGAAAGGTGAAGTAAGTCTCTAAGATTGCGTAAATTATGGATCACAATGTGTGATTTGTAAATTGAAATGCGGTGTATGTTTCGTAAATCAGAACAATATGAATAGAAAATGATACAAAATGCACAAACTAAGAAGGCGTAAATCACAATGTGTGATACATAAATCACTTAAATGTGAATTCTGCTGCGTAATTAGCTAATAATTTTCATGTGAATAGTGATCATTATGATGTAAATTGCAATTTGTGATTCAAAAGGTGCTTAATATAGAACAGCTATGTGTGAATCTTAAATCATTTTGATGAGAATTTTGAGCCGCAATTCTTAAATCTTTTTTTTGTCAATTGCAATGTGTGTCAATTGCAAATTTTTAAACTACCAGAATAAGAATTGTGAGGCATTATTCTGAAATTACTTATATACTTATCACGTTATATGATTCAGGAATAACTTTAATTGAAATCATGTGTGACTTATAAAATACCTTAATATGAATCTTGATGAGCAATTTGCAAATCGCTTTAAAGTAATATTCGATATGTGATTCATTAAAAATCACTTTCATTTAAATCGCAATTTGTAGAACATTTTATATGAATTCCAATCTGTAAATCAAGAATCAGTTTATTGTGAATTACGATGTTTATTCATAATCAATGAAATCCCGTAGAACTAAATTTTATTTATTAGCAGTAAAAACTAAATGTAAAAATTTTATAATAAATGTAAAAATTAATTATCCTTTGTACATAAATTAAAAGAACAAATAGGATAATATTAACCTGTTGTAATAAAAAAGTTAACACATTGAATATATTTTTAAATCGATTAAACACTATATATCATTCAAAAACTATGACTACAAAACCTAAAGTTCGCTATAAATTTCAACTTCCAAAACGTCAGAGAGATGAACTGTTGTGAAAAATCTAAGAGAGAAAAGTTTTGCATCTTCTTTAACCCCTTTTCACTTCAAGCATTAAAATTGATATTACCTACCACAGTGTAATTGTCAACAGCTTAAAAACTTTCTGATGAAGAATCTCCGCATAGTTTTTAAGACAGTTCCGAGGTCATATTTTTCAGATGGTAAGAAGGTATAAAATTCTGTCAAACTTTTGATTCAATAAATAAATTTAACTTGCATATGATTCGAAACTGACTTTATCAGGATGTGATTTGTTATTCATATTTTTGGGGGACTTCTAGGCAAGAATTGAAATAGAAGTAATACTAGCGTTGGAATTTTTTTATTTTATAAAAGTATAGTTATAGATTTAAAAAAAAAAAAAAAAAAGCTAACCTTAAAATCATAAATACACATTCATTTCAATACACATCTCCATTTTTTCTTAAAGAAAATTATCCTGAAAGTTAAGAAGTATTTCTAATTTTAAAAAAGAATGCTGTTCAGTCATAGTTTAAATTCAGTCTTGTACTTAGACACATTTGTAACCATATTTACTTTTTCTTAACAAAAAAAAAAAAAAAGGAAAAATTACTCACTTCAACTACAGCAAGACCAACAGCAACACCACCAATGACAGTAATAGCACCTTTCACTTTTTCAAGCATTTGTGGGAAGCAGCCCTAAAATGACCAAGAAAAAAAAATTTGAGTTACGGAATTTCTAAGAAACTTAAATTGCAACACAATGGTTGAAGTTCACTATTATCACCTTGGTATCGGAAAGTTTAGTTCAGAAATACAAGTAAAAAAAATATAATTATAGAAATTGATAAATAGCAATTGTTTTTTAAAATCAGTTACAAAGCCATACAACTGAGTATCAGAAAACTTTGATAATTTTAAATATCAAAGACACAACAATATCTTTAGAAGCGATGAAAGATTATTAAGTAAAACTTGCATTGTTTTTATTAAAGCTAAAAGCTTTGATTGAATTTTTATTCATTTAAATTGCAGGTTATAAATTTAGTCTTATAAAACAGCAGTTGATTTAAATAAAATATTTTGTATATATAAATTAAATGTTTTCATTACAGAGCTACCACTGGGTAAATCTCCAAAAATAGTCTGCTTAGTTGCTTTAAATGTGTAAAATAGTCCCTACTCTAACATATTTTATGTTTATATTTAAATAAAAAAAATCCAAGCAATGTCGTTAGACAGTTACACTTTATAAAACAGCATTTTAATTTTAAATATACAAAATGCAAAAACCAAAAAGTCAATCCAATTTAGATGCATGGACATGTTATGTAATGCTTTCAAAAATAAAATAAGAAAAGCATATGAAGAAATTAGCATGGCATGTTATGAGCTACTTAAACACATCACAACAATTTTAAAAGCAACAAATTTTTTAAACAAATACTGAACTCAATGCTTTTAAAAACATACAGACACTAAACAGAGATATCATACAAACTCTAATTTATTAAAAAAAAAAAATATGTTGAATTAGAATTTTGTCAAGAATTACTTACTACATTTTGAGTCAAAAGCTAACAATTCATTCATTCAACACATTAATTTTTAAGCAGATCTTAAATATTTCATTAATATCTGTTGCTCAATTGGCTCCATACTTTTCACTTAGCATCAACAAATTGTCCTTTTCTTTTAAACATCGTTCATTAGCATCTAACAGATTTACGATGGGCTTAAATTTTCATATAGTTTTAAAATAAAAAAAAAGTAATAACTAATGTAAAAACTACATTGTATATTTGACGTATCAACAACTTACATGCACAACTCAAAATTTCAAATTTTGTTATTTTTATTTTCCAAAAATAAATTTTTTTTATTTTTGGAAAATAAAAAAATATTGAATATATAAGCTGGTGGGCCACAGAAGGTGAAAACCCTTATCATATAGTGTATAAATTCTGGATTTTGCAGCCTCAAATCTTGGTCGTTGTACACCACTGATACATATACACCTAATAAAAGTAATGTATGAACAAAAGCTTGAAACTATTCTAGATATGCGGAAACTTCATAAAGAATGTCAAAAACGATGCTTTTGAGATAATTTTTTGCAAATAAGCATAACATGGCACAAAAAAATTAAGTTATTACCAAACATTAATTTTCAAATTGATTTTAAATGACTAAGTAACCCATATTTTTAAAAAAAATTTTAAAAAATTGGGCAAATAACGATGAATCACAATAGTTAAGCTGATTAGTTTAAAAATTCGATTTATATAATTTAAGACTAGACATTAATATTGCAGCTGATTCACTTTTAATTTTTCATCTTTATTCCTTTCTTTCATTTCATCAGTTGGCTTCAAATTTTCTAAGGTCTTGTAGTTTTAATGAGCATTAGATGCTAATAAAATTAATCCCTTTATAATAGAGAGTGAGTACAGTTTATTGTCATTTTTCCATTTCTGAAAAAACACCAAGGTGTGTTTAAATCTACATTTTTCTGCAAGTGTAATTTTGTCGGAATTAGAGACTGTAAGATCATTTGTCAAAATATTGAAGTTTAATATTTAATACAATATAATGAAAATTATGGTAGTTTAATAGCAATTTCAAATAGACCAGCTATTTTGAACAGAAATATAAATAAATAAAAACTTGACAAAAATACAAAGAAATATACAAGTCTTACTTTTTCGTAAGGTTTAGTGCAAGTCTCAGTATCAGGCTTGCAGCAGCTGGCTGGTAACTTTAGTCCAACGTTAGTATAATCTTGAGGTCCTTCCACACCACAGCATTGCCACTAAGATAATTTTTTATTAATCTTCAATTTTATATTTTTTTTTGCATGTATATACATATTAAAAAAGATTTCAATAATAAGATAGAATTTGTTTATAGCAAATTAAATTTTAAAGTAAGTTTTATAAACTTGGGAGGGTTACAGGCTAAAAAGAATATAAAATCTGTTTTACACAAGAGTTTTAAAAGATTTGTTTTCTAAATAAACATCTTAATTTTTTTATGTAACTAGTGAAGGTTTTGAAACGTGTCAACCATACAATGATATATTTTAGAATTTTTAAAAAATTACTTTTACTTTCATTTTGAGCATACTTTCTAAATATACTAGCAGACACAAAATTGATTCAGGTGTTGTATTGCCATTTAAACAAAAAGATTAAAAATAAAATTGTTCAAAGTTTTCCCTTTAAAAATCTATATTGAACTATAGTATTTTATTGTATGTTTGAAATATTTCAAAGAATTTAGTTCAAAACCACAAAACAGTATCATTAATAAATATATGTATATATATATATATATATATATATATATATGATATATATATATATATATATATATATATATATATATATATATAAATAAAAATCTAAGCATTCAAATTTACTTTATGGCTGCAACTGAGCTGTTATTGTCACATAAAAAAAATTACTTTTTATGCTCAAATTTGCCTTTATTTTGAAAAAAGCAAATTTACATAAAAAACTGATTCTTAGAAAAAATTTATTTGCAGCAGACAAGGGTTTTTCCAGTGTGGAAAAATCTTTGGAGAGAACAGATTTTTGGTATTGATTTGTCAAAACTTAGTAATTATAAAAATGCAACAGATGGCACCAAAAATATAATTTTTGCAAAAAAAAAAAAAAAAAAAAAAAAAAAAAATGGACGAAAGCAGTTTTTTCCACCTTGGACTTCATTTGTCTAACATGAAGAGCAATTTTTTCACATTTTACATATTCTAGAAACAATCACTAAAATTAAAAGGAATTTGGAATTCAAAAATCAGTTGAAAGTTATTAAAAATTAAAAGCAAAAATTTAACAGTTAAAATTCAAAATTAGTCTAAATACTTTTTCAGGACATAAAAATAAAATTTCTTTTTATAACACTTGACATAAAAATAATTACAAAAAAGAACAGCAAAATTATACTTTAGATTGCATTTCATCCCAAAGTTGGAGTGCATCTTTCTTCTGCTGCACCAGGCTGTCATTCATGTTTTGTTTCAAGAAATCTTTGACCTACAAAGCACATGCATATATTAATAGCCAGAAGGTTTAAAACAACAATGACAGAAATCCGATTTAACGTCACCTGTGAATAACTATTTTCCAAAATTTTTGTCTTTTCAGTTCAGACACCTTTCATTTCTTAATCAATGCTTAAAAAATACCAGTATTTAGAGCAGGGGTTTCCAACTTACACGAGGCCGGGGGCAACAATTAAAAACACCAGACAAATGGCAGGCCACAACTTCATCAAAATTTTATTTAGGACTCTTATGTTTGAAGGAACATTAAATATTATTGTCAGATTTTTATGAAGTTGAACAAAACAAAAGTATTGAATTACAAATTAAAATAAGTAGATTTTTAAAAATATTTAATTGCATATTAAAAAGTTTTGGCTACAATAACTTTAATGTGCACCTATGTATTAAACAATTAATGTGCAACAGATATTGAATTGTTAAGATATAAATCTTTAAAAAGGTTGGTAATAAAACTTACACAGTAGCACACAAAATGTTCAATGAGAGAATTAAGGTTTGAATGCTGTAACCACCAGAGAATAGATATTTACATTTTAAATTTACAAATGCAAATAATTTCTTCCAAAATGAGTGTTTTTTTAAAAAGTATTTTAAACATATAGGTTTTTTACGAAAATTGTCCGCAAAAAATATCAACTTATATATTTGAGTTCGCGGGCCTTAAAAAAAAAAGGCTTCACGGGCCGGGCGACGCCTGTTGATAACCACTAATTTAGAGCATCATCGAATAAATACTATTTGCCTGAAATACTGACTGGTTGTCCAAAGAAAAAAATTTTTTCCAAGGAGATAAAAACAGAAATATGTATCTAGGAAAATTTAATACTTTAGAAAATATACTTCAATTGTTACACATTTAAAATTTAATTTTCATGTTCCGGATATAATGGTGTCCCGCTATTTTCAATGCTTCTGGTCAATCTACAGTATCCAATAACATATTACATGTGCTGAAATCACTCAAATAAATTGCAGGCTTAAAAAATAAAAATTTTGAATTTATACTCTTATTTAATTAAATTAATGATTTTATTTAATCCCCCCCCCAACTAAATAAGGTAACAATGAAAACTGAAGAAAATAGAACTACTTAAAAAGAACTCACTCATTAGAAGATAACAATAAAAAAGGAATAATTTAACATAACCCAAACTAGATGGATAGATTAATATGAGATAATCTGGGCAAGAAACAAAACTTAGAAGACCATGAATTTAAACCTAATAGGTTAAAACATTTTGATAAATTTTAAAATAATAACTTTAAGAATAAACTTGCACAGGTTTACTATATTTTAAATTTGACAAAAAAAAAAAAAAAAAAAAAAAATCAAGTTTATAAAAGGATCACTATACAACATTAAAAAAAAATTAGCAAATTAAAAAAAATATTTTGGATTTTTTATGCAATTATATCATTGGAAATTAAAAGTTCTAAACAAATTTACAGAAAAAGTTTAAACGAATCCGAAAACTACAAACAAATCATTCTACAACATGTGGCAAATAAGAAAATGAACAGCCTTTAAGCATACACAGTTCAATAGTAAATTTTTTTCTAAAATTCTTATAATCTAATACATAATTGCTTAGCAGCCTGGTGTTAAATTACAACTTAATTTCCATATAGAAATATTTTTGTAATTAAATGATTAAGAAGGAACAACAGGTAGTTTTATCTTAAATGAGCAAGGATTAGCACTGGTATTACTGTCCTGAGTTTTAACAAAATTACTTATGTTACAAAACCAAGCTGGGCAAAAAATAACCAAGAAATATCATTGAGATAATTAGGAATTATAGGAAATCAGAATTAGACAGGAATTAGGCATCAAATCAGAGTAAAATTGAAGATTTAAGGACACTAAAGGGACAAGCCATATGTGTAAATCAAATTGTTCCGATTATTGTTTCCAGAAAAGTACTTAGTTTTTTTAAAAAACAAAACAGCAGGATGACACCTTTTTTTACATGCATGACAATCTAGATGTTATATACCCAAAATGCACTACAAAGCTTTTTAAATTTACCCACAATGCTGATTAATTCAAGGAAAGATATAGTTATGCAAAATAATGCATTTAAAAGGTAAATTTTATCCAGATTATTGATCTCGTACAAAAGAGGTTAAAACAACTTAAGAATACAACTTTATAAAAAGAATTGTAAACCTGTAGAAACACTACAAACAGTTTTAGTTCTAAGAAAATTTAAATCTTCTCTTCTCTCTCTTTCAAACATATCAAATTACAACTCAATAAAATATTTCTACAAATGTAATCTCAGTAAAATATAATTCGCAATGCAATAAAAATGTATATATACTACAACAACACATAAGTCATTTTTATCTTACCTCCCCCTTATACATGTATGCAGAAATTCCACCAGCAAGTTCAACAACGAAAATGACAAATACAAGCAGTCCAAACTAGAAGTATTAGAATTAGATTTAGGACATATCTTCTAATAAACAATACAATTAAAACATTGTTAAACTTAATGCTAGAATCAATCCCACAGCTTGTCGAGCAACGGGATTAGATTTCTTAACTACAATATTTAATTAGCCAACCTATAAAAATTTTATTGAATATGTACAATTACAAAGGAAACATTTAATCTAATTTGGAATAGGTTAAATAATTAGATTACACAAACTTCTAAAATGAAACATATTTCTAGTGTAACATTTACAGTGTAACTTAATATCAAAACTTAACTGTCAAATTTTTTACAAAAATATAAAATTTAAAGCAATTTTCTCTCTAAATGTCTTTAGAAGGGTAGTCTGCCTTGTGTGTGCCCTTTAACCCCTATAAGTGTGCCTCATTGCAAAAATAAGCTGTTATCCCTTAAAAACACTGCTTTTTTACTCAGAAAACATTTTTAAAAACATACTGTTTGAATAATAATTAGACACTCTTAAAATTATCTTTGTTACAATTATTCTAGCTGGTTAAACTTTATAAAACTTTTTTCAAAAGAGATGAGGTATACCTCATCTCTATGAATGAATATAAGGAAGAGTCGGGTAGCCCCGCCCACTTAAGGAGTATTGCCTATATTTCTGTATAATATTGAGTAATAATGAATATTTTTGTATGTTTCTATTGTTTTATCATCTAATTAAATAATGCAAAAAGAATAAACGAAAAAAAGAATAGTTTAACTTAAAAAAATAGAAATTTAACAAATTTGCTTACTGCATTCAACATATTTTCAAAACTATTGTTTATCATGTTACTAGCTGCATAAATACTTGAAACTTTGAAAATAATCTTTTTTTTAATATAACAATTAATGTCTGATGGCCCATTGACTTGAAAAAATATTCTATACATATGAAATTGACAGTGGGCGGGGGTACCCGACACTCCCCTAAATCTATTTTCAAAAATGTACCTTTAGTTGTTCATTTTAAACATAATTTTAAATTTCAATTATAGAAAAAACTTTATCAAATTGTTTATCAAAAGCTTTTTTTTTTTTTACTTTTCTTATTTGAAAAAATTTATACATAGATATTGCATTTTATCATGCCTTTATTTTATTTAACTAAAACATTTTTCTCTTGCTTTGATGTGTGAGAATTACTTTTTGAAATATATACATAAAATAATTTAAGAGGGTAATTTAAAAACTGTTTAGGATCAAATTCAGTTATTACATAATATTAAACAATTTGATAATTTGTTACAATCTTTACGGTGTTAAGTGCTGCTCTTTTATTACTAGAAAGAACTTTGCTTAAAGGAAATGTTTCCAATTTTTTTTCCTGCTATTTCATAACACACAAACAAGATATTAAAAAGATTATTTTGATAAAACCTTAATAAGGAGGAAAAGTTAATTTTTAAATTAATAAATTTCATTATTTGAGAATTTAACACTACTTAAAAAAATGTAGCACAGGCAAAAGAGTCTTATTTAGCATAGAAAAAATAGCAAACCCAGAATAGTTGCAAGTCTACAAATAACAACTTTTAGCACTTTGCTAAAGTGAAGTTTAGTGGCAAGTCCATGGTTACATGTGTATTATTATGCGATATATTGATTTGCTTATTTAGTTTTTTGTTTCAAATTGGAAATTTTTTCACTGAATAGCAAAGAATATCTACCTTTCATATTTATGCAAGAAAACCTATTTTTAATTAATAGAATAAATTTAAAATACAACCTGAAAAAAAAAAAAAAAAAAAAAAAAAAACACAAGGCAACTACGAATTTGTATTGATGATAATATCGTAGCTAGACTATATCATAAAATCTCATTTTGAATAACTTCAAGGAAGGTCAACTTATAAATTACTATCATTAAAGTTTTAAACACAAAAATATATATTTATATAAAATATATATAATATTAAAGTTTTAAACACAAAAGAGGAATCCCTGGTTGTTCTTGTTGAAATTTTTTTTCTCTTTTACTTGTTACATTTATTCTCTTTAAAAGATATAAGAAATTTTTGAAGTTCATTATGAGTGTAAATATGTTTATATTAGTATATGTATTGAATTTCCTTAAAGGAAAAGTAATTTCTAAAATTAAAAAATTGAAAACTTAATTTTTTTAAAATTTTTATTTAATTACAGTCTTAATTTTTAGGCCATTTCCGGTTTGCCTGTAGGAATCATTACATTTACGCAGCTATAAAATTTTAAGAGCCTCATGTTTAAAATTTGTTTTCTCAGAACTAGTCAACCAATTTCATTCAAATTCTGAATTCTGCCAAATAAAATTACATTATCTAAAATAATGTAAAGAATTAATTGGATAATTATTTAATTATAAATAATAATTATTCAAAATTATTTTTTGCTTTGGATAAAAGAATTTAACAATTGTGAGCAAAAATTTTCCAATCTGCTTAGTCTCGAGATAGGGAAATAATGCACAAATTAAAACTTCTTTTAACTAAAATATTGAGGCCTTATTTGTTAGAATGCTTACATCTCATTATTCATTGATATTTTGAGGAACAGAAAACCATATTCATCAACATAAAAAATATCATTCAGAGAGAAAATTAGTTTTAGTGATTCATTTTTTAGCTTAAAAATAGTGTCTACACAGAGTAATTAGCATATTTGGGGTCATACCTTTAAGTTTTGAATTAAGTGTGAAGATATAATTTCTATAAATTTATTTTGAGTTAAGCTATTTTATTCAAATATTTTTGTGGCTATTGCAATTAGTTAAAAGGACTAAAATTAATCAAACAAAAAAAAGTTTGTTTACTCTTGTTACTAAATTAAATTTAGAATCATTGCAGATAAATTATATGAATTAGTTTCACATTATTAGCTACTGTACCACTGTATAAAAACAGATAAGCAACACATTTACATGGATATTTTTGATTTTAAAAATATAACAATTTTTTAAATAATTTAATTGACCTTTATCATTTTCTTTTTAATATTAACGGAAAAATGACACTATTATAAAAAATAATACTTTAGCAATGCAAAAAAAAATTGCTATATAAATTGAAAATCAGCATTGAAATTCATAAATTTTTGGTATAAAAAAGTTATTTTCTAGACCATTTACCAAAAGAGAGAAAAACATGAAGAATTCTACCAATTCAGTTTTATTTGTAATTTTAACTATATAATGATATAGAATACGTCAATATAATTTGTTGGGAAAAAAATTCAACTCTCACTTTCTGTGAAATAGCTTAAGTTGCTTTCTGCTCAAAACAGAAATCAACATTTTATATAAATTGATTGTATATAGATTTGTTGGGAATCAATTTGTGCAATTTTACTTTCAATGAATACAGATAAAAGTAAACAGATTTGAAAAATTACCTAAACAATTAGGTATGGTTTTTATTTTACAAACCTAAACCATGTATATTTACAATCTTCGAATTTATACAATTCACTTAGTCAGATGGACAATTTAAATACGCAATATAACAACTATTTCAAAAAGAAATAATGTTTGCTAAAAAGATAATGTGCATATTTATTAACTTAATAAAATTTTATTTCACAAATTTGAATTAATGATACTAAGGTCAATTGAAAATTTAAATTTTTATTACTTTCTTAACCTTAAATCAGACTAGCACAGAAGAAACTAAATACTATAAAATATTGAAAATTTATTAAGTTTATAAAGACTTAAATATATATTCATAAGAAAAAGGAGAAAGTTTAATGAGTAGAAAGAAAATTTAAATATACTTACAGTCATCACCATACAATGATTTTCCTTCACAGCACCACAGCATCCAAAGAATGCTACCACAAAAATAATGCATCCTACAACAATAAGAATCGTAGGCGCTGTTACATATTTGCTATCCATAAATTCCGTAAAATCCTTTTTAATCACAACAGCACCAACTATAATCAGCGCGAGTCCACATATCTAGATAAAGAGAAAGTAACAAATTTAAAATTTTATATAAATTAATATTAAAAAAGATTTGAAGAAATTTATTTGATGAGAAGAAATACTTAAAAAGAATTATTTTAAAATAATTTAAGAATAGTTTTTTTTTTATCTCTTTCAACTGTTACTTAGCCAATGACGAACTGAAAAAGGTAAAGGGCAAACTGGTATATGTACACACTAGATTTGGATATTTTGCTAAAAATTTTGAAATTCTAAAAAAAAAAAAAAAAAAAACAGTCGTAACTTTCCATTTTTGGAGAAATTATTTCATAACATAATATTTATATAATATTTTAATTTAAGATTTCTTAGAATGAGTTGTCAAATTTTATAAAAAAAACATTTGTTCTACAGAAATATTACCTTCCAAAATTTTTTTATTCATCTATAATATTACACTATTAGATTATGTGTGCAAAATGCTTATAATACAATACTGCGTATTGGCTTTCGGGAGCTCAGTATAATATCAGTGCGAATATTTATAATGTGGGAAGGAAGATACTTTGGATAATTTTACCATTTAAAATATTATAACTCAGCAAAAAAAATTTTTAGCAGTTTTAATAATTTTGGTAATAAGTTTTGAGGTCATTTATACTCTAATTTTCAGATGCTTTTAGAAATAAACAAATGTTAAAAAAAAATTTCATACCGGCTGTCCCGGACATAACTTAATGTGTTGTCTGTAACACTAAATTTTAAATTTATAAAAAAAATTTTAAGCTACTAAAAATTTAAGTAAATGTAAATCACACCGAGAATTTAAACAAAAATTATTGCAGAAATATTTCGGTGTATGCGAGAAATACATATTAAATTTATTTTATTTACAGAAAATATTTTGAAGAAAAATTCTTCAACGTTATCTAATAATAAAAATGGTTTCAAAAGCAAGTATGATTTTGGGTGCCATGATAATCTCCAGGACCGCTTATTTTTATGGTTGACATAAGCATATGTAGAAATAAGTTTCACTTAATGATTTATAATTATGGCTATAATGGCTTAGTTTTCAATGTCTTAAATATCATTACTACTTTGTGAATAAAATGTAGTTTTCATTATTTTTATTAACTTATTCAATTATTGAAACATTTAAACATTGCAACAGTTTCCTCTCCATTATGGAAGCTTATGTTGTAGGTTGCCAAGTGTGGCGTAACTACCACTACGAAAATTAAACATCGATTCACTGGTATATAAGCCATGCTAACTTGAATCAATCCCGAGGTACCTTTTGACAGATGACAGTTGGCATGGTCGATAACTCCGCTCCCACATTGGTGACCTCCGGACGTGATTTGATCACGCAGTAACGCCCACTTCGATCTGGTAATGCCTATTTCGATAGATAGACCACATTGAACAGTTGGCTTGATATTTCTGACTGCATTATCCACCTCCACACGCTGTTGCTACTCAGTCTCGTCTCGATTAAACACAATTAAGTCTGCCCCTACATACGCTCGACTGCTAATGGCAACACAGAAGCGACTACTACTGTGAAGTTAATACACCTCTCACATTCAGCACTCAAAACACAACTCTGTGACTCTCTCACCCGGTACTGTCACAAGTACAGCAACTAGTGGTAACTGTTCATCGAATTCTATCCCTGATAAAATTCTGGTGGGGGAGTATTGTGGCGTAACTACCACTACGAAAATTAAACATCGATTCACTGGTATATAAGCCATGCTAACTTGAATCAATCCCGAGGTACCTTTTTATAGATGGAAGTTGGCATGGTCGATAACTCAGCCCCCACATAAGGATGTAGACTTTTCTTTGGATTAGATGTGAAGAGAACCTAAAACCTACCAGGCAAAATCAGCACCATCACAAAAGCTTAGCATTCAAATCTACTTTCACAAAAATCTCTTAAGAATATAGACACAGTCTTAGAAAAAATACAAAAAATCCGGAAGTGTACATTTCTATTAAATGTGTGTCTCTTTAGCAGAGAAATAATTCAATATATTTGATTTGGGTATTTGAAGTCCCATGAACTAGCACAAGTTTCATGACAGATGCCCCAACCTATTCTTATTCCTAATCACAAAATGTAATAATCACTTATCTCAATCCGTGTTTACACATTTAAAACTTTTCTGTTTGTATAAAATATATTTAATATCTGATTCTTCTCGCAATTTAAAAATCTTGCATTCAGTTTCACATCCACTCATCTTAAAATCATCACATTTTGGTAATGCAATTTAAAAATCACGCATCGAGATTTGTATTCACAAGAATTAAAAATCGTACCATGATTTTTATTTTCAAGTTTTAAAAATAACACATCATGATTTAAAAAGCATGCATAGCAAGCCTTAGTCCTTTGATTTAAAAACCACTTATGGTGATTCATATTTATGCGATTTAATAATCTCATATCATGGAATAGAAGAACACTATCTGGGACGAATTCCTATAACTGTTGAACTTATTTTCCCTAATAATGGCCACACCTACAGTTTCTGTAAAAAAAAATTTCCAGGATGAATTTAGTATGTTCAAAATTGAGGAGCAGTCTTTCTACAAAATCCTTAAATTTTCATTTAATCATTGGAAAAACTGTCTGATGATTAAGTGGATCAAATTATGACACTGTATAAAAATTTTGCAAATCACTGAATAATCATTTAGAAATTTTTAAACCATTTTGTATTATTTATGATCATATGCTGGGAAATAATTTTTATATTAAACTTAATAATTGTAAAAAAGGGTAATCAAGATCTGTAAATTTGATCATCATATCTGGCTAGACAGCCTTTCTTTTTTTCTTTTCTGTTGGGTGACCCGAGGTAATTCACCATCACTGTTTCTGGGGTAAATAATGATCACTTAAGTTTCATTTTAAAAAAAAAAAATTTTTTTTTTTTAAATTTGAGACATGGACAAGAATACTTGTACACTTTACTAAAGTATAACTACATTTACTTAATAATAGTTTTTTGTTTAATCTAACAAAATAAGTATCTTTTAAACTGCTTTCTGTATTTTCCGTGTCAAAGATGGGTTTCAAAATGCGTACATTTCTGCAAAGATCCCCCTCCTTCTCTTAATAATAAATATTTTGAGTTTCTTTTTCTTTGATATAAAAATAGAGTAAGCTTTTGTTTAATTGTTTCACATCTACTGTAAACAACATTGATTATAGGAAACTATATCAAATGTTGCCCCCTACAGATGGGGTAATTATTGATCACTGGGGTAATTCATGATCATTGTCATTTCTTATAAATAGTATAAAAAAATAGCTAATTGTATTTTCTTAAATAACAGTTCATATTAATAAGTGGGACAACTATAAAATATATTTTATCTGTAATCACGAAATTTGTTTTTAACTCTATACAAGACAAATGTGTTCTGATTTGCACCATTTCTGGTTTGTCTTACCTTGCTTCTATCTTAATTTTATGTTTGTACATTGTTAGAATAATTTTTAAGTTTATTAATTAACCTAAAATAAATATGGTGAGAAATTATAAGCCTAAAAAGGATACTAAGCTTCTAGAAAGCAAAATCAGTGAATTTCTTTTAATGATTGAAAATTTCAGTGTGAGAGCTGATCCACGTGGGAACTCTTTCTTATATTCCAGCAGAACATGAGAATAAGTTGGCTGCTTGTCTAAAATGTATGGCACAATGCAAAGATTTGTGGAAAATTTAAAGTGTTATTCTTTATCCTTGCTTTTAAATAAATTGTTTTATTAGCTGCTTAAACATATCTTTTTGACTTATTTGTTTGATCTTGATGTCTTATTTGTTAATACCATTGTTTAATTATTTTTAAACAACCCCTTTACTATAAAAACTGGTGATCAGTATTTACCCCAGAAGTGATCAGGAATTACCCCAGAAATGATCAAGAGAAGGGGTAATTCCTGAAAATTTAAAATCTTTTAAATTCAAACAAAAGAAGGTAGCATAGGACTCATCTCAAACCCTTAAACTTCCAGTAAATATTAAAATTCTATCTTGAATAGTTTTTCACAAAATAGATGTTTGCTTTTTTTTATATATATATATTTTTTAAATCAGGAATTATCCCAGGTCACGCTAAATAAAACGTTTCATTTATAAGGGTAAATATTAAAAGATTTAATAGTAAAAAGTTAAATTAGAGTTACACATTGGAGTAGTTTACTTGAATATGTCATGTTAATTTAAGACCCATTTCAAGTAAATACAGGCTTTACTTATATCTAAGCACCTTAAGTCATTCCACTTTTTTTCATTAGGCTTAATTTAATAATTTTTTTAAATTCACAGGGTTGCCACAGAAAAAAATGAACAAAATAGTTGCTTTTAGTAGTCTAAAGCATGAATAAAGTCACCTAAAATTATGAAAACAGTTACCTAAATAAGAACAAAGAATTTTCAATAATATGACTAAAATTTTATTAAATGACTTCATTGTAATATACCATGATCCATTTAGTCAAGTTGACAGCCGATATGATAATTTTTAAATAAAGGTTAGTGTTCTAGCACTAAATTTATTTATATATATATATATATATATATATACCCTATCCCTTAATTTTACTTTTTATCAATAATTGATTTAGCAAACTATATATACAGTGCACTCTTGATTATCCGGGTTAATCACCGGGACAGGTCGCATAGACAATCGAAAAACACTGATAATCTGAAAAATCCCATTTATTTAAAAAAAAATCCATATCAGTACAAAAAATATAAAAATTACTGACATTTGCATGCTGTATAACATTAAACTAGGAATTTTCCTTTTTAAAAAATGTGTTTGTGTGTCAATATATGGCGAAGGCGCATTTTTTACGAACTGCAGTAATCTCATAGTAATCAAATCCTCCCATATTATCTAATAAAGTTTCGACACAGCAGCAGAATGAGAAATTGTATTTCCCTCAATTAGTAAATCTTCTGCATCAGTTACTATCACCACTATTTGATTTAACAACATAATATCTTCATCTGTCTAATACTGGAAGCCAGACTCACATGCATCACTTTGAAACCAATCTTCTAAATTTTCTTCATCAAGAATTTCATAACCTTAGATTTCTTTTGAATACTGTTGAATACTCTTAGAATACTGTTATCATATTTTTCTTGAACATCTGAAGAAGATTGTTCATCAAGCAGTACGATCTTTCTCCACAATCGTGATAACGTAGACGATTATACCTTTGACCATGCTGCTGATATTCCATATACTGCTGATATTCCATATACTGCAATCCAATAACGAATATTGCTTCCAAAAATTTGGTAGTTATAACTTCTTGAATAAAATTTTTTTTAAATCTTGAAAATGTTTCTCTTTATATTTTTTATGACTCTGGAATGAGCACGGATAATCCGCAAACCGGATAATCTGTGCACGGCTAATCGAGAGTGTACTGTACATTGAAAAAATTATTACTAAAATTCGAAATTCACGCATCATAGTATCGTATTAAAAATTGGGTTCTTTAAAATCATGCAGAGTTTTGTAGCGATAACTGTTGAAAAGGAGATTGAGAAACAAAATAGATTCACAATGGAATCTGTGCAAACTGAGTGTATTAAAAAGTGATGACTCGAATTTGCAATTCAATATTTTTTTATTTTTTAGTAAAAAAAATTCATTATGTTCAGAAGCTACCGCAGGCTGCAGGTTGTCAACCCAATTTATGCTTAAAAAAAATGTTGCTAGGAGCACAGAAGAGTTTTCTTTTCCTAAAAATAGTTGCTTTTATAGCCTTTTCGGGCAAAAAAAGTAGCCATAGTTGCCTTAGGTCGAAAATAGTTCAAAATAGTCGCATTTTAGTCACCCGTGGCAACCCTGAATTCATTGCAATAAATATTATATGAAAATTTTTATAGAATAA
The DNA here is from genome assembly GCA_949128135.1 of Parasteatoda lunata. Classification (NCBI taxonomy): domain Eukaryota; kingdom Metazoa; phylum Arthropoda; class Arachnida; order Araneae; family Theridiidae; genus Parasteatoda; species Parasteatoda lunata. The sequence continues at coordinate 29,856,058 of OX421970.1, read as the reverse complement.
AAATACAATTATGCTCGAGAAGATTTATAATTTTCAAACCAATATGTTTTTTATATTAGTTCTCGGTGAAACTAATAAATAAAAGGGACTAAAATGATTTTTCAAAGTTATCAACACATTCCTATGGCCACAAAATTGGTTAAGGTTTCTTAATTAACAAATACTTATAAATTATTTTTTCATCATTCATAGATATTTCTCTTTCATCCTCTATCATTATAATTAACATTAAAATTTCAAAAAAAAATTTTCTGACTAGAATTATATTCAAAAAATGCCTTTCTTGTGCATCAGAGTGGAAAGAAATGCTTGTGCTTTTTCGATTCTCATTTGATAATAATGAATTATAAAGAATAATTAAGTAAAAAATTTGGCTTTTCTTTTCAGCAGAAACTTTCCATTTTTTTTCCTTCTTAGAATTATATTCAAATGATGCCTTTCTTGCACATTGGAGGGAATAGAAATGAGAGTTTTCTCTATTCTCATTTGAGAAAAGAAATTTGATAATGACTGGTTTATTTCAATTAGATAATATATTTTTTTTTAAAAAATTACAAAATCGCAGAGAAGTTTAAAAGATAGTTCAGTCTAGCAGAAATCATGTTCTTTCTTCAAGTTATAAATAGTTAGCAAATATTTAACTAGCTTTAAGTTTGCATTTATTTCAACTTTCATTCTTAGTTTAGGAATTGCAATATGCGTTATGAAAATATTGAAGCCATAGTTAATTAATACCTGCTACATAAAAATTGCACATAAATGTAAATAGTAATTATTGTACTCCTTCCTCAAGCAATTCATTTAGTTTCAAAATTTCAATGATATTATATTCAGATTTTCAAATGTTGAACTGAACAAAATTTAAAAAAAAAAAAAGAAAAACGAAACATGAGTAATATTTTTTAACAATGAAAACTAGCTAAAAACAAAACCATTTATAGTGGCAATTAGAAGCTTTATAATTCTATTTATCTCAAACCCTTTAACATTAGAAAGTGAAACCAAAACTAGAGCATAGCTGAATATAATTTTTAACTAAGTAAGGAAATTTCGAAATCAAATTTAATTACTGCATTATTAAAAATATGGTCACCTATAATTTTTTTTTTTAATCCAGCCCAATCAAATTAGGTTACAGATTTTAAATGATCTTATTTGTTAGTTTCTGATTGCAAGGTTGCGAATCACAATAAATAAGGGTGAAAAATTATCCTTTCACCCCAAAAAAATAATTATAGCAACTTACAACTCTTAATACCCTTTTAAAAAGCCCCCATATTTAAGTCGCAGTCAGTTTTTTATTCTATTTTGAAATTGTTCTAGAAAATTATCTAAGAATAGGAGGGGCGCTGTTTCGTAATCTCGCACCGCCATTTTTTTAAAAATCAAAACAAACATCATTACGCAATTTGAATTTTAAATACCGTAAATATTTAAGATTATAGTTTTAACTGTGACTAGTTACAAACATAATCCTTAGCATAGAATAAATTTAAATATCGCATAAGCTATAAAAAAAAACTTATGACGAAAAAGGGGTGTCAGTTTGTTATCTTTTGTCTCTAACAAACGGTACATCAATTTATTTTAAATAAATAACTACCGTTATTTAAGTACCTAAAGTTATTAAAGTAACAGCAACAAAAATATTTCAACAATTTAAATTCAAAATAGAAAACAATTAGTGGCGTTGCACCAATTCAAATTTCAAAGACATACTTACCACAAATACAAAATTAAATACGAATAGCAAGTATTTGATACACGTTGAACTACCTTGCACCATCTTGACAGATTTAATTGAAGCAAATATACAAATAAAATGAAATTAGAGTATCCAATATCTGAGGTAGAACTCTGTCACAATTGCGAGAGAACCAGGCAGGTAAAAGAATATACGTAGCTCAACACCAACTGATGTCTTCTATTTGTCAGTCATGTGACCTTCTACGTAGTTACCTCATGACAGCACTTTGCGTTCAGAAATGAAATCTTGCATATGGGCGAAAAAAATGAAGCAATCGTTTTGCGAGTTGTTTGCTGCTTGTTTAGAAAAGATTAGAAGAAAATAATATTTTGTGCGAGGACGAAAAAAGTAACTTTATCAAATTTAACTGGAATATGTCTTTTTTTTTTTTTTTGTGCAAAACTTTTTTGGAATTAGAAAAACGTAACTTATAATATTCGTGTTTTATAAAATATATTTTATTAAAATTGAAATATTAGCTTCTTTACTTTTTTTTCCTCCAGAAATGTTAAGTAAATATATGACAAAAGTGTGGAAATTTTTGTTATTAATTTGGTTTCTAGGTAAGTAAAGGAAGAAAAAGTAAGATGGGAGAAAAATTCAATTTGTACATAGCTAATTATTTTGATTCATAATTCGTGTAATAAATTAGTTTATTATTTAAAAATGAACAAATTGATTACAATGAATAAATTCATTTAAAAAAATTAATATAAAGTAAGCTACATTCTAAATTAAGTAAAATAAATTTATTATTCGTAATGTAAATTAAATTTATGATTCGTAAAATAAATACGAATTATAAATTTCATTTCGGAGATGTATTATATTAAATCAAAGCAAATGTGAAGTTGTGTTAGCGTTTCAAGACGAAAATCTTAAATTGATTAAACTCCTAAAATTTAAAAAATCATCAGTAAGTTGAAATAATCTAATTAATAACAGTAAGCAAATAATAACATTAATAATAAAATAACCATTAGGCTCGAAACATATGTCATGCACAGAATTGATCAAGTGTAATGTAATGAAAAATAAATAAAAAAATTATAATACAAAGTTGTAATCATAAAAGAATTTCAATTAGAATTAGTAATTTCAGTTAAACTTTTAATTAAATTTTTGCACTAAAAACTTTTACTAAGAAAAATTATGATTTTTTTATAATAAATTTATATTGTGAAATAATTTACAAATTGAAGCTATTTTACAAGAAAAAAATGTTCTAGAAAAGTAATACATTTTGTTAAATAAATAATGAAAAAGCGATTTTCAATATTCATTGATATATTTTATAAGTACAGGGGTTGGACAAAATAATAGAAATAGCAATAAATTTGTAACTTGCATAAATTATTTTGGTTATCATATGCAAGAATTGCACAAAATTTCGTTTGCCTAACTTATATATTTATGGAGATATGGACATTTTTATAAAAAAAAAAAAAAAAAAAACTAATTTTTTTGTCTTATGTTTTATTTCGTTATAACTTTAAAAATATTCTGTAAAATTTAAAGAAAAAAAACAAAACATTTTGAGCAATTTAGAACTAATTGCAAAATTATTACTTTAAAAATTGAGAAAAATTTGTTTAAAACTGCGCAAAAGTAAATTAAGTAGTTCCTTTATTCTGCGTGTTCGCGGGAAAAATTTAAAAAAAAAATTGCTTAATTTTGTAGTGAATCGTATTTGGCAACTAACAAAAAAGTCCGATTTCAATTAAACTTTGAAAAGTTTCAAGCAATTTTATATGTAGTTACCGTACTTATTAAAAGAAAGCTCAAATTGGTAAGGGATTTTTCTCAAATTGTATGTTTTACTTTGTTTTACTATTAAAAATAACACCGGAATTGTTGGGGATCACCCTCCATAAAAATATCTCCTCTTTCGCATGTTTTCTTTTCTTATACAATCATAATTCGGTGTAAAGGTATTATCATTTGTTATTTAATTTTGTCTTATGATACAAAATAATATCTGTAGAAAACTACAATAATTTTGAGCTTTCTTTTAAAAAGTATAAGAACTACTTCCAAAATTGCCTGTAACTTTATAAATTTTTAAAATACTCAAATAATAGTTGCCAAATACGACTCACTACAAAATTATAAAGGAAAAAAATTTAAAGTTTTTCCACACATGCGCAGCATAAAAAAATTCTTTAATTACTTATATATTTCACAGTTTCCAAAATTTATTTTTTCAAAATTTAAAGCAAGAATTTTGTAATTAATTTTAAATTGCTCTTTCGTTTAATTTTATTGAATATTTTTAAAGTTATAGCAAAAATTGTAATACAAAAAAAAAAATTAGTTTTTTTTTATAAAAAGGACCCTAGCTCCATAAATATTTATTTTAAGCTTACGAAATTTTGTATTTGTTATAACTATTGCATTTAATAACCAAACTCATTGTTACAAATTCGTTGCCATATTTTTCGGCATTGGGTGTTCGAAAACACGATATTCCGTTTGTAATTTATTGTCGGTCCCTTTAAACCTTTGAAAGCTTCAAACTGTATTTGATAGGTGTGATGATCAACACACTTCTGAAATTATAAAATGTTTCCTTCAGTATTTATAGAGAAATATGAAAAAATGTATTAGCATAGAAATATTTCCATTATTTTGTTCAACCCCTATATATGTTATATTTATTATTACTGTTACATCGCGGTGTACCAGTGACGTGCTTTACTTGTTAAATGATACATTAGTTAGTTTTGGCTTTGAAAAATAATTTTCTCACTGGTGCGAAATAGATTCGACATTACTGCATTTCAAAATATAGCGTTAGCATATCTTAACAAAAATAACTTTTTTAGGTTCACGTTAATGACTTCTATAAAACGCATGTCCTTCAACAACCAAGTAGTCATCAATGAATTTCTCCCACTCCCGCATAAAAGGTTAAAATTAATAAGACCTTTGCGGTAAAAGTTTCCACATAGTATAATGCGTTTTTAACTGAGGTCATTGTTAACAATGTAATATCAGTGTGTGTAAAATATTTATTACAATACCAGCAGAAATTCTTGAAAGATTAATAATCAAGGAACAATGACATGCCGAAGTGTGTAATACCGAGAGTTAATTCTTTTATTAGTTGATGCTTCAAAAGAGTAGTGAAATCACTAAAAGGGACTAAAAAAGGGCTAACTAAGGGTTCACTAAAAGGACTCCATTTAATTATAAAAAAAGGAAAAGTACTTAGAAGAATCTAAATCCGCATTTTGAATGTGCGAGTTAATTCTTCTATGATAAATTTCCAGCAAAGTATTCTTAAGTTTTTCTTAAATATAAGGAATATTTAAATTTTAATGAATTTAAACTTCACAGTTAAATTTGTTTGAGAATCACACAGTTTATTCTTCAGCAGATATCTTACTTTTACCAAACTTATCAGGAAAAAAAGCAATTTACTTTTTAAATAACAGTGATAGATTTCAAATTTTTGTTTCCTTAGTTATCGAAATGATGTGAAGTGATGAAAAAGAAGAAAAAGAAAAACGTGAATAGTTGCAATTAAAATATGCATTGAGCCAGGGCTCGACTTTCAACAAATTCTCTTGTTCTTGCTCATACTTAAATTTGTTCAGATGAATTTTATTTTTAGAAACAATAATTGCAATAATAATAATTTAATGTATCGTTCTGTTGTAAAGTTTTTTAATTATATATTTTTTAAATACGACAAAAAACTTGTTTCTAATCTATGACGAGGTGTCTAAAGAATATTTTCAAAAATTTGTTTTGAACTGACACTTTCTCTATCACAAAAATAAATAAAATAGTAATGATGTATAAATAAACGGTGCACATTCTAATTTATAAACAAGATCAGGTCCATATGAATCCATATGACCCATATGATCAAGTCCACGTCTATGATTTAAAATATAACCTTTTATTCTAATATTAAATCCTAGAAATACAAAATAACTTTTATTTTATTTTAATCTATAAATCTAATTGATGAAATTTTTAAAAAAAATAATTTCCGTGTTATTATGTAAACATTATCAAATAATACGATTTTGTTTTCTCACTTTCTCGAGGTACATTTTTATCAAAAGTGTTATGATTTTTTACCTATTTTTCCGATCATCTTACAGTCTCAACTCATAATCATTAAAATCTTATTGCTCCGTTCAACAGCAAGTCAGGAGATATAATCAAATTACGAGAAACATCAAAATTGAGAAACCATATCACAAATGAATACAAAGATTTAAAACCACTGTTTGTGATAAAAGAATGCAACTATTCATAGAATAGATAAAATAATAATAATAATAATGTAATCCTTGTGATTTCTTATAACAATTGTCCTTTCAAATATTTTCGGAAGAATTCAGTTTGGGGCAGAAAGAAAATTTTGAAAATGGAAATTATTTACTCTATGTTCTTTTGGTACATTTCCATTTCGACGGCGCGAAAGTAAATTCATCTCTTTTAATTATTGATTTTTAAAAAATAGGCGGTGCCTAAAAATTAAATAAAATATGAAAAACAGTTGAATTTAAATTTTTTTTCCTTCTAAATTTTATTTCTTTGGTACTCTTTTTATTGCCGGTGCAAGTAAATTCAACTGTTACATTTATTTATTTATTTTTTATTTAAAAAATAAGCTCGACTTTAAAAAAAAAAGAAGAAAATATTAAATTATACGTTGGGAGCCGCGATGGCTCAGGGGATAGAGCGTTCGCTTTCCAATGAGGTGAACCGGGTTCGATTCCCAGCGGTGGCTGGTCGATACTAATTCCGCATCCGGCTTGCACTGACCACAGTGCTGACGTGAAATATCCTCAGTGGCAGACAGACCATGGGTTAGAGTCCCCTTGCCGTCAGGCTAACCGTGGGAAGTTCTTGTGGTCTTTCTCTTCATGTAACGCAAATGCGGGTTAGCTCCTCCACGAAGGCAAATTTCTCCCAATACTTGATCCAGGAGTTCCCTTGTCTACTGGATTAGGTTCAAAATTACAAGGCTACGTAATTAAAGATTAATAGTCGTAAACCCAAAAATTGGTTATAAAATATAAAGTAAAAAATAATGCTTCGGCGGCTAAATCGCTCCGCCAAATTGGAAAAGTACTGTTCTTTTTAATTTCAAAACGACCTATAATTTATTCACTCAGTATTTAATTTTTTAAAACCTATTACTTATGTAGAAATTGATAATTGCTATTATTTTAATACCTTGAAAACGAATTGGTATTTTTTTTCTTGTTGATATGCTTTTTCAAACAGAAATAATTTTTTCAAATAACCTAATTTTCTAGCACAGCCCCGATTCACGATCAAAATTGCTTTGATTTTTAATAATTCGAATTCAAACTAATATGTTCAAAGTATTACTTTTTTTCGAATCGAGTTCTTTCTTTTCAAATATTACCCACTTTTTCTAACACTGCAAGTTTAACGGTAAGTCTAATGAAATCAAATTTTATGATGAAGCTGATCAAAATAGTTGTTTCTCGAAATCATATCACAACTAAACGCAAAGGTTTAAAACCACTCGATGTGATTAAAGAATGCAATTCGAAGTATTCGTAGAATAGATAAAATAAATAAATTAAAATGAAACGTTTGTCCTGCACTTATCACAAATATTCTTTTCAAATATTTTTGGAACAAAGTTTCAAATATTTGTAAACTTTAAAAAATATACACACTTTGTTCTGTTTACTTACAATAAATCATAGCATTTATCCTCTAAAAATACTCTCTCAATTTTTAGCTCAGAAATCTAGCTCTTATTTAATTGGTTTAGCATAACAACACAAGTTTTGATTAACTATAAGCTCAGAGACGATTTTAATGTCTTGTGCATAAGTCTATTTCAGGACCTTTTAAACATAAATTTTTCACAAATAGGGAATTATTATTTTGAAAAAAAAAATAATTTTGTTATTTATAGAAAAATTAATTTTAATAATCATTGAAAATTAACTAATAAAAATTAATTAATAAAGATCCAGTAGAATTTATAAAAATGTATTCGACTGAAGTTTATGATTATTTTTCAAATAAATAAAAAAAGAAATACGTAACAACATTTTTAAAAGAAATAATTAACTGTAATTTGAAGGACCCTAAGAGGGACCCTTGGGCGATTGCCCGAATATCCTCTCATAAATCAGTCCCTGGATGTTCTTCTTCATTCTGACACTCTTTTATGTGCTTTCTCATTTGCAAGTTTTATCATTAAAAGTTATATTTTCAATATTTGATGGCTATCACCTTAAATTTATTCAATCTGTGATTCGTGGGTAAAAAAGTGGCTTCACAACATAAGGGTTTCTTTGTTTCCTCTTTCCAACGACAAGTTTCCATAAGTCATTGATTGTTGCTGTTGTAGTTCATTTACGTCGCACTAGAGCTGCACAATGGGCTATTGGCGACGGTCTGGGAAACATCCCTGAGGATGATCCGAAGACATGCCATCACAATTTTGATATTCTGCAGAGGGGATTGCACCCCCACTTCAGTAGCTCGACGACCTGCACACGAAGTCGATCACTTTACGGTAGAACAGTTTAACAAGGACCAATTATCCATACCCTCGGTCCCTACGCAGACTGATCCAAGTGGTTGCCCACCCGTACACTGACCTCAGCCAGTGATGCTTGACTTGGAACCGTGTCTTAACGATCAGTTTACTGCGGGACTTAAATATTAAAAAAAAACTGCGGGACCCATTAGTCAATGAATCTAAACGCTTCTGTTAGCTTTTTTTTATATCATTTTATTTTTTAACCCTTAACGGCTTTGATAGATATGTAAACATTATTATGAGATAATATTATTGCAATATTGCATGTGTGCATTATAACATGTGCAAAATTATCATTATGCGTATCAACATAACAGTACTATGCAAAAAAAATATTATTATACTTTTCCAGGTGATTATTACTGTAAAACCTCCAGGAAAGACATCCCTCTATTAAGCGACACCTCCTCTATTTACGACCACTTTTGGGAGGCACGGAATTTTTTCCATGGACTTTATGCTGAAGAAATAGAAACCTTTAGAAGAGACCATCTCCCAGCGATCAGACAAACCTCTGCAAAATGCGAAAAAGGTCAAAAGAAGAAACAAGAAACAATATCCAAACAAAAAATATTAACGAAATAAATAAGTAGATTAAATTAATATTCATAATCTTTGTGTGAAGCTCTTATTTAGAGTGCTTTTTTTGACGATCTCTGTAAGAGATCTACAACCTCATGTTGCAGTCAGAGTGCGATGCTATCAATGATTTATTTTTAGAGTTAAAAGTTAATAAATTAGAAGAAGAAAAAATTATATTAATAAAAACCAAGCATCTCAAACAAACAAACCCCTTCTCCTTTTTTTAAACCTAACTAATTTTTATAATATAAAATTAAATGCAAACTTAAACAAAAAACACAATTGTTAAAGTAATTCTATAATTCATAATTGGTAAATTTGTTTTTACGTATAATCACAGCAGTAGGGATAATTTTTATTGACGATAAATTTTATTCATCACTCCGGATTTCATGACGCCAACGCAATTGGTATTTTCACACCAAGAAAATGAAAATGACTAAAATTAAAATCGTTTGCGAAAAATCATGTACCTTCGATAACAATTTGAAGTAAATGGAGGTAACCCCTAAGAACGACCAACCTCCATTAACGACCATTTTACTGTGGATCGGAGAGTGTTCGCTCCTGAGATGTTTCACTGTATTACACTTTTATTTGCAAAATCTATTGTACAAAATTACTAGGTGAAAAAGACTAACTTGGTGAAAAAAATTACTTGGGATAAAAGACGGGTAATACAGGACAACTTAGGTTGCCATGCCAAATACGATGCTGAAAGCTATTATGTATAAGAAATTCTGAATATAATACAACTATAATTATAATTGAAGTTGAAATTAGTATTACAAACTGCCAATCTGGAAAGTTTTCCCTTCCCCAATATGTTTTAAAGGTCGTGGTAACCAGAATTATTTTAAATCAAATATAATAGCCAAATTCATATAAATTTCAACCAAATTAAATACTTCGAAAAATCTTCAACTAAAACACAGAGAAGTTGGAAGGTCTGGCGTTAATTTTAAACGCATCATTAATAATGAATTAATTTTGAAATTAATTAGTTGATAAAATTGTTGTCATTAATAAACTATGTTCTTTCAGTCTAAATAGGATGAATTTTAGTGTGTGGAAATAATTAAAGATATGCAAATATCTTAAGATTGAAAGATGTCATTCTCAAGATTGAAATGTTTTTAATTCTATTTTCGTTCATCCCCTTTAACGCTGGATAAGTTAATTAATGTCATTCTGAAGTTGTAACAAATAGAGCTAAGGAATAATGTTTTAACACACAAAGCCTTTTCTATTCCTAAGTCTAATTATAAACTAAGAAATACCGATCAACATTATCTCGAGAAGTTCTATATTTTTACAGATAATTTTATAATAATAGTTTTATGGCATTTTCGCATTGGTAGTTAGTGTAAGGGAGTGTTGTATATAAACCTATATTTAATGCGCATTTTTTATTTGTAGTAATTTTTCTGTAGATTTTATTTTACACTATGACACTATCCCCTAAGCTAAGTTTTAGTTTCAGACAATTTGACAAAGGAAAATATTTTTAACAGTATTTGATGGTAGATAATATCGGCTATCAGTTGCAAAAATATCATAACTATTCAAAGCAATTTTTATCAAACAATTTTAGAAACAATAGCGTTTGATCGCATTTTAATCGTCGAATATTCTAAAAGTCATTTTTCCCTGATAGAAAAGATATGCAGCGAAGCTTACATAAATCGAAACAGGAAAAACATCGCACCTTTATAATTTTCAATGATATTTAAACACTGTTGATACCCATAACACTCCTATGATTCGAATTTTACAGTTCTCATGTGAATCCTTGTATATTTAAATTCAACTCCAAAGACAATTCCTGAATCAAAAATTAGAACAATCTTTGCCTAGTGAAAATAATGCCATCCATTGCTGTAGGGAGGTGGGGGATTGACAGAGTTTTGATCGATGGAGTAATCTAGCTGTTATATCTGGGACGTGATTCGAACCTTGGTTTTCGTGCAATTAGAGAAGGAAATAAATAACAACCTATGTTTTATCGATTTGTTTTGAAAGAACAAATCGTTTCATAACATGTTAATAGATAAAACTAACTATCAGAATTCAGTTTGCTACATATTTTAAATACAGAGCAGTTCACGATTGTTTTTTCAAACTTGCTTCACAATAACGCCTATTCTAGATAAGAAAAACAAATTCTACTGCTTGCATATTACCGTAGCAAAACATTAAATTTTCCCCATTTTTTTTATTTTTTTTTAAAAAAGTTTTTGCATTATTTTTTTCAAAGTTTTCTGAAGTTTGTTTGGTTATTTCACATTGAAACAACGCATTCACGCTTTTTTCTGCCGCAATTAGGTGAAGACGAAAACCCCAATTGACGTTACTATCGTTTCGATATTTCGTGCAAGAATAACCATAATTGAAAAAAAAAAAAAAAAAAAAAAAACAGCTTATTTGTTCTTTAGTAACAAAACATAGTAATTTATTTTTTTTACTATAGTAAAAAAATATAATTTTGAGATACCAAATTTAATGAATTTATTAAATAAATTTTGTTTCGAAATTTTGAGTTTAATTAATCATTTTTGAATTGATTTTAAACTCCCCATGTTTGATTGGAAATTAAAATGAAAATTCTAATATTTTTAAATTGTACGTACTTACACACCTGTACATAAAACCGACATATCATATGAAATGTAAATTTGAATTTATCTAACTTTTTTCATTCAGATACTTTATGAATCGATATTTTTTTTCGATGAAAAAAATGCTGATTTTGAACTATACATAAAAAGATGATTCTCGACTGACTAAACGCAGATGATTCTCGAAAATCATAGAATAAACCAGTTCTATGGATGGTATTGGTGATGTGTACTCAGCTGTGGTTGTTGGACTTGACAGCAGAGGCACGTGCTGAGCCTCACTTTCAAATAATTCGATGATTGCGCCATTATTATAGTATATCTCTTAGTTCGATTCCTAAACAAACATTTACGATGCATCAGTTTTCATGCTTCAGACAGACATTGATCCAGTTAATTTAATTTTATTCATTTTGACAAATTTATTTCAGTTTAAACGTGGTTTCATTTTCATTGAAATATTTTAAGGGACGAATATTCTTTGGATTTAATACTTTTTCTATGGACTATAAACTGATCAAAAAAGCTTGTGCTTTGCTTTTAATATCCAAAATTATTAGTTTTAAGCGAGCTACCTTTTATTTTAATTCCTTAATGTCTTAAATTTGAATTCGGTTCGGGAAATTTTGTCTTTAGATTTTATGTTCTAAAAAAATATTAAGCATATTGTATCATTAAATGATACGTCGTATCTTTTAAAAGGGAAAAAACATTAAAATTTTCAAAAATGGAAAACAATATTGCATTTTTTGATAGTTTATCCTTTTAAGATAATTTTATTAAAATTCGTAAAAATTTAAAAGTTATAGCATAATTTAATGTGTCGATAGTGCGAAGCATGACTCGCTGTGACGTCTATGACACACTCACAGTTGATTAATGGAATTGCTCTTTTCTATCAAAACATTTTAGCAAAATACCATTATTTTAAATATTTTATTGAAATAATCAGTTTAATTTATATAAGTAAAAGAATTATATAATGGTACTTTCAATATTAAATAGTTGAAATTGCATCTTATTTAACTGCATCTTATTAGCCCCTCCGGACCAGAGTCCGATTCTCTAACCATTGGGTAATATCGGTACTTAAAGTTCCTTCCTGATGCACAGAATATAAAATAAAGAAATAAAAACAATAAGAATAAATACGAAATAATCAAAAAATAAATAAAAAGACTAATATAATATAATTTTCACAGAATACGAAAATTTTAACATACGATGTTAAAGATCACATGAGACGATAACTTTAATATACAAATAAATAGAAAAAATAGAGACCGAGCGATTTCGATAACAATAAGCGATTGATAACATTAACCGCGATCATATTAAGCGGAGGAGACTACTGCATATTGTTCTTCATTATTATGGAAGACCCTATATAGATAATCGCATTTAGTTCACTCTTTTTACAACATAAGGTTCTCAATCACACCTTCTTATTTTTAGGTCAGTCTGTATTAATATTCATAAATTTCGAAATTATGCTTTTTGAATTATGTTATTTGTTGAATATATTTTCAAATAATTGATATCTAAATTACATTCATTTGGTGGTCGATTGGTCAACATATATATCTTTCGCTCCATAGGTTTTCTCTGTATAAACAACAAAATAAACTTCACTGGTTTGAAATAATACAGCTGTTAGCGCTTAATCACCAAAATGTTTATCAGTTTTTATCTCTTCCAATTAAAAAAAAAAAAAAAAAAAAAAAATGCATTCTACAAAGGGAGTATATTCCAGCTGTTTAATTTGTACGGGTGTGTAGAGCATCAACTTTATTATTTGTACAGCACGTACATGTAATTAAGTAAAAAGTGCTTTAGTAATAGATTTCGGTGACTATTTTTAGTTTAAATCACCATTGTAATTAGATTGAAACAAATCAAATAACTCTGAAAAGATCATTTATAAAACTAGATGATGTGGAAAATAAAATATTTTTCTAACATCCGACGTCTGATCGATCAAAGCTTAGTTCGGCTATCGGCTATACCAAGGATGGGCAAACTTTTTTGGTCGAGGGCCAAAAATCGGGGGGGGGGGGAAGTTTGGTGGGCTAAGTAAAAAGTTGAAAATTAAAAAAAAAAACTATATACAAGTTTTAATTTAAATGTTTAATGAGATTAATGAAATTGCGATTTCATTTTTAAAAGTTCCTTATATTGAGATTCGAAGTGAGAATTACTTATTTTAAGGAACAAGGCTGAATGCTTGTCTGTTACTCTACTTTTAAAATGATTTTTTCTAAGGTTCATAGTTGAAAACATTTGTTCACATACATAAGATTAAGCATATATAGTACGAATTTTCTGGGCATGAGATATTCAATTTGGGAAACTAGCTTTTGGTAACGATTTGTAAAACTCAAACTTTGCCACATTTAGAAACAAAACTGCTTCGGATGATTGTTAGATTGCAACTCAATTAATTCAAGCTGCAAATCAGACCTCACTATTTCACAATTTACGTTGAAAGGCATGGTAAAAATATCTAATTTTGTTTGATTGGCACTGAAATCTTGAAATCTACGTTCAAACTCAAAATAGAGTCTTTTCAAGCCATCTTCGTAATTCTGTCTGTGCCAGCTATTTCCATCAATTTATGTTTTGTAGAACAAAAATAAATAAAAAGGTCATCTGTACTTGGTTAAAATAGAAAGAGCAAAAATAACTTTAAACAAAGTAGACAAGAGAATGGATGTATAACGTATATAGTTTATATTCGCCACGGATCGGTAAGTTAAAATTCTATCCGCGGGCCGGATAAAACCTTCCGGTGGGCCACAATTGGCCCGTGGGCCGTAGTTTGCCCATCCCTGGGCTATACGATACCTTTGCCGATGTGCAACATGTGTTGGTTGTTGGAACAACGGTTAAAGGGGAAACAAAAAAGAATTTATTTCCTGATATTAGATGATATTATACAGTTATGGTGTTATGGGGAATCACGGTGTTTTTTTCCATTGATGTTCTTTATTTTCAGTTTCTTCCATCATTATTCTACGATTTATTTTAAATAATTTCCCTCATATTTTAGTTTATTTTAGCTTGAAAAATCGACTTTCATCGACAATCCATTAAAAATCCTACCCTGCTGGTCCGAAAGTGATCGTTAAGCAGGGTTCTACTGTAATTTTCATTTTGCTAGGGTTTTCGCCATTATTATTTTCTTAATATTTGTTATAGGTGGAATTTTCGTTAAGTATATTTATATACCGCATTTAACTTGCGAAAGAAAATATGCTTAACTCCACCAGCAGAACTATTTCAAATATGTTTTAAATGAGTTACTTAGATTACGATTATAGTTCAGAGACATTTAAGAGTATCATAAATTAATTTTAGAAGATATTTGACACTGGAAAAAAAAAAAAAGAAATTACGTTAGGTTTTAATTTTATCATAATCTTTTGCTTTATTTATGTTTTTAATTTTTAGAACGTTTGACCCGATTTTGTTTGATTGCTATATTGATTGCTTTCTTGGCCTTTTCCCAAATCAAGAAAAGAAAAAAAAAAGAAATGCTCAATATTTTATTTTATAACAATCGTTGAACAGCCGAACCCATCTTTGGGTTTACGACTAGTAATGCTCAACTGTGTAGCCTTGAAAGTTTGAAACCAATCCAGAAGACAAGGGAATTCATGGATCAAGTATTGGGAGAAATTTGCCTTCGTGGAGGACTTTATGATGGAACTAACCAGCATTTGCGTTACATGGAAACGTCGAACCTCCCACGGCTCCCATTCTCCATAGAAAGGAAAAACCTCCCACGGTTAACTTGACGGCAAGGGGACTCTAACCCATGTTTCGTCTACCACTAAGGATATTTCACGTCAGCACTGTGGTCGGTGCAAGCCGGATGTAGAATTCGCATCGAATAGCCATTGTCGGGATCCGAACCCGGTTCACCTCATTGGAAGGCGAAAGTACTAGCCCTTGAGCCATCACGGCTCAATGCTCAATATTTTATATTTTATTTCATATCAGTCTTTCAACATCCGACCCAACTTTGGGTTTACGACTTCTAATGTTTAACTCCGTATCCTTGTAATTTTGAACCAATCCAGAAGGCAAGGAAAACTCCTGGATCAGTAGATATGATATGTTATGGCAACATGGAGGACTTTGTGGCTCGTCAGATTTAGCATTCATCAGTCACAATTTAAACAAGGGGGTCTTCTGCCGGCGGGGATCGAACCCACGACCTCTTGGACATAGGTTCAGTGCCCTACCAACCAGGCTATTATAATTCTCAATAAAGTTAAAACTAGAGTAAAATTACTGAAAACAATTTCAAAAGTTATGGTTTAGGGATATTATAGGAGCCTGAACAAGTTTGCTTCAGCTGGTAATTTAGTACCCTACATCTTGAATTTACTGAAGAGTACAATTTTACTGAGAGTATTAAAGAGTAAAAATTTTTACTTCTGTTTATTTATGTGTCAGCCATACGTGTCAAGTTTTATCTAAACAAGTAAGGTAGTATTTTATATATTCCAAATTTAATAGAAAATATTACAAGTAAGATAATATTTTCCATTGCATTTTGAATATTTTCTGCGTATTTTTCAGCAAACCCTTACAACTTCGAAACTATTAGTTCTATCAAACTTAACTTTGGTATTTTTGGATTCAATATAAACAAATACATCAGAGAAAATGCTTTGCCAAGATACTAACGTCAAACACATAAATAGGTCCAACTAGAAAACTTGTATTTTTTATATATAAAACCTCGATAATCATTATAACATCTAAACAATTTATCTTATCGATTTTGATTTGATCGCATTTAGTTTAACTTAATCTGAAACTAGAATCTAAACCTTCGCTTGATTATATAGCCATGTCAGATGAGTATAAGTTCAAATACAAAACTGTACTTTTTGCATCGATAAACTTTCTATTAGTCCAATCGGCCTGGTTTAGGCTTAATTGAATTGTTTGTGTAAAAATAAATAAATAAAGAAAAGAAAACCCATTTATAGCCGGTTAAATTCAACCTGCTGAGGAATTGGCTTGTATTGGCATATTAATTTATTTTAATGCTATTTTAAGGAACAACACTTTTTATAAAAGGGTACTTTGAGGTGTTTAAAGAATATTTTGTTTTCAGGAAATTGGATTTCAGGGAAGAATTATAAAATTTCTGTAGTTTGATTAAAAAAATACAATTCCCCATTTATTGCCTATTAAATTCAACCTATTTAGGAATTAGCTTTTGGGTTTGTAACAACTTTTTAAATGCTATTCTAAGAAATAATACTTTCGAGAAAGGAGTACCTTGCGGTGTTTAGGGGATATTTTTTTTTCCAGGGGAAAATTATCGAATTTATATAGAATAAAATAATAAAAATTAATCTGAGATTTTGTTTTGAAGGCATTTTAAATACAATAACAATAAAATTATTAAATCGAAAAACAATCAACAACCAACGTCTGAAGGCCGCGGTAAAATTATTAAACGATGACTGGTACGCGTCCATAAAATGGTTGGAGACTCAAGGGCGCCCATATGTTTGAATTTAGGAAAGGGGGGGGGGGCTCATGAAAGAAAACGACAAATAGCTTAATGAATTAAAAAATTAATGAGAGGAAATTTTATCTATTTAAATATTTTTAACTTAATTAGCTGAATAACTAATTAATTTAAATTAATTTCACTTTTAATTATACATGATTGATCAAATACGCATATGTTTCATTACGCATATAATTTCTAGGGAGAGGCCCGGGCCCCTTCGGCCCTCCCCTATGGACGCCCAGTTGGAGAGCAGGGCCTTCTATATCAGAATAATTAATCACTATTCTGATCATATTTTGTGCATATTAATGAATTCAGTTTCTATTATTATTATAAACTTTGAGCACTCTATTTTGAAAAACAGAATATATTTCACGAAGCTATTACAAAAAAAGCCGTAAGGATTTTTTTGCGACTTCATAAATGTCTCTAAAACTTTTTCAACTTATCTTTCAGAGAAGAGAATTATATTGAAATACTTTGCGAATGATTCTAACGGAACTTTACATCCTCATGAACTATAATTTATTCAAAAAATGAGTTCATAGCTATTTATTTTATGTGGAATAAAACTGATTCCTGACAAAACAACTGATGACTCATCAACATCCTAAAACAATCCAGAGGCTGCGATGATGCAACTTTTTTGTCCAGTCACCTTCGTCTGAGTAAGTGTGACGTCACTTTTTCTTTCCTAAGTTAGTTTTATTCTATGCAATATTGTCGTTTTATTTTTTTATGTGATAGGATTTAATTTCTTCATTAAATCCGAAAACCAATGTTTTTTTTTTCCCTTTCTTTTCTTCTTCTTTTTCATGCTCTTTATAGATTTCCGTCTATTGTAATCATCCTCTTGCCTAACAATTCCTAGGATCATTTCCTTTCATTTAGATCGATTTTGATCAATAACCCGAAACTTCATGTTCACCTTTTTCTTTTACCAGCACGTGTTCTCTTTTTTTTTTTTTTTTTCTTTTCTTACTGGAGATTAGAATTTTGATTTTGCATACTTAAACAAAATTAATGTTTTTTGTTCAATTTCACGATATTTTTTCTTCACCCACAAATTGTTCATGTAGCTTGGCAGTTTTTTTTATTTTTTATTTTTTTATTTTTATTTTTTTATTAAGCTTTTTTATTATTTTATTAAACTGTAAGCTTCATAAATGTAACTAATTTTGTTTGCCATTTTTTTATCTGTTCAATTATTAGTTTTCGTTATTATTTATATATTTTTTCTTTCTTAATTTTATTCAAAATCATTTTTTTATGCTGTAATGATATTTATAGTGTATTTTTCTTCCTGGATTTGTTTATACATACAACCATAAGTTTTTATAAATATTATTTATCCTATTATTAGTACTGGTTGTTTAAAAAAAAAACTATTATAATATCTAAATAATATTCATACATTAAAACTAGTTTTATTATTTTTCATCAAATGAATAATATATTTTTTAAATTTTTCTCACTTATGCATTCAAAATAAACTGTAAGCTCAATTTTGTCCAAAATTACGAGCATTATTGAAAAAAATATTTTTTATTATCTTTAAAATTTTATCATTTTTACTTCTTAAAAAAAAAAAAAAAAAAATAGCCAAATAAATAAGAATCATCCAGCAGACGTTTATGTTATTAATGACAAAAATATACAAATATCACTAAGTCAGTTTCAACGAAACTATTAAAGTTAAGAATTTGTAGTTAGAGAACTTTTTTTTTAAACAAAGAAAAACAAAAAAAAGCCTAAATTTCGGTCGGGGATTTAATAACTATGTATTCAGGGCTACAATTACAGAAAACCATCTAGATATACAGATTAAAATGAATTTTACTATATTTTGAAAAAATGAAGCTTTTAGACTTTAAATGATTTAAAATTTAAAAAAAAAAAAAAAGAATTTGCCCTTTTTAATTTCCGAATAAAATATTCTTTTAATAGTTACTCGATTCGTTGAAAATTAAACAATAAGTTCATACACAATTAGCAGTGTAAACAATCTATAGCAATGCTATAAAGCAATGTATTAAGGGAGGTGATTACAGAACACTCTGCAGATTCACAGATTAGAATGTCATTCACGAATGCACAAATATTTTATTTTACAGCAAGTATTAATAATTTTTTAGTTTTCGAATAAAACATATTTATATATTTTTATAAATTCTTCAATTCACTGGTAAGTAACTGGCAACCTCATTTAAGTTCGACATATTTATTATTATTTAAAAAAAAAAAAAAAGGTAACATCGTTTACGTTCTCCTTTAAACTTTCAAATTTGATTTCACCTTTTCAATAATAAAAAAAAGGGTTAACCAAAGAATAATCATGATGAAGGCGTCCTTCTGTTATCAATGACAACAGAAGAATTACCATCACAAATGTCTTTAACAGTTAAAGTCTATTTCTGAAAAACTTGTTTCAAAGTAGTAAACTGCTATTTCTAAGAGAAAATAGATGGGTGGTAAGGGAATGTTTCAACCAATGGCGTCATTTTTGTTCTGAAGGCTACGTCAGAAAACTGAAAGAAACCAGAAAACGATACCGCCAATTCTATTATTTTCATCTAACCTTGAATCTAGCTATCTGACCGGCACAAAACAAGGCTCGTTGTTGAAAAGGTATTTTTTAGTGATGTAAGAGTTTTTTCAAAGAATAAAAAAAGTCCTTCCGGTTTTCATAGCTTTACAAAACGTGAATCCGGTGTTTAATTTTTAAATGATTAAGAAAGTAGTTATTATAAATTTGTGAATTGTATGCTTTTGAATATTTAATTGTTTTATTAATTTAAAATGAACGAAACAATAAAGCAATTCGCTTCCATCGTTTTGACCTGTATTAATTTACAATAATTTCTTTTGAAATAAGCATTATATATATATATATATATATATATATATACATAATGAAGCTTCTTTCTTTTTTTTTAATATAAAAGTACTTGAAGATTTTAGTAAATGCATATTTGAAGCTGATTGTGTTCTTAAACATTCAAAATAAGTATTTCAGTACTTTAAATCATGCGATAATTTGGATACAAGTTGCGTGTTTTTTTTTTTTTTTTTTTTTTTTAAATGTTTGCTTAATATTTAAAGCTGACAAAAATATTTTATATTCTTGTATTGTTATAAAATTTTGAAATTAAAGAGAAGCACTAAATAAAGAAACACGTAAAAAATTAAACAGACCTTCAATTGAAAATGTGGAACACGTAATTGAAGTAATGACATTTCTGAAGCAAGGTTATGAATTTCTAAGATAAAAAATAATTAAAATAATCAATAACATATTCATATAATTAATAATGTATAGATATATATACCGTATATTCCGGCGCATAACGCGCCCCGGCGTATAACGCGCACCCGTAATTTCTAATACTTTTTTTAAATTTTAAGATATACTCTTCGTATAACGCTCACGAAAATTAGGATTGTACATGTGCAATATTTCGTCTTTCAAGATCGTAAATAAAAAGTTTTTTTCCCTATCTTTTGCAAAAATAAAAGAACTGAATTTGACATGTATGTGAGGGTAGAGTTGAAAGAGTAATAATGTGATTCTGAGAAAAGAGATGTAGTCGTATTCAGCAGTGCAGGTGTGTGGAAGAATGTTGTTCCCCACATTCTAGAAGTAAGGGGGGGAGGGTTATCTGGAATGCTGTCTATTGTGTATGTCTCAAAAGCATACCACGAATCAGGAGACAAAACGTAATTCCTCTTCGGCCAATCGCACCATTTGATGTCCTGCCTTTGAAAAGTAAACATTGTAAACTTCAAGAATTCAGCGTAGTTTTTAGTAGTAGACATGGCTCCTATCAAACGAAGCAAACACAGCGCTGGATTTAAATGCAAAGTAATTCAGTTTGCGAAAGAAAGTGGAAATCGGGCTGCGCCCAAGTCAAAATTCATGCTAGTACCAGCAACAAAAATATGCTAGTTTTTGCTATGGTTTGCTAGGTCTGCTAGATTTTAATGCTATTATATGCTTTTTTATGCTTGCCAGCATCACATGCTAGATACCTAGCATACATCGTACTAGCATGATAAGCTATGTACAAGCATCTCATGCTTATTAGCTGTTTAAGCTGGCTCCCTAGCATGGAGAGGTAGGTACCTTAACAAGCTAGTATATGCTTTTTTATGCTTGCCAGCATCACATGCTAGATACCTAGCATACATCGTACTAGCATGATAAGCTATGTACAAGCATCTCATGCTTATTAGCTGTTTAAGCTGGCTCCCTAGCATGGAGAGGTAGGCACCTTAGCAAGCTAGTATTTGCTTTTTTATTCTTGCCAGCATCACATGCTAAATACCTAGCATACATCGTACTAGCATGATAAGCTATGTACAAGCATCTCATGCTTCTTAGCTATTTAAGCTGGCTCCCTAGCATGGAGAGGTAGGTACCTTAACAAGCTAGTATATGCTTTTTTATGCTTGACAGCATCACATGCTAGATACCTAGCATACATCGTACTAGCATGATAAGCTATGTACAAGCATCTCATGCTTATTAGCTTTTTAAGCTGGCTCCCAACCATGGAGAGGTAGATACCTTAACAATCTATTACATGCTTTTTTTTATACTTGTCAGCTTAATATGCTATACAGACAGCTTAGGCAAAAATAGCATTTTTTATTTTTATCAAATCCTTATTAAAAATAGGTTCCTAGAACTTGTTAAAATTTTATTAATTTATTATGAAGATTATAATATTGTAATTATGAAGAATAAATAAATATAAAATTTGTAACATGTAAGAATAAAAAATGCAAAACAGTTTACTTCTTCATAAGGTCAGATGGTTATGTGTTAAAAGTAAAAACCTTGCAGACTTTGTCTTTAGTTGCAAAAAGGCGGTGAAAACTGTTCTACTTTGCTGTTATCATTCCAAAAATATTGTTTGTGTATTTATTAAGTCTCATATGAGGCAAAATTCCTGCATGCTCATCAAAATTCAGACTGGTACCAGACACAAAAATATGCTGATTTCAAGCTCTTGATGGAATAGCAAAAATTCCTAGCAACTGATGGTAGAATTCTCATGCTAGAAAAGCACAGAAAACTAGCAAGTGATGGTCGTGATTGTTGCTAGACTAGCAAGATATTCCAGCAACACAAGCTGGTATCTGTATGCTAGACAAGCAATAAAGTGTGCCAATACATACCATGACATGCTAGTAATTTTGCTGGTACCAGCAAATATTTTTGCTAGATCATGCTGTTTTTTTTTTCTTTTTTTGCTGGTATATAGCATTTTAAGCTTGTCTAGCAAATAAATAGCAAAAATTTTATCCAGGACCTAATTTTAATACAAATTCATTATCGCTGGAATACATAATGTATTTAAATTTGCTTCACATTTAAAAACATTTTTGGGATTACATTCAAATTAAATATTGCATTCGCTATAATTTAACCAAAACATATTATTAACAAGGTTTTCTGGAAACATGAGGATGTTTAAGAACATAATAATGATATGGAATTTAAAAAAAAAAAAAAATATTTAGGTTTTATAACCGAAATAGCCAGCATTTTTATATAGTTCAATTTTAGAAATTCTAACAGAGATTTAAATCAATATTATACATTTATAACTGAGTCATAAAAAGTAACCAGCAATATATTTATTTATTATATGTATGCATTTTATTAAATATGTTTAGATAAAGTATTAAATATACAGATTTATTTTAAAATATTTATTTATTATTACAAGGAATATAGAACCCTTAATTATATATAAATAACTGATAGAAAACAACACGAAAATTAATACAAGATAGTTTAAAAAGAGAAAATAAATAAAAAAAAAGGATGTTTTTTTTAATTTTTTTTAATAAACTAAATAACTGAATGTCATAATAAATTTGTTTCTTAATAAAATAAATAAATAATAAGTTGAAAATTTTATTTAATAAAACTATTATTCATCAATTATATTTAGTTAATTGAGTTAATTTGTTTGTTTTTTCTATTTGTTGCTTTCCTCATAAATATTTATATGCGATATAAAAACATATAAAAACCGCATTCCTAGTAATAACATAAAAAAGGAAAAAAAACTGTGCATTTTAATAAAATTTTGAAAATGCGGTCTCTGAGACTAAGTAGAATAAACGTTCTTTTACTCCATTCAATTGGTGAATTTTCACTGAACTTTTTCAACTTTTGATACGTGAAACTGGTGCGCTTTCTTGATGACTAAACTTGTTTGCACCTTGCTCCGATTGTTTACACGCATGGCGGCGGCGGATTCATATGAATGAGGTAAGTTTTCTTTATGTTATTTATTATTATAACTTTTATTTAAATGTATTTTATCTTTATTATTAATAGTTGATTTGAGTTCCATTTAGATAATACGTACGCATTTATTATCTATATTATAATGTTGTTATTAGCATTGAATTGCAATCAAGATAGGCTTAGCAGTCTATTTACATTTTGAATTCTTTTAAGAAAGATTCTGTTTAAGTGTTTATTTTAGATTACAGTAAAAATGTTACATCTTGAATATTTATATTACTGTCCTAATTTTTTTTGACGAAATTAGCTTTTAAATCATATATAAATTCTCTAATAGTTCACGTCATGTAGTATAATACTTTAAGCATTTGCGGATAATGTTAAAGTAACGTTAGTATAGTTTCTATTAAAATAATTTTTTTATTTTAAAATTTCATTTATTCGCAGTTATGATTAAAATTTTGGCTTGCTGTTATCCTATTCTATTGATATGTAATGTTAAAATAAATGCGTTTTTTAAAAAAAAAATAAAATAACTGTTTTATTTTATTTCAGATATTTAATTTAATTTAATATTATTTATTATTAATATTATTTTATTTAGGAAATATCTTAAATAAAATAATATTAATATTATTTTATTTAAGATATTTTCTGGTGTAATAGAAATATTAAGTAAACAAAACTTGTGAGTTTTTAATTTCAGAGTATTTAATAATGAGTAATATATTTACTAATTTTCTAATTTGTGATTTCGCAGCAGGAATTTATAAAATTGTTTTGCGAAGTAAACAAAAAAGGAAAATTTAGGAAATTTAAAATTTGGTTATTTAAAATAAAATTGCTATAACAGAAGGCGTTTTGAATTTATCTTCAGCTTTTTCATCTATAATTAGATTTCTTTTTATTATTGTAGGTATCTACTTCTATTTATTTTAATGCTGTGTCTCTTGCTCTATTTTTGAAATATTATAGTGGTGCATAGCCTGCGACCAGTGAGCCAGATGTAACCTGCTGACTGTTGATATGCAACAAGGGAAAGCTTCTAAACACAAGTAAATCTATGATGTTTCTCAATTGCTTTTTCCATTGGTATTGCTCTGGAATTTCAAATCGCTTTAAAAAAGCAAATATTTTTATTGCGATATTATGCAAATTTCAGTGATCACGTGTAGTTTTACCTTATTTTCACCAATTTTTTTCATAAATTCAAATGGGGTTTGACTGCTTTTGGACAGTTGTAACTCTTATCTCCATGTGGTTATTAAAATCCTGGTACATTTAATACGATATTCAGACTCTTGAATTAACCACTTCTTCATACTCTTTATTTGTGCCTTTTTCACCATAAAAGTTATTTTGGGCAGTCATTTAGCTTTAGCAAATCTTGATATTTTTTAATACAATATACTATGAATCTCGAAATTTAATCACACAATTAAGTAAACACTTTTTAACATACTTTCTTTGTGCTGATTTTATTGTAAATATAAATTTTCCCTTTGGACGGTTAATTTCTATGCTTTTCCACATGATTTTGAAAATCTCTTGTTTTTACTATGCTATTATTATAACATGCAAATGTTTCAAATTGCTCATAAAAATAATAATTTCTGGCATCGTAAACCCAAGTTATTTTTAACTATATTTTCTGCAGATTTTGCTGTGAATACCCAAGTGGTTATAAAAATTCTGATATTTTTATTACAAAGTGCGAATTAGTATGGGGTTGTTACAATCCTGATAATGCAAAATTAAAAATTTGGAAAGTTAAAAAAATTGCTCTGTTTTAATTTATTTGAAGTTTAAGTGATTTTTTAGGATAAAAAAACTTTACTATTTAACATTCGTGAAGCTTCTAATAATTCAATAAATAGAAATAATACTTAAAATATATTTCCAAATAAATATTGAATCTTATTTTGTGTCCTAATGGTTTTGTTTAAGCCCTTTAAATTTTCTTCAATTAATTAATTTGATTTTATATTACTCATTGAGATATGTATTTAATTTTTCACTTTCATTCTCTGTGAGCATTTCATTTTTTTTTCTTCTTTTTTGTTAGAATTTTTTTTAGATTAACTTACCTAATATGGCAAAAAGCCCCATTTCTTTTCCCCAATATTTATGTTTTTGTTGTTAAATGTGAAATTTTTTTTGTAAAAAAATTCATTTCACTTATTATCACAATTCACTTATTATTCATTTATTAATGAATTCTAACAATTAAAAGTATTTAATTATCTGAAAACATATTATCAAGTTTACTGATAAAAAATTTACACTGAATTTACTGATAACAACTCGTAGAACATAAAAATTAACATAAATGCTGTCTACATGAGCAAATACAAGTGTGGCTCTTATTTAATATACCTGCTGTATTTTCACTTAAAAAAATATCCCTATATTATAATGAAAGTGTGGTTTATAAGGATTGTGTTCTAATACTAGGAATTAGTTGAAATTTCAATTCAATGATGCTTTTTGCAAAATAAATCCATTCTCTTATACTAGGAAATACTCTTTCTCTTATACTCTTATACTAATACAAGGAAATAATACCGCTTTTTGTAATGAAGACGCAAATGAAGGATGAAAAAAAAACAACATATTTTTACTTTTTTCGTAGTTCTAAAAAAATTTTAATAAATTTATTTCTATTAAACTGTTATTTTCAAAATGCAATAAATTATTGCCGTCCAAGTATTAATGCAATTTTGCTTTATTAACACAGCAATATATTAACAAAAATTTTAAAGCAATGAATATCAGTGAATACTTGGAAAAACTTGTATTTTAATGCTTCGTGAATTATGAAATTGCTCATTTCTCTAAAAAAATTAATTTAAATTGAGACTTAAACCAATGAACAATACTTTTCAATTTTAAGTTATTCATAATGCATTCATTTGCTCTAATATCGTGACTAATTTAAAGTTATTAACTTATGTTTTCTACTTAGCATTTCAGTTAGAAATATATTCTCTCACAATAAACAATTCATATTAAATTTGGTTAATCGCCCATTTTCCAATAGCTATTTATGAAACTTTTTTTTTATGAATATTTATAACTTTAAATTTATAATGTGAATGTTTTATTTTGATTTTAGTAAATCCATTGAAGAGAACATTACAGGAGCCAATAAACTGACAGCATGGACAGAAGGGTGTGAGAATTATGGTGTTAGAATGGGCAGGAAGTAAGTACAGTACTTAAGTATTATTAAGCATTTAGTTTAAAATAATGAATTAATCAAGGTTTTGATCTAGTGTTTGTGTTAGAGGGACGATGGTTCTTAATTAAGGGTTGCTTTGCTTAAGGAAACTTTAAACAAAATTATGTTGTAGAAAAAGAAAATTCTAAGGCTTGTTTCCTTTTTCTTAAAAAATAAATAAAAGCAGATGACAAAATAATACTTTAAGGTTTGAAATAAAAATAAATTAAATCATTAAAAGTATCCCTTTCTCTTGCCTTCTAACATACTTACCTAATTATAAAATTACGAGAAATAACTGAAGATTTTAAACATGCTTATAGATAACAATTCCACGGAACATGCAAATAAATGCTATAAAATTTCAATTGTTAACAAAGATTTCAAAATATTAAAAGGCAAATTATTGTAAGAGAACTTGTTCATACAATTTTGAGCTATCTTCTCATAATTTAGTTTCATTTTGATATTTAAAATTTTTCTTTTCGCATTTTTCTTTAAAACTTACTCAATTAATCAATGAATCTTAAAACTTACTCATGGCTTTCTCAAGATTTGTCTGAACTCACTTTTACTATACTTTTAATTTTAAATTAGTTTTGGATAGACCTAAAAACTTAAATTTTCAGTTTGTAACCAATGATTGATAGACTAATAACTACATAGCCATTTTTTCTTCTCAAATCTGAAGAGTTTGTGACTGATAGCAATAGGTCCTTTTCATTTAGACTTTTTTAACTTAGATTAAAATATATTTTTACAAAAGATTCATATTAGAATTAATATGACTATAAAAAGTTTATATAACAAGAAAAATATAACTATGTGAAAAAATTAGTTAAACATACTAAATTAAAAGAACTTTTTTTTTTCTTTAAATATTTGGAGAGGCAAAATACATTTAATGTATACCTTACAACTTTAAAATATGGGAATTGTGATGGAACTCTCCTTTCACATGAATCTTTCTAAGCCAAATTGATGGATACTGAAGGATCAAAATTTTGATCCATCAGTAAAATTTAAGTTACCTACAGGGTCTGTCCAAGCCAAATTTACTACCGTTTAGCGGTACCTTCACAAATTCAGCTTTAGGAAAAACGATAGTTTCACAAAATACTTTTTCTTAATACTTAGAAATGAAATAAGCCAAATTGTGTTTTTTATTGAAATGAAAACAAAAGGAACTGCTATAAATGTTAAAAAAAAGTCTTTATGGGTCTTTTTATTAGTAAATCTAGTTATTTCATTTTAATCTGAAAAGCCCAATGGGAAATAATACTACAATTTTTTACAAATGCATAGGATTTTCAGTTCAATATATTATTAGAAAAATTATTTTTAAAAATGTTTTTTTTTATTGGCATTATACTTTAAATAATTGCACAAAAGCATCTGCAATATTATTAAATAATCGATTATTGTTTGGGCCTAAATATGATAACAGGTGTTATAAATGTTTTTTTTTTTTTTTTTTTTTAGACTGCTTAAATTCCTATCACTTGGATCTCTTATTTTTCTAGGGTTCCGCAAAACACTGCTTAGGAACTGCTGGTACTTTTAATAAGAACAAGTAAATTATCAATTCTGATAAATAATTTGCTAGATTAATTTTGGTGAATGAAAGTGGCAAGTCACTGAATAATCGCTTTCCCCAAAAAATACCACTTCTTTGTATAAAAAAAAACAAAAAACATTCTACTGCAATATTTATAACAAATTTGTTCTATTTTCCTAATCATAACATATTTTTAATACAGTTCTTTAAATAATAGTGATAGTTAATAAATGATAATAATAATAGTTCTTTAAATAGTGTTGGCACCAGGGCAAATTTTTAGGAATGAAAAGTAGTGTAGTAGTTTTCTGCGTTTGTGTTAAATTTGCTATATTGAGTACCAGCTTCTATTCTTTAGTCAATCAGGTGCCTGGGAAATCGTATACCCTTACTTGCTACTTCTAGATCATATGCGTTCAGTTTTAAATCTTTGTTTTTGAATCTTTATCAAAATCAAGATAATGATGTTAATAAGAAAAGTCATTACTCGCAAATTCCGTTGCAGCAGGTTTTATGCTGCAGTCTTTTTTGCTAAAATTTTAGATTTTCTATGATTGCATATTAAATCATGTCTTTTTTTACCAATAAGAATACATAAAAATGTAACAAGATAATCAGGTTTGTTTAATATGTAGGGAAATGTGTGATGCTATCTTATAAAAAATATTACTTTGATTTAATTTTATGCAAAACAAGTAAATATATTCAAATTTATTTAATAAAAAGTAGTAAGTTTAATTCTGCAGTCTTATAATATGATTTTGTGATTTAATATTGCTTAAATTTTATTAATTTTTTTAAGGTGCAGCAAAGCTTTATTATAAGGAGGCCACAACGGCAGAAATGTAGATATTGAAAATGAGGAAGAAAAAATATTGTAATATTAGTTGCATTGTATTTTTCTAAATAAAAGTCTTATTTTTGATCCTTGTATTTTTATTTTTAAATAAATATTTTACATTTTGTTTAGGAAAGCAACAACAGAAGGACCTTTAACTAATAAGCTTGGCGTTTAAAATTAGTTGCTTTACAGTTACAATATTTAGTTGTAGAATTGTCCAATTTATATTTTTGTTTTAAATTTGAAATTCCATTTTCTTATTTCCCCCCTTTTTATGTAGAATTATACCAAAAACGAGCTTTTTATGTAGAATTATACTTCAAGCAAAATTATAATGATAACCAATAAATTATATTGCCTCATAATGGATTTTTATTTGTTAACCCATTTTAAAAATCCATCATATTATATTGAATATGCTATGTTGGCCCAACATGAAAATGTGCCAATTCCTAACTTTGGATGTTGGGCCCAACATAAAGCAT
The DNA here is from genome assembly GCA_949128135.1 of Parasteatoda lunata. Taxonomy (NCBI): domain Eukaryota; kingdom Metazoa; phylum Arthropoda; class Arachnida; order Araneae; family Theridiidae; genus Parasteatoda; species Parasteatoda lunata. The sequence goes on along the minus strand of OX421970.1, from coordinate 29,826,647 downwards.
GACAGTTTGATATGGAAAATTATAATGGTAACCTGTAAATTATATTGGATCATTATAAAAATTCGTCATACTAAATTGGGTATTCCATGCTGGCCCAACATAAAATTCCATCATACCATGTTTGGTATACTTTGTTGGCCCTACTTGAAAGGTGTGAATTCCTAAATGGGATGTTGGGAATTTATGATGCAATCAAGCAATATGTTGGTATTTGATGAGAATTCAAGATGGTAATTATCAAATTTATGTTTGTCCATCAAGGTTTTTTTGCCTTGGGATGGTGGTGGAGAAATAATCTAAAAAAAGCAACTGATGGTAATATTGTTAAGATAGAATAGCAAAAATTAAAAGCAACTGGAGGTAGAATTTTAATAACGGAAAAGCATAATTTAAAAGTAATTGATGGTAGAATTCTCATGCTGGAATAGCAAATATTCCTAGCAACCGATGGTAGAATTCTCGTTCTGGAATAGCTAAAATTCCTAGCAACCGATGCTGGAATAGCAAAAATTCCCTAGCAACCGATGCTAGAATTCTCATGCTGGGATAGCAAAAATTCCCTAGCAACTGATGCTAGAAATCTCATGCTGGAATAGCAAAAATTCCCTAGCAACAGATGCTAGAATTCTCATGCTGGAATAGCATAAATTCCTAGCAACCGATGCTAGAATTCTCATGCTGGAATAGCAAAAATTCCTAGCAACCGATGGTCGTGATTACTGCTAGACTAGCAAGATATTCCAGCAACACAAGCTGGTATCTGTATGCTAGACAAGCAACAAAGTGTGCCAATACACACCATGGCAAGCTAGTTTTTTTGCTGGTACCAGCAAACATTTTTGCTAGTTCAAGCTGGATTTTTTGCTAGTACATAGCATTCCATGCTTGTCTAGCAAACAAATTCCAGCAAGAATTTTAACCTGGGCGGCGAGACATTTTGGTATTGGGGAAAGCTCGGTGCGTGAATGGAAGAAAAATGAACAAAAAATAATGGATATGCCTAAGGATAAGTGTGCATTGCGTACAGGACTAGCAAAATGGCCGGTGTTAGAGGAAAATGTAGAAAACTGGATTTTGGAAAATCGGCAAAATGGCTTGATTGTAACAAGAAACTGTGTTCGCTTGTTTGCTCTAAAATGGGCAAAGATTAATCCACACGAGAGTGAAAATTTCAAGGCTACTGTGAGTTGGTGTAGCCGATTTATGGCTCGAAAAAATTTAGTTCTACGTGAAAAAACCAAAGTATCACAAAAACTACCAAAAGACTTGGATAGTAAATTGTTAAGTTTTCAAAAATATATTATAGAACTGCGAAAAAAAAAAGGAATATTTACTTTCGCAAATAGGAAATATGGATGAGACCCCAGTCATGTTTGACATGATCGGTAATAAAACAATTGATTTAAAGGGAGTAAAATCTGTCAATGTAACAACAACGGGACATGAGAAATCTCATTTCACCGTAGCCCTTTCTTGCTTAGCGGATGGAACGAAACTAAAACCAATGGTTATTTTTAAGAGAAAAACTTTTCCCAAATGTAATTTTCCAAACGGTATTTTTGTTCATGTCCACGAAAAAGGCTGGATGGACGAAAATGGTGTTAAATTGTGGGTAAAAAATGTCTGGCAAATCCGTCCTGGTTGCGTAAGAAAACCAGAAAGCCTTTTAGTGTGGGACATGTTTAGGTCCCACCTTACAGATAATACAAAAGAATGTAACACCGATATGGCAGTTATTCCGGGTGGATTGACACCATTAGTTCAGCCATTAGACGTCTGCTTAAACAAACCATTTAAAGCCAATTTAAAAAAACAGTGGAACACTTGGATGTTGGAGGGCGAGAAAACCTTTACGAAAGGAGGACATATGCGTCATGCAAGTTTGGAAACAGTGTGCGAATGGATATTAAAAGCATGGGATGAAATTAAGCCTGAGATTGTTAGAAAATCATTCAAAAAATGCAGCATTTCAAATAATCTGGACGGATCAGAAGATGACTGTTTATTTATGGATGAGGGTAACACAGATGATGAAGACGAAACAGATTGTGATGACGTGCCTGAAGAAATAACGGAAGACGAATATAATGAACTATTTATGTAATAACGAAAATGAATAAAGTATATAGGTAAAGGTATGTTATTTCTTTAAAATAAAGTTTTTTTCTATATTAAATTTTTTTTAATCAATAATTTTTTATATTCGGTGTATACCGCGCACCCGTAAATTCCAATAATATTTTTTGTATTAAAAGTGCGCGTTATACGCCGGAATATACGGTATATGTTTATGATATAATTTAATTAAGAACGCGATTCATATTATTAAGAGCTTCATTATTACGGCTGAAAGTATTATAACCTAAACTTTTCAATATGCATGTTTTTGTGAGGTAATCTTGGAATTTACACTTTTCCATAGAAAAAATCTATATTTGCATTTCAAGTAATAATTTCTGTTAATCTTTTGATGACGGCTGGTACAACTGGTGTACCAAATTAAGGATATATCCAAAAGATTTATAAAATTTTTTTTTTGTTCTTTTTTTGAGTACTACATAAGAGAAAACTAATTTTTCACAAACTTCAAACACATTCAGATAAATGTACAGTTTTTCATATTCACAAGAATAGAGAAGTTTATGAAGTTACTAAAGAATAATTGAACTGCAATTCATCGATTATTCTTAATATAATTATAACTTGTCAAGCATTCAGATATTAATAAAAAATAATATCAATTAATCGTTACGAAATTTGACATAAACACACATCAACTATTAATAAACTCGAATTAATTCTTCTATTATCTGATCAATCAAATACAATCCCTAACTTAAGCTGCAATATAAAAAAATAATCAAATAAGCATTTTCTAAATTTCCCAACCATTTTAACAATTGTACCTTTATTCATTGAAAGAATGCCACATCAAATGGAGGTCACATTCGTTTATGATTCAATTACTTTTAAATGCTTTTTGTCCTCTAATGATTCTTGAGCAATGGCGTGAAATAGTTTCATTAGGCGAGAGTTTTTAAGTCGGAACTGGATATCTAGTGAATAGTCCTAATTCTTAAAAGAATTTTGAATGAGAAAGTTAAGATACTTAGGCGAAAGTTTGAAGATAAAATTGTCATTAATAATAAATTGTTTCTTCAATATATTGTCATTAATAATAATAATAAATTATGCGTTTTTGTGCATCTAGGGTTGTATTCATAAAATTCTTCATCATTTGTTTCGTATTTAATTTACATTTTTAATGAACTTAGCAACTTAGGTAATAATTAGTAAAAAAATAACTTAGGTAAAAAATAATAATTTGTTAATAAATTATATGACCGAATAATTTATAATTGTATATTAATTGAAGAGAAGGCCGGGATAGCCGGCTTGGCAGGGCGCAGGACTCAAGTTTGGAAGAACGGGAGTTGGAAACCAGCCGACCGAAGACTATCCGTGTAGTAAAAGGTGACTGGTGCACGTTAAATCTCTCAGGTTAAAAAGTCCTCCATGTTCCCGTAACAAATCAATACCTCTGGGGGAACTGAATTGGAGATTGATCGTTCCCTGGTTCAGGTCGAAATTAGGTTCTGTTGATGAATGAATGGATGTATCAATGGATCCTCCCTATTAACGGGTGTGACGTATGGGTGCGACAGAAGTCGAATTCATGGTCATAGATGGCGCTACTGGAAAACAAGAACAATCGCACCCCCTCTGCCTTAATGGCAGACGACAACAATTGAAGAGAAATGCGTGAATATTTATAATAATATATGGAGTCGAATTCGAGAACTCTGACTTCTGTAAAATTGTCTCCATCTCTTCAGCACCAATTCTACTACCCCAAAAAGCATGATTCGTTAAAAAAAATTTCACGTGAAAAGCTTTCGAGAAAATTCGCCTCCCCCCCCCCCCTCCCGTCTTAAATAATTTTAAAACGCTTTGTATAACTTTTTAATGCAATTAAAGTATAAAGAGTTGCCTTTGTAGGTCGCCCTTAGTTAAAAATTCGGGTAAAATTACCGTACTGTGTGGTAATGACATTTCTGGTAAAAAAACAACAACATAATTCTAGTTTTAAAAACCAAAATATACCGTATATATACCAATACGGAATCATTGGTAATATTTTCGTTCATATGGTAACGGTTTACCGGAAATTCTAGTTTTATAATTTATTTTTCTTATTACCCCACATTTAGTTAGAAATACATAACTGTAAAGTATATTTAACCGAATAAATGGTTTTTATGCCATGCTCCAATGCATCATGATAAAATTACTAAGATTTATCATAAGTTATAAAAGCGTATTTTATTATTAATTTCATTGAAGTCATAACGAAAGCGCTTTGGTAAAAATTACCGACCTTTTTGTGTTCCCTTAGAGCTGAGAGCACGGTAAATTTTTACAACATTCTGGTAGTTTTGACCATAGTTTTTTCTCAGTGTATAAACATATTTCATTATACATAATTGGAACATGGAAGTAAGGGTAATGTAATTTTTTTTAAAATAAGTAGAGTTAATCCAATTATTATTCCCCATACTTTTCTTATAAATGTAGTAAGTATGTATTTATTTCTATGTATATAAGCGGAAGATGAAAATTTTATTAAGACTACACATCAGCAAAACTCTTTAAAGTTAGCGAAACATTACATTAAGTTAAAAAAAGATGTCGTTAATAAATTTTTCTTGGGCAGAATTCAAAAATTTGTTTATTTTAGCATTTTTGAGAGTTTCTTGGCATCTTCGGATATTTAGCTGCAATTGCACGAAAATCTTAATTATTAATAGTATTGTAACTGAAGTGTTTACTGGCAAAATATGACATCTAAAACAAGACGAGAGTGTTAGCTTAAAAACATCTTCTGGTTAGCTTTAGATATGGTAAGATTGCCAGATCATTAAACACAAATTAAGATTTAACGAGAAATGTTTTGTGAAAAAATTCATGCTGTTAATATATTTTTTTAAAACTGATACTCCTGTCCTAAATTCACAAAAATATCGCACAGTGCAACAGTTTCCCTTATGCTTTTCAATTAAGATCACAATTTTTTTTAATTACTTTAATTATTTTAATTTAAACAGATTTGAAATTATCATTTAAGGATAACTGTGCAGTTTGATTTATATAGGCTTATCTGTAGTTTCATTTTGTTTTATCTGTACATAAAGAACAATCATTGCATTAATATTTATTATCACGGTAAAGTTCTCTTCATGGTAGGACCCTCTGAAACACTTTTTGGTTATAATGGTATTTTGTGCTTGAAAAGTTTTAAAAGTGTTCAAAAACGTAAAACTAAATATAATATAAATTTGATATTATTTGCTTGCTATGTATTTTTAAAATTGCTATTTATTTACTGAAAAATAATATTTTCTTTAAGAAAATAAAAATTGTTTTTATAATCTAGATCATATAGCTATAAGTCTTATTTTCAAGCATATGTAAAATAATCAAAGACTAATTTAATGAACCTGGGGACCAGGATGCAGAGCTTTTTGAGATCCTTCATGTTAAAAAAAATCATATTAATAAACACAATATATTATTTTAAAATATAACAATTTTTAAATGGAATTTTCTTTTGATAAAAACTTCTGAATAATGCATATAATACTACAATAATATTCTTGAAACTCAATGGGAAAAATTTTAGTAGATAATTTAATAATTATTTCTCAATATTTATTAAAAATAATTAATAATTATTTTTTAATATGCGTTAAAAATAGTTAATAATTATTTCTTAATATTTATTAAAAATAATTAATAATTATTTTTAATATGTATTAAAAATAGTTAATAATTATTTCTTAATATTCATCAAAAAAAATAATGATTTATTAATAATTAATAATATATTTAATTTATTAACAATAAGAAATAATATATGCAAAAATTAAGTTAAAAAAGTGTATTTTAGGACCCAATACAATTTCAGGTCAACTCACAAATTAGATCCTTAATATAACAATAAAGCGCGCTACCGTATTGCATATGCATTTTTGTAAATCGTAAACAATATTTTGCCCAAAATAATAATTTCATGCTTTAATATTTAATATATGACAACTAAGTGTATGTCGTCATCACTTCATACTAAATGAATTTGAATAGAATACGATTTTAATGGTACACAAGCATCAGAGAAAAAAGAAAGGAAAAGATTTAGGTGTGTCATTATTCGCAGGTATTTATTAATTTACATCTAAATTAATTACTTTACATCTACATAATTCCAACCACTTTCATTACAGCACACTCATAAAATAAGCATTATTTTGAATGCGTCATTTACGAAAAGATATTAACTAAATTGCAAGTCATGCATTGTTTTCCTACATGACTTTGAAAAATTTTACTTATTACTTATTTTACTTAAAAATTTTACTTAGAAAATTATATTATTTTTTTAAAAGATAATGAAGCTATCGGAATAATTAATTTTCATAAATATGATGTAAGAACTTAATATTTTCGAAAACGTTTTAGTGTTGACTGAATTGTCTTTAAAATCTTATTTCTAAAACTCTTGTCACACATTTAGGCACATTAAAAAATTCTTAAAATTTTTGTTCGTTTCTGGGTATCTCGTCAACCATTTTCATCAAATTTGAAAATAAATTTGAAAGTGGTTCAAATTTAAATATTTCTTTATTTTTGCTTACAATAAATTATATTTGTATTTTGTCTATTTCTTAATGATCAACTACTAGTAAAAACACCTTTGGAAGATTCTAAAATGGATTAGGCGCGGTGTTGGCGAAAATGGTCGACTGGATAAAATTAAGTACCTGTTTCGATAATAAACTATCTTTCTCAGTAGTTATTCGGCTAATTTATTTTTGAATTTATAAATAAAACTGTTGCGTATAGGATGATGTGAAAATATTTATAATTTACTCCATTAAATGATACTTTTTTAGTTAAATAATATGCTGAAAATGTGGCATGTCATTGTTTCAAAATAAGTCGCTGTGAAAAGTAGAGGTGTAAATATTTTCATATAATAGTATACAAAAAAAAGTAAGTAAATAAAAATTCCCCTACGTTTTGTGTTACGGTAGTTCGCCTGGCTAAATTTTCAGGAATATATTTTCCTTAATGTGGCAATCGTAGCTACACCAGTTATTCGAATCCATGAAATAAAAATAAATAAAAAATATAATTATTTACTGTCAGCACTACGATTTAGTACTTAGCTCAAGTAATAATTAAAACTAGTTGATAAAAAAAATTTGATAAGCCTTTCGATATTAGTTCATCAAAATCTGATCATTACTTCAGAAGTTATTAAAGGTGCTTTAAATATATTTTTTTATTCGATTACTTTTATTTATTCTCAACGTTACAGTTGAAGCTTCCCATAACTCTGCATTGCATCCAGGCTCACACTATAAAAACGTTACAGTTGAAGCTTCCCATAACTCTGCATTGCACGCAGGCTCACACTATGAAAACGTTACAGTTGAAGCTTCCCATAACTCTGCATTGCACGCGGGCTCACACTATAAAAAACGGGACAGTTGAAGCTTCCCTTAACTCTGCATTGCACGCAGGCTCACACTGTAAAAACGTTACAGTTGAAGCTTCCCATAACTCTGCATTGCACGCAGGCTTACACTATAAAAACGTTACAGTTGAAGCTTCCCATAACTCTGCCTTACACGCAGGCTCACATTGTAAAAAATTGCGGTAAAAAGCACACAGAATGCCGGTGATTTTTACTGATTTCTTTTTCCTTTATCGGATTGTAATTGATTTTTGTTATGAAACAAAAACATTTGATGTACCGCAAATTTTACAGTAATAATAATATTTTTTATAGTAATAATAAACGCATAATCTCTGAAATCTAATTAAATAAATTATTACTGTTAAAATTACGGTATAATATCTTACAGTAAAAATGAATTTTATAATAAATATGGATTTTACGGATGATGCACCCAAAGTCCCGGTACTTTATACGCCGTAATTTTATCCAGAATTTTTTACAGTGCTCCTGACTTTACAGTCTACTAAATTAATATTAATTTTTAAATTTTTCTTCAAAAAGTTTAATGTAATATTTTAAATGAAATTTATTTTTTAAAAAGTTAAATTTAATATTTTATTATTTTGACATTAATATTAGTTATTTTAACATTAGTAGAATTTAATATTATACTTTTTTTCAAAACTTAGTCTGCGATATCGGTGTATTGTAAAAAACGATTCGTAACGATAACTTTATAAAACATAAAAAACTATAAATTTTTTTAAAATAATGAATCGTGCATTAAATAAGTAATTTTTTTTTTTTTTTTTTGAGAAACTACATTTATGGTATTTGTGTTTTACAAAATGGCGCATTTTCAAGGGTGAAATATGTATCATATATATAAAAATTTTCGTCAATGTTATTTTAATTTTATCATTTCTTTCCTTACTGTTTACAAAAAGAGTACGATTTAATTGGACGAATTATAAATATATATATAAAAACCTAATACAGTTGCAAACTTTTCGGAAACTGTTGCATAGTTGCAATTATCAGTATTGCGCTTAGATAAAAATTATCTGTCAAAAATAGATTAGATATATTTTATAGAAAATTTGATAGGTATGACATTATTGCTTAGTTATAACCTCGTGATATTTTTGTTTCAAGCAAATTTTTAGAATTATGAACAACAAGGATATGGTTGACGTTTTTTGCATCGACATTGCTGCGCATCATTTTATAAACTAGAAATATATCCTTAAGTTATTGCTAACTTATTGCTAGTTATTCATAAACTTGCAATATTATAGTTCCCATTATAGTTCTCTTACTTCCATTAATTCATAACTCTTGCTTGATTTCATGATTTATTTTGATATATTATTCTTTTAAAGTTATCTTCTTTTTTTGTTTGTTTGAAAAATATCTGAAACTATTTAAATTTAAATACAGACTTTGGTAGACAGAATAATCAAAATAAATATCTAAAGTAACTAAATATTACATTCAGAATTTTATATATTTTCTTCATAATGTAGGTTTTTTTTATATCTATAGAGTACATTTATTTATAAAAGCTTAAATAAACTAATTAATTAGTATTTGCATAATAATTTTCATCATGATTATCCCAATTAAAAATATGATCATTTTAGCTTCATAATTTTATGCCATAAAAAAGAACAAAACTTAGAAGCTTTTCCAAGTAGTTAAATTTATTTATTATTATTATTTTTGCACTAGAGTACATTTATTTATTAAAGCTTAAATAAACTAATTAATTAGTATTTGCATTAAAATTTTCATCAAGATTATCCCAAATAAAAATATTATCATTTTAGCTTTATAATTTTATGCCATAAAAAAGAACAAAACTTAGAAGCTTTTCCAAGTAGTTAAATTTATTTATTAATTTATTATTCTTATTTTTGCATTATTCGTGCAACCTTAATTTTGATGTCCAAATGATACCAATTTATTGCAAAACAGTTGTATCAACTATTGTTTAGTACAGCAATAAATATAATATAAATCTTATAATGTGCTTTTTTACGTTATGTGTTTTATATCAATGTTGATTGTCAAAAAATATCAATTTATTGTTGAAATTATAACTAGATAAAATTATTAAAAAAACCTATTACCTACAATAAAAGTACACTTTAAAATGAAATTTCTGTCGAATCGAAAGTATTGCGTATAGAATGTTTTTAAAAAATAAACAGTTCAAATTGAGCAGTTACTACTTTAAAATATGCATTGCAAATAACATGAAACAAACAATCAGAAAAGAATATTAAAAAAAAATTATTTTAGTACTCTTCCTGCTTATATACTTAGTTTCAAGGGCAATTAATTCAAAGTGTTCGAATAAGATTCGAGCCTAAATCTGGGGCTATTGTTAATGTAAAGAAAAGAATACCTCTACTTTTGTCAATATCTACATTTTTTATCTTAAAGCAAACATTACAAAAACATTCTTTTTTCCCTTTTGATTGACAAAATGCACATCCCGTGTATTATTAAAAGCCCAAACATAAAACTCATATTTCATTGCATAAAAAATTCATACTTTAATCTGGATATAACCAAATCATCTTCTTGTGTGCCTTTTTTAATATTAAAGAGACCGAAACAGCTGCTAAATTAGTATGATGTGCTCAAATATTGATACACATTTCTTTCATAGTTCAAGTGTTCTGATAAAAACATATATTTTCCGTTTTTATGCTTAATAGGAATTTTCAAGGTTCTTTGGGCACGAAAACCTGTTTCCCTGGTGATTTAAAACACATCAAATGATGTACTTGACACTTCTATCCGCATGCCTCATGTATCCAATGGATTGAAATTTCAGATTTTTTTCATAGGACAGATCATATATTATCAATGTTAAAATGACTTTAAGGTTAAGTCTTTTTTTTTAATCTTAAAAATCGTATGAAAGAATTGTCTTTTTAAATATGCTTAATAAATGTTTATTTTTCATGTCTTTCCATGCCATGTTTTTTCATGTCAAAAATGTTTGAAGGTATTGGCTGACGTTTAGAATACTTATTTTCTTATAGACTTATTTTCCAAGAATATAAGTAATATAAGTAATAGAAAGTATTTTTTAGAATACTTTTAAATATTCTCGGAAACAGTGGGGACGAATTGGGTGGCATTTACAATATTTATTATCCTTCAGCTTTTAAAATTGCTTATTAAGAAAACATTAAAATAAATAAATGTGTTCTCTAGGATAACATAGGTGTTCTTCTAATGTGATTCATGCAAACATTCAACGAACACTGTTTTAAATAACTTAATATAAATTAATAAAATGCCTATTTGTTTGAATAAGCCTTAGTCTCTTGAATTATCTTCCCTTTAAAGGCATATTATATATATATATATATATATATATGTATGTATATATATATAGATATGAAAAATATCGACTGTAGAAAAAAAACGATGATGATTAATCAAAAGCAGCAACATGAAGTGATGGGATTGATAAGCGGAACCTTCAAAATTAATTTTTAAAAAAATTATACTCTCATTAGTTTTTCCTTCTTTGGGCATTTCAGCATCAACAAACATAATTTTAAATTAGATGTTTTGTAATTTAAATCCTTAAATCGAATTGAATTGCATTCAATTGATTTTAGAATGTTTTTAAAGTAAGTATCGTATTTTTGTGATAAGACAAGCAAACAAAAAACATTTTTAAGATCAAACGTGCGTTTCAAAGTAATGATTCTTTATCTTTCTTAGAACTACCGCTCTATCCTTTACGTTATGAAAAATAATAACCTCTTATCCTACAGTTAAGATAAAAGAGAGAAAAAAAACCGAGATAATGCGTTTTAATAGTTTTACAGTAAATTGTAATAATTCATCACTTAACATATGATAATGCATTACTTATAGTATGCATCACCTACTACCGAAAAAGAACGTGTCTACTATTTCCAAATTTAGCTGATAATTCAAAAGAAATATTATTCAAGAGGATGCTATACAACGAGAGAAAACCTTAATAGCAGATTCTCTTTAATATTTGGAATTTAAAATTTAAAGTTTAAAAAAAAATAGTTTTGATAAACAAAGAGTAAACTAAACTATGAAGTTTCAAATGCTGAAAATTAAATTTTAAAAAAAAAATGTTAAGTTACAAATTATTAACTACTTTTATATAAAGGGGAAATAATCACTCTCCATAACAGTAAAGAAAGTAATCCTGCAGGATATTACTTTCCCTTTCTCTATGTTTTTTTGATCTTAATGCACATTCCTTATCTAGTGGTCAAAATTGGAATTTTTTATTTATTTTTTATTTTATTTTTTTTTTTACTGCTGATTTGTTTTTCTCATGATCCACATATAACGTATCAAGTTCCATCCTCATTCGTTAACCAAAACCACAACGGAATTTATGTTTGTTGAAATTTTAAACAGGAATAACTGTAAATATAATCATCCTCAATGCTAGTAAATACGTCCAGTAAACACCAATAGTGTACCTCCCCCCCCCCCTTTTTTTTAGGACAGTTCTAAAAATTCATCACAAAAAATGCAACACAATATGAATAATATTTTCGACGACAATTATTCCAAATTTTATTGTTCCTTAATTATTATTTTTCATTTTTAGCATTGCATCTTAAAATGTAAGATTTTTTTAAAACTATTTCAATTAAAAAGAATAAATTTCAGTACTGATACTTTTTAATAATTTTCCGTCAATTTTCACAACATTTAAAAAAGCTAACGGAGAAATGTTAATAAATATCAACTTAAGGCAATAACATAACTGCATTTTCTCACTAAGATTCTTTGAAGTATTAACGATATTTTCAATTGATTTTACAATTAAAAAAAGGAGTTTCTCAAAATTGAACAAAAATGTGTCAAAATAGCTCTGAAGCAAACAATAGTCGAATTAAAAAACTACATGTGTGTATTATTGAATATAGTGACATGCTCAAAACAACATATACTCATTTTTAAGACCATACTTTTAAACAACAAGTGACTCAAATTGAGTACATGATGAGTCATTTTTGAGACTACATTTTGTTCAAAAATGAGTATATGCTGTTTTGAACTTGTCACTATACTCAATATTGAGTACATGTTTTCAAATTCAACTATTATTTGTTTCGGAGTTATTTTGACACATTTTTGCTTGATTGGGAGAAAACCCTTCTTTACAGTGCGAAAATTATTTTACTACGTTTTTTTACTACACTTAATATTTTTAAGAAATACTGTTAGGACTTTTATTTAAACTATTTATCTGTAACGGTGGTCAAAATAATTATAAATCGATTTTGTGAAATAAAGATAGAAAATATGATCAGATACTTACCACTTTAAAAAGAAAATAAGAGATTCGGTAGGTATGCTATAATAGTTTGATGATGAGCGTTGCAGCAGTAGATGGAGAAGCATCTAAATTACAGAGAAATTGTCCTGACTTATTAAGACGTTATTTTGTGTTCATCTTTAAAATTTAGTGTTATAAAGCATTTGTTATTACTGCAATCAATGATTTGTTTAAATAAGAGATTACAATAATATTTAAAATGAAAAAAGTAGTGAAAAAAATATTAAATCACATTCATGAGCTGTAAAAAATATGTCTGTGATGAAACAGAGATTTACAACAAGCAGTTATTGAAATTCTACTGTTCTTCACGAAGAAAAAAAATATGGTGAAAGTATAAGAAAAACTATCAGAATTAGGTAAAATTGACCGTGATTCTGGCTCTATGGGAGTACCAAACAGTTTGGTACTTTTTATGGAAGATCTTTGAGAATGGTTTTGGTAAAATTAGCAATAAAATATAGTTTTATTATATCTGATAATATTTGATAAATGTAGTAAGCATCGCTTAAAAACCATTTATTTTTTTGGCTAAATTTACTTTTCAGTTTTTACTAAATATATGGTAATACGAACTAAAATTTGGCAAATCAGAATTTCCGCTAAACCGTTGCCATATGAAAAGAAAAAATTAAATTACCAAAGGAATGCTTTAAATATTTTGGCTTTATTAATCAGAATTATGTTTTTTTTAAAAACCAGAATTGTCAATAACATGCAATACGATAATGTTATCATAATATTTTTCTTTTTGTTCAGAAAATTACTTTTGAACTTTTGTTCCTGGTATCTCAGTTCCAGTGTTCCCCAGTTTCTTCATAAAATATAGCTTCAAAATCTTCGTTTTCTCAAAAAATTTTTTCGTCACTAAATCGAATAATCAAATGATAATCCTTTTTCCTTTCTTATTTGGGATTTGTAAAAAAATCATCCATTAGTTTTTAATATCTGTTCATAAAAATTCATGTTTGCGTTTTATAAAAAAAATTTATTTCACTTTTAATTAAAATTATCAACTTTTAAATGAATCATTGCAATTATCCTGTTAATCTTCTCTTTCTGTTCTATTTCTTTACGTAAATAAGCTGTTAAAAAGTATTTTAAAAACCATTACGAGGCCTTTAATCATTCCTAGAGTTCTTTTCAAGAGATGAGTTATGAAACTCAGCCTCGTAATATTTAAACTGGTTTGGCCTTGTTCTTTTTAACAACTGCTCAAAATTGTGCTTATATGTTTCGCATTCAACTTGTAATTATAGAATACCCTTTACAATGATCTCTGCTTAATTTTTAAAAAAATATATTTGTAAAGTAATAACTAATTCATTTAAATATATAAAAGAAAAAATGAAAATTCTCTTTTGTTTCTTTAACTTTTATGCGCGCAAAAAAAAAAAAAAAAAAAAAAAAAAAAAAAGCATTTTAAATCTACACTAGGAAAAAAACCGCTGAAAAAACCAAAATAGGTTAAAATTTACCGTGTTTTTGACTCTGTGGGAACACGAAATATCTCCGTAATTTTTACCGAAAAGCTTTGGTTATGATTTTGGACAATGAAAAAATTGTTTTATAATAAGTGATAAAATTTGACAATTTTTTCATGATACCTCAGAACAGGGGTCCCCAACCTTTTTGTACCTAAGAGCATAATACCAGAATATCGGTCGAATGGCGGGCACCATTTATTTTTTGAAGATAAATTTATAGTTGATAGACATAGGTAATAATACAGACTACATATAATGCACAAAAAATTTTATTGAAATAATTTATTTAACATATGAATATAATTAGTATTAATACTCTTGTGCAAAATAAATTGCTTTGAAAACATACGAAGAATAAAAATTATTTATAAAAATACAGTCAATGTGGTCTTTGGCTTTGTATTTAACTGTTGATGACAAATATTGATAGGTCAATTTCCCTGTCACCTATCATTTTTTTCATGTTTGGAAAATGCACAAGAGACTTCATTTTCAAGTGTGTTATCCACAAAACTAGCTCAGCTTTGAACGAATTTATAGCCCCTTTCCTTTTTATCTATATGTTTGTCCTTTCTCTGCAGCTCCAAGTTTAAATTATTTAGTTTTTGCATTATGCCCGTTATGAAAGACAAATCTGCTAGCCAAAGAGGATCTCTTAGTTCAAAAAATATTTGATTTTTGACTGCAAGATAATTTTTTATTTCTTCAATTAAATCTAGAAATCTCTTTGCCTTTACTGAGCCAGCGTACTTCACTATGTATTTGCAAGGCATAAAATTTACATAGCATTTTATGAGAAAATGGAAAAACTTAAATATTTTATAATTGGGCACAAGCAGCGGGCGCACCTAGAAGATAGACGGACTCCATGGTGCCCGCGGGCATAGGGCTGGGGTTCCCTGCCTTAGAACAAGACATAAAAACAATTTATTTGGTTTAATTTACTTTTCAGTTTTGTATTTTTAACTGTGGTAATAAGAACTATAATTTCTTAAAGCCTGAATTTTTGGTGAATCTATTTGGTATAAATAGAAAAATTACAAAATAACTGGTTTTAGAAACCAGAAATATGTTTTTTTTTTTTTTTTTTTTTTTTTTTTTTTTTACTAGAAATATTATTATTATACAGTACGGTAATTTTATCAGAATTTTTCTTATCCGTGTTAAAATCGATCATTAATTCACTGATTTTGCTTAGAACTAAGCATTTGTAAAAATGCAGAAACTCTTCTGTTTTCTTAATATTTTATTCATCAGAAATATAAAGGTAAAAAGATATGCATTTTAAATTTCGATAGCAATATATTTTTAACAGATTTTGCTTAGACGCAATTGTTCAAATTAAAATCTTCGTTTATTCTTTTAACTTTAATGCGCGATTAGAAGTGAATTTAAAATCATGAAAGCAATAAATTGTTGCAGATTTTGTTTAATTTGAAAATTAAAATTCTTTAAAGTTTTTTTTGAAAACTTTTATGCGTTTAAAATATAAAGGTAAAAATAAATGTCTCTTGTAATCTCGATAATAATAAATTAACAAATTTTGTTTGTAAAAACAAAAATGCTCTTTTGTTTCTTAAACTTTGAGGAGATACAAATATGTTAAAGTAAAAATAAATGCCTGTTAAATATAAGTTATCAATCGATAGATATAAATTGTTAATAGATATTTATTGAATAGAATTTTAAAAAAGCAGAAATGCTCTTTTGTTTTTTAACCTTTTAGAATTCAAAAATAAAATCGTAAGAAGAAATGCCTTCTAAATCTCGAAAGATAAAATTTATTAACATATTTTGTTTAGAAGTATTTGTAAAATTAAAAATACTAAATTCTTTATTGTTTCTTAAACAATTATGCGTTCAAAATTTAAACGCAAAAGAAATGCGATTTAAAATCTCGATAACCATAAATTCTTAACAGGATTTGTTTGTAACTATTTCATAGTTAATTCTTACGCTTTCCGTAACATGTTTATTGAGTATTAATTCTTATTTAATAATTTATACAGAATAACTGAAATAGCTTTATATATATATATATATATATATATATATATATATATATATAGTTAAAATACAATGCATTTCTGCTCTATTACTCAGTTTCCAATTATTTAATTTTTCTAAAATTAAAATATACCTATGATTTTTCATTACAAATAAATATTTTTACTAGTTTTCATTTACTAGAATTTTAAAATTGTTTTTCAGAAAAGATGAATAAATACTGAATGATTTATATCAAATAGAGGATTTTCGATTTATCATATCTATATATATATATATATATATATATATATATATATATATATATATGCATATAAATAAATGTCTATGTGTATGTTCTTTATAGACTCCTGCGAAAAAGTAAATAAAAAATGTAATCACGCTCACTGTAGGAAATGTTAGTTTACTTCAACTCCAAAAATGGTGAAAACTATACACCAAGGACTTTTACAGCGTAAAAAATAAAATTAGAATATTTTTTATAGAAAAGAATTAAAGGGTAAATAAAAACTCTATTTATCCTCATCATATTGTCGTTGTTTCTAATGACACTTGGATATTGGCCCTGTCATTGACCTATTCGAAATAAATCAGGAAGGCGCTCCTTTCGCTTGACAAGAGAGCACCGTAAGGGTGAAAGTACGTCTTAGCTCAGAATCCCACAGATAGAGGGTAACATTACTCATTCGAGTGACCACTTCCTCAGTTTAGACATAAATGGGGGAGGAATTTTTTTCCAAATCCCTTTATTTGTGGCTCAGCGACCGACTACAGCATTTTCGATTTCACAGATTTTACCACTTCCTCAGTTTAGACATAAATGGGGGAGGAATTTTTTTCCAAATCCCTTTATTTGTGGCTCAGCGACCGACTACAGCATTTTCGATTTCACAGATTTTACCACTTCCTCAGTTTAGACATAAATGGGGGAGGAATTTTTTTCCAAATCCCTTTATTTGTGGCTCAGCGACCGACTACAGCATTTTCGATTTCACAGATTTTACCACTTCCTCAGTTTAGACATAAATGGGGGAGGAATTTTTTTCCAAATCCCTTTATTTGTGGCTCAGCGACCGACTACAGCATTTTCGATTTCACAGATTTTACCAGCACCTATATCGCAGGTATCGAACACCGGCCCCTCCATCCAAGTCCTTACCACTGGGGTACCACGGCCCACCATCATTATAAATACTAATAATTTTTTTAATTGTAATGAAAGTGTCGCATAAAATATATATAATTTTTGTTTATAGTTTGATAAAGAGAAAAGAAAATACAGCAAAGAAAGAAACATTGATAGTTGTTTTTCACCCTTCGGAAATGCTTTTTATTTATTCATAGACTAAAATAAATGAACTGTTGTGTAGGTAGCTATGAAAATTTATTCCCATTTCAATGTTTAGGAATACGCCCTTAAAACTTAATTTGGGAAGGAAAAAAAAAATCTGATTTAAAAAAAAAAAAAACTAATAATTTGTATTGTTTTGCCTGCGCTTTTTTTTAATCTAGATCTTCTCTTTTTATATCAACCCAAAATGCTCTTTTAGGAAACATATGAATAAGATAAAAATAGCAATTAGATACTAGAACTTCGAGAAGAGAAGGAAGAAGATCAAACTTACCCACACATATCAACTATGACGTCAACGCCAGCTGATCGTCAATAAGCAAAATGGCGTGTCAAAGTTTAGCTCTTAAAGAGATTTGTTAAATAATGAATGAATTCCTTAAATGAAATGAATAAGTAAAATGGCGTGTCAAAGTTTAGCTCTTAAAGAGATTCGTTAAATGAGGAATGAATTCCATAAATGAAATGAATAAGTAAAATGGCGTGTCAAAGTTTAGCTCTTAAAGAGATTCCTTAAATGATGAATGAATTCCTTAAATGAAATGAATAAGTAAAATGGCGTGTCAAAGTTTAGCTCTTAAAGAGATTCGTTAAATGATGAATGAACTCCTTAAATGAAATGAATAAGTAAAATGGCGTGTCAAAGTTTAGCTCTTAAAGAGATTCGTTAAATGATAAATGAATTCCTTAAATGAAATGAATTAGTAAAATGGCGTGTCAAAGTTTAGCTCTTAAAGAGATTCGTTAAATGATGAATGAATTCCTTAAATGAAATGAATGAGTAAAATGGCGTGTCAAAGTTGAGCTCTTAAAGAGATTCCTTAAATGATGAATGAATTCCTTAAATGAAATGAATAAGTAAAATGGCGTGTCAAAGTTTAGCTCTTAAAGAGATTCGTTAAATGATGAATGAATTCCTTAAATGAAATGA
This sequence comes from Parasteatoda lunata, assembly GCA_949128135.1. Classification (NCBI taxonomy): domain Eukaryota; kingdom Metazoa; phylum Arthropoda; class Arachnida; order Araneae; family Theridiidae; genus Parasteatoda; species Parasteatoda lunata. Next base: position 29,807,984 of record OX421970.1, on the reverse strand, counting down.
ATAAGTAAAATGGCGTGTCAAAGTTGAGCTCTTAAAGAGATTCCTTAAATGATGAATGAATTCCTTAAATGAAATGAATAAGTAAAATGGCGTGTCAAAGCTGAGCAAAGTTATGAGTTTTTCCACATAAGTTAGAATGTTAATTAACGTGAAGTTAATTAAATACAGCGCCTACCACACATTGAATTTGTCGAAACATAATTTTTTCTTAGATTTATAATTTTTTTATGTATTTTATTGCAGTGATAGAATTTTTTTTTTGTGTACCTGGCAACTTCAATGCATAATTAATTTGTTTATGTTCTACATGGCTTCGGGCTTGTTAAGTAAGAAATATATGGTGAAATTATCGAAATCACTGTGAAAGAATCTTTATATATCTTTATAGAATGTATCACTTAAGAGAATCAATACTTGACGGGTTAAGTGGAATGGAAAGAACAGTTGCTAACGTAAACAAAGCCACGTTTCAACAACCAATCAAGCTTGAGATACCCATAGTACGTCACTTGCAGGTATCCCGCTAGTTTTTTTATGAGAATATCACCTCAAGTATTCAAGAATAAATATTTATTCCAGGCAATATTTTTAATTCTGATTATTTCAGATTTGAAATCCCCACACCCAAATTAGGCAAGATCAAGTATTTAAGACCGGGATAGCCTGGTTGGTAGGGCACTGGGCTCATGTCCAAGAGTTCGTCTGTTCGATCACTGGCTGGCATTGCGACTTTGTCGAGTCGAAAAGTCCTCCATGTTCTCATGACAAATCAATACCTCTGGGGGTACTGATCCAGGAGTTTCCTTGTCTTCTGGATTGGTTCCAAATTACAAGGCTACGGAGTTGAACATTAATAGTCGTAAACCCAAAATTGACTCGGCTGTTCAACGACGGATTAAATAAGATAAAATAAAATTAAATAACATCAAGTATTTGCGTTCGCCTTACAATGAGGTGAACCGGGTTCGAATCCGAGCGATGGGTGGACGATACGAATTCCGCATCCGGCTTGCACCGACCACAGTGCTGACGTAAAATATCCTTAGTGGCAGACAGACCATGGGTTAGAGTTCCCTTGCTGTCAGGCTAACCGTGGGAGGTTTTCGTGGTTTTCCTCTCCGTGTAACGCAAATGCGGGTTAGTTCCATCAAAATGTCCTTCGCAATGGCAAATTTCTCGCATTACTTCATCTAGGAGTTCCCTTGTTTTCTGGATAAGGTTCAAAATTGCAAGCCTACGAAGTTGAACATTAGTAATCGTAAACCTAGAAAATTGGGTCAGCTGTTCAGCGACTGTTATAAAATAAAATATCAAGTATTAGTATAAATAGAACATAACGTTTGCTCTCAAGTGTTATTGCTATCAAACAATTTTTGGGAAAGATTAGATATTCTCTACCCAGAGACTAATATAAGTATATAAAGCTATTTATATAAATAAATAAAAACCTTTGCGCAACGGAAACTACATTAATAAACGTTTAGATAAATCAGATGAATAAAGAAGTTATCTAACTCGCTATTAAGAATTATTTGTAGTGAAAAATAATTCTTACTTTAGCCTCCCTGAAAATCCAGATTAAAGAAATATACATAGTTTATTTATATACAATTACTATTGTAAATATGTATTAAACAATAAAATAGATGAAATATTGTGAAAATAAATTCATGTTTCTTGTTGTTGACGTAAAATTTATTAAAAGCTTGATAATTATCTAATCTTTACTAATTATCTTCGAAATTAGCCCTCTAGTCTTGTTTCCAATCAACCTCAAGTTCTCAAAAAATTTCACAGAGATTTGGATGAAAAACTGGAAAAACTTAAATTCTAGACAAAATAAGAGTGTTTTAAGCCTTAAATATTATGGTTTCAACAATTTCACATTATATTAAGACAGGTTCACGTGTCCCCCCCCCTAACCTGACGCTCTGGGTGGTCTCCCACTTTGCTCACCCCTTCGCCGGCCCTGTGATTTCGTTTGATAAAGGTATATTTTCGTTATGAAATTGACACAGAAAACTTATAAATATAGATTATGTTCTGTTGTTTAACTTGTTTATCTTTATGTTGATAAAATAAACAAGAGTGCACTAAAATAAAACAGTTTTTCTGAGAAAATTGCCACAGGTTTTGGCAATGTATTTAGTAAGGTAAATAAAGAAATACGTTATTTTAAAAACAAATGACGCATTTTTGCTACCTTTACCGGCAACCAAAGCTATGAAATTGTATTTTTTCTTTTTAAATTTTTCAATAGACTTTATTGTTTGTTAAATATTTTATAACACGGCAAACTATTTCAAGCATTGAGCACGTTTGACTAAATGCTCCGTTTTGCTGGTTTTTTGTCAAGACAGTAATTTAGAAGAAGAATGAGTCATAACATGAAGAAATATCTTTCTGGTAAAATAACCGTACTGTATACAATACAGTATATAATAAAAACTTTTCTAATAAAAAAATAACATAAGTTTGGCAACAAAACAAAATATACAATATTTAAGCCATTCAAATGGTGACACTTTACCAGAAATTTTGGTCTTCAAAATTATAGTTCTTATTACCACACATTTAGCAAAAATATGAAACTGGAGAGCAAACTTAACCGAATAAATGGTTTTTGTGCTTTGCATTTGTGCTATGTATTATGATAAAATTACCAAATTTTACCTCATTAACCAAATGGTAACACAAATTTAAAAACCATATTTTATAGCTAATTTTACCAAAATCATTACCAAAGCGCTTCGGTAAAAATTACCCATGGAGCTAGGAGTAGCTCCATGAAATTACCGAGCTCTTTCGTGTTCTCATATCCAGAAACACGGTAAATTTTATTAAATTCAGATAGTTTTAATCGTGCCTTTTTTTGCACACAAGTTGTTTTCTCGAGCAAATTTTGTTGTCGTGGGTCAAGATCTGGTTACTTTTTTTAAAACCAATCAAAAACTAAAATAATAATAAAAAAATGGTAGCAGTGTTACATCAGAACGTGTTAAACTAATACGTAAAAGATGGTTAACAACCGCATTGAGCGATAGTTTTAAAAATGCACTTTAAAGTTACACGAATTATTGTATCGATTTAAATATTAATTAAAATAATTATTTTCGAGCAATTGCAACTTTTAAATTTTGTTTGCGTATAGTTGATCAATTGAGACTTTGTTTTATTTTGTTAGCCTGACTTGGAAGTAGTTTTTCTCAATATCCGGAAGAAAAAATATTTTAGTGACTACAATTAAAAGAATTTTTTGATAATTTTATATTTTAATTAATGTTTGGCATTTGCATCCTGTATTTAAATTTTACTAAAATTTTCTATTTTCTTTTTCTATTACTATTAAACAGTTTCAAGCAGGATTGTTTTTAATAATTCTTTAGTTAATTTTACGGTATTCATTATTAATATTATTGAAAAATTACAATTTTTGGATTTTTTGTTTAAAAAATAATTTATTAATTAATTAAAAAATATTAAAAATATTTCAATGTAATTAATTAATTGCGTTTTTTTTTTTATAATCGTAAGCAAGGTGTAAATAATAAAACAAAGTTTTAAAATTTACATTCTTCCAAAAATCATTTAAAATGCTTGATAAAAATTATTTATTTAAAAAAATATGAAACGAAAGAAGAGTTTTTGTGCTTCTTAAAATCCACTAAGACTGTTATCCTTTTCAATATCTTTTGCTTCATTTTCAAGGTTTCATTTTATTATAAATAATATTTGATAAAAAGGGTCAGCTGTCAATCAATGTGTGATGCTTTTGGACTTGTATCAATTTTAGTTTTACTTCCTTTTGTTGATTTCTTTACCTGTACCATCCTGGTGCGGTTAGTGATAAAACTGACACAATGGAATATTTTAAAATTCGTCGGCTCAAAAGTCGAGTGCTCTTCTTATCTCTCTAGATAAATACCTGACAATAAGTAGGTGGGCACTTTTGAAATAAAATGATAAATTTATAACGAACGCTTCATAATATAGTTCTCTTTAGATGAAATGTCTTAGTGTATTTTATTAGTGTATCAATATTTTCAAATATGAAGATGTTTTCAGTAATAAAACATTATTATGTTTTTTTTACATGCATTACTAGGGGACTCACCAATCCCATTGATTGCTTCATTTCCCTATTAAGATCTATTTGTGAACATTTATAATTTTGCTTGGTAATCAATTTTTAAAATAACATTTAAAGTTATAGGTATTACAAATTTGATAGTTCATAACCGAAATTTAATATTTTTTCTTACCAAACAGGCTGATGTACCAATTGAATACAATTTGTGCATGCATCTCATTGAAGACGAAGCTGATCGTTAATCATTTAACCAATCTCTTTAACTGCTATTCATAATAATAATGTAATTCGGAAGAAAAAAAATAATACTTTTAAAATGGTTAATATGTTTAGACTCTGATTTAAATAGGCTTATCTTAAAAGGAAGCGTCATAAGGTAATATTAGAGAATTACGTTTTAGTAAAGAATCAACTGTTATAGTTTTAAACTCTTAATTTAGAAAACAATCGAAATAAAAAAGGTACTTACGTATTAACGCAACCAGGCCAAAACTCGCATAAATCGCCAAATTTGGCGACCCTACTTACGGCAACCCTAAGTGATTTATATTATTTTTCTTCACACATCTTAAATAAATGTATACCGGGCAGTGGCACTTGACCTTAAAAAAAACATCAGTGTAGGATAAACCGGGCAAATGTATACCGGGCGGTGGCACTTGACCTTAAAAAAACATCAGTGTAGGGTATACCGGGCAAATGTATACCGTATAGTGGCACTTGAACTTAAAAAAACATCAGTGTAGGGCATACCGGGCAAATGTATACCGGGCAGTGGCACTTGAACTTAAAAAAACATCAGTGTAGGATATACCGGGCAAATGTATACCGGGCAGTGGCACTTGAACTTAAAAAAACATCAATGCAAATCGCATACACACAAAAAACATAACATACAAATCGCGCCAACCTGGTTGCGATAATACGTAAGAACCATAAAAAATAACCAAAATAATATGGAAATTAATGGGGGAAAACTGGACCCTACCATGTGATTTTTCGGCCTATAAAAATGCACCGACAATTATGGAAAATTGTGTTAGACAATTATGTGCTTATGTTATGTAAAGATATTATTTTTATACAAGTGAAAATCACATTATATTCAATAATATACCACGTTTAAACTCGGTCATCAAATTAAAACAAACGAACACTGTAACATATTCATTGCTCGCCAGACCAGAATAGTTTTCCTTACCAACTAAATCAGTGATCGGAAATTCGGCAAATTATTTAAATGTTTTCAAATTTAGCATTCAGGTGCCTATACTTGCAAAGTTTTGGACTGAGAGACTAGAAACTACACCAGTGAAGGAAACACAGTAGAATATTTTTATGAATCACCAAGTTATAGTAAAAAAGAACTAAGATAAACTCAAATGTGAAGTCAATAACAAGTGGCCAAATGCCAAGATTTATCAGTGCGTGACCCTGTTCAGTCATAGTTAGGTGCGGGTTAAAATACCAACGTCTGTGAATTAGTTTCTCAGTACATTTTAATGTATCATCTGATGAAAAACTTTCATTCGCTTTAAAACTATATAAATAGGAAATAACATTTGTCAAGCACTTAAAAACAGGCGCCCATTTTAAGACTTGCCTGACGTGAATGAGACAAAACAAAAGGGGTTTGAAATATAACTGCTGATTCCCTTGTTAAATACATTAGTTCTTCACTACCTTCCCATAGCGGGTGGAAATACATTTTACCCCGATTTGTCCCTCTCAGCCACAGTGGTTTTTCTCGTTCTGTTTTTTTTCATGTTTATTTTTTCTCGGTTATTAAGTTTTTTCTAGTTTCGCTTTTCACCTTTTATTTTCCATTTTTCGTTGTCAACTTAACGTTTTATAATTCAAATCCCTTTTATTTCTTCTCATTTCATTCACGTCGGGCAAGTCTTGAAAATGGGTGCCTGTTTTCGAGCGCTTGAAACTTATCGACTGTTATTTACTATTTATATGTTTTTGAAGCAAATGAATTTTTTCATCAGGGAATATCTTACCACTTCAGTTTCTTGGGATTACATATTTATTATTTTAATGCAATTAATTATTAAACTGTTATAGAAAAGTTAATGGCAGTTTGTTGATTCGAACAAAAATTGAACTTTTTCAGGAAAAGATAAAAAATTGTTTTTGAAACTACACTCGAAATTTTTTTTTTTAAGACAATGACCAATTGTTACATTTTTTATGACATTATTACGATGATATAACAAAAAAAAAAATGATAAATGATGTTATGTCGAAGATAAGAAACTAATACTGCAAAATATTACGAAAAATAAATTACATTTTTTGTTTTTGATATCAGCGTAAAATCTAAACCCTTTTTAGATAGTTAGGAACATCAAAGATATAGCTTAGTAATGTAAAAGTAAACTTTTTGTATTGTCAACAATAAGTTGTGCATAGTTTCATCGATCATTTTCTGGGTTATTTCTATGTATAATTCTATGAATTATTTTAGAGAAATATAAAATTTTCCGGTTCATTAGTTTTGCTCGATTAATGATACCAAGCGTATTTAAGACAAAGAGCACGTTTATCAATGGCGCCATCTATAGCCAAGAATACGACTTAACACACACGTCACAACTTGTTTATAAAGCTGTCGTAATTTATCGTAATTTTCACGTGAGCCAGAGAACGATCAATCTCCAATTCAGTACTCCCAGATGTATGATTTGTAATGGGAACAAAGAGGACGTTGTGATCCGGCAGGTTTAACGTGCACCAGTCACATTTACTAAACGGGGAGCAATATTACTGTAAAAATGAGGTTAAAAATGGGTGCTTCGGATAATGCACCAGAAGTGCGGTTACTTTATACAGTAATTTGTGTGTAATTTTTTAATGTGTAGATTTTATAACCGTCATTAAACTACCGACCCAAATTTGGGTTTACGACTATTAATGCTCAAGTACGTCGCTTTGTAATTTTGAACCCAATTCAGAAGAGAAGGATCTCCTAGATCAGTACCTCCCAGTGGTATGATTTGTTATGGGAACAGGGAGGACTTTGTGACCCGTCAGATTTAACGTCAGTCACCATTTACTACTCGGGGAGCCTTCAACTGGCGGGGAACGAACCCATGACCTCCTAGACATGAACCCAGTGCCCTACCAACCAAGCAACATGTTTTAATGTAGATTTTAAACAAATATCGCGCTATCAATGTTCTTTTTTTTTTATATAACCAGCTGCGAGAAATATAAATCAGTTAGTAATAAGTTTTACAGCTAATATACCCGTCACATATGTAACTTTCATTATTGTTATTTTAATTTTATAGTAATATAATCTCTTATTGTAGTGTAATATATTAATAATTATCATTTTTTTATTGCGAAACTTAAACTTTGAAAAGAATCAGGCGAATGGTTTGTGAGCAATAACAATTAAAAGAAATGATTAAAATGATATATATTTATATATTCTATTTAGTTTGATACTTCACAAAAAATTACTAAATGTGTTTTAACTTCTGAGTAAACATGAGGTGTAATAATCTGTTGAGTAAATAAATAAAATAAATTTTGTTGAAAAATATTTTTTGTTTATTCATAACATTACCATAATAGAATAATGTATGATTATTAAAATATTATGGTAATAATGTGGTTATCCAGTTTTATAATTATGTGCAAAAAGTTTCCCATTCGTTTAATAAACTTATATGATATCAAAAATGAAATTCAAGTGAAAAATAATAATTTAACCGTCAAATTTTTACCTAATCAAATCATATTTTACCAAATTGAAATTCAGCGACATTCATGTAAGAGTTTGCTCTGACGACCAGAAACTTAAATGTTTATTTAAAATCTTATTTCTTGAATTAGTTACTTGAAACAATTAATTAGAAGATTCTGAGAACTATGAAGTTTACATCTTGATGGTGATAATCTGATTACTTTATGAAATTTTTCATAAGAAATTATATACTCGTTTACTTTACTTTATTGATAATTTACTTAAATTTATTGTGAATTTAGTGGGTGAAAAACATTTAACGTTTGCTTCACATTTGATTTTTTTAATTTTTTTTTTATTTGTTCAGTTCGGTTTGTCCTTTTTTTTTTTTTTTTTTTTTTTTTTTTCTGATCAAAAATAAAGTGAAATATTTGATTCTTATTTTATTATCTATCTTATTTTTTAAAAATGTATTTATTTATTGATCTTATTTATTGATTTATTTTGTTTTCATTACAATATTTCCGTATTTAATTAAGTTCCCCATTGAATATTTATTTTTCTTTTTTTCGTAAATAAATGCATTTCACTTTCAGTTGGGATGGTTAGGCTTTTTTTTCTTCTTTTTTTTAATAATTAATAACACATATTTAAGCGAGCCATGACATTAAAAAAAAGGTGATGAATAAATAAATGAAAAAAATAAAAATAAATGTGAGTATCAAAATATGATTTTTGTTGTTTTTGAATAGAACCAAGTTGCATATTTGTTTTTAGGTAGTTGGGGTTGAATTTAAATAAGTGGCTGAGTAATATTTGGTGCCTAAAAACAACCCTGTTTTAATTAATTAAATTGTACAAGAAAAAGCCTTACTTTATGATTGATGATCATTTTTTAAATAGTAATTAATATCTAAAGAGGCTTAGCATTTAAAAATTAATTTAAAAAATAGCATTTTTTAGCTTTTAAAAGTTTCAGAAAAATGGAAGGGACGTAATGCAGAATATCATATTTAAAGAAAAAAAAAATTAAGCAGAACATTTGCGAGAAATTAAAAATTTTCAACTTTGAAAACAAATTTTGTGGAGTGCTGGATATAAAACTCTTTTAATCTTTTCTTTCTCGCTTCCGTCAGAATGTCGGGATGAAGTTTCACCCTCTATTTCTCGTGCCGATGATATTTCCGGGCGGGAGTTTTCCATAATAACAACGAGCCAAAAAAATTAAAACAGTGTCTTTTGTATGTCTGGAATCATGTTTATTTCTTTATTTACGCACCAGATATCAGTACCCGACTAATTGTATTGTGTTTAGAGATAGTTTGTTTATTTCAAACTAGATGTCAGCACTTATTAAAAAAGTAACCTAAAAAATTATCCAAAAAATATTAAAAATGAATAAATATATTTTACTTACACTTAGTTTTATATTATTTCTTGAATAAAAAAAATAGACACAGTTTCTTCAAAATTATGCGATCATTATGGGGTTAAACAAGTTTTTGTTTTATCAAATATCGAGTTTTTATTTCTTTTTTTATACTTGTTAATATTAATTTTATTTATGAAGGCAATGAAAAAGAATAAGAAGAAAATAAAGGATGAGATATGGTTTACTGAATAATCAATAAGAATTAAATATCAATACACATTTTTTTAAAGTTTTTCTACAGATTCCGTTAGATGGCAGCATAAGTATTAGATAAAGTTTATTAATTCAGAGAACATTCTAATCTTAAATCCAGTTTTTGAAACAATATTATTCGTTTGTGCCGTAGATATGCCATTTAAACGAATCTTTCAATTGTGACAGTTTTGAATAATAATTGAACATCTTTTCTTATGCAAAATAATTCTTTCGTTCCTGCATTTTAGTATATAAATAGCACAATAGAAGCACTCAATCTAAGAGGCGCTTCATTAGGATCGTATTCAAAGTTCTTATTTAAAATCGCGTTTTTTCTTCTTCTTCTTCTTAATTTCTGGTATTACTTAGACCTTTTTCTAAAATGACATTTACACGAAATCATTTTTTTATGCTTAATTTTTGCTTATTTCTTAACTGTATGTAAAACATGAGGAGTTTTTTTTTTCGGATATTTTTTTGTTTAGTGGCGGTGTAGGAGGTGTAGTTAATTTTTGGATATTTTGAGTTTACTAAAACAATCTTAGATGGCAGCACTATTAAATAAATTCTAAAAATTCTTCAATAACTTTTTGGTCTTATAATTTTTTTTAATTATTTTTAAATGCAAGAAAATATACATGAAAAATGCTAAAAAAGAAAAGAAATTTATAGGAATGTAAATTTTAAACAAGGAAATTATGTTCATTTTTGAAAAAGTTACATTGGTTGCATTCTGATTACCAGGATTTTTAAACCACTATAGAACAGGTGCCACTTTTTCGTTTCATAATTAAACATAATTATAAATTAAGCTAACATTTATTAAATACATTAAATATATTTATCAAGATAGATTATAAAAATAAATTATCAATTATCATAGATTATCGAAAACAATATAAATCTATCAGAAATCCATACCCAATTATAATATTTTAATAAAGGACAATGAATATAAATGAAATAAAAACAAATGTATGCATAAATTGGTTGATAAATTTTAAAAATGTTTAATACGAAACAAGTTGTAGTTACGCAAAAATTTCTGTCATTTTACATTTTATTTTACATCGATGGAGTAAAACTTAATTTCAGACTTTAACTGTATTTTATAAAATTGTATTTTATGAATGTTATCAATTTAGTTACATGGATATGCATTAGTAAAGTATAATATAAACGCAACGCAAATCAGTGTAAACAAACTGTGGTGTGCCTCGGCAACCATCCAGTCCCCTTGTATGTGCCTCGGCAACCATCAAGTCCACTCCCAAAAAACGAACTGAAGTGAGGAAAACCCAGCCGGCTAAACCGGTTGGAGAACCCCTCATACTCACTTCCAAACTGACACTCGTGGAGAAGGGACGCGTTTCCCAAACCAACTATATTTTTAATTTTTACGATGTAAGTTTAATTATATGTTTCTCTTTATTTTATTGTGAATTAAATTTATTTTCCTTAAACCTTCTATTCTTTATTTTTTTGTAATTACTATATTTAATTAATTTTAATATAGCATGTTATTTTTTTTTAATTTTAAAAGCACACACGTGCTATAATTGGTAGACCCGGACTTAAAATTTAAGCTGAATCTTTATGTAATCGGAACTTTCCTAGCAATATTATGGATTTAAATCTATTAGCAATATGCTTATTTTAATTTTATTTATATTCTTTTTTATGTTCGAAACTTTGTATGTTATACCCACGTGTTTGTGTCTGATTTTGTGGTAGTACTGTGCGCGTTTTTTTTTTTTATCTCGTGGATTAGTGTTTATATAGAATGCTTCCATATTAATTTATATATTTTACCTTTATTCTATTTATTGTTTTGATTTTTTTTCTTTGTCAAAAAATGCCGGAAATCGAACAGCCAGGAGACGTGGTGAATGAAGGAGCTTCAGTTAACATTCAACCTTCTCAAATTTCTCGTGTAGCAATTAAACCACCTCCGTTTTGGAAAAACAATCCAGTGTTATGGTTTGCACAGTTAGAATCGCAATTTTCAATTTCTCAAATTTCTACCGACGCTACCAAATTTCATCACGTTGTAGCGGCTATTGAATCTGATATACTTAACTCTGTTCAGGATTTAGTTTTAAACCCTCCTGCTGCAGACAAATATTCAGCGTTAAAAAAACGATTAATTAGTATTTTTTCAGAGAGCGAAGCTTCAAAAATTAGAACACTTTTGCAAGGACTAGAGTTAGGTGATCAGCGTCCCTCCTATTTGTTAGCTCGAATGCGAGAACTAGCAGGATCCCATCTTAGCGAAAACATTCTTAAATCGCTGTGGTTAGCCAGATTGCCTCAAAATATACAAGCTATTCTTGCTGCGTCAAACGAAAATTTGACTCAATTAGCTGCAATGGCTGATAAGATTATTGAACTCGCTAGCCCTATTCAAATAAATTCTGCTGAATCAGTTGTAACTAGCGTTAATCCTACACTTTATGATCAAATTTCTGAACTTACCAAACAAATTAATGAGCTAAAAATGAGTTTTCAGGAAACCCAGCAAAATAGACAAGGACGTGAGCGCACTAATACCTATCAGGGTAATAGAAATCGTAGTAGGTCACGTTCTAGACAAAATTATTACCGTGAACCACAGAATAACATGTGTTTTTATCACACTAACTTTGGAGATAGAGCTAGAAAATGCAAACCCCCGTGTACTTTTCAAAATTCGGGAAACCAACAGGGCAGCCACTCCCGGCCATGAGTGGCGAACGCCATATTGATCGTATTTATTTGGCCGATCCCTCTACGAAATTAAAATTCTTGATAGACACAGGCGCAGATGTTTCAGTCATTCCGAAATTTTGTTCAAAAGCTAATTATCCAGAAACTTTGGTGCTATATGCTGCAAATGGTTCTAAAATCCAAACATATGGTACTAAATTAATAAATCTTAGTTTAAATTTACGCAGGAAATTTTCTTGGAACTTTATTATAGCCGATGTAACTCAGGCAATCATTGGAGTTGATTTTTTAAATCATTTCAATTTATTGGTCGATGTTCGTAACAACTGTTTAATTGATAAGTTAACTAATTTAAAATCAACTGGTTTCCCCTCAAACAAATCAACTCAAATTACTGAAATTACTCCCGTTCTAAATAATTCACCTTTTCAGCAAATTTTAAATGAATTTCCATCATTGACAAACCCTTCAATAGTAGGTAAACTAAACTCAGAGTCGCTGGTTTATCATCATATTGAGACTCTCGGACAACCCGTTTATGCGAAACCCAGAAGACTCTCGCCTGATATCCTTGAGGCTGCAAAGAAAGAATTTGAGTATTTGTTAGAACAGGGAATTATTCGTCCATCAAAAAGCCCCTGGGCTAGTCCGCTCCACATGGTAAAGAAAGCAAATGGTGATTGGAGGCCATGTGGGGATTATCGTCGTGTTAATGCAATAACCGTCCCCGACCGATATCCCGTTCCTCATATCCAAGATTGTACGCAACAATTTGAAGGAATGACAATATTTTCAACTCTAGATTTAACCCGAGCGTACCATCAAATTCCTGTTTTTCCTGGGGATATTCCAAAAACAGCGGTTACAACGCCATTTGGCCTCTTTGAATATGTATATATGCCCTTTGGCTTGAGAAACGCTGGTCAAACTTTTCAAAGATATATACATCAAGTTCTGTCAGGGTTTAATTTTTGCATCCCGTATTTTGACGATTTGTTGATTGCATCCAAAAATTCAGATGAACACAGAAAACATTTAAGACAAATTTTCACAAGACTTGAAGAACACGGGTTGAAACTCAACCCTTCAAAATGTGTTCTCGGAAAACCGCAAGTTTCATTTTTAGGGTGCTTAATTACACCATCAGGCGTTAAGCCTTTACCTGAAAAGGTAAAAACGATCACTGATTACCCCCAACCAAAAAATATTGCGGAGCTTCGCAGATTTTTAGCAATGATCAATTTTTATCGACGATTTTTACCCAATGCAGCTCAAACCCAAGCCCCATTGCATGATTTTTTGAAAAACTCCAAGAAAAATGATAAAACTTTGATCCCTTGGAACGATATCGCAGTGGAAGCATTTAATAAATGTAAACTTAATTTAGCTAATTCTGCTACTTTGTCATATTTTTCACCTAATCATAACTTGTCAATAATGGTGGATGCATCTGATTCGGCCATAGGTTCTGTTTTGCAATCCCACACACCATCTGGCATTCGCCCAATAGCATTTCATTCCCGTAAACTAACCGCAACAGAAAAAAACTACAGCACTTATGATAGAGAGTTATTAGCCATTTACTGTACAATAAAACACTTCAGATATATTTTAGAAGCCCGACAGTTTATCATATTTACTGATCATCGCCCTTTAATCTTCGCCTTCAATAAAAAATCCGAATCTTGTTCTCCACGCCAACTTCGGCAGTTAGACTTTATCGCACAGTTCAGCACAGATATCAGACACATTTCCGGTTCAGATAACACTGTTGCAGATGCTCTTTCTAGAATAAACGCGATTAACCTTTCCACAACTGACCTTAAAAGCTTGGCAGATTGTCAAAAGACTGATGAGGAACTCAAATTTTTAGTTTCTTCCAATAACTTATCAATAGATTTAAAACCTTTTAAGATGGGAAATAATCTCGAAATCTTCTGCGATGTCAGTAAGGAAAAAGTACGACCTTATATACCCAAAGAACTTCGCCATGAAGTATTCTGCTCATTGCATAACTTGTCGCACCCTGGAATACGCGCTACCAAGCGCCTGGTCCAAGATCGATTCATCTGGCCGTCAATGTTGAAAGACGTAACAGAATGGACTCGTTCCTGCCTGGCTTGCCAACGAAACAAAGTCCAAAGGCACACTGTAAGTCCATTACAGCCTTTCAACCTACCTTCTGAGAGATTCCAACACGTGCATATTGACTTGGTAGGACCTCTTCCACCCTCTGATGGTTTTAACTATTTGCTGACGTGTGTTGATCGCTACACTAGGTGGCCGGAGGCCATCCCTCTCAGTGACGTCTCAGCGGAAACAGTGTCCAAGGCCTTCGTCGCTCATTGGATATCTCGCTTTGGAGTTCCTGCCATCTTGACTACAGACCAAGGCCGACAATTTCAATCACATCTCTTCTCCTGCCTGAGGTCTATGTTTGGAATACAGCGAATCCGCACCACCCCCTACCATCCTTCTTCAAACGGTATGGTTGAACGGTTCCACCGTTCTCTGAAGCAAGCTCTTCGGTGCCACAACACTAAATGGACTGAATCGTTACCAGTAGTTTTACTAGGACTGCGAACGTGCTTCAAGGAGGATCTCATTGCATCTTGTGTTGAGATGGTCTATGGACAAACTGTTGTCTTACCTGGAGAGTTCTTCGAGCCGTCTTCCGATGCTCCAAGTGACCCTTCAACTTATATTTCGAAACTTAGAGAAACCTTTAGAACTCTAAAACCTACACCTGCGTCCTGCCATTCAAAATCATCATGTTTCGTACATCCAGCTTTAGAAACGTGCTCCCATGTGTTCGTAAGAATCGATGCCTTGAAACCTGCACTGTCATCACCTTATGATGGACCTTTCGAAGTTCTCCATAGAACTGAAAAACATTTCACGATTAAGAAAAATGGGAAGGAAGCCACCATAAGCATTGACCGTCTCAAACCAGCTTTTCTCTTAAACACCGACTCAGCAACATCAGATCCCATACTAGAGGAAAGAACAGACTCAGCGGTTTCAACTCCACAAGCTCAATGTGAGCAGGGTAAACCTTTACCTGTTATGACTCGCTCTGGCAGAAAAGTCAAGTTTAATCCTAGGTATTTGTAATTCTTCTTAAATCACTTTATAGACTTTTAGTGACTTTATAGACTGTTTCGTACCTTTGGTACTAAGGGGGGAGTACTGTGGTGTGCCTCGGCAACCATCCAGTCCCCTTGTATGTGCCTCGGCAACCATCAAGTCCACTCCCAAAAAACGAACTGAAGTGAGGAAAACCCAGCCGGCTAAACCGGTTGGAGAACCCCTCATACTCACTTCCAAACTGACACTCGTGGAGAAGGGACGCGTTTCCCAAACCAACTATATTTTTAATTTTTACGATGTAAGTTTAATTATATGTTTCTCTTTATTTTATTGTGAATTAAATTTATTTTCCTTAAACCTTCTATTCTTTATTTTTTTGTAATTACTATATTTAATTAATTTTAATATAGCATGTTATTTTTTTTTAATTTTAAAAGCACACACGTGCTATACAAACAAAAATGAAAAGAATAGCAGTTTTTCTAAATGTAAATATTTTGCCTAATTAAAACGAAAATTATTTCCACAAAAGACAAAACATGTTGGGAAGAAAAAGAAAGAAAGACGAAAAAAATAATGTTTATAAATACGTATGTTAAATTCTTATTTAATTATTAACTCGCTCACCTATATAGAGTGGTTTTCCAATTCATTAATGCGCAAACTACTTCTTGTCGTTTTTTAAAAATATAAAAGAGCAAATATAATTAATACAAATAAATTTATAGAAATAAATAAATTTACCAACAAATACATTTATAAAATAGATGTTCATCTATTAACATTATAAGGAACGTTTTACCTTACAAGAAGCAAATTAATGCTGCTGTAAAAAATAAAGTACACAAAACACTAATTAAAAATAAAAAATAGTGCGTGGAGTCCCTCCGCGTGGAAGAAGTGAAACTTCGTAATGTGGAAATGAAAATAGGAAGGGGTAGAAATTGGTTTTTAGTGAAATCATATTGTTTCTTTAAGACAAACTTTATTAACATTGCTTACAATTCACAATTGATCGCATCTTTTAATTATCATTTTCTACGCGCATGCGTTCGAGTGCCACGCATTCACTCTCGCTCTGTCTCTTTCTATTCCCCCTCCCCAGGAGCGTTGAACGTTTAACGCAACAGTGCTTTCATACCCCCTCCATGGTAGCGTTAAACGTTTAACGCAACCTTGTTGGAAGTCGCATTAGAAGTTTCACTTATAAAATAATAACCGGCAAAAATAAAAAAAAATAGTGCGTGGAGTCCCTCCGCGCAGAAGAAGTTAAACTTCGTAACCTGCGACGTTAATTGTAGAAGAATCAGCAGTCGTCGAAGGATCACTAGTTCTATTCAACGACTCTTTTTCCTGCTCCGCTCGCTTCCGTGCTCTGTAATCACGGTAATATTGTGCATTTTCCCCTAGTGGACCTCTTGAACCAGTGGAAGTGCTTGTGGTTGCCTCATCGTCTCGCCCTGGAAAATGTATTTGTATTAATAATGTATGTGAATGCGTCATAATGTAATTTCAAAAGAGAAAACATAACAATCAATTGATATTCACAAGAGACGTACCTTGACATAACCTTAAATCCGTCGCATTGTCCGTGGGATTGTTTTCACTCATTTTTTACAATTGTTATCCACTAAATTTGAAAAAAAAATACTGCTCTATTAAATTATATGTGTATCAAAAAAAATTAAAAAAATATTTATAGAAAAACAATACTTTTATGACTTTTATTATTTTTATGCTAGTGAGGACCAAAACATTATGGAAATGAATGAGGGAAAACTGGATCCTACCACGTGATTTCCCGGCCAATAAAAATGTAGCGTTAAGCGTTTAACGCTAACTTGTTGGAAGTCGCATTAGAAGTATAACTTTAAAAAAAAAAAATAAATAAAAAAAAGAATAAAATAAAAAAAAATAAATAAAAAAAAAAGAAAAATAAGTATCTAAAGCAGAGTATCTATGTGCATCAAAGTATTTTTTTAATTGTATTTAATAAAAAAATATACTGATTAACTTTTTAAATACAATTCGCGATCGCAACACTCGAGTACGCCATCTAGCGGGAGACTGTAAATGTCGGGCATTAGTTCCCACATGGTTAATTGGCAATGACGGACGCCATTTTCTTAGCAGCAAATAGGAAGCAAAAATTCCCTAAGGAAAAGGTAGAAAGAACTTCTTGAAAAAACTAACCAGAATATGCCAAACATTGAAGCAGAACACGCCAAGCATTTGAAGAACAATTTCTCAATAATTTTTACCTTTCTATTACCAACAACATAACTTCCAATTTCATGATTACTTGATGTTACAGATGTGTGAATTACGGAAAAATAATTTTTTCTGTCTTCAATTCATTACAAATTAAAAGGAAGTCAACATTGCTTTCGTCATTCCAATGAATTAAGTGAATTCAGAACTGTAATAGTTATAGAATATTCTTCTTCTTTATAGAATAGTATAGATTTCTGTATCTATATAATTCGAAAAACAACAATGAAGAATCATCCGAACTACTTGAAATAGTTTCATTTGTGCTGATTATTAATAATTTTTTATCGTTTTCTTTGGTAAGTATTTTTCAGTTTTGAAAGAATAATTTCAACTAGAATTCAGCTATTCTGTTTTCAAGCTACATATTCAAATTCATATCGAGATCTTACAATTATAAAATTTTGATATGTGGTATGTTATCTAAAAGTAATGAAGGGATAATCTATGCATATATTATTTGAAAATAAAATTTTCAAACGAAGACCATTTCATTTGGAATTCTGCGGATTTATAAAACAGGTGAGTGTTATGATTTTTATAATAAAAAATTTGCTAGTAAATATTTTTTTTTCCTATTTGATGATAGTTCTCTACAGAATGGTTTTTTACGTCTGATTAAGAACTATAAGAATAAAAAAAAAAGAAACATGAAAGTTTTTATTTCAATATAAAGAATTTTTTAAATGGTTTTTTATCCTAAGAATTCTTTATTTTACGTTTTTTAGTTTATAAGATTTTGATAAAAATTGCTGTCAAAATACTTTTTTTGAAAAATTAAATGATATAGCATTATGTGTTTATGTATACTTCTTGTATATTCTAATGTTTGAAGTAATATGATTCAGAAAAGTATGGAAGAAAATTTCGGTACTTACGTGTTAACCACAGCTACAGATTTTTAAGTGCTGCCAATCTACACTTAAAATTTTTGGAAAAAATCTTAAAATGAAACACTTTGTTTAAAATCAAAGTAGTCAATCGGATTTCGGTGGAAAATGGGCCGATATAGAGTTTAGCATAGATTCAAAACAAACTTTTCTCTCGCCTGATTCTATAGCCATTATGAACTCCAATAAATAAGATTCAAAATGAAATAACATTTCCAAAACGGACGTTTACTGAGATAAAGTTTCATGTTATGGACATTGGTACATTTTCGTTATATTTCACTCCATAAAATATTTCGCTTCTAAAAAAATAAAATTGCATCTTGTTTTGTTTTTGGCAAGTCCCAAAGACGCATTTTCGTAACACTAAAAAATGGCGACAAAAAAAGAATGGTTCTTTTTTTTGTTTTGTTTCGTCAGCATTCTTTATTTTACTTTAAAATTTAAATGGGCCTTTCATGTTATACCATTAAATTTAGTAAAACTATTTCTCAGGCATTAGGTTTGAACTCTTATAAGAATATACCTATTTTTTTTCTCTTTATTTACAAATATTTTTCCGATGTGTTCTGGATGTTCCTTCTCTAAAAAAAAAGAGATACCATTTTGTTTTCGTTTGCATAAGAAAGAAAACAAACATTTTTCTTTTTTAAATTTAATCAGCCACAATAAAGATGGAACGTTACAATGCTACATGCTACAATAAAGACGTCTCCAGTGTAACTGAATGACTGTTCATATGGAAATCGCAGGGATTCGGCACATACAGCAACGCCGCCTATAGTTCGTTGCGATCGCGAATACTTTGTTTCATTTAAAAAATTTTTCGCTTAGTTAAAAAATATTAATAATAAAATATATTTTTAAAAAAAATTATAATAAGAAATCAGCTTATTTCTAAATTCGCGATCGCAACGCTCTGAGTACGCCCTCTAGCGGGAGACTGAAAATATCGGGCATTAGTTCCCACATAACCATTGGCGATGACGGACGCCATTTTCTTAGCAGCAAATAAGAAGCAAAAATTCCCTAAGGAAAAGGTAGAACTTCTTAAAAAACTAACCAGAATATGCCAAACATTGAAGCAGAACACGCCAAGCATTTGAAGAACAATTTCTCAATAATTTTTACCTTTCTATTACGAACAACATAACTTCCAATTTCATGATCACTTGCTGTTACAGATGTGTGAATTACGGTAAAAAAATTTTTTCTGTCTTCAATTCATTACAAACTAAAAGGAAGTCAACATTGCTTTCGTCATTCCAATGAATAAAGTGAATTCATAACTTACAGAACTGTAATAGTTATAGAATAGTCTTCTTCTTTATAGAATAGTATATATTTCTGTATCTATATGATTCGGAAAACAACAATAGAGAATCATCCATACTACTTGAAACAGTTTCATTTGGGCTGATTATTAAGAATTTTTTTATCGTTTTCTTTGGTAAGTATTTTTTAGTTTTGAAAGAATAATTTTAACTAGAATTCAGCTATTCTGTTTTCAAGCGACATATTCAAATTCATATCGAGATCTTACAATTATAAAATTTTGATATGTGGTATGTTATCTAAAAGTAATGAAGGGATAATCTATGCATATATTATTTGAAAATAAAATTTTCAAACGAAGACCATTTCATTTGGAATTCTGTGGATTTATAAAACAGGTGAGTGTTATGATTTTTATAATAAAAAATTTGCTTGTAAATATATTTTTTTCTTATTTGATGATAGTTCTCTACAGAATGGTTTTTTACGTCTGATTAAGAACTATAAGAATAAAAAAAAAAAGAAACAACATGAAAGTTTTTATTTCAATATAAAGAATTTTTAAAATCGTTTTTATCCTAAGAATTCTTTATTTTACGTTTTTTAGTTTATAATTTTTTGATAAAAATTGTTGTCAAAATACTTTTTTTGAAAAATTAAATGGTATAGCATTATGTGTTTATGTATACTTCTTCTTAGTTTAAAATCAAAGTAGTCAATCGAATTTCGGTGGAAAATGGCCCGATATAGAGTTTAGCATAGATTCAAAACAATCATATCGCCTTTTGAACTCTGATAAATAAGATTAAAAATGAAATAACATTTCCAAAACGTACGCTTACCAAGATAAAGTTTCGTGTCGTGGGAATTAGTACATTTTCGTTTTTTAGGTAAAATATTTTGCTCCTGAAAAAATAAAATTGCATTTTGTTTTGTTTTTCGGCAAACCCCAAAGATGAATTTTCGTAGCACTAAAAAATGGCGACAAAAAAGAATTGTTTTTTTGTTTTTGTTTCGTCAGCATTCTTTATTTTACGTTTTTTAGTTTCGAAATAATGACTTTTATTGAAACTTGAAATTTTTTAATAAAAATTGTTGTCAAAAAACTTTTTTTGCAAAATTAAATTTCATAAAGTTATGAGGCTTATGTATATTTTTGGTTCATTTTAATTTTTGAAGTAATATGATTCTTAAAACTATGGAATGTAAAGTTTAAATAGGCCATTCATGTTATATCATTAAATTTAGTAAAATTATTTCTCGGACATTAGGTTTTAACTCTTATAAGAATATACACATTTTTTTCTGTTTATGTACAAATATTTTTCCCATGTGTTTTGAATGTTCCTTCTCTAAAAAAAGAGATACCATTTTGTTTTCGTTTGCATAAGAAAGAATATCAACATTTTTTCTTTTTTAAATTTAATTAGCCACAATAAAGAAGGAACGTTGCAATGCTACACGCTACATTAAAGACGTCTCTAAAGTAACTGAATCACTGTTCATATAGAAATCGCGGGTATTCGCCTCATACAACAACGCCCCCTATAGTTCGTTGCGATCGCGAATTTCAGTAAGGTATTCTTGGCGAATTTTAAAAAAATATCGCTTTGTTTTCTTTAACGCCAATATTACCTACTATGTTTTTCTCTTACCTCGTGCGCTCAACGACCGTAAAGAGAAATATAGTTTCCATGACAACGGTAGCGTTAAACGTTTTAACGCAACCTTGTTGGAAGTCGCATTAGAAGTTTCACTTCAATAATATTGTCTGTCAGATAAACAATGTTGTCTGCCAGATATAATGTTCAAATATATCGTTTGCCGAAACATAATTTTATAAAAATGTTTTCAATGAATAGATTAATAAAATTGTATCAATATAAAATCTTTTTTGGCAACATATTTTTTTAAGAAATCATTTGCCATGTTATTGCTGGCTTTCGATGTGCTGTGTATTTTCAGAACAAAGAATTCATTTAAGCGTTTATTGAATTAAAAAAATTCCATAGGAAGGAAATACAATAAAAGACGATGTTTTAGTGGAGCCCACTGTAAAATAAACTTTTTCCTAGAAGATATTCTGCACTAATTGAAGAAAGAAAACCGCAGGGATTCTATAGACTTATGAAATATTTTGAAGAAATACAGGTAAAAAACTTGCGTATAGTATTTCAATTATTCATCTTAATTATTTTGTGTTTTAAATTATTGCATAAAGTTAAAAAAAAAAAAAAAAAAAAAAAAAAAAATGATAGTGTTCAATAAAAAATTCAAATATAATATATTTTTTTCTTTCAAATAATTAATTTTGATTTCTTTACGGTAAATAACTTTGAGTAATAACAAGCGTTTTATTTTCTTCTTTTATTAATACTTTTCTTAACAGGCTATCATCACACTATCAGAAAAATTAGTTCGACAATGAACCTTAAAACGTGTACTTTTAATCACAATATGATACAAATTTATTACACAAGATGTTAAATTTATATTAAAAAGGTATAAGGAATTAGAGTTAAATCACGTTTCCGTACAAGTTCAATCATAGTATCGTGTTATTAAGTTTAGAAGAACGATATAATATGGTTCAATTTATTTCCATATTAAGGTAGCACCTAAATTTGAACGATATTATGATGAATTTCGCTCAAAAATATCTATCAGTGCAAGTAAATGAAATAAATAATTATGCAATGAAATACACTAGAAGTATAAAATATCTGCCATATTTCTTCAAGTTTTTTACCAGCTTGATTCGTTATTTTTCATTTGTGTTGTTGACTTTAACATACTTCAGCAATTTTTTAATTACATTAATTCCAAATGAGATTTTAGTATTAATTTCTATAAAAAGTATTCACTTTGATAATGATGCACTAAAATTAACTTAAAATTAAATATAAATATCAATTTAAAAAGTTAACTGAAGAAAAAATATTTCGTACTAGTACTTATAGTATTTGCGTCTAGTGTAGGGCTAACCTCGAAATTATAACTTTATAATAAATTATGAAGTCACTGCTCGCTGTGTCTTTAAAATTCATAATAACGGTTACTATAGCGACGCAAACATAATACAATAATATGCTTTTTTTTTTTAATTGAACTAACTTCGAAATTGTAGCTTGGCTAGTTCACCACGCCATCACTCGCTTTGTAAATTATCCCTTATAACGTTTGCCATAGTAACGCAAACATTAACACAATTATCTGAATTTTAAGTTAATAAGCAATGTTATAATAAATCATGGTTAAAATAAACAAATACGTAAAAAAAATCTAAAACAAACCGATTATATAAAAAATTATCTAAAATGACATGATAAAACAATCTAAAAAGAAAACGAACAGCCGTTTTAGTTATAAAGAATATTAAACGATTGGCGTTATTGTATAACGCTTGTAGGAGTAAAGAATTTCTCAAGAGACTATTAGTTTAAACTATTAGTTAAGTTATGAGCATTATAATTCTATTAAACTCTATATATCTGTAACCTTTTAAAAAATTTTACTTCACCCTGATTAACTTTTAAATAATAAAATTATATATATATATATATATATATATATATATATATATATATATATATATATATATATATATATATATATATATATATATATATATATATATATATATATATATATATATATATATATATATATATATATATATATATATATATATGGTACCAGTGCCTGTATACAAAGCTGGAAGCTGGTCCCTGTGCGCCTGACAAGGAAGCAATGTGAATTTCCCTAAGATCAGAGCACGGTTTGGAACTAACCGAAAAAGACATATATGGACTCCAAAGAGGAGTTATGATTATATAGAAAGATCGTAACGACGAACCCTTACTCATTTATTTTTTTGTGTTATTTCTGTGATTGTTAATCGTCCGTGTTTATGTAAATTTCTCTTCAATCTATGTTTTTGTTAAAGAACAGTGCCTATTTTTATTTTCAAAGACGACCACTCATGCCGTCTTTGAATATATATATATAATTTTATTATTAGAGAGAGAAAGGAAATGTTTCTGCTCTATTCCTTTTTCCCTTTTGTTCTTTCAAAGAATATCATATTTTTATTTCCGGCTTTCAAGAATAAAGTTCTTCAAAAGCATTTTTAATTTAGATCGTAGAACAGTTTAAAAGAAAATTACACAAATTTTCTAGAATTTCAAGAGGCGCAATTGTCTTTTTCGAAGAAAACATTATATGCGTATGAATATACTTAAAAATGATAATAGTAATATTTTTAAGAATTTTAAAAGTAGTTTTATAATGATTTCTTAATTTATTTTTATATGTTTATTTATGTTCGTATCATTTTAATTAAAATATTTTTATAAAGAGAATTCGTTTTTGATTTGGGAGAAAAGAGAAAAGGTTCTTTTATCAACAGTTTAAGTCGTTTTTAAATTGTTTTAACTATAAGTCCTTTTAAACTATAATTGTTATGCAATTTTAAGAATGGAAAGTATTTTTTCTTGCTGTTTCATAGTAATTTTTATTTAAAAAAATAATATTTAACTTTATAGAATATAATTTAGTACAATAATACGCATAATAATTTACGCATTGAATATAATTATATCATGTTAATGAGTAATAAAGCAATATAATTTATAAATAGTCAGCACAATATAACACAATATCTCATTAAGTCATTAAGTATGTTGTTAGTTTTATATACAATTAGATTTTCGACAAAAACTACTGACTAATAACTTGAAAACATTTTATAAAATATAAGAATGTGTTTGGTAATAGGAAAAAAAATTGCGAGTTGAAGACCCCTTTGTGACTTTTAAGGTACCAAAAAGTGTAGTGTTTTTCATGTGCAGTATAATGTTGAGACGGCAATATAATATTAATTGGCTATTGCAATAATATTAAAGTATAATAATATAATATTAATATAAAATACAATAATATAATATTAAAGGTTATTGCAAAATCAAATGAATGAAATAAATTAGATTTTTTACTGGTTTGAATACTGGGTTGGGTTTGAATTTTAGATTAGGGCAGTATAAAACATATACGAGCTGCCATTACAAATTTAAAATATTTTAAACTTTTAAATATGTTATTCTTCAAAAATTGCAAACATAATTACGAATATTATTAAAAATTTTAAAAAAAGTAATTAAAAAACCATAAAATAAAAACTCACAAATTGTTTCATTTAAAATTTAATCAACTTAAATAAACTCATGAATTAAACTGATTTTAAATAACTGATTTACTCATGATTAATTGATTTTTCAGCAAACTCAAATCATGACCCTGATTAGAACGATATAACCAATCAGTAATAAACAAGCAACATAAAATCCGGGATATATATATATATATATATATATATATATATATATATATATATATATATATATATATATATATATATATATATATATATATATAAAAAAAAAATTCAAAATGAAGATAAAACAAAGGTAATTTACCGACGAATGGAAAAAAAAGGGGGGGCGGAATAATAATAATAACAAACAACAGGGGAAAGAAAAAGAATTAATTTAAAAAAAAAAAAGGATAAAGTTTTTTTGAAAAACCGGAAAATAAAAGTTATAATCTTTTCATCAGCCCAGACGATTATATCCGAACAAGAGTGCTTTCTAATATTGTATCAATATAGCCAAAGCAAAATATATCAATACAATAGTGTGAGGAGCACTCAAAAGAAAAAAAAAAAAAAGGAAAAAAAAATTTTTTTTACAAAAATAATCGTTTGCGAGTCAATCAACGAGGCATTTGTTTACCAAAATTTTTGCATCTACTATATCTTCCGGTATACAAATTAAAATTATATAATAAAAATTAAAAAGTTTCAAATCGAAGAATGTTTTATGTTTTTATTCTACTATCGTTGGAATTGCTATTGGTTTCTTCCATCCATAATTCTCTTTCCATTTAATGCAAGATTAAGATGGCAGTAAAGTTTTAATATATAAAAAATAATTTTTAGATATTTGTAGTCTTGCTTATCTTTTCTTTATGACCCATTGATATGTTTATAATTTTAAAACAGATTTCTCTACTGTGTACTTTTAAAAAAGCTCAATACTTTTCCTCGGATGCGTTTTCACGATGAATTTTAACAGATTTTTTTATATGAAACAGATAAGCAAGGGATCTAAAATCTTCTGGATTAATATTGAAGGATGTTGTATCTTGAGCCAATGAATAACACTATAGCAAAATTTAGTGTCTAATTAATGTCTTGGAGAGGAAAAGAATATTTCATCGCTTTATTGTAATTTTTTTTCAATCTATTTTCTTTTTCTGAATATGAACTCAAAAAACTATTTAACTGAACTTTATTCAATCATAGAAGAGAAGAGTTCTAAACTTTTTTATTTTGGGAAAATAATGAAACTTTATTTAGATTGAGCACAATTGCACAATTTTGTTTTTATTTAAATTATACGGTAATTGAACCTTGGGACAGTAAAGCATTTTCTACCTTTATACATTCCAAGATACAACATATACAGGATCTTTAATAATTGCAATAACTTTTACTACGGCGTATTATAATCTTTTTTTCTTTTTTTTTTTAAATGTAAGAAATTTTCTACCTTGTAGGCATATCTTAGTTTAATTAATTTAACATATTATTACAATTTTTTATAATTTCTTTAAATTTACTTCTGAATTTGAAAGCAAAGCACTCATTCTACGCATGCACTTGGGTTCAATAATTAATTTTTGCTGTCCTTTTTTTATAAAACAGTCAGTTTCCTACAAGTAAATAAAATTTTTTAGTTTAAATTATTCTCATAAAGTTTCTAACTTATTGAAAAATTTATAAAAAGTTTTACTTATCGCTATTATTCTTTCTCAATACCGAAAAAATATTACAACTGCATTAATAGAGTGTACATGCATTGTCAAATTGTGAACATGACATCTGGAGAACGTGTTTTTAATATTTGTCATTCTTGTTGAAATAAGTGTAATAAAAATTATGTGTTATACAAACATGTTCATGTTTGCTCCATTCATCTTCTGGAGAAAAATACTTTAATATTCGTCATTCTTGTTGCAATTAGTAGAATAAAAAATTTCTGGGTTATACATATTCATAAGCGCTTTATCTTCTGGAAAACGTGGTTTTAATATTCCTTCTTGTTGCAATAAATGCACTAAAAATTATGTGCTATACAAACATGTTCATGTTTGCTCCATTCATCTTCTGGTGAAAAATACTTTAATATTTGTCATTCTTGTTGCAATTAGTAGAATAAAAAATTTCTGGGTTATACATATTCATAAGCGCTTTATCTTCTGAAAAACGTGGTTTTAATATTCCTTCTTGTTGCAATAAAAGCACTAAATATTATGTGCTATACAAACATATTCATGTTTGATCCATTCATCTTCTGGAGAAAAAGACTTTAATATTCGTCATTCTTGTTGCAATTAGTAGAATAAAAAATTTCTGGGTTATACATATTCATAAGCGCTTTATCTTCTGGATAACGTGGTTTTAATATTCCTTCTTGTTGCAATAAATGCACTAAAAATTATGTGCTATACAAACATGTTCATGTTTGCTCCATTCATCTTCTGGAGAAAAATACTTTAATATTTGTCATTCTTGTTGCAATTAGTAGAATAAAAAATTTCTGGGTTATACATATTCATAAGCGCTTTATCTTCTGGAAAACGTGGTTTTAATATTCCTTCTTGATGCAATAAATGCACTAAAAATTATGTGCTATACAAACATGTTCATGTTTGCTCCAATCATCTTCTGGAGAAAAATACTTTAATATTCGTCATTCTTGTTGCAATTAGTAGAATAAAAAATTTCTGGGTTATATATATTCGTAAGCGCTTCCTCTTCTGGAGTACGTGGTTTTAATATTCCTTCTTGTTGCAATAAATGCACTAAAAATTATGTGCTATACAAACATGTTCATGTTTGCTCCATTCATCTTCTGGAGAAAAATACTTTAATATTCATCATTCTTGTTGCAATTAGTAGAATAAAAAATTTCTGGGTTAATATATATTCGTAAGCGCTTCATCTTCTGGAGTACGTGGTTTTAATATTCCTTCTTGTTGCAATAAATGCACTAAAAATTATGTGTTATATATGCATGATCATGTTAACTCTATTCATCGCAATTCTACATTGAATGTTTTTTAGGTTTAAATTGCGAATTTAGGTTTAAATTGCGAACTTCTATTCCTTTTTTAATACGTCTACAATATATATTTTCTTAGTACCTTAAAATATAAAATGTTTGTATGTCGACATAAAATAGGTTCAAATATATTCCTGTTGTCTGAAGCATTAGTCTTGAGACAGTCTGCAATTTCTATTTTAAAGATCTGACAAATGTTTATTCTTAAATAGTATATGTTCGAAAAAACAGCTTACAGATAAAAACACTTTCACTTTTAAATTTTGTCTTTAGCTTGTAAATATGACTGTACTTGTCGAAGTGAGAAAGTGAGTTGTAAAAGGTGTCCGAAGGTACACAATAAAAAATTAAGGTAAAAGGTACCGGCACCCTGGGTGTATCATCCGTAAAATAAGTTTTAGCGTAAAATTTTATGTTGTATATTTTACAGTAATAATCATTTAACTGCAGTGATACAATGATTTCACAATAAATATCACTGTAAAAATTACGATACATGAGATTTCATTCTATAAAATTTTTTACCATAAAAAAATAGATTTTATGGTAATAAGTACCGGTGCCTAGGTGCCTGTTCGTTCCGATCGGAAATTTTTTACAGTGTTCAGTACTCTTCCCTGTCTATAATAACCTGAGGATAAAATTCGCACTCACAACTCGATCTTTAATAGACTAATGTAAGTAAAAAAAGAAAAAATTATAATAATAAATTGACGAAACAAATTCTTTTTTTCTTTTCGGGAAAAAAAATGAAAAACAAGAAAATGTAAAAGATTTTAGCTTTATTAACAAAATCTTTTACATTTTCTTATTTTTCATAAAAAAATATTTTAGCCAGATAAATGTTGTATTGATATGTTCATGTACTTCCTATTCTAAAAGGGTATAAGTTTTAAATAAAAATGATACAATACTTTAAGAATTTTAATAAAGATTTTACTGAATTTTATTTAGTAGATAAGTTGAGCATAGATAAGATAGTAGATAACATGTAGTAGATAAGATAAGATGAGGTTTTATTTAGTAGTTTATCTAGTAGTTTAGTAGAAGAATTTTAATAATGATTTACAGAATTTACTGAAATTAAACATGACGGTAAATCTGAAAGAATTTAAGCATAAGCTCGAAATCATATATTTTTATTTACTAATTAATATTGAATAAATAAATTTTTGGTTTTGATAAATGTAGAATCAATATTTTATACAATGATGTAGTTCTTTTAAACTTATAATTATATTTCATAATCAATTTGTTTACAGAAAATTTATCCTTACCGTAAAGATAGGTGAGATAATTTTCGCTTGTCTCAGATTTTTATTTTATGAACTATTTTTTAGGAAAAATCAATACTTTAGTTCTATTAAATGTAGAATAGGATTATTTAATCATTATAGGATAGGATATTATATCATTATAGAATATTATATCAACGTAGAATATGATTATGTGATTACATAATTGTTACTGAAATAAACTTGGTTTGCTGGAACTAAAATAATATACTACTTTAAGAGTTTCAATATTATAAGCAATTTGTTTGAAATTAATCATGACGGTTAGTCAGAAAATAGCATCATCTCGAATATCATAGGTTATGAATATCATAGGTTAATTTTTAAATTAAAAAAAATTCTTGACTATGATAAATGTTGAATCAATGTGTTTGTATAATTTTGCAATATTCATATTCACCATGTATATAAATCATCATTACACATAAAAATAAAAAACATACACTTCTTATAGAGTTATATTTACCTTGCAAATGGTTTGTTTTGAGAAATTAATCCCTATCATGAAGGTAACGAATAAATTTTAAGATAATCTCATTTCACAGACATTTATTTTATTAACTTCATCTTTTTAAGCAAAAATACATCTTAGATAAATGTAGAACTGATGCTCTTAGATATTTCTTATAAAAATTAAATAGGTTTGTTAGATTGAAATTTATTATAATGTTTGTAAACGATTTGTTTACAGAAATATATTAGTATCATAAGAGTAAGACAGAAAATTTCTACTTGACTAAAATTATTATAATAGGTATTTTAATTAAATATTTTTAAATAAAAAAATCTTAACTCAGATTTTAAAATAATTGTAAGCAGATTCGGGAGAAAAAAAAAATACGGAAATAGGAGTGAGGTAGTATTGTTTACTTTTTGGGTGGTCTACAATACTTTATTAATACCGCTTTCACAAAGTTGTGTTATTCAAAACGCAAAATGCATTCTTGTCCAAAACAAAGATAACAATTTTTAAATAATAATACTTATAAGGTATTATGCCGAACCGAGATATTTTTCTTCCGTTCCCTCTCAAAACACAAAAGAAACCAATCATCTAAAACAGGCCGTCTGGATTTATCAAATCGGCACTCAAAATTTTAGAGTCAAAACCAACCTCCACATACTCAAAATAATCAAAATCTTATCTAGAACTTAAGAATTCTTGGTATTACTCAATGTCACAATACTCTATTTCAAGATTTTTGTTTTATTTTTTCCATAGAACAACGTCTTTCCTTTGTTTATGTTTTCAGTTCTGCTGTTGTTTATGGAACAAAGAATGGTTTGTTCCAACCACTGTGCAATTCAAAAAAGAAAATGAATAAAATACCTTTATACGCCAGATGTTTCGGCGGTTTTTTTTATTATTAGTATTATAATTCACAAAGGCACTCAATATCAATAAATATGGCAACTTATAAGTTGAAATATTTTTTCTTTACCTCTACCTTTTTCTCACAAAGCCTTGCTATTTTCTATTTCGAACTACAAGATTATTAGAGAATGGCTAACACGCAAAACAAACAAGTTCATGCTTCACTTCAAATCCATGAAAATATCAAATTATCATAAAATCTACTGAAATATTGCAAATAAATTGCACTTTTTTTAAAATATATGAATTAATAAACTAAAATAAATAATTTTTATTTTATGAATCCAATCCTAAGGTGGAGTGTATTTATATCTTCGTTTAAATGATGTAGTATTACACTTCCTAATACGAACAGTTTTTCTGTTGAAATTTTTTGTCTGGTGATTAAAGGGGAATTTTTAATTAAAGTTAATTTTTTTTTTGTAAACAAAGAATGTAATGGCTGTTATTCCTTCAAAAACTATTATAATTAGATATGTTTTAATACGAGTTGCCACGTGGTCTAGTTTAAATGAAAAATCGCAACCTAACCTTACATAGCTGTTTTAAACTAGTACAAAAAAAAAATAATAAAAAATAACTTTAATTAGTGGAGGTTGTCATTCGGAAAATAATAGCCTGCTTTATATGAAGAAAAGTAAGGACTTGACTGCACGTAGTTTTAGGAGAGTAAAAACTTTTAATAGGGATCTTTTTTTCTTTATTTGAAGTTTTTGTACGAAAAATAATACTCTGGTTTTGATGAAAAACAACTACACAAACCATCATGGCTGTTTTAAAATAAAATAGAAGATCATAGTTAGGATTTCTTTTATGTAAGTTGTCATAAAATAGTCTGGTTAAAATGAAAAATAACATTAGAATACACAGCTGTTTCGCGTTAAAATGAAAAAATTATAAATAGTATTTATATTAAATGTTAGATGCTATACGAATAATAATAGCCTGGTTAATAAGAAAAATAACTACTTAATCTTATATTTTTTAACGCTGAGGAATATAGTACTCTAAGAGTTCGTAAAGTGTTTAAATAGTACATGTACTTGTTTAGTGGGGACATGTGATTTTTCAAAATTCAAATTGATTTTCATCATTAATTTTTACCCGTGGAAAAACGAAATTAAAAGATGTTATTACGCAAAACGAAATTTAGAATAGCACGTAATTTTTCCCCCCAAACGTTAATAATTCATCAAAAAATTCTAAATCAATTTTCCTCATCACGGTGACGTTCGATTGATACTTTCTGCCGTTAGAACTCTAGAATTATTGTTATTTATGATGGTCAATATTCTTAACGACCTGTAGTAAATGCAGGGTAATCAAATTCTAGTTGCAGGATACGACGTTTCATAAGAATTTGGGCTGGGCGTCTAGGGTCATCTTCTCTTGGAAGGGGTGTTGAGATTGTGATGGAAAAGGTGAAAAATTGAAACCATGGAGGCAGGAAGGGTTAAAGAGGATAGAGATAATTCGAGGGGAGTCTGACCTCTTAAAAAGCAGGGAGGATATCTGCACAGGAACTGAAGAAACTAATAAGATGATAAATGTTTCCAGCACATCTACAATAAGTAGTTATGAGTATATCATTAATCTTTTCTTTTTGTTACTATTAACACAATTCACCATCACAGGATGTTCTCGTCTTCTCATATATTTTTATTAATATTATTATTATTTCAAGGTTTTAACTTCTTATTCTAATGTCAAAATTCTGAAGAATGTTATTAAAAAAAAAGGGATAAAGCTAAATCGTTAATTTTGGTTGTGATGAAAAAGATAAATCAAATCCAACTAAACTCGGTCTGATTTAGAATGATTTCGCACTGATTCGAAGATTTGAACCTTCATTTAATAGTTTCTGTGCCATTTTTAATTTATTGATTAGGGAAGAAAAATCTGGAGTTGTAGAGACAGCTTCACAAATTGTCATTCATTTTAATATTTTATATATTTTGTGTATATGTTACCGTGTATGTACGAAATGGCGGCATTCCATAAAATGTTAAGTAGGTATTATGTATGTGGAAATGGATTGCCAGGACAATTTAATCGGACATCCAGTATCGGGTGTCACTCATTTATGTGCAATCATAACGCCATATTCATAATTTTAAATTTAAAAAAAATGTCAAGCAGTTTCAATAATACCTCTTGGTGTAATTTACACTTTCTTAAATTTTAATTAACTTTTATGAATCTAAAGAAAAAAAAACAAACTAAAAACCAAAAACTAGCTGTTACGGACATATTTCGATTTGCTGCGTCCGTGATAATCTGTTTTTAATTTCTTAAGAAATGTAAAATTTATGGAAGTTAATAAAAAAATAAAAATTCAATAATCGTGAATAACATAAAGAGATTTCTTTACACAAAAAATGTTAAAACAGCTTGACTTTTTTTTTTTAACTGAGTTATATATATTTGAAGTCTGCAAATATTGACTTCGTAAATGATGGAATTGACCATTTAAAAAGATTTAAAACTTAACAGTTTTGAATAAAAAAATAACTCAATTTCATTTTTTTGGGATTATTTTTAACCATATTAGTAACCGTATTAGTAAATCGAAATAAGACAAATTTTAATTCATATTAGTTATTTTATGTATTTCTTTGTTTTACGTATTTAATCTTGAAAACATAGGGCATATAAATTACAAAATTTCAGCAATGTTTGCAAATGCACATCAAAATTTTAAATTTGCGGATGTTAAATTTGCAACAGGAAAAATATGAATACATGATTAATCAATACAAGAAACATGATAAAAAAATAAAATGGATGAAATTATTGATGGAGCAAATATTAAAAGGATTGTATAATTAGAAAAAAGAGGCTGTTACAATACTATGTATTGTAACAGTATATTTTATACCTAAGGGGGGAAGAGTTTTGTCACTTGCATATTTTAGCAAGTTGGAAGGGGGGAGGGTCAATCAATGTTTATTTAAGACACTAAATCCCTAGATTTTTATATTTTAATGAGAAAAAATGTAACAAAGAAAATTTGGGAAAAAAGGTGGGAAAATTTTTAAATTGAAATAAAAGTTAAATTTAGGGAAAGAAAAAGATGGGGAAAATTCCCTCTAAGATTTTCAAACATTAAAGGTTTTGACCGCACAGAAGGAAAACACAGAGAAATTCCTAAAGAATAGAAGACTTTTTTAATAAATGAACTTAAGTATGCAATTAATTAAATATGCTGAAAGCGTGAATGATGAATAGATGGATGAAGAAGTTGCTCACGTTTCATTCTGACTATAAGAAAATAAAAAGAAGCAAGGCCATAATATGAAGAAATGGCTGCAACTAAATTGCACAACTGGTTAGATTTTTTATGTATTAAATTTAAATCATTTTTTCATAAATTGTTCTGTTTTTAATTGGGTAAAAGAGAAAAAATTTTAGATTAAAAATTTTATAAAATGAATTAAGACGTAAATTTTGCTTCTGTTCACAGAGACTAACTAAGGCAGGGGCACACGGGGATGTTGCCCGGGCTCCCACATCAGATGGGCCCCCAAATCAAATGAAAAGTTCATTTTACGTTTCCTTCTTTAATGAACTGTTTTTAAACAAAATATCAGTACAGTGTAAAATCCATTAGTTTCATGTTAGCTTCTTCATATATCAATCGTATGAACACAATCTATATTTCGTAAATCCATTGCTTTCTAGGGCGGGATTCAGATAAATTTTCGCAATTACGATGGACAAATTTGGCCAATCAAAAGCCTGCATTTTTACATATCGCAAAATGCGATATATTTACAAAAATACAGGCTTCTGATTGGCTTCATTGAGCCATCGTAATTGCGTAAATTTAGCTGAATTCCGCCCTAATGTCAGCAAAGATATGAATTTTTTGTTGCTGTATGACAAAGTTAACAATCAGAAAACTGCATTCAGTGTGATGGATATAGAATAGCCAGAAAATCAATAAAATGAAGAGAACGATATTTCGCCTGACCATTGGAGGGAGAGGGACTTTATAGCTATTTTAGGTTTTAGTCAATTTTCTTGTTGTCTATAATGAGGTGAAAAATACCTCCATAAAGTTCCGTTCTTCATTACTGAAGTAGTGAAGCAGAGGGGGGGGGGTGGCAAAGAAAATGGTGCCCCCTAAATCTGGCTCTGTCTGTTCAAAGTTATGATTCTATTGTTTGTATTTAATTCTAAAATTCTTAAAATTACACAATGAAAGTAAATAAAAGTCAAATTTAAAGCAGACGGGGGGCGGGGAGTTGCAATTTTCTTACGTTAGCATGGCGTGGTTATTGTAATTTGCTTATTTTTGTTGACTATTGAAAGGAATCCAAAATTGACAAAAAAGGTGATTACATAATATTTGAGCGGCCCTAAATATGAAGGAAAGGTATTTATTTCTTAAAGGGCCTTTCCTCTCCCGACCGAACTCAACTGTTGAAGGGGTGAAGACAGGCTGGGAAAATTCTAAATGTGTTTTAATCGTCTTCATTTAATCTCCTCAAATAAACTGATGGTGGATATTTACTATCTTTGTCAATATCTTTCGATACATGTAAAATACAAGGCCGTCGCCCAACCACAATTTGAGATATATTCTGTTAGAATTTTCCTTCTAAAAAATTATGGTAAAATAACCAGCAGCAGTCTGTGCATCCAATTAACCATAAAGTTTACGGTGAAGAACATTTTTTTCCCGTTACAGTTTTAAAACCATTTAGAACTAGCATGGTTAAAGAGCCAGTAATGCAAAACTGTACAGTTTTCTTAACCATTTACAACTAGCATGGTTTCAAAACCATAAAAGAAAACTTTGACTGGACATTGGAGATAGTTTAGCAGCTTTCTAGTGCTACCATCTAGGCGTGAATTAGAGTATCGTATTCTATTTCAGTGCTTCAAATTGGGGAGTGCAGGACATTGGAAATTTTTCATAGTTTCATGTGATAAAGGGAATAAAGGAAATATCGTAATAACAATTCTCGAATCCCTGATCTGCTGGTCATAAGATTGACAGATTAGCCCATTCGGGCTATAATATGCATCCATCATCATCACTAAGAGGCTTCAATAGGTGAGCTAATTGGTGCGATATAATTCTGGTTGTTTAATCATATTAGGTGAAAGCATATAATATACGGTTTTTCTCACATTAAACAGCTTGAATACCGTATTGTTTATGGTCATTTGACTACTTTGTTTAAATAGGGTATAATAAAAATTAAATAGTAATTTAATAATTTTTTCCGAGAAATTTCTAACAGTGTAAAGAGAGTGATATTTTAATAGTGTTTAGTGGTATTTTCTATCAATTTTTTCTGACAAAATTATGTCAATACAATTTTTAAACCAGCGGTGTTTGATAGTTAGTTAAATAGTATACAGTGGCCTGTTTTTAGAATTATGATATGTATCTTTGTTTCTATGCGCTCAACGTTAATAGATGTCTTAGCGTCATCCAAATCGGTTTTCATCAGTTTAAATTGTAATAAAATTAGATTTTAAAAAATTTAAAAACTGGCAAACGTGTAGTTTAAAATTGCTACATAAAAACCAGAAATCGCATCATTTTATTGCTTTAGAGTTTTGAATAAAAATTCATAGAAGAAAAATCATACTAGAAATTATCAAGGGCTATTTCTCCTGAACTAATAAAGATACATCTTTTATTTTCTATTTTTTAAATGTATTTTGCAGCCTAATAATACTTTATCATCAAATGTTTGTGTTAAGTACGAAAAAATATCAAGAAAATACAAATTAAAAATTTAGGTAGGACTTTTAACAAAAAGTGTAACTAAGAACAATAAGTCAATTTTGCTGCATGTGATTCAAAATCAACTTATTCTCTCAAATGAACATTGTTATTTATTAAAGAAATTACAAGAAAAAAAAATTGCAGTACTACGAAAAACTTTGGAGGTTTCGAAAGAAAAAAGAAAATAATAAATAAATATTAATTTCTTGTCCCGTCCGAAATTTTAATATTCATTTTATCTTAATATCGTGTAAAAACATTCCTTCATAGAAAAAAAGAAAAGAAAGAAATAGAGAGAGAGAGAGAGAGAAAGAGAGACACCGAATAATATTCAAAATCAAAATGCCATTACAAGATGACTACGACCACTTTCGTCAGTTTTGTGTGACTTATCTAAGAAACTTAACGCAACAGCTGCTGTAAGATCGAAACAGGAAACACGGTTATGACTATGAGATGGAATTCGTTTAATCTGTGCCTGAATTTAAATTCGTGACTAGCATTTATCTGGAAAAATACTCTTTTGACACTAACCTAAATACGGACAGACCGTATTTTATCGTTAGCAGAAGTTGGTTATATTTATATTTTTAGTGATTAAAAGAAAAATCTTCGTGAAAAACATGTCAAGCTGATGTTTATCACTTGCAATACACATATTTCCCTACTGTATACGTATGAATGTTTTAGTGCTATTTTTATCTGCCCGACTCTATTAAACTTTAGGTTAATGGTATGAGAAGAAATATATAAGATTAGATTGCTTTTTTTTTTTTATAAAGTTTAATAGCACAAAGACAAAAGAATTAAATTTGAGGTTAAAAAATGCACCGGAATGGGGTTCAGAAATTATGCTTGTTGATTCAGTATAATATAGAGGGAAATTCTGCGTTTATAATCTTCATTGAAGCCTTACTAGCCTAGAACTTCACTTATGAAGAAAATGGATGATGATCATACAAGTTTGTCTATCTTTTTTTAAAACTACTATATTCTAAGTTTTTTTTTCTTTCTGAAGCCTAACAGAGGGCACTACAAATCAGAGAAGATAGGAAAAACAATGTACTTATTGAATAAGGCTTTCTATCTAAAAATAAATATTGGATTAGTCCTGCTATTTAAATAAAGCATTCATGTGCAATTTATCTTTGCTTATGGCACTAATTTTAAAAAATATCCGGAAAATATTACTAAAAATTTGTCACTAAAAACCGTTTTCTGATGTACCTTATTTTATAAAACTGAATTTTATCACTTTAAAACGAGGAAAAAAAGCCATTTCTTGAGTAAATGATTCTATACAAAATAGCGTATTTTCAGAATCATTTTTTTATTTTAGATTTTAATCTTTAAATACAATAAAACTTGCGATTAATAAATAAAATAAGACTTATCATAAAATAATAATAAATGAAATAAGACTTACTTTAAAGGTAGAAGAGTTATAGCTGTTGCACATTGGGAGTAAAATAAGGACACTTGATGGGTAAAAAAATTATTGTAGCAAAACAGCAAACTATGTTTTGGCTGTCGGATTACGTCCAAGGCATAGCTTTCATATGTATTTTATGAAAATATGTTCAAACTAGCTTTTAAAGATTGCATAATTTGCAAATAACAACCATGTCCAAGAGGTCGTGGGTTCGATCCTCGCCGGCCGAAGACTCCCCGTGTATTAAATGGTGACTGATGCACGTTAAATCTGTCGAGTCTCAAAGTCCTCCATGTTCCCATAACAAATCAATACCTGTAGGGGTACTGATCCAGTAGTTTCCTTGTCTTCTGGATTGGTTCAAAATTACAAGGCCACGGAGTTGAACATTAGAAGTCGTAAACCCATGAAAGTGGGTCGGCTGTTCAACGACGGTTATAAAATAAAATAAAATAACAACAAAGGATAAAAATTTGAATTTAAGTGATCCTTATTCTAATCGCATGCGGTGCAAGTTAAATTACCGACTAACACATATCCCAAAATTCTGACTCGATTAAAACTCTGAAGCCACAAACTATTATTTTTGTGGATTCAAACTAGATTTATTTTGTATACTTTTTTTGTCAATCTATTTCTCTTTAAAGCTAAAAGTTCTATTAAGGTTCCTAAATTTTATGATATGATTCATCAAAATTATCGCCATTTGAAGCTAAATTAAAAATTAAAAAAATCTGTCTTTGGTTAAAGGATTTTGCACTGCAAATAAATTATCAATTTAGTAAAATAGGAGAAATTATGTGTAGCAAATTTTATTAATACGTTTTAGAGAAAAACTCATTTACATTTTCAGGAAGTAACTCCGCTGGTCCGTACAATATGTGTACACTGTCTCATACTAGCATAAAATTAAAATTTTAACTTCAGGATTATATTCATCAGATATAGCATTTTCAGGTCAATTTTTAAAACGAATTTTTAACCTCCACAAAAAATAAATAAATAAATAAAACAATAAAAATAAACAATGCAAATACTCTTGCGAAAAAGAAGAATACAGCATAAAAACTTCGATTTTCTATATTATTACGAGATATGTATTATTTAAATTTTCTATTAGTATTTAATCATATTTCATAAAACATCTATTTATTCTTAGAAACAAATTTGAAATTAATATTTGTTAAAAGTGTAATTTCCAAATATTTTATGTATTTATTGCATAATATTCCATACAATTTTATCGAATAACAATACCCTCCAAGCTGCTAGGCTTTTAATAATTAGATGGTACAAAAAACCTAGTCCGTAAAACCATTCCATTTAATGTGAAACCAGTAAAAACTAAAGAAAACAAATATTATTTCTACGTTTAATATTCTAGAGTTTTATTTTGTTATGCATTCTTAAAATATAGATAACTAACCTCCATTACTAAAAGTTATTTTCCTCCATGTTTTCATAGTAGGGCCAATGCCCTCCATATTCTTGTTGATTAAAGTCACGTAATAGTGGATGTTGTAAATTGTGTTGAAGTGGAATCTCATTTTGGGTCCCTTTCTGGTGCCGAAACGCATTCTGGGTAATTTTCTCTGTAATTCGTATCACGATTAAAGAAACAGAAGAACAATTTATTTGTTTGGCTCCATATTTTATCCTTTATAAAAAAAAATTCGGGTTATGAAGGAAAATTTTTGACCTAACCAAATGCACATCTTTTTTTTAATATTTTATGATTTTTTGTTTGTTTGTTTGGTTTTCTTTTAATAAATATAAGGAAGTTGGAAGCTCTCTCTCTTTCATAATGAGTATTTGCAATGACGTGCAGAGGTGTTTGAGTGTCCTAAACAAACCACTGAATTAGATACCACCAAAAAATAACCAATTTAGTTTTCTAAAAACATCGGAAATAAAAATCTGAATCTATATGAAATTCCTTTTTCGGTATTGTAAGTAGAAATAATTCAATAGCACAAAACGTATTATTTCTAACATTTTTTTCCTTCATGCAAATGATATTTTAATTTGAATTATATCTAGGAATTCCTTATTAAATTTGTTTGGAAATCTTATTTTTACTTATAACCAACTCCTAAATTTGATATCACTGAAAAATAGTCAATTTAATTTTTCCAAAAACATCGGGAAGAAAAAGCTAACTCTATATATTGATTCCTTTTGTACTGATTAATGTAAGTGGAAATAGTTAAATCGTATAAAATATATTTGATCATCTCTAATATTTACTTTTTTGAAATGCACAATATATTTTAATTTGAATGATTTAAAGCTTCATTATTAAATTTGTTTGGATGACTTATTTTAACCTAGAGATCAACCCAACTCCTAGATTAGACTCGTAGATCACTGAAGAATAGCAAATTAAATTTTTCCAAAAGCATTGAAAAGACAAATCTAAATCTACATATTGATTCCTTTTTAGGTGATTTAAATGGAAATAATTCAATAGTACAAAATGTATTGTTTATAATTTTTTTTTTCTGAAATGTAAGAGATATTTTAATTTGAAAGATCTAAAACTTCAATATTAAATTTGTTTGAAGACTTATTTTAATTCTTTATATAACAATCAGCTTGTGTAAAATATTTATCTGCTAAAAATTTAATTTTATAATAAATAAAGCTATAGATTTAAAGTTTTACTGTCTTTAGTTCTTATTGTTTTTTGCCCATTAGTTAGATACCCGGAGTTAAACCCTGTTGTAAACCCTTCTGTTGTTAGTTAAAATATAAATGTATCATATTCCAACAAGAATTAATGCATTTTAAACAAGTTCATACAAATATCTGTTTATGTGAGTGAAATATTCATAGCATCGCTTCATTTCAGCTAAACCAAAGGATAACAATGGCTAGATCAATGGTTTTCAACTAGCAGCCCGAGGGCGGCATGTGGGCGGACATTTCCTTTTTGTAGCTTGAGAACCAAAATATATTTATCAAAAATTCCAGCTTTTTTTGTGAAGATGGAGATCTATATTGGTTTCAGATACTCTTCATTCACGAACAAATTCAATTATTATTATTATTTTTTTATTTATTTTTTATCTTTCATGAAAATTATTGCATCCACTTGAATACTCTTTTGTTTCTTCGTCTGACTCAAGAACTGAAGAAAGAAAAATTTCAAAATCAGCAGATTTTGAAATTTTCTAGCGTTTTTTCGGCCAAAATCTAGCAAGATTTTGGCCGAACATTTAGAGTAATCTTCAGAAAATCGCGTATGTGCAAAATTGTGTGTTCTGTTTTGAAATTTGTCAACAGCCACGGTGCAAGGAGAGAAAAAATTATGTTACGTGTTACCTGTAGTGATGGCATTTCTAGTAAAAAAAATAATCTAAATCTGGTAATTTTGACCATACTATTTTCCTCAGTGTGAGGGGAGGGGAGCATTTGTCCTTGGACTTATGGTTCCTTTGGTTGTCTCACGTTTTTCAATTCTCCCACTGAACATTTTGCAGGCTTTTATGTAAGTTCTCTTCCCCATCATTCCGTAGTTCTTATGTTACACTTAAATTGTAAATGTCTGAATAATTGATATCAAAATTAAGTAATTTTTGTTGGAAAAGTTTTTTTATATGAAATTAAAGGTGTTAAAACGCATTTTATTTGATTCTTAATTGAGACCCTGTTTTTGTTTTGTATACCTTAAGGAAAGAACTGAAAAATTGCCCTGGGAATAAACTTATTAATTGTGCTTATAAATCGGAAACAATAGGAAACCTCTGCTATAAATAAACAATACTTTTGACCATGATTATTGTTATGTTGATAAATCGGAATTTTATTAAGCAATTAAATATATGTAACTATAAAAGTTTTAATATAGAATATACAATTTTGTGCACGTTTCTTCATATTCATAATGGGGAGTATAGAGGAAAAACAGATGAAGTGATAAAATAAGTTTCCATTTCCTGTTGTAGTTACATCTTTTTTAAAATTATTTTGTTTTAAGATGAACATTTTAGTTTTTCTTTGTCTGTTTTTTTAAAAAAAAAAGAAAGAAAATACAAAATGGCTACTTTTTTTTAAAATTTAAACAAATCAGGTAAAAGTAGGTAAATAAACACATAGTATTATTAAGCATTTATCATTTCAAAAAGTGCATTGTTTAAATTCCGATGATCATCATTCATCATTGCCTTCAGAATTTGCAAAGCTGATTACAGCAACTCTGTTCGACCGCTTTGTTAGAATCGATACTATAATAAAAAAAATGATACGAATATTAACCTATGCATAATTATATTTATATATTCCCGAATATATAGACAGCAGAATTAAGTAATTATAATAACTCTACTTTTTAAAGTTCATCTCCTTCGCAGAAAAAGAAGAAAAAAAGTTGTCAAAAGTTGCTAAATATGCAACGCTTTGGTTCATATTAATCAACGAATTACAACAAATCACTTATATACTTATATCACTTGTATACCTTTATTAGTTGTTTAAGTGTTAAAAAGAAATTTCTAATTTCACATTTGTTATCCTAAATAAATTGAAATAGCATCAAGTAACTATATATTTAGAAGTGTCGAGCAAAATTTCCCATATTTTTTCTGCTCTGGAACCTTAATGAGTCGACCTTCTTTTGACGGAATTCTGAGACTTTATGAATAAATTTCATATGCAATTGTGAACACATTAATTAACGAGAGACTTCTAGTTATTTTGAAAATATTTCCTGAATGAAATTTTTTCATCATATCGTTTTATAGATATCCGTTTTAGAAATTGGATTTTAAGTCTGATAAGTTGAATTCACGGATCAGGAAGGGTATTTATTTTAGCTCTTAATTTAATTTTAGTTCATGCTTAGACTGAAAAAGAATGAGATGAAATATCGTTTTCATTAAAATAAAAACGAAAAAGTAAGAAATTAAACGTTTATCAGAGAAACATACTTCTGAATTTGGTTATTTTTATTCAATGAGAAACAATACTTGAAATTGTTCATAAGTGCATATTCATAATTCGTTCATTTTATAGTTATTAGAAAAAACATTGTTTTGAAATTTATTTCCTCCATCATTTTAATTAAATTATTTCATAAATATAACGGAAATATCAAATAAAAACTGAATTATTATTTGAATATAAATTTAAATACAGGTTTCAAAAATTATAACTAGTTAAAAATCTCTCAAAACTCCTGTGACCTTTGGGAACAGAATTTGAAACGCCATTTATAAATCGCTGGTGTAGATATAAAATAACTTAAATAAAAGCATCCGGTAAATAAAACTAATGAATAAAATGAATTTTCAAGTTTATTTAGTTTTTGGAAGTTACTTTTTAAACCTTTCCAAAAGAGACTTTATTGTTCCTTTTCAACTAATCAAGTCAACCAATTTGTAGCATCATAAAAATTTTCAAATAGGAATTTTTATATAGATGGTATTATGTTCCTCAAAGGAGGTGTTACCAAATAAAAGAAGAAAAAAAAAGAAGGTGGATTGATGATCCGTTTTTCATTTTTCTTTTGATTCTTAGTTTAGGATGTTGAAAGAACCATAAAATCCGTCAAGTTTGACGTAAAGAAGAACAAGAACTTGTCAACTGAAGATCAAACGGGCTAATTGGGCGAACTTTGTTCTCTTTTATGTTGAGGGTTCAGTACGTTGGAAATGCTTTTGTCTAACACTTGTAGCCGCCAAACTTATTTAGTAGGATACCAATAAAGGTCAACAATCTTGTATTTTTAAAAAGGAATCATTCTACAAAAGCTGGCCTGTCATGTGTAGAGTGTGGGCCTATTGAGAAATTTAGGATAAGTTCTTTTTGAGTTTTATAAACAGAGAAGATTATGAAGATAAAAGACTCGTGTCAAATAAGTCAATCATGTTATATTGTGTTGTGCTAGCAACGATATCTGAATGAAAAGTTCTCTTACTTAAAATTTATCTTCTTTTTTTTCTTTTTTCTTTCTTCTTCTTTATGCATTTTCAAGCACTTCTCTAAAAAAAGTTTTCTTCTTCGGTCAGTCTTGGGTTAAAAAAAAATAAGAAAAAGAATTAACTTTATAAGAAAAAGTGTTTTGGGCAATATAATGATAAGCCACTTTTCAAAAATCGTTTGACTTTTTGAGAGAACGATTTTAACGATGTTTTTGGTGAAAAACACCATGGTTTCAATGCTGGCTGTATTGTGCTGCTATATGGTGGAAATCCCGGAAAGTCGCGAGGAAGCTGTACTAAGAAACAGTGTGATGTAAAAATATCACCTTTGAAAAAAGAGTGACATTACATTAAAACTATTAACCAAAAATAGAAATTTATTTTATGCAAATTGTTCTTGCAAAATATTTTTGAAATTAAGAAAATATTGGAACTTTAGGATATAGTTAAATAAATTTTTGGAAATTTTTTTCATTGCTATTGGTATTTATACAATTTTTGGCTGTTTTTTTATTCCACTAGTCATTTGTTCATGCGTTTAACTGAAAATAGGACGATCACACATGATTTTTCTCTATGTTATTTTATGAATATTTTATTTGACACTTTTCTTAGCTGGGTGTTAGCGAATTCAGCATTTTTTTTCCTTATTTTCCTTTCTTTTATTATTTTTTGTTTATTTTCTTTTATTATTTTTTATTTATTTTCTTTTATTATTTTTTATTACTAATTTTATTTTATTATTTTGCTTGATTTATTATTTTATTATTTTTCTATGTCCACTTTGTTGATCGTTCAATAATAATAATAATATGATAAAAAAATAATGTGAAAAAAAAATTGTTTTTATTCATGCATGGCTAACAGAAAAGAATCCCCCGAAGAATTTCCAATTACACTTAATTTTTTTATACAATCTTATATAATTAGATTTATTTATTTGTTTTACTTATTACTTTTAGCCGTATTTTGTTTAAAAATATAGTTCTTAAATGTATTGTTCATTAACTTAGTTATTTAATTAAATTGATCTAAAATTTCCAATTTTTCTCAATAGATTTTTGTATTAAAGAATTTTGTTATGAAAATTTTAATTTACTTTTATTTACT
The DNA here is from genome assembly GCA_949128135.1 of Parasteatoda lunata. Lineage (NCBI taxonomy): Eukaryota > Metazoa > Arthropoda > Arachnida > Araneae > Theridiidae > Parasteatoda > Parasteatoda lunata. Next base: position 29,763,273 of record OX421970.1, on the reverse strand, counting down.
ATTTCCAAGATATAAATAATAAAAGAACAGAGTTTTCTTTTTTTTTTTAATTATTTCCTGACTCATTTTTCTAAGTAATGCTTGTAGAAAGAATTTATATTTAGTGAAATTAACTTTATTCAATTAATAATAAATAAAAAATCACATTCGTTGATATTTTTGAAAAAATGTAAGTTTTCACCTTTTGAAAAATACTTTCAAGAAATCTAAACATTCTTAATTCATTTTGTGAAGATATTTATATGAAAATTTAAGCTAATAATGACATATAATATCTGAACAACTAATAGATACCTGAGATTGAGGTAATTTTCGGATAATTTCGTAAAGAAGGAAAAAAAAAAGAAGAATTCAAAACTTTTATCTTATTTCAAGAATGTATCAAAAAATTGTCAAAGTTGGGGAAGCTTCTATTTACTTACTTAATTAATAAATTTATTTATTTACTTTTAATTCTCTCTTGAATATTGTGATTGTAAGTATACTAAACATCACAGCTGTGCTTCAGAGAAAAAAAATTAACTTTTCAAAAAAATATGTTAAATTTCGGTTTTGTGTGTAAAGTTTGTAGTATTTTTTTTTATTATTAAAAAAAAAAAATTATTATTAAAGAAAAAAAAAAAAAAAAAAAAAAAGAACGTGACAAAGCATTTAACTGCAAAGATCAGGAAATTTATTCATGTAAATACACATTTTACATGCATTTTAAATTTTATATAATTCACTTTAAAATGTATGCGAGCAAATATAACTTTACAAACTTTAAAATTTCACTATGTTTATATACAACTATAATTCACTATGTTTTACTTTTTTTTTTTTTTTTTTTTGTTAAATCTTGAACAAAACTTTATTACATAGAAGCTTCCTTCCATTCTTATGAATTAATTATATCAAGAATTATAGAAAGAGCTGTTATTCATATAATTCTTTTAAATTTGCAAAAGTTTGAATTCAATTGAATTTTTAATATGTTCAAAACTATAACCCTTTATTGCGATATACGTTTAATTATCTATAAATTAAATTTGCTTAATAATTTTATTGATTGCAAATATTTCAAATTGAAGAAATTTTTACATTTGGAAATGTATGCAAACAAATATAAATTTACAAACTTTAAAATTTCATTATGTTTATATTTATATTATGTTTATATATGTTTATATATGTTATATTATTATATTTTTCTTATTATTTTTAGAATCTTTAAAAATGCTTTCATTACATAGAAATTTCCATTCTTATGAAATAATTGTATCAAGAATTATCAAAAGTGCTGTTAGTCATATAATTCTTTCAAATTTGCAAAGGTTTTAATTAATTTAAATTTTTAATATGGTTAAAAACTATAACCGCTCATTACGATAAACGTTTAATTATTTATTAATTTAATTTACTTAATAATTTTATTGGTTACAAATATTTCAAATTGAAGAAATTTTGACAATACTTATTATATTTTACTTTGAGATGGACAATGGTAAAATCAATATTTTCCCTTTTTTTCTTCGTAACGACTCTATACAATAACGACTCTTAAGACATCAAAATAAAATTGTAAATTTAAAAAAAAAAAAAAAAAAAAAAAAAAAAGAAACGTTTCAAACGAAATCACCCTTACAATAAAATCGTAGTTCGCCGAAAAGTTCGTAGTTCGCCAATCTAGTTAAAAATAAAAAAAAGAATTTTTTTTTTCTCCTGAGAATTCAATTTACAGCCCTAATTATAGGTTTTCCGTATGGAAATGTTTTATTGGAAGCAGAATATGAAATTGTCGACATTTCATTTGTCAAAACAATAAAGAATGAAACATTTTTGACAGGACCACCTCAGACGAAAGGAAGCCGATCGTATTTCTCATTACTAGTTAAAAGAAATTGCTTTTTCGGTTGAAAAAGTTACGATTTTTTTTCTTTTTGTAGTTTATGAACCTGATATCATTTAGGAGAACTTGCAATCTGAGTTAATTTCAGATTTTAATGGTGAACTTACAAATGGGAAATGTACTTTCCTGAGAAACTCTTATTTAATTCATAAAAATTTAAATAGCTGTAGGCATACAATACTGCCAATAAACTATCATCTCAATTCTATGAAATTAAGAAGAGAGTTTTTTAATATGTCATTCATTCCTCCACTTATACGATTTTGGTATTACTTATTTTATTTCTAACTAGATTCTTGTTAAGTAAAAGTCATTAAGTTTTTTTGGAAAAGAACAAAATAATATTATTTTGAGAAATATCTTCTCTAACTTAACATGCCTCTAACTTACCTATGCTCCAATTTAACATTCCAATTTTTTTTCAAACGCGTGCTATTTTCAATGAAAATTTAATGTTTTTAAATTTTTTAAATTTTTATTTCTTGGAAACTATTCAACCAATTCTATTCATTTTAAATCTCGCAATAGGGACAGTTTAATATATATATATATATATATATATATATATATATATATATATATATATATATATATATATATATATATATATATATATATATATATATATATATATATATATATATATACAGTCCCTGGCTAAATTGTTTTTTCACGGCTGAAATCGATTTGCACTTGTTTACGTTCGTGTATCAATTGGTTAAAATTGTAAACAGTACATTAAAAATAAATACAAATGGAAGTATGTAATAAATCTCCTGAATAAAAACGCATTACATATATGTTTAAATATAAAAGTATTGCCTATAAACTGGAGCAAAACATGTAATTATTAAAAAACTATTGTGGGTCAAACAATTTGATCTTATTATTACAATATAATACCTGATATAATAAATGTTCTATATTTATATAATATATCGTCTAATTTATCCAATCGTCGAATTTATATTGTCTATCGCCTAATTTAACCAATTGATACACGAAGGTAAACAAGTGCAAAACGGTTTCAATGGCGTAAAAACAATAAAGGTGTATAGTATCACCTGATAATTTAAAATCTTATAGTGCGTCCAGGGACTGTAAGTATATATATATATATATATATATATATATATATATATATATATATATATATATATATATATATATATATATATATATATATATATATATATATATATCAGCGCCATAATGTGTAATAGTGGATTGTAAGGTATAGATATTTTTGTATCCTAAGTAATTTTTAATAACGAAATCTGTAATTGAAAAAGTAAATGTTTTTCACCTTGGCAGCTGTTCAATTCGACCAAATCTCATATTTTGCATTACACAGTTTAAAAAAAAAAAAAAAATTGTATACCTCACAATTTAAAATGTTTTAATTATTTAATTAATTAAAAAATAATGAATAAACGAATATTCTTTTTTTTTATTTAATCAAAAATTTGAATAGTAAAGATTAAATTATTTTTTGCTTGAAATTATCTTTGGGTTCATTGTTTCATAGTGTGCAGAAATGAATTTGGCTTTGTCTGTGGGCATTTATTTCAAGCAACTAATATTTTAATTTTCGGCCACTGCTAATATTCAGCATATTTGTAATTTCTCTCAGTGACGCATTTTACGTAACTCAAAAGTTCAAAAATAAAAGAAATAGTCTTTTTTTTCCAGAACGTTTTTCGAAATAAAAGAATAGAAAATTTTTTCCAAAATAAATTCTCCGACTGTAAACATTTTGAATTGCGAATAAATCAACAGCTCTTTCCTGTGTTTTCACCAATCTTCCAAATATTTATTTGTTTTCGCGGAATTTTAGCATATATTCAAAACCTAGCACTCACAAGTAGGCTGGTTTTGAAAGCAGTTGTTTTATAACTAATTTTTCATAGGACAAAGGACTGTATCCTAAGATTCGTATACAACTTCTCCTTCCTTCTCAAATTTGCAACATTTTCTACTTTTTGGATGGGATCTCTCTCACTTGGGCAATCAGAGCTATTTCCCTCTCTTCTTTAAATCGAGAGAGGGATGTCGGGGATCTAGTACAAATTACGAAAACGAATGTTTATTTCATTTATTATGTATATGGGTGATTCTCACGAAATATGTCAATTCACTGTCCCTTGCTCCAAGATCTAATACTATAATACTATAATACTAAAAGAACTTTTTTATAATAAAATTAATAAATAGCATTGCTGTTAGCATTTCAAAATGACTTTGCACTAGCATTGACTGTTTTGTATAGTTAAAAAAATTTAATTGAACTTCAAAATTTCATGTTTCTGACATGTCCCAAACAATGTTTCCAATAATAACTAGCTTCAAAACTGTTCATAAATTTTTCAATATCTAATTTTTTTATCTCAACCGGTGTAAGCGTTTCTAGAATATACACAGAGGGTATTATTTACAAAAACTTCGTTTAAAATAATTTTTTCTGTCAATAATTTGTTTGTCCCAAGAAAATCTGTCATTTTCCTGGCTACTTTTATTTAGTGGTTTATAACCAAAATAGATAGAGCCAGCAATCAATATCTTATGTTAATAGATTGATTAGATACCCTCCTATATGAACATGTCTTGTTGCATGAATAAAGAACCAATTTTCTGGTTTAAAATCTATTTCAAAAAGTTTTTCAAGGTGAGTAGGTTTTTGTGTTGTCGTTTTCCTGATTTCTTGAAATCATTCATAACATAAACTACATACATTTATCTGAGTTATTTTAAGAAATCCTGTTGTTTCTTAGGCCAAAATATGAAATAAAAGTAAAGTTATATTCTATAAAATGGCAAATTTGTCATTATCCTGGCTTATGAATGCCAGGACATTAAAGTGTTACCAGAATTTTTTTTAACTGCTAATACTGTAAGGAGGGAAAGCAAATATTAACCTAATACCAAATATATGTATGATTGTAATATGCTTGGGTGTAATCAAAGTTATTTATTTATTTAATGATTGATTATTATACACAATTTTATTCTGTACATATCAGCAACAAAAATTTTTTTTGATTCTTTCTACAGTGGATAAAAAGAATTAATTTAAGCAATTTATGGTCTGTCTAACATAAAGGCTTAAGTTGAGTTACTTACTATTAACTTAAAATGACTGTTTTTTTAAACTTCTAAGCTAAAATGTCATTTTCCTGTCATTCAAGATTTGGTGAATTTCTATTTTATTTATTTTCTCGAGCAAATTGTCAACAAACTACACTGCTGTCTGTAGGATATTAATAAGTGTAACTAAAGAAGTATTCAAAAAATTTTTTAGATTATTTTGAAGACTTTAAATTTGAAGAAATTGTTTGGTCCGAATGGTCATTTTTAAAAAGAATCACCCATATATATCCCTCTTACCAAAATCTCAGTTGAAAGACGATCTTTTTCATCAAAAAAGGAACACCTTTTTAAAAATGGACATAATCAGGGCCTATTATATCATAAGGTCTGAGATGCCCCCCTAATAAAATGTTACAAATATTTTTTTTGTGTTTTTTCTTAAGAGTAGTCTATTAGAACTGTGAGTTAACAAAAGTTGATATCAAAATAAGAAGAGATTTAATGGTGTATCATTATACTTAAGTTATAAAAAATTAAAAATGATTTTATTTATGAACAACATGTGAATTTAATAAATTTGAGGATCTATGGGCTTCCAGGACAGTTCTGTGCCTAAAGCCTCGGAATTACTAAATCATGACCCTGAACATAACTTTGGCTAATTTATATAACGATGATGTCTAATAAGAATTTCGCCCATTATTGATTTTTCTTAGCAAAACTCTAAAAATTAAATATTTTATAAATCATATTTGTAGGGAAAGAATGAAATATGTGAAGTGATAGTATATATATAATTTAAAATAACTGTGAAAATAATTATGCATATAAAATTCAATCATATAGATGGGCAAATATCTAAAAAAAAATTATTATTTTTTTAAGTTATTAGCATTATACAAAGAATAAACAAATCATTAAACAAAATAATTTTTTTAAATCCAAATTTTTTGTTTTAAGCAATAAGTCGAAAAAAAAGATGGATAAAATATCAGAAAAAGTGCATTTTGTGTTTGATTTCCTCAATTTATTATCAGCACTAATTAATTAGCATATTTGAGATCACCCCTTTAACCCTCAAGTTTGTGAAAATCCGATCATTTAGTTACTAACATCTCTCTCACTCTATTTATTATTATTATTATTTTTTTTTATTCCCTGTACAATAATATTTGAATGAAGAATGTATAACGTAAATTATATTTAGAAAATAATAATGTAAATTAAGAAACTTTGATTTGATGACAATAGTTTTATTCCAAACAAAAAGTAGCATGGCGGTAAAAATATTAAAATTTTATGATAAGAAGATTTGTGATTTCAAAAATCCGACTCAAAGGTTTTTAAAACTGTTTCAAGTTCGAAGGTAACGAATCACATTTAAGTATTCAACTTAATTTAACTGTGTGATCTTGCAATTATTAGGATTTGATTATGTGCAAGTGGAGGTGAATCGGAAGCTGATTGGTTACGTATTGACCCTCAAACGCACCGTTGATTATTTGTCTGCTTATTGTTTACAGGGGCACTCTACGGTAAGACAAATTACTTATAAAACAATATATTGTAGTGAAATGATATTGGTTACTGGCCAGTAAATTTAAAACTCGTAAAAAGGAATTCCTTAAAAACTTATTTGTTAAATTCGCTTTCGAGGGCCTGAATTTTATGTTATAACCATTCATTTTTAAAAAATTTTTTTAGTTAAATTAAAAACGGCCAATTATTTCAGTTACAATGAGCAAAATATGGTATAAACTGCAAAAAATTACTTTAGCTCATTTATTAATTAAATTTATTTTCATTAATTATGCTTGTTAAAAATTTGCACGCTACTTTAATTAACATCCTATGTCTTAACGTTTTATCCAACAAATTTTCTGAAATCATATTAAAAAATTACAATTACCAAAAATTTGTGATGAATTTTCACAATACCAATTGCGTTAAACAGTTAGAGGCATAAAAAGATGAAACACAAATCACTAATTTCCTCGCAAGTTTAACTTCATTAAGTTTCACTCCATTCAAATTTAACAGCTATTTTCATACAATTAATCACAAAATGAAGAACGCCAATGTATTTACGGTTGACCGTAAAGATATTTATATCAAATAAAATCAAAATTTTAGATTTTTTTTTTTTTTTTTCCACAAGTAAAAGTTTTTGTTTCATCTAGCGCCACCAGCATATATTTTTGGAAAAGAGGGAATCGAATCTTTCCGAAGGAAATATAAATTATAATGATATTTTTTGCGTGAAATTAGCATTCGATTTTTTTATAATTTTATATTTGCTAAAAAATGCTCGTCTTTTATAACAGGGAATGGAACAGCTATTCAGCAAAGATACTCATTTTAATCTTTTGATGTTTTCCAGACTTTACTTAACCCATTAATGCCTAGTTACAATAATGCTTTACATAGGAAAAATTCTTACATTAAAACGATGATATTACATATCTGTTAATACCAAGTGGATATATCTCGTAGTTACAATATTTTATAAATTAACATGGTTTTCCGAAGCTCTGTAGCTGAAGAAAATAAAAAAAGCCACATTTTTGTTTTACACTTGAAGCAAAGCGATGAATTAAAACTGTGGATATCATCTTACCGTAAAGGATTTTCTGAGCTTTAAAACAGAACAGACAAATAAATAACTTAAATATTTTAAAAATTACACTTTTTTAAAAATCCACAATTTGGCGACATTTTTCCAACTTGATGAAAATTATCAAAATCACAGTCGTATAATTAGTTTTTGCCTATAATTTTTTATGAGCCTAGATAATGCAGCATTTAAGTAAATTTTTAAACATTAAAAAATTAGACCACAAATGCTTTTTCATTTTCATAAAAACTGTGTATTTTCTCCATTTTCCAAATATGCATAGACAGCGCCAGCTTTAGATAGGTTAAACTTGATCTAACAGTCATAAGTAACTGTTACAAACTCACAACAGTTATGAAAATAGCATATTATTCTTAAAAAGCATAATTTCATTTGACGATGGAGACTGAGCGATAGAGTTCCGCGGTCCATATAAAATGTATTTGTAAAATGTAGATTTATCCATCGGTCCTTAGTTCATTGTAACTAATTTTGATATTGAATAATATTGATATTGAATAATACACTTTTAAATTACAATAATAAAGAGATAGAAAAATTGCAATACGTATATGATAATTACGTGAAATAAACGTTGGACCAATGCCATTAAAACTGAATAAAAATTGTCTTAAACTCAAACTATTAATCAATTATGGAAAAATTCAAATTTGTTTTCAGAAAAATATCTGTTGTTAAATAATTAATGCGCAAAAAGCATTACATTCGGTGACTCAAATTAAATGCGTTTGATTCAAAAGCTAACCTTTAATTTTTATATCAGAATAAATAATGTAATCAAGTTTTGCAATAACAAATATTGAACCTCTTGGATAGATTATTTATTCTCCTGACATAAGTTAATGACTGTCGTATCTAAGTACAAATATATAGTAATTTTAGTTATTTTAAAATCACATTTTATTTATAACGTGTTGATAAAAAACGTAATTAATACATTTTTTATTCCCCGATTTATTATTGCTTTTTATAACTAGGTCATTCTTACAAGAAAGCGGTAAAAAAATAAACAAATGAAAAAAAAGTTGACGCAAAACAAGATGTATCTGTTTATCATTCGTCTTCTTTAAGGATTAATGATTAAATAAAATGTAATGTAAAATCCACTAATAAATCAAGAAACGATATTATACAAAATTTCCTAATAAAATGTATGACAGTTGAATAGAGTTTTTATAAAAAAAAAAAAAAGGCTGAACTGAGAAAATAAGATAATAAATTAATTTTTAATTCATAGAATTGTGTTGCAAGAATCTACTTAACAATTGCTCAATTTTTAAAGAAAATAGTTATAATAATATAATGCACTATTATTAATTTATAAAAACAAAATCAATGCTGCAAATGATAATTTATTTACATTTATCTACTGAATTCAAGTAATTTGTCTTTAAAAAAAAATTTTTTTTTTGATTAATATACCTATTATGCTTGCATGAGTAATGAAGTAAATATATTTCTGCTAAATAGTTTTCCCTTATAAAATTCTTTATTTTCAAACTTGCATAAAATTACGAATAAAAATTGTTAAGCACATTCATATTTCTCTTAAAATTCCTTTTTCAATAGTAAAGATCACAAATGGAATGAAATCTATGCACATAATAAATTAATAATAATATTTAAGTGGGGGAACGTTAAAATTTCCATTATTTTATGTACACTTTATTGTAAATAACATGCATTATTAAAGAAACTTTTGCTTCTAACTGCCTCTCTTTTTAAATTCCTTAAATTATAATCACTTTATAGTAAGGTTTTTATATTTGCATTTAAACTCATGATATTTAATGATTAATAATTAGTATAATAATAAAAAAAAAGTCAGTATAAAAATTGTAAACACCATTCACATTTATTCGTACTTGATGCTTTTTTTTTATATGTTAACAAAAATAAAAAAAATACAATTAATAAAAAACTGCAGTATCGATGAAAGAATGAAATTTTATCAAAAAGCCAGGGGAGGGAAAGAGGTTCCCCACGATCCCTTTTCTAACTATTATGATAAGAATTTACATCCTATTTTCGACCATAACTGGATTCAGACCTAAAAATAATATATCGTATCATTAAATAGCCCATTAAATGCAAGCAAGGAGAGAAACGCGCTCAGCCCTAGCGGCGCCTCAATCGTCCAATCACGGTAGAGTTGGGGGTGAATGGGTAAACGAGACTCTCGTCCACTTGAGTTTAGCGGACATACCGATCGTAGATACCGAAACTGTGGATTATCCTCTCATGGAAAGCGTTTTGCATCCAAACCTCGAATAATAGTTCATGTTTTATTATTCGAATAAATGAAGAATGGTTCCAATTTGCTCACGACATGTCAACTGTAAACACCTAGTGCTCTAAGTTGAAGAAGTTTCCCTTCTCCCAACATGGCCGTCATCTTGTTTGTGTCTTGGTTACCGGTGTTGCTCGTCCTCGCCACTGCTGCCGTTCAACATGGAGGGAACGCACAAATCGTGAGTTCACGCGTTTCTGATCGTGAAAGTTTGATTCCTCACCATGGTCGATGCGAACCCATCACCATACCTCTATGTAAAGATATACCATACAATGAGACAATAATGCCTAATCTTTTAAACCACCAAAAACAAGAAGATGCTGGATTAGAAGTGCATCAATTCTTTCCTTTAGTGAAGGTACAGTGTAGCCCCGATCTACAATTTTTCTTGTGTACCATGTATGCACCAGTTTGTACCATCATTGAGAAGGCTATACCACCCTGTAGATCTTTGTGTTTAAAAGCTAGGGAGGGGTGCGAGAGATTAATGAATAATTTTGGTTTCCAGTGGCCTAAGAGTTTGGATTGTGATAAGTTCCCAGAAGCCGGAGAAGAAGCTTTGTGTGTTGGAGAAAACAATACAGATAGAGCCCCGCATCCCCCATCTGGAGCTGGTAATTATCCAACAACTTCTATACGCAATAATAATGTTACTATCTTAAAAGGACGTAAATTTATTTGTCCGGAAGAGTTTAAAGTTCCGACTGGTTTGGGATATGTATTCGAAGTGGGTGAAGCTGAAGAAAAAGATTGTGGTGCACCTTGTGATGGAATGTTTTTTACACCCCAAGAAAGAAAATTTGCCCGAACATGGATTGGTGTGTGGGGAATATTGTGTATGGTTTCTACATCTTTCACTGTTTTAACTTTTCTAGTAGACATGCATAGATTCCGTTATCCAGAGAGACCCATCATATTTTTATCAATTTGTTATTTCATGGTAGCTGCTGCTTATGTTGTTGGTTTTATTGTTGATGAGCAAGTATCTTGTAATGACCCATTCCCGTCTCCAAATAATCGCACTAATATCAAAATGGTACGAACGATTAGACAAGGCAATGAAAACAAATATTGCACTATTTTATTCATGGTTCTATATTTTTTCAGCATGGCTAGCTCTATATGGTGGGTAATTCTAACTCTCACATGGTTCTTGAGTGCTGGATTAAAGTGGGGACACGAAGCAATTGAGAACAACTCCCAATATTTCCATCTTGCTGCTTGGACTGTGCCAGCAATTAAAACTATCGCAATCCTAGCTTTACGTAAAGTTGAAGGTGACATTTTAAGTGGTGTTTGTTTTGTTGGATTATGGAACAAAAGCTCCCTGCGTGCTTTTATTTTAATACCTCTAAGTGTGTACTTAGTCTTGGGGACATTATTTCTCCTAGCTGGATTCGTATCTCTTTGCCATATCCGAACAATCATGAAACATGATGGAACACGTACTGATAAACTAGAGAAGCTCATGTTTCGTATTGGTGTGTTTTCGGTACTTTATACAGTACCAGCAGTGATAGTGATTGCATGCTACATTTACGAGACTTACTTTTACGATTCTTGGATGATAACATGGCAAAAAGACAAGTGTAAGCGCCCGATGTACAGCATACCTTGTCCTGATGTGCCACATGACTATGATTACTGGCCGAAGCCAGATTTTCCAGCATTTATGATAAAATATTTAATGACATTAATGGTAGGCATTACATCTGGTGTCTGGATCTGGTCAGGTAAAACTTTTACTACTTGGAAAAATGTGTATTTGGGATTGTGCCGAAGACTGCATCGTAATGAAGCTTATGTGTGATAATTACTTTTCTTTAGTTGTGCCATATATTAATCAATTAAAACTGTTTTTAATGAATTATAAACAAAGTTAGTAGAGAATGCAAGTTTATGTACAGTTAATATATCTTTGCAAAAGGATAGATCACCCACAGTAACAAGGTAGATGTTTTTCATTTGTTAAATCCTGGTCTTGCTATTTAATTCGGAATAATTATATTTATATTTACAGTTATAATTCATAAACATAGCAAACTTTATTTAAATATTTTTATATTTGCATAATTTTTTTTTTCGTTTATGAAAACATAAATTTTGTAGTGAATTATTGGTATTTTACTTTTACGTAACTAAATAGAGGCAAAATTGCTTAATAGTTTAAACAAACCACTGTATTTTTAACAATTGCAAAATTGTTAGTGTAAATTGGATACTAAAGTCTTACTAACTAAGTACTTAAAATTGTGTACAAACAGTTTATATAGGCTACTTTATTTCATATTGGTATATTGAAAAGCATTTTGAAAGTATAATAATAAATTTATAGGGTCATCTGCAAAAGAATAGATCAGTAATCAAAACAGATCTCCACTTATCATCAGTTCTAATAATGAGCTGATATTTATATATTTGCAAAATAAAACTTCATTTAAATGCAATTAGATCTTCACTTATCACTAGTTCAGTACTGTGCTTATCATTAGTTCAGCTGTAGTGCTGCCAGTTGATTGTTTATTTTGGTTATTAAAGTACTTAAAATAATTTATAAAATGTTCAAGTTCTTATTTGAACTTGTTATGTAGTAAATTGTTAGTCTTTAATAAGTTCTTAAAGTAAAGGTAGAACAATGGTCAAACTTTTTATTATAAACAACTGAAATAAGCTAATATGTCTAAGAGATGGGTAAATGATTTCAAATTATGAATAGAACTTCACATCTTGTTTAATTCTAATTGTGTTATGAGATTATCAATGCAGTTATTTATTAACAATTATTTTCCTAGATTAGTTTACTTAATAGTTAAATTTAATAATTGAAATTGCTGTTGTAAACTGATATTCAAGTACTAAATGATTTATTATCATTATTTTTTGCTGACTGTGCAGCTAAAGCAATTTAAATATATAATTGCTTATTAATTAAACAACTTTTACTTAGTGTAGACTTTACTTAGTGTTTTTAATTTGTTTGATTTTTTTATTTGACTATTTTAATAATAATTGATTAATATTAGAAATCTTTAAATATAAATGTTTTTAAATAGTTTGTAAGCTATTAAATTTCATAGTATTAATATAATTAATGTAGAGAATTACTCTTTGACTGATACAGTTTAAACTATCTATAAATATGTATAAAAATATTTAAATTCAGAGTATATATTTTTAAATAAATATTGTATATATCAGTTATAAATTTATTTTAAATGCTTGAACTACGCATATTTTTCATGTGTTGATTTTTTTTTCTTCTCGTTTATGCAAACAAAGGTGAAAATAAATTGATTGCATGGATGCTGCATTGCGCTACTGTATTTTCTAAATAAATTTGAAAAAATTTAGAGAATTTGTAAATTAGTATCTTTATATGTGAAAAATTCATGTAATCATTTTTAGATGTTTGTTTTTATGATGGTGTCATTAAGAACTATAATTTTCTTTTTGTTAAAAATACTCTCTCGAATAGAATGTTAGTTACCTATATTCGTAAAATGTATTTGATTTCCCTCTTAATGTATACTAACAATTATCTCTTTTTAGCTTTATAAATAACTATTTCCTCGAAATCTTTCAATATTTGAAAGAAAATCAAAAACCTTTTAATTCCTATGATAATTAACAATTTTCATTATCTTGCTTAAATTAATTTTATAAGTTAGTCTAAAGAGATAATCATTGCTAACAATGTAGTGCCAAATTATATCGTCATGCTTGATATGCCTAGGCTTTTGAAAGAAAGATTTTAATGCAATAAAGGCTTTTCTAATTGCATGGAATATGAAAAATTGATATACAGTTTTTCTAAGACAATAATTACAAATTATTTTTATTAGTACAGGTTAATTTTTTAGATTATGATATTATGATTTCATTAATTTTCAAAGTACATTTTTTCCAAAGAGAACTTCAATTTTAAATTGGGCTTAATTTTAATATTTCTGTGTGTCTTTTAAATTTTGTATGTAATTATTCTATTAAAAAAATGTGATGAATTCAAGGTTTTAATTTCTTACTTGTTGTAAAATGAAGTTAAGTAAGAATGCTCAATTAATAGTCTTATAATACTTTTTTTAAATTGGCTCACATACCATTAATATCAATATGTTCTAATATAAAAGATTATAAATATTTTTTATCTTTCGGTGTCGGCAGGTTACAATGTGCATTAAAGCACTGATACATGTAAAGCAAGGTAACTTCTTCAATAAAAGTATGCTTTAATGTCTGACTAACTATGCAAAATTTTCTTAAGACTTTTAATTTGTTTAAACATAGCATTTAGTTTATGCTATTTAAGTTCTTATTTACTTTTTCAGACATTTAATTTCCCTTCTTAAACTGCACTAAAAATATTTAACTTAATTTGAAAATTGTGAATAGTTCAATGATCCCCAACTTTAAATTATTGAAGTTCTGATGTATAGAATAACTTACCTCAAAGAACTTGTATTCCAAATAGATTTTCTGAGCAGTGCAGGCTACAAGAAAACATTTCTCTGACTTCTATTTAATATTAGGATGTGTTATAATATTCTTTTTGAAAAAAGCGATAGAAATATTTTAAATTTTTTAAAAGCTGTTTCTAATTTTTAAAAATTTCTGACCTTATACCTTGTAGATTTTGCGAAATTTTATTCATTTCAGGAAGCATTTAAATTTTTTTTCTTCATGTTTATTAGATATAGTAGGTGCTATATCAAAAGATTCAAGCTTGTTTTTTGTTTTACTATTTTTTTAAGATAAATTCAGTATGATCTACACCGCAGTGAAATAAAAATTAATTCATTTTTATTAAATGCATGTTGCTGTGAATTTTTATAAATTAATTAATATTTTATATTATTTTAACTCTTAACATTGAGGTATTTTTTTCTTTAAAAAAAAGAAGCTAGATAGGTAGGTACTTTATGTTGCACTAGAGCTGCACAATGGGCAATTGGCGCCAATGTGGAAACATCCCGGAGGATGGTCCGAAGACATGCCATCACAATTTTGATTCTCTGTAGAGGGGATGACTCCCCTGCTTTGGTAACCCGACGGCCCAAACAGCAAGCACTGAGGTCCGATACAAAAGAGAGAGAAAAGCTAATTTTCTTATTTTATATAGTCCATTTTCTTTGTTTTATCTAGTTGAAAAATAATTTTTTTAAAAAATGAAGAAGGTGGATGTACAAAAAGGAATAAATTGAAAAAATTTCTGCACTAATCATTAAAATATTCTGTGAAATTAAAAAAAAATGTTTTCATAATTAGCAAGTTAACCAAAGTCTAGTTAAAACATCTTCAAATATATTAACTTTTTTCTTATTAAAAAATAATTTTTATATCATTCATTTCATTTTAAACCACTTATTTAAAAAACAAGTTTTGTTGGAAATTTAATCATAGTCTTCTATTAATTCTCCTTTGAAAAATTATTATAATTATTCTTCATACTTGTGGAATTTTTCTATAAATTTCTTTTATTCGTTTAACACCATTTTAAGTCTGTCTGAATTCCATCATCAAATTCCCTGTCTATTAGTAGATTAAGGTTTTCTTCAAAAGCTTATTCATATAATATAATGCTTTTTAATGAATGATATGCTTTTTTTTAAATATAATTTCTGTGATTTTGTAACAGGTTGACTGTAGGTTAAGTTTTGTCCATCTCTATCCCGTGCCCTTCATGCTTGTGAAAATGGTGCAAAATGTCATTAGGAAAAAAGTTATTTGGTGAAAATGATCTAATTTTTCTCATATCATTGTGATTTAATATTTAAGAGTCACGAACTCTGCATCGCTTTAGGTCATAAAAATATGCAATAATTGTAAATTATTTTTATTGATTTTGATAATTTTCATCTAAGTATATAAAAAAAAAAAAATTCAATTGTTTAAGCTATTGGCCTGATTTAAAATATTAAGACTATTTTTTTAGCAAGATAAAACCTCATTAAAATCCTCCTCCTAGATTTAGGTGCTAAAACTGACGTTTTTAAGTTTCCTTGGCTTTTTATATTTATTTTTTCCAAAAGGAAATCAATCTCTAAATATATCATTTGTTTTAAATAACTTTTTTAAAACCATTATCTGTTTTGAAAAAATTTAATTTTCATGATTTTTACTTATTGTCTAAACCAATATCACTGTAATCATTAATATAAATAATAAATCCTGTATCTTTTATAATCATGCTTTTATTCCCAAATTACCTTTTTACAATCACCTATATGCTTTTATAACTTATTATTATTGTTTTGGTGGCAGTTAATGTGTGCCATGGCTAATTTGTTTTCTGATTTTAAAAACACTTAAATCAATATTTATTTAAATTCATATATTAGGAAAACTATTTTATGTACAAGTTATATAATTAATTAATTGCATTAAATGTAAATTATAAATTAACAATTGAATATTTAATTTTCTAAAATATTCAACTGGGAATTTAAACAGGTCTATGAGTTTAGTTTGGTTAATTTATTGTTTTTATTTATAAATCTAAATATCCAAAATTGATTATTAGAAGTTTTGATGAACCATTTATGTCTTGAATTTGTTTTGTCCACTTCATAGAATTATATATAGTATCATATGTATTATATTATTTTTTGTAAATAATATTCCTACTTGTACATAAATGATGTAATATAGTTGATGTTAACTACTGTCTATAATATTGTTTTTAATAAACTGTTAATATAAATTGTAAGTTGTTTTTATTTATTTGTTAATAATTTTTTGGGGTAAAAAATTTTTTTGTTATTATTTGAACGTATTCAAATTTATTGTTTGAAGAACCCAGATTTCTTTTTGAAAAAGCATAGGGCATCTGGTTTTTCATCAAAACTGCAGGTTTTATCCAGCATTTGATGAAAAAACTGTTTTTCTATTTTTTAGAAATATTTCTAGTTTTTGTTCCTGAGTCCTTAATGAGATTGCAGCTTCTGTTTCTAATATGAAAGTTAAATGTTTGGTAACTATGTCTCACTTTTTCTCTTTTCAAAGAATCCGAAAATCTTTTATTGCACACTAACACAGATTTAGTTTCAGTGTCTCTTAGGGTGAGACTTAAATTTTTGCCGGTTACGTTGCAACCAAGTCTACAATTTGGTTTTTTAAATTCCTATCCAACTTTTTCTTACTATAAAATTTAAATGTTTTTCACTGAACCAATTGCTTAGTAATGTTGTGTAACATTAATTCCTAAATAACATTTAAATTCATAGCATTGAAATTAAGACGAACAAATTTTGAAAAAGATCTTGTCTTTTTCGAGCTGAAGTCACTTTAGAAAACCTTGAGTATATTGTCTCCTAATGTAAATATATAGGAAAAGTTTGCATTAATATTGTCAGTAAGGATTATCTTAAAATTAACTTTTAAATTTGTTACATCTAGTAGCAATTTTTACTATAGATTAGTAAACTGAAAAGTGTCTTCTTAAATTAAGTTTTTAAATGGTAAAAAGCCCAATTTTTCTGCTAATGGTACAGTGTATCAATTTAGAATGACATAGGCTATATTAAGTCGAATTAATAGAAATCATTAGATAATTAATTGTACTTCATAATACAGTCGAAGCTAGTTTTAAAATTAAAGAATATTAAACAGCATTCATTTTCTCATAAAAAAATAAATTTCTTATAAGACAATAAACGCAAGGTTTTTGTATTTTATCAACCCTGAAATTATTCCTCACTTGCTTAGCCATTTTCCCAAAATTGCACTGTTACCAATAATAACACTTTTAATGCACAATAAAACCTTAAGAGAAATTCCTAATTTATTTGCAATGTGTACGTTGCCTAACATGCACAATTTTCATTTGTAGTCTATGAGATGAATAATTCGCTACAAAGTAAAATGGTATTATTATTAAAGTTATATATTTTGTAATGTAGCAGGGGCAATGCAATTTCGGTTATATCATTATCTGAACCTTGGAAAATGTTTCTTTTCTAACTTCTTTATCAGAAAGAGATTTTTTTAGAAAAGAATAGTTACGAAAATTTTGCATTTATAGGTAATGCATATCATTAAACTTTTATTATTATTTTTTTTATTTATTGAAATTTTCTATTAAGACAAATTTTCAAAAGAAAATTCACAATTGATTTAAAAATTGTTCTTTAAACTTAAAATTGATCCGATTGCTCTGTTAATAAATAAAAATTTGCGAACTAATATTTCCAAATTCTCTATTATTTTAGTTTAAAAAAAAATTTTTTTGACACTTAGGGGAGAGTCCGGTAGCCCCGCCCACTTAAGGACTATTGCTTATATTTCTGTATAATATTGAGTAATAATCAAGATTTTTGTATGTTTCTATTGTTTTATCATTTAATTAAATAATACAAAAAGAATAAAACAAAAAAAGAATAGTTTAACTTAAAAAAAATAGAAATTTAAAAAAACATGTTTTTCAGCTCTTTTCAAAGTGTGTCTGGTAGCCCCGCCCAGTTACAAAAATTATGTTTTTTTATTGTTTTTTCAGATGAAAATGACCAATGTATTGACAATAGATAAACCTTATTTATCATTTTTATCACAAAATTATTTTTTTTATTACATATTTATATACTTTTAGTGAATTCTATCATTTATTAACAACAAATGTTATATTTTTTATTATTATTAATGAATATTAATATATTATAATATAAATATATATTTATATTAAATATTTAAAGAAAATAGTTTAATTTAACTGTACATTTATCGACGAAATAAAAGTGGGCTGTGATACCTAACATTCATGTGAGCGGGGCTACCCGAAATCCTTTTTTTTTTGTAAATTTGTAATTACTCTAACAATTTTTCACAAATAAACTTCGTTCTTTGTGCAAACTAAACTTAAGACTACATACTTTAATGCTGATGTATAGAAAAAATTCTTTTTTTAATATTAAAATGAAGTTTAATCAATTTTTCTTAATATCATGACAACTGTATTCAACATATTTTCAAAACTATTGTTTACCATGTTACCAGCTGCATAAATACTTGAAACTTTGAAAATAATCTTTTTTTAATATAACAATTATTGTCCGATGGCCCATTGACTTGAAAAAATATTCTATACATATGAAATTGACATTGGGCGAGGCTACCCGACTCTCCCCTAGATAAAAAAAAATATTTGACACATAGATAAAAATTATTTTTTTTACTAATATAGCTCATTTTTAGTTTTAAAATAAACATTTGTGTGTTTAATTAAAAAAAATGTGTTTTCTAATAAAATAAAATAAAAAAACTCACATATTAAGTAATTTTTTTTATATTGAGTTAGGCATTGACTAATCTATTATTTATAATTTTTTTTCTTCAAATAAAGTCATTTTACATAACTTGAAATAAGCTAATAAATAAAAATTTAGTAACCTAGATAAAAAATTTTTAGTCTTAAAGTAATGTCTTTGATTTTAGTGTCGTTCATTCATCCCATTTTCTACCAATATAAATTTGATTAAGACTAATCGATTATTTTATAAATTTCGATGTTGAAATTCTGATCTTATATCTCTGTATGTTATTTAATATTGCTTTTAAAAATCAAATATTCAATAGTTTGAATTCGGGACTGTCCACTAAATATATATACATGGTTTAGACATTAAGCATTACCCACAGAATTCGTTGTTTCCAACTTTTTTGGAATTTCAGTCATTTTATTTAAAAATTTTATATTACCAAATTTTTATGGTGGGGTCGTATACTTTTTGATAAATTTCTTTTGTTGCAGTAACAAATCTTGTCTTGTAGTATAGAATTAAGTTTCACAATTATTGATTAGTCTTTTTCATCTGTTAATTTGATATTGGGTTTTTTTTTTATAGTGCCTCAGTACTTTTCAAACTTTTCTACATATTAATTTCAAACTTGTAGTACAGTGCTACTTAATAAATTTATGATTGGAAACAGTTAAAACTTTCTATTCTAAAATTAGAAATAGTATATTTTATTACTTTTTGGGTTAAAATACTTTGTTGTACTTAAAGTAAAGCAAATTGTACATTCTTTGTGTGCCCTTGTTAAAAGTAATCTGTGCAAAAATGTCCTGATTTTTACTGTGAGGCCTACATACTTAAACTAAGCTTTTGCTATTATTTATTATAAGAGTACATTTTGAAATTGATAGTGTTGTAATTATTAGCAAAATAAAGGTGACAGCTATTTTAAATTAGTATTTAATATGAACTTGGAAATAAAGAGAAAAGAACGATTAGAAAAAATAAACTCAGATATACAAGAAAAGAAGTTGCCAGTGTACCAAGTGCAACTCGTCAAGATAAATAAAATTAACGTGAAGCTCGCTGATAGCATGCTCGATTTATAACAGCCTCCTTCGAGCATGAAAACAGTCAATAGTCAATATTGTCACTCAAGAAATTGCTCTCACACCAAGTAATGTCTTCTGAGCATGAAACCGAGGTGCTGGAAGTGCCTTCGTCAGAATGTCTGCTCGTTGCTCATCACTTCTGACGTAGCCTAGTTCAAAATGTCCTTTAGAAAACTCATCTTGGACAAACTTGTATCTTTGATCGATGTGCTTAGTGCGAGCGTGAAACATCGGATTTTTGATGTACTTGATGGTACTTTGATTATCAATCTGGAGGATTGGTAATGAGACGTCGTTGGCTATCTCGGCAAACAGGCGCTTCAACCATATCAGATCTTTTGTCGCATCCGCTGCTGCCTTCTGTTGTTGAATTAGATATAGCCTCCTGCAATTTACTTCTCCAAGTAATTGCACCTCCACCGTAGAAAGATATGACACCCGTGCGTGATCTCCGAGTTTCAGCACAACTGTTGTTATCTGCATCACTAAATAACATAAGGCTTCTATCATCTGCACTACTATATACAATGCCATGTGCAGCGGTAGTACGAAGTATCTGAATGTTGTCTGCACAATTTCCCAATCAGTTTCTGTGGGATTGTCTAATTTACGAGATACTAAACTTACTGCATAAGCAATGTCAGGTCGGGTTCCCATCGCTAAATAAAGTAAGCTACCTACTGATGATCTATATGGAATGTGACTGCTGAGAGGATTTGCCTCCTTGATCTTTATCATCCCATCAGCATTTGGAAGTTCATATTCAACCTTCAGATTTGACTTCTTCACCGGAATGCGTGATGTTTTGGTAGCATCCCCAAAACGCTCTAGCATCTTTTTAGTAAATGCTTCTAGGTGCAAGAAGATTGAGCCGTCCTTCATCTGTTCAACTTGTAGACCAAGGAAACAATTTAAAGTTGTCACTCTAAGGTTGAAATGTTGCTTGAGTTCGTTCATAAAGGTGAGGAATGATGCTTCGTCTTGTACAGCAACAATGCCGTCATCGACATAAATCGCCATCAGCATCTTGTGTCCCGAATCTTTACGAGTGAACAAGCAGTGGTCAGATTTGCTTTGGGTCATACCATGTTTCTTTAGCACGTCTGTAAACTTGGCATTCCAACATCGTCCAGCTTGCTTAAGACCGTATAAAGGTCGGAGCATCTTGCATATACGACCGCTTCCGTCATCATATCCTTCGGGTTGATACATGTATATATCCTCAGTCAAGTCGCCATAAAGGAAAGCTGTCTCCACGTCAATTTGAAATAATTTTAGTTTTTCCTTAGCTGCTGTTGCAATTAGAGCTCGAATAGTGTCGTAGCGACACACTGGACTAAAAGTCTCCCCGTAGTCGATATCTTTCGTCTGCGTATATCCTTTTGCGACTAATCGAGCCTTAAATCTTTCGATAGAGCCGTCTGGGTTTGTCTTCACTTTGTAAACCCAGCGATTTGCAAGAATCTTTCTTCCTTTAGGTTGCTTAACGAGTTTCCACGTACCGTGCTCGTTCTGCGAAGCCATCTCTTCGCCCATGGCTCGTTTCCAGTTGACATGCATCGAAGACTTCATAGCTTCTTCATATGATTGGGGTTCTGTCAAGTTCTGGATGCTGCTGTACACTTCATAGTCGTTAAATCTGGGAGGTCGGCGTATAGTTGATCGGTCACGCAATCCATGCGTCACTATCTGTGAAGGTTCGTCTTCTACATTGCAAATATCATCCTCCTCTTGCACGTCAGCACAATCGGAACTGCCTGAAATTTCAAACTGCGTACCAGTTGATGTACTGGCACTAGAAGTAGTTTCTGAAGACTGGGAAGTGGGACCTATTTTCTGCTCGTTGAACACCACATTGGCGCTCTTAATTGTGTCATTCTTCGATGGTATGAAAACACGATAGCCATCACAATCACAATATCCAACCAAATATCCCTTAACAGCCTTGTCGTCCAATTTACTTCTATTGGCATCCGGTACATGGACGAAAGCAGTTGATCCGAAAATTCGAAACTTGTCGATTTTGGCTTGCGTCCAAACCATACTTCGAATGGAGATTTTTCTGTGATTTTACTTGGTCCAGTTCGATTAAGAATGTGGACAGCCGTCGATGCTGCTTCTGCCCATAAAAAATGTGGTAGGCGTGTATCCTTGAGCATACTACGAACTAAGTCCATTATTGTGCGGTTTTCTCTTTCAACCACACCATTTTGTTCTGGTGAGTACGGCATAGTAATTCTTAACTTGATGCCTTCATCATCAGTCAGTTTTGCCATCTTAGCATTGTCGAACTCACGACCGCCGTCTGTAACCAGTTCTTTCACATTTATGCCGTCTTTATTAGCCCGAGCAAGAAATGATTTAATCTTATCTACAACTTCATCTTTGTGTCTCAGAAATTCTACACTTCGAAATTTGGAATAATCATCTTTGATCACTAACATGTACTTCTTTCCACCTCTTGACAAAACTGGCGATTCGAGTAAATCTGCGTGTATGATTTCACCTGACTCCTTCGTTTTGAATCGCTTTGATTTGAAAGTCCGTCGACATTGTTTACCGTACCTGCAAGGTTCACAAAAGAGTCCATCATCTGTGAAGTCTATACCATTTTGGCGTAGGTACTGTTTCACATACTGTACTCCCTGATGCTCAAGTCTTCTGTGCCAAACTGATAGTGGCAATTTTGTCGTTGTCATCATTGTTGTATCTGGGAAAGGTGTTGTTACGTCATCGTCGACAAGATAAGCTAAAGCAGCAGAACCCCCTTCTGGCTTGACCGGTTTTGCGCGTAATTCAAAAAGTCCACTAGATGAACATGGAGCTTCTAAAAGTATATTTTCCGGGTTTTCTTTACGAAAGAAACGACAAACCATGTCATCCGAATCTCCGAAGTTTGAGATTCCTCGTTTCATGGCCTTTGACGCTGATAGTAAATTTTTGCCGATATCTGGTGCATACATTACATCACTGAGCTCAATAGACTTTTGTAGGGTTCCAACAGTTGCGCACATGTCAATTTCTCCGCAACCATACGTTGGTATCGTCTGCTTGTTACCAACCACGATTTCCACTGGTTTGTCAAAATGGCGATACGTCTTGAAATATTTGGCAGAATTTGTGATGTGTGCCGTTGCTCCATCGTCTTTGAGCCACACATTTCGTCTACTGTCATTTTGGCAAATAAATGTACTACAATGAGTACTTGTAAGAAAAGTTTCGGTTTTATTACCTGACGTCTTTGACTTGTCTGGAAAATCAGGACAAAATTTTCCCATGTGCCCTGGCTTATTGCACCGAAAGCAGTTGCCACGGAAGCTTTTCACACCATCATTGGCCTTACTAAGTTTACTCATACCTGTAGTTGTTGAAGGTTGAGATTTTCTCGCCATCTGAGACCTTGTCCCCTTCCACCATTTCTTCTCTCCGTTGGCACCGTGCCTTTCACCGCTTGTTACAAAAGCTGTTGTAACATCTTCTTTCATGCATACACTTTGCCTTTGAAGGCGCATCTTTATTTGTTCCATCGGTCTCTCATGTGACTTTTCAGCTTTTGGTATCGAGTCCCATTGTGACTTGAATTCTCTGTATTCATCATCCGGAAGAATCGATAAGATGCCTGGCATGAGCAGATTTTGAGGCAACTTTCCTTCCCCGCTCGCCTCCTGTTCCCGTTGCAAGTCGACCCATAGCGTACGCAAACGTGCGAGAGATTTCATTACGTCTTCATCCTTTTCTATTTTGAAAGTGAAAAATTGTTGAAGAAGAGTATCCAATTTTACGCTCGACACTTCGTCGAAGTTGTTCAGCAACTCCGTCCATATTTCCCGTGCAGAGTTACCATGCATACGAATTAGATTCAAAATATCCGCTGATACATTTGATCGGATAATTATTGCGGCTTTCGCATTCGTCTTTGTGTAGGATATGAGTGCTTTGTTGTACTCGCTGACCGTTTCGGCACTGGCGTCTTTCACAGATACCGACGGTTCTACAACTGAGCCATCCAAAATTCCAACACAATCATTTAGGACGAATAAAGAGTTAATTTCTAATTTCCAGTCAGTCCAGTTGGACGCACCTTCCAACTTCGTGCACTGTATAAAGTTCTTTCCATCCATCGCCAAACTATTAATCTACAAAAATGAGCAATCACTTCACCACTAACGTTAATGAAAAACGAAGTACTACTCACGATTTGGCATACGAAAGTTCATACACGTCGTCAAAAACAGCTATCTACGCAGTAAAACGTTGCTAATGATCCATAACCTGTTGTAATTATTAGCAAAATAAAGGTGACAGCTATTTTAAATTAGTATTTAATATGAACTTGGAAATAAAGAGAAAAGAACGATTAGAAAAAATAAACTCAGATATACAAGAAAAGAAGTTGCCAGAGTACCAAGTGCAACTCTACAAGATAAATAAAATTAACGTGAGGCTCGCTGATAGCATGCTCGATTTATAACAGATAGGAATGTAGAGTTAAATTTATATTTCATGAAAATTTTTATGTAATGACTTGTCTAAGTAGTCCAGTTAAAAATAAATAAAACCTTTATTAAAAACAAAATACTTTATTCGCGCAATTATTTTTATTTCTTGAATGATATTGTAAAAATAATAATAAACTTAGAGATTCAAAGTAAACAGAAAAAGAGCTGGCTCTTTTAAATGAAGCGTTTTCAACTTTAAAGAAAAATTTCTATTTTCATGTTAATAATTCAAAACAAAAATAAACACTTCATTTCAAAATGATTATTTCTGTTCCGAAACCGAAATGCGGATCACAGAATTCTTTAGTAATAAGAAATTAATACATGAATTTTATTTCCTGACAACAAATCTTCCGCATTCAAAACAAGGCAATCGTTTTCCAACCAAGGTCGTTTAAATTTTGGTTTTTTTAAGAGTTGAAAAAAGAACAATGAATAGACTCGCGCGTGTTAATGCATAATAAAAATGGTGTTATTAACTGTGGCTTACCGAGTATTGACTCCTCTGAGTTGTTTTAAAAAAATGAAACCAGTTTTGAGTTGGCTCGCATTATCTAGTTGTTGCCGCTGTTGATGAAGTTATAAATAAAATATATTTCCAGAATTTACATTTCATTTTGAGTCTCTTATGCTTTTATTTTTTTAATAGTATTGAATAATACTCATCTTAAGTAATCATAGAAGCTTAGATAAATTTTTTTTCACCCTACACTATCGATTTTAATGGAGGTTTTATGTATGCTAAAAACCCAAAGAGAAGAAATGCAAAGAACAACCAAGAGATCCATTTATTTATTTATTTTTTTACAATTCTCTGTGTTATAATTTTTTTTATTTATCAGATTTAACGAAACTTATATAAGTTTTATATATATATATATATAGGATTGGTTCTAATGCCACTTGCCGCTCGGGCAAGCCTACTTGGTGAAACCGAAAAATTTAAGGCAGAGTGTGCGATTCTTGTTTTTCAGTCGCGCCATCTATGGCCAAGAATTCGACTTCTGCCACACCATATGTCACCCCTGTTTATAAGGCGAACCCATTCATTCATCCACAGATCGTAATTTTGACCTGAATCAGAGAACGATCGATCTCCAATCCAGTACCCCCAGAGGTTTTGATTTGTTATGGGAACATGGAGGACTTTGCGACTCGACAAAATTTTAACGTGCATCAGTCACCAACTACACGGGGAGTCTTCGGCCGGCGGGGTTCAAACCCCCGAACTCTCGGACATGGGCCCAGCGCCCTACCGACCAGGCTACCCCGGCCTCTCTCTCTTTATATATATATTGTTTCGTATGTTATAATAAATAAATAAAATAATGTTGTTATAAATGGATAGGTGTATTTAATAATTATTATGAAGTCTTTTTTTTTTGAGTTAAAAGGGTGATTGGTCAGTATTTGCATTTTTATCATATTCATTGGGATCAAAATAATTTCTTACTATACTATAAAAATCTTAACGCTGTCTTTTAAGAGACTATACCAGAAAGTGCAATATTTTGTCGTTCTCTATTAAAAACTACTACTTAACTAAAATAAAATTATTCTGACTTCATTTTTACAAAAAACAAAAAACGTAACTTTTTATTTTAACACAAAAAATTTGTTCCACAATATCACCATAGCAACCGATGATACAAACTCTAATTTACAGCTTACGGATACTCAAATAGCAAATAAATCTAGCTGACAACTTACATATACTCAAATAGCAAATAATGTTGTAGTTCATTTACGTCGCACTAAAGCTGCAAATTGGGCTATCGTAAAATCAAGCACTTTACGATAGAACAGTAAAAAGGAAACAAAAATGATGATGGAGTTTTTTCACTTAAAAGACCATTTCTTTGGTTGTCCTCAGTGCAAAATTAATATAAGTTTAAAACATATATTGTTTTTATCCCTAACTTATAGTGATTTAATTTTGCTGATGATTATTATAAATTTAAGACTGAACTTATAAATCGTCCGACATGTTTTAGATTTTTATTACATTCAGTATTTTTATCAAAATGACAAAAGCAAAGAATAGAGTAGAATATATTTTATTTTAGCCTAGATCCAACAATTGGATACTTGCAACTGGAGAAGAAGTGAAGTTATTATGTCTAACCATGTGATTGAAATAAGATTTAATTGGATACCTGTAAACGACTTCACGCGTGTGTGGTGAACTTGATTGGCTTTTGAATCGACAAATGCCACAACGAACCGACGATGACGTTATTGCAGGTATTCAATTAAAAAAAGGTAACAGTGAAAGTTTAGATTAACGTCTTGTGGTGATTAGGTTAAATATATTAAATAAATTAATTCAATAAAAATTAACTATCAACACAGTTTAATAATAATAAAACATAAAAGAAATTATATTAAGTTACAAGTAGAAAGGCGAATAGGATTAGCGACAGCAGCATTTCAAAAATGGTGTAAGTTCATCAGTCAGCAAGATGGAATGAATGTTAGTCAATTCCTGTTGCCATTTCTTGAAACTAAGGTTTTAACTCAGAGATGTTGCCATCTTATAGAAAAGTCATTTCCTTGAGGGGAAAGTTTTGTACTGCCACCTGGCGAGCAAAGTTCATCGCCATCTGGTGAGAAGGTGGTTCACCACAGTACTCCCCCCCAAGTGGTGAAGGCACTGATGTCAGAGGTAACGAGGGTTAAAGCGAACATGCCTTCCAGAGCGTGTGATGGTCTGGGGTTGGATCACAGGGTCCTTGTCTTCTGGAGTAGGATCCAGAGAATCACTGATGTTTACACTAGGGGTTGCTTTTTGTCCTGTCAACACCTCGTCTGATGCTGTCGAGAAACATGGCTTAAGGCGATCAATGCCAATTGTGCATCTTTTGCCTTGTATGAGCACAGTGAAGTGTTTTGGGGAGCGCTCAAGTACTTGGTAGGGTCCATCATATGGAGGTTGGAGAGACCTTTTAATTCCACCATGACGCACTAGAACCTGACTGCAATCAGATAATGAACGGTGCACAAATGCTCCTGGTTCACAGTGGGCAGAACCTGGAGTCGGAGTCAGAGTTTGCATAGCTTTTTTTAGCTGCTGTACAAAATCTTCTGGCAAGTCTTTTTTGGTAGTTGTTGATGGAGCGATAAAGTCTGCTGGAAGCCTTATGGTTGTACCATAGACTAATTCTGAAGATGTACACTTCAAGTCCTCTTTAAAAGCGGAGCGGAGACCCAAGAGTACTATCGGTAGGGTTTCAGTCCATCTCTTGTTGCTGTGGCACATCAAGGCTTGTTTTAGGGAGCGGTGGAAGCGCTCGACCATTCCATTGCTGGCTGGGTGGTACGGAGATGTGCGAATTTGTTGAGTGCCCAATATTTGAGCTAATGACGTGAAAAGCGATGACTGAAATTGTCTTCCTTGGTCTGTGGTGATTCTTGAAGGCACACCAAATCGAGAAATCCAATGCTCAACAAAAGCTCGAGCTACAGTTTCAGCTGTAATATCCGCCAGTGGTACTGCTTCTGCCCATCTGGTGTATCTGTCGATGCACGTAAACAAGTAGCTGTTACCATTGGAGGGTGGCAGGGGTCCGACCAGGTCAAGGTGTATATGGTCGAACCTTGCTGTAGGTGGTATGAATGGCTGGATAGGACTACGAGTGTGTCGGGTGACTTTGGATCTCTGGCAGTCTAGGCAGCTTCTGGTCCATTCGACTACATCTTTGGCGATAGCAGGCCAAACGTATCTGTCCATGACAAGTTTTTTGGTGGCTCTTACACCAGGATGGGATAGGTTATGGAAAGCAAAGAAAATAGGTTTCCTAAACTGAACAGGGACATATGGTCTAACTTTTTGCTTTCTAGAGTCACAAATTATGTGCAGTCCATTCGTCAGATGTAATGACTGGAAGTTTAGCGAGCACTTTTTATCACTCAGAAGAGCTTGAAGTTCAGTGTCACTTTTTTGAGCTATAGCCAGTTCATCAAAGTTTACAGGTGGCTCACTACCAATTTGCTGAATTCTGGATAACGTGTCAGCAACTACATTGTTCTCACCAGAGACATGCCTGGTGTCGGAACTGAATTGAGATATGAAGTCCAGATGCCTGAGTTGGCGCGGGGAACATGTGTCAGAATTTTTGGTAAAAGCATATGTTAAAGGACGATGATCAGTGTAAATAATGAAGCATTGCCCTTCAAAAAGATGTCTAAAATGTTTTACGCCCGCGTATATTGCAAGGAGCTCTCTATCATAAGTACTATAAATAGTTTCGGTTTTTGTTAACTTACGAGAAAAGAAAGCAAGAGGTTTAGGACCTTTAGGAAAATGCGAATGGACAACAGCACCGATAGAAAAAGTGGAAGCGTCAACCATTAGAGAAATTTTGTTATCGGGTGTATGATGCGTTAAAGTTGTTGCGTTAATCAACTCTTTTTTGCATTTTTCGAAGGCTAGTAAAGAATTCTCATCCCAGGGAACGGGACGTTTGTCGTTTTTTTTCGAATCCCTTAGAAACTCATTTAAGAGGGCCTGTGTTTCAGCAGTTTTTGGTATAAACCGCCTATAGAAGTTAATCATTGCTAAAAAGCGTCTTAGTTGAGAGATTGTTTCGGGTTTGGGAAATTTGGAAATTATCTCGACTTTGTCAGGAAGTGGCTTAACGCCTTCAGTAGTTATCAAACAGCCTAAGAACTTTACGGAGGATTTACCCAATATACATTTATCAGGGTTTAGCTTAAGGCCAAAGTCCCGCAAGCGTGAAAATATTTTGTGTAAATGTTCCACGTGTTCTTCTTCTGAAGTAGAAGAAATTAATATGTCATCAAAATAAGGGATGCAAAAGTCAAACGGAGCTAATACTTGATGTATGAATCTTTGAAACGTCTGACCTGCGTTCCGGAGTCCGAACGGCATTGCTGTATATTCGAAGAGGCCAAAAGGTGTCGTTACAGCTGTTTTGGGTATATCTGGGGGATAGATTGCAATTTGGTGGTAAGCTCGGGCAAGGTCTAGGGTTGAGAATACCTTTTTTCCAAAAAGATTTTGGGTGCAGTCCTGGATGTGAGGGACAGGGTAGCGATCAGGAACAGTGATCGAATTTAGACGACGGTAATCGCCGCACGGTCGATAATCACCGTTTGATTTCCTTACAACATGAAGAGGACTAGCCCAAGGACTTTTCGACGGCCGAAGAATACCTTGAGAAATCAGGTATTCAAACTCTTTCCGGACAGCGTTTAAAATGTTAGGTGCCAGACGACGAGGTTTCGAGAAAACTGGCGGGCCTTTGGTCTCAATGTGATGATATGTTTTGTTTGGGAGGTCAACATTATTGTTTTGCGATGGGTTAATTAACTCTGGATACTGGCGCAAGATATCGTCGAATTTTGAATCGCCCAAAAGAATTGAAATATTGGTGAAAAGTGGAGAATCCGAAGGCAAATGTCCACGAGAAGACAATTTTGTTTCGGCATCAATCAAACAATTATTTTTAACATCAACCAATAGATTAAATTTTTTTAGAAAATCAGCACCTATAATAGGCTGATTGACTTCAGCAATGATGAACTGCCATGTAAAATTGCGGCGCAAATTTAAGTCTAATTTTAACAATTTAGTGCCATACGTTTTTATGACTGTGCCGTTGGCGGCATACAATGTCAAAGTTTCGCGAGTAGTGGGAAGAGTTGTTTTGCTTTTTGGCAAAACGCTGACATCTGCACCAGTATCGATGAGAAATTTAAATTTAGAAGAAGGATCGGCCAAGAGAATTCGATTTATGAGGCGGTCGCCTGTGTGGCCATCACACGATCGCCTAACTAGTTTGTTGAAAAATTACATGGCTGAGTACACTTTTTGGCATTTTTGCCGAAGTTAGTGTGATAAAAGCATTTGTCATTAGCAGGATCTTTAAATTTTTTAAAACGGGTTCTAGAGCTGCTCCGTGTTCGAAAATGGTTTGGAGCTGGGCTACGCGATCTTTTTACAAAAGCAGTTAACTCATTAACTTGCTGTGTCAATTGAGCAACTTGTTGTTCTAATCGAGAGGTGTGGGAATTAGAAGTAGCGGCGACAGAATTAACTCCCTGATGAATAGAGAGATCATTAATCTCGTCTGCCACAGTGGCTAACTGATCTAAATCTTCTCTGAGAGCGGCCAAAATTGTTTGTGTCCCATTAGGTAGCCGACCAAGCCACAATGATTTTAAAAGAGTATCGCCTACGTTGTCACCTGCGAGTGAACGCATTCTCGTTAAAAGCTGGGATGGTCGTTGGTCCCCTAACTCTAAACCTTGGAGTAAAGTTCTTATTTTAGATGCTTCGCTTTCAGAGTGTAACTCTACTAAACGTTTTTTAAGTGCTTCATATTTATCATTCTCAGGGGGCTTTAACACTAAATCACTAACGGAATTTAAAATGTCCGATTCAACAGCAGAAAGCACATGGTTAAATTTGGTTATATCAGCTGTTATTTTAGCCAAATCGAATTGCGCCTCCAAACGGACGAACCATAGCGCTGGATTATTTTTCCAAAAGGGTGGCGCCTTGACGGCAACATGAGCGACTGACTGATTTCAAGTTCAGTCATAGCGTATTAAGAATCTAATCACTTATTAAAAAAATAGAATGACAATTTAAAATGAAATTGAAGTTAAATGAATACAATGATTTACAATCACTCAATTAAGGAATTACGTTTGGAAAATGCATAAGTGCGCATGCGCAAAGAAAAATTCAAAATTAAATTCAGAATACATTAATACGGGAAAGAAATTTTGAAATATGACATCGCAAGATCAATAAATAAAGCTAAAAAAATAACATACCATGTTACCCCGAGGCAACTCAGGTTGAACTTTGACAAGAAAAAGAAAAGTTAATGTCTTATTTTAGTTAAGCATTTTAAGTTTTAAAATATTTAAGCTTACGGCATAAGATGATTGCCGATGTTGTAAGATTTAGAAGGTTGCATTATTTTAAGGTCACCAATCTGTGGTGATTAGGTTAAATATATTAAATAAATTAATTCAATAAAAATTAACTATCAACACAGTTTAATAATAATAAAACATAAAAGAAATTATATTAAGTTACAAGTAGAAAGGCGAATAGGATTAGCGACAGCAGCATTTCAAAAATGGTGTAAGTTCATCAGTCAGCAAGATGGAATGAATGTTAGTCAATTCCTGTTGCCATTTCTTGAAACTAAGGTTTTAACTCAGAGATGTTGCCATCTTATAGAAAAGTCATTTCCTTGAGGGGAAAGTTTTGTACTGCCACCTGGCGAGCAAAGTTCATCGCCATCTGGTGAGAAGGTGGTTCACCACAGTCTCATACTGGCTGAGATTAAGTATGTGACATTTGTGAAAAGATAAAATTTGTTTCTATTTTTAAAGAAACTGTCTTGATCTATTTAAGCTTACATGTATCTTGTTCCGAATCATTATTATTTAAACAGTCCTTAAATGTTTATTCCCGTGGAAAATTTTATGCAGATATTTGAATTTAATAACTACTTCCTACATTTATGGCTAGCAATTTTATACATATTTGTTTACCTTTTCTATAGGCATATATGTAGATTTCAAAATTTGTGTAATCTAACTGTACTAAAATTGTTTACTTTATTTTACCCCCTGAAAAGTTGCACGTGAAAAAATTGTATCAAACCAACACAGAAAATTTATTACGTGCTTGCAGCTCGAGAAGAAGAATACCGCTGA
Organism: Parasteatoda lunata; assembly: GCA_949128135.1. Taxonomy (NCBI): domain Eukaryota; kingdom Metazoa; phylum Arthropoda; class Arachnida; order Araneae; family Theridiidae; genus Parasteatoda; species Parasteatoda lunata. Next base: position 29,730,834 of record OX421970.1, on the reverse strand, counting down.
AATCTCATGGTTATGCCCAATCACGTGGTTATGCCTGGCGTGTTACCGCAACAGCTATTATGTTTAAGTTATTATCATGTTAAACCGAATTTCCGATCTGATTTAATTAGTCAACTGCAAGCGACATCGAACATGATTGACTGCTGAATGGTGGCATATGACACGATTTTTCCACTAGTGGCGTCGTTTGCAGGCATCCAATTAAAAATGTAAGTTTGTGACGTCATTTGTCGCAAGTTCTCACTTTATTTTCGTTATCGTTTGGCCAGAGAAGAGGTCTTCAAAATAAGTCGAACCATACTTGTTGACTGTTCCTAATTCATGGATTTGACTTATGTTTAATAAATTTATTTACTTGCACAACAAGCACCCAGTACATCGATTTTGCCTATTTTTCCTTCGCTTTCAAAAACGCTGTAACAAATGAAAAAAGGATCGTTATTATTCCATTCTCGCATTTCACAAATATGACTCCTTTAAAACATTTTTCTATTATATTTACGACTTCTTTGCGTGAGTTTAAGCTTCAAAATGGATCATTCACTGCAACTGTATAGCAGTTAATTCACTTCATTTTAACTTCTTAAGCTATTACATCGTCTGTTCATGTAAGCTATTCCATGTATCGGAGATAATTATAATCTCAATTTCACCATTTAATGTTGGCAAAGTTTTCATTCTAACTTTAGCAGAATGTTGTGGTTTTGTGAAATGTGTAATTATTGCATCATTTAAGTCGTTCCCCCCCCCCTACGAGTAAGTAAACTTCATATTTACGTGTAAAAAACGAGGAGAAAAAAAAAAAAAAAAATGCCGTGAAATAATTTACACGATTATATTAAGATGTTCTTTAACCTTTGCGTGTTCGTTTTGATGGATTTTTTTTCTTCGATTGTTTTCACTGAACATTTAACGACCATCAATGACTTGTATAATTTTGAGTAGGGAAAAAATGTGTCTAGTTAGTGTAAGATGATAATAGTTTAAAAGAATCATTTTGAAATAATTAGTATCAAATATTTGAAATGTTGTTGCACTTAAAAAAGAGAGAGAAAGAAAAAAGAACGTACTTTAATGGTATAATTCAAAGTTGAATGCTAATCGTCGTGAAAAATGAACTTTCTTACGCCAAATGATCCAACTTGAAAATTCGTTACACTAATCATTCATAAATTTGCGTTTCGTAATAATTTCGAAAGCTGGTAAATTAAGGATATTAAAAACGCTTCAGTATGCGCATGACTGCTAAACACTTTTCTATATGCAGTACAGTAAAAGTTCGTTATAACGACAGCAAATAATAGCAAATGAAATTACCATAACAACGAGCTTGTCGTTGTAGGCAAATACACATATTTAATTTTAAAATAATCGAGTATACGCGATGTACGTGCTCGTAAAATCTGGAGAATTGAAAGTAGGTACCAGGGGTGCAGGGATATGGAGGAAATTCTAAAATAAATATTTCTAAATTAATTATTTCTATTAAAATATTTCTAAAAATAACAGAAGAACTTTTCTTTGTTTGGAAGAAGAGAACTTAGCCACTGGTCACCCACTCCTTAGTTTATAAAATAATGGGTTAAAATTGTAAGAAGGAAACGATGATTGTTGTTCGTATTTCTATTTAAATACTAGAAATTAATAAAAATGTGTTCCATTTAAACTCTTTTCATATAATATTACTCTTTTAAACTGCAGAGAAATGCATTTCTTTAAAGGAATTTTTGTTGCAATAGAGCAGTGTTTCCTAAAGTGTGATACGCGTACCCCCAGGTGTACGGGAACAGTTTAGAAGGGGTACGCGTTCTTATGCGAAATATCTTGCTACAAAGGAAAATTTCAAAAAATTTTATTTAAGAAAAAAGCTAGTCATGAAAATTTACGATTACGTATTTTTCTATTGACTATTTTTTGCAAAGTTAACAGTTAATACTTAGTGGTGTCAACCATAGAGTTGAAATACTGGTGTTTTATCAACTCTATGGTGTCAACAGCCAGTTGTGATTTTTAACTTTATTCTCCATTCTAAATATACATATTTTTTTTAAAAAATACATTAATTTTTTTATTAGAGGTACACAGCGTTGCGAAAATTTTAGAAAGGGTACACAAAAGTCGTACGTTTGGGAAACACTGCAATAGAGGAAGATAAGTAACTTTAAACTAGTTATAAAAGTACAATTTTTGTATCTTTAATTCCAGCATTTTGACGGTGATTTGGAATTTGTCGTAATAACGAACTTCTTGAAATATGCCGTATTCGTTATATTGAGTTTTTACTATATATTTAAAAACGGTATGTAGTCACTAAGGATAGTTAATATAAATATTATAATATAATTTAATAATAATAAATATATTCATAAATATAATTTGTATTTTTTCCAGAGTTTAATTTCATAAGTAATTCTCATTTCTTGCAATAATCTTCTAATCATAAATACATACATCGAAAAATGTGCGCCCATGAGAATAAAGAGTTTTCTTATATTTTTAAATCATTAATTGGTAAGTGACTGAAGTAGCAACAATAACTAGTCTAAAGGAAAAAGAAAAAAGTATGGATAAACATTTTTTGGACATATTTTCTCGCCCCCCCCCCTTTAAATCCTTCAGGATCGTGTAGGGATTTTAAAACGAGACTTTCTGACTCTAGTGCGAGCCTTTCTGACTCTAGTGACAAGATTACACGAATAATCTCAATAGGGTACACTCTTGTTACATCTAGTATAAGTACTAATACGCTTTCTTTAATTCGTATAAACTCGGAATACATTTGGCCTCCCATTGTAATGACCCACGTTCGAATCCCAAGGGTGGCAGGTCAATATGAACTCTCCTCCTGACACTCAGCGATCTCAGTACTGACGTAAACTATCTTCAGTGGTCTTTATCTTAATTTCTTCGCAAGCCTTTTCTGTATACTTTTTAATATAGGCTTTATACTTTTATTTTTTTTAAAAAATTATAGCTGACTTAAGAGTTTATAAAATTCTAATAAACTCAATAAAAATATAGCAATTTTGCTAGCATTCCCTCATCTCACTGATAAATGCACATCGAGAATGGAACTCGTTTCTCGTTTAAAATATGCCCTTTATTTATTTTTCTAGTTCACCTGAGTAAGTTTTCTAGTTCATTTCTGGAAGACATTTATGTTAATGCCAGTGGATTTAGAAAACTTATTGAAATGAAACTTGCATGTGAATTTAAAGACGAATAATTTTCTTTACTCATCTTAATATTTCTTAAAAATTAAAGAATCCATTCTACCCGTGCATGATGAAAAAAAATATATTTGTCTTGCGTCCGAAATTAATTAGCGTGTAATATTACAAACCTTTGATTGTCGTTCCAATTTCATTTTGAAAGACGAGCTGAATTAAATCTCCCATCAGAAAATCTAAACGAAACCGGATTACACTAAGAAAAAGAATCCTTTTCTATAAGGAAGTTTCGAACGCGTGTTCTCAATCTTACGCTTTTATACACGTTACTATTATTTAATCCGAGCCTTTAAAAATTCTTACTCCCTTTGTCCTTGCTTTTCATCTAGCTGCGAAGAGAATCGCTTTCTAAAACATCAACTGGCCTAGACTTCTTCATGGATTTCTCATCAAAGCGGTGAGAAAGTTGAAAACGATTAAATCTTAGACAGGATTCATGACCCGAAAGAGGCGATACATTGATGAAAAGTTATGTTCGTTGAGTTTATGAATGATAAAATTCATTTTGTTCGATATTTTGCAGTTATGTATAGAACTGGAAATGTTTTTTAATTTGCGTAAGCACGCAGGGTTTAATTCAGACTTTTTTTTTATGAGAAAGATTATGTTTTTCTTCTTTTTTTCTTCTTCTTTTTTTTCCAAAGCATTTATTGTAAAGACACTTAATGATTACTATTTTGATTTAATACCAAAATTAATTGGCAATGAAGTTTAAATATGCGACCACAAAGAAAATAAATCAAGCAATATGTGTCTATTAAAAATATATCTATTGAAAATATAGTAGAGCAATATTAATATAGTCTATATGGTATTTGAAATGAAAAATTTTGCGAAGAATCCGAAAGAAGAAACTAAAGAAGAAGTAAGGGATTCAGCGAAGAAACCTGAAAAAAATTTTTTTAAAAGAGGTTAATGAAAGAGTTTTTGTATAAATGTATTAAAATGGATTTCGAGGTCTGCTTGTGCCGAGATAATCTAACAATCTAACATAGTTTCGATGACTTTTCTATTAGTTAGAGTGTACAAATTTCAACTAAAACTTCTGTTTTATCCGCCTTTATATTTTAATATTTTAGCGTTAAATTCAAAAATAAAAGTACGCAAATTAGTCATTTTCTAAAATAAATAACTAAATTACAGAAAAAAAATCATTAAAAATGTGGCGTGTTATTATTTTACAACAAAAAACAATAACAAAAAAAAAACATTTTTATACAAAATTTAGAAAGACCCCAATGCTTTGTCAAAAAGTCGTGCAATCATTGTAAAATTACTCGTTGTTATAAATGTCAGAATGGTGAGAATATTATATTTTCTTTATAGTTATAAAGTTTCATAAAAATAAAATAATCAGTGGCAAATATAAATTTAATCTGCAATGTTAAAACAATAACAAAGACCGTCAAGTAGGAAAAAAAAAAAAAAAAGAAAGTAAAGAAACTGCCATTCTAACATTTAACTTAACAAGATAACTATATCGTGTAATAATTCGTGCATGAAAAACTGTATCAAATTCCTTAGAGTATAATAGGAGCTAAAATTATCACTAAAAAAGTAATGTTTCAAATTTCCACTCATCGAGGAAACAATGAAACTCAAAGCACAATATAAATGTCACCTTTTCTTAGTTTTCATTGTTTTCATACGCGTCTTAAGTTTATATTCAAGCATAGATGAAATTTCATAAACTTTTTTCTTCCCCTGATTTTGATTTCCCTGATATACTGACAATTTTAAATTTATATTTTCTTTAAACAAACACTAAAATTAGCTTATTGAAAGAAGAAACTATTGAAAGAAAGTTATCTATTATTTTTAAATGAGAAGATGAAAAATCATACAAGTTTCTTAGTAGATATTCTTATTAGGCTTTAAGAGGATCTTAGACATTTCATTATTGGTATTTCAAAATGAATGCTCTTAATATATATTTTTAAAATTTTGGTGAAATTAAAGTCAAAATAGCACCGATAGTTATTATTTTAAAATATTAATTTGAGGAAGAAAATACATACAAGTTTATTATCAGATGTTTCGCAATGACTGCCCTTAATATATATCTTTTAAATACTTTTCGAAAATGAAGTTAAAAGAGCATGTGCATTATTAGTCGTAAATTAGTATTTAAGCGAAGGAAGAACAAAAACGGTGCCGAAGCAATAGTGAGAAAAGCGAGATTGAAAACAATTTGACTAGTTGGAGAAAATGTGAGGTGTTTTTCATAATCGTTTTTAAACTCCTTTGTGTTTCCTTTTTTTTTTTTTCTTTCCTCGCTTATATATTAAGTTATGGTCTCTACTGTGTTTGAAATTTTCGCTTCATTCAAGGAATTCAAAAATATGAAAGATTACAGAACACGACGCTGTTTTAACGCATTTCCGGAATTGTTCTCATTTCTATGTTATTTTGAATGTAATATGATTAAATGAATCTTTTTGTGATAATAAACTTTTCAAGCTCAGTATCTTGAATTGTAAAGTTTAAATACTTGTTTTAATTCAGAAAAAGGTAAAGGCTGTTGGTTTAATTTATTACTTAAAAGTTACAGCAATAGATTCACAATAATATTAATATTTAAGAAGATATTTTATTTTATAACCGGCGATGAACAGCTCAATTCTGAATTAACTATCTGTGTTCTACCCCGCAGCCTTGCAAATTTTGAGCCCAATCCAGATGACAAGAGAACTCCTGGAACAAGCAATTAGTTTTCGTGGAGAATTTTTTGATGGAACTAACCCGCATTCACGTCACACGGAGGGGAAAAAACAAATACCTCTCACGGTTAGCCCAACGACAAGGGGATTCTAACCCATGATCCGTCTACCACTGAGGATATTTTGCGTCAGTACTGTGCCACTGCTGAGATTCAAACCTGTGACCGCTCTGTCCCCTGATGCACTGAAGAAGGTATTGGACAAAAGATATGAAGTTGTCATCTTAAATAATTTTACCACAGTTTCTTGATATTACTTAGTTACAAGTTAGGGATCTTCAACGTGTGGCCCGCGGATTACAAGTGGCATTTTGATTATATTTTTATGACTTGCCAAATCATCTCAGTCCATTTGAAATAGTAGTTCGATAAGATAAGTGAAAATAATAGCTAAATGACTATCATATCGCAAAATTCGTGACAGCGAAGATTGGCGAATCCACAAATAACAGCATGCTTGGAGGGAAATGAGGAGTCTCATGAAATTGTGACATGAGAGAGAGAAAGAATAAGAAGAAGTGTGACAACACTCATTTAAAAAACTTAAAATAAAATATTTTAAATCATCAAGATAAAAAATTAGAAATCAGCATTATCTTTTTCATCAAGAGAGTATGCACACCATTGTTTCTAAAAAAAAAAAAAAAAAAAAAAATCTCTAAAGAGCTTGGTTAAATTTAAAAAATAATATTTAATATATGATCTATAAAATAGTGCCTTTTTTTTATTTTCAACTGTAAGCATATGTATACATAAAACTATGAGGGAAGGGTCAAAAATACCGAACTTATTGATGTTGCTTTCTGGTGTATAAGGTTAAGAAAGACACTTTATCTAAATAGTTTGAAAGTAAGACAGAAAAAAAGTGTCATTCTTATTGTTTGCTAAAATTATTTCTTAATTTTTAATTAAAGAAATGTCAAAACAGTTGATTTTGAAATTTATATCAACTCTAATGCCACCTCACTCTGAATTTTATCGAAATACTGATAACTAAACCTTATGATAAAACATGTAAATTTCAAATATTTATTCTTTAAATTAACGATATGTTTTAATTATACTTAAAAGAAAAAATTTTTTAAAAAGAATTTTGTTTTTCTTTTTTAATTTTAAAATATTTACCTAAATTTAGTTAAATAATAATTTTATATAATTTAATGGAATAAAAACAATCTTTCTTTTTTCTTTTTATAATTCATTTTATATCACTCATTCGAAATCATTGTGTGATAAATGTGTATACATTTCTATTTCCATTATTACTTATTACTGTTGTTTATTGAAAATGGATTATTAGATATTACTTTTACTCACAAATGTTCTTTCATTCAATAATTTCTAATTTTGTTAATATCGGGAGTTTGGATGTTTGTATTTTAAGTATCAGAAAAAATAGAAAATGAAAAGTTAAAGTGATATATTTTATAGTTACATAACATGTAGGGGCCTAACTGAGGGGATATACGAGGGTCATTTGTTTCATATTTCAGTACTAGCACTAAAAAACCTTTTTTTAAGTTAATTTTATTCGCTGAAAAGAATTCAATCCATTTAAAATCAGTTCAGGAAAAAAATTGGGGGCGGGGGGGAAACATGGGTATCACAATAATGGAAAAGTTCGATGTCAATAACTTCTTTTCATTGCACAAGTGCCTGAAAAGGCAACTCTCTCAAGACCATGCTACGTATAACATCTGTCACTGTCACATCTCACATATTTCAGCTGATACATAGTCGCCTTAACTTCAGCTAAACAGCATGGCCATTTGTAAACCCCTGGTAATGGAAGATACCTAGCTTTTTGATAGGCGGCAGTGGAAGTGACATTCTACAATCTGAAGTAGACAGGTGATAGCAGTGATGCATGTCTCGTTCCGTTGCCACAAGGACGGATATTATTCTTAAATATCGTCTGTTCGTTGTCATACCAGCCGAAATTTTGCTCTCATTCTTTCTATTAATGTTGTTTTCTTTTGTTTTTATTTATGAATTTTTAGTTTGAAATTAGTTTTATAGGATGATTTGCAGCCCCCAATATTTTTTATAGGTCTTATTCTTATTCATAAACAAAAGTTTGAAATTAAAAACTGGAAAGCGATTTTTAAATATCGTCTGTTTGTAATCATATCAGCTGAAATTTTGCTATCATTCTTCCTATAAATGTTGAAATTGGTTTTATAGGATAATTTGTTAGCTCGAAAAAAAATATTTTATTTCTTAATTTTCATCAATAAAAAAGTAAATAAAATTTTAAAATTTAAAGCTAGAAAGCGAACTTTAAATATCGTCTATTTGTTGTCATATCAGCTGAAATTTTGCTATCATTCTTTCTATAAATGCCATTTTTTTGTTTTTATTTATTAATTTTCATGTTGAAAATGGTTTTATAGGATAGTTTGTTACTTCAAAAAATATTTTGTTTCTTAATATTTATCAAAAAAAAAAAAAAAAAAAAAAAAAAAATATATATATATATATATATATATATATCATAATAATAAATAAATAAAAATAAATAAATAAAAAATAAATTGAAGGCTAGAAAGTGACTTTTAAGACTTATAGTTTGTAATATTATTTACTGATAATTAATTTTAAAAATTGATTAATATTTTTATTTTTAAATATCGTATAATTCGTTATCATATCAGCTCAAAATTTGGATATCCTATTCAAAAACAAAAGTTTAAAATTGAAAACTAGAAAGCTGTTTTTAAAATCAGTAATTCATAAGATCATTTACCAACAATGAATTTTAAAAATCGCTTATTATTCTTAAACATTGTTTGTTTGTTGTCAGATCAACTGAAATTTTGCTATCATTCTTTCTATAAATATTAATGAAATACTCTGTTTTTTTTAAATATTAATTCTTAGTTTTCTAGGATGGTTTGTTACTCCAAAAATATTTTGATAAGTCATATTCAAAAATAAAAGTACAAAATTGACAATTATTAAGCGATTTTTAAAATTCATTATTTGTAGGATTAATTGCTAAATAACTGGTCATTTCATCATTTTAACTCTTTACGATTGTGTGTTCATTTACAAACCCCATAGCACGAAGGACCTTACCATTACCGATCTTACGGTAAAACAAGTCGTCAAACTTTGCTAAGATTTGTTGATTTCCAAATGAAATAATAATTTACAAATCCTGTTTAAATTAAAATGGGCCGTAAAGAAATAATAAAGCTTTCTTTAATATCATACTCTTGCATATTATGTTGCATACCAGTATAATGACTGTTCATTCAACGGAAATCAATTCCAATAAATTACCGTGTAATCTATAAACTTAATACTATCATAGAGGTTTAAGTATTACTTTTTAATAAAATTGAAGATAAGGCATTTCAGACAAGGCTTTCCAATGATAGGTAGGTTGAACAAAATTTGAAATTCGATTGTAATTTTTCCCCCCAATGGCAGGCACTGAATTTGAATCTTTGCCTATGAAGATGCCAGAATTGTTGCTCATTTCGCGTTACCCAGTGGGCACCTGTGAACCAAAGTCACGGAGGCGAGCAACATTGCCCACGTCAGACTGCCACAAACCCGTTTATAGGGTGGGCCACATTCACACATCACCACACACACACAACAGAGGACAGCACAAAGAGAGGGAAACATCCATGCCCAGAGCGGGATTCGAACCCGCAGCAAATGGCTTCGCAGTCAGGCGCGCTAACCGCTCGGCCACCTGGCCGGCACGATTATTACATATTTCTTGCAGAAAGCATGAATGCAGAATTTATGTATATCAGTCTTAATCGTTTAGTACAATTATTAGTTTTTTCCTCTTTAATAATCAAATTATTCTCCACTAAAATACCTCTGATTAAAAAAAAAAAACATTTTTTATAACTTTTTTTAATTTTTTTATTTTTTATTTATTTTGAATAATCTAATATAAAATACCTCTGAGAAAAAAACAAACATTTTTATAACTTTTTTTTTGATTTTGAATAATCTAATATCCAATTAGTTAAAAAACAAATAATTAAAAACTGTATAAAACATAAGTATCAGGAGGTTGTCAATGTTTATTTTTTAATTTAAAAACAAAGAAACTATGTTCGAATTCATTATAACGTCATGATAAAAGTAGAAAATAATCTGTAATTAAAATATTTATAGGTTTTCAAAATAGACTGGTGCACGAACCAAGCATGTTTTTTTTATTTATTTATTTATTTATTTATTTATTTATTTATTTATTTTATCATAGGCTTTTTACGACTGAGATTAAGTAGATTTATATCGATATATAATCTACCGAAGAATATTTTTAATGTTAAAAATAAAATAAACAAATTAAAACAAAATCTTTTGATGCTACAGAAACTAATTAAACTAGACTGGTTTCTAAACAACCTGTAGCGATTTCGTAAATTTTATTACTTCAATAAACAATAGCAAGATACTATAAATACGAATTATGGTATAAGATTTTTAAGGCCAGGTGTTTAATAACAGAACAGATCAAGTTTAAAGAGTTTTCTTTATTCAGAAGCATTGAAAAAGAAAACATGATGATGATAAACACAAATAATTCTGTAAATCTCTTTTTTTTTATTGAAAAAAATAAAGAATGACTAGATAAAACATTTTTAGGTTTTTAAAATAAAATTTTATTACACTATAATCATTAAATGTGACAAATGACCTAGCCGAAGCCTTTTCAGCAAAATAACGTATTAAAGTATGAGGAAATCATAAAATTTTTTTATATATATAGAACAGTACTTAATCTTCCGCATTACACGTTTTTTTCTTTCTTTACTGATAGGTTTTTTTATCGAAAGAATTAAATCAGTATGAGGAGAAAAAAAAAATTCTGGCAAAATTTATGAAAATAATTTCGAGTAATTAAAATTCTGGTTAATAAGAACAAAATATATGGTATTTAAACCATTCATTCAATAATTGTTTCCTCCTTGTGGTAATTGTTTACCAGAAATTCAAGTTTTCGAAATTTAAGTTCGTATTACCGCACATTTAGTAAAACATACGAAACTGATAGATAAATTTCGCCGAATAAATGGATTTTATACCATGTTCTAAGGTATCTTGATAAAATCACCACATTTTACGACATTTACAAATTTTATCGCAGATTATTAAAGCATATTTTATTGTTAATTTTACCAAAATCATTACAAATGCTCTTCGGTATAAATTGCCGAGCTTTTTCTCGTTCCTATTGATCGAGAAACACCGTAAATGTTACCATATTCTGGTAGTTTTAGCCATACTTTTTTTATCAGTTTTTTAATATTAGCAATCTGAGTTTTAAATACAAAAATGAATAAGACATTTAACTAGTCCTCAAGGTTAAATTTAAGAACCATCCAAATTTTAAGTTGCTGTCATCATTTTTTTTTAAAAGTGATTTTTATTTAATTAAAAAAATTCCTACTAGTATTTCCCCCGAAGAAAAATATAATTAAGGAAGTTCAGTTTTGTGTTTGCGTTAGATGCATACGTTAGATGTTATTTGTTATTTTTTTTAATGAAAAGAATTATGAAAATAATTACCAGAGGCTTACTGGTTGTGGTAGTTACTCGTGTTTTAATTTATCATAAAGATAATCACATATAATAGCATAGTTTTAAATACACATAACGATTTTATTTATAAATTTCAATATGCTACTTGGAAATTATACTTATTGGAATAATTCTAAGAATTTCAAAGAATACACAACTATAAATTTCAGTGTTTGAAAACATAGCAATATAAGTCTTTGTTTCTAATATAAACAGGGAAATGTATAAAAACATCAAAGTTAATAATGACCAAATCATTGACTCAATAATATGCCGATTTAGTGAATGGAGAAACATGTATAGTTTTATAGTTTCTGGTACAACAATCGACAATTACTTTATTATTACTTCATTAATATGTAGAATTAAAGTAGATTTCAAGTAAATAAAATAGCTTCCTGTTAAAATAAATAAGTAAATAGTAAAATGGATAAATAATAAAAAAAAAAAACATATTTTAAGAAAAGGAAATAAATTGTTGAGTTCTATCAAGCAGTCAAAATTTATCTGTGTTCTAATTTTAAAACTCATTTTATTCACCATTAAATCAATTTTTTGAATACAGCAAAAGTAACAGCATTCATTTTGACTAACAACAATGTGTAATAGAAAGTTATTTCATCTAGCAAATGTTTAAATTAAATTTTTTTTTTCATTTATAAAATGCATAAGATAATATATATTTTTCATTTATAATATTTGTTTGATATGATAAAAGTAAAAGACCAATTTTAAAACCCAAACAGTAAGACGAACAATAATCCCTTCTAGAAAGTTATCTCGCTCAAAAGTTAAAATTCAAGAATTTAATTTGGACCTTTTTCCTTTATAAAATGTGTTTAATAATATATATTTTTCATTTAGTTATAATAAGGCTAGTAAAGCAACAATTCTTTAAACTCAGAACTTATACAATTAAGTCAAACAAGAAGAAAAATTTTAGCTAACAACAATGCCTTCCAGAAGGTTATCTTATTCGAAAGTTAAAATTCAAATTTTTTTTAAACATTTTTCATTTATAAAATATATTCGATAATTTATATCTTTCATTTATAATATGGGAATATGTGTTTTAATGATAAAGTTAAGCAAAAATTCTTTGAACTCAGAATAAGAACCCATACAGTAAGTTTAAAAACATTAATTTTGACAAACAACAATGCCTTGTAGAAAGTAATTTCTATCAAAAGTTAAAATTCAATATTTTTTCACATTTTTTATTTATAAACTGCTTTTAATAATTTATATTTTTCGTTTATGATACGAGTTCTGTATGATAAGGTTAAATCAAAATTTCTTTGAACTCACAGTAAAACTAACTAAACTTAACACAGTAAAACTAAAAAACTAAACTTCACAGTAAAACTAACAGCATTGATTTTAACTAACAGCAATGCATTCTAAAAAGCTACTTCATTCAAAAGTTAAAATTCAAAAATTTTTATTTTTAAAATGTGTTTGAAAATTTATATTTTTCATTTTTGATCTGTGTTTGATATGATAAGGTTTATCAGGCAACAACTTGTTTAGCTCAGAACTAGTAAGGCTAACAGAATTGATTTTGAAAACTAGAAAATTATCTTCTTCAGAAGCTAAAAAAAATTTTTCTTTGACATTTTTCATTTATAAAACGTACTTTTGATCTGATAAGTTTAGTAAAGCGAAAAACTCTTTAATCTCAGAGCCCAGCGTATAAGTTATTCAGTTTAGGCTTACTCTAAGCATCGAAACTGTTTCCTCTTTTTATTATTATTATGATCAGAGTTATTTCAGGCAGTCGAAGTAGGGGAGAGGACAGACACCAGGGGGTGGTGAAGTGTCAATGCTATTTCCGAAAAATCAATACAGCTTTTCGTCATAATGCTCGCTCAACTTTACTGTTCCATTGAGCAAGAAAGTCAATAGTTCACTCTTCACGAAGAGCATACAAATTTTAGTTTATCCATGTCAAAAAAGCTACGCGAATAGAAAAATGAGATGTAAGATATCCATATTTCTTTTGTTGTCTGGTTTTATTTTAGGGAGAAACTATTTTAGATTATATTTCAAATCGATATCTTATTTGCTATCGATATTATGTAAAAAAAAGACATTCTATTACCTAGTTAAATTATTGCGTCATTTATATTGTCAACTCTTTCATTATCTCATGGAATGTCGGGTGTTTTAAGGATTTAAAGCCAAAGAATGGAATGCTAATGCTAATTCATAAAAAATAAAAAAAATTAAAGTTTGAGTTACTGTTTGTCTCTCTTGTAACTTTAGAATTATTTGGACTAGGGTCCTGAAATTTGGTCAGCAGCTACAAGAAGCAGTTTCAGATCCAATTTAGAGAAATCTTTCAAAATTTTAATTTGTTCATTCGAGTGGGGACGCATGAAAAACGATTTTTTTTTTTTTTTTAATGTGGGTTACTCATTGTTGCAATTAAAACTACATACACGTTTCCTGTTTTAAAAGATAGCATCAGTTATGTTTCCTAGCTTACAGTTCTGTTAACTCAAACTTGGAATTTATTACATGTTCTTCGACAATTATTTATCTTTATAATTCTTTATGCTCGATAAGCACTGCTAAATTTCATGTAAATGACACGTAGGAATGACGTCATTAATTAGTATATTGGAAGCGGTCTGAATCCACAAGTTTATTTGGTTTATGCATAGTTATAGTTATGATTGTGATGCGTGTTGCGATAATCCTGAATATTCAAGAAGAAAAAAATTCTAGCTAAATTACTGTACTGAATGGTAATGACATTTCTGGTTTTAAAAAAAAAGAGTATAATTTTGGTATTAAAATATACGGCATTTAAAGCAGTCATTTGGTGACTTTTCGATTCATCGGTTCAACGGTTTACTAGGAATTCTGGTTTTCAAAATTATCGTTTTTATTACTACAAAGTTAGTATAAAATACAGAACTGAAAAGTAAATTTAACCGAATAAGTGGTTTTTATGCCATGCTACGGTTTCATGATAAAGTTATCAAATTTTACCACATTTTCCAAATTTTATCATGCATTATAAAGCCGTATTCAATTGATAATTTTACCAAACTCATTTTCAAATCGCTTCGGTAAAAATTGTTCTAAATCTACTGTCTAATAACCAAATTTCACCACATTTATTACCAAACAGCACATTAATGAAACCGTATTTTATTGTAAATTTTGCCATAAGTCTTTACTACCAAAGAATTTCGGTAAAAATTACCTTGCTTTTTGTCATTTCAATAGAGTCAAACACATGGTAAATTTTACTTTATTTTGGAAGTTAACATTTATTGCAAGACCAAATATTATTAATATAAAATTAGAAACTGAATTGCATTTAAAGTAAATAAAACCGCAATGAAAAGAAAATTAAAAAAAAAAAAAAAAAAAAAAAAAGACGATCTATGTATCTCTAATACTAAATTTTCTTTTAGTTAAGGAGTAAATGTAATAATATGTTTTTATCATTTGCGTTTGTAGGCTTAGTATTTTATTAAGTTGAACAGCAATTGCAAACAAAAAGTAAATATTTTCTTACAAACGACACATTAGTTATTCTAATGCTATTGCTAATTTAGATAATCATTGAAGATTAGTTACATAGTAAATCAAAGCATAAAACAATAAAAGCAAATTTAAACTGAGCTAATTGTTTTAAGCTAATTGTTTTTTGATAAATAAATTTTTGGAAGTAGTTGTTATTAAAAAAAAAAAACGTTTTATTTTTTCATAATTCAACAAAAAATTCATTTGGGAACATTTTATTACATTTTCAGTATAAGTTATTTTTTGTTTACACTGAGAAGAATCAAGTATGAATAAAATTGGCTATCTGCAATTTTTAAAGTTGAAGAGAAGCAAGTTTGAATAAAATTGGCTATCTGCAATTTTTAAAGTTGAAGAGAAGCTAGTTTGAATAAAATTGACTATCTGCAAATTTTAAAGTTGAAGAGAAGCAAGTATGAATAAAATTGGCTATCTGCAATTTTTTTAAGTTTTAGCTATCTGTAAGTTTTACTAGAAAGCTTATTTCTTGTTCGTTCGCTCAATAAATTAACTTTCCAACCACTCTGGTTTAAGTTTTCTCATCCTCGGGAGGTTTTAATAGTTTTTTCTCCTTGTAATTTCCCAGAAAAAGTTTTTTAAGAAAAAAAATTGCTCTAGTTTGCTGCTTGATCTACTTTATTTTTTAGGGGTTCAAAATCATTATGACTCGGAGAAAAATACGTAACAATATGGATTGCAAAACCAGTATATGTACTTTTGTTCGGTAATAGTAATTGTTCGGTAATAATCGGGTACCAATAGTAATAATCGGGTTCTAATCCCAGCAATGGCTGGTTGAATGGAATTCCGCACCCGGCTCGCACTGACCACAGTGCTGACGTAAAATATCCTCAGTGGTCGAAGGATCGATCATAGGTTAGAGTCCCCTTGCCGTCAGGTCAACCGTCTCCACGTAACGCAAATGCTGGTTACTTTCATCATAAAGTTCTCCACGAAGGAAAATTTCTCCCAATACTTGATCCAGGAGTTCCCTTGTGTTCTGGATAGGGTTCAAAATTACAAGGCTACGGAGTTGAACATCAGTAGTCGTAAACCCAAAATTGAGTCGACTGTTCAACGACGGTTATAAATTAAAAATAATTCTTTAAAATATCTATGAACCCGTTCTTCAGGTCAACGGGTTCATAGATCTGGTCTGACTTCATCAGACCAGAAAGGGATAAGCAACAACAACATGTGTTTTGCAGATAATTTTTCATGGTAAGATTAAAGTTTGAAATTATATTTTTGTCTCAAGTGGAAGGAACTTAATTTGGCGGCATTTTTGTTTTCTTTGGAGAAAAAGCTTTGAAGAATTTAAAAAAAAAAAAAAAAAAAAAAAAAAATAACGTTCTTTGTCGAATATTTGTCGTCTTTATGAAATAAAACTTTTAAAGAAAGATTTGTCATTTGTCATTTTTTCATTGTTTAAAAGTTAGTGTAAAGATATTTTATCGAACCCTATCAATTTGCAAAAAATTGAGATTTAATAATTTATCTTAATAATGAATAGTTGAAAAATCTCACTGAATTGGCGATTTAAAAAAAAAAATAATAATAATTTTTCTAATGTACAAGCTATTTTTCCGTTTTAAGGCCTGGTATATAATTTGAAATTGTATGTTTGCTTTTAGTTTAAGACACTCAAACTGAGGCTTTTTTAATTTTCTTTGGTGAAAAAGCTTCCTAACGTTTAATTAATTTCTGAGCTCTAAATTTACACTTCACTCAGGCATAGCAATACAACAAAACATTTTATTTTCTTAACTTCTTCACTTATAGAAATGTTTACGTAAACAGATTACACGTGCACTGCAATTTACATACCAATCTATAAAATACGAAGCATGCTTTCTATCCTTCAAATAAAAATTCTGTCGGATGAAATAGGACAGACAAATGCTGTTTGCAAATAACTTCTGCATATATATTTTTTGTAGCCGGAAATTAAATTTTTTCCGCTTCAATCAACTCAAGGTTGTTCTCCTTTCGGAGTTATGAAATGATGATGAGCTTTCGATTCTTTATTAGAATTCATCCGTAACCATTTGCTTTTTATGTTTTTTTTCCTTCAATTTTTTATCTTCGTGTGTGGGTTTAGAAAATTAGGGGAGCGATTCTCTTATTGTTGGACTGGGCCTCAGGCACCTTTTCCCTTAATGTCTCACTTGCAATAAAAGGGATAAAGAAGAAACGAAACAACTTATTTGAAAACCCAGGTTATCAACGACACCCAAGTTTGGGTTGCAAAAGTTTCTTAGAACAAAAATTTTTATTTTTGAATTTTCAAATTTTTTTTCTTTCTAATTCTAAAATGTATTAGAATGTAAATTTGAAAGATATTGGGGGAGGGATATTTGGATATTGAGCAATATTAGCACGAAATAGGGATTTGAAAAAATTGGAGGAGCGATTCTCTTGTTGTTTCTTGGATGAAGCCTCGAGCACCTTTCTCTTACTATCTTACTTTGAAAGTACGCAAAAAGGATATACGAAAACGATATAACTTATACGTAAGCCGAAGTTATCAACTTGTGGTTCGAGACGCAAATTTGAATAGCAAAATTTCTCTTAGAACAAAAATAATAACAAAAATTTTTATATTTGAATTTTCCAAGTTTTTCTTTGTTTAAATCTAAAATGTATTAGAAAGTAGATTTGGAGTAATTGGGGGAGGGGTATTTGGATATTGTTAGATACTAGAACGATAATAAGATTTAAGAAAATTAGGGGAGAGATTCTCTTGTCATTTGTTGAATTGGGCCACTAGCACTTTTTCGTACTATCTTATTTTGAAGATATGCAAAAAGAATGTAGGAAAACGAATCAACTTATTTGAAAACAGAGGTTATCAACTTATAGTTATCGTGGCCCAAATTTTGGACGCAGAGGTTTCTTATTGAAAAAAAATTATTGATTAATATATTTAGTCTTCCACATTTTTTTAAAATTGAATATGCATTAGAGAATAGATTTGAAGCAAATTTGAAAGATATTGAAGAGCGATATAGCGATGCGTGAACTGATTCTCTTTTGTTATTTGACCAGGCTTCAGGCTCTTTTCTCTTACTTTTTCATTTATAAAGAATTTACGAAAAATAATCAACTTATATTCTGAGATTATTAATATACGAATCGTGACCCGAATTCGGCTCAAAACAACTTTCATGATTGGGATTTTCGAATTTTCTCAAAATTAATAAATAAATAAACTTAGTGATTTTAACATTTTGGTTTTCATTCTTTTTTAAAAAAATCTAGCAATTTTGAAATTAGATTTGAAAAAAATCTGAAACACATTTTAATTTAACATGCATAGGTAATAATAGTTTTTTTTCTGCTTCATCTATTATTCACTAATTTTGCTTTATTTATTTTGTATGATTGCTTAGTTCAGTACCCAATAATAGTTTTGTACAAATTTTACATCATTTTTTTTTCACTTTTCTAACATCAAAATTAAATTACTTTGTATCATCAGGTCGCAAATAGGTCTTCAAATTATTAGGTTGCAGATACTTTTTAAAAAAAGATTCCTGAATTCTTTTCCTAAAATATCAAGGCTACATACATAATGATATTTTTTTTTTCGGTTTTTCAGTCAAAATATTTAGTAACTTAACACAGCAATACCCCTACTTTTAACCCTTTGACGAAGATGGGACATCGGGAACCCTTTAATATGTAAATTATTTTCGGACACTCAAGTAACAAGCAAAAATATATTTTGTTTCATTATTAGAAACTATCTAACTGAAGAAATCTGTAAGTTAATAGGAATTATATTTGTAATAAAATATATAACCCAAACAAACGTTGTTTTGAAAAAATGTTTTCATTCCTAGTTAAAAAATTTTCAATAATTGATTTTGTTAATGAAAGAAATTTCAATGATAAATAACTGTATCTCTTAATGACTACAAATAAGAGCAAATAATTGAAAAATTCTTGTTTGGAAGTGAGCCGTGTTTGGAAAATTTTACAGCTTTAACGCAAAAAAAAAAAAAAAAAAAAAAAAAAGCCACTTTTTCATGCTGTATTTAATAACCCTAAATTATCAAAATGCAGAATATAATGTATTTCATTTAGTTTGACCTAAATTACTACAAAATAATAAAGAAAGTATAAATATGTTTAATAAAAATTCTGCGTGGTTAAGAATCATAATAGCAGCAATAGTAAAAATCTTATTTCAACCAATTTTTATAATTTCGGATAAATTTTTATGAACATGAAATAACGATTAAATAAATTATGTAATATTTATTTTGTTTAATTAAAACGGAATTTTTAAAATATAACTTTGTCCCCAAAAGATCGAGAGAAAGGCTAACTCCGAATAACAAGTTTCGCTGGAGATAAGGACCACAAATTTCTTTTCCTAAATCAAATAATGGCTGAAATTAACATTAATTCCAATATAACTTACATCACTGTATTATATTTAGAACTTTCTGATAATACAAAATGGTGTATTTCTTAGACTGATTCGGAAACGCCACAAAAATCATTCTGAAAAAAGTTACAGTTAGAGCCTTTTTAATAATAGAGAATAAAAAAAACTGTAAAAAATTATCCCAGAATCTAAGTATTTAACCTATTTATTTACTTAAAAATTGTTTGTGTTATTCTAAAGTTTAAAAAGGAAATTATTCCGAGCAAATGGCCGAATGGAAAAATACAATGTTGTTCTTACAAAAGTTAAATAATTAATAAATAAGTAAAAAAAATATTAAAAATGATTGAAAGAGTGAACAAAAATGTTTTCGAAATGAAATGTTTTTAATCTTCTGCGTAGCATAATATAAAAATGCAACGAACCTAGTATTAAAAGCCTACGAAAAAAGTACTATAGAATACGAAAAAATCGGAAATAAAAATAAAAATTTTGATCACTCATTTTTCTTTTTCAATCTATAATGATAGTTGAACACGAGTTCAGAATAATGAATTTAAATATTCTAGTATTTTTAATATATATATATTTATTACAGAAAAAAATATTATTGATTTAAAAAGAAATACACAGAATTTGTTTTGTTTCGTTTAAGTAACAAAAAAGTTTAAAAAAAAAAAAAAAAAAAAAGCCATGAAGATTTCGTGTGTTTATATCAATATTTGACTACACCAGTAAAACGAATTAATTAATTTATTTATTTTTTTAAATTTTTTTTTTTATTATTATTATTTTTTTTGTTAACCTTTGAATTCATTTTATTCCCTACCAAATATAAATCGATTTTTTCTTTTTTAGATTTCTTACATTTGTATAGTTTTATTCATAACAAATTATCTTGCATTTTATTTGATGGAATATGTTAACTTAAGGATTTCCTGTGCGTGTTTGTGGTCTATATAAATATTTCTCATATAAATTTTGTTTTCGATAAAAAGTGAAATAAAGAAATGAAAAATGAGAAACTCCGTATGAAAAAGGGGGGAGGGAGAACATAATAAATAAAAACATAAATAATTCCTCTCCATTTTATTCTGTTTCGTATTGCAGCCTTAGGCAGACAAATTGTTAATATGATTAAAAAGAGAAAAAAAGTAACATCGTATAAAATATTTATCTCCTTTTGAAAATCATTTCGTGCTTTTTTTTTTTTTTTTTCCAGCAGAAATTCTTTTTAGAAACAACTTGATTTTTAGTTACTTATTTGTTTATTTATTTATTATTTTATTTTTGGCATAGTGGAAAAATAAGCGTCTAAGATTTAATAAATTATTGGTTTGTGAAAATTATACTTTTTGAAGCTTAGCTACTTCTTGAGAGGCTTTTATTTGTTTATTTTATTTCTTTATTTAATTTATTTAAAAGTAACAATATTCAAATTTCTAAAGGAGATAGCACTATGTTTAAAGTTTATACGTTTACAGAATTATTCAATGAAAATATATGTTAATTTTTGTTGCTTTCATTTTGTGATAATGTCTGAAACTCTTTAATTTGTTTTCTAATTACTAAACGTATTTTTGTTTATGAAATTATTAAAAATATTTTATTTATTATTTTAACAAAAATTAATTAATTTTATTTTTGCTTTTCATAATTCAAGCAGTTTTTAACTTTTATAAAATGCCACTAACTTAAGAATATTTTTATTAATTGAAAATTTATGCTTCCTATAACAATTGATATTATTGCAAATTATTAAATCGAAATAATGTATAGTTATGATCATTCCTACTTCAATTTATATAAGTTTGATATTTTTGTATTCAAGTTATTTAAGAACAATGTAATATCGATTCAAAAACTCTGAAAATAGATTTTCCAAAATGTGAAAACAATGTCAAAAATTCTGGAGGAAAAAAAAAACAAAACATATTCTGACAACTGTCGATAAATTCTGATAAAACACAATAAACACTAATGAAATCTTTAAAAAAACAACAGATTTTTAATTTTATTTATTTATTTTTTTAAAATATATGTTTTTTTTTTTTCAATTACATTTATTTCTCACTGGCTGAACTTAGTTTTGGGATATTAAAAAAAAATTATAAAAAAAAAAATTAAAAAAATAAATAAATAAATAAATAATCAATAAATCGCTATCAATCAACACTACAAAATCATGTACAAAATTCAGATACATATGCGGCGACAACAAAAAACTCGATTTTTTTAAAAAAAAATTATTATTTGCTAAGTTTTCCGGTGACTCTACGTTATTAAATTTAGCAAAACTCCTCATCAAAGTTTAACTATGCCCACTATCATCCTGCTGTGAAAATGATATTATTTGCGGTCGAATCAAGATGTCAAAATTTTTCCTTGTCAAGCATTTTTCTACATAAATTTTGCACTTCAGCTAATTTTCTTTTCTTTTTTTAAAATTTCAATTACTGTTGAATTGAACTTATTTATTCTTATATAAACATGTTTCAAAAGCGTAACTGTAGATAATTAAATGAAAACAAGTGGTTTTAGATTGTGTTCAAATTGCTAATTCGTTGACGTCATCTCACGTGGATTTTGCCTATGCTTGCTCGGCATAATCGATCAAGGATAATTATTTATTAAAGAACTCTCAAGCTGTGAAAAGTCTCAGTGAAACTCGGTTTTGATCAAACAGAGCTCTAAGTTAGCAAACATAATCTTTTAACTATTTGATAATAATTTGCAGTTAAATTTATAATAACACCTAACTAAGTCCTTTAAACTCCCTGAAAGCTATGAAAAAAATTTATTATTCTAACTTCCTTTGCGAAAGAATTAATTAAATTTTTTTTTACCATTTTTAGGATCACGGACTAAATTTCCCCTTGCACCAGCTGTCCAGCTGTGCTCTCGAAAATTTCCAGAGAGAGACACCCAGACAAATAGAAGCACACACACACACACACACACACATAAATGCTTCTTTTTTATTATAATAGGTGATCGATTCTTCAATTTTTGCAGTCCGGTAACGGATCATGATCCAACATTTAAACTACGGTTTAAAAAAGTAAGTTAAGTCCCAAAGCATTCTTTTTCAATTTCATTTCATTCAATGCCAAAACGGAAATAAAATAAACCCACTCCCCTTTTTTATTTAGACAAAGATATTACACCGATGGTGTAAATCTTTTCATACCAAATGATGTGCTGTTGGAAGCGTCTTTTTCCAAATCCCCCACAACCGTGGTAAAAATCCTGCCAGGAATTCTTTTTGGGAGATGCCAGAAGGAGCTAAGCTGGCTTTGTCGGCTCCTTTTAAACTCCCGCCAAGGCCTTCTTCTCCCCTCTAGACAGGTCATTTATTTCTTGTTATGAAATTTTCGGCCAGCTACAAATTTAGAAGTGAATGCTTTGGCCATGGTCTGCTCTTTATTTTGGGTGGAAGAGGTGACAAAAGCAGACGTTTTTGTTATTTTTCGGCTAGCTGAAAAGAACGTTTTCTGAATTGTGACATGTGTCTGTTGTGCTTGATTTAGAACGGTTCTTTTTCGAATGACCTATGTGAGCGGGCATTCAATAGTCGTAAATATAAGTAACTTGCTCAGCGGAGTGTATTTGAAGAATGGGAGGTGTTTCGATGCGTGTCTGCTACGTGAAGTTCGGCAAGGATTTTTTTTTTTTTTTTTTTCATTTGTGGAATCGTGTCTGTACCCCTCCTTTAAATGTAATATCTAGTTATTTTTTCTCGTGGATATCGATAGATTTAAATCAGTGTTCTAAAATTATTTTTGTAATCATGATTGTATATTATAAGATTTGTATGCCTAAGTTCTTAAATACGTTATTATATTAAACACATAATGATATGATTATTGAAATTTAACTGAGATATTAATCCTTTGACGCAGAATTTTTATCAAACACATTATTTCTATTTTTTTCCTCATTATTTTGTATGAATTTAGGTCAAAATAAGTGGGGAGGGGGGAATATATTTAGCATTTTAATAATTTATGGTTATGAAATACAGCAGGAAATGCCTGTGCCTTTTCTGCGTTAAAGGTAAAAACTTCCAAAAAATATTCTTTAAATTTTGCACTTATTTGCAGTTCATATCATATCTAAGCGAAACAGATATTCAACATCGAAATTTCTTTCTTTTACAAATTCAATTATTGATAAATTGATTAAAAATGAATAATTTTTTTTTCCTTCCAAACTGTTTTTGTGGATTTTATGTTTTAGTATAAATATAAATATTATAATTTAACAGATTTTTTTAGTAACTATTAGACTACTTAGTATAATTAAAGAATATCAAAATATATTTTAGCTTGTAATTAGAGCATCAGAAAAAAATATTTAAACGGAAACGAGAGTTCCATTTGCATCAAAGAGTTAAAAAGTTTAAATATTAATAACGAAAGTAGGTAGGAGAAATAATAGTTCTTTTCATTTATTTATGATTTTTTTTTTTCACATTAAAGACAGGAAGGTCCTCTTCTATAAAAATGTAATTCAAGACCACTTTTTTCTTTTAATGAAAATCTACAGGATTTTGCCACAATGAGTTTCACTTTTTAAGGCTTTTGCATACCTTTTTGAATTGCTTTGAAAGGAAATTGACAGTATCAGAAATTTTTTTAGCCGTGAAAAAGTTAAAAACAAAATTTCTTAAGAGGGTTAGTTTAGCATTGCTAAAAAAAAGAAAACAATGGTAAGGAGAATCAACTTATGAATTAGCGTTACTATTAAAAACTATCTTCATTTTTTAAATGAATTATTATAGGACAATATTATAACATGTAATTTAAAGCGTAACTTCATTAGCAAGTGAAATAAAGGGTGGTTAAAATTAAACTGGCAGTGCTCTGAAACCCGTAGCTCCGGTTCTGCAGAACGAATCCGGAATCCGGATAAAACGAACCCGGATGGAGTCATAAGGTTTCCGTTAGAATTTTTTTCTTCGTAAATTTGCCAACAGGTGGTGCTGTAGCAAAGAAATAAAAATATAACTGTTAAAATGTAAGACAATTAAAGAATATATTATTTAAAAAAAAAAACAAAAAAAAAAAAAAAAAACGAAAAAAAAAAAAAAAAAAAACGGTCAAATAACTTCGTCAAACAATACGCATAGCTTTTATAGAAAAATGACATGCTTTCTTAAATGGGTATAATATAATAAAAGCACAACTACTTCCACTTCCAAGTTTTAGTATTTATGCTAAATGAATGGAAGATAGTGGTTGTTGTTTTATATTTTACATGCGCTAATTTAATTTGATTTGAAAACATTGATTTTTTTTAAAATATGGATTCTATAGAATGATGTCCGTTAAGTTTAATTGGTTTGATGTCTCACGTTGTCCGAAGAGAAAAAAAAACTTTTAATTTAATTAATAAACTGAGTTTTAAATATGTTTACTAAAAACATTAAATTACTTAGATGAAACAACAAAATCAATTATTACAAAACGAACTTTTCTTTATAATACAATATAATCTGGCGAGCAGCTATTTAAAAGATCGAACATTCCGTTTGTTTATTTGTGGCTTGAAGTCAGGCTCGCAGAAAATGCCGTTCACTGGTTAAATTTAGTAGGAATAACACAACCTGTGACGTAGGCGATAGTATACCCAAATTGGGTATACTATTTGCATATAATTTTTAAAAAGCACGGCGCCACCTGTTGGCAAATTTTTGTTCTATTTTATGTTCAACTCCACGATCTACAAAACATGTATTTGAAGTTTCATCTAGATCCATTCGATAGACAAGGAGTTACGAGCCTTTGAGTACTGTCAGTTTAATTTAAACCACCCTGTTTTTGAAGAAGATTAAAACATTTTTTAAATGCATTCCTTTATCACAAAATCAATGACTAGTTTTTCAATCATTTCGTTAAAATAAAAATGTTGGGTGGGATTCAGAGTAGTGCAAGGTATAAAGCTCAATGTAATTTCACTGAAATAAAATTATAGGGCTAAAGTTGGCCGTAGTTGAGGTTTCTTGGAATCATTATTTTCAAATGCTCTCTCTCTTCTTCCTTTTTTCCCTTCTTCTTTTATGATGCTCATTAAGGTTTTAACAAATTACATTATCATGACAAATGACACATATGGATAATAATAATCTGAAAAGTCCACCATTAACATTTTCTACTTTACGGGCTTAAAGTTTATAGAAATTGTGTGAAAATGTGCGTTTTAAAAAGGTGTAATATATATATTAAAAAAAAAAAAAAGGTTAGGTACCGGAGAGAGTGGGATACAATCTGCTGAGTGCAAGGAGATTGGAAACTCTTCACGTGTTGAAGGGAATGGAGGAAATATTGTGGTATCAACGCTGGGACTCGAACCCCTGTTCAGCTGGCCATGAGATATACCGACTAGCTCACTCAGCTACAGTATGTACCAAACAGCAAGAAACAAAATGGCTTCATAAGGTGGGCCTAGATGGCCTGGATAGAATTCTGATTGTTAAACCGTATTCGGTAAAAACAATCAATAAACGTTTTGTCTAACACTTAACTTCTTTTTTATGGTCATTTAACAGTTTTTTTTTAAATATGGTGAAATAACAATTAAATAAATTACTATTAAACCCTTTTTACTGAGAAATTTCTAACAATGAATAACAATATATGTACTATGGCTTATGGCTTATGTGCAAGGTATGTATGGCTTATTTTTAAACTGTATTAAAGTTGCAGCAAATTTTCTTCATATTAACGCTCAACGTTGAACCGTACTTTTCTAGAAGCATATAATCAATAAAATAAAAAAAACCTATTAAAATGGCGTAACGCTGACTCTCCGACTTAACGAGGTCCAAGTGTTGATTACTAAATAAATAAATGAAAAATATCTTCTCGGTTGGCTCATGTTACTTAACAAAAGAAATGTGTTTTTAATGAGTCATTTTTTAACACAGCAGATGACCTTTTCTTCTTCCGCACTAAAAGGAAGACAATAAGTGACCCGAGATAGTCAGTTCTCGCTTTATTAAATTATACACACTGTAGCTTCTTTAAATGGTGTGTACCAAGAAGAAGAAGAAAAAAAATTTAGAAAATATACAATTTCAAGCTTTGAACAAACCGCCATCCCTTCTCCATTATCTTTCCTTTCTAAGTTGGTGGACAGATTTCTGATTCATAAATATGTTTTTTTATCACTACAAACAAGATGTTTAATGATAAAAGGAACTTGAAAATGATTAATGGTTAGGAGGAATGGGTTTTTGATTTTAGAAACACTCGAGGATGTAAACATTTTTATCATCTAATTTCCTTTGATAACACGACAAAAAATGCCACCTTATAAGGGGTTGTCCTGCTTCATCCTTCTCATTTTAAAAATGATAAAAGCTTTTGCATTTATTCTGACCGTTTGGCACCGATAGGGGAGGGGAATTTTAGCTTTTGATAACGATAGAAATGTGTGTCAAAAACTGCAACATGCGTTAAATATATTAATTTTAGCATTGATTTCTAGAAAATATTGTTATTGATTAAAAAAAGTATTTTAATAAACATTTATGGTGCCCTTAAAGTAAGAATAAGAGTTTGCAGTCCGGTTTAGAGTTAAAAATGACAATCCGGAATTTATCAGATTGGCAACAGGAACGATGCAAAATGATATAATCATTTATAATGGCTGCAATGTTCTAAATTCGTTTTAAATTTATCATATTTTTATCGAGCTTCAGTCAACAAATTGTATTGGACAGCGTAATTTGGATCGAGGGCTGAGTATTTAACTAGCTCTATAAGTTATTGTGAAAAGAAGTAATAAGAAAATAAATTATTACGTATTTTTTTTAAAAAATTGAAATAAATGTATCTACATATCTGCATTTAAAAAACAGATTATGTCCAGAAAAACCTAAAAATGTATTAAAGTTTTGGCATAAATTATTAATTTTATAAATTAAATTAAAATATTAACAAAATTTTTTACTAAACAAGTTTGCAATATTTAATGCTCAAATTACTAACTCTAAATTTTTAATTTACGCTGTGAGTATTAAACAGCTGCTATTTTAAAGTATCAAAATAAATGTTTATTTAAAAAGCACTTTTTTTTTCTTTTACTATTTTATTCATTTTACCATCTGACAAATAGAATGTATTTAAAATTTATGCTTACTTGACAGATACTCTATTTATGTAAAATAATTAAGATATTGACAGACAGATGTCAGGAAATTAGAGACGTGAATGTCCTATTAAATTAATCTAGAGTTCCAGAATGAAAGGAAGACACCCTTAATGTTTCAGAACAATTTTGTATAGAAATGTTTCGACTAAAAGTTTTTTATATTTTTTATATCCTTATCTTTTCAAGATACATATACAGTTGAATTGATTCTAAATGATTCTGAATCTGATTTGAATCTCTTAACTAAATTAATTACTAATCACGTAATATGATGAAAAGAATTTCTTTTCGTTTTGTCCAGTTATATTTTATTTAAAAATGAAAATATAGGACATTTTTTATAGCAGTTTCTTTTATATGTCGTTAAATAAAACTTATTATTAATTTCTAATTTATTTATAATTCATAATAGGAAAAATCATTGCCATTTTATTTTTTGTAACTATTTTTATGTAAAGTTAACGGTAGCAGTAAAATTACTAAAAAAATATATTTTTAAATGGCTTATCCTTATTTTCCCTAGAATCAACAATATAGGATTTTTTAAAATTAAATTATGTATTTTTGGAATATGAAGATTTTAAAGTTTTCTAAACTTATTTAAAATGAATTAAATTCGAATACTACTTACATTGAAATCAATTATGTTTCATTGAATAAAAAAGAAGGAAATACATGTTTTAATTTGCTAAGACTTATCCTTATTTTCTTTAGAAAAACAATATAAGATTTTTCGAATTTTTTAATATAAATATTTATGGAATATGATGAATTCAGAGTTTTACAAACTAAATTAAAATGGATTAAATATGAATGCCACTAATATTAAAATTGATTATGTTTTATTAAATTAAAAAAAAAGAAAGAAAAACTTTGCTTTATTTTGTTAAGGCTTATTCTTATTTTTTTTAAAAAATCCACAATATCTAAGCTTTTCAAAATTATTTTTAATTAAACAATGTACTTCTGGTATATGAAGATTTCAAAGTTTTCAAAACTAATTTAAAAAGTATTAAATATGAATACTATTAATATTGAACTTAATTATGTTGAAATAAATACAAAAGAAGAAATACTTGTTAAGGCTTATCCTTGTTTTCGTTCGAATCAACAATATAAGATTTTCCGATTTTTGTTTGAATTAAACAATGTTTTTCTGGAATATGATGATTTCGGAATTTTCTAAATTAATTTTAAATGAATAAAATACGAAATTGATTATGTTTCATTAAATTAAAAAAAAGGAAAATATTTGTTTTATTTTTTTAAGGCTGGTATAATCTAGGGAAAGATTTCTACTTGTACCATTACGGTAGGGCAGTTACGTGATTTGATTTTAAATAAAGATTTGTTCTTGTCATAAAATATATTTTTAAAGTAAAATCTAAAACGAAACAAACAAATTGTTAATTTTGCTAAGCGGATTAACGAGTTAACAATTCTAAATTAAAAAAAAAAAAAAAAATTAAAAATAGTTTACAATTTCGAATCTATCTGTTATATCTATACAGCTGTTTTAGCATGATTACATAAGTTTTTTTTTCTTTCCTTTTTATTTTTTTTATTTTTATTATTTTATTTCATTTCAGTTTTATCAGGGGTGGAAAAAGAACGAGTTCATAAAAAGTAATTTTTGGAAATTCCAAATCTTCATTGGGCTTGTTCCAAACAAAACAATTTTCTGAAAATTTCAAATTCGTGATCGGTTTGCATGAGAGTTGATGTGATGAATAGACTTAAAATGAACGACTTGTCACGATTTCAACAACCTTCTACATTATTTCAAATTTAGTGACTTGATATTTTCTTGGAAGTGCATCTTTGTTACACGGACAGCAATGTAGGGTATCTCTAAGAAAAAAACAAAACGACAAGTAATTTTTTTTTCTTTTGAAATCCCTCCCACGATGTGTCATTTCAACACATAGAATGACTAAGCTACCCAAAAGTTAATTCTAATTCTTTCTCACGCCTCAAGATGAAAAAGCTAAAAATACAAGCAGACGATGCATTCTTTGAGAGGAGAAAGGCGACAACTAAACTCTGTAACACATTCTGACAGCTGAACGCAAAATATTTTTTTAGATTACACAAATATGAGAACTGAGAACTGCAATTATTTTTACGAACTGAATTAAAAGAATTTGTTTGCAGACGACATTTGGAAAAGTATGGAACTTGGCAATTAAGTGCCCGGAATTCTGTTGGGAAAGAATGCCGCTCTTTTCTCACAACTCAACTCTATACATAGAAAGATTAATGGAGTCCTGGGGCACGATGAGAAATATATATTTCCTGTTTTAGCTTTATCTGTACTGAATTTTAATAAGTCTTCTATTTGTTTAATGGTATTTGAAAATAGATTATGATAATAATGATTACCAAGTAAGGGTGATAAACACCGAGGTTTATAAACTACTAACCATACTTAGTAGCTATTTCAGAGATCATCACACTCTATAAAAAATTTTACTTAAAAAATAAAATTGAAGAATTTTAAAATCTAGCTTCAGTTTTTTGAATAATCATGGTGTATAATAATGTCTAATTCCCATTAATTTTCCATTGTTAAAACTTAATTATATTTTATTATTAGTTATACAATTGATTATTTATATTATTAATCATTATTCGACCATTAGTTTGGTATTTTGTGAAAGTTTATTAGATAAAAATTTGTGGTTGTAAAATAAATTTCTTATTTCGGAAAATAAGAAATTAGTAACATTTCTTCATTTAATGTAACTAATATAAAAACCGAAAGAAAAAAAATTCGAATTTCAGTAATATACAATTAATAATTATCAGTCAAGGATTTCATTGTATCTGATATTCGTGAAGTACTTGTTTAAAAAAGCATCAAAGAACAAGAATGCAGTATTTATCTTTGGAATATATATCTTTCTATATAGCGAATTTTTCTAAATCGCTGCATTTTAATCATTATTTTACAAACTGCTATTATGTAAAACAGATGCATGAGGAAATTCCTTTATGCTAAAAATTAATTGTATACTGGTACAGTGTTAGAATGAGGGGAAAAAAAACGTACCATTCTAAATAATTTTTGATTTCATGATCAGATCTTCAAGTTCTAGGACTCATTCTTGATGGTTCGAGGGGGTTACCGCAAATATCCAAATTAATTAGTGCAGACAATATTCTAAGCTACGAAATCAGGATGACGAAACTTGTTTACGATGGACGGATTCGGATTTTTGACTCCCAAAGTGTAGCGGGTAGCCGAAATCTGGAAAATATGGTCCCCATAGTTTGGTCAGGAGATTGATCTAAGGTTTAGACCTCCTAAAGGTAATTTTACCTTTTACGTATTTCACCATATCTCGAGAACTTCAATTGAAAAAACGATGGAAAGACGAAAGCAAATTAAAAGATTTTTGCACACTATTATAAAATTCGTTTATGCAAAGATAATTCCATGTAAAAAAATAAATTTTAGAAAATATTTTTTTATTTTTATTTAATAATAGTGGAAAATTGTATTGCAAGGTATAAAATTTTTTACGTCATTCTAAAGTATGTAATTTTAGATGCCAAAATACATGAATTTAGAGAAATTGGTTAAATAGTCCCTGAGAAATCGAATTTTAAAGAAGTCGATCTAAAATTAGATTTCTCAGGAACTATTCATCCGATTTTGCCCAAATTTTGTATTTTGAAATTTAAAATTACATATTTTGAAATGACGTAATAATTGTATACCTTACAATCCAAAATTTTTTAGACTATTATTAAATAAAATAATAAAAAATAGTAAATAATAGCTAAAATTTATATATTTTTTAAATGGAATTATCTATGAATAAATGAATTTTTTGATTGTATGCGAAAAATTTTCAATTCGCTTAAAATTTTTTGGAGATGGGTGAGATATGCAAATAGTAAAATTAAAATTAAGGGGTCCAAACTTTGGATCGTTCTCCTGACCAAACTATGGGGACTATATTTCCCAAATTGCGACTATATTTTGGGGGTCAAAAATCCGAATCCATTGTAAAAAGTTTTTTTCAGAGAAAGTACGTTTTTGTGTTTTATTTTGTAACTTATATACCGTCTGCATTTATTAATTCGCATATTTGAGAGCACCCCCTCGAACCACCTCAGATCGCAAAGATCAGATCATTAGATCAAAAGTTATTCAAGATGGTCCGTTTTTTTTCCTTTTTTCTTTTGCGTTTTTGACAACAAAGAATTGTTAAGTTTCTATTAAAAGTAAAGAATATTTAAAATATGACTTAGAACTTAGTTATTAAATCTCTCTCTCTCTCTCTCTGTTTCGCTTACACTGCGAGAAAGAAAGTCCTACTTTTCTTTTTGCATTGGCACCAAAGATTTGAAATATCAAGCGTGTGAACTGTGACACACATGAAAGCTTAAACATACATGTTTAAAAATTTTTGATGGAAAATTTTTTTTCTTCTGGCGAGGACAACGAAAAGCGAAACTAACTGAGCTACAAGTTGGGCAGAATTAAAAGATTCATTCATTTCAACAAAATGTTCAATATTATCGATTTAATTATACCTATGAAGGTTCAATAGTTATAATTTTATTCATTGTTACTATTAATTACTTAAAAATGATCATTAGCCGTGCTGTCATGCTTTTTAATTAAAAAAAAGCGTACTCGAAGAACAGAAGAAAAAATACATGACAGTTGGGAACGACGTAACACTGAAAGAATTCTTAAGAGACGTGATGACATACATGTTTTTTACAAGCATAATTATTGTTTTGTTTTTGTATATTTTTTTATTGCATGTCATTTACTTTAATTCAAAAAGTTTTATTTCACTATTTTGTTATTGACTAAAAATTAAATTTTTAAAGAAGAATTAGTTTCAAAGATTTTACGCTGGAACACATTTCAAATGGGTGAAACTTCGTTGCGAGTAAAGCGAGCATGGCTTGCAAAACAAACCATATGAGATTGATTGCACAGCAATCTTCGGGGGTCGGGGAGTGTCAGCAAATAAGGGATGGAATCCACTAGATTGTTCTAAATTAAAAATCATTCTTCATAACATATTTTTCCAGAGCCACACAATTATATGTTTGATGGTTAATTCTTTTAATTCATAATAAAAATAATATTTACATATTAAAAGTTTTAGTGTCTTTAGTGGTAAAGTGGATGCTTTATCTGGCAGGATTTCGAAGGCCGTTGCGTCCACCGCCTCCCTCTCTGCCCACACTAGTATCTGCTTGAGAAGAAATGTAGCAAAAATAAATAAATAAATAAATAAATTTTTTAAAATTTTTTTCTAGAGAATATCAGAAAAATGACCGTAATGGAGTGAAAGTTCGAGGCCACCAAAATGGCAAATCTACTCTATTATGCCTCCGTACTTTTCTGTAGTTTACTGAAATAAATTTCAAGAAATATAATAAATATTATCTTTGAAATTAAATTTAATAAATCTTGTCTTTTAGTAAAATTTGTTGATGATCTTATAGAAAGCATTTCATTGCTTGCAGGCAGTTTATCAATTGCTATTACGTTACCTCAATTCTCTATAAACATTAGTAATTTCTATTAACTCGGCTAGCTACATAACTCGATCATTGTTAGTAATACTGTTTACATAATGGGGACCCCGTGAGCAGAGATTACAGCGCCAGCTTGCGTATCTTCCACGACCCCGAGGCTCCCCTCAAATCTCGTCAATTTACCATTTCAATATTAAGTTTCACACATTCATTTTGTCAACTTGAGACAATAAGGAAATCATTTTTCCTCTGATAGAAATGATAACTATTTTGTTACAAGTTAGTTTTATTTAAGTTTATTTTCCAGCTAACTCTAAGACGTTGTTTGAAACAATTTTTTTTTTTTTTTTTGCTTCGGTAAATGGCAATGAGAGCTTATTTCCCGTTGAAAACAAGATGGCTTCAATAGAGTACACACACAATAAGTTTTACGATGTAGGATTGTTTGCTCCTTCCAAACTGATTGCAGGCTTTTGTCGACTCATTCAAATCATGGAAATCAATATTTATCATTATTAGCTATTTATCAATATGTAAGATTAGTACGGAAAAAAATCATAGTTGTATTAAAAAAAAATGACTTAGTACAAAGTATTTTGCATACAATTATTTTGCGTTCAATTTAAGAAAAAGTGTTGTGCCTTTAAATGCATGTACCTTAGACCAGTGTATATGTAGTTAATATGTTAGTCGATTATGTAGTTAATATATGGGACAATAAGTACTATTTGTTATGTTGTGGTCCATTTCAGGTTTACCAAGTCTGTGCTAACAAATTCTCTGCGACTAACCAGCTACGGATTTTTTTTTCTAATCAATTTGATTGAAAGATAAAACCCTATAGTACTGTGATTTGGAAATGAAACTAAGGAGAATAAGTACAATAGTACCATTCACTCTAAGATAAAATACCCATTTATTTTAGAAAAATATTTATTTTTGTTAAACCTAACAGAATAAAAAAAAATGTGCTTCTTGTACCTTGCACGAGTCTAAATATATTGGACGATTAAGATGAATGTTAATGATCTAGTTAGCACAAATATATTTTTCTAATGACGTGGTCACTCATATAATATGTAAAATTTTTTATGATACTAAAGCTAAGCATTTTTGAAATATTCCAACAAAATATTATTTGGTATGACGTTTATGATTTGTTTTATCCATTTTAACTTAAATAGGTTATTGGTTATAGGTATTTATATAGGTTGAAAAATAATTTTAATTGAATAACTACTCAAGTTCAATTATTTAATAAGTTTGGGAGAATGGAACTCAAAATGAGCTGTTTTATCCAACGAGTAACTTACAGTGGTCTTAAATGCAACACATAGTGGCTCAAGATAGAACTTCTAGTGATCTAAGATTCAAAACATATTAGTTCAAGATATAATATATAGTAGTCCAAGATATAATATCATGTTATACTTTGGACCGATTTTTCTAACGTAAAGAATTATTTCGTTTATATGTAAGGCAGTATTCAGTCCACAAAATTTTTTCATTAATAGACAAACGTTGTATAAGATATTGCGCATAACGTATAATATATTTTGAATTATTACATTCTGCACAAAAAATAAAAATATCAAAATTGGTGCCTAATTTATAAAATAAAATGTGCTGTTGCAAGCCTTTCACATAAATTAAAATCAATTGTTTAATATTTATTTTATAAAGAAATACATTGCAGTCAACAATGAACAATTACAGCTGGAATAATATACATTGCAAGAATGTACAGTGTGCAAAAATAAATAAATAAATAAAAAATAAGTAAATAAAAATGAATAAATGAAATAAATAAATGGATCACTCTGAATAACTTTTGATCCAATGATCAGATCTTCACGTTCTAGAACTCAATTTTAATGGTTCAAGGGGATGGCCTCAAATATGATAATTAATTAGTGCAAACGAGAATTTAAGTTTCGAAATCTGACACAGAAATGTACTTTATCTGAGAATAAACATACCCTTTATTCGTCGTATTCAGATTTCTGACTCCAAAAATATAGCCATAATCTAGGAGATATAGTCCAAATAGTTTAGTCAGCAGAGTGGTCTTTAGTTTGGAACCCTTAATGTTAATTTTATTTTTTGTGTATTTCAACATATCTCAACAACTTTATAATCGAATTGAAAAGTTTTTGCACAAATTATAAAATTCATTTATCCAAAGATAATTCAATGCAAAAAAAAAAAAAAAAAACTTTTAGTAGATATTTATTATTTTATATTATTTAATTAACAATAGTCGGAAAAATTTGAATTGTAAGGAATACAATTTTTTACATAATTTTAAAGAATGTAATTTTACAAGAATTAAGAACTCAAAATTGAAGTGTTCCTGGAAAATCAAATTCTAAAAAAATCGTATTTTTAAAATTCGTTTGTCTCAGGAAATATTCGACAAATTTCGCCCAGATTGCAACTACTCCCTTTTTTGGCGGCGTCAAAAATCCAAATCCGTTGAAAAAAGTTATCCAGAGAAAGCATATTTTTGCTTCTGATTTCGTAACTTAAAATATCGTCTGCATTAACTAGCATATTTAAGGTCTCCTAGTGGAACCATCAGCATCGGGCCCTAGAACGTGAAGTTTCGCTCGTTAGATCAAAAGTTATTCAGAGTGGTCTGTTTTTTATTTTGTGCACTGTACAATAAGGTTTATACAGAACTAACATAAAACAGTTCGATACAATTTTCGCATTAGCAGTCGTTTGAAATAGTACTATCTTCATAATATCTGGATTATCAATCAATAATTGGATAAAATTGAAATGGCAACACCTTCACGCATTAAAATAGGTTAGAGAAGATAAAATGAATTTGAGTGTGTGGGTCGGCAGGCGATGTCAACTTCCGTTGCAAAATGATGCTATCGAACTCGCCTCTTGCTGAGTTTTGTCGGCCTCGAGTGCCGCATCCCACTGTTCTATTTTTTTATTTCTTACCATCTAATGACATTTGATTGAGGGTTTCGATGTTGGCGTGCTGCCGGCTTTACGCCAATTTGGACATGTGATATATATTTCCACCGTAAGAAACCATTATTTTGAGGTTTATTTACATCTTGTTACCTGGAATTTGATGGCTTTTATAGAAGCCACTTCTAGTTTCAAAATTACCTGCCAATTTTGTCCGATTTTTTTGTCTTATCTTCCCTTCTTTTTTTCATCGTCTTGAAGTTAATATGTTCTTCGATAGGTGTTAATAACTTTCTATTTTTTCCAATTTCATTTTAGGTAAAGTGTTTAATTTTAATTTACTCGATGATTTTTATTGCATTAAAGTTTCGATAATAAATTAAAACATTTAATAGAATAAATAAAAATTGTTACTCAATAATTCAAATTGTTTCTTAACATTCTGTATGCTTCCTTTGAATTGAAATACTTTTTTCGCCTAGCACAAGTATTTCGAGCATTAAATATGCCAGGTGTTCATTAATTGATGTCTTTTATTAAAATTTTTTTTCAAATACTTAGGAAAAATAACGAACTTATTATTATATAAAATTATTATTATATTAATAAATTAATATTTAAGTAACATGGCCAACGGTATCTCACCCATTGTGGTGGTCCTGAAAGAGTGGATACCACTTCTGGAGAACCGCACTAGGTCTGCTCATCGGAAAGACTGATTGTGCAGCTCATTGGAAATAAAAAAAAAAAAAATATTTAAATCAGATTAAAAATTAAAAACAATGATCTCTGAAAAAAAAATCAAGATCTATTTATCGAAAGAACTTGTTTTCGAAATTATTGAATGGAAGTCACTAAGGAAAATATTTATCAATGAAAATTCTTTACCTCCAATAATTGCTGTTAGGTGGAGGAATTACTTAGACCAATAAAGTGGTTACTGGAATGATTTTAATACTATCTTATTTGCGCTATTAATGATTCGGACAATTTTAAAAGCATTTTTATTTTTGCTCCCTTAAATATTAATTACAGACTTCTAATTTGCAGATTCTAATGACTTAATTAGTTATATCCATTTTTAAATTCTGCTCTTAAGTTATATCTGTTTTTAAATTCTTCTATAAGTTGTATCTGTTTTTAAATTCTACTCTAAAGTCATATCTGTTTTTAAATTCTGCTTTCGAGCATTTAGAGCATCATTACATCTGTTTTTAAAAAAGACGAGACGGCAGAGAATTTTTTGAAAAGCTAGTTTTGTTCAAATTTAGTTCTCTCAAACTATTTATTTTAGTTCCAAATTTTTTTTTCCTTCTTTTTTTTAATCAGTTATGATTTTGTAAAGCTGAAACTAAATTTGTATCGAATTCATAATTTATTATTTGTTTAATATTTCCGCTATTTTTAAGAAATTGCTATTAATTAAAATTTTTGTGAAGAAAAAAAATTCAAAACAATGTTTTTTTTTCAATAAAAATATAAGAAATGGATTATAAAAAAATTGCATTGAAATATCGCATAAAAAATAGCCAAACAATAATTTTAAGGGTGATCTTAACAAAACTATATAATGAAAAATTTCACTTTCCATTAATTCACAATATATTGACGAAATATGGAATAACTTTTAGATCATTGCAAATTTGCAAAGTAACTAATATTCTTTTATTAGTTAAGAGGTTTACAATCGCTAATAAAATTCATTCGTGAAGTTTCCGGGTTACGCCAAAATAAGGTTGACCTTTTGGGGTTTCACAGCTGAAATAAAAATTGGGAACTGCTGGTTTGGGAACTGGATAACTAAGTCTAAAAACATTTCAACATAAACATCAAAAGATTTTGATGTTTATGTTGGTTTTACTTAGGAATTCTCGATATTTCAAAACCATTTGATGGTCATCATCTTCCAGCAGTTTTCATCCTATTTTCATGGATTTTGATGTGCCAGCAAACTTCCATGGACTATGTTGCTTTTTTCTTATGATAGTTAATCATTAGAGTGCATTTGGTTTCCTCGGTTGATAAAAAAAAAAAAATCAAAATTTTGTCATGAAAGATGTTTGACTGCTATGATTATCAACCATCAAATGATATTTAGGACCTACAATATCCATCATTTCATGTTTGAGGATCATGTTTTACTGATTTGATGGTCATCCAGCATGATTTGTTGGGCGACCAATCTCCATCCTTTTTCAAGGTTTACCTATCTTATGTTGCTCACTATTCATCATTTCATGTAGTAAAAGAATGTCTTACGGATATAATTGTCAACAACTAGCCTAAGTTACAAAAATGAACGTTCATGAAATAAGATTTAAAATTTTCATGTAAACTTGAGTATGTCAGCTAAATCTTTTCTCTTTATAAAAAGATGCACAGGCAACTTAAATATGGTTATTACAGTAAATCCTGTATAGTTCTCACCAAACTTGTTTTACTAATTTTGACATTCTTCTTTTAATCTCATAACATGTAAAATTAACATAAAGCTGGCTAAAAGAAGCTGTCAAGTTAAAAACTTTAGTTTTATGAAAGAAATATTGCCTTCATATTCTTCGTAAAGAATAAATATATATCTTTCCTCTATTCTTTGTGTACAGAGGCAGTCTTCTTTAATGGTAGGGTCATTCGGTCCCATGAAAAATTCGTCTAGACCGTTCCGCCTTATTCGGTCCTTATCTCTTTTGCTGGAATATCCCCCTTTATGCCCGTAATTCCAGGGCGAAGCAAAGGAAATGATATGGGGGTCGTAAATTTCCTTCTTATCTAGCTGAATCAGATTCTTAAAGCTCATGACTTTGTTTCTGGAGTAATGGGAAGAGTTATTATGAGTTTTCCTGCCTTTCATTTTAAAAATATCCGTTTTGGATGTACGGGTATCGATTTTTAGGGGTTGGTTGGGAAGCGGTTATTGCTGGAAGAATGCACATTTACGGTCATTAACCGAAAGTCGTTAATTGGAGAAGAGAAAGTGAAAGTAGGAAAACGTAAAGGGTCGTTTCAAGTTGGAATAGCATTAAAGTTTCAAGTTTAGGAAAAATGCCTCGCCGATTGGCTTCATTAAGGTCTTTACCAGAAATTACCAGCGTTGTTTATGTTTAATGCATCTCTTGTCTGTAAGTAGGGATTTAAGAGATATGGCTTGTTGATGTACTAAGATTTTCATGACGTATCGATGCTTAATTTTTTGGGGTTTTAGAAAACAGTTTTACATGACTGGATTTAAATAAACTGGGATACAATATAAGTAGTCCAAAGGGCACATAAAAGTTTGTTTATTCGAAGAATCTGTCACAAAACACAAAGAAAGTGTGTTTTGTGACAGATTTCGTCATTTAATTCATAGGAAGGGTGGTGGATAAAATGATTTTTGATGTTTTCTTTTCTCAACCAGGAAGTGTGGTGTGTGAGAATTACGATTATCATAACACGTGACTCTTTTTCTCTCGGTCTAAATATTAATTTGGTATAAATGTTATATTTTATGATTTATTCTTTTTACTTTTTAGCCACCACTTTCACTTTCTTCAACTAGGGGAGAAATCCCATTCTTTCTTTCAACATGTAAAATTGTTCTATTAAATAATACATCATTAAATTCTATATTACTTTCAAAGAATTCTTCTTTCATGATGCACGTTTATTCTTTCATGGACTAACCAATATTAAAAGAATTTATTTCACTCAAACCACATCGAACTTATTGCCGTAAAATAAAATTTAAGCTTAACTACTTTTTTCCTATCAAAGGGCACAATTAGATTATTAATATATCTAAATTCTTTCCTTTGAAGCATCAAGATTATATCTTGGGTGCATAAAAAACTGATTATACAATCAAAAGTTAAAAGTGAATATCATTTTTGTCTTATGTAGACAATTGAATATTAATAATTTTTATTTATATAAAAATATCCTTCTTGATTATGCGAATATTGGTTTTTGGGGGGTTGGGAAGGGAAGCGGTTATTGCTGAAAGAATGTACATTCACAGTCATTAACCGAGAGTAGTTAATAAGGAAAAAAAATATCAGAGTGAAAGTAGGAAAAAGTAAAGGGACGTTTAAAGTTGGAATTGCACTCAAGTTTGAAGTTCGAGAAAAATGCTTTACCGATTGATTTTATTAAGGTCTTTACTTAATGAAACCAATATTCGATAACACTGAGAATTATCACTGTTTGTGTTAAGTGCTTCTCAGTTTTCTAGGAAAGGTTTTGGACGCATGGCGTTTTGCTGTATTAATTTTTCTTATAAAAGCTTTTGTTGTGATTTTTGTAAAATGTAATTGCTAAATGCTTATTTTTTCTTTTATGAGAATGGTTTTCCATCTGGATTTTGGCACAGTGGTTCGAAGAGCATAAAAGTTGTGTACATTTAGAGGAAGTGCGTTTTTGTGCCTGACTTCTTATCTTTAATCGTAGGAAGGATATTATTTTATCATAAATAAATTGTGCCTTTTGAAACAAGATTACATCTTGGCGCATAAAAATTTAATCATTAGATCAAAAGTGAACGATGATGTTTTATTTTTGACTCCCTGAAGAATACAAAATATATTTTACATTTATGTTATCTCTGAGCAAAAAATGCGAATTTATTTTTTAAATAACTCATAAAATTTTGTACAGCACTTGGTGCGAATTTTTTTCCTTCTATAATATAGCGTGGATTAAGATCATGTCACGTAAAGGTTATTATTTTTATATGATCTAAATGTCGAATTGTTTTCATCGAACCAAATAGTGTTTTTTGAGGTTATATAAATAAATTTTTTTAAATAAAAAGCGCATCAAAATTTAAGGTATCTGTTTAATGCAAATATATAATTTAGGACAAAATTGTGTGAAATTGAGTTTATTAAAAATTTATAGTTCTTTTACTCTTAGTTTTCTAAAAATTCTTTACTTTTGTTTATACTCCATTTATTTACTTAGCTATAGCAGTTTTTGTGTTAAATGATAATAGTGGATAAATTGATGATTTTAAGTCTTTAAATGCGTTTTCAAATTTTATACTACCTTAAACACGATTTCTCATGTTGCATTTAAAATAATTGTCTAAAATTTTTTATGGGTGTTTATGATTATAGAACACGTGTTTTGAAATACAGGCTAAGAGAAAAGAAGTAGAATTTTATTTTTTATGCATGTTTTTTCCCAGAGGCAAGTGCTGAAAATTTTAAAATTTTACTTTTTTTTAACTACATTGATCTTTAACTCCGTAGTATATGCACTTGCTTCTAAGATAATAGTTCCTCAAAAGGGTTTTTATTTCAGGTGATAGAAATTTGTTTACAATGTTTAGCATATATGCAAAAAAAAAAATTTTTTTTTTCTTCTAAAATTGGCCTTTTAAAAAAGTAATATTAATATAAAAGATTTTTTTGCTAGTTTTGTAAGTTTTTACACACAACAAAACAAACTCGTTTTTTAAAATTTTTTATTAATATTTCAAAAAGTTATTGAAACTAGTCTGTTACCTTAAACAAAATTTAGACAGGACTTTAAAAATAATGATTTTCGGAAAAGTCCTACAACCAATCAAAATTATTTTGCTAAGAAGATTTTACTTTTATCTGTACGTTGAAGTGCCACGGGAAAATCCCAAATTACAACATTCACTTTTCTTTAATATTTACTCGCATTTTAATGACTAAGAAGAAGCAAAATAGCTGGTAAAACCCTTAATGAAACCTTCACATTTCAATCAGCAAAAAACTGTTCATAAATGTTATCAGCAAATGCTTGTTTATCACCACTCAAAAACTTCTTAAATGTCTATTTAAGATGTGCTCCATCCGCACTTATAATAATAGATGAGGTCCTTAAAATAAAAATATTTTTTTTTTCGATTAAGGAATAAAAAAGAATTTTCCGGATAATGATAATTATTCTATGAATATGCATAAATGATTTAACTCAAACTAAAGAGGAAATATAAAACTTACGTAAAGTAAATTAACAATATTAAATAATAAAATATATAATTTAATCAATAATTTAAAATAAATCTCTATATAACATAAAATCATAATGGCCTGACACCGTTTTCCATTGTTGTCGGCGCATTTTTACTGGCCGGAAAATCACGTGGTAGGATCCAGTTTTCCCTCATTCATTTCCATATTGTTTTGGTTGTCATCAGCATAAAATTAACAATAATAGTAAAGGTATTGTTTTCCTTTAAATATTTTTTGTATCCCTAATTTAAACTTATTTTCCAGTACAGCTATTATTAGCGAGAATATCAAATCATGATTGTTAACTCATCAAATTTGTTTGAACAATATAATGTTATAAGAATATAAATGTTATTTAAAAAAATGATTACTTCGAAAAATCACTTCCGTTCACCAAGAGATCTAAATGTTTATAATACTAATAGATAGTAATATTTGGACGTGGGAAGTAGAGGCACAAAAGTAAGCAAACAGAATTCCTTTTAGTACATACTATATGTTAAGTGAATAATTTTAACTTTAGTAGAAAAACTGTTTTCTGCCAAGAAAAGACAATTATTGCGAAGCAATAATCGAGGTTGGTGAGCGGCAGCGAACAGGGGGCTTAGCCCCCTAGTAATTTAAATAATAAAAGTAGTATCTATTGTAAAATGATAAAGTAAGGTTCCTTTAAACTAATAAGAAAGTAAAAAAAAAAACCTAATAGTTATTATTTCGAAACAAAGACAAAACACACGAAAATGTTATTAGTAAAAGCACGCTAAAAACTTATAATTAAATAAGATGTTTTTTTCTTCAAAAGTTTACTTTTACAGTTACAAAGTTTTTATTTTTTCCAAAATATATTTTAACAATTGTCAAGAGGTTCCATTGAAGGATTTTAGGGCATTTTTTACTGTGCATTGGGTTGATTGGAAAGTAATTTCCTTTTTCCCAACGGGGGATTTA
Source organism: Parasteatoda lunata (assembly GCA_949128135.1). Taxonomy (NCBI): domain Eukaryota; kingdom Metazoa; phylum Arthropoda; class Arachnida; order Araneae; family Theridiidae; genus Parasteatoda; species Parasteatoda lunata. Next base: position 29,687,883 of record OX421970.1, on the reverse strand, counting down.
ACATGGTTTTTGCGAAGATCTGTCGCCAAAGAAAATAAAAAGTTAAAATTTTATGTATCATCTTGCGCTGAAGAATTATTTGGTCTTTAAAACAGACAAATAACTTAAATATTTTATAAATTATTAAACTTATTTAAAAATCGCCTATTCGATAATATTTTTCCACCTATATAAAAGTTATCAAAATCACTTCCTATAGTTTTGGCAAATAATTTGATAGTTTGAATAGTTGATAAATTGAATAGTTAGAATAGTTATAGTTATCGATAATTTGAATAGTTTGTCAACAAAAAAACTTAAAAAAGGCAACCGAAATCTATTTTTCAACGTTCCAATGAAAATTGGGGCATTGAAAGATGTTTTAATAACTGTTTAGTTTGACAAAATAATTATCTTGACTTTTTAATCTTTCATACCTTTTTTTTACCTTTAAATTTGTTTTAATTTGTTATACCCTTATGTTTAATTTAATTTAATTACTTTAATTAACTTCAATGAGTTAGAAATTTTTTTTATCATTTGAGGATTACAACTCGTTAGCATATAAATTTTTTTTCTTCAAATTATACATAGTTTAAAAATACTTTTTGAGTTTTTTGAGGTAATGAAAGTGCGTTTAAATTTGTTAAAATTATTGCGTAATATCTTAAAAAAGAATTTTTTTATATATATATGTGAAGTTTTTTAGTTCGTTTTAAAACATTATGATATGTTAAAGGGGTCTAAAATATTTTTGTGCCCGGGGGCCCTACATGCCATTAAGACGGCCCTGTTCATATGACGATAGAACGTACGAAAAACTAAAGCCCAGGATACGTAAATAAAGTGGCAACCTGCCGCCATCTTGGTGAATGCAACTCTTTTGTGATCTCAACTTTCAATGTAGATATACGGAGTTTCTACTCTTAAACGCCACTTTTTATGTAGATATACGGAGTTTCTACTCTTAAACATCACTTTTTATGTAGATATACGGAGTTTCTACTCTTAAACGCCACTTTTTATGTAGATATACGGAGTTTCTACTCTTAAACACCACTTTCTATGAAGATATACGTAGTTTCTACTCTTAAACGCCACTTTTTTATGTAGATATACGGAGTTTTTACTCTTAAACGCCACTTTTTATGTAGATATACGGAGTTTCTACTCTTAAACACCACTTTTTATTAATCATTATTTTCATATTCTTGAAGATAATTTAAATATTTACCATTTATTCTTTTTTCGCTCTGAAATTACATGTTTTATTTTTATTCTATGCTGTGAACATAATACCCTATCTATACTTAAAATCTTTCTCATCTATTCTCACAAAATCTGCTATAGCTTTTTTCTCTTAACTCTTCAAAAATTTTTGCAGTCGGTTTTTTTTTTATGAGGTTTAAAGGGTGGTGTTATTTGGGTTTTAAATCAGTATGAACATCATTATCGGTGTTCAAAAAGCGTTTTCTTCCAAATATTTCAATTTTTTTTTCTTCTCAATTAATGCCAATTGTTACTTGGTCTTTTATTATAAACTCTGCTGAGAATAAGTATTATTAAATAAATTAGAAATGAAATCTTAACTAAAATTTTAGATTTAAATAACAAAATCGAAAAATGTTTTTAAAATTGCTATAAAATTCTTAAAATATTAAATTAAATGAAAATGTGTATGTCAATTAAAATATGAAGCATATTAAAAATATTAAATATATTCACTTGAACAGCATTAATATTTTCGGAAAAAAAATCACATTTTTTCAAAACACAATAATCTTATCTTTAATTGTATTATCTCATCATCATCTTATCGGTGTCACAAAAATAAGAGTTAAAGCTATTTTACTCTAATTTTTGTAATACTTAACTCTTTATTTTGTAATATTTAATTCATATAGATTCACTATGATTGAGATATATTATTTAAGTATTTATAATATTATATGGTAAATATTTTATTTTAATAAATAATTCTTGTTATTCTAAAAAAAAGCATTTTAATTTGATCAATTGGATAAAGTAAAACAATCAAGCTGCGAGATATATAAAATGAAAAAAAGAATATATATTTCACTGAATTAGTACAAACGTATTGAAATCGATTCAATTTGATTCCTTAATAGTTTTATATTTCATTTATGAGTAATAATGTTAATAACTTATCTTTAAAGAGGAAAATTATTGCCTTAATTGTTAGCTTTTTGAAATAGATTATTTTTCTTATAAAAGGAAACAAAGCGACTCAAACTTTCAATATATTTCTTTAAAACTGGAAAGGCGAAATTCCACATTAGTAAACAAAACAATGAGCAATTTAATGTATAACGGGACAGTTTTTCTCAGTATTTTTTTATTATAACATTTTATCGTACTTAATATCGTTTGGAGTCCATTTATCTTTGCCAATTCTACGCAGCTATACTTTCCGTCGTTCTATATTGCGATATTCAACAGGTAAGCGATATAGTATAAAGCCTAATTTTGACTTACTAGAACACCCACCCAAATACGCAACAACCTGTCATTATTAATTTAAAAGTATGAAGCGAATAAAGTAAAAAGAATAGCGAACCAATCAAAAGAAAAAAAAAAAAAAAAAAAAAAAAAAAAAAAAAAAAAAAAAAGAAAAAAAAACTGTGAAAAAGTTCAATTGATTAGATTGCAGACTTAAAAAATAAAAAAAAACTACTTTTTAAAGTCTTTAAAAGAAATGATTCAAGCACCCAAAAAAACTCTTGTGAAAATTCACTATAGGAAAACCAATCACTTTTCATTGTATGAAATGCATTCACAATGAGGAAGAAGAAATTATTTGTCCCTCTTTAATAATAAGTTATGAGAAGTAATTTGTCTATAACAATCGTTATTGTCTATAACAATGTAATAATATAAAAGTTTTAGTAAATATAACACTTATAATTGAAATAGCATAAAAAATAAATTAGGTTTTGTTTCAAAAAGAGGGGGGGGGGAGAAATATAATTTTTTTTTTAATAATTTTTTTTATTTATCAAGTTATCAAGTATTTATTTCTCTTTTCATGCAGTCTCTTCTCTGTGTTTTCTTCTTAAATGGGGTAAAGGATGACACCAAAATCTAAACTTTCTCCGTTCTTAATTACTTGTTTAATCTGAGCTCCATGAAATCTTTCAAAGTGCCCTATTATAGTCTCAAGAGGTCTAATATACAATGTTTAAAAGTATATCAGATTAGCCTCTAGCAATGTTTGAAAAGTTCTCACATTATTCTTTGCATTGTCTCAAAGCCCTGCATATTTGCACTTGTAATATTTGAAATTAGTCCACTGCTTTTAATATTCCATAATTCAAGCTATATTAGACATATTCCAAGTTTAAATAACTTAAAATGCTCATTAGTTCTTCTTAAATAAAACCTTATCACAACAATTTTTGACAGTTATTATTTAAATGTTCTACGATAAAATCCCCCCCCCCTTCTGAATAACAATCGTATGCATTCCAGCCAATAACGTTTTAAAAACCGACATATTCCTGTAAATGATATTTCATCAGATCACCTGACGACTTTAGAAAGCAAAAACAAATCTTATTGTTTCAATCGTGTTATTTGTCTCAGATATTAAAATGAAAACGAAACAATTGTCCGAATCTCATCTCCAAGTAAGAGCACTTAGGTTTGGAATCGTTTTCATCAGGAAGGCGAGAAAACGTAGGTCACTCCTCTTAGAAACTGTACAAGCAAAGGAATTCACCGCGCCAACGCTCAGGTGCATAGGTCGACGTGACGGTCATTCACAAATAATATATTTTATGCGTACACACACTGAGCTATAAGCGTGACGAAAAGAGAAAGTCATGGATTATTTTAATTGAAGCGAGGAAGAGGGATAAGTGAGGGGAAGAGGTTGTCGTTTGGAACTTTTTTTAGCTCCGTCTGTGCGGTAGAAAGGTAATAATATTTCAATCACGTTTCTACCCATAATAGTTATTGAAGACTGGTGTAGATATAAATCTGATTGCACTTCAAGTAACAATAGAATAAACTATGAAGAATAAAGATGTTAAAAGTGATCCCAGGTGATCGGTATTGTTAAATAGTTATAAATCGATTTATTTGAAAATGTGATACATATATGTGCGTATTGTTTAATAAATAATGTAAATATTTATCTGAAAACAAGACAATAATTGTCCCAAATAGATAAGGATATTTCAGGAGGATTTAAAATGATTCGCATTTTCACCAAAAATTAACGATTGTATTAATCTAGTTTTTACTTTCAAAATGTTCTATTTTAAAATTTTAAAAATTAATAGAAAACACAGTAAAATAAATGTCTGATAAAATTTGCTTATTGTTAAGTATTCAATTCTAATTATAAGCTTTATTATTACTATATTTAATTTGAAGCGTGTATTTCGTGCAATATAGCATACTCTATAATTCAATTATGCATTTAAGTTTATGATTACAACATTCCATTTGAATAACAGAATTTTATATGAATCGAACAACTAACTTGTATATGATGGCACGCATAACGTTGAGACAAACAGAACATGTTAAATAAAGATAACATAAAAAAGGGCTAATTCCAGCACATGTACTGTTTACAGATTTTATATGCACATAATTTAAGATAAAAAACAAGTCAAGCAGCTTCAATAATTTTTGTTAAAAAAGTGTTTGTTTTTATTTACACTTACAAAAAGTTTTAATTTTTATTAATTTATAAAAATTAAACAAAAATTGAGAAAGTAATTTTAACGAAAATTTTTAAGGAGATGATTTTTTTTTTTTTTTTTTTTTTTTTGTCGTTTTTAACCGAGATAGATGTTTACCTTCATTCATGAAAGATGATACCACTACAAAGTATTGAGTTAACATGTTTTTCATACTAGTGGATTGGAATTGAATAATGAATAATTGTAATGGTAGACACTCTACAGTAATCTTGATGGATTTAACAAAAATTAAAATAGTACTTCATATTAAATAAAATGGCATGTTGCACGTAATAATAAAGATCAACAAAACTCGGCTATAAGTGCAAATAGTACTAAACGGGAATACTATTACTTAATATTAACGAATTAAACATTCGGATTTGTTTTGTTTAAGCAAGTTTAGTATTTTCATCATTAGTTAGGCACTTTCCAAGTGCCACGTAAGTGTGTAAAAATACAATTTGTAAACAATTAAAAGTTTATTGAATAGCTTTCAAAGAAATAATGGAATTTCATGATGAGTTCCTCTTTATGAGTTTCTTTACGGAAACTTAAGACTATATTTTTCTAATTAGTTATTGGGGGCCGTCGACAAATGTCACGTTTGAAGGGGGGGGGGGAGAGTTGAGTCGTAACGACCTTGCCGGCAAAATGACGCTGTCGATGAAACGTCGCTGTCGATGAAATAAGCCTGTCGACGAAAAGTTCTGTCGACGAAGTGATTGTAGCTGAAATGAAAGCGGCCCCTAGGAAGATGAGAGACAGCATTATATTATATTTTATTTTACGTACTGTTATATTTTCATAAATGTTATGATTAGGCCAACATAACTTTAATATTCACTCGCTTTAATGCGTATGCATTAGACCTAGGCCTACGCATGTTTTCATTCATTTTACTGTATGTGGTTCGGGGTGTGGTCACTAGGTAAGGGTCTTAGTATGAAAAAGTTGAGAATCACTGTGTAGACCATAAAACACTAGTTTGAAACCTTGAAAGAAAATTTGTCCTCAATCTAATTTCCTAAATTTGTTCCTGAAGTATTAAAGGAAAATAACTAGTATATTCCATACTAACTAATAGCTTGATAAGCAAAGCATAAGAGAAAATAATTAAAAAAAAAATAATAATAATAAAAAATAAAATAAAAATTTCATCAGTGGAGAAGAACAAATGGTAGATAAATTGTTTCGAATAAGATATTCAGGTGAGCCAAGATGGGATATTACCATGACCAACCACTTAAAAATTTTCACCATTGTTCAACGAACTAACGAAAATATTTATTCTACTGTTAGACTGAACGGTAAGCGCTGAAAAACCTTATCGAGCCATGAAATCCCGGAAAAAAATAGGAAGGGATTTCAACACAAACTACACATCTTCTGAAACGGAACACCAACTCCTAGCCGTCTAAAATCAACAAAAACACTGGTCGAACGACAGCACAACGTGCACGAAAGAAAAGAACAAATTATTTCATCTTTAAGAAGACAAGCTGGGCACTACCATTAACAAATTAAAGTTCAATTGCAGCCAAAATGGAGCATTCTTTTAAAAAATTTGAAATTGTAAATATTACTATTCGTTTATTTATGTGAAATATAAAACTAAAAAATTTCATGCGAATTTTAGGCAAATCATTTATATAATTCGATCAATTAAGAAGCCCCTTCCCCAAAAGTATAAGCTCGCACACCCTTAAAGGTATTTTATTACCTAAAATTTATGAAACTATTAATATTATTTTTTAAAATTTAGTAAGATAATTAAAATATCTTCTAAGATAAATTTCCAGCCTTAAAATACTAATAAAATTGTAGGATTAAATTAAACTTGAACTAAAATCTCATTAAAACTATATTGGTTCAATTATTCAGTGTGGGAGATGAATAACTGATCAGTTTCATATTAATTTCATGTAAAAAATAGATTATGATTTGATAAAATCGTTTTTTTCTCCAAAAATATAAGCCTTCATATCCTTGCAGGTATTTTATTACCAAAAATTTATGAAACGATTAACATCAGGTTTTCAAAATTTAGCAAGATAAATAAAAGCATCCAAGATTATTTTTCAGCACTAAAATAATAATAAAAAATAAAATTAAGTTTGGACCAATATCTCATAAAAACTTTAGCAGTTCAGTTATTCAATATGAGAGATGAAAAATTCGACAGTTTAATACTAATTTCATACAAAAAAATATGTTATGATTTGTTTAAATTGCCTTTTCCCAAAAATATAAGGGTCGTGTTCCCTTGAGGGTATTATGTCATCAAAAATTTATGAAACTATTAATATCAGTTTTTTAAATTCAGTAAGATAATTTAAAAATCATCTCAGATGATTTTCCAACATTAAAATAATAATAAAACTTAAAGATGAAATTAAATTTGGTTTCTCATAAAAATTATATCAGGTTCAACAAACACACTCATCGAACGACAGCCCCTACGCGCATGCTCAAACAATATATGATTCAATATAGATGGAAATCTGAACAGTTTGAAACTAATTTCATGCAAAAAATAAATTCGATAAAAATGACCTTTTTCAAAAAAATATGAATTATTTTATTGTTGTTGTCATGTGCCATTAACGCATGCCCTTTTTCTTGGTTTCCAGTGGCGCCATCTTATGGCCATGAATTCGATTTCCGTTCGCGCATACGTCCATATAAAAATCCATTCATTCATCCACAGATCGTAATTTTGTCCTGAACAAGAGAACGGCCAATCTCCAATTCAATAACCCCTGAGGCATGATTTGTTATTGGAACATGGAGGACTTTGTGACCCGACAAGTTTAACGTGCACCAGTCACTATTTACTGCACTGGTTGTCTTCGGCCGGTGGAGATTGAAATCACGACCTCTTGGACATGGGCCGAACGCCCTATCAACCAGGCTATACCGGCCCAAGTATTTTATTACCAAAAATTTATGAAACTATAAATACCATTCTTAAGCCTAACACTATAATTTATAATCGCCTAATAATAATAAGATTTCTACTTCATCCTTTTAGTTTTCAATAATAATAATAATATAAATTATTACTTCAATATTGAATGATTGAATTAAATGGTATTAATATCTCATAAAAACTATAACATTGACGAGGCGAAACAATGAGATGTAAACAAAACAAAAAAACAGCATTGTCCTGCCGGTTAAGGTCACTCCCGACAGATAACAATTAAAAGATGATAGTTGCTAATGTGCATTAAATAGGGTTGTATTTCCATCTACTGAAGGTCACGATTTCTCCGTTCCATGCTTTATTTATTTATTTTTTTAATTTTTTCTAAGGGTGTGATGACCTGGCTGTTATAATTGCTTGTCATGATGTCCGAGTTAAAACAAGGGAAAAGAATAGCTGCTGCATGTAAAATTAATTTGAGAGCATTTGAAATCGGTTAATGTTTGTCTAGCATGTTTTATTCATGGTTCTACTGTTTAATTTAATTGTTGATAGGTTATTAACAGCGTTTGATGATTAGTGATTAAGCCTTTTTTTTTTTTAAATTTATTTATTTTTCTTCGAATTTCACTTTTATGGTAACTGAAAATGATATAAAATTATATTATCATGTAATTTTAATTCAAGTATTACATCTTGTCCATCATATTATTTTATTTTATCCTATTATATACAATTTTATTTAAGAAATTATTTCATTTACTTAAAATTATTCATTTTTAAAAATTCTTGATATTGCTTAGGTAATTTATTGTGATTAAAATAATTGTATTGATTTATTTTATTATTAACATATTAATTTTATCTAGCATGTTAATATGATATTGGGAGTCCTGAAATTACCACTATATATATATATATATATATATATATATATATATATATATATATATATTCATATATTCAGAATCCTTGTTAAAAACGAGAAGTAAAAAAAAAAGTAAAATAACACACACATTAGGGACTGCGAATTTATTTTTAGGCTGGAAAGGAATGTCGAATCCATTTTGGAGAAAGGGGTGAAATACATATAATTACATAACTTGTTAACTATAGAACTAGATTGAGAAGATTCTAAAGATAACATGTTTTGCGATAGTTAAGGGAATTTTATTCTATTTTACAACCGTCACTAAACAACAGACCCAATTTTGGGAATACAACTACAAATGTTCAACTTCGTAGCCTTGTAATTTTGAACTTAATCCAGAAGACAAAGGAACTTCTGGATCAAGTATTGGGTGAAATTTGCCTTCGTGGAGAACTTTATGATGCAGCTAGTCCGTATTCGCGTTACATGGAGAGGAAAACCGCGAAAACTCCTCATGGTTAGCCTGACCGCAAAGAGACTCTAACCCATGATCTGTCTACGACTGAGGATATTAGTGAGGATATTAGGACCGCGTGAATTAGAAAAAACCAACTTATGAAAGTACAAAACTTCTTTTACATCGATAACTACTTTATTTGAGCTGTGGTGGTTCGGGCAGAGCAATAAGGTAACCCAGGTTCGAATCATATGGTGGGTAGTTGATACGAATTCCACTACCGGCTTGCATCAACCACAATGCTAACATAAAATATCCTCAGTGCTAGAAGGATCATTGGTTAGAACCCCTTACAGTAATAGGTTTTCGAAGTTTTCCTCTTTATTGTAAAGCAAAAACTGGTTAGATCCATCGACAAGTTCTTCACAATGCTTGATTCAGGAGTTCGCATGTCTTTTGGGTTCCTGGTTTGGTTCAAAATTACAAAACTACGGAGTTGAACAGCTGATTTCGTAAACTTAGAATTGGTTCGGCTTGAACAGCCGCGAAGATTAAAGGTTATGGTTATAAAATAAAATAAAAAAAAAGTCTGGTTATAAAATAAAATAAAACTACTTTATATAAAGATATGACAAAATAAACTAATGTCCTGGATTAGGATAGAAAGTTAATTTATGTTATCATAATATATTTTTTAACCCAGCTATTTCACTTGTTTTCTAAGTGTCAGTTTGCATTTTTAGTTTGCTTAATCCAAAATTATATAATAAACTCACCGGTTAAAAAAAAAAAAAAACTTTGTGATAATTTGAGAAAAAAAGGAAAAGCGTAATTAAATATACCGTGCAAAGTTTTCTTTGAACTTGCTCACAGTAGCTTAGCTAGCGGGCAGGAAGAGGGGAAATGTAAGCCTGGGCGAAGTCCTAGAGGGGCGCCCAAATTCATAAAAAATAATTAAAGAGGAATTCCAGAGTAAAATCTTTTTTTCTTTCCTGTCTCAATAGTTAATTACGAGAGCAATAACTTATTCATATTTTTATTCAACTAGCCTAAAAATTGAACAGGATGTCTATTATTATTGTAGTTTGCGATTCACGAATAGGTTTATTATTTTTCTGAAATTATGTCCAAGTGTAAAAGAAACTACATTAGTAACATAAACCGAAGAAACTACATTAGTAACATAAACCGTTCAATTTTAAACCGAATCGACTGAACGGGTTTACGTGGCCGAGCTACATTAATTTAAAAACTTTATTTCAAGTTGTGAAATCTTATTCAATGTTTAATTTTACTAATGAATTCAGTTCTATATAATCCAAAACAAAACTTAAAATCATCTTGAGTAGCCTGATATTATATCATCTATTTAAATATATATATCATGTAAAGAAGGTGATTTTGTCCCCTAGCGCCGTAAGCCCTAGCTAAGCCTATATTTGCTGACCATTTGGATTCCATAGAAGGTGTATTCACAATGTTTTGTAGTTTTGTCCACCCAGTTCAGATTTTTTTTGATCACGTAAATTTAGTAAATTGCACGCAGAATTGTACTGAAGGGGGTAGGAGACAGAGAGTATTGACCAAACGCCCGGGTCAGCTAAGAGCCTGGTTGAAATTCTTTTAAAAAAGGGATAATGTTTTTTTTAGATAAAATTTTATAATATTTTTTTAGGGATAATTTTTTTTTTAGTATACTTGAAATATTTAATACTTTTCCCCCAAATTAACATACTAGAACTCAAATAAATAATAACGCAAATCAATAAACATTAAGTTTTCAGCAAATATATGCAATAAAATAATTTGAAATAATAGATCTAGTAAGTTTATATAGGAAAATTGATATTTCGAGAATTCAAAGTTAAACGCCATTCATTATTTTTTTTTCAAAGGCTTTTTCTAATAGCTTGCAAAATAGACAAACTATACTGCCTTTTAATGAAGGGGGCTGTATTGAATTTGACCCGGGGCCCGTAAAATCTGCGACCGACTTTGACAGCGGGGATTCTGATTTCGGTGATCTACCCCGTTTTTCATATTATGTTCTAAAGAGATTCGAGTTCAACAGGATGTTATAATTATTTATGATATTTTATGATTATGAAATACAGCATGCATGAAACATCGGTGTCTTTTTCTGCGTTGAAGGTAAAAATCTTCCAAACACGGCTTACTTCCAAACGATAATTTTCCGAAAATTTGAAAAACTACTTTTTTTTTTAGATTTTATATTTTAGTATAATTATAATTCCAATAACCTCGCATATTTTTTGGAAAACACTTAGATCGTTTTTTAGGTAATTAAAAAATACCAAAATATGTTTTTGCTTCTAATTGGAGCGTCAGAAAAAAATCTATATATAAAAGGGAAACCGGAGTCTTATCTGCGCCAAAATATTAAGTTAGCTTAGAATTCACTTTATTGTTTATTTAATTTACATTGATTTATTTTGATTATTTTTATTAACACAGGTTTTGTGATGTAACACCACATTATTCCGAAAAGGAACCGTTACCAAATGATTGCACATTTTATTTTAATCATTTTTGACACTTTTTTGTCACAAAATGTCGCCCTACTTCGCATGTTTCATGACAAGCGATGTTAATTCTGCTGTTCAGAAATACAACACCCGTTGTTGATTATATTTTAAATTTTATTTTTAAAGTTTAAATGCGGTTTTTAATAGCATTTATGAGCATAATAATAATGATTAGATGTGTGCTTATTTTGATGGAAAAAAAATCTAAAACTAACCTAAAAATAATTTATCTACTAATTTTAAATATTTTTAAGCCAAAGAGTATGTCATTTATAGACAGCCCCTCAACTGAATCCGGGCATTGTTTACAACGTGCCCTGAGTCATTATTTTACTCACTGATTCTTCGAAACTACACCAAACGTGAAACCAATATAAATGCAGAAAATAGGAGAAATTTTCTTATTTTGACAACACTTTAAATATTCACACAACCTTCCCGTGATTGTGCACCAATATTTTAACAACATCTTTTTTACAACTTTGAATGCCACACGTTTCAAATTCTGAATCGTAAAAGTTCACATTAAGCTGAGAATACGTTAGAGAAAAGAAAAAAAAAAAAAAAAAAGTAACGAAAAAAAAGTTTCAAATAAAACCTCAAAATAAGTCTTTATGACCTTGAAGATACAGCTAGAAAAGAAACGCTTAATGTATTTCTTTTTTTTTTTTTTTCAGTTTCTACTGTTCTTTCACATTTCTCTTGATGATTATGTACCGATAGAAGGAACATCACAGATGAAAGAAACACTATTTTAAGAAACATAAATTCCTTCTTCAAAAATATTCAGTGGAAAGGAAGCGTCTTTTGAAACTTTTGAAATAAAAGGTAAAAATATTCTGCTCTCCATGTAAGCATTTGATGTGAAATGAGATCATTTCGAATGATTTAAGTAAAATAATATTTTTAGTTACATTGTATTTTTTCCCTCTCTAGCGTACATCTGTTGTTTGAAAGTTTTGTGGTTTGGATTAGATTTTATCGAATCCAAACTACTTTAGACAACATAATTTCGTTCGTTGGATATTACGTGACCATGAATGAGAAAAGCATAAGTAATTTGAAACAGAAAACGTAGAGTTTCCCCTAAAAAGGAGAAAACAAATGTTAAAATCAAAACTAGAAAAATCGTGGCAGCCGAAAGTGAAACAGAAAATGAAAAATTCTGTCTGGCGAGTCTTGAGAATGGGCGTCTATTTTTGTGAGCTCGAAACATGTCGACTCTTAAAATAACCTTTATTTTTTTAAGCTAACGAAGTTTAATATCCTCAAGTATATATAAAATTAAAGCAGTATGTTTTCTAAAAAAAACTATCTGCAATAAAAAGAAAACTGATTTTACAAATATTGAGAGAATAGTTAAAGTACTCCAAACTAATGATTATAATAATTGTTCCGGAGGCTATTTATATTTTCGCACATTTTAGATTAGCCTTAGCATTTGCTTGACTTAATAAAGCAATTCTTGTTTAAAAATTTACTTACTTTTTAACTAACTATTCAATAAATCAAAATACAGACGTTTTAAAAATAACTTTAAAATAGTCAACGTTGCTCTAACAGTCGATAATATCAAATACTAAATAATCTAATCAAAATACTAAATAATATCTTATGTATATTTATTTTAATAGTTAAATCTTGGTGTGCAAAAACGAAATTACAACTAACTATAATGATCCAATAATCTTTTTGCATTTCCTCTCATTATATACAATAAAGTATAATTTTTAACTAATTAGGGGTAAATGGAGTAAGACTAGGTAGCTAAGATTCGAAGCTTTGTTGGAACTAAACTGTTCGAGCTAGATACTGTCAGATTTAATCACGATATTATTTGTTTAGTTGCATTCAATATATCATTTCTGAAAAGTCATAAATGCACTACTTTTTTTTATAAATGATTACCCCACTAGTTGGGTAAGCTAACACCTCCTAGAAAGGAGAAGGCCTCAGCACTAGGCCTAAACACGAACCAATTTAGTAGTCCGACGTTACAATCTGCGCAGTGGAGTAGAAATAAGAGAGATGCCACTACGTTCGGGTTACTAATGTGCGCAGTAGAGGAAAATACGAAATATGTCATTATGTTTGGACTACTAAAGGATCAAATTTCTTGTTTAATGGTAACATGTGCTAAGGCCTTCTCTCTTCTAGGAGGTATTGGGTAAGCCCTGAATTTTAGTGAAAGTTGCAGGCATGTTTTATAATGCAATTTAAGAATATTGTGCGTGTAATTTACATGTTATGTAGTTATCTCCTTCCTCCGCTGCACTGCAGCTTTCATAGGCCCAGCCTACACACCAAGGAAGGGGGCAAGATCAAGTAGTACTCGGTCTTTACCCAACAGCAAAGGTTATCGAAACAGGGCTAATTGGACTAGAATTATATTTTTATAACTAGAATTACCAATAAATATGCGTTGTTTAAAAACTAAAGAACATTAGTAAGTTGGCATTGTAAAAGAAAAAATATATCGCCACAGATACCTTTAATTAATTAACAACACACTAATATGGTAGATCCTTCTTCTTGACCAGTAGAGTATAATGTAGAGTCTGTCCGCTAGAAAACAGAGCTAATTCCTGCACGATCGAGGTATCCGGTCATACCCCACTCTGTCCTATAATAAAATAAGTATATTTTTGAATAACCATGGAAAGCAAAACGATTTTTCAATCCTGCCTTCAACCTATATCCATAATTTTTTTCATTAAAGCGGCATCTAAAAATGAATGAATTTCCTATCTTCAGCCCGCAGGCTATTTGAATATTAATTAGATTGTTCACGTAATCGCTCTGTCAATATCACGTGACAGCAGGTGAAAAATCGAACCTCTCATGTCTACTCTTTCAACGCTGTTTATTTTGATTGCTCAGTTTTCAAGGAGACGATTAATTAGAAGGAATTTTCATTATTAATATGCATTTGCACCAGCTAAGGTAGTCAAACTTATGGTCGTAGCAACAAATGCCTTGTTTCTTAAAGTAAAAGAGTCATAGTAACGGCGACTTGGGAACGAAAAAAGTTAAGCCCTGTAATGTTAACTAATCTTAATGTCAATTTGTGTTCATAATCTTCGAGTTCGTAAGAAAAAAAAAAAAAAAAAAAAAAAAAAAAACTATTTTGTGATGCGACAGGTTAATAAAGTATGATCTGAACAAGTAATACTATTTTTTTTTTTTAAAGTTAATTCCTTCTTAGGTCAACAAAGAAAATTTTTTATTTTAGTTACTTTTTATAAATAATTACATTTAATATGATTGTCCGTTTGTGAAGCAAAATTCTCTCTCTCTTTCTCTCTCTCTCTCTCTGTCACACACCTTCTCTCTGTCACTAATTTACTCACATGTCTCATTTTCCATTTTGTTCTCTCCTTGATTCAGACTAGAACCCAGAATGGAAAAAAGAATCTGAAAAAGAAATTTTCTTCTACACGCTTTGCCACTGACGTTATTTGTTCCTAAATTTATAATCCTGCAAAATTTTTCTCCCATATAAAACTAAAATTAATCAATTAAATTTAATTAATGAATTAATAATTGAAAAAATTGTATTAACATCAAGTGTCATCCACTACAAGTTTAAAAAAAAATGTATTTAAACTTGAGTACATGAATAAAGAGTATTTTATCAACGGTTGAAAATTTGAACAAGATATATAAATATACAGAGGAAGAGTGGAAAATAATAGTAGGAGTTGAAAAACGTATTCGTAAATATTTAAAGCGTTGATCTTATTTCATTTTTGAGTCAGCTAAGCTCAGTCTGTTAATGTCGACAGCATGTCAGTTGAACACTTTTCCCCAAGAACTAGTCAACCAATTTCCTTCTTTTAATAAAACAATTTAAGTTAAATAATATTTTTTTTGGTGCTGTTGAAGAGGAAGTTTGGGAAATAAAAATAGAACTTAGATAAGAAAAAATTGTTATATATATATATATATATATATATATATATATATATATATATATATATATATATATATATATATATATATATATATATATATATATATATATATATATATTTGATAAAAGGACGGTTGCGTTAAAAAAAAAAAAGATTTAAATATACCGAAATGTACCAGTAAAGTGTAATAAATAAATTTTCGGTTTAAATACAAAATACTTAATTTTGGTTTAAATACAAAATGCTTAATTTTAATTTAAATAAAAAATACTTAATTTCGATATAAATGCGGTACGGTACAGTACGCTTTTATTTACGTCGCACTAGAGCTGCACAAAGAGCTATTGGCAACGGTCTGGGAAACATCCCTGAGGGTGATACGGAGACAGTCATACATACGTCACAACACGTTTTACAGGGAGGACATATTCACACATAATCCGTCCAATCCGCAGAGAGTAATTTGACCTGAACCGGAGCACACTAATATATGTGCAAAATACTTATCAAACTAAAAGCTGCTGACATAAGCTTCAATAGGAAAAAAAGCATATGACATGTTTACAACTAAATTGATTCGCCTCTTAAAAAATTTTCCCAGAAAAATATATATTTTAAACTCGTCCAAAATACTAGTTCCTGTGTCAATAAATAAATAAAAAAAAGTAAAGAAACTAAGAAAAGCTATTGGGTACGTGCACTTTAGGAAGAAGATCACCGATACCCACACATGTGACCTATGACGTCAGCTGATCGTTTATCAGCAAAATGGAGTGTTAAAAGTTGAGCTAAGTTTCTCTATATAAGTTAGAATGTTAATTAACGTGAAGTTAATTAAATACAGCGCAGTCTGGCATATCGAATTTGTTGAAATATAATTCTTTCTCGTCTACTTTTTTGGATTTAGTATATGTTTATGTTTTTTATTGTAACCTTGATATATTTTTGTTTTGCGTACCTGGCAACTTCGAGGCATAATTAGTTTGTTTATGTTCTACATGGCTTCTCGTCTGTCTTTGTGTTAAGTCTTGCTGTAAATATATAAAAAAACAATTGAAATCTTACGCAGAAAATCCTCAGCGGCCATGTCGTATGATTATGCGGCATGTAAAAGATCCCTGGGGTGCCTAATTGGCTTTTGGCATTTCCGGCAAAATTAAATTCCCAGTGCACTTTAGCATCCAAATAGAGTCTCGGTGCTGCCATCTAGTGTAGTAGAAACTAGACGTCCAAATTAACATGGCCATCGGTATCTCACCCATTGTGGTGGTCCTGAAAGAGTAGATACCACTTCTGGAGAACGCACTAGGTCTGACGGGAAGACTGATTGTGCAGCCCATAGGAAATAAAATAAAAACAATTGAAATCTTTTGTGAAAGTATATATAGAATGTGTCACTTAAAAGAACTGATACTTGACAGACTTAGCTTACTCGAAATAATATAGAAAGAACAGTTGCTAACGTAAACAAATGCCACTTTTTAACAACCAAACAGGATCAAGATACCCACACTACATCTCTTGCAGATATCACATAGTACGAAAGACTCTATAAAGCAAGATCATTTTTATCATGTATAAGCGAGGGATATATTACCAATTTCATATGCAAGATATATATATATATATATATATATATATATATATATATATATATATATATATATATTTGTTTTGTATATATATATTATATATATATATATGTATATATATTATATATATATATATATATATATATATATATATATATATATATATATATATATATATACTGTACCGCTATAATATACATATAAATATATATACATATACCGCTAAATACTGTGCTTAACGTGCAGGTAGTGAGTTAGAATCCCGCTGCTATCTTCGTGGTGTCTTTTCTGTATTGTGTTATCTGTCCTTCTACTTGACAAAGGTTTATAAGCCTTAATTTAGCACAAAAACCTGCAAATTTATGTTGTACCAATAAACCAATAAAATAATAAATTAAAAAATAATTTCTCTATAGAAAAAGGTAAATATCATTATGAATGAAGAAAAAAATAAATTTATTAATAAAAGTAAAAATAAAACAAATTTATTAAAAAAATTAATAAAGCTGGATCGATACGTAAATAAAAATAATTTATCAGCGAAAAATAATGTATGCATAAACAAAAATTAATGAAAACCTAATAATGAAAATTTAAAATTATTTAATAAATCAAAATAATATAATGATGCCTCGAAGGATGGCTACGAGCTACTGAAATAATTTTAGTTTCCACCACAAACAAAATTATATATATTTATACGTTTTCCGAAGAATAAAAATATATCCGAAATCCATTAAAAAAAAAAAAAAAAAAAAAAAAAAAACGAGGCTGTCAAAAACTCCAATCATTCATCTAACCAAAATAATAAAACATGCTTTTCGAGTGTCGGACTTAAAGCTACTGAAAATAACGCCTTCGAACATGACTGCCTAGGGAAACGAATCTTTGGTGGATATATATATCTATCTTCACACTACATCAAGAAGCGAATTGTTCGATTATTACAGCACCGTCTGAATTAAATTATTAGCCTTAAGCAAACCTATCAAGAATTTCCATCTGCCAATGCCTGGCACTTATTCATCTCAAACCGGCCATTTTAATATGTGAGAATGGACGCTTTTTTTTTCTATAGTTAATAACACGCTCTTGCATATCTCTGCAACTGGTAATTAACGCTACCTCCTTGTTTCTGGATGGGAATTATAAAAGGAGCGCAAAATTTTCAAAGTGTTGAGGTTGGACTACTTTGGTAATTAACCGTTCAAAATGTCCGGAAGGAGTTAACTTTTTTTTTAAATGGTTCTGAAAAATGAATGTTTGATGAACGTCGAAGTTTGTAATGATCAGTTGTAAAGCGTGTTTAATCATTATTGTTCATTTGAGAATAGGATATTAATAAGCAGCTTTCAATTTGTTTTAAGATTCATATATCAAATGATTGAACTTTTTATCCCGTAGTTAAGTTTACTTGTTTTCTGTTTTGTTGTTTGCCAAAAACTGTGCTCTTTTAGAGGAAAAAAATGACAAAAGAGAAGAAAACCGGCGTAAGTTGATCATTTACGGAGCGTTGCTTCAGTGGTTAACTTATAAAAAGCGATGAGTCACAATTCTTATATCATGTTATACTTATGCATGATTTAATCTTAATGTAGATAAATACAATTTAATTTCATGTAAGCGTGACGTAAACCTATGTAAGTTGATCACTTGCAGAGCATTGCTTTTGTAGTCAACTTATAAAAAAGGACGAGTCACAATTCATGTACTTTTTTATGATTAATATTATGATGATGCTATCACAATACCTTCAAGTTTCAACCTTTCGACATTCGCCTAAATTTATAATATCACTTTTGCGACAGTGCTTGCACCTAGTTTTTTTTAACTGCGACCGTGAGCCTTTTTAAGCCAGTTGCCCGTATGGACGCTCACATTTGATATGTGCTGCCGCTTGAACGAGGTGAGCAAAAATCTGCAAGATTTGATTCCCTTCTTTGCATGCGCAAGAGATAAAGTTTATTCTCTATTTTTGGATTATTTATGTGTTACTAAAATCGTGCATTTATGCAGGTTTAGTAGTTCGAAAAGATTAACCAATTTTTATTTATTTATTTTGGAGATAACGACAGAGCGTGTAGAGAAAAAGACATATGTTCCTTTCGAAGCTTTAGATTTGTTTTTATGAAGTTTCCAGTGCTTCTTTATGAGTTATCATAGTGCTTCTTTTAATTTGATGAGATGTTAAAATAAAGAGAATGGATCCAGAACATCTTCTCCTTTTTATATTCTATATTCCTGACCTGAGAATCTGATGTAACACTCCAGTATACCACGTGCCCGAAGCAGCTGATACGTCAAATATTAATAGATAAATGCAATTTAATTTTCTTGTAAACGTGACTAAAATTGGTGTAACTTGATCACTTGCGGAGCATTGCTTTAGTAATCAACTTATTAATAGGGACGAAGCTGGACATTTCGGTTTCGTTGTTCAGGTTCAATCATTTCAGTCCTGTTACCGTTTACCAGTTACGCAAGTTAGAAAACATGAGTCTTAGGCCTTTAGACCACTCGCCCATCCAGACTTTTACTCGTGAGCAATTTTCTATGAAGATTGATAAATATTTCTTGATTTTTTAAACTTTATGAGAAAAAGAACATTCCAACCATGTTGAAAATATTGTTTTCACTCTATTCTGATAAAACAACAAATTTCTTAAAAAACAAACAAATTAAAAAGTGAGTTGTTAAAAGTTGGACTCGAATCCACACGCTCATTTGATGATCCTAACTCTCATACTCTGAATCTGAGTAGGGTAGAGATCTTGAGTCTGGCGTTTTATTAGACACGCAGCCAGCCTAACTTGCAATAGGACATGCAATTTTATATTGCAATGGGACATGAAGCTCAAGCATTTGGCATTCGCTAATCTTTTAACATTTTCCATTGTCATTGTAGGCAGCTCTGATAAGCAGTCGCCGACACTTAGGCTGAATTGTCAGAACGAAGTTTAACTTTAAGCCTGGTCTAAACGACGAAGTTAAACCAAGCTTCATTGCAGAAACCAGGAAAAACGCGGTTTTAAAGATCTTGTTCAGCCTTGTCTAAGTTAAACCTAGTCTGAGGTAGTCCAGGCAGACGAGTTTTAAACCTCTATCTTCTGCTAACAATCTGAGAACGTCAATCTCGCTTTAGTAGATGTTTAGTTCTGTATTGTTTTATCAGTTTTAAAATATAAATACATGCATATTATTGAGAAATCGTAATATAATTTTGCATGAATATCGCATATTTTTTTTCTGTATCTTTTAAAGTGTTTATAAAATCTTGTGAAAGAAAGCATCTTTTGGATCTCCAAGATTTGTTCAGAATTGTCAGTATACTATTCAGTAATTTTTGTTTTCTTGAAAATAAACATTGAGATAATTAAATATCTCACTTGCTGAATGGGGCTTTTTTTTTGAGTGATTGTGTATGTTATATTCAGCCACTCAAGAGATAGACCTTTTCGGAATAATAAAATGCGAGGGATACGAAATTACAATTTTAAGGATTAAATAAAGTAAGACTATTTTTTTTATTAAAAATCATGAATGTTTGAATAGACCAATTACTGATATTAAAATAGTTTTATTGTTAATAAAAAAGTATTGGATTCTTCACATGTTGACAATAATTATTATTATTTACTTTATTTGATAGTTTCAAACATTGATCATATTTTTTCAAAGAGGGGAGTTTCATTTATTTATAAAATGTCTTATCTCTTAACATATGTTTTTCAGCATATGCATTAATTTATCTTTTTTGATTTGTTTGCTACATTTTTCTAAAGTTTAAAAAAAACATCACTTTGTAAAATGTTCTATATCAGAGAATAACAACTTCATGCCATGAATAAAAATTACTGTGCATCTCATAATTCTCATTTTTATAAATTTTAACTACATAAATGTTAGTTACCAGGGGTGTAAGTTGAAAAAAAAAACTGTGTTTTTAAAACTTAAATTAGGAAAAAAATATTCATAGCCACTTTTCACTTTATTTTGTTAATGGTGATGAAGTTTTAGTGTCAATTGATCAAAACATTTTTTATTTTAGTAAAATTATAAGAAAAATATAAGCAAAAATTAATTTGTTAAAGACTATATTTGTGTTTTTATATAATACTAAGTGCAAAGATATTTACTTAAATAGACTAACTTAATATAATTTTCTTACATTTTTATTTGCATGGCTCTAGCACATCTTAAATAAAATGGATGAAAAAGAATTTTTCACTAGCGCAATATAAGATAGCAATAATTTTTCGTTCATGCCATACCAAAATTTTTCTTTGGACTGCTTTTTGAGCTATGTTAAATCACATTTTCATTTTTTAAATTTAATTGACTGAAAGTCATTTAAGATGTTGAAAACTGGTTCGTCTTGGCATTATCAACTAAGTTTGACAAATAGGTAGCATTAAAATTTTTTTTCCTGTGTATATTGTCAATAACCAAATAACCAGGAGATGAACTCTGGAAACGAGTGATTCTTGCCCTGTAAGAGTCGCAGAAAGCAGTTGTCTGTTAAGGGAAAATAGCTTATTAAATGAACTAACACAATTCAAGGATATTTCCGTAACTTTCTAATAAATAAACTTAATAATTGAACTAAAATTTAAAATTTCAATTTTTTCTGCACTTTTGCAACTGAGCATGTGAACGCCTCAACATGATTCTTTAAAGAGAGCTTGTTTTAACTAAGTATAATTTTATTGATTCTCTAATAAATGAAGACGTGCTCATGTTTTTATTATTCTACATTTTTGAGATATATTTAAAGAAAAAATATGAGAAACTAACTTTGTGTATGTAGTCAATGATAAAAGACAACAGATATGTGACATTGGCCGGCTCAATAACTTCATTCCATGGAATTAAAAATTAAACACCATAATATTATTATTCATTTTGGTTTATGTTACAGTAAAAATATTATTTGTACAAAAGTGTTTTATTAAACAAAAAATGCTTATGTTTTATTGTTTAATAATTTAAAACTATAATGCAATTTTTTTTTAAAAAAAAGTAAGTTAAAAAAATCTGTGTTATATAAATAGTATGTATATAATATATAAAATTTTATATGTTATAAAAAATTACAGATATCAGCATGGTGATAAAATTAGTAAATCAAGTTAGTAAACCTGAGAAAAAGTTTAAGAAGTTATTAAGCATGTGAGTAATAAAAAGTGCTGTTTGAAAAAAAAAAAATTAAGTTCACAAAAGCTTACTTCATTTTTAAATACGTACAAATGATTTTCCTCTTTTAATAATAGTTTCTAATTATGCATTTAAGTAAATTTTCTAGAATGTGCATGCCCTTGAATTGCAAAAATAAAATCTTATACAATAGAATTTAGACTCTTAGGCTCATCTCTTATTAGTCCTGCAGTTGACTGATCGTAAAGACACAGTTACCAGTAGAACATTGAAATCGAGCACCACTGGCGGCAGTCAGTAAGTGGGTGAGTAACCACTTTGATCAGCCTGCGTAGGGACTGAGTGTGTACTGTATCGGTCCTCATAAAACAACTTCGCATGCAGGACGTCGGGCTACCAAATCAGGGGAGCCATCCCCTCTACAGAGGATCAAAATTGCGATGACATGTCTTCGGATAACCAAAGTAAATAAAGCAACCTGACACAATACATTTCACTGATTGGTATCAAAGTTGGTTGCAAACAGTACTAATCAAACTAGTAGTCAATACGAAAAGAATCGTTAACTCTAAAAGAAACTGGCAAAAATAAGCAATGAGGACAAAAAACAGCAAAATTTTTTATCTGAAAGGAAACTAAGATAATAATTATAAAGATATGTGATCAACAAATATACTAAAATGAGGTTCTAAGAATGTGTGTGAGGCTTATAAAAATTTAGCTTTGTATATTTATTGGAAAAACTTAGTTATTAGTAAATTTTCATTAAGAAATTTTATTTTAAGACCAATTTTATGAACAAGTTTTTATGTCTGGAATACCAATGTTGATCATGTCTATATTACTTACCTTCACTTAATTGATTAATTGGTAACTGTACAGTTCTAACAAAAATTATAGCAAAATCAATCATAACAATAAAATTTTCCATGCTTGATAGAAAAATTATTTTTCACTTATTTTCATTTATATAGAATGAATAAAAATCAGATTATTTTATAAAATATATTTTTATATAACACGAAAATACATCATAGGTAGAGAAATTAAGTAATAAAAACAAGCATAAGTGTTATTATACATCAGTTTTACTTATAAAGCACTTTTTTATTCTGATTTTTATTTGTCATGTAAAGTTTTTATTTAAAAATCCATTATTTCTTAAAATTTTCTTTCTAAAATAAGTCCGATAAGTATTATTTTATTTGCAATAGAATATAGGTCAATGTTCATTGCTCAATATTTAAAACATAATATTGCATTCTGCATTAGAACTTTTTCTACAAACACATAACAACATTTAACAAAACCGAATTCTATTTCATAAAAAAGATTTCTTTCTTCATTAACTATGCAATGATTCCAACATGACTAACTTTATTTTTATTATGATGGTACCTACAAAATGTAAACAAAACATCCGAAGACTTTTCCAATTAGTGACAGATGCGATTCTTTCCACCTGATTGTGTGAATTTATCAACCAGGCAAAATTTTGCTACAAATACATTCGATAAGCTTGATCTTGCTCCAGTCTCGTTAAACTTCGGCAAAACCACGTTTGAGCAATGAAGCCTAATTTTTCGTTCAGACCGGGTTTACGTAAACCGCGGAACTGAGGTTTAAACTACCGAGTTTAGACTGCGTTCTGACAATTCGGCCTTAGGTTCCTATAACCAATAGGTAGCGAATTTCGTTGAGCGTGACTTAAAACTCACTTGGTATTAAAAGTTTCGAATCTAATACAAAACTTTAAAATTTTTGTTTCTCACCCAAACTACTATCATTTTAGAATCGTAGAACTTTTCTATCCTATAACGAATATAAAAATTTAAGATTTTAAATGTTTTTTTTTTTTTTTTTTTTTTTTTTTTTTTTTTTTTTTTGTTCTAACGTAATTCCTTTTGTTGACCTATCTTATAACCTTTATAAGATAACCTTTCTCCCATCCACTTCAGGATCTAACCTATTCTCCCACTTTCAGTTAACAAGGAAGAGTAGGTTATACCTTATACATTTCCACAATAAAGAGAGTTCAGAGAAACCGAAGATGGAAATGTAATGGTGCATACAGACTCTGTCAAGTGTGACAGGTATTCATTTCTCTCAAAATTACAGACTTGCAGACTTGTTTTTAACTGAGAAACTAGACAGATTTTTTTAAAAATAAAACCAAATGGCCATTTATTTCGCTAAACAGACCGTTAACTCAAAATACTACGGTATTTAAGATTTTGACTACGTAAGAAGTCAAAATATTTCACTTTAATAAAAGACTACAGCTTAATATAAAAAGTTTTTGCTCAGGACGTTGACTAACTAGAATAATAATTTTTTTTTTTAAAAAAAGCGTTTTTTTTTTTAAATTTAGGTTTATGGTTTGAATTGATGTGTAGTATTTTCTTTTAAGAATGTCCATTACTACACTAGGACCTCAATTATCTGAAGTAAATGAGATTTGACCTACTTTGGAAGAACTAAATACTCTGATTATTTGGTAGCCTTTGTTTTAAATCTATTTTTTAAAATCTATTTTCTTAAATTATTTGAGAAAATCGTTTTTTTTCTTCTCATAAAGTGAAGAACAGTATTTAAATTTGATTTCTAAATGGCCGTTTAAATAAAAACAAAACAATAAAATTAAAAAAAAAAAAAAAAAAAAAAAATTAAAACGGATTTTTGCATTTTTCGATAGCTTATCCTTTTAAGATTATTGTATTAAAATAATGCATTGATTTTCGTAAAAAATGTAAAAGGAACAACATAACATGCGGAGCGCGTAACGTGTGAACTTGTGGTTTCAGTTGGATTATGGATCCTATCCTCTTCTATCAAAACATTTTAGTAAAATGTTACTATTTTAACAATTTTATTGAAATAATTTGTTTAAATTATGTAAGAAAAAGAATTAATGGCACTTTCTTCATTAACACATAGTTAAAATTGTCACCGATATAGCTGGAATAATTTTTAATAAATGTTGCAAAAGGTTATTGACAGTTATGGAACAATTAGAAATAAATGTAGGCTCAGCAGCCAAAACAATGCTGACATAATGTTCACAATAAATATAGGTCTCGTTGAAGGAAGAGATTTTTTAATTGGGTTGACTGGTTTTGAGTAATCCACGAAAAAGTAACGTATTTTAGGTCATTTTTGGATTTTTTTTCCCATTTCGTAAAAAAAAAAAAAAAATTATTCTACGTGCAACGAAATCTACCCAGAAAGCATGTAACCTTACGGCAACCTTGTGTCGGAATTTTCTTTTTATTGTCACGAAAATTTTAGCACTGAAAACCTTTTTTCAATAAAGCACAAATATTGCAGTTTCAAACCTTTCATCCTAAAATGATTAAAAATTATTTTTTAAAGCTTTTTTAAAAAGAACTTAGGTAAAATGGTCACTTAAGGTCCATAATGACGTTTTAGTTGACGTCACACTAGCGATAGGATCAAATTGCATTGTCCATTAAAATATCATAACAAGGTGGATTTTAACTGAGCATAGAAGACTTTGCGAAAAGAAAGCTTATAATTACCTAGATTTAAGATTATTTTCATCTTGAGACTAGCTTTATTAAAGGGTATTCTCGCGCTTGAAAACCCTAAGTCAGCCTCGATTTAAGGTTTTAATATATAGAATGATGTTTTCCAAGGTTTTGGATTAGGGTAATGTGCGTAGAATAGAGCAGATTGTCACAGATCTCGTCTTAAGGTTTGAAGATTTACATTAAAAGGTTTTTGTTGAGTTAGATGAAACCTTATTTTGGTACATTCATATATTAAATTAATAATTCCAAGAAACTGAAGCGGAAAGGTATTAAAAACGGAAGGAAAAAAAAACGGTCAAGGTATACGATTTCTATAAGGATTAGAGAACTTGGACAAGAGTAAGTTTTACTAGCCCTGAATCAACTATAGAGGGGTTAAATCCATGGTTAACTCCTCAATAGTTGAGCGCCGCTCGCATGCTGCTAACTGGATATTTAACTCTTCTATAGTTGATTCAACTCTTCCTAAACTCACTACTCACTCTAAACTCTCCCTCTTCCTCTAATCCTTATAAGTATCTTGTTATTTAAACGTTTTTTTCCCCTCCCGTTTGTTACAAAATTGCTAATATCTTCCCCCGTTTTGGTCTTAAAGTCATTTTTAGACCTTAAAATAAAATTAAATTTTAGTATCTTGAAAGATCTTATCAGTTTTGATGATCGCTGGGGTATTTACTGCATTTCTTGTCAGTGCGACCTTGGTTATGTCGGGCAAACTAAAAGCGCTTTAAAATTTAGACTTAAGGAACACGACAGATATGGCCCTAATCAAGAATACGATAAATCATCTATTGTTGCATATTGTTGGAATCTCGGGCATAAATTCAATTTCGACAATGCCAAAATTATTTCTTACCCAGTCAGATCAGCTCATCTTGATTCCCTGGAATCTTGTTTTATTCCTATGATTGCTGATTTCCTTGATGTTCCTCACCACCTTTCCATAGCACGTGGAAATTCATTTTTACCATGATTTGTCCCTCTTGGCCACTGCGGTTTTTCTAGTTCCATTTTTTCCATCTTTTTTTTTCCTTCTCCCACGACGACTGTGATTTTTCTAGCTTTGTTTCCCCCCTTTATTTTTCCATTTTTCGTTGGCAACTTAACATTTTATATTTCAAATCACTTTTGCTTCTTCTTATTTACGTCTGGTAAGTCTTGATAATGTGTACTTATTTTTGAGCACTTAAAACATGTCGCCTGTTATTTCCAATTTGTATGTTTTTCAAGCGAATGCAGTTCTTAAACAAGTAATACATTCATATAGTTTTAAAAATCAAAACGTTATCAAATTTCAATTTATGATTATTACAATTATTTTTTTTTTTCAATTTATGAGTACAGCAATTTATGGATAATTTAAAAAGAAACTATAAACATTGCATTATACAAGCGCTAGTTATTTAAATTTCAGTATTTGTAACATGATAAAATGTAGATTGAAATATGTACAATAAGATGAAAAAAAAATTTATCAAGTTAATTCCAATCGTTGCAAAATTCATAAAAAATCCTTCTTTTTACAAGATTCTATTGCGTTTTCTCCCCTTTATTAATAGGAAGATTTCGCAAATTTACATATCACTTCGTTCGCTCCCATACGAAGGATTCGTAACTGCACGTATGCTCCAAAAGTGCGCTCGCGCTAGTTTCAGAGAAGTACCAATGCGTCCATGTTGCATATCTATATTAACAAAAGAAAGAGATTTTGCTAAAATCTTAAGTTAAAAAATCCAACATAATGATAGGAAGGAAATTCCAGAATGAACACTATTTACTAAGTACTATTTTATTGCGTCAATTCATCGCATACAAATTTATGGTGGGACAATTCGTCGTGACCACAAATAGTCGCAGCGGCATTTCATCATAGTTAGTTGCAGTAAAGATTCGTCGTGGGCACAAAGCTTCGGAGCGACAATTTACCGTGGGCATGATTAGTCGCGAATAACTTTTGGTTTAATGATCAGATTTTCAAGTACATAGTGGTACTTACAAATCTTAGTGGTACTCACGTACTTACGAATCTTAGTGGTTCAAGGAGGTGACCTCAAACATGCTAAGTAGTTAGCGATATTTTAAGTTACGAAATCAAACACCAAAACGTACTTTTGCAGAATAAATATATATGGATGGTGTTTTCAGTAGAAATGTAAACAATAACAATCTCGAGCTGTATGCCTGCTCTAGCTCCGGTTAGAAAGTTTGCAGCTGGTTACTACATGTTATTCTGCTAGGTGATATTTTCAACCGGATAATTTTGTTTTCAATAAAAGAAATAAATTAGATAATTTCTGAGCTCAAATCTGCCGTATTTCATAAGATATTAATATTATTATGTAATTCTGGTGAGTTTTAAGTGAAAAATTGTTTTAGTTATTTAGAGATATATTGTTAAAAAAGGTGACATGCTTGTTAGATTTTGAATATCTCGCTTTTTGGCAGTCTTTCCATTTGTTTATTAGTGTTTGTTCGTGTTGCAAGCTGTGCACCATCTTACGTTAGTGTTAGCATATTGTTCGAGGAGAAAGATTAAGTTTAGTAGCAAAATTAAGTATTCAAATACCACGTTTGCAAAAATCTTAAAACCCAATGATCATGTTGTGAGCCAGATGGCTTTAAAATACACCGGAAACAGTAACCCGGAAGTATAAGCGGCAAACAGCTTGCAGCGCTCCCTAGTGTCAAAAACACCATCCATACCTTTTCTTTCGACTGATTATGATTTCTAACTCCTGCCGCGATCTGGGAAATATGGTCCCAATAGGTTAGGCAGGAGAGTAATCGAAAGTATGAACCGCTTAATTTCACTTTCTACGTGTTTCGCTATATTTAATAAGAATTTTTGCACCTAACCGGCGACGGCCTTAACGATTTTTTAAGATAGAGAGAAATATAAAATTTAAAATCGATTATTGCTGTCTTACACAGTTATAATTGTAATCTATTATTACAAATAACGACTACATAGTAATAAATTATTTGCAATCGTGACTGTAGATAATTACAATTTGCGATTACTATAATTGTAAATGCTGGTAATCATAACTTATGATTGTAAGTAATCATAAGCCACGATTATTGCTTGTAACAGCGATTATGATTTTAATTAAAATTATTATTATTTGTTATCAATTTTAACAAAAATTATTCTTACTTGCCATTTAAGACTAAAAATTTAATCAAAATTACTATCCAGCTATAACGATTACAATTTTAATAAAAATAATAATGACTTACTATTGTGATTACAATTTTAATCAAAATTGTTGTTGCGACTCCAATTTGAACTAAAATTATTATTACTAGTTATAACAAAAGAAATTTGATAGTTATTCTCACGACAAATTAAATCGAAATTAAAATGTGCAACATTTGCAATTTTTTCAACTCCGTTATATTTTCCGTATAAAGAGACGTATATTTGAAAGTACATTTTAATAGGGAGCTTTAATACCCCTAAAATCTGTATATTTACGAGAGCTATATATTTATTGTCCCTCATTCAAATGACTCTGACATTCCAAAGTGAGATATGTACTAATAGTGGGCAGCTGTCGATAATTTTTACAAATTTATTGCTAATGATTCCAGCGGAAATGAAAGCAACAAGATAAGCAGGGCGTCAACAAATGTTTAAAATAAGAGAAAAACCCTATCCTTTTGCTCTTCGTTCCGCCCCTGCCAGGGCGTGTCCCTCAGAACAGCCCAAATTTATAATAGCTTTCTGCCTTAAGATCTCTCATTGGAAACTACTTAATCGCTCTATGGTTATGACTCTAGAAGAAGGTGGCTGAATTCATTACCTGGGCACTTATATATAGATCTATAATCAGGAAGAATTTTGATCACTACATGTTGTTTTCATCTGACCCTTGTTTCCACTGGTTAATTTTTTTAAAAATAAATGTAATAAAAAAAGTTGGTTTCTCATAGAGGCTGTTAAATATTTTTGGCTTTTTTTTTTTTATAAATAATTTAATTATTATTAAATATTTTAAGCCTACTTTTGGTGGCTTTGAACTTTCTTCTGTTTGTCAGCAAAATTCAGTATATTGCAACTCTCTTCATAAAATTTGTTTTCAAATTATATTTTTTCGTATTTTTAAAATATGCAAAAATATTTTTACCATAAAGAGAATTTAGTGTCTCGCGTAAGCATTGCTCGTGCTTCTGTCCTCCCTGGTTGGTAAAAATAAGCATATTACAACCTTAGAGGACTCCTCTAAGATTACAACCCCTTTCATACAAATATTTGCTTGCGTAAAATTTATTTTCAGAAGGTATTTTTTTCGACTATTAACTATTTTTGAAATATCTGTTAAAGGGAGTATTGTGTCACATTTAATCATTGTTTGTGCACCCTTATTTGTGCACCCTTATATTGCACCCTTATTTGTACCCCATTGTTTGTGTTGTGCCTTACCTTATCATCCAAAATAAGCAATTCGGGAACGCCTCTCAATTACTACGCGTTTACGTAAGAATTTTGCTTGAGGATGTATTCTTTATCGACATTTTATCTTTAAAAAATGCAAAGGAATTTTCTCAATTCAGAGAATTTAACGTCTCACGCTTATGTGAGCACTTTTCTGCACTTGTCTTTTTTTGTCTTAAATAAGCAATTTGCTTCTTCTTTCTTTGATACACTTACTTGCTTATGTAAGATTACATTTTGTTTAAATCTGAATCCTTTTCAGAAAATAACTTACTAGTGTAAGCTTTGTTTTTAAAATGTAATATTTTTTCAATACTTATATTTCAAATATTTAAAGAATAATTTCGGATAAGGGAAATTTAGTGTTCCGCGTAAGCATTGCTTATGCGCGTTTCGTTCCTTGTCATCAAAAATAAGTAAAGCATATTTTCCCCATGACCCCACTTTTGCATTCCAAACTTTAAAAAAAAAAAAAAAAACTACGAAATTAATGTAATATTTATTTTAATGCAATATTATTATAATAACCCGTTATTCCTATCAGGCATTAAAATGTAATGAAAGATGGAGTTTTGAAATTTAAATTTCAAATATAGTTATTTTATTTGAAACATATTGAAAACAAATTGCCGTAATGAATTTACAGTATTTTTAAAATTTTTACTTGAAAAAATGTTACAAAATGTGTAACAATATCAATTCAAACGAAATATTCTCGTAAATTTTTACTTCCCTTGAAGAAAATTTCCTAATTTGTGGTGACAGAATTTTTTTTTAACATCGTTTCGTTCCTTTTACAAATCTTTTTAATGTAACTAAGAATTAATAACATATAATTTTTCTTATATCTGGCGCCAATATCACCTAATCAAATGAAGGCAATTTATCCTTGGCTATAAATTGCATTCACACCTAGATGAAAAATGCAATCTTGATGACATCCTTGGCGAGCGTTGTAAACACATTCTTTGTTTTTCCCCCTTTCGATATTAAGTCTTCTGCAAAAGTTTTAGTCTGATGGGTAAATTGGAGCTTGTTTTCGATGATTAAGCCAAAAAATAAGACGATAAGCTAATTTGACAAACTTGCTCAAGACCAAAACGTGAGAATATTGCTAAAAGTTGGAGAAAAAAAAATGCTATCTTGCTGCTTGTTATGGAGATTAACTTGTAGATCTGGTGAAAAGTAATCCAATTATCTTGTATTGATGATAACTCAATTTGAAGGTAGTCCAAAGATCTTTATCATGGTAGATTCTTTTGAGATTTTCGTAATTAGGGTGACTTTGATGTAAAACAGACGGAGATTATGAGTTTGCCCGTATCCCCGGAGTAATTAGAAGAGAAACCCTTTTATCTTTTTACAGATTTTTACCCGTCTGTTGTTATATTTTCTGAGTTCTATCTAATCTCCTATCAGTCTTTCTTATTTAAAGCAACGATGATTAATTTTTTTTAAAAAATCTACATAAGTTATTGAAAATTGGTTCTCCCTTAAAATGGAAGTTTGATACAGTGAGTAAGAAACTTCGAAAAACGTAATTTTAAGGATAATTGGCTAATAAAGGATAATAAGGATAATTAAGGATAATTAGATAAAAATAGTTCACTTCACGAAGTATGGCATGGGATTTAACTGAATGGCCAATATTTAATTTCGTAATGTTTTTTCTTGATATAGGTTAAACTGGTTCTAATATTTAAATATACAAATTTATATTAATTATACAAATCTAATATTAATCTAATATTAATTATACAAATTAATACTAGTTTTAATATTTTACTAAAATAAACACACCGAAGAATACACACCGGATTTTAGTTACATTAAAATATTCTATTTTATTAATCTGTTAAGTAATGCTTATGAAATCTTCTTACTTCAAAGCTAATTTTCTCAATTTTCTTAAAACTACATTCAACATGTTCTTCCAATAAAATCTTAAGAGAAAAATATTAAATTATTAAGTAAAAGGTGTGTTTAGAAGGATATAATTAAGGCATTTGTATTTTGCAAATAGCTTTTTATTTAAACGGAAAAAAATTAGTAATAATTTTAATACTTTAGTAAAATAAACGTCATGAGAAGTGTTTCGTATTTTGCTTGTATTAAAAAAATTATCTTTCATAAATCATTTAATTGGGTTTATATTTATTAAATCTGATTATTTTAAAATAATTTTCTCAATTTACTTAAAAAAAATTTTTATATGAACTTTTATTAAAACAAATAAAGAAATAATACTTTAATAAAATTTGTGGTTTTAAAAGTACAAGCATAATTCAGACATTTATTATTTTTATGTAAACTGCTCATCGTTCGTAATAATTTTAATATTTTAATAATATAAACGTCTCGCGAAGTGTCCAGGATTGTGCTTCCATTACAATTTTCGCCTCCATAAATCATTAACGGGGGTTTTAATGCTTGTCATATCTTTCTAAATGCGAACATGAACAAAAAGTGTGGCTAATAAGAACAAAAATAATATTTTAATGTATTACAGAGCGTGAAGCACGGACAAATGAAATATGAAATACATTCCACAAATCATTAAATAAACGA
Organism: Parasteatoda lunata; assembly: GCA_949128135.1. Lineage (NCBI taxonomy): Eukaryota > Metazoa > Arthropoda > Arachnida > Araneae > Theridiidae > Parasteatoda > Parasteatoda lunata. The sequence goes on along the minus strand of OX421970.1, from coordinate 29,655,172 downwards.
GACTTCGTAAAACATTTCCCTTTTCACAACTTTAATAACTTCTCGTTTACAACTTCTCACTTTAGCGCTTTAATAGCTATCAAATCTCATCACACGCCAAATAGCAATGGCTTTAACTTTCATTAGTTCTGAGAACGATGATCAATTTGCAAATTTTTGATCTAGATTTCTAATGGGATATATTTTTTTTTTACATCATCCACCAAAATTACCATTTGTCAAGTATACAGATTTGGAAAAGATATTTAGAACACCTTCACCCTCCCCTTTAACCCCTCTTGTTCGTTGTAACGACGCTTACCTCCTATTTCCGAATGTTCTTTTTTTTTTTTCTTCATTTATTGCTCCTACGAAATTGGCAACAGTTATCCATTTGATAACGCCGGCTTTCCCACCCACTTAAACGCGTAATAATAATGATGAAGGTAAATGCTGATGACAGATCTAATGTCCCACATGCATTAGAACCACCGGTGGAAGTAAAATAAGGCTCGTAAGTCACAGAAATGAATTTTTTTCTTTCATAATTTCCTGTTTTAGGATTAGGAAGAAAGTTAATTTCTTTGGAATTAAGAAACCATGCATAATAGTTCTGCCAAAATGAAACGAATGAAACAGTTGCTGTTTATTTTCAGCAACAAATGCAAATCTATTTTAAATAAATTGTATGTCCTGTATTTTATCTAGTAAATTTATAACCAGCGTCGAACAGCCTATCCATTTTTGGGTCGGCCGTTCTACAAAGGAACTTTTGGATCAATTGGGCAAACTAGCTTTTGTGGAGGACTTTCTGAAGGGACTAAATCGCATTTGAGTTACATGGTGAGGAAAGCCCCCTAAACCTCCTCCGGTTAGCCGGGCGGGATTATAGCATCAAATTTCAACTTTGTAATTGAATTTTAGTGGACAGTAGATCAATTGAAATAGTTTATTTTTACTGCAAGTTTAATAGTTTACTGAACAGTTAGTTCGTGATCGAATCTTAAAATACTTTATTGAGTCGAACTCCTTGCATATTATTCTATGTAAGTTTCTATTTTCTATAAACTTGTGTAAAGTGAAAAAGTAAAAAATTCACAAGAAATTCTATAACTTTAGACCTTTTTCCCTTTAAGCATGTCTAACTTCATTTCTGTATTGCATTTCTGTGCCCTGTAGAGCGGTCTTCAATAGTAGTTTTCTCTCAAGTTGAACAGTTATTAATTCTCGTACTAATTATGAAACGTTAATTTATTTCATTCTATTGTACTACTTTTATATTTTTCGAAAGAACCTCGTAATGTCAAGTTTCGAAATCTTATAGTTTTTGCGCAGAAAAACAAAGTGTAGCGTAAAGTTGAACACCATAACAGCGGCGGTAGCCCTTAGATTTCTTTTAATATAGGTAGATTATGAATTTGTAGTGTTGTAATTGTAGTGTTTAAAAAAAAGCAAAGCCAATTATTGATTTGGTGTACTGCGTTATCAAGAGTTACGTACTATATGTTTAAAGACTTGGATTCATTATTTAAGATTGAAAAGATGTATTTTATGCTTTGTTTAGTTTCATTAACTTTAAAATTTTTTAACAAACTTAGCTAAATGAATTTTTTTCGTTGAATTTATTAGTTAAAAGATAACTTATTATTCATTTATCATTTTTTTTCATTAGTCTAAAAAATTTACTGTTTTTTTCCTTCAAAAGTTAAATCATAGGTCCAAAAACGTTTAAATGTGTTTTATTAAGTGTGTGATAAATTATAGTGCTTATAATTGTAATAATAATTATTTAGTAAATATTTGTCTAGCATTTGCCTAAACAAAGTTTTTTATTTTTTAAGCTGTATTTTTAAAGTTTAAGCTCCTAATTTTTGACGCACTGGAGTGGGAATCTAGTAAATTTTAACGAATACATCCCTAATCATTAGTATGAAGTTCAACGACCTATTCATCGACAAAAGCTTGCTCGTGACAACGCGATATTGTGTGAAGCGATATAAATTATGTAATTTAATCAATTGTCTTTGACCAGATGTTTGAAAATACTAATTAAGTTATTAAATTTCACTCTTTTTCTTCTTCTTTTAGTTTTAGTATTACCACTGTTCTTTTTGTTCTCCCTTTTATCTTCCATTTCCTTATTAAATCTAAGAACTATTTTCTTAATAATTGCACCATTTGCTTACGAAAAAATATGATCATCATAAAAATGTATTCTCTTAATTAAAGGAACTTAGAGAAGAAAGTAAATTTAATTAATGTTATCTAAGTGTTCTTGCGGTTTATTCTAGTTTTTTTAAAAACTTAATTTAGACATTAGTTGTGAAATGAAGACCATTAGAAGTAAATGCGAGAAGATACTGAAAACGGAGGAGTGAATGAGGAAAAAAAAAGAAGCCAAAGTTGTCTTCATTTTCCTATTTTAAACCTGTAAAGCGTGTAAAAAAGGTAGATAAGTGTAATTGCTTAATCGTGCTTTATCAATTAGTAATTTTTTTTAAAGGAAAAAAAAATTATATTTTTTTTCCAAATGTCAAGATCAAATTTGAACTAATAACATTTTTTTAAAACTCTATGCTGAATTATAAATTAATAATACAATACTTTATAAAGTATAGAGCCAAATTTTAAATTACATATATATTTTGAAATATTAAATTACTTGAATAATCTTTCTCAGAGTTAGGTTAATTTTTTAATTTTTATTTAATTACTATTTAAATGTGAAGATTTTTTGAAAGGCTTATAATACATTTTAAATCAACATAATTTTTTAAGGCTCCATGCAAATTTTACATTAATAGCATAATGTTTTGTAGAGCGTAGGGCTGAAATTTTATTTTAGTAACACTAAAAATTGTAAATTATTTACGTTTTTTTGCCTGACTAAATAAAAAACTTATAATTAATCGTACGTTTTTTTTTCAAGTTTTCGTACTATATCTTGAATTAAATCTTTATGGTTTGCAAGGAGTCATGTCTAAATTTTAAATTAATGAATTTTTTTCCCAAGCTCCAAAACAAATTTTGAATATAACACTTTTTTCAATATATTAAACCAAAAATTTAAAATTAATATCCTATATCATTAAATTAATATCCTATACAATTGGAATAAATGGTATGAACAATGCTGTTCTAAGGATAGGATGGAGAAATGTTTAGAGAGATTTTGCATTACGTTAACTGTCTTAGCGACGCGGCGATTAATAGGGAAATTTTCGCCCATGCACTGTGCCGCACGAATACCACTGAATTTAAAGTTAGAGGAATCGTAACGCATTATAAAATTTCTTTAATCGAGATTAATGAGGAAAGCTTTGACATAGGGGTGATGAAAACAACGTTTGCTGTAGCCATAAACATTACGTACTTACCGCTCTTAATATATAAGAAATACCCAAAACGTACGTAAGGTGTCGAACAAATATCTACGTTAACTTCATTTTGCAATTGCAGCTCCATCTATGAGTCAGATTGCAACAATTTGAAGGTGAAATAAGGGTACTTTTTTCTGAAAAATCCCAATCTGCAATAAAAAAATAAGAGTTCCCATTTCATATTTTTAAGTTGATCCTCACCCCACTGCACCCAGAAGTTAAGATTGTTGGGGGGGGGGGAGTTTTTTTTTTATCAACGTATGCATATTTTTAAAATATTTCATTTGTGTATTTTCTATTTTTCCTATCCGATATGCTCTTTTCACACATTTTGGACGCACTGTAGTTTTAGAATTCTTGTTGAAAAGGGAGTTAAAAAAATATACTCATTAGGGTTCTCAAGTTAATACTCAAGCTAGGAAAAAGTAAAAATGTTATCAAAATTTGTCGAATTACTAATGAAAGTAAGGATAAAAAAATATCAAAACCCGTTGAATTGTCTTAGAAAACTTGGAGGGATTTCTAATAATCGCCTTTCAACTCATCTCTGTTTCTCAATTAAACATTTTAAATGTTTTCACTCCTACCTTCTAAGTAATTCATTCATTAGATTTTTTGTTTCTTTCAAGCTTAAGCAGTTATACTTGACTCTTAATTTGTAAACTTTTATGACCAGGGTTCTTGTGGAAATATACATTGAGTGTGGCCATTACGGAGTACCTTGAATGTTAAATTAAAAATGGGTTGTGAAGTTCAAAGATAAGTTTTTTATTGCAGCATCCGTTCTAAACTCGTATCATTAAATGTAATCATTAAAATTGTAGTATTAAAACTAAATCTTATCTTAAAACACGTTATTTAAGTTAAAATCAAGATTTGACTCATGTCATTCGCTTTTAAAGCAGAAAATCATCAAATATCAAACCCCAACTATACAGTTAAATTATCTGAAGTGATGGCTCTTTTTTGCAAATACCAAAAAAAAAAAAAAAAAAAAAAAAAAACAATAAATAAAGAAATTAAATATTCAAGTGGCTGAAGTTGGAAGAATGGGAAACTGCCCATTTGTATGCTGCCGTCGCATCTGCTAACGAGGTGATTTAGTTTACCCGTCTCAAAGTCCGTTGCCAGGTTTCTATGCAATTTGTTCTTTTAGCGAAAACGAATTAAAGGGAAAGAAAGTTTCCAAAAAGAAGCATGCATACGAGATAGAAAAAAAAATCAATGACAAAAAAAAAAAAAATAAATAAATAAATAATCGCACCATTTTTGTTGAATTGTCTTCAGTTTTCGCCTGATGTGTTATTTCTGGTTGAAGAATTCTATCCCCCCCCCCTTTGTTTTTACAAAATAAATAAATAAAAAAATAAATAATATGAGCAATTATAATCTTGTTAAAATGCATGCCTCTTTTAATTTAATTTTTCTTCTTAGTGATTTCTGTTGATATTATATTTCGAAGAAAATATGAACATTAATTATACTCATGATAAATGTATTGCTAATAATTATAATTGCAAAAATTATTATTCAAAATATTACTAATTATTATAATGCTTAATAATAATATATCATTATTATTTAGGATTATAATTATTATAATATTTAGAAATTAATTATTTTGTGTAAATTTCATAACATCATAAATTATCAACTCTCTGTAAACATCAATATTTAGTTACTTCGATTAATAGAGAATTATCAATATTTCTATATTAATGGAGGATATTTAATATTTATTTATTAATAGAGGGATTTATTATTGTTATTTGTTTTTAATTGCCCAAACCAAATAGTGATTAACAAACCTTATGCAGCACATTACCGATGCAAAAAGAAATTTTGCCTAAAATTTTATAGTATGAACGCTGTCATAAATTTCTGGTGATATTAACTTTCAAGGATAAATAGTGAACTTAATGTATTACTTAAAATTATAATAAAAAATTTAAAGATTATTTTATCAATATATTCCTACTAATTATAATACTTAATAGTAACAAATCATTATTATTTAGTTTTTTAATCTATAATAAAATGAAAAGTGCGTGTGTGTCTGTTCCCTCTTAGAACTGTAGAATAAACTTAGAACTAGTAGAATAAACTGTTCCATGAACTGTTTATTCTAGCATCATGAAATTCGGACAGGAGATAAGGTTGGCAATTTCAGCTCCCGATCCTAAAATTTGTTCAAAAATAGCAATTAAAGCTTTCAGGAGAGACATTTGGAAGTTTTTTTTTTGTTGGAAAACTGGAAGTTTTTCATCGGTTGCCATTGTTTCCATGTTAACTAGCCATTCATAAAAATTAGCCCGCGGACGATTCTGTTTATATTTTAAGGAAAACATCAGTGATGTTTTCTAACTTATAATTCTCATTAAAAGAAGTTCATTGCACGTTATTTAATATTTAATTATTTTTTATTCATTATGTAAGATAGACTCATTGATAAACGCGAACATGGTAGCATAGGCAGAGTACACCAGAAAATTAGTATTTTTAAAGTTATCTGAAACTCCAAACCACGTGTTTATTTCGTTTATAGATATGTTTTATAAAGGTGTTTTTATTAAACTAGAAATAACTTAAAGTCGACCGTATTTGATATTAAAAAAAAGTTATGTCTTGAAAAGCAAAATTAATGTAGATATTGAACTTATTCGTTTGTGAGAAACGTAAAAGAATCACTACATTATTATTTATGCCAATGATGCTTGATTTTGTTCGGTAATAGGTTCTAATTAACTGAAATAAAAGAAAATAAGCAAAGCACTCAAAAGTGAACTTAATGGAGATATTGTACTAATTCGGTTAGGTAAAAAGTAAAAAAAATCGCTACACTATTATACTGGTGGACAAAATTAAGAGATGGAAGACATTTTCCCAAATATCTCAAAAAATACTGAATATAAATAAATGAAATTTGGTATGGATATAGCTTATTTCATGATAATAAAGTATGCAAAACAAAAATGAAAGTGCCATTCACTGGCAAGACCTATTGCCAATAAATCCAATGTAGTCTGAACTTAAGGATAAAAGATGACAATAAAAGTGAGGCTTGTACAATGTGCGTTGCCTCTAGTATGGTGTATGGTCATCCCTGACAGACAGACAGCATGCACAACGAGTCTGCATGCTGTTAATAAGGGCGTTAAGGAGGACTTGTGGAAGACCCTCCCATTCTTCCACCAGAGCAATTTTTAACACCAGAATGGTTCTGTGGGGGTGGTTGGCGCATCGCAATAGCTCTTCCAAGGGCATCCCAAGCATGTTCAATATGATTCAGGTCAGGGGATTTGGCTGGCCAATCCATTCGTTGAATATCCTCGCTTTCCAGATACTCATCAACCATGAGAGCCCTATGTGGTCGCGCATTGTCGTCTATAAAAATGAACTCAGGGCCAACAGCGCCTCTGAAAAGACGCACATAGGGCTCTTGGACCTCCTTCCCTGTATCTCTGGGCATTCACGGAACCGTTGTCAAACACATGGAGCGGTGTGCGGGTATCTTGCATGATCCCTGCCCCAACCATGAGTCTTCCACCAGCATAATGGTCCGTTTCGATAATGTTGCTGGGATGATATCGGGTTCCAGGTTCCCTCCATATCATTAACCGTCTAGAATCAGGATGTAGACTGAATATGGACTCATCGGTGAAGAGAACATTAGCCCATGGAAGCTGTGTGAAATGTGCGAAAATGGTTTCCATCTCTTAATTTTGTCCACCAGTGTATTTATGTCAATGACGTTTGATAAATTTCGGTAATAGGCTTTTCACGGAAATAATAAAAGAAAAGAAAAGCACTCAAACCCAAAATTCATGGGGATACTAATTCGTTTAGGTAAAAAGTAAAAAAATTGCTACACTGTTATTTATGTCAATGATATTTGATTAATTTCGGTAATAGGCACTCACGGAAATAATAAAAGAAAAGAAAAGCACTCAAAAACAAAATTCATGGAGTTACTAATTCGTTTAGACAAAAAGTAAAAAAATCGCTACACTATTATTTATGTCAATGATGTTTGATTAATTTCAGTAATGGGCAATCACGGAAATAATAATATAAAAAAAAGCAATGGACTCAAAAGCAAAATTAATGGAGATATTGTACTAATATGGTTAGGTGAAACCTAAATTAATCGCTACACTATTATTTATGCCCATGAGGCTTGATTAATTTCAGTAATAGGCACTCACTGAGATAAAAAAAAGTTAATAATTTGAATTTGTACTCTAAAAACCAAAATTAATGAAAGAACTGTACGAATTCCTTTTGGGAAAATGTAAAATATCGCCATGCTATTATTAACGCTATTGATGCTTGATTAAGATTGGTAATAGGCCCTACAGCTCTAGTGGTCGCTGGTGAAATTTTAATTGGTATAAAAATACTATGTATAACATTTGGTACCTATTATAACTGCATGGATAAGTGCGTTTTTAATATAGATACTGTAAAATATTTTTTAATGCACCTTTAAAGAAATAATACAGAAAAAAAATTGCTTGGTTGTGGTAAATTTTGACCGTCATGATTTTACCTCGAGCAACAGCATCATGTTACATGATACGGAATACAGTTAATCTTTACTTTGATGGGGTGAACAACTAAAAACGTGTTTTGCTTAATCTAATAATGTAAAGCAACCTGAAAAGGAAGAATATAATAATAAAATAACATTGGAGTTAAGTTAGCTACCTTAATTATGCTAGTATATATCTTTCAGTTTTGTGCATGGTTTTGTAGTGTTGTTTAATACTGATTTATTGGTTATTATGTTGCTTTCACCCTGTGCACAGTGCGAGTATTCAGCTAGTTTACATAATAATTAAAAATTAATAATTTAGTGTTAATTTTATAGCTCTAGAAATTATTAACTTTAAAAAAAAAAAACACTACTTAGTTCTCTCAAATAGGTTGATTTAATGATGAAATATTCGTTTTATGACATTATTTGTTTAGATTTTCCAGAACCAAATAATAATTAACACAGCTTATGTAGCACATTACTGATAAAACTAGAAATGTTTCCTAAAGCTTTTATTGTACAGTGCGCAAAATAAAAACTAATAAATAGACATAAATAAATTTTTAAAAAAAACGGACCACTCTGAAAAACTTGTAATCTAAGAATCGGATTTTCACGTTCTAGGGCTCAATGGTTCGAGTGGGTGGCCTCAATTATTCTAAATATTCTGTGCAGACGATATTTTAGTTACGAAATTAGACACAGAAATGTACTTTCTCTGAATAAACTTAACCCTTTTTTATTTTTGACGGATTCGGATTTCAGACTCCCAAAATATAGTGGGTAGTCGCAATCTGGAAAATATAGTCCCAATAATTTGGTCAGGAGAGCGGTCCAAAGTTTGGACTTCTTAATGTTCATTTTTGGCGAAATATATATATCGAAATCTTTAAGCGGATTGAAAATTTTTTACACACTTTTATAAAAATCGTTTATCCAAAGATAATCTATACAACAAAAAAAAAAAAAATAAAAGTTTAGTAAGTACTCTTTTATTACTATTATTTTTTATGAGCTGTTGATTGAGCTCATAAAAATCTATTTCGTGTGATAATCAAAATAAATTACTTATATAAATGTTTTTTTTTTTTTTTTTTTTTTTTTTTTTTTTTTTTTGCTTTTTTGTATTAAAATTAGCATTTTCTCCATATAAAATTGTTTATTCTTTGAAAACTTTACATGGATGATTGTTAGCATTTAAACTAATGGATATTGTTTTGAATTATTTGAAACGAATCATAATTTTAAACTAACACTATTTATAAAAGTAGGAAAAAAATTTTTGTTTGAAAAAGCAACTGAATTTAATACAATTTTTTTACAAATATTTTTATAGAATACATGAGGTGTTTTATATTTTGTTTCTTTACAAATAATGATAAAATAATGATAAACTATTATTTGTTACTTTTGTAGAGAATACGAAAATTTCTGTCCTGTTTACTTAACGTGTTCTGTTACTATCAAGAATTAAAAAAAAAAAATATTTGCATTAAACATTAAATGAAATTATTTTCCCTAGGTAACAAAAAGTGACCTTTTTTTTTTTTTTTTTTTTTTTTTGAAGTTTTGGTGCTGTTTATAATTTTTTTAAAAATAAATGGTGAATATTATATATTTTAAAATCTATGCATCATTATATCTATTCATTAGCACACTTTCAAAATATTGAAGTGAACATACAAAGTGAAAAGTTAAGTTACAGAAAACTTTATTTTACCTTGCAAACGCATAAGGATAAAGTTACAGTTTCGAAATAATTTTCTCTCCCTATGAAAATAAAACCTGCACTAATTTATCTATGAAATCTCTTAATTTATAGATTAATTCATTTAAGTTATGAAGAAAAAATTTTTCGTGAGTCACCTTACAGCTAATTTTAATTATAGGCTCAAGTTGATGGATATTATCATTACGTTAAATTCACATACATGATTTCAGGTGCATTATTTTTACATTTTCTTTTCACAAAATTGTTATTTGTTGATCAAATAAGCTCAAAGCGTTATAATGCTATCTTCACGGAATTATAATACTATCTTGAGGGAGTTATAAAAAACCGTTTCCATGGACCCGGATCGTTAAAGTGATTTTTCTTCTTTTTATATTGTGTGTACCCTACACCCCCCTTTGGTTGTTGTATCGTTTTAAGTTTTAATACACAGCTAGAAGTTGATAGTTGAGTACGTAATATCTGTTGATGTAATCTCTTCCGACTATTATAAAATTGAATTCTCCGTGAAATCTAAATCCAAAACTGTGGTGTCACAAAACGTGAACAAAAGCCGAAAGAGGGTCAATCTTTGAAGAAAAATGTAGTGGTTTAACAGTATAAGTGTAATAACAGTGAATGAAATAAGTAAATATATTTGCTCATTTCATAAGTAAATATATTTACTTATTGAAAGGTAGCTACAAAATGTGATAAAAGAACCAATATAGTTTAGAAAATACTAAGCCACTATCTATCCGTATATAGTAATAAAAAATAAAACAAGAGATTTTTTTCTTCCGGTTAAGCCTTTATTTGTAAAAGAAGCTTCCTCCTGTCTGTCGTTTTTTGCCAAGTTTAATTTATTTAAAATGATAAGACACACATAAAGGAGAATGTAGTTCAATGCCTGATTACACGCAATTAGCTCTTATCATTGTTAAGTGAGTGACGAAAGATGTTCTTATTTGTTGAATTTTTTTTTAGCTTCAAATACTATCACGGTATATCTCACACCATTTTTCCCGCAATAACTTTCGCGCAGTTTTAATTTAATAAATAAATAAATTAAATAAAATAATAGATGCAAAAGTAACTGCATGGGCTACTCTCACTAGTAATTCCATGGTCGTTCGTAATCTTATTATTTCTAAGTAAGTTGTAATGATGAAATGATTACATTAAAATAAATTAGATGACAATGTGTTCTTGTAAGTGCAATCCTATTTTCAGTCAGTCAATTGTTATAATGTACAATGCTCTAAAAAAAAAAAAAAAAAAAAAACCCGGATTACCTTGATCTGATGATCGGATCTTCACGTTTTAGGACACAATCTTAATGGTTTGAGGGGGTGACCTCAAATATTTTAATTTACAAAATCAGACACGAAAACGTACTTTCTTTGAATAAATATACTTTTTTTTAACCGATTCGTATTTCTGACCCCCCCCCCCCCAAAAAAAAAAAATAGGGTGTAGCCGCAATCTGGTAAATATTAGGGTGACCGGAAAGTAATGCCGTTTTGGTGCATTTGATATTTGTTATCAAGATTTTATTTTTAATCAATAATGTATTCATCCTCGTTAGCAACAACCTTTCGATGCGGATCGAAAATTAATCGAGATGGATCGACAAAAAATTAATTGTTTTTTACGACTAACGAATATTTATAACTCCGAAACGACATTACTTTCCGGTACCCCTAATATGATAACCATAGTTTGATCAGGAGAGCGATACAAAGTTTGGACTCCTTAATGTTAATTATATTTTTGCGTATTTTGCCATGTCTTTAAAAACTTTTTAAGAACATTTAAATATTTTTGCACACAATTATAAAATTCGTTTATCCAAAGATAATTCCTTGCAAAAATAAAGTTTAGTACATTTTTATTATTTTATTAAATAATACTGGAAAAGTTTTGAATTGCAAAGTATACAAATTTTTACATCACTTCATGTTATATAATTTTGAGAAAAATATAAAATTTAGCGAAATCGGTTGAACAGTTTCTAAGGAATTGAATTTTAAAGAAATCGTATATTGAAAAAAAAATTATTTAAGATTAGCTCCAAGATTAAGCAATTTTATTTCATTTTATATCCGTCATTGAACCCAATTTTGGGTTTTCGCCTACCAATGTTCAACTCCGTAGCCTTGTAATTTTGAACCTATCCAGGTGACAAGGAAACCCTTGGATCAGTACCCAAAGAGGTGTAATTTGTTATGGGAACATGGAGGACTTTGTGACTTGACAGATTAAACGCGCATCAGTCACCATTTACTACACGGGAAGTCTTCGGCCGGCGGGGATCGGACCCACGAACTCTTTGACATGGGCCCAGTGCCCTACCAACCAGGCTATCCCGTCCCTCAAGATTAAACCATTAAGGTTAGCCATTAAAATTGGCTTTTATTAAGTTAAAATCCGATCATTCGATCAAAAGTTATGGTGAGTGTTCTCTTTTCTTGCGCACTGCATTTCTAACGCTAAAATAAAAGTGAGCGTAGTAATCGCATTGTAACTGTCATGAAATTGATATTGATTTCCGTTCTTAATTATTTGAGTATTTTGATTAAATAGTGAGTTGGTTCTAATTTAATTACTATACGAAAAATGAAAATGGTAGGGGAAAAATTAAAAGCTTGAAATTCTTTCATGCTTGTTCTCCTTTTGATAAAGTTGTTAATTTTTTTGAAAATGGCTAATCCTGGGAGGTTTTGGTGGTTTTTCTCTCCATGTTACACAAATGCAGGTAAGTTTCATCAAAAAATAACTTATATATAAAAATACTTTATACTTTTATATATATTATATATAAAAGTAACACGAAAACTTATTTGTCCCAGAACTCGATCTAGAAATTTACTTGTCTTCTGGGTTGGGCTCTAAATTACAAGGCTACGGAGGGGAACATTGATATTTGCAAACTCAGAATTGGCTCAGCTTTTCAACGCTTTTTGTGTAATATTTCCAAAACAATATAATATTTTAATTTAAATTCATAAAAGATTTATAGTTTTTAATAGATTTTGTAAAAATCTATATATGATTTCTTTGAATAATACATAACTAAAAAACTAAGTTTCACATTATTTTTCGACATTGAATGGAAACTGCATAAAACTAAATCTTCCGCATTTGAATTGTAATTATTATATTTATAAATTAAATATAAAATTAATTAAATATAAAATTAATTAAATATGAAATTAATTAAATATAAAATTAATTAAATATGAAATTAATTAAATATAAAATTAATTATTATATTTAATTAATAAATATACTAATTAATTAAGTATAAATAATTTGAAAACACTTTAATAAAAGAAAAGGTATATGACTGAATGAAGGTATATGAATAAAATAATAAGATTACAATAGATTATAAAATTTTCACTATAATCATGAGTTTAACGATAGTTTTTTTCCTCAGCGTTTTTGAAATATTTAATATCGATTTCTTAACGATAAGAACAACGGATCTTTAATTCCCCCCAATGCATGTTATAATATTATAAGTTAACAGCCAAACATAGCAATTACAATTTTCGTCATCTGTCAAGTTATTCGATTACAAAGCACCTCTTAATCTCGCTAAAAGTGGAATTTTTATATCTCTATTATTTATGAATGATATTTACTTATTATATAAAATATATTTAATTAGAAAATATTGTAATTTCAAAAATTTAAATATCATTTTATAGATTCATTCATTCCCATTCATAAAAATCCAAGGAACACAATTTGGCAATCATCAGTCTTTACTTATTTTGTTTTCATTAAACACTAACATCGTCAGCTTTTAACACAATCAGCAGACGATACAAATTGGCCACAAATGAGCAGACGACAAACGCTTTAATACAAATAAAATATGTCAATGACATTCTGTCGTCTAAAAATGAAATCGATCTTATCCAACAAATGTCGTTTGATAAAAAATAAGCCCGCTATATTTGCACTTTTGCTTGATTCCGAGGGAGATTTTAGATAATAGAGATAGATATAAAAATAAATAAATAAAACACTCCAATTCGGCTCTTTCAAGCGCGGGAGGAGGCAAGGGAAAAAAATTCTTAAATGGAAAAAGCGGCATCTTTCTGAAGATGAATCACTTGAACAGAAGATAAAAGATGCCGACAATCCAATGACAAGCAGATCGTACTGTTTATCTGTAGAATGGTGATATAGAGCTGGAACAGCGGGGAACGATATCTAAATATATCTAATATCATTATGACAAAAATGAAATATGGTAGAACAGAGAATTCATTGTTTAGATCTTTGCTATGAAAATGACAACTTCTTAAATTGTTGTTAAGTAATGATAACATAGAAAAATACTTAGTATTTTTTAACCAATTAAATTGAATCATATTACTAATTACCCGTGCTGTTTGCTTTTGAATGAATTTCATGCAGAGAAGATGAGTTCAGAATCTGATTATACAAGAATTCTGGAATATTTATATTTCACTGGTATAATTGCTTTGAAAATTATTTAAATATTTTAGGCAACTAAAAAGCATTAAAAGCATTATTTTAATGTAAGGAATTTAAAAAATATTTAAAAAAGCGAACGTAGCGAGCGATGGTAAATATTATTTTGGAAATGATCAATAAAATTGTAAACTTAATTTTTAAAATAAATTTCAATCTTCAAAAATAGTGAAACTTGTAGTTCTCAATAATGTTTTAATTTTTTCTTTTTCCCCTCTTTTATAAGATATGAGAAGATAGGTCATATCAATTTTAGTATATATCAATTTTAGGTCAAATCAATTTGATAGATCAATTTTAGTCAATTCGATATGAATCGTATTTATTTGTAGAACAATCTTAATAAAATGTATTAGCAATATAATGGGCATACATTTACGATTCTTTTGGATCCTAAAATGTTATTAGATATTTCGAAATTGTATGTTTTCTTTATCTAGACTTCATGAATATTGACTTAAAGTAAATTCTATCGGATAAGTACTTACTTATAGAATAGTACAAACAATGTGTATCTTTAAAGATAAAAAATAATAATATGGATATGTACTTGTAATGTATTTGAATACTAAATTCTGATTAGATATTACTTAATTAAAATCTTTTTTTTATCTAGACTTCATGGACATTTACTTAAAGTAAAATCTATAGGAATGGCATTTACTTGTAAAACAGTATTAATAAAATACATTTTTAATGATAAAAATAATAATATGAATATTCATTTCTGATGCTTTTGAATAAGAAAATGGGATTAGATATTACATACTTGAAATCTCTTCTTTTTAATTAGACTTCACGGGCATCAAATGATAATAAATTCTATAGAAACAATACTTACTTGTAGAAAATTAATAACAAAACGTATCTTTAAAATAATAATGATTCATTTTTGCAATACTTTTGAATGTTAAAAAGTGATTAGATATTACAAATTGATATCTCTTCTCTTTATCCAGACTTCATGGACATTTACTTCAAGTTAATTCCATCGGAATAGTACTTACTTGTAGAACAGTATTAAAAAAATACATATTTCAAGATAAAAATAATAAAATGAATATGTACTATGATACTTTTGAATACTTTTGAATGAGATAAGATATTACAAAATTGAAATCTCTCTTAAGTTAGACTTTATGGGCATTGACTTAAAATAAATTCTATAGAAATAGTACTTACTTGTTGAACAGAACTAACAAAATGCATCTTTTAAAGTAAAAATAATAATATGGATATATAATTACATTACTTTCAAAAGTTAAAAAGCGATTAGATATTATAAAATTAAAATCTCTTCGTTTTATCTAGACTTCATAGACATTGACTTTAGCAAATTTTATAGGAATAGTATTTACTTTTAGAACAGTACTAAAAAAATGCATTTTTTTGAAAATAATAATAATAGAATGCATAGATACATATAATACTTTTAAATAACAAAACGTTGTTGGATAGTTCAAAGTTGAAATATCTTTTCATTTTAAAGAATATGGTTCAATGACATAGACGTATAATATATTTTATAGAAATAATACTTACTGGTGGAACAGTACAAACAAATGTATCTTTAAAATAATAGCATTATGCCTACATATTTAATATACTTTTAATCGCTGAAATGTGATTAGATATCATAAATTGAAATCTCTTCTCTTTCTCTAGACTTTATAGACATTGAATTACAGTAAATTCTATAGGAATAGTACTTAACTTTAGAACAGTACTAACGAAATATGTATACTAGCTACTTGCGATACTTTTAATGCTAAAATGTGATAAGATATTACAAAATTGAAAATTTTCAATCGTTTAATTACATATTTTTTTAACTTAGCATGAAACCCCATTAAAAAAATCTATTTACAAACAAAAACGATATATATTAATTTTTCTGAATTTTATCGTTTTGATTATTATACCCTTCCAAAAACAAAATTCACCAATTTTCATAAAACATCACTTTACCTGAACAAAAAAAATTTAATTTAAGTACTCATATATATTTTGCCGCTATTTTTCGATAATATACAAAAAATCGAAGATGCCGCTGGTATAAAATAAAATGGTTAGAGAGAAGAAAAAAAAAAATGGAGATGCAGTACCGCATAATCCGGGAAAAGTTACGATCCAGGATTTTGCAGCTGGATTACAGAGCCTAGACAAAATAGCTTGCCGGTCGTAACAGCGGCATGCAATCACCATAATTCAGCTCGAAATAAGTATTTTAACTTGACAGCCATTTTGTCACTAAAATTCTTTTTCCTTTTTCGGTGAGATAAAAATTCTCGGCTTGATTCAGCTTCAGTATCTGAAAATCATAAAAATGGATCATCGACGCTGGGAGGAATTTTATGGATATCAATTCTTCTTTAATTTTCATCAGGCCAGATTTATATGTCGATCAGAGTTTATAAAATTACTCTTTTTTTTAATTTCCTCTCTCATTGGTAGTTAGAGACGTTAATCACCCTGTAATTCGAGTTTTTCTTTGCAATAAAAAATATTGCTGCTTGTTTCTTTCATTTTTTTTTTTTAAAGAAAAATAATGTTCGCAATATAAAAAGTGGAAAAAAAAGACTTGAAAAAAAAAGCTTTTTTATGACAAAATTATAATAGAGTTTAAATATAAAATGATTGAATAAGACATCAAAAATGTAGGCTATTAATATTAATAGAATACTATGTTATACGATGGACCTATGCTTATAAATAAAGTAGTTTCATATGTCCATCTGAGATTATAAAATTTTTGTTTTCTTGTGTTACTTTATGTTTTTTTCTCTAACTTAGTATTCTTGATTTAACTTAATATTAACGTTAATTGAACTTTGAGCCCCCTTCTTTGAAAAAGTAAAACAATTTTAATTCCAGTATAAAATGCTAAAAAAAGAGATATAGGTGATATAACTATGCAAAATATAATAGAATATTGTAAATATAAGTTCACGCAATGACTTTAAAAGTTTTTTAGTCCAAATTATCGAATTATTCGATTTTCTTTTTTCTTTCCTGAAAGTCTTTTTATTTTACTTCCGCTAATATTTTGAGTGTTAATAACCTAAAAAGGAGCATATTAGTAAAATGCTCAAGTGTTATTTGCAGGTAGAATTAAAATGTAGTCGTCGATTCCGTTTACTATGTAAGGATCACACCCGGTTCTCGGACAGGATGTGGCCGCTCTTGCTAAGTCTGCAGAATGAGGGAGGGGGAGCAGTTTGAAATCATACTAAGAAAAACTAATAAGTAATCTCAATTTTGGCCGATAAGATAGAGAAAGGCGTTCTTCTAAATTAGATTTTCAAAATAAAACAAACATACGACTTTTATCTTAAATATTAAATATCTAACCTGAACTGTAATTCTCAAAAACTATCGTGAATGGTGTACATGATTTTTACAACCTCTGATTCCTATTTTCCATGCTTAATACCTTTGTTTCTAATTCACTATATCAATAAGAAGATAAATCAATAAGGAATTAAACCTCCAGGGGGAATTAAGCATTCAGAGCAATTGAACCGAGAGCTTGGATGTCCTCATCGCCGAATGACCGAATTTGTTCTGTTATATCTCAACAGGCCGACCAGTATGTGTAGGGATCAGGTAACTGGCCTTGCGTCAGAAAGGTTCAGGGTTCGAATCCCGGGCAAGGCATGGATGATCTTTCATTCTCTGTACTATCTGTCCTTACTGTGGGAGCAACGTTGGCCCACCTAGTATGGTTCCTCTGAAGGAGTGGCCCACAAATCTGCCCTTCAGATGACTGTATGACGAAAGGTCATTCTCCTGGTGAGCATTGAAAAAAAATATCTCAACAGAACTTATTTTATTATATCTCAAAACATTTAATCAATGAGATACCTGAAGGTGGCGAGTCCGTAAGGGGCAATTAAACATTTGGAGCAATACTGTTGGAATTTAGGGTCTAAGTGGTGAAGAGAAGTGTAGTGTTTAGGAGATCAACTGATTACAAGAAAACGGTTAATAACAATTGATTAAAGAACATGGCTCAAAATATTTAATATAACTCTTTCCATGCCGGATGTTTAGTAAAATTATGTTTGTTTGCAGGTTTGTTAGTCTGAAAAATTATCCTTACTTTCTTTTCTTTTCTACTAGTTTTCTATTTTTCTAAAATAGGATTTATCGTCAATTAAGGAACATTCCTCGAGCACATTAACATTGAGGACTAAAAGCGTCTCACAGGCGGGATTTTAGTCTCATTTCAAAAGCTCAAAACGCGAAATGTTAGTCTTATTCTTGCCATATTTAAACTGGTATTATTTTTCCATACAAATTTTAATTGTCAAAAATACGTCATTCTTTTCTGGTTAGAAATTTAATATTTTATTCTTATTCTTTAATTTTGTTGGTTTTTTTTAATCATTCGAATAATACAGTATGATCATTCGAACGAAATAACGTGATCACTCTAGTTGAAAATAGCTCAAAATCATGATTATCATTCAAAATCATGATATTCATTTAAAATTATGATTGATCATATTTTTTTAAAAAATTACTTCAAATGCTATTTTTCAACCTTAATGAAATCAATGTGTTGTTATATACCTGTTTTGTTGCTGAGAAATATGTTTCTAATTTCTCCATTTCCTTAAAATAACTACGGGGGGGGGGGGGGTTCTGTGAGCACTTCGCTTAACCTAAAGTTTAAATCCCAGCAAGACGTAAAAATTCAGGGAATTGATAAGTAAAGATTTAATCATTTCAAATGAAAATTTTAAGTCACGTCCAACTAAAGAACTTAAATGGGAGATTATCCAGCATTCACCATATTCCCCTAGCCTTACTCCTTCCGAGTTTAATCTGTTCCATCTTGCAGAGATTTATTTTAAAAGCGAATAAACTGAATCTACTGAAGGAGTAAAACTTTTTTCTCTCCATATTTTGAAACAGAATCTCAAAATTAATATACATGATGAATTTTAAAAAATCCTAAATTGTTAGGAGACAGTTACAGATATAGATTAGGGAAAAATACTTCTATCTTTGAATGTGTGTGAAAATTTGAAATCGTGTCGTTCACCAACTTCTTCAAAGACTCAATTTTTACTGTAATAGTTTGTAAATTATACAAAATTTAAAAGCTAATTTCACCCGATTCTGATTGAAAAAGAATAAATAAGAATGAGAGAGAGAGAGAGAGATCGCACTCAGTGCGTCTGCTGTCTTTTCAATTTTGTTTCTGTTTTTACTTCCCATAACGAAATATTAATCCTTTGTTGTTGTATGTTATGTATCAATATGTCTTGCAGCTGTATCTATAGGGACCATACGCTCACAAAGGTTGAAATGATTAGTTGGAAATAGGATGCATTTTTCTTTTATTGTTTGTTCCATCCAGAAGTTAAAAATCCAAACGGTTTATACATCCAAACGTTTCGTAAAAACAATGCAATTCTTATCTTATTTATTTATTTATTTTACAAACCTCAAACAAACAAATATGAATAGTTTCAAATGTTTCAAATTAAATGCCTTTAAATGGTATGAAAAAAAAGAAAATCTATTCGAGTATTCTCTTAAACAAATCAACACTATTTTCATAATTCCTTCAGTTGTTTATTTAATTTTAAAATAAGTAAATTGCTCTGCTGTTCATCGATTTTTCTTTAAATTTATTAAATTTCCAATTATTAAAATGCGAGAGATTGTTATATTGATATAATAAATCAATCATTCAAAAATAAAATTTTATTTTATATTTTCATAATTTTATAGTTAAATTAAGCTATTTTATTTTAATATTATAATATTTATTAAAATTACTGGCTATCTTTATTTTAATTTTAAAATTATTTATGATTGTAAATTTGGTTTATAGTTGAAAGTGCTTGTTGGTCAATGTTAGAAAGACTTGTTTGCTTTTGAAATGCTAGTAGACCAGAAAATTCGTTGGTATTAAGAAGTTTTAAATAGATCTGTTTTACATTTTCTTTTCATTGTTTCCGTTTTCAAATTAAAAACCATAACTAATTCTCAGGCTGTAAGCAGACCAGCTTTATATTCTTATTTCAATTTTTAAAATGAATTATGAATATAAATTTGGTTTATACTTTAACGATGTGTTGGTCGATGTCTAAAAGACATGTTTATACTTTCAAATATATTTGGTCAGTAAGCGAGGTGCTGTTTTCCCGGAGTTGCAGCACACTAACTTAACATTCATGTTCGAACTTTAAAATGCTAACTGTGCTTCTAAATTAAATATAAACTTGTAAAGTTTCTAGGCTTTCGCTGAAAATATGATGCTCTGCTGTGCTGAGTATTTAAAAAAAATTTTAAGTAGAATTGTAAGAAATTTTTCCTGATTTTGCTAAACATCCTCATCATTGCTGCAATGGCTCAGGGGATACCTCATTGAGGGGGCCTGGGTTACCTCATTGAGATGCCCAGGTTTGAATCCCAGTTGTAGCTAATTGATAATAATTCTGCTTCAGGCTTGCTCCGACCACTGTGCTGACGTAAAATATCATCAGTGGTTGGCGGATCATGGGTGATTATCGTGGGTGATTACCGAGGGTGATTATCGTTGTTTTCCTTTCTATGTTACGTGGGTTAAATCGATCAAAAAGTCCTATACGAAGGTTTGTTTATTCCAGTACTTGATCTAGGAGTTCCCTTGTCTTCTGGGCAGGGATAATAAAATTACACAACTACGGAGTTGAATATTGATAATCGTAAATTCTGCACTGGGTCAGCTGCTCAACGCCGGTTATGAAATAAAATAAAATAAAATAAAATAAAATAAAATGAAATGAAATGAAATAAAATAAAATAAAATAAAATAAAATAAAATAAAATAAAATAAAATAAAATAAAATAAAATAAAATAAAATAAAATAAAATGAAATGAAATGAAATGAAATGAAATGAAATGAAATGAAATGAAATGAAATGAAATGAAATGAAATAAAATAAAATAAAATAAAATAAAATAAAATAAAATAAAATTGAATAAAAAACATTCTCATTATCTCTACGTAGAAAACATAACAGAAGCCTTTTATTATTATTCCTGAAAAGTTACTAATCTTAAGTTTCGAAAGACCGAGAGTAACGGAAAAATATAAACTAAATATTGATATTTCAATTTTAAAATGAATTACGAATTTTGATTTTTATATTGTAAGACTTGTTGGCATATTCTGAAAATATGAGAGGCTGGTTTTAAAGTTCGATTTTTTAATGTTTTAACTTTAAAAAAAAAAAACTATAAATTTAAATTTAGCCTATACTTGTAAAGTTGTTGGTCTATATATAAGTGCAAGAAACTATTATCTGGTGCGTAAGAATAAACCAACTTTAAATTAATAATTTCCTTTAAGAAATTGCTGAAATTTGCTTTAAAATTTTGTGGCTTTAAATATGGTAATAATATGTTCTATTCCATAAAAAGAGTGTTGTAAACTTGAATTTTTATTTAAAAAAATTTCTATTGAGAAAAAAAATTCTATTTCTATTATAAAACTATTGAGCAAAATTTTTATTTTTGAAATATTGGTTTCTCAGATAAAATTGAAGGGTAATTAATCTGCAAGTAGTTTACCCTTTTGACCTTTACGGGACATATATGTCGTAAGTTGACTGTTGGGCTAAATAGATCGATTTTAACATTAACTATGCAGATTACAGTCTCTTGAACTTCCCTCTTTTGATTTGAATCATTGTCATCGCTTTTTAAACTGACATGGCAGCATAGTTTGAAGAAATCACATATTTGTGAAAATAACTGAAATAGAACTAAGAAAAACTGAGTGTCATAACGCATGTATTGTTTATATCCTTTTGTATTTTTTTTAAAATCATAATTTGAATGATTTTGAAAGTTTATCAGATAAAAAACTTGGGATTTATATGTTTACGACTTGGGATGTATATATCTCAGAACTGTTTTTTTTTTATATGTGCCATTAGTCACTCAAAAAGATTAATTGGACATCAATGTTCCAGGGCATAACTGCAAGAAGTGCACCCAGAGTTTGAAAAAAAAAATATTTCTAATATTATAAATGGTAAAAAGATAATGTGCCGCCAAAAGAAAACTTTCATGATAAAAAATTAGAAATCAGTCTTGAAAAGATTAAGAACAGAAGAGCTATGATCGTCTTTAAATAGACTTAAATCAAACGGTCATTTTCAATTTATTTGAAACCTGAAACCTCGTTTCTCAATACCTTAAATTCATTAATATTTTATGTTTCAGTTTATAGTTAGCGAAGCTTTAAATAAAATTATAAATGCAATAAAAGTAACTTTAAACTTGATTAACATCAATTTCCTCTGAATAATATATAGTTTTAATTATTTTACTTACTGAAGGGATCACGTCATTCTTTATACAAGAGGAATTTTAATAGTGCATTTTTCAGGGTTATTTAAACAAAATGTGTTATCTTGTATTTCTTAAACTGCATTTCCTTGCTGTTAATCAAGAATTTCCTTGCTCTTTGAGAACCATCTCTCTAATGGTTCTCAAAGAGAGATCTATGAACTCAAAGAGAGATCTATGAACTCAAAGAGAGATCTATGAAAATAATGTTGTCAAAGATAAACCACTAGATACCACCAAAAAGCACATGTACTCACAATATGATATACCGTTTATGTTGTTCAAAGGAAGCAGCAATGTTGCTAAAAAGAAGTCCGCGCCACTAGGTCCATAGTCTATTAAAAAAAGTCCAAGAACTTATTGGAGAAATGCGGCCGAAGAGATGTTATCACCATTAGGTACATTTAATGATCCAAGTGGTTCACCATTCACAATGGTTGACGGGAGATTTATAAAATCAAAGAAATTTTGCCAAAAAAATGTCTTCAGTAGGCACATTTCATGATCCCACGCACAATGCTTAAAAGGGGATTCCAAAAATCAAAGAAATGTTGTCGAAATGATGTCTTCAGAAGACACATTTCATTATTCCCGTGGTTCACCATTCACGATGTACTTAATTGGAGATTTATAAAATTAAAAAAATGTTGCAAAAAAAAAAAAAAAAAAAAAAAAATTCCTTCAGTAGGCACATTTTATGATCCCCGTGTTTCACGATGGACAATGCCTACCATTCAAAATGCTGAAAGGGAGATTTATAAACCAAAGAAGTGTTGCCAGAAAATGTCTTCAGAAGGCACATTTCCTGATTCCCGTGGTTCATAATTCAAAATGCTTAAAGGGAGATTTATAAAATTAAAGAAATGTTGCCAAAAAATGTCTTCAGAAGGCACATTTCATGATTCCCGTGGTTCACCATTCAAAATGCTTAAAGGAAGATTAATAAAATTAAAGAAATGTTGCCAAAAAAATTTCTTCAGAAAGCACATTTCATGATTCCTGTGGTTCACCATATGACTTCAGTAGGCACATTTCATGATCCCGTGTTTCACCATGCATAATGCTTAAAGGGAGATTTATAAAATCAAAGAAATATTGTGGAAACGATGACTTCAGTAGACACATTTCATTATCCACGTGCTTCACCATTCACAATCCCTAAAGTGAGATTCTTAAAATCAAAGAAATGTTGTCGAAACGATGTCTTCAGGAGGCACATTTCATGATTCCCGTGGTTCACCATTCACAATCCTTAAAGGGAGATTTATAAAACCAATTCAATGCTGCCGAAACGATGTATCGAGTAGACACATATCATGA
Source organism: Parasteatoda lunata (assembly GCA_949128135.1). Classification (NCBI taxonomy): domain Eukaryota; kingdom Metazoa; phylum Arthropoda; class Arachnida; order Araneae; family Theridiidae; genus Parasteatoda; species Parasteatoda lunata. Next base: position 29,631,377 of record OX421970.1, on the reverse strand, counting down.
TTCACCATTCACTGTTCTTAAAGGAAGTTTATTAAATAAAAGCAATAGTGTCGAAGAGAAAACCATGAATTCAAAGCTATGTTGCAAAAAAAAAAAAAGAAATGACCCCACCATTAGCATTACATTTGAGAGTCGAACAAGCTGGTTGCTGAAAGCGGCAAGTTTTACTAAGTAACAAAAAACTTTTTGCAAGCTATTAACATAAGTATAAAAGTTAAATAAAGAAATTCATGTTTAAGAAAAGAGAGAAATACGAGCTTAAAAACCTCATTTTCATTTAAAATCATTTATTGTATCCAATATACCGTGAAACCGAGTGTATAAAATATTTTGTCTGTCTAAGTCTATCTTCATATCTATATTTCCTGTCTGTTATCTCATTTTCCCTATACACAATTAAGTGTTTCATTAAAGAGTGGCACCATGCTCACTGTGTTAATAAGTCTGTGTATCATGGTGGAGTAACCGGAAACAATAAGTCTCGTTATCCTTTATTTGAGTTGAAGATGCAGAATTGAAGATGAGTTAATTGCGCGATAATAATCTCAGAGCAACGAATGGCGTCGTTGTCTCGTGCCAATAGACAATGGGAAACAACTGAAGTGTAGAAAGAAGAATTTATCGAAGCTTTTGTGATAGGAAAAAAAAGAATTTTCACCTCCTAATTTTAATGAAACAGGTAGCCGACAAGTTGCGTGCCGTTGACTGCCGCTATTATTTTATGATAAATATAAGACTCAACATTTGAATGGAAACTTTCATGTTTGGCTGTTTTGTAGACTTGATAATTGCTTTATTTATGTTGTGAACGGAATCGTAGTACGTTTATGGGATCTAATTAGTATTTTCATTTCTATTAGAAATCTATTAATTGGAATAGAGGGGATCATATTTGGATAGAAGGCTGCAGTCGTTTCGACAACTTAATTATTTATCGATATACAACTACCGTAATAAACCTCCGTTTTCTTTCTTTTTCTAATTTTCTCTCAAAAGAATCCAAAATAAGCTAATTTAATGCAAGGTTCCGCGAAATTGGGTTTCCAAGTTTTGTCATAAAAAAACGGAAAAAGCATTTTTTTTTGGCACGTGACTAAAAAAAACACATTAAGTTTCAGAAAAGAGCACTATATTTAATCAACGATATCAAAATAATCAAATTTGGCACCCGACCAAAATACGGTTTACCGTCTCAAAGTCCTAACTATAATCCTATTATACTACACATTAAAAAATTCCTAATCATATTACGATAAAAAGTACCAGCAGTCAAGATGTCAGTACTTTTTACTGTAAATTTTCGGGACAAAAAACTGATGTGGTGTAATTTTTTATACTGTTAAATTTGCTGTAAAATCTCTGAATTAATAAATATTGTTGTGAGAATTACAGCAAAACTTATTTTAATGGTAAAAATAGATTTTACGGTAAAATAGATGTTACGGATGCTGCACTCAAAGTGCCAGTGTCGTGATTTGGTCAATAATTCTTTACAGTGTTCTTTGCTATCAGTAGGAACGGGACATTCAAGATAAAATATATCACTAGCCAAAATTACCAATAAAGATTATTCACTATATAATTAGAATAACGTTAGATCAGCAATAAATAATAGTTTAAAACTAAATATTTTTATCACAAATATTTTAACTTAATTACGGTTTTTAAATTGGTGTTATTGTCCTACCCGTTTTTCCTAATGGAAAAAAAAAAATCTTGTCAAATCTTGTTATCAAACAAAATATCAGTGCGATTATCATATAACACAAAATTTTGCAAGCCGTTTGTGCTCTACGTCAAGACCAAAGATGTTCACTTTCAAAGTCTTTGAATACTGTAGTGTGTAACACGTACTAATGTTTTCATTCTTATTTGGAAATTTGATAAGTACTAATATTTTTTATTATATCTGTCTAAGTTTAGTTCCTGTCATCCTGTATTCAAAAATACATTATTTTTTACCCATGGAATTTTAACACACTTATTTTGTTAATCAGAATAGATTATATCGAATAACAAAATAATGCAACTCAATTACTGCGACTCAAGCACATTTATTTTCATACAAAGAACACGTACTGAACATCAAACTTCAATGCAATTATTTTTACAAAAACAACAATCCTTTGAAGCAGAATTTTTATTAAACATATTTTTCACACTTTTTACCTTATTTTGAAAAAATATAAATCAAAATAAGTGAAACATGTTATATTTAGGATTTTAATAATTCATGGTTAGGAAATATAGCATCAAACACCGGTGTCTTTTTATGCGTTAAAGGTAAAGTATTCCAAATAATAATTTATCAAATTTACACTTATTTCCTACTGTTTAAATGTAAGAGAAACAGTTATTCGTCATTGAAATTTCTTTAATTTACAAAACTAATTATTGATAAATTTTTGAATGTGAATAAAATTTTTTCAAACTACTCTATTTATATATATATATATATATATATATATATATATATATATATATATATATATATATATATATATATATATATATATATATATATATATATATATATATATATATATGCATATATATATATGTATATATATATGTATATATATATGTATATATATATGTATATATATATATATATATATATATGCATATATATATGTATATATATATATATGTATATATATATATATGTATATATATATATATATATATATATATATATATATATATATATATATATATGCCGACCGGCCTGTGTAGGGGGCAGGGAACTGTCCTTGCATCAGAAAGGTTCTGGGTTCGAATCGCGGGCAAGGCATGGATGTTTCTTCTTTCTCTCTCTGTGTGTTCCATGTTCTTTCTCCTTTGTGTGTGTGAATGTGACCCACCCTATAAACGGGTTTGTGGTTGTGTTAATGGTGTGGCAGAAGTCGAATTCTTGGCCATAGATAGCGCCACTGAAAAACAAGAACAATCGCACCCCCTTTGCCTAAACAGGCATACGACAATATACAGTAGTACCTCGAGATACGAGTGCCCTGACATACGAGTTATTTGAGATACGAGCTGTCGAGGGAGCGAAATTTTGTTTTGAGATACGAGCGACATTTGAGATACGAGGAATGGCCATGCAAGCCCTTCTCGTCCTCGACAATGCTCCTGCTCACCCACCGAACCTCAAACATGACATCCTCGAAGAGTTCAAGTTTATAAAGATTCTCTATCTACCACCTAACACCACTCCTATCCTGAAGCCCATGGATCAGCAGGTGATTTCTAATTTTAAAAAGCTGTACACTAAGCACCTGTTCCGGCGCTGCCTTGAGGTGGCAGAGAAAACAAACCTCACCCTTCGAGAGTACTGGAAGGACCACTTTAACATCGTGATATGCCTCAAAATTATAGATCAGGCCTGGCTGAGTGTTACAACGAGGATCTTGACCTCTGCATGAAAGCTGTGGCCTGAGTGAGTCTGTAGCCGAAAATCGTGCTGTCGCCCGAGTCTGTAGCTTCGAAGGATTCGAACCCGAAGTGCCAGTAGAGGAGGAGATTGTGTCTCTGGGAAAATCCATGGACCTGGTGATGCGTGAGAGAGACGTGAACGAGCTCGCAGAGGAGCACTTTCAGGAACTTAGACCGAAGAATTACAAGAGTTACAGTCGCAGCAGCGTTCGAGGGTTCTGCAAGAAATTGTTTTCGAGGAAGAGCCAGAGGTGGAGGAGGCTATCTCTACAAGTGAGGTAAAAGAGTTCTTGGGAATGTGGGACAGAATTTCACAGTTCGTGGTAAAGAAACACCTCGAAAACTTGCAACTGGTCGTGCATCGGAGCTATTTAATGACACTTGCCTAACTCATTTCTGCAGCATTCTGAAAAGGAGGAGGAAACAAACCTCATTGGACAGTTTTTTTTAATCCGGCTAAAAAAGCAAAGACCAGTGAAGAGAAATGCAGTGACTAAAATTAAGCATACAGTGGCATTTAAGTTGTGTGTAAGTTGCATTTAAGTGACCAAAATACAAATATGTATGTACACTTTATAAAACCAGTTTTTTTGCTTTACATTCTCTTTTATTATATTTTTTACAATATTTGTCATTTGTAAATACATTTTTCTTATTCAAAAACACGTAACAAAAACAATTAGGGGTAGCATTTTTGGGGCTGGAACGGATTAATGGCATTTCAATTAATTACAATGGGGAAAATTGCTTTGAGATACGAGCAAATTGATATACGAGCAAGGTTACGGAACGAATTAAACTCGTATCTCAAGGTATCACTGTATATATATATATATATATATATATATATATAAATTTATAAGGAACACCGCGGTGTCCGAACAAAACACACATACGGACGTCGGTGTCAGAGGACAAACGCACAATAATTTTCCACACAATTGTTTTGGCACTTCAAACGCACGTTGCTCATTAGAGAATTATTTAAGCACCAGAAATATATGCAACTTCATAAGTATTTTTACACATGGAACATATTATATTAAATCCTTTTTTTTTCGTTAAAAGAAAATTTCTTGCTTTGTTACAACTCGAAAAACTAACTATTATTAAATCACAACAAAGTAAGGTAGAAGAATACTTTTTAAACATAAAATCAATTCTTTTTTAAAACAATACATAAAGGAAAAACGATAAAAAGATGTTACGAATCCCTGCATCCCTTGAAAACTTAGTTCCGGTTACTACGCCGATGTATTGATCTATGCATTTTTGTTCAAATTTTAATTGGTAAAACAACTTGTCTTACTCTCTCTTTTGAAGTAGGAAATGAAAAAGAATACTCTAATTTTTATATTACTGATATTCTTCATGTTCTAGTTGTTTTATTTCATGTGATTGAAATAGAACTCAACCAACAAAACTTACTTCTCGAATCACGCTTGATCGATTCAAATTCAATAGAATTACATAAGAAGTTGAATAAGTGTAACGTTTGAAACTTTTGTTCTTCATCATTAAAATATTCTCTTGTTAATTAACTAAGAGAGCGTAAAGCGTATTAAAGCTTTATTAAAGAATGTTCGAGATATTTTATAGAAATCTCTAATGAAAAGATATCAGAAATCCCATTCTCGGTAAGAGCTATGATTTTTTTTTCCTTCAAATTTTGCTCAATTCACAAACTGTTACTGCAAAATTATTGAAGAGTTGAGTGGATCAATGTTCTATAGTTTCATTTTTCTGAATTTGTGTATATAAGCTTTAAAGTTTCTATATTATCCGTAGAAAATAAAAAATGAAAAATATGCCTTGTCTCTATTCATTGTTCGCAAGTTATTACATAAGTTTTACAATTATAATATGTCAAAATCTATAAATCCCTAAGACTTATATAAGCTGCTTTTTTCATAGTATTTTCATTCTTGGTGTTTTAATTTGCCTAGAGAAAGGTAGTTTATTTGTCCTATTTTTATTGTCAAATGCACTTAGATCATTCTTTCACTTCCTTCATTACTGAGATCTTAGAGCAAAAATCTAATATTGTGACCCCTAAAATTTTGAGAAACTTAAAATCAAGAAACATGAGGAAATATGTTTCGAATTTATGGTGCATTTAATACGATGATCAGATTCAGAAAGAGAAATCACAAGTTAATTTAAATAGTGCTCTGCAGTGCTACAAGCTCTGTATCTAACCTTATAAGGATTTTGTATAAGAGTATTATGATATACCGATAGCTAATTCACAATCCAGCGGCTTTTAACAACTCGTTCTCTCTCTATCTCTCTTTTTTTTTTTTTTTTTTTTTTTTTTTTTTTGAGATTTCTGTCTTTGTTCTAGTTTATTGCAATTATAATGAAAGCCTTTATTTCTTTTAAAATTTGTTACCTGAACTAAAAAAAAAATGTCAAGTATCAAGTTTCTTTTTTCAAATTTATTTATTTTAAATACCAAACAGGAGAGCAGGTCGTTAAATGCCACTGGATTGGAAAATCGTTTCCCGAGCATGTCCAAATGACAAAATATCTGTCTTATCCAATAGCAACAGTTAACAAGAAAAAAAAAGAAACCTTGAAATATTTTAAACGTAATGTAAAACTTGTTTTAACAATAAACACAATATCTTAAACAAAGTGCAATCAGAAATTAAATTCACTTTAGTCCTCAAGTTAGTATGAATTATAGAATTAGATTGGAAAAATTATACCTTTTCTAATCGAATCGAATCGAACTATTGGTGTTGACAAACAATAGACTTTCATTCATCTCAATAACACGGATATTGTCTGCTACTAGTTTAATGTGATTTCTGATAACTGATTGTAATAGTCTAGCAAAAACTCCACGTTTTGGACTTATCTCCTCCTACACGGTTTTGTATAACTCTCCTCTACTTTGATACCAAATAAAAATATTTAATTATTACTATATTGTAATAGACAGTACTGTCTTGTTTTGGAAAATGAATCCTAATAAGTGAACGCTTGTTCTGCTACTTTTCTCTTTTTCAAAAAGAGAACCGTTCTTTTAAAAAGATGCTAGGCTCACATGGATTAAAATAATACTCAGATATAAAATTTATCAGTAATTTGATGAAAACTTTTGTATTTTTGCCTTTTGTTAAATTCCTTTGCAAGTTTGTCTGTGTGTAGTAGTTTCGCCTGTATTTATCACTAACATTCGCGAGAATTTTAAAAAATGATTTGAGTTATTTTTATCATTTGCTGGTAATACTCATACGTATTATCTTGGTGTTCATAAATTGAGTCAAATTTCATATATTTGATTTCCCGAATTCAAGTATTAAACATAAAACATATAACGTAGAATATGACTTTACGAGATAAGTTAACAACAATTTTTAAACCGGTTGTTCTGTACTGAGCATCCATGTATAATTTTATATTTCTTGTCAAAAATCAAGTAAAAAAATGCGTAAAATAAGGTCTGCAAAGTCGATTCTCAATGATTTAAGGTCGAAATACTGCCGAATACCTATTGAGGAATGCGAAACATGAAACTTTAAAACCTATTTCAATTGCCGGATGAAATAAACAGATATTGAAAGACATTTATTAGAAAGAGTGCCAATATTCAGCAGGCAATAAAAATGGTTTCGATGTTTCACAATTCTGCCTTCCTCCATTGTTGACCGACAGATTTTGATTCTGCTTTTGTTTCTTACTTGCTTAAATGTTTATTTTCCAGCCTTAATATGTTTACCTTAACTCTTTGAATAAGATTTCTGAAAGTATACATTTAAGGTATTTTTAATATACATTAAAGTAAAAGTATACATTTCAGCAGAATATTCTGTATCCCAATAAATATGTTTTCATTACTTATGTTTTACTCGAAAAAATTAAATTATCTGCTTATTTATATTAATATAAATTGCCTTTAATGTTCAGCAACGATCAACGAGACAAAAAAAATCTCAATAACCACAAAAATACTTCCGTTTTCTATTTTAAAAACAAAAAAAAAAAAAACAAAAAAAAAAAAAAAAATACAATTGACACTAAAAATCTCCACTTTATTAATATAAGCTATTTTATTGTTACTACGTTTCTATCAACTCGTTTCACATTTATGAGTTTGGAATTTCGCAATCAAAATTTCGACTTCTTTTCGACTAATTAGTGTTCTCAAATCTCAACTGTAGTTTCGCGACTGATAACAGTGCAAGTTAAAAAAAAATTTCGAAAGCTTCAGTTAGAAGCAACGCCAATTTATTTACATGGTTATTCAAATCTCCGAATAATTTTCGACTAATTAAGTTCTCAAATCTCCTCTGGAGCTTTTGTCTAATGACAATAATCAATAAATCAATTTTCAATAGTTTTCAGACTGCTACACACAGCATATATCGTCATATTATTACCAGTGAGGTATTTGTCGTTAACAAAAATTACGAGTACTTTCTGACTATCTAGAGTTCTCAAATCTCTATAGCAGCTCTGAGTATAATGATGACAATACTAGTTTCAATTGATAGTACTTCATACTAAACGTAAAATTTATCGCTATGTTACCGTCTAAGAATTTTGATCTATCTAAAATTTAACTACTTCCAGGCTAGCTAGAATACTCAAATAGTAACTTATAGTATACATTATTTTCGCTTGTTACAAGACGAATTTGTGTTACATTTTTACGTTTTTACACCAATCGACATTTTAGGCTACTTTCCGATGAAAAATAAACTAACAGGCGCAAAACTAAAAAAAAAAAAAAGGATAAATAGAATAAATAAGCATTTTCTCTTTCTCCACCGCTCAAAAAAGGGAGAAAAAATTGTTTTTATCAGACCCAAAACAAAAAACGTAAGAAACATCACTTCCATAAAAAAAAATAAAAATAAGTAAATAAATATATATATATATATAAATATATATATATAAAAAAAACTAAATAAATATATATATATATATATATATATATATATATATAAAAACTAAATAAATATATATATATATATAAAAAAAACTTCAATCATACACCTCTCAAAAGTGATACTCCCTTTTTCTTTTTTAGTTTATTTAAAAAATGTAGATTCAAAAATCTTCGTTTTATTTTATTAATAATAGCACACTAAAATATGCTTCTATCTACATCCTCAATCTAAAATTACATTTCTTCTCAAAAATTTTACACATAAAAATAAAAGTTATAAGTGTTAAGTATTTCTTATTGTAAATCTCAAATATACATTAAGACAAACAAAGTGAACGATTTGAGCTAATAATTTTCGAATATTTCCATTATTGTCCTAAAGATAATGCCCGAATGTGTTGTTTAATAGAGGTATTCTTTCCTTTTCTCTGATCTTGAGAAAATACGAGTACTACAAGTAATACTTACTTCATATCATTAATCATTGCATGTAAAGCTTATTATTTATCGAATCCACAATCTTTTTCTTTAATGGAGATGTAAATAGAGGAAATAATTGAATTAGAGAAAATAGGAAGAAATATTTACTTTCAACACAAGTTTGTTTCTTATTTATTGTATGAGAAATGGATGTATTTCCTAGTAAGGGTTTACAAATGACAATAAAAAGTATTATTAGTTAGGAATTTGGCAGGAAAAAAAACAAACAATTCTTTAAAGGTAGGTTTGTAAATTCGTTTTTTAATTGAAAGAAAAATCAAGATGAAAGAAAACGTAGGTACTTGCGACAATGATAAATTGTGGAACGTTTTTTTTTTCTTTCTACTTTCATTTCTTTTTAGTTGAAATGTGAATTATTCAAAAATGTGTGAGTAAGAAAAGCAAATAAATAAATAAATAAATACATAAGACTAGTTGAATAAATAGTCCCAAGAAACTGAAGCCGTAAGATATTACTTGATATATTGATTAAAAACTTCATTTACTTTCAAATAGGAAATAATTGTCGATATGTTTCAAGCGTTTAAAAATAGGCACTCGTCTTCAAGACTTGCCAGGCGTGAATGAGAAGAAACAAAGGTGACTTGAAATATAAAACGTAAAATTTTTCGTTAGCAACTTTACGTTGTATATTTCAAATCAGTTTTGATATTTCACATTCACGCCTGGCAAGTCTTGATGATGGGCGCCTATTTTTGAGCGCTTGAAAGATGTCAACTGTTATTTCCAATTTTTATATTTCTGAAGCGAATGAAGGTTTTAATCAAATAATAAATAAGACTAAAATTCATGAAGAGCGATTTTTAAAAGAGGACGAAAGAAGAAATGTTGCTCAACACTACACACAGATTCGTCCAAAAGTTATTACATAAATTTGTACTAAATGTTTTTGAGAACATTCGTATTGTTATATAATTGATACAGTTTATATTGTGGATATGTTATCAAAAATTAACGAAATACTATATTTTACCGGAATATGTGATTTTAAACATAAATATACTTGCGTTCAAATAAAATTTAAATTTCAAGAGATTTAAATTTATTAAACTGCCAATACTAAACCTTTTGTTACCAATTTTAATAATAATATTATTTTCTTAACTTAATATCTTCTTAAAACTCACATGTTTAATTTTCAAAATCTATATTATAATCCTTTAAATGAAAATATAAGTTGTATAATAAATAAATAAATTGATAAATAAAATAAAAATTAATAAAAAAATCAGTACTTACTTGTCTTAGGAATCACGTGGAACACCGCATTCATGATTCAGTTCCAGGCTATCGATAATATATATCGGTGTACCCAATAAGACAATATCCTGATCATTATTGTTAACTATTATCAAATTCAATAATACCGCGAACATTATCGATAACATATCAAAATGATGATATAGTGAATACTATACATAGTGATAATTAATGAAAACACTGAAGTTTATTTGGATAACGAAAATTTTAAATTATGTAAAAATAATATAAATTAGCACAATGTATCGTATGTATGAGTCGTGGTGGCCCAGGGGATAGAGCGTTCGCCTTCCAATGAGGTGAACTGAGTTCGAATTCCAGCGATAGCTGATCGATTCGAATTTCGTACCAGGCTCGAAATCAACCACAGTGCTGACGTAAAATATCCTTAGTGGAAGACAGGAGTTTCCTTGTCTTCTGGATTGGGTTCAAAATTACAAGGCTATGGAGTCGAAAATTAGTAGTCATAAACCCAAAAAATTGGGAAGTCATGTTCAACGACAGTTATAAAAAAAAAAAAAAATCGTATATATTGTTATATATGTCTATAATCCTTGACGATAAATTGAATTAATGCATAAAATTTTTTAATAAGTAGTGTTAAAATGCCTTTTTTTTTTTGCACTAGTTGCAAGTACTGCTTAGACGGCTATAAATTTTTTTTTCTCCCTTTTTTTATATTTTGTAAAAATATAAGAATTCATTTTCCAGTTATTTAACAAAAAGGTGATAATTATTCTTCAAAACTATAGACTTATCAATTAAAATCATTCTTATTTTTTCATTCACCATGAATCACCTGGGAACTTTGACTTTTCAATCAAAGAAAATGCTTCAGCAAACGGCATTATTCCATAAATGCTCAAAAAAAAAAGAGCTTTAAAAAGGCAATTCTTTTCGGAGGGGTGCGCCAGCATGTCTTTCTGAAATCTTGAATTGCCCCTCGCTGAGTAGAGAGGGCAGTAAATGGCCTAAACCACCTCTAAAATCTGGGCGGGATGATAATGCCTTTTGGGAAGAAAGTAATAAGATGGTTTCATAGGGCGGATTCGAGCGCACTAGGGGTTAAGATTCGGCGTGTGTGGGCCTTCAGTTTCATTCACTTCTGTCTTTTTCAGCCTTGTCTTATAAGGGTTAAAATAAATGACGAGAATATCCGTCAAAGGGCCGGTGCACTGGCTCTAGGAAACATATATTGATTGAGCTTTAGAATCCTAGAGTGGGGGGGGGGGGCTGTTTTCAAACGTTTTTGGGTTTTATTGATAATTGGAATCCATTCATGCCAAAGAGAATCAATGAGTTTGTTTGATAGAGAATTCGCTATTCCCACCTGAGCGTGGAAAGAGGATATTGTTTTGGAAATGTGCAAGAGAAAGTTTTGATCGTGAAAAATCAATGAGAGTAACTCTCTTGCTTTCCTATATGTTATCTAACTCAGAAAGCAGAAATGATTTTAATGACGTACCTAATCATATGTTATTTTGCTGGGATAAGTTTGATAACGAATACTAGGATTATAAATGAAACCTGCGTTTTATTGTAAAAGTAGTATAACGCGCAAAAAAAAAATTATTTTTTTCTTAATTACGTTAAATTTAGACCTTTTACTAAAGAAACGAGAAACAAATCCAATAATTGCATGAATATTTTATGGAATATTGCACAGGCAAAATACTTGCGTTGTTTTTCTACGCATAAATGTATCAAAAACTCGTATTTGAATAGTATCGAGCGACGTCACGCGTGGGTCTGCCAATCAGGTTCGACACACGCGTGACATCGCTTACAGTTATCCAATTAAATCTGATCTGAAAATTGAATCAGTGTGATAATAAAGCCTAATCAGTAACGTTAACACGCCACGCATAATTATGTGATTAGACACAATCATGTTACAAGAACCCAATTTAGAGTCACGATGGCTCAAGGGCTAGAACGCCCACCTTACAATGAGGTGACCCATAATTCGAATACAACATCGACTGGTCGATACAAATTCTGCCTTCAACTCGCTCCGACATCTGACATAAAATATCATCAACGGTAGACGATCAAGGGTTAAAATACCCTTACCGACGGGCAAGGCATGACAGATTTTCCTCTCCATGTAACGAAAATGCTGATTAGTTCCATCAAAAAGTCCTCCACGAAGATGTTTGCCCCAACTTTTGATCCCATAAGTTCTCTTATCTTCTGGATTGGGCTTAAAATTGCAAAGCTGCGGAGATGAACGTTGATATAGTTATAAATTTAGAATTGGATCGGCTGTTCAACTTCGGTTATGAAATAATAAAAGATAAAAAATACCCAATTAAAAAATTCATTTACGAGGTGAAACGAATTCAATCTTATTCCAATCTTAATCCAATCTTATTCCAACATCTCTCTCTATTTAAAGTCTGTCTGTCTGTATGTGTATGTACTCTGCTTCAAATAGATTTGAGAATGAGTGTACTGGTTTAATTCCTAGCAGATTGTAAATTTTCACGGGTTTGAATTACAGCAATCGACACTTTCCTGCAATCCATAGTTTGCGCCAATGAAAAAGTATGTTTAGAAACAGAGTGAAGCTGAAAGTTGGTCATCGAAGCATCTTCAAGTTTATCAAGCAATCAAACAGGCTTTGGTATTTTTTAAAAATCCCGCTGTCTTTAATAGTGATCCGAATAGTGAACAGATTTCCGTCTCATTTTTCTTTTTACCTCATTTAAATATTAATTGCTACTTTAAGTATGCATATTTTTTTTATTTCTCTTTTGGAAATGATGAAGATAAAGATAAGAGGGGTGATTACTGATTACCCCGCGGACTGAAAAGATAAGAGCTAATTATTAAGAGCGGTGATTACAGATCACCCTGTAAATATAAATTTATTTTAAAAATGTGTTTTAACTAATATATATTTTTTTTTATCCTAACAAATTGGTCATTGAAATTTTTTTTTCCTCAACTTTCATTTATTTTGATTAAAGTTATTACTAAGGCTTCTCGAAGTTTTTGGCCTATATTTCGGTTATTCTACATTACTCCTAGAATCCAAAATATTCCATTATTGTAGTAAAAAAAATGTGATAGAACGCAACATGAGATAATGCTATTTCATTAAATCCGTTGTATAGTAAACAAAACATTAGCGAAATGCCTCAGAAACAAGTTTCAATGTGAAGGCTTTTAGGGAAGCTATAAAGAAAACCCCGCGAACCCATAAATCTTAAAGACCTATTGTTTCTCTTCCCGAAACTATGGATTATTGGGCATAATAATTACGAGCTGAAGTTCCGCAGAATGGGCTTGAACAATAATAGAAGCAGAGGCCATAAAGTTTCATGCATTTTTAGTTTGTTGTCAGAGAAACTCCTGAATCGAAAAGCTTCCAAAATGGCTTGAACGACTGTAGCTAAAATATAATTTCGCTTCATTTTATTGTAAATCACTTTGAAGTTGCGACAGAAAGTGCATGTTTAACCCATTTATGATAATGTCTTTGGATGCTTGGAAAATGCTGGATTTTTTTTTTTTCATATAATACTGCGGATAAAATAAATAATAATTTATTGAAATAGTTTACGATAGGTTGTCTTTCATTTTATTTCTGGCGGAAAACATAAAAATTTGCTCGTTTTTATGATTTGTGGAATTTATTGTTTTCCTGAGTTTCGGTTATTTGTCCAAATATTTTTTTTTTAAATAAATTTTTATATTTTAGTTGGAGAACATCAATGTTTTACTTGTCTTAAAAAAAAAAAAGGAAAAAAAAAAGAAAAAAAGTGTAGGTTATGTTTTGTTAATTTTTATTTGCAAAGTATTTATATTTGAATGAAAAAAGATTTGATTACTTACCTTAAAAACGTATAAATTAACAATTTTGCAATATTTTACTATTCAAAAATGAAATATTTAAAAAAGAAGTATAGTGCACAATAAATGATTCAGTGGCGTAGTTTTAATGGTTTATAGTCAATAGTTTCGCTCATTTATTAAAAAAAGACCCATTTTTAGGTTGATGAGTAGTGTCGTGAAGTTGTCCTCGGGATTAATTCTATTAAATTAAATTACATTAAATTAATTCCATCTTATTTCTCCCGGGATTGTATGACTTTCCATGAACGAGAAGTTAATCGGGACCTGCGAAACGTAATTTAATACGGCACCAATATCGTTCTTGTAATTGTATTTTATTTCGAAGGCATATTCAAATACGAAAAAAAGCTGAACTCAGTGGCGCGACAGCCCATAGAGGGCCAAGGCCTACTGTGTTTTGCTCAGTTTTTTTGACCTTGGGCTCTGGGGTGCAGGTGCAGATGTTCCCGTCAGGTGGTCAGCCGAACGCCGAACCCTCAGTGTTTAGTTCCCAAGCTTGCTTGATATTTAAATACAATTAATTTCAATACAAATACAATTATTTAAATACAATTAATTTCAATACAAATACCATTATTTAAATACAATTAGTTTCAATACAAATACAATTATTTAAATACTATTTATTTCAATACAAATACAATTATTTAAATACAATCAATTTCAATACAAATACAATTATTTAAATACAATTAATTTCAATACAAATACAATTTTTTAAATACAATTAATTTCAATACAAATACAATTATTTAAATACAATTAAATTACAATTTCTTTCAATACAAATACAATTATTTAAATACAATTAATTTACAATTTATTTCAAAACAATTTAAAATCCCAACAATCGACGTCCATCTCTCCCTCCCCAGCGGAAGGCGCAGGGTAAAATTATCAAAATGCTGGCCGGTTTGATGTGATGTAGGTCAAGGTCTATAGAAAATCATTTTAAAACATTGCATTGTCTAAAAATTAATTATGCGCATTAAAAAAAACAATAACATGTAAATGAATTTTTTTATTTCCTTTGTAGGGAAAAACCCGTAACCTATGTTTCAATAAAATCTAAACCATTTTTAAACTTAACCTCCCCCATCCCATAAAAGTACGTTAGAACGATTAAAACGTACTTTACTCGTTCTAAGATTTCCTTTGTTGCAAATATGGGACGGAAAAGTAGCTGCAACCAGGGATCCCATAAAAGATCGTCTCGTGACAGAAAGCCATAGACAGCTATAGACCCAACGATCGATGCACTCGGATCTAAATAAGGTTATTCGATATTCTAAGCAGGGAATCTGGAGTGAATATCCTGGAATTTGTTTTCATGGCACGTGTTGACCGTCACGACTCAGCGTTAATTCCTGTCCCCCTAACTGATAGACGACGTTTCCTGTTTTCTGCTCAAATTCAATCCCTCATTTCTCCCGAACCGGAACCTCCTACCCTCGTTGGTATTTTGATATCAGGAAAGTGTTGGTGACATGTTCTGACAGGTGACTTATGAGGATATGACCTTTACTTACAGCTTGAACTTAAGGAAGAACTAATTATATTATCCATCAAGGTTTTTATATTTTAAATAGAAGGGCTGAGGGCAATATTATAATGATAAGCCACATTTTCAAATCGTTCTGGATAGCGTTTTGAATGACACCAGTACTTCAGTGTAAGCGATAAATTGCTTCAATTTAGCAGGGTTCTCCATTTTTTTACGGCTATCATAACCCTAGGCAAAGCCCGATTTCATAAATAATGTTTATTAGCAAACGGTGATCCCGTGGACTATTTATTGCTATAGTAAACATTAAGAACAATGAACACAAAACAAAGAAATATTACTAATTAATTTTAAAATATTTAGTGAGAAGAATGAAAAGAAATGAAGGTGAAGCTTTATTGATTTAAAAAAAAAATCAACTTTTTTTTAATTGATAATATTATGAATTTTTTTTTACATCATTTAAAAAGAAAAGAAAATTTTTTTGTTATGAAATTGGCTTGAAACTAGATTTTAATAATTAATTGCAGTAATTGACTGACAGCTGAATGGTTTCAGTATCGGCTAAACACTTTTTGCAAGGCATTTGTAAAGTATCTTTCTGGAAACAATATTAAGTATTAACTTAATGTGACCTTTGGAAAAAGTATATACTATCACTATATTATCCCCTTCAATTACTATATTTCCACTATATCACTATATTTTGAGTTTTGTTTCAGGTATAGACGGGATGATAATATACGGATTTCGCCCTCTCACGTACGTTCTGCACTAACTCTATAGAAAATCGAGATTGTTTTGTGATAACTTGGCTGCGTAGATCCTACGTATGTGAGAGTGAGAATATTTCACTGTAATTAATTTAAACAACTCTATAATCCGTCTTGACTATTTGAAGTTTCTATTTTGAACCGAGTTGTTACATTTGGTATTTAAATTGACCTCCCCGACCTTAAGGATCATCATTTCAATTTTCATCCACATAAAAACGCTAAAGATTGAAAAATAATTGAATGAAGCTTTTTATGATTGAAAATTCAGAACTTATATTTGTGCTTAAAAAATCTCTCCATCATGTTTCAATTTTGTTTTATTTAATTACCAGCGTTGAACAATCGACCCAATTCTGCGTTTACGACTATCAATGTTCAACTCCGTAGACTTATAATTTTGAACCCAACCCAGAAGACAAGGGAACTCCTGCATCAAGCATCGGGACAAACTAGCCTTCGTATAGAGCTTTTTGAGAGAACTAACCCGAATTTGCTTTACATTTAGAGGAAAACAACAAAAACTTTTCACGTTTGCCCGACTGCAAGGGAATTCTAACATATGACCACTGAGGATACTTTACATCAACACTGTGGTTGTCGCGAGCTAGGAATAGATTTCATATCAACCGCCCACCCCTGGGATTCAAATCTAGGTCATCTGATTCGAAGACGAATATTCTCTGATCCTCCGCGACTCATCATGTTTAAAATTTATGTTCCTTTTTCTGAGAATATTAGATTTCCACGGAGCAAGACATTTTTAGTATTCAGCCCCAGACTTTTCGCTTACAATTACGGAAAATTTTTTCATTTATTTATACGTACAAAATTTAAATTAATAAATGAATAAAACATATAAAGGAAACAAAAATTGGATTTAAGAACACTTTCTATCGTGAGAAATTTGACAAATTTCGTCAAGCTCAAAGTTCGTCAAAGTCTTTGGCTACTCAAAATTATTTTTCTTTTTGCTTATTAACTTTATCTAATTTTTAAAAAAAAAAATATTTTAAAACAAATTTTAAATAAGTAAGTCCGGCTATTCTAAACATTCGAACAAGTTAGAAAACATTTTTAAACACTAAGGAGCAACGGGTCCTAAACTTTGCCAGATCCGGAAAGCTGGTAAAAATTGAATCTTTTACCCGGCCAGTTCCCGGAACCCGGTAAAATTTTGTTATTCAACCGGTTCTGGGTACGTGGTAAAATAAAGATTTATTACCAGGCTGGTTATTATAAGATTTGTGCAAAATAATATCGAAAGCGTATAATTTAATAAAATTTTTTTTAAAGATATAGTTCTAAGGAAATTTATTTCGAGCTTTCATAAATAAAAACATACGCTTTTATTTTTAGATTTATTATTATTATTTTTTTTTAATTTCATTTAAAAAAAAGTTTCTAAAAGAAATTAGGGATGACTGTTCGGATGTCTTAAAGTAAAACATTGCTATAAAATAGAGATATCTGCTAATATTGTACTTTATAATTAATAAATTTTAGTTCGATTTACTTAAATTTTCAATAGCTTTATCAATAAAGCTTCTATTAAACGAAGGAAACTTAAAGAGGGAGATATTGGCAAGCGTTGCTTTGAAACTAACGCTATTTGAGCTTCACTGCTCACGTTCAAAGCTTTTCCAACAAATCACTGCATCGCTAAGGGATAGAAAAGAAAGTATAGTGCTATGGTTGACATAAGGCTGGTTTAATGCAAAATCTCGCTAATATTTAAGTAAAATGACGATATTTATTAAATAATCCCAATAAACTGAAACGGTAGGTTCTTGTTCTGCTTTTCATCTTTTTTCTCTCTCGGTGACTGTGGTTTTTTTTTACTTGTTGTCTTTTATATTTCTATTTCTCGCTGGCAACTTTACGTTTTATGTTTCAAATCATGTTTTATGTTTCTTCTCCTTCACGACAGGGAAATCTTGAAAATGGGCGCCTATTTTTTAGCGATTGAAACACGTCGACTATGTTACTTCCAATTTGCATATTTAAGCAAATTAAGTTTTTTTCTATCAAGAAAATGCCGATATATTTATCTGTTAACTGGTTATAACGTAATATTTCGTCATTGATGAACTACAACAGCAATGAGCATGATTTCATTTTTTGTCATGAAAATTACTTGAGGTGTGATAATATTAATTATAACCATGAAGAAAGAAGTCTTCATTATTAAACGATAATATTAATTATAACTATGAAGAAAGAAGTCTTCATTATTTAGCGATAATATTAATTATAACTATGAAGAAAGAAGTCTTCATTATTAAATGATAATATTAATTATAACTATGAAGAAAGAAGTCTTCATTATTAAACGATTGTATTATAATTGTAACTATGAAGAAAAAAAGTCTTCATTATTAAACGAATTGAGAAAAAGTTTATTTCCCGGTTAACAGGTTAAATGAAAAAGTTAAAACTGTTTTTACTACCAGTGTTTAATTTTTAGATTTTTTTTGTAATTATAAACGTAATTTACGTACAATAAATTTCGATATTCGGTTAGAAATTTTATAACGTCATCAATATTGTACAGAAGATTCACGTTGTTTTAATGTAAACTTCCATTTCGTTTCCTCGCAATTTTGAATCTGAAAAGATAAAGTAACTCCTAGATCAGTCAAATCAACAATCAAGGAATAAATTTGGTTTTTGAAATTGTTTTTCTTTCTGTTAAACTAACAAGTAATAAAACAACGAATACCTCCCTTGGTAAGCCCGATGCTAAGAGAAATTTTAGCAGTCAATTGAAATTATTGAGCTTCGAGTGAAAATTTAGTTTTAGGTTACAGGTTAGTTAGGTTAGGTTAGGTTTCATTCATACACGCTACTTTTCAATATAAATCTAAATCAATTGAAACTGAAAATATTATGAAATGTTTCCAAATGAGTTTTTTGTGGAGTTATGTAAAAATAGAAAAATGTTTTTGTTTTTGAAATGAAAACTACTTTTAAAATCTTTATTAAACATGTATTTATCATCCTTTAATGCTGTTAAAATTAAAAATAGCATTATAATAATGAATGTGTCATTTGTAAGAAAATATTTATATTCTGTTTGCAACTGCTGTCTATTGTACTTCTATGAAAAGTTAAGCTTACAATTATAAAAACATTTTACGTTTAATCATTTACTGAAAACAAATTTAGTATGAGAGTAATACACACATTTAGCGTACATTCTTTCAGTTATTTTTGAATTTATTCATTATGATTTAGTTAATTTTAAATAAATATCAATATAATTTTCTAATTCTAATTTTGTATTTATTCAACTATCATATTAGTTTCGTTAAAACAGTGTTTGATCTGCATGATTCTGATCTTTTGATTTCTGAACTTGCATGTCCTATTAAACATGCATCTTTTTAGCGAACGTATATCTCTGCCCCTAAAGTTTCTACTTTATCAAGGTTTCTATGAATTAAAATTCTGGACAAGAGTAAAATATGTCATGTCATATGTAAATAAGTAATACCAGCTTGATTATTAAGAAACTGATGAAATAGATAAATTTTTAAAAATACATTTTTTTATCGATAGTTTTTAGGATACTATAATTCTGAAAACGTTTGAATCGAACATAAATTAGTGTTGCCGGGCACACTGGATTTCCGATTAAATCGGCAGTGTCTGGTTCCTGGTCATAAGACTAAAATCTGGGTCCGGATGTTCCATGCTGGGTAGTAAAATACTTTTGACGGGTCTGGATAGTAACCGGACATTGGCCGGGATAACCTGGTTAGTAGGACTTTGGACCCAGTTCGTGAGAACGGCAGTTCGAATCCATCTGACCGAAGAATCTCCGTGTATGACTCGTGCACGTTAAATTTGTCGGGGTCATAAAGTCCTCCAAGTTCCCATAACAAATCAATACCTCTGGGGAAGGCGTGGTGGCTCAAGGGATAGAGCGTACGCCTTCCAATGAGGTGAACCGTATTCGAGTCATAGTGGTGGCTGGTCGATATGAATTCGCACCCGGCTTGCACCGACCACAGTGCTAACGTGAAATATCTTCAGTGGCAGACGGATCAGGGGTTAGAGTCCCTTTGCCATCAGGCTAACTGTGGGAAGTTCTCGTGGTCTGCCTCTCCATGTAACGCAAATGCGGGTTTGTTCTATCAAAAAGTCCTCCACGAAACTTTCTCCCAATACTTGATCCAGGAGTTCCTCTCTCTTCTGGATTGGGTTCAAAATTTCAAGACCAAGAAGTAAAACACTGGCGGTCGTAAACCCAAAAATTTGGTTGACTGTTCAACCACGGTTATAAAATAAAATATATAAAAATAAAATACCTCTGGGGTATACTGATCTTGGAGTTTCCTTGTCTTCTAGATTGAGTTCAAATTTACAACGCTAAAAAGTAGTCGTAAACTCAAATTTGGATCGGCTGCTCAACGACTGTTATGAAATTAAATAACCTGGTAATGAAAATTTGGCCAGTAGGTATGGTACTGAGGGACTGTCGGCAACCCAATATTTCCCTATAAAATAACCAACTTTTCAAGTTGATATGGTTATTATGTTATGTGGTTAGTTATTGCTAGTTACTTTGCGTAAACAATATTTATATTCAAAAGTATTTCGTTGAAGGTTATGTTTTTTTTTGGGGGGGGAGGTTAACTCGGTTTTGAAAACTCGAGTTGGCTTATTAACCTTTCCATCTTTTCTCTTTCCCCCTTTTAGTTGTTTTATTGTCAGGCATAGTTTATAACACTAATTTATTATAATGAATATTTTATTTTGCTTTCGTTTGGAACAGTCAGTTCCTTCCCTTGAACCATCTAATTCAACTTTCAAATTTTAATTTGTAAGTTGAGTTTGATGCATTTAACTCAACTTGCAAAATTTTAAATAATGATGTTTCCAATGATAAATATGTTTTGGAAGTGAATATTCTATTAATTTATGAAGCCTATTTTCAGAATATCAATAAATACCACTTAAGATGTTCTTCCACAAAACTCTTATTTTACAACAAATAAATGCGGAACATCTCATGATTGTGAAACAATAATTACAGAACAACATGTAACAATAAATAAAATGGTAATTACAGAACATTTATTATTTCCTTTTTGGGCAGCATAACCGATTCTGGCTCGAATTCTATTAAACGCCGTGGCATGAGTGTGATTCTGTCCACTATCCAGCTCTAGAACAAATTTAAATTAAATTCCACTTAAGAGAGGTAAAATAGTAAGGTTTTCAATGGAAATATACGTTTTACAGTCAGTTTTCTATGCATTTTAATGCTTATTCACAAATATATATATTTTTTTCATTAATCATTTCTTTAAGTCTACAAAGCAACAACAAATCATATTGATAAATCAGGCTTATTTTGAATATCTCTAACAAAAATATATTATGATTACATTTAAATTAAATTAAATTGTAGAACATACATAAGCGTGAAAAGCAATTTATCAACTTATTTCTAAATAAAGAATTTTCTTCAACAATTTAAATGCTTTTTTTAATTGCTGGCAATCGAAGAATCTAATTATTTAACATCTAAAAAAAGCAATTCAAATCCATTTTTTCCCTATACAAATATAAACTAATAAATAAAGATTTCAATTTATCTTTCTGAAACAAATAATTTAAAGAAGCGAAATGTTTTCCTTTATAATGCTACCTTCAATAATTTTGATTTAGTGAATTTCTAACTAGCTTTAAACAAAATTGTTGGATTTAATTACATTTTTATAAAGCAACAGTAGTTTTTTGTATTATAATTGAATTAATGTGATAAAAACTTAACTATTATCATTAATTTAATGCATTATGTGTACGTTGTATAATTAATGATTAAAGCTCTTTCTAAGTAAGAAAATATCTTTTATTGATTAAGAATATAAGTATTTATTTTGCTTTTTAAAGCATTCTTTGAAAATTTTATCGTTATTAAGTATTAACCAAACATAATTTTGAAATATTTTCGAAAAATGTTTTAAATCATTCGAAAGAGGATGTTTTGTTCCCCGGGAACCTAAGTTTTTATATTTTTTTTTTTTTTTTTATTCGAGTAAATTTATTTGAGTTTTAAAATCATTAAAATGAAATTTCAAGATAAGAAAAATTAACATACCTCTTTCTTTTTACCGTCTAAAGCTGCAAAAGCCTCCCTATAGCATTTGTGCTATGTCCGGAAAGGATGTCGCATTTGAAAGAAATTAAAAATAGAAATTAAAATTAGAAAGATTGTTTACAAAGATGCATGCATCTCACTATGGACTGCGTCCAGTTGAGTTTGACGGAGGGCGATTAAACCACTTTTTAACTTGGACATTTTTGTTATTTTTGTTATTTGTGTAGAAGGTATGGAAAAATCATGTGAATTAAAAATAGAAGGCGTTCATTTTCGATAGGGAAAAAAAAAAAGGAAACTGAATGAAATAAGAATCGAAAGGAAATTATGAAAAATTATGAAAATAACTTTATTGTTAATTCTAACCCAAGGCAGAAAAAAAAAATGAATGAACGCATGGACGTAAAGCATTTATGAGGATTAAACTGCAATACAATAGCCACTTTTCTTTCATTCATATATCTTTTTCTTAAAAAAAAATTAACTCTGATTTTTATTCATTAAAAAAAAAGTTGCGAGAGGCAATGGCCTGTGATTCCCCCCCCCTTTCCTTTGACATTTTTACCCTATCACTAATAAATTACAAGCAAAGTTGAAAAGAAATGAAGGTTACAAATTTATAACCACAAGGTTAAAGTCTTAAAGGTACAAGTCCGAGAATAAAAAGTGAAAGCACATATCTTGATATCTCTTTTTTATTATAATAAAGGCTTGATTATTTTAATTATTTTTTATTGCATTCACGCTAACTCACCAGAAAAACGAACTATCACCTCATCTGCCTGAGGGTTTTCCAAACCTTTTTGGCGAAACCATCAACTACCTCAATATCCATGCTTATAACATTCATGTAATGAGTTTGTGTCATGAATAAGAATCTTTTTTTCTTAAGCTATTATTATTTGTTCGATTTTCATGGGGCTGGATTCAACCTTTTCTTTCGCGTTTAATGACCACACTCCGGATGAATATGCCTAAAGCCATACTAAAAATAAGCAAACAAACATTGCGAAAGTGCTAGCGCGAGGTGCTTCGGGGAAATATGCGAATAGACATTGCTGTTACAGAAAGGCTTGAAGATTTATGTAATTAGAAGACAAAAAAAGCTAGAAAAAACTTAATGAAAATAATTACAACACTTGATCCTTGTAGATTTTAGCTAACACTTTTTTTTTTCCATTCTAAGATTCAAAGCGTTTGGCACGAGATTTTTTTTACATTTTATTTATTTATTTATATTTTTTTATGAAGGAATAATTTTAGTGTGTAAAGGTTATTACCATAAATAGGAATTTCGCGTATTTATATTCAGTGGCAAATTTTTATTTGTAGAAAGCATTTTTTTTTTATCCTGTCGGTTTGATAATTTGTATACAGCAATACGCTTTATAAAGACCATTACCTCGTTACTTGTTTTTTTTTCCTTTTCCAGTTTACTAAGAATTAATTACAAATTAAGAACTCTCTGCCATTTTGGTTTTTCCGTTAAGTTTGTAATTTTCTTCTCTTCGATTCATTTATTTAAAAAAGAAACTTTGGATGATTGGGTATATGGAAATGAAGAAAAGTGTGGCTGAGATTTATTATAAAAAAGTCAATTTAAATTTTAAAAAAATAATTTTATACCATGTACTTTTCTTTATTTTTAATAATTTTAAAAATTTACGCTTTCTTAAACTGGGGAAAACTGACTCGGATGGAGTCGAAAAATATATTTAAATGTAAATTACAAAAATTAGTAATTTTTTTTTTATAAACTTTAGAAATAGACAAATCTATTATATTAAATAACGGTTCTTTGTATGTAGATTATAAACAACAGTACTGATATAATTTTACTGGAAAAAAAAAGTTTAAATTTCAAAATATCGCTTATATGCCTATATTTTGACTGGGCGATGACCTTGTATTCTCTATTTAATTTGCTCAAATAGACTGAAATTGAATATCTGCTCTAATCGATAGCATTCATTGAAATATGTAAAACGCAAGGCTATCATCCAATCAAAATTTGAGAAATATACCACTCGGTATTTTCACTTCTCCATTTATTTTTCTGATAAAATCCATAATATTATCAGAAATTCATATTATAACTTATAAATAGACATTCTGATAAAATTATACCGGAACAATTCTGAAATTAGAATATTTCTAAAGGCAATTTAGCAAGATAAATTTGTTTGTTTTTAAAATGTAAAAATAATTTTCACGCAATATCTCGATCAGTTTCCTTCAGTTTAAACAATCATAAAATAGATTTTTAAAAAATCTGAAGAAAAAAAAAAATGGGCAATTTACAATATTAAGTTACCTATTCAAAATTAGTAACTGCTCAATTGAAAAGATGTTGAATTTACAGAATGTAAAAAATTGTAGAAATTAAAAACAAAATGAATTAAATGCTTTTTATTTCAGTCTTCTTTATTTTTTTTTCACATGAGCACAAAACATCATATTGACTAGGAGTTACAACCTTTTAAAAAATCACCAAGTAACAACATTATGTAAATAAATAAATAAATAAATATATAAATTAAGAAAATAATTCACAATTTTCAAAGCTATTAAAATAATACTTCCTATGGAAAAACGCGCAAAGCAGTAGTGAATCCGAAAGGAATTGAAACAAGAAAAGCATTGAAATATGAAAAAAATTTGATAAATATGACAACCAAAGCTGACGTCTTCAGGGGGCACTAGCTCCGGAAGTCATAAAAGCAAAACCTTTTCTATCGATAGAGCAAGGCAAAAAGTCTAAAGTTGCTCTCTCTTTATCCCAAAGGTTTTGCCAAAGGCCAGGAAATGAATATATATATATATATATATATATATACAATACAAGCAAAACGAAATCTAAAGATACACATGTTACCGTAGGCATCAATAACAGTGTGGTGATTTGTGTTAAATTTAATTTTGAATTGATAGCTTATTTATTTTTTTTAAAATCAGCATCTAAAACCAAAATTAACAAAATGATATTGCATCAATAACAATATGGCGAAGTTTCAAACTTATTTTTAACGAATTAGTAATATTTTTTCATTAATTTTGTTTTTTTGTTTATAGCTTTTTAATTCCAATTAGTATCTATTCAACCGCGGTGCCTCAGAGTACAGCGCGTTTGCCTCCGAATTCGATGATTCTGATTCGAATCTCTACGGTTTATAAGAATTCTGCTCCCAGCTTGTACCGACTACAGTGCTGGAGAAAAATATTCTCAGTGGTAGACGAATCATGAGTTAGAATCCCTTTGCAGTCAAGCTAACCATGGGAGGTTTTCATGGTTTTCCTCTCCATGTTCTGTAAATGCTGGTAAGTTTCAATAAAAAGTCCTCCGCGAAGGCAAATTTCTCTCAATCAGGTCCAGAAGTTCTTGTGTCTCTATGGATTTGGTTAAAAATGACAAGGCTGAACGTTGAACGTTGGTAGCCGTAAACCCAAAATTAGGTCAACTGATCAATGACGGTTTTAAAATTACTTCCATTGATTGCACCCAATCGCACGTAATCTCTGATTGCAACAAAATTATAATGAATCTGCAAAATATTAATTCAATTCATGTTCGAAGTCAAACAAAAAGAAAGGGAAAATTGATTATTTTTGACGAAAATAATGGAGAAAAATTTAGGTATTCACTATTATTTCTAGTACTAATAGAACTTAACATGGCCTTCATCCTAAAAATCAGATTATATACCACATATATTTATTTCTTTATCCAGAATAATGAAAGCTTAAATTGAAATTCAAATGAATACCACTTAACTCATGAAGCGGTATGTCATCAAAAATCCTTGTTACTTTTTCATCAAACCATTAGGAGAATGATTTCGTAACGTTTTTCGCAGGTGCCATTAAGGGGCAAAGGCCCCCTCATTTCAGTTACAATGCGAGCCATAATTTAAGGCCGCCGCTCCCTTGTAATGGAATCAGTGCCTAACAAACTGGATTGGTACTTGTAATTCAGGGATTTCCACTTCCGCGTTTGGCGATGAATCGCTTAAAAAGTTTTATAGTAGAATTTTAGATATAGGATAAATCTAGGATTTCGTTATACGTTATTCTCAAATGAAAATAGTAACCTCCAACTATTTAAAAACACACGAATGCGCAGTTAGACAGGCATCTGAAACAAATGCTGTTATGATTGTGAATCATATTATAAAAGTTTACATAAATTTGTATGCTATATCGGAGTTTATTTATTCCAAAAAAAAAAAAAAAAGAGAAAGAAACGAAACGTCTTGTGCTGAAAATTAGATAATTTTCCAGTATTTTTTATGTTTTTTTAAAAAAATTTTTAATAGAAAATAATTAAGGCTTTCCAAAATACTAAAATTGATTTTGCATAGCGAACCAACACGGAGAAAAATATCTTAGTAAATTTAATGACATTTATAGTTAAAAAAATAATAATAATTCTGGCTAATAAAACCAAAATACACGTTATTTAAACCATTCATTTGATAAATTTTTTCCGTTCATATGTTAACGGTTTATCGGAAATTTACTCAGGTTTTCAAAATTATACTTCTTATTACCACACATTTAGAAAAACTTGATAAAGTAAATTAAATTGAATAAATATTTGTAATGCCATGCTCTAAGGTATCCTGATAAAATTATCATATTTTACAACATTTATCAAAATTTATCACACATAAACATATATTTTACTGTTAATTTTTTCCTAAATCATAACCAAAGTGTTTCAGTAAAAATTACTGAGATTTTCGATGGTCCCTTTGAACCAGAAATACAGTAAAACTTACAGTATTCTGGTAGTTTTGTTATGCGTGAAGGTGAAAGATATCAACTTGATTAACTAATGTCATAATAGTCGAATGATTTGAAGAATTTTCCTAGTATAAGTTACAAAATTAGACACATAACTTTACTTTCTTTAAATAAACATGCATTTTTCTTTAACGATTTAGATTTTAAATTATCAAAATGGGATGGGAGTTGCTACAATTAGTCAATAAGTTATGATTTAATCAAGAGAATAGTTGTATGTTTTGTCCCATTAATGCTAGTTTTACTTTTTGCTTACTTCGCTATTAAATGAAAATCGAGATATATCTCGGAAACTTTTTGAGAAAATCACAAACCTTTTGCAATCAATTATACGACATTTTTCCGCAGGAGAATTCAGTGCAAAAAACTATTTTAATTTTTAAAATAAATCTATTTATTAATTAAATCGATTAATTTTTAAATGTTATCGATTTTTTGTGAAGCATTATGACTCAACTGATTATGTTCTAATTTTAATTGTCCTAGAATTTTAAAAAAATAATAAAATTACGTATAGTTTAAACTCATGTAAAGATTTGCAAATCTAACAACTCAAAATTCTTTAAACAAGTATTAAATAAAATAATTATTTATAAAAAACAATTTTTTGATAAAAAATTATTTTTGGTTAAATGAATTTTTTAATTATGTGTAAAATAATGCTCGATCCGTATTAAAACTTTTTAACATAATTCTTCTCCTTACTTTAGACCCCTCCCTAGAAAAACCCAGGAGTCCCGTTGTCTTTTGGGTTGGGTTCAAAATTACGGAGTTGAACATTGGTAGTCGTAAACCCAAATTTAAGTCAACTAATTAACAACGGTTATAAAATAAAATTTAAAAAAATAAATAAAAACATACCTATTATCAAAATTGATTAAACAGCATTGGAGTCAATAATGGTTTGCCAATTTTTTACGCCCTCCTTAGACAAATTAGTATCATTTTCCCAATAATTTTGCCTTTTAGTAAATAACTTATTATTTTACTTCAATTAGTCAACATTATTAAAATTAATATTCATTGGGATCAATATTCCTATTCGCGTGTTTTTTTAATTATTTTTAATTTTTGTCGTTTTTTTTTTTTTTTTAATTTTTCCTCAAAGAATTAGTATTATTTCTCCATTAATTTTGTTTTTCAACATAAAACTTTTTTTTTAAATTTAAATTTCCGTTGGCTTTAAATTATTTATTGAATTAGCGTAGCTGTAGAGGAATAGAATCACTATATAGAGGAGCCTTACCTTAGATATATTAATCTGGTGACGTAGTCCGCTTATGCTATCACGATCTCATTGATTATTCAGATTAATTCAGATAACCTGACATACCGAATAGCAAAAATAATTAATTAATACAAAACACGCAATAAACTAAATTTTTTGATTAGAGCTATAAGGTAGTTAACATCATTGATGTTATGTTTAAAATATCTGATAAAACTTAATCGTTTATAGTTTACTTTAAAACAAGGCAATGAGAATAAACAAACCATGTAGTCATTCCGCTAAGCCAATGAGAAACTTCCCTTTTTTTAATTTCTCTGTATAAAAAATATAGTTAAAAAATAAGAAATCGGGCTTCATTTGTTCACAATTGTACTTACTTAGTTTCATGTCGAATGTCATATTTTTGAGAGCCTACGGTTTATCCGTAATCCGCCATACAGACACACAAACACCCAAGCACAAATTCTTTATTTGATGTATAAATAATCATAAAATTGAGAGTTTTTAAAAACTAATTAGTTAACTATTGCCTTAAACTTAAATTGTTGAGAACATCTCAATAAATTTATAAAATCTTTGTTATCTTATTTATGTGTTTCTTTTTTTTCCAATTATACATGAAATAATTGTTCGAACTTTTACACTACTAGTCTATTTTCTTTTAAATATGAAATACGCATTTAATAATTGGGTACTTAACTCGGAAATAAGACGACACTCATCGTGATCTCAGCGCCAGCTGATTGCTTATAAACACGATGACGTGTTAAAGCATAGGTTAAAGTAGCGCTAAGTTTCTAAACAACTCGGAAATAAAACGACACTCACACGTGATCTCTGCGCCAGCTGATTGCTTACAAGATGACGTGTTAAAGCGTAGGTTAAAGTAGAGAAAAGTTTCTCAAGAACTCGGAAATAAGACGACACTCACACGTGATCTCTGCGCCAGCTGATTGCATATAAACAAGATGACGTGTTAAAGCATAGGTCTAAGTAGAGCTAAGTTTCTCAAGAACTCGGAAATAAGACGACACTCACACGTGACCTCAGCGCCAGCTGATTGCTTATAAACAAGATGACGTGTTAAAGCATAGGTCTAAGTAGAGCTAAGTTTCTCAAGAACTCGGAAATAAGACGACACTCACACTTGACCTCAGCGCCAGCTGATTGCTTATAAACAAGATGACGTGTTAAAGCATAGGTTAAAGTAAAGCTAAGTTTCTCAAGAACTCGAAAAATAAGACGACACTCACACGTGACCTCAGCGCCAGCTGATTGCTTATAAACAAGATGACGTGTTAAAGCATAGGTCTAAGTAGAGCTAAGTTTCTCAACAATAGTTAGAATGTTAATTAATGTGAAATTAATTAAATAAAACGTCGTATCGCGCATCAAATTTGTCAAAATATAATTGTTTCTCGTCTACGTCTTTTACTTAACTTAGATTTATCATATGTTTATGTACTTTATTGTAACCGTGATATATTTTTGTTTTGTATAAGTGGCAACTTCACTTATAACTAATTTGTTTATGACAAGACTTCGTGCCTGTCTTTGTGTTAAGTAAGAAATATATAGTGAAAGAATTTGAAGGGTTTGGGAAAGAATATTAAATGTGAATACTTGACGAATTTGGTTTACTCGAAATAGAATAGAAAGAATAGTTGATAACGTAAACAAATGCATGTATCAACAACCAATCAGGATCTAGATACCCACATTACGTCTCTTGCAGGTATCCTGTTCTTAATTAAAGGCTATTAAGCGTTAAAGTCTGTTTTATTTATAATAATCTGTCAA
Organism: Parasteatoda lunata; assembly: GCA_949128135.1. Lineage (NCBI taxonomy): Eukaryota > Metazoa > Arthropoda > Arachnida > Araneae > Theridiidae > Parasteatoda > Parasteatoda lunata. The sequence goes on along the minus strand of OX421970.1, from coordinate 29,601,194 downwards.
AATAGATAAATTAGTAGTTCATTAACTAAATAGTTAACAAACGCCTTATTTGAACTTTAAAATTAACTTTTAATAAATGAACAAATATCTTTCAGTAGTAATTACGTTTTTTCTACATTTTTCTTCTTCGATTACGTGAAATAATTATTTTAACTTTCAAATTACCAGTCTTGGTTATGAAGACATTAACTTTTCTGTCAAATGTAAAATATGTATTTAATAATTCTTAATTAAGTGCTTATAAACTTTCACTTAGTTTTTTTTTCTACGTTTTAAGTAGGCTTGGATAAAACCTAGAATTACGTTGGCTTTTTTTTCTGAGTTCGTCATGGGCGTCATCTGATGACATATGAGGTATTTTCACGCCAAAGAACAAGCCTTAATTAAACCAAGTTCTGATAAATGAGTGACCACGACACCCAAGAACTCTAATTGTTCCACGCCATTTTATTAATTGACATAGAGGTTACGCCTCTTGCTTCCAAAATTGGTACCAAGCAATAGATCTTTTTGGTTTTACGAATTCTTTTTTGAGTATTTTTAATTGACCTACTGCTTGCAATGCGTGCTGTGAATGCGATCAAACAGTTTTATCTTTATTTGACTGGAATTCCAGCTGGTCATTTACGATTCATTTCTCAGGAAGAATTTGATTTTGTTTATGAAACATTTACGTGCTGTTTGAAGATAGATTTTAAAATAGATGCGATTTAAACATTTAGAACTCATTTAAATAGGGTTTTTTTTTCTAGCTCTAAGCTAGATCTATTTTAATGAATTTTTCAAAAGAAACATGGGTTTTTAGTAATTTATTTGGAAAAGTATAGAAATGTCCACGGTTATTTTTTTTGAAAATAATTGTCCTCTTCTATAAAATTTAAGCAGTTCAGTAAATTAAAAATATTTCTGAGATCAAATATATTTTTGTGCGCGAATGATTCTCTTATGAAAATCGATTCCTTTAATATTTTAATTGAAAAAAATTCAACATTTATTTCCGTATTTTGGAATTCAAACAATCATTTTCATTTCTTCAAGGATTTAAAATATACAGATAAATAATAAAACAAACAAATAAAATAAATAGATAATAGATAAATAAATAAAATGAATAAAAAGCACTTATTATGTTTATTTATTTTTAAATATTAAAATAAACCCCACGCTCTTAATAATAAAAAAACTGATAGAGCTGCCGCTGTTTTGGATGACTTAAATGTTGCATTTTGTTTTGCTGTGCAAAAAGTAAAAGACTAAGTAACTTGAAATTACAAAAAAGTAACTTGAAATTACAAAATTGGGTTGAAAGATGTAGTTGAATTTCAATGGAATAAAAAAATTAACATTTGATAGTTCGAGAATTATTAACTGTTAAACTTATAAACTTACAAAAATCAATAGGCCTCAAAAAATCAACTATATACTTGAAATTTGATATGTTGAAAGGGTTAGGTTTCTTTTCGAGCTTAAGAGGACGCCATACCTCGAGATAAACCTTTTGTTGCAAATTCTCTTTCACCCCCATAAAATTTAAAAGACAGAACTAGTGAGTTAAATTAAACGTAAGAGAAAGCAATGGAGTTTCAGTTGCTGAAAATTCAAAATATCAAAATGCATATTAGGAAAAATTCTCCATTGCATCAATCATCTTCATATAATTTACTTTCATTTTGATACTTTTTAAAAACGTGGTTTACTCGAGGCTTGTCAGAACTCATTTTCTCTATAATTTAAATCTTAAATTACGCTTTTAGAAATTTCTCGGAAAAAATAGTTATATAACAATTTATTTCATTATTATTTTACCATATACAAACAAAACAGTCATGCAACCATAAATATGACGGTTATCAAACTGTTAACTGTGAGAAAAACCGTTTATTAACTGTTTTCACTTAACACAGTAAAAAACCAGAATTTTATCGTTCCAATTAAGCCCACCTAATGAAGCCACTTAGTTTCTTGCAACTGCGTACATATTATAGTCGGGCTAATCTGTGCGTCATGTGACCGACAGAACTGGGATTCGAGTTCCAGCGTTGACGCCACACTATTTCATCCGTTCCTTTCAACGCATGAAGAGTCTCCAGTGTCCTGCCTTCCACAATTTGTATTCTGAACTCTTCAATGCCCATTACGTTACGAAAAGCCTATATCCTATGTTCAGTTAAATTTCTTTTACTTCAGTTTTGAAACCATGCCAGCTGTAAATGGCTAAAAAACCATATAGTTTAACATTCATGGTCTTATAATCTTAAACGGTTTCAATACCGTAAAGGTAGAAAATATTCGCTAGTGTAAACTCTAAGGTTAATCGGATGGGAGGAGTGCTGCCGGCCACTTTACCATAATTTCAGAATGAAAATTCTAACAGTGTAGTTATGAAAGTGAAAGAGAATTTGTGACGAAAAGTTTCTTCCACGTTATAGAGTCCTCTTAACGAGACTGTTTCTTTGAAAAACTAATTTGTTTGAAAGTTATTGCAATGTTATTTTTTTTATCACACGTTTTTTTTTTGTTTTGTTTTACGTGACATTTTATTTTGTTACGCAAAAACTATAAAAGTTAGATATTTGAAATTATGAAGGTGCGTATGTATGAGAAAAACGACATAAAAAAAAATTTAAATTCGATTATCAGTTCGAGAATTATTAAGAGTTAAATTTTAAGTAAAAATAATACCTTATGAAGCGTTATGTAGACCACAGGAATGCTTTCAAGGATTTGAAATTTGAAGTGCTGATCGGGACATTTTTATTACTTAATTAACACGACTTAACGCTTACTTACTTAACGCTTTTTCTAAGTTCCAGTTTTTCCGAAAATTATGGCAATTTTAATTGCTTTTTACAAATTAAATTTTTTTTTTTTTACTTTTAAAAAATAACTACAGTGAAACCGCCAGGAAGGACCACCTCTATGTGTCGACCTCCTCTATCTACGACCACTTTTGCGAGGCACGGAATTTTTTTTCTTTTATTTTGCGTTGAAGAAAACCTTTAGGAGAGACCATTAATACCTCTCCCATTGACCGAGCAAACCTCTGCGCCAAATGTGGAAAAGGTCAAACAAAGAAACACGAAAAAGTATCAAAACAAAAAATATTAACAAAACAAACAAGGAGGTTAAAATGTATTCAAAGTATTTGTGTGAGGCTCTTGTTTAGAGAACTCTTTTTGACGATACAACCTCTTGTTGCAGTCAGAGTGCACTAAAGACGATGCTATCAAAGATTATTTTTAGAGTTGAAAGTTAAATTGGAAAAATAAGTTGCATTAGAAAAAAATTACGCATCTCAAACAAACAAGCCTCTTTTCCTTCTCGCCATTAAAGCTAATAAATTTTTTTTATACAAAATTAAATGTGCAATTTAAAAAAAAAAAGCATCATTGTTTATTTTTATTTATTTAAAATAGTTCTATCATTTATAATTATTAAATTTGTTTACTTGTTTTTGCGCATAATTAAATATCAGTGAGGAACATTTTTATTGATCCAGTTTTCTGATGCCAGCAGAAGTGGCATTTCACCAGCAAGAAAATGACACTGACTAAAATTACGAGGGTTGCTATTTATATTTCTGGCCTTGGTAACAGTAAGTGTTGCTGGGCGACCGCAGACGATTTTAATCGAAAGTTTGATATTTTTAAACATAAATTCAGCAGACGATTTACCATTACAGCTTCATTTGTGTTGCTGACAGTAAATTGAAAAGTTCTTCTCTTTCAAAAAATGGAATTGAATCGTGAACATTTTCGTGCCATTATTTTTCATAACTTTCGACGTGGATTGTCAAGACAAGAGTGCTTCGATGAACTTAATTCTTTATTCAGCGATAAAGCGCCATCCTACAGCACTGTAAAAAATTGGTATAACGAATTTAATCGTGATCGATGTTCGATCCAGGACGAATCCCGTGCAGGTCGTCCAAAATCCGTTGTTGTGCCAGAAAAGATCGATGCTGTGCGTGAACTGATAAAGCAAGATCGTCATGTGACATACCGTGAGATAGAGGCGTCTTTGGACATTAGTATAACTAGCATCAATAAAATATTGCATGAACATTTGAGCGTAAAAAAAATTTGCTCGCGTTGGATCCCGCATAATCTGACAAACGCTCAAAAAAAGGCTTGTGTCGATTGGTGCAAGGAAATGTTGGAAAATACGTTCAAGGTACATCAAAGGCTGTGTATAACATCTACACAGGTGACGAATCATGGATCTATGCATATGAGCCGGAAACAAAACAGCAATCAACTGTATGGGTCTTCCAAGACGAGGCAAAACCAACAAAAGTTGTTCGAGGAAGAAGCACATCGAAACAAATGATTGCCTGTTTCTTCGGCATTAACGGTCATGTGGCAACAGTGGCGTTAGAGCAACGCAGGACGGTCAATTTTGAATGGTACACGACCATTTGTTTGCCAGAAGTCATCGGAGAAATTCGAAAAAAGCAGAAGAACAGGCGAATCATTCTTCATCATGACAATGCGAGCTCTCACACATCGACTCAAACAAAGGCATTTCTGACGGAGCGAAAGATCGAACTGATGGGTCATCTGCCGTACAGCCCTGATTTGGCGCCCAATGACTTCTTCTTATTCCCACACATCAAAAAAAAAGTACGTGGAAAACGATTTTCGATCCTCGAAGAAGCGGTTGATGCATTCAAAACGCATGTTTTGGAGTTACCTCAATCGGACTGGAAAAAGTGCTTTGAAAATTGGTTCAAACGCATGCAAAAGTGTATTGATCATCATGGAGAATATTTTGAAAAACAATAAAACCAATTTCGATCCTACATATTTGTTTTTTCATTATTAGGCTAGAAATATAAATAGCAACCCTCGTAAAATCGTTTGCGAAAAATCATGTACCTTCGATAACAATTTGAAGTTAATTGAGGTTAAACCCCTAAGAATGACCCCATTAACGACTATTTTACCGTGAAACAAAGAGTGATCGTTCCTCCAAAGATGATTCACTGTATTTATCCATTGTTGTAGAAAAATGTATCGCTCTTGAGATTTTCATCTTATCAGTTTGCACTTGAAGTGATATTAAAATTGTCAGAAAAAATGAATAAATATAAATTAGAATAAAAGAATGGAAGATAAGGTGCTTTAAATAAAATTTAAAGCCTTGCTACGCTGTCCTAACATCCTAAAATTTCATATATTTAATAAAAAGTACATTATTCTTACGATAAAAGTATTTCGGTACTTAAAAAGAGAAAAAGCTACAAATCATTTTAGCATTTTGCAATAAATATTTTAAAAAGTTTTAAAATAATAATTAATAAAATTTAAAAAATTACCCTCTGCTCCCCTACAATTGAATTTTTTTTTTCTGCAAAGTTTAATCATTCTGGTGAATTCTCTAAAATTTTATCATTCCTTAGAATTTGCTGAAATTTAATCATTCTTTTGAATTTTCTAAAGTTTAATCATTCTTCCGATTTTCTTTCAATTTAATCAGTCATTGGAATTTTCTAAAATTTCATCATTTTTTAAAATTCTCTTAAATTTAACAATTTAATTGAATTCTCTAAAATTTATTCATTCTATTGAATTATTTAAAATTTAATCATTCTATTGAATTCTTTTAAATTTTATCATTCCCTTGATTATGCTAAAATTTAATCGTTCCTTTTTCTAAAGTTCAATCATCCTTCCGATTTCAATTCATTTAATCAGTCTTCTGATTTCTTAAAAACTTGATTATGCTATTGAATTTTTTAAAATTATTATTTTGTTTCAATTCTCTGAAATTTAAAGATTATTTTAAATATTCTAATGTTTAATTATATTTTTTAGTTCTCTGAAATTTGATCCTTCTGGTATTCAGCTAAATTTTAAAATAAAGAATAAATTAATTAGGTTAGACAATTTAAAGTTAATTTGCTAAAATTTTGTGATATTTACTTTAAATATTTAGTTTTAATAAACGAAATTAAGACATCGTTATAAATGAAAATAATAAATAGTCTCTCATAAAACCAAATAAATTTTATTTTTGTATCTATAAACATTGAAGTGCAATAAGAAATTAACTAATTAATCTGATACAATAATCGTGCTAAGTATAATAAATTGTTCCTCATCGAAAGAAGTAAGTACTTAAAAACTAAAACTTATTTTAATCAAATATAATTTTGTATCCAAATAATATCAAAATCTTATATACAAACATCATATGTGTTATCTTTATAATAAAATCAAGAAAACTATAAAAAAAAAATCAACCCATAAATAACAGCAAAGAGATAAATCATAATTCATACAATTACTGTTTATCTTAATGATTTTTTTGTCATTCATGTTATAACCATTATTGTTATCAGTATTCCAAGAAAAGTTTATTCAATGTGATACTAATTACGTCATTAAAATGCTTTATGCAAATTAAAATAATTGAATCTAATCAGTAGATTATAACAATAATTTAATTTATCGGACCACTACTAAAAGCAGTATTTCATAGTTCAAAAAACCCCCATTATCTTAATTAGATGAAGACAGCCTATTTATTAAGAATGGAGTAGTCAAGAACACTGCATAACGAATAAGACAAAAATCAAATTTGATTTATTATAAATAGAGAAGAATTTTACTGTTTGTTAAATTACACCGAAGACATGATTAGAAATAAAAAAAATAAAAAAATGCTGAAATTATTTGCAACTTATAAAACCAGATATACACAGCTAAGGGCATACAAGGTATAATAATACAATTATCTTTTTGACTAGATAAAATATGCTTCTTTGATATGACCTGACATTAAAATTAAAGTAATAACTAGTGGTCGGAAGTTTATCGATAATCTAAAGATTTATTTTTATAATTAGAGGAAGAAATCTGTCTCCATATTTTTATTGTAAAGATTACTTACACTGAGAAAAAAAAATGCGGCCAAAACTACCAGAATATGATGAAATGAAATTATATAGAATTTTCGGCTCAATGGGGAACACCAAAAAGCTTGGTCATTTTCACCGAAGTGCTTTGGTAAAATTATCAATAAAATATGCTTTTATAATATGTGGTAAATGTGGTAAAACTTAGTAATTTTATCATCATAGGTAAGAACATGACATAAACTAGATTTTTTTAAAACTAGAATTTCCTGTAAACAATTACAATTTGAATGAAAAAATTACCAAATGAATGGTTTAAATACAGTATATTTTGGTTTAATTAACCAGAATTATGATTTTTTTTTCATCTCAGAAAACTCCATAATCTTAGTTAGATGAAGACAGTCTATTTATTAAGAATGGAGTGGTTATCAATGTCTGCTCTTATTTAATTAGCAGTCGTCACAGTTAAACATAACCTTTAATATGTTAGATTTTCCAAGCGTTATAAGTCATGAGGACTAGATAATGAATAAAACAAAAATCATGTATGATTTATTGTAAATAGAAAAGAATTTATTGTTTGTTAAATCATGATTAGAGATAAATAAAAAAAAAAGCCGACATTTTCTACAACTTATAAAGCTAGATATACACAGCTTAGGACATACAAGACAAAATAATACAATTATCTTTCTGACTAGATAAAGAATGTTTCTCTGATATGACATCAAGATTAAGATAATATCTAGTGGTCGGAAGGTTTTCGATAAATTAACGCAGCGGTTCCCAAATGGTGTTCCGCGGAATCCTAAGGTTCCATGGAAGAGCTTAGGGGGTTTAACGAGTAAGTAATAACCAGTGATTGTTTTGAAACCTGAGATTATATTCAGATTTAACCTTTAATTTATTCTTTATTTAACCTTTAATTTATTATTTAATCTTTCGGTTGCCTTAATGAAATTATTTTATGTAAAATGCCAAAGAAATGGAAATGGCATTTTTTAAAAGAAAATATAATTGTTCTAACAATAATATATATAACAAATTATGAAAAGAACAAGCATTTATAAAATATTGCATTAGTATTTCCCATTGCTCTCTTCAAATCAAAATAAAATAACTAATATCTCTAATAAAGAAATATATTTCCTCGATAACCATTTGCAACGTTTATAGCAGTTGTTTTAAGTTTTCATGTCGAACTAAACCATAATTGGTCTTATTTTATTCAGTTTCAGTTCCTGTATATACACCAAAAGCAAATTCATGACTGGACTATATGCAGCACAAGGACTGCAAATTCAGGGGGACATAATTTAAAATTAATAATAATAGAACAACTAAAAATCCGCATACAAATTAAATATAATGAATTATAATTAAATATTGAAAAAATAGTCTTTTATAGGCTATAACATTTACATTTGCTTTAATAAACTTCATTTATAAAGTGGGGGTTCCGCTGAAATAAGGTTATTATTTAGAGTTCCGTAGCCGAAAAAAAAAAAAATTGGAAACCACTGAACTGATGATTTGAATTCATAATTAGGGGAAGAAAATTGTTTTGATATTTTTGTTGTAAAGACTACTACACAGAAAAAAAGTATAAAACCAAAACTACCAGAATATGGTAAAATTTACAGTATTTCTGTCTCTATGGGAACACCAAAAAGCTCGGTAATTTTTCTCGGACCACTTTGGTAATGATTTTGGTAAAATTAAAAAGAAAAAATTATTTTATAATATGAGATAAAATTTGGTAATTTTAGAACATGGCATGAAGACCATTTATTCGGTTAAATTTACTTTTCAGTTTATATTTTACTAACAAAGTCGTTATAAGAATTATAATCTTGAAAACCAGAATTTTCGATAAACATTTACCATGTGAACGAATAATTATCAAATCAATTATTTAAATACTGTATGTTTTGGGTTCATTAACCAGAAGTATGATTTTTATTTACCAGAAAGGTCATTATTACACAGTACGGTAATTATACCAGAATTTTTCTCTATGTGAAAATAGACATGAGAAAACTGCCTATTTGAAAAGTTTGTAAGGAATTACAATTCTAATTTTTGAATAAAATAATCTGAGCTTGTATGTATAATAATTTTGGAATAATTTTCTTCCTGAAAACTCGATATTTTATGGATGGGAATTTATATATAAGGATAGTTTTATCGATTTTTTTAATCGAAAATACTGTTTAAAAATGACGGGGACTTTTTATGACTTTCTTCCACGTGAAAAAAAGAGAGGATTGAATTAAGAGTTATTAAATTAATGAATTAAGAGTTGGTGTTATTTAATCCTTTGACATGGGACATCGTTGTCACCTATATATATATAAATTTTTTTTTCTGACGCCCTAATTTCAAGCCAAAAATATATTTTGGTATTTTTCAAATATTAAAAAACATCCTAAAAATAACGAAATAAGATTTGTTAGATTATCAAAATTATATTTGTACTAAAATCCAAAATTCAAAAAAAGTTGTTTGAAAAAAAATTTTTTTTTTTATTTATATTGTAAAATTTATCAATAAATAATTTTGTAAATTAAAGAAATTTCAATGATGAATAAGTGTTTGCTCTTAATAATAATAATAATAATAATAATAATAATAATAATATATATATATATATATATATATATATATATATATATATATATATATATATATATATATATATATATATATATATATATATATATATATATATATATAGTCTGTGATTTCTATAATTTTCAGACTCACAAGAAGTAGGAAAAAAGGCAAAAAGCAAATTACAAACGTTGGAAAATTAGCTAAGTTTTAGTGCACTGTAGAAATTTAAAAACATATTCACAGCAAGACCAGATGTCTACATTCAAATTTTTATAAGTTAGGCACTATTACAAAATAACCGAAAACTAAAATTATGTTCAAGTTGAAGTTGTTTTAAGGTGAAACAGGATTATCAAAGGCGCTGGGGTCTTAATAGAAAATTCTTCTTATATAGTTTGAAATATTGTAAATGATATCATTTCATCACTCTATAGCGATAACCCGTATGAAAAGTCAGACTTAAATGTGATTTCAAATTCTCTCTCATTTTTTGATTCATTGATGAGTGATATTTGGCTTCATTATTCAGATATCGCCAACTATTTCTTTATGGCAACCCTGCTTATTTTAGCCATTACGAAAGCTTCGCTAGAAACATTAACTTTTTTTCTAGCCCCAAGAGACTTCTTCGCTTTTGATATGAAATTCAGCAAGCCCTAGGGCATCGATAACAACTTTCCTTTCAGATTATTTTATATCTGTATTCGAATTTTTTTTTCTTCTTCTTTTTTGATTCTTTTGTTGAAAAGATGGGAAAGCATACAATATCTTATAGATTTTGGATGAAATATGAAATGAATAAATAGCTTGAATAGGAACTTTCCCCTATCAGGATTTTTTTTTATTCCTGCCTTTAATATTCAAATGAGTTTGCTTCTGAAGTTTTAAGAAATCCTTGTGCATTGGCTTTTATGAAAAGTTTATATACAAAAGTTATATATATATATATATATATATATATATATATATATATATATATATATATATATATATATATATATATATATATATATATGGCTGGAAATCAATTATGATTTTATAAAGCGTCTAATCATGTGTCAAATTTAACTCCAACTGGTGAATTTGTTGACTGAAACACAATACATGCATTGTCTCAATTCATCAAAATCAATTTTTAAATTCAGGAATTTCAGTTTCCAAATTAATTCGCTTAATTTTTAGAAATTCTAAAGAAGGAAAAAAAAAGGGGGGGAGGGAATTTAAATTTCTTATCGTTCAAAAGAATATCAACCGTCTTACTAAATATTTTGCAAATGCTGAAATATTTTTTTTAAGATTTTAAACGAATTGAATCTTATCCACAGGATAATTCAAATCAACGACTACAAACATACAAGGAAGATAGCGCACATATCAGAAGGATATACAATTTCGTAACCACCCGTGACTGGGAATGTCAACACACGCCGCTAGGAGCCCCTTCGGTTGTTAGGTCTAGTTGCTCATGCGCACTTGAACTGGTAATTTTGTTTATTTTCATGCATAATTATTATATATTGCATTTTTATGCATAATTATAATGATTATTGTCGATAATAGCTCCCAAATAGACCCAGAATTGCTGTTTTATCGTAATTTAAAAACTTGGGGACCAACATGGCGATCTCATCAAATTAGTCGCCAAACCATGTTAACTACAATTAATTTTAATAGCTAAATGAAAGAAAACATTCCTGTTATTCTGAGATTCCGATGGACAAAAATACCAATGTTGACTCTACCAGGAAATTTTCGTTTCATTTCTTCTTGGCGAATTTTGGCTCACAACGAACCGTAGGCTCTTACCCGCGCTTAACGTAACACTTTTGATATTGGAACTTTCGTATGTATAGATAAATTTTTGGAAATTACTTCATTTGTCCGTTTTTATGTAAAGAGATTGATTCCGAAATAGGAAATCACTTGATTTTCTTCCATAAGAAGGCATATAGAAAACTATCTGAGTATGGATTATTATATTAAATTAATGCCACTCTTGTTGATCACTTTTAAACTTATCGTTGTTGCCAAAAAATTATACGGTAGTCTCTGGATGAAGATATTTTAGTTTCGTTCTCAGAAAAATCAGCTTGATGTTGACCAGTATTATTTGTACCATAATATCATTTAAGTTTGCTGCAACTTTAATAAACAGTAACTTTGAAGTTACATAGCTACCAAAAAATTAATTTCACACTGAACCATAATATGTGTACCTTGACTCATAATAAAGTTCAAATTTACTACAAGCTTGAAAAAGAGTTACTTTGTTTAAAAAAAAATCCGATTGATGTTGAATCATAATATTTGTACCATAATGTCATTTAAATTTGCCGTAACTTTTTTGAAGTGTTATATTAAACTTACAATACTTCCAAGAAAATTAGCTTCAAGTTGAACCACAATATTTGCACCTTGAACCATAATACCGTTGAAATTTACTGCAACCATAATAATGAGTTAAATGTTTTCAGAAGAATCAGCTTGGTGTTTGACCATAATATTTGTACCTTGAACCATAATATCAACCAAATTTGATGCAATCTTAATAAAGAGTAACCGTGAACCATCTTTCATTTTATCCATAATCAAAAAGTACTCAATTTTAGTTCAACATATCACCGTATTGTTCAAATCTGCAGCAAACATAATATTGTGCTAAATTGAATCTATCGTTGTTCTTAAATTTAATCGACAACGCGGATCTACTTGAACTAAAACGCTGTTCAATTTATAATGGTTGCAACAAATCAGCCTTAATTATAGTTCATCATATTAAAGTTGGAGCACCATATTGTACAAATCTGCAGCAACCATAATAGGGTGATATGGTGAATCATATTAGCGTTTATCTTAAACTTGAATACATAATAATGTTGAAAAACTTTAAAAAAAAACAACAAAAAAAAACAGTTTAACTTACAAAGGTTTTAAAATTTGAGCAATAGTAAGGTAATATTTCTAACATTGAATACAAAATCCACAAGTGATGTTATTTTGAAATTGCAATCTATCTACAACAACAGTATAATAAATATTTAATTCTCCACAATTAATTATTTCATATAATTGTTATGTATTACAATAACATAAATTTATAAACATTTACAATAGATAAATTCTTTATTCTAAACAATCAAACTTTAAAACGCATGTTTAAAAAACAATACCATGTTTAAGGTTTTTAACAAACTTATGTTTACTTAAATAAGAAGTTATATATATATATATAATAATAATTTATTATATTTTCTAAGTGAAATCCTTCTGGATTGTGTTTGAAACAGAAGTCACGAACTTCCATTGCTATAATAATAAAACATCTTTCTTTTTAACCGTGATGGACCATGTATTGTTCAGCATTGAAGTATTAATAAATTTTAAAAATAAGTATTATGTAAACTTAGAGAATGACAGATTCAATGTCAGATACAGGTTTATGTGTGGGAAATGACATTAGTAAGTCACATTTAGTGGTTGTTAATGTACTTTATGTTGGTAGTAAGTGTTTAAGCTATGTATCCTTTATGTTTGTTATTGTTGAGCTTATATACTGTTATAACATGTATTGGGATGATTGCATAGTTTAAAACAAAACTGTAGGAAATGTATCAACGTAATGCTTTGGAGCTGGTAGGTCATATTTGAATCCCTGAAGGCCAAATTAAGTGCACATAATTCCATCGTTAAATCAGCTTGAATTGTATCACGATTAAAATTATGATTTAAATCACTCGAATCGAAAAATCGAAGTGATTTAAATAAAAAAAATTAACTCGTAATTGGATATTATTTTTGTATAAAACATATAATACAACTTAAGTTTTTTTAATCCTTTAGATATAATAAAATCTGTGTCTATATAAATTTACATATATTTGGGAGGAAATGATTTATTTTCATATTTCCTATGTTTAGCGGCAATGCAGTACCTTTTTTCTATTTTGGAGTCTCAAAAAATAATCTTTACATTTTTTATTATTATTATCATATGATTATCAGAACTGCTCTGCTCTTTATGATATACAAAATAAATAAATAAATAATAATAACTTTCTTCCTACACAAAAATTAAGCGATAGATTTACTTCCTTTTTTCATTTTATTGATCAAAATTTCACAGATAAAAAATTAAATAAATATGAAAATAAAAAAGTTTTTGTCTTAGCTAAGAAGAAAATATTCTTGTAGTTCCATAACATTAATTATGAAATTCAGCTAAGGTACAACAGATCCTTTTTTATATCATTGTATCGCGAATGTCCACTAAGATCATAAGAACAAAATTGAAGATGGCCTCCATTTAGACATTTTGATGGGGTTTCTATTTGAGTGCTCTAAAGGAATAAAATATATTATAGAATATTTTATAGAATATTAATATAACCTAAATAAATATTATACTTACACTAAATACTATACTAAACTATATTACACTATACTAAATATTATACTTACTTATGCTAAATATTCTATTGATTATGTATTTAATAGAATACATATTAACTAGAATATTTTAAAAATGCACTTGAATGTCTTCAGCTGTTTAAAAGTAAATTCCTTTTAATAGTCACCAATGTGTCCGAATTTTGCAACCAAGGTAATTCCCACGTAATAAAAAAAAAGCAAATAAACAAAATAATGCTTTTAGCTAGGTTAGCAGACGTACACTGTAATCATTAGTATACATACATTCAAGTTAAAAATCTTAATGTATCAATCATTAAAGAAGCAATAATATTGTCATTTATTGCTATAAAATGTTGCAACTATACCACTACGTTCATAAGAACAGTATTGAAGATTACCTCTCTTTAGACATTCTGATAGAATTTCTATTTGAATGCTCTTAATGAAATACTTTTAAAATACACTTAAACATCTATAATTGTTTAAAAGAAAATTCATTTTAATGGGATCAGTATGTTCAAATTATGAAACCAAGGTAATTCCCACATAATAATAATAATAATAAAAGAATGATTTTAGATAGGTTAGCAAATGTACACCCTAATCATTAGTATAAACACATTAAAATCTTAATGTACTGATAATTAAAGAAGCAATAAGGCAATATTGTCGTTTATTGCAATCAAAAGTTTCAGTTATGACACTACGTTCATAAGAACAGAACTAATGTTGACTCTCTTTTTAGACATTTTGATGGAGTTTCTATTTTAATGATCTGAATGAAATAGTACTTCAAAAATACCCTTGAACAACATTCAACTGTTTAAAAGAAAATTTCATTTAATAGTCTTAATATGTTCAAATTTTGCAACCCAGGAAATTCCCTCGTGAAAAAAAGCAAACAAACCAAAAGAATGCTTTTAGGTAGGTTAGCAAACGTACACCCTAATCATTAGTATACACACATTCAAATCAGAAACGCCCAAAAAACTCGGATCCCGTCAAAAGTCACAAAAGACCATTTGTTTCAAGCTAGGCTAGTGTTGCCATCTTTAAGGAACAAATCTTCATCTGAATCTGACAGCTATTTGCATTGGGATAAATAGGTTTGACAGTTGGCGGGAGGGCAACAAGTAAAAATGTTTTCATTCGCACTCCTGAAAAATTAGCGATGTCTACAACCATTTTTTTTTTCGCCTCTCAAAACCGATAAGCAATAGAGTTGAAATGAGTTTTTTAAAATAGTTGTCTGTAGGATGAAATTAATAGCTGTTAGGGAAATGTATTGTTTCGAATTGTATGCGTGTCTTATCTATAGTCGTGAATCTTTCTTTCTTCTTTTCATATTTGTTCTTCTTTCTGTTACTTTTCGTTGTGCTGTTTGTTTTTGAATCTTATCTGAATGCATACAAGCGTAGGACAGCATACCTCAGAATTTGCCCGTCTGTTTTTTTTTTCTTCTTTTAATTATTTTGTAAGTATATTTAATTATGAGTGGTTTGTTACTTGTCCAATCAAGTGATCATAGACTTAAAGAGATTTATTTTAAAACTTACAGAAAAAATTCGAGAAATTTTTTTTTAAAATTAAAAAGATATGTTTACGCTTTACAAAGCATTACAGATATGTTTATTAAAGCTAGTTCAAAAATATTTCAACCTTCAAGTTCTTGAAGGATTTAAAATGCTCTAAATTTAAAATCCTCTAAGTTCTTTTTTAAATTCGATAGGGAAACCTAAATTGCTTCACGATCCTCTTGACTGAGAAAAAAACATATTAAATGTATAATAATTTTTTTCATTTATGTTATTAATTATTAAAAAAAATATTGAAACTATTGTATTAAAATTTTATCTTCTCTCTATATTTAACAATGGTAAGAGCCACCGCCTATGTTTTGAGTGTTCAACATAACATTGCATTTTATTTTACTGTGCAAAAACTATAAGATTTAGAAACTTGAAATATATTGCTTTAAATTACTGATCTGGAGATTTTTATTTTATTTTACAACCGTCGTTGAACAGCCGACCTAATTGTGGGTTTACAACTACTAATGTTCAACTCCGTAGCCTTGTAATTTTGAACCAATCCAGAAGACAAGGAAACTCCTGGATCAGTACCCCCAGAGGTTTGATTTGTTATGGGAACATGGAGGCCTTTGAGACTCAACAGATTTGGCATGCATCAGTCACCATTTACTACACAGGAAGTTTTCGTCCGGCGGGGATCGAACCCACTACCTCTTTGACATAGGCCCAGTCCCCTACCAACCAGACTATCCCGGCCCCTGATCTGATGATTATCAAGAGAAACTTCAAAATATGCAAACGACTCAATCACATTGTCAATGAAAAGAAATTTTTTTCAACATTTTCAAGTGAACAGCCATTATTAGAAAACGTTTAACTTATATTAAAGTAAATTATTATTTTAATACAAGATTTTTTAAAATCTTCAAACAGTGGGCAATCATTTGTCCAGAACCAATTTTAATTTATTCCAATTGTATTCTAACCTTATTCTACCCATTAGAATTTATTCTATTCATAACTCAATATTTTATCATAAATTACCAAGCTTTTACGGAATGAACGTTTCAATTGCTCTCTTTGTAGTTTCCGAGATAACGATATTGTATATTGCACAATGAGTAATATTTTGCAAGGATTATTATTTCGAGAAGGCAGATTAAAACCTAAATACTAATGGAAAATGGCAAATTAAATTTACAATATTTTGTTAGCAAGTCTGTTTCTGTAGCCAGTTCCAATTAGCAACACTTTTTACTGTGACGTCATAGAAGCTCATTTTTCAAAGAATTGTTTCGCTCAAGTTGCAGTTGAGCCCTCTAATAAGACTGAAACGAAATAATTCGTGCACGCTACGGATTTTGAAAATCGAAATATTATTGCAATTATAAATCGATGAGAATTTATAATTTAGTGTTATATTTTTCTTTTCTTCTTTTTAATTTAGGTTGCGATTTTATTTATCGCACTAAAGTTTAGATATTTTTTATTTCTTTTTCATAAAAATTATTGAATAAAGTTAGAATTTCATGAATTTATTTTACTTAAATCAATAAAGGTGACATATTGAATCATCTTTTTAAAGGTGACATATTAAATCATTACGAATTTTTTTACGATATCATCTTTTGCGACATGAATAAATCGTCAACGAGTACTTGAACTTTTAACCGCAGCGAAGCACTGTATACATTTGGTGAGAAATGTTGACATTTCGCTTTAAAAGAATGAAATGCAGACTAGCATAAGAGGAGAAGCTCTTTAAATACTTTTCTTTGTAAATAATTACATATTAAATTCGACATTAAATTGGACGAGCACAACCTGCAGCCAGCGTGGGCCACATGCGGCTCGCAAAAACTTCTGAACACAATAATAATAATAATTATTATTATTATTTTGAAAATTAAAATTTTTTTGAATTGTACGTTTGAGTCATCACTTTTTGATGCGCTCCATTTGTAGATTGTATTATAGATCATTCTTGTTTTTTTATTGCTTTTTCAACTGTTATTGCTGCGAAATTCCGCATGGCATTAAAAAATCCAATATTTTTAAACGTTATTACGATGCGATATTAAGTTGTCTTTTTTGCAGACATTTATAATAACAGATTTCCTTGTGGGTTTTAAAATCCCGATACATTTATTATGATATTACGATTCGAGAGTTTCATATCTAACATTTAAATAAATCACTTTTTAACGCTCTTTATCGCCGATTCCACCGTAAATCAAACTTATTTTTTCTGTCAATTTTTTCGGTAGTTTTTGCGATGCATTCTTACGTGGTTTTATTAATTGTCTGTGGTATTTAGTATGATATTTTAATATAATGTTATTGCAACCTGAAAAATTCAAATAAATGGAGCTGATGGATGAAAAATTCAAATAATTTTTTGTAGCTTAGTATTTTTATTTTATTTATTTATTTTTTGTATTTTTATTTTATTTATTTTTTATTTTTTTAGGGAAAAGACGAAAATGAAAACATTTCCTATTTAAAATTCGTAAAACATCTAATGTAATATCTGAAGTATAATATCAAATAAATATTGAGCCTCATTTTGTATTTTTTGCTTTAATTTTTTGTTTTTGTTTAAACCCTATAAATATTCTTTAGTAAAAATATGTATGTATTTTTTTACACTTTCATTCCAGGAGCATTATAGTTTTTTTTATCTTTTTTTTTTGGTAAAAAAAATTTCTTCCCCCCCCCAATATATATATATATATATATATATATATATATATAATTCACCTAATGATAAAAAAAGGAGAAAAAAAACTAGGAGAAGTGTCAGTTTTTTAATTTTTAATAAATTCTAATAATTAAAAGTATTTATTTTTCTGCAAATATATTAACAATTTTTTTATTAAAAAAATTTAAGTGCTTAAAACACTATGTTTCTTAAAAATTATCATATTTACCACCAGCATGAGTGTGGTCATTTGTTAATTAACCTGCTGTGCAAGTGTTCCTTCACTTAAAAAGATTGTGCACCATTAAACTGAAACAAAGACATAATCCCCAAATTTACTCGTTTTAATGAAATTGTTATTTCTAACATTTCCTGCTTTCATTGAAAAAACAAAATTTTGGGACCCACGAGAAAAAGGAAAAGGGCGATCACGCTATCAACCAAGCATATTGTTGAGCAATTGCCGCTTATTTCATGGACGACTTCAAAAGATTTCACGATGTTACTTTTGCCCCCAACGCATGCCCATCCTTTAAAAAGCAAATTACGCACCTATTGTTATACCTTCCTAGGTGTCCTTCTTCCCTTCGAGCTTGAGGGCAAGGTCGCGAAACTAAGAACTTCATCTCAGGTTTAAAAAATAAAAATAAAAAGTAATCCAAAGCAAAAATAATTTCTTCCGTGAATCGTCTGCCACGCTTTCGTTATAAGAAAAAAGAAGGGAAATATTGTCTGCCAATCTTTAGGTAAACTGAAAAACAAAGTTAAAATCGTTTTCCACATTATGGTTGGATCCTTCAAAAATATTAACGCGTTTGTCAACTTGTCTTGTATTTTTTGGCAACGCTCTGAAGCTTTCAAAAATGATGGAATGCCTTCATAAATCTGTTTCTATCAGAGGGCACTGCATTACAGATTTAAAGCATTACAAATTGAGGTCAATAGCCAATTGCTTTGTCGGCGTCACAAAATATATACGCCTGTCAATTGTTTGTGGTTTGGTTGTTACGGTGATAATGGCCTCAATAGCCAGATAATAGTACTCAAAACTTTTCGAAGGATTCCAAAATCCAATAAATTATAAAGTACGGTTCTATAAATAATTTGCATATTCTCTGTGAATCTTTAGTTCTTGGACAGTTGATTCTGTCACAAAGAACGAGCCTTGATTGTCACGGACACAGGTGCACCAAATACTGGACGTATACAGTCTATCGATGAACTGGGTACGAACTCAATAGTCCAAGAAGATGTAAGGGACAGGGAAAATTCTAACTATGCTTTTAATCATCTTTATTTAATTTTCATAAATTTACTAATGTTAGATATTTACTCAACTTGGCAGTATCTTTCGAAGCAAATAAAATATAAGGCCGTCACCCAATCAGAATTCGAGAAATTCGGCGCGTGGT
Source organism: Parasteatoda lunata (assembly GCA_949128135.1). Classification (NCBI taxonomy): domain Eukaryota; kingdom Metazoa; phylum Arthropoda; class Arachnida; order Araneae; family Theridiidae; genus Parasteatoda; species Parasteatoda lunata. Next base: position 29,581,661 of record OX421970.1, on the reverse strand, counting down.
ATTTTAGATCCTCTTTTAAATTTTTGTGACTGAATTATATCAATACAATTATGCAATCAGAATTTTCTGAAAGTAATATTTATTAGCATGTTTTCAGAACTTACTTTGATAAATAACTTTGCTTTTACGTAAATTACGTTAAAAGAAATTTTTGGCATAATCTAAGTCTGTTTTTTCCAGTGTAGGGGAAAGTCGGTAATTATATTTCTGTATAATATTGAGTAATAATCAATATTTTTGTATGTTTCTATTGTTTTATCATCGAATTAAATAATGCGAAAAGAATAAACCAAAAAAAGAATAGTTTAACTTAAAAAAATAGAAATTTAAAAAATTTTACTAGTGTATTCAACATATTTTCAAAACTATTGTTTACCATGTTACCAGCTGTATAAATACTTGAAACTTTGAAAATAATCTTTTTTTAATATAGCAATTAATGTCCGATGACCCATTGACTTGAAAAAATATTCTATACATGTGAAATTGACAGTGGGGGGGGGGGGGGGGGTACCCGCTGGGCGGGGGTACCCGACACTCCCCTACATAATATTAAAATTAAAATTTAAAAAAAAAAAATGAAAAAAATTAAGAAAAAATATAGAATTAAATTACTTACTCGAAACCACTAACAACGCAATTTTATTGCTTTACAAACTTGAGGAAAAAAATACAGGAAATGTCTAAAAATTACCTAACGCAGTTCTTCGTTCTAAAAAAGCAAGGTATTTATTTCAAATTTTATACTTGCTGTTACTGATTTAAAACCAGATTAAAAGGCATAAAACAGAGAGAATTTTCATATTCAGCTTTTGAAAAATTGGAATATTATATCGAAACAGTTTGAAGGTTCCTTACAAGTTATCTGTAGTTTTATAAAACTGTAAAAAGCACTAATTAACGCAACTCGATAATGAGCATTGATAATGAGTACTTTGATAATAAGCGTTTCATATTGATTCCTAAGGATGTTTTCTGTTGTTGATGATAATTATCTTTTGTCTGCTGATAACAAAATACTTATTTTTATTGTTATGAGTTGTAACAGGGAGTTATGTAATTAACACACTTAATAAATAAAAAAAAAAATGAATAAAAAAGGAACTTAAACAGGTATGGAAATTTGGAATCACTTATTACATGACACTCACTTATTACATTCACTTAGGGATGTGACACTTAAATGCGTAAAAAACACTATCAAAATCTAGCGAATTATTACTGAGGAAAGTGAGATGAAAAGAATCAAAACATATTTGATTGCCAATTTTAATGTCAAACTGGTTTTGTTGATTTTAGTTCCGCCTTCCTCACTAGTGATTCGACACTTTTCTATAGCGTGTTTGTTTTATCCTCCCTTATATATTAATATACCAGCTCTAATGGACATATATTTTGTTACTTCATTTTTAACACGAATTCTAAAATAATATACTATGGGTGGCCAAAACACCCTGCATAATAAAATACTTCCATTCCTTTTCGTTTTCCTTTTTTTTTTTTTTTTCAATTTAAACACGGGTCATGGGTCTTGTGTAGAAGAGGATACGCCAGCGTTCTTTCCTCCTTTTTTTCGCTATGTTTAGTTTATGAACATCGTGTGATTTCTCTACCATGGTAATTTAATACTATGGTTTAAATTTAGAGCGGTATGAGCGCATCCGGTTTTTGAGCCAATAAGCTTTGTATTCAATCCAATCCAATCCCTCTAGAAAAATAATGCAGTGTTTTATATACTTTTACAACATCTTAAGGGACATGACACCTTTTTCGAAATATTTATTTTTAAACACAGGAATGACTTCATTTTTACAAAGTTGATGATTGATAATTTTAACATATGTGCTAAAATTAGTAATTTCTTTTATAAAATTTTTAAGTGTTATTCCTTTTTTAAATTTTTAATAACATTTAATATATTTAGTCAAATTTAGAGATTTTTTTATTTTTTTAAAGCTTTTAGTAAATCATGTAATACCGCAAAACTAAGTTATAATAAAATAAGTTGTGAATAAAGAAGAAAAAAAAAATATTTTTTTTTTGACACAGGGTATTGAAATTGTGTAAATGAATTTTTTTTTTCCTTCGTAAACAATGTGAAAATTTCACTAAATTTGATTCTAAATTTTTTTTATTAATTCGAATGATCTATATAACAAATTGATATCATCATTTGAACGACTTACGAATTTAAATACGTATAAGAATTTTAAAAGCCAGAAAAATAAAATTCTTAAAAGGTTGAAATCCCGCTCTTTTTTTTTTATAATGCTCTTTATTTTAACTAATAAATTATTTCACTTTTTTTTAAAAAATTTTTGTCAATACTTTAAATTTTATAATATTAATAATTTGTTTACTTAAACTGTAATATAGATATTTAATGTGTTATTATTTACCATTTAAACTTAGCGACAGTCCCAAATTTTCTCAATAACTAAGTTATAGAAAAGATGAGGATTAAAAGCAATTCAACATAATTGTGAAAAATAATTATTAACTTTCATCTTCCATTATTTTCTGGGATTACATTTATTTATTAACAAAAACAAACTGTTATGTTATCAAATAAAAATTTCTCAGTTATGCAAACAATATTTATGATTTTTAAATATGAGGTACCAATTTGAGCTTTAAAATATAATAAACAGTGATAAATATGTTTTTGGTTATTGTGTATTATTCATTTGACCCCATCAAGTTGATTACTTACAATTTTCTAACCAAAGTGGTAAAACGTTTTAAAAATAAACTAATACGAACAAACAATTTAGTTTACTGTACGATTGTTTTCTATTGCCTCTCCTATTATATTTATTTATGCAGGAATATATATATATATATATTTTTGCTAAACAACAGATGATTACATAAATGTTATCAAGTATGATTTTTGAAGGAAAATAAATTATATATACGAATTTGATTTTAAAATGTCATAAACAACAATGCAAAAAATTTATATTAACCGCAAACTGCTTTGATTACAAATTTACTAGATTGATTTCTGCCAATTTTCTCTCAAAATGGTTTGGCTTAATATTTTATTATTTTTTTTAAACAAATTAAACCGAATAAAATCATTTTTGAAAAGCTGCTTTTATAAATGAATTTGATAAGTTGAAATAGTAGATGAATTTCTGACAAATTTCTTATCCAAGAGGTTTCATTTAATATTTAAACAAATTAAAAAAGAACAAAATCATATTTTTTTTTAAATAATTTATAATTGTAAAAACGTAAATGCGAAAAAAAGTTACATTGAAAAGCGTTTCGTGATCTAATATTTGAAAATTTTTAACTACCCGGCTATTTTTTGAACCCATGAAACTATGTAAAAATTGAGAATTACTTATTGTTTTTAAGAATTTTCTTTTATCTGGAAAAATTCTGCCTTTTTAGTGTTTTTTTTCTTTATTTATTTTTATTTTTATTTTTTTATTAATTAATTTATTTATTTTTTTAATATTTAGAATACTTGATGTTTCTTTTTCTCTGCAATTTTTTTGTTTTGAAAATAAATAAAACTTTTTTCTACAAGGAAAAAAATTAGGAAAATTGATAAACCCTCAATATTTTGTAAAAATTATAGTATTAAAAAAGGAAGAAAAAACGGAAAACTCTCCGGTTGCTATTCCTAAAAATTGATTCTGGCTTCAAGAAACTTATGCTTACATTTTTGCAGATTCTTGGCCACAAAAATCCTAAACTTGACCATAATAAAATTTAAGATGGTCGCCATTTTAACAAGAAATACATATCTGGGGTTACTACATAAGCTGCTTAGTGGTACTTGCATTCAATTTTTTTTCAACAAGATTCGAGTTGCCGAACTCGGCCAATATTATCGCATATCCAGTAACGGGTAACACTCATTAATATTCTACACAACCATATTAAGTTTTATAATAAACTTAAAACTATGAATAAAATGCAATAAGTTTTTATTATTTGCGTTTGTAGACTTAAGCGTTTTATAGAAGTATAATTGTAAACGAAAATATTGCTTTGAAAAAACAGTAATATGTAAAAATATTTGCAAAAATGTTTTTTTTTTTTTATTTTTAAAAAAGACACATTATTTATTCTGATGCTATTACAAGTTTAAAGATTCTTAAAGATTAATATCTCGGTACGTGAAAACAAATGTAAAATCGAGAAAATTATTTTAATCAAAATTAATAAACAAATTTAAAAATTTTTTGTTTTAAACATAAGAAAATTTTTTTAGTTTTCCACATTTTAACAAAAAGTTCATTAGGATAAATTTTGTTTCTTTTATATTGAAAAGAAGAATATATGAATGAAATTGGTCATAACTTTAAACGAAGTTTTAACTAGAAAAATTTTGCTTTTTAGCTCAATATTTTCAATTTCCAGCCTGTCTGGTTAAAGTTCTCTTACCGTCTCGTAAAACAAATAAGATTTTCGAGGTTTTTTTTCCTGCGGGCTAAGCTAATACACGTTAGTTCCACGGAAAAAGTTTTTCGTAAATTTATCTCTTGTTTATTGCTTGACCTAGGAACTGCTTTTAACTCGTTTTTAAAATTATAGGGATACTGTAAGATGGAATCGTTATGTTAAGTACAGCAAAATCCCTATTTGAATCCGCGCGGTGGCTCAGGGGATAGAGCGTTCGCCTTCCAATGAGGCGAACCGGGTTCGAATCCCAGTCGATACGAATTTCGCATCCGGCTTGCACCGACCACAGTGCTGACGTAAATATCCTCAGAGTTATCATGGATTAGAATCCCCTTGCCGTCAGGCTAACCGTGGGAGGTTCTCGTGGTCTTCCTCTCCATGTAACGCAAATGCGGGCTAGCTCCATCAAAGAAGTCCTCCACGAAGGCAAATTTCTCCCAATATTCGATCCAGGAGTTCCCTTGTCTTCTAGATTGGGTTCAAAATTACAAGGCTACGGAGTTGAACATTAGTAGCCGTAAACCCATAAAATTGGGTCGGCTGTTCAACGACGTATATAAAATAAAATATATGAATCTTCTGTTCAATTTTGGTTAAAAGGTAAATTTTTTCACCAAGTATCGAAAAGTTTGAGATTATACTATGGCAGATATCAGTTTCGATCTCAGTTAGAAAAATTATGTAAATTACGTTTATAGTTATCTGAGAATTAAAAATTAAACCCTGATAATTAAAACATTTTTCATTTAATATCCAGTCATTTTATGAAATTTTTTTTTAAATCCTTTGAATGAATGCTTTTGACAGTTTAAGTAAGTTAAATAAAAAATTAAGTTTACTATTAGTGAATGTCTTCACTTCGTAACAAAGCATTACGTTAATTATTCTTCATCTAAATAGCCATCCAAGATTTCTTTGAAGATTGATTTTTTCCTAAATAAATAGAAATAAAAGAATGTTGCATTTTTTCTTTTTGTATAGGCGTGCAATAAATTTAATCAGAACTTTCCCTAGCATAATATTTGTTCAATGGAAAATTATTCTATTGTTTTGCATAAATGTTATTAATTGCAAGTAGGTCAGGCAATAAATCATAAATTTTGCAGGGTAGTCGGAACCGACTAGATACAAATATTTTTTCCCGGGTGCCCAAAACCAGCAGGGTAAAGTATTTAATTTTTCCCGGATAAGCGAACCCGATACATCTCTCATCTCTATTGTAAACCTTCATCTTAGCGAGCCCATATTTTAAAAGTGTTTTAACTTGTTAAGTGTTTAACTAAATGTTAAAAGTCTTAAAAAAAAAAAAAATAAAAAATAAAAAGAAGGGAAAAAAAATTAATACCCTGATTACTAAGCTAAGATTATTATTCTGATACTGAACTAATATTACTCGCATTAAAGCTTCATTGAAATTCGTTGTTGTTTCTAATAACACTTGGTCAAACCAAGCCCGCAGCGATTGGATGTTTTGCGAATTAAGTCAGGAAGGGGCACCTTTCGTTTGATAAAAGAGCACCATAAGGGTGAAAGTGCGTCTTGGCTCAGAAACCCACGGATAGATGGCAGCACCCTTCATTCGTGAGTTCACTTCCTCTATTTAGACATAGGTATGATGGGGAAGGAAATTTTTCCTGATTTCTGTACCCATGGTACTGCTCAGCGATTCCACATATTTACAAATATCGAACCCTGGACAATCCAGACTGGGGTTAGATTCTCTAATCACTGCGCTACCGCAACCCTAATTTTTATACATACAATACAGCTTAAAGTATTTGTATCGACTTAAAAATGACTAACAGTTTAGCAATTTTATTTTTTGAAAGAAAAAAAAAGTTGCACATTTTGTGAGTTTTTGCACATTTTTATGGAATCAAATAAGGCTGCAATGAAATAACGTTTTTCGTAATAAAAATCCGGTCACAAACACTTTTTATTTTTGCAAACTGTGGCTTTTAGCCATAGTGAAATCAGCTCATTTAAAATCAGCATAGAAGACTGGCTAAAGATGGACAAAACTAAACTTAACAGACATGATCAACTAGAACAAACTACAATAGTAATGAAAATCATATATTATTTGCTAGAGAGAGTCATTTTCTATGACGAATAAGCCTTCGAAAAACAAAAAAAATCTTGCGGGCAATCCCAAAGGAGATTGGAATTTAAATAATTTAAATCATTTGACCTGATCTCAGACAGCTAGTTACAAACCAGAGGAATCAACAAACATAAAGATAATAAATAAACGAACAAGTTTAAAGAATCTGAAAATAGACAAGTCATTCTCTTTTGCCAAAGAATTATTTATTTAAGATTGAAAGAGTTGTTAAATTTAGGCAAACATCCAAAATACAAGAAGTTCCAGAAATAAAATATAATTGTTCTCTTTAGCCTTCATCAGCTCCATCTTTATCTTCGCGTACTACTCGAACTAAAGTTTTATCTATGAAAATGGAAATTAAAAATTGTTTATTATAAAATTAAAATATCAAAATATATACAAAGCTTAAAAAATGAAACATTTGTATTATGGTACAAACTGTTACATTTTTCAGTAACTTGGACAAAAATTGAGAAAGTTATCGATTTTGGCTATTAGAGGTGTAGTATACAACGGTTAACCTTCAAAACAATCAGCGCTTCAATCTTCTTCAGCTCGTTTTCAACCAATTTTTACTTCGTGAATCGCTTGCGCTAAAATTCTTAAAAAACTAGAAAAAATTTAAATTATTATTATATATTTAAAATATCAGAAATTGTAGCATGCTTATAAATAAAGAGCTTTTTTTTAAGTTTTGCATCGATGCTATATATTACATTACATTTACGTTGCTGTTACATTTTTCAACAGTAACTGTAACAGCAATTTACATATTGTAACAGTATGTAACAAAACAAAAATGTAACCGTAATTTACGTTACATTATTGTTTTATTTTCAGAAAATGATATAAAAATAAAAGAAGTTATCCCGTATGGTAAAAATCTCTAAAGAAAAGTTACAAATTATGTACCGTATTAGTTTTGATTTCCACATAATTTATTAATTTAAACGTGATTCACAATATTTAAAATAATATAAAAATAAATGAATGTGTTTTTATTTACTGTGGCCCCTAAAAATTTACACAAAAGTAGAATTCAAAAAAAATTTTTTTTTAGAAAATGCTTATTAAATTTCTTTCCTTTCTTTCTTAGAAAATTAAGTAGCAAATTTTCTCTTCAATTTTATTTTGCAACGTAAATGAGTTACATTTACAATGATCGAATCACACTCATTTGTTCAATAAACGAAGAAAAATAGCACAAAAAATTTCAATAGCTAATTTTTCTAAAAATCATCATTTGAAATTAAAATTGAAACTGTGTATATTTCTATTACTATAAGGAATGAATGGAACGATGGAGAAAACGATGGGGAAAAAACTAAGGGTAATTTGAAAAATAAATAGCTATAATCAATGTTGATTTAAAACAATATGTCTATTAAAAAAAATCAAAAGGAGAGCAATGATCCATTTATCTAAATATTTAAAATGAGAAAAGATCTTATAAAAACTAATTTTAATAAATAAAAATTTAAACGAAATAAAATGTATTAATGCTGATGATTAATGTTATTTATTTTAATCTATTACTTTTTCTTAGAATTTTGATTCACGAAATTTCATTTGAAATTTAAGTATAGCCTACACGAGATCAGCAATTTGAAGTATAATTTAAGTTATATTTCTCATAACTAGCTTTTGTTTTACACCTTTTAATTCAACTTACTAAACAAAGAAGATCCGTTGAAATCGTGAGAAAATTGCTTCTAATTGAGAAAAAGACTCCTATAATACCTGAGATAGATTAAAGCTTAGGTGCCTTTGAACCCTTTCGTTTTATGAAACCGGTTCTGCTGCGGGCCACCCTTTAGATACTTAAATCGTTTTGGTACCTTGAAGTAATTTTTTCTATAATCTTTTCTTTATCTTTACGGTGAAACACTAAACACACTCTTGGGTTGTACCGAACTAATGAAGTTTACGCCAGATTTTTCGAAAGCAATGCAACTAAAGTAATTACCGAAAATTGGACCATGAGCAAGAAGCATTTGAAATTAAGCGGTTCCTTTTTCTTGGATGAATTTTTACTAAGAATTATTATAAAGGTTCAATAGAATTAGTCAGATTTTTAAGGAGTAATTATTTTATAAATTTGATGGTAAGGAATGAACTATATATTGAATTCTCAAAGTAGTTCCAAAAATAATTACTGAGTAAAAAAACAAAAAAAAACTATTATTAATATTTGTAAAAAGTTGATTCAATTAATATTATTAACAAAAGTATTTGAAAGCGGAAGGAATCTATGAACAAATGAAATATTTGAATTTAGTAAATAACATTTGAATGAAGAAATGTAATGAAATATCAATAAAGAGGTATAATAGTTCTGTAAGCTTGTAATTTTGTTCCCAACCCAGAAGACAAAGAAATTTCTGGATCAGACTGTTCATTATATGAAGTATAAAAACACGGAGAACTCTGACCGTTTCCCCGATGGCAAGGGGACTCAAACTTATGGATTTGACATCTATTCTAGGTTTTTCTTTTTAAGAAGTGTTTGTATTTTTCAAACACAATGCTAATAAAAAATAAAATTTCCGGGTTTTTCAGCAGTTTTTTTTTTCAAAATAAAAATTTTTATTTAAAAAAATATAGAAACTAATTAAATATAAAAATGCATTGTAAAAATGTTAAAATTTTCTACTTTTACAATATTTAACGTTTTTAAAAATGTATATATATATATATATTTGAAGATATACAGCTAAATAAATGTTGGTTTTTTCACCTTCCAAAATTCAAAATGAACGAAAAAAAATATATCCAATCCAGTTCTCGTTCGGAAACCAGCTTTCTTCTTTATTTAAAATACCTATACATGTATTTTTTTTGTATGTATATTTCTATGTATTTTTTTTTTCCAACTTAAATAAAAACAAAAATATTTTTGACGATAATAAATTTGAGACTTGTTTTCATCCAAAAACATTTACCTTAATTCAAAATCTTCGATTATATATATTTTATTTTTATTTATTGTCGTCGTTTAGGGAAAATTTCTGAGAATGCATAGAGCTAGATTTGAAAAAAAAGCAAATGATTAACTAAAAATAAATGAATAAATAAACATAAATCCTAAACAAATAATATGCATACAAGACCTTTTCAAGTTTAACCCTTCCTTATCAAACCATGCATGATATCAATCATTTATAAGTATTAAAGTTACAATAACCTACCATTAAATTTACCAGTTTTCAATTTACTGTATGCTTAACATTATGTAAACGATGATTGTAAAGATTTTTATGTTTTCCTCGGCGGCTGTTTTATAGGTCATAATTCAGTCCAAGAAAATTAGGTGTGCCCTTTGGTATGCATTGCATTTTCATATTGATCAAAGCAATCACTTACGATCAAAAACTTATTTTATTTTCATTTCGAGATTTGTGGTGATGTATAAGAACATTTAGGATATTGTAATAAAATGATAGAGGTAATTGTTTTACATGCATTTTGTATGGATTTGTATTTTTCTTATTGATGGAATGGTCTGAAAAATTATCCATATTTACAGCTAGATAAATCGTATTAAAAAAAAATTTTCATGAAAAGTTTTATTAAATTTTTAAAAAATATTAAAGTGAAGTATTTTTAAAAAAGTGAAATAATCTTAGTTACCTTAAAATCCTTTTAAAATTGCACAAAATGTTTTAAGCTATAGATCTTGATCCAATTATAAATCCTCTAAAAATCATAAATAAATAAGAAATTAAGCTGTGAAGAAAAAATTTCTTCGCGATTTTGTAAGTATTGTATTTCTGTATATTGAATCAGTGCTTCAAATAACTTAAATACTAAGAGTGGTTCGTTAATTCAAGTTAACATTTTGACAATGTTTCAATTCTTTTCATTTAAATCTGTTTACTCGCATCAATTATTCTGGTTTATTGATTTTAATCAGTTAAATAGAAATTATTTATTCAAATAAATGTTTCCTTTTTATTGAATTAAATTGGTTAATTAGAGACTGTTTATTCGAATTAATTGTTCTAGTTTATTAATTTCCAGTTAATTAGAGTCAGTTTATTCAAATTTATGGTTCAGATTTATTGATTTCAATTGGTTACAACTTTATTAATTCAACTGATTTGCACTGTTTTATTGATTTAAATTTTTAAGTAAAATAAGTTTATTCAAATCAAGGTTTCTGGTTCATTGGTTTGAAATGATTAGTAAGAATCAGTTTATTCGAAACAATGGTTCCACTTTATTGATTTGAATCGGCTAATTAAAATAGTTTTATTCAAATCATTGATTTTGGTTTATTGATTTGAATCGGTTAGATCAAATTCATAGATTCGAATAAATTATTTGGGTATAAATTCGAATGAGATACTTTAACCTGTCAACTTTAATCAATGATTCAAAACATTTTTTGAACAAATCAATTGAAAAATGATTATATTTCGTTAATTCAATTCTAATCTGTTTATTTGAATATATAAATTAAAGGAAGAAACTATCGGTTATAATCTAATTTGAAACTGATTTCATTATAGTAGTTTTCTGATTATTTGATTCAATTAAGGGAAACGAACTTGTAAACAAGTGATTATAATCCAAATAGGCACCGAATTGAATCTATTGGCTCTCCAATTAATTGATTATATTAAGTGAAACGAATGGGTAAACAATTGATTGTATAACCTGTTGTTTTGATAACTGAAAAGAATTACTTGATTAAAAGGTTTATTCGTTTAAAAAATAATACAAATTGGTAATAACAGTCGACAAGTAAGTATTTTTTTTAAAATCAATTATATGATTTTCAAACAGTTTTAATAATGAAAACAATAATAGTTCTGGATAAATAGTTTTCAAGCTCTCATTGAAAAAGCTTAAAAAAATAAATAAATAAAAAAAATAAATAAAAAAAAAAAACATTACTTTCTTAAAAACGTAATTTCGAATGATACTTGGTTAAAAAAAACTTTATTCGCTTCAAAAATATACAGATTGCAAATAACAGTCGACATGTTTCAAATGGAAAAAAATAGGGGCCCATACGTGACTTCCCAGACGTGAATAAAAAGAAACAAACGTGATATGAAAAATAAAACGTAAAGTTGCCAACGAAAGTATAAAAGTGAGAAACAAAATTGAAAAAACCTCAGTAGTCGAGAGAGAAAAAAATATGAAAAACAGAACAAGAAAAACCACAGTGTGGTAAACTGAGATGAGTAAATCAGGGTAGAAGGCATTTCCACGCGCTATGGTGAGGAGCTAATATCGTTAACAGCATTAGTTAATCTAATATCTTACAGCTTTTATCTTACCTAATATCTTACCCTTCGTATGGTAAAATCTTACCGCTTTAGTTCTTTTGGGATTATTTATTTAGTTGAAGAAAAAAAATGTTGTAAAAAAAAAATAAGGATTAAGTATCGTGTTTAAATTCAAAATGCAATGTTTTTATTTTAATTAATCCACTAAAAATAAGTGTTCAGCAAGAATTTAGGGAAAGTTAATCTGAAGTGCACACAAAGGAGAAGCCAGCAGCATTTTTTTCTTTTCGTTCCTAAATAGAAAGCTAGTTTTCGTTGGCAAACGAAACAAACATCTTTTATCTGCTTTGTAGAGCTCTTATTCTTTCTGTCAAGAGAAGGTTAAGAAGTAAGATCAAGGTTAAGTCTGTTTTTCATTGATGCAAACGAAAAAATGCAAATTATCTGTTGTTATAAAAAAAAAAGCAACAGGTTCATTTCGTGTGAATATAGCTTTTAACTTTATTCTCTTTTGAATACGTTAGTTAAAATAGACAAAATTGGAAAATATTTATAACCATTTTAATAACTTTTTTGGCAACTATTCCTTCGATTTGTTTATCTTATATTATTATCTTGATTATCCTTATCGGAATTTTAATAAAGTGACAAATTGTTATAAAACATTGATTCTTCAGGACATATCGCGATATTTTCTCTTTTAGCTCATTTACATTATTTTTATTTAGGTCTATATTTTCGTCAACGAAAAGAAATGTATAGTGCACACTATAATATAGTATTCCATTATTATTCTTATCGATAACTGTCGCTACTCATAATATTCCCGATATTATATTGTCTGGTATTTATAGTTGTCAAGAATTATCACAATATTGTTGTCGTCAAAAATTATCACATGCTTTCTTAGGTCATGTATTTATCGTAATTCATCGTATTCACGATATATCGTTAGAATACTTTTTAAAAAAAATAACGATATTTTATGTTACATACCCAGCTTTAGCTATGATCTTAAAAGTTATTTTATTGTTTGTTCATGAGAAGTACTTTTTCAATTTGTATAACAGCTTTATATTTTTATGCTCTATATCTATACGTCTGAACAATGAAAAATTTATTAATTTTTATTTTATTTTCATTTTGTATATTTTTTGTATATTTTTTGTTTATTTATTTTTTAATAAAAGAATAAACTCTTTAACTGGGGCTCTTGACTTTTCCCAAATTCACTTTTTTCTCATTTTAATTCCCGAAAGTTTACAGTGTAATGATATTCCGAAAATTCATATTTTGGAAGAGTTACTGTGAACAGTTGCTAACACTAGTTAGCAGTTACGTAACACTCAGTACGTACGAAATACTTTTTATTTAAATTAATTATTCATAGATTTATAAAGATGAAGAAAAAACATACGTATGATGAACGAAAAACATAAAATGAAACAAAAACATATGTTTCATCTTCGATCCATATTCCTTCGATCCGAATTCATATTTTGGAAGAGTTACTGTGAACAGCTGCTAACACTAGTTAGCAGTCACTCAGTACGTACGAAATTCTTTTTATTTAAATTAATTATTCATAGATTTATAAAGATGAAGACAAAACATATGTATGATGAACGAAAAACATAAAATGAAACAAAAACATATGTTTCATCTTCGATCCATATTCCTTCGATCCGAATTCATATTTTGGAAGAGTTACCGTGAACAGCTGCTAACACTAGTTAGCAGTTACGTAACACTCAGTACGTACGAAATACTTTTTATTTAAATTAATTATTCATAGATTTATAAAGATGAAGAAAAAACATATGTATGATGAAAGAAAAACAAAAAATGAAACAAAAACATATGTTTCATCTTCGATCAAGATCTCAAAAACATTTTATCTTACTTTCATTTTGTTTTTTTCAAAATATAAATAATTAAATTCTCTGTATAGTAATGTAGAATTATTTTGTTATGCCTAAATTATTATTATAAATTTTTGTTACTTTGTTCTTTTTTAAGAACTTCAAATTCCTTTTTTATGCAGAAATTAATAAAAAAAAAGAAAACTTTTATTGTTGATAAAAAAAAGAAAAGAAATGAGTATAAAAACAAAATAATGCAATATTGTATAGAATACAATTATTAATTATTGCATAATAGAATAAGTAGATTCGGCACCAACATTTATTTCTACTACGCTTAAAGAAATAAAATATAAGTACTTTTAAAATAAATAAAGTAATTAAGAAATAAAGTACTTTTAAAATGTGTTAATGTAAGGAAATTATTTAATAAAAATAATAAAATTAGAGTGATAGAATAACAAATATTAAAATATGAGTGTAAGACGTTAAAATGTAACTATTTTTATTGCTGAGATTTAAATTAAAAAAAAAATTAATGCAAAGCAGTTTGGAAGAGTTATAATTATTGCGATAAAATGAAGCACTTTTTTTTTTTGAAGACTTAAAGAAATGGACTTGCCTCATTTATAAATAAATTTTAAATAAAAAAAAAATTAAAATTCTGCGACATGAGTCATTTACGAAGTCTAAAAGTTATCCGTAGTCGGCAGGATTCGAACCTGCGCGGGAAGATCCCAATGGATTTCTAGTCCATCGCCTTAACCACTCGGCCACGACTACTTGATACTTCTTGTCATATAAAATTTAAAATAACTAGTTTTTTAGACATAAAATTAAAAAGATAATAGTAAAGGACGTTTATTAAAGGGAATAAAAGAGCGTTTATTAAGGGGGATAAAAAAAAATTTTTTTTTTTTAATTATATAACTAGGAGACATCTACTATTTTCCTTTTCTTTTAACTGATACTTTTGAGAGACAAGCTTTACCTGTTAAACTAAAATATATTTCTCTTGACATTTTATTTGTGTAATGAAATCAAAATTGTTTACTTAAATCTTTTTACTGATTGCTCTGTTCTTTTTATTGTTTGTTCTAATTAAATATAAAGGATAAATTTAATTTTTTTAAACTAACAATATAAAGTCGATGAGACTAACAATATAAAGTCGATGAGACTAGCAATATAAAATAGATAAAATAGTGTTTCTAAAAAAAATTCACTACTGCGAATGCTATTTTTCCCTCTATCTTAAAAATTATACTCAAAAAATGTAAAGATTTGTTGATTTTATCTTTTATTTACAACGTAATTATGTAGGACTTACAGTGGCTAGTTATTATTAATTCTGTCACTTAACTTTTACCAAGTCTAAATTTGTGGATTCACTTACAGTTATCACAATTTACAGTCTAAAAAAATTTCAGAAATAAATTACGCAGAGAAGACAAAAATAGGTGAATTCTTTCAAAAATATGAAACAATTGGCCATGCTGCCCTCTACCGTTTTGAAATTGTACTACAACTAAAATAATTTAGTTTAAAATAAAATAAATAAATAACGGTAAAATAAAAGAAATCTCAGTGCTAGTTATTATGGCGCTGATTGCATTTTATTAAATAGCATTGATTTCAGTAAAATAATTGAATTTTTTTTTCTTTTTACCCATTGGGTTTGAGTAAAAAGTTCTAGGATTTTCATGTCCGCACATTTGGTTTGATTGGTTTAGCTTCAATACCATAAGGATCGTCATAACCCCAAATTAGGAGTTGAAACATTCATAAGTAATAAATAAATAAATAAAATAAATTAAAAACAGGTCAACATAAGCATGAATAATAAAAGCAGCACAACTAGATAAAATAAAGTTCTCGAAATTGATTGTTTTCTAAACTGAGGTTATTGTTTCCCCCCCCCCCACTTGCACTTTTTACATAACATAAATTTAAAATATTTTAATGTTCTTTTATGATTAATTTATTCATATTAAATGAATAATCCCTGAAAACTGAATTTGTTCATAATTGTAATTCAATTTTTATTTTGTTCTATAATTATCTAGTATCTTTTAATTTTCATCAGTGATGTGATAGGCATAGATTCTTTTTGAAATGCGAAATTTTGCGTTTTAAGAATAATCATTGAAAAATATTTAAAAATTATTTTCGCATTTTTTGAATAGTTTTCGTGCGTGCGTGAACATAGGCCTGAAGCATAGAAGAAAGTTTTCTAACTTTAAAAACTATCTATTAAAAAAAAATTTTTGAAATTTTTTTTTTCCTATCCCTCATTTAGGGCCTCCCAGATTCCTTGAAAACCGGGACACTTGGCGGCTTTATCACACTCATACAAGGGCTCTAATTTTAGTTTGTATTTATTTATTTATTTATTTATTTATTTTTTAAAAAAAATATTTTATTTTTTACGGTCAATATTCGACATAATTCACAAAACTTTTACATTAAAGTCTAAAATTAAAGTTTATTCAGTATATACAGTTTGAAATAAAAGTTTTTATTCTAGTTTAAGGCCTTACCCTTACACGAGTTAAGGCAAATTTCAAAATTTTACATTAGACAGGGTGAAAGATAAAGTTTTTTTTTTGTTGATTTTACAAGTAAAAAATATGGATCAGATAATTTTAAATTCGAGAAAAATAGAGATTAGAGAGAAAATAAATTAGAGATACGAGAAAATAAATTAGAGATAAGAGAAAAATTAGTATAATGTTAAACCATAATATTAGTACTTTAACCATAATATAGTGCAAATGTTATGCAAGCTTAATGAGGTAATTCAATCAAAACATGCTTCAGTTTAACTTAACCATACAGTACCTGTACATAAGTTTTTAAGAAGCTATTGCTAATATGGTTCAATTTTGCACCCTATTGAGGTTGCCGCAAATTTGATTGATGTCCTGGTTCAACTCGTTCAGAAATTTCTAGCCGTGAGTTTCATTGAGTAAAGTTGATTGTTATAAGTTTAAATTAACAATTTGAACGAAGAAAATGTATTTATCTTTAAAAAAAATAAAAACCAAATTAACGTTTAATTAATGTTTATTCACTCAGTACCAGATATTTCGTTTACATTTTTTTTTTCTTTTTGAAAAGGTGAATTGGAACACCCTTTTCTATCTCTACTTGATGCTATAAAAATAAAAGGTCTTCGTGACTTTATATTCAAAGAGAGAGAGGAATTTTGACTTTTGTGGGTGTGCAGTCATGACCTCATACTTGGAAGAGGTCATAACAGACACCTTAAGAAGAGGGCTGGTCTTAAAAACTCGTGAACCTCGGTCAAATAGCGTGGCACTTATTTAGGGTCATGGCTGAAAATTGCTATCAACCCAAGAAAATTCAGGAAGTAAATACTTCCAGACTTCCCTAATCCTACAGTTTTATTTATTTATTTATTTATTTTGTAAAACAATAATACTATAGTAAGTCTTTCCTATAAATTCGTTCGTTTCCTTTTCTTTTAAATAAAATATTTTTGTTTCGAAGTGCTTTATTAATAAAACATAAAAAACTAATGTTTGATTACAAGGAAAAATATGTTGATAATAAAAAAAATGTAAAAAATCAAGTGCTGTAAAAAAAATTTTTAAAATTGACCGTAAAATGAAAAATAACGCTCTGAAAAATCTTTGAAAACATGCCTTGTTTTATAACAGCTTTTTTTTATTTATTATTTAAAATAATAATAATAATCTTTAGCTTAGCTTGTATTACTAGCGTCTACAGAGAAATGAGAGCTTCTCTTCTTGTTCTTGTCCCACTGCTCAATGACATCATAATATGACGTTAATGCGTGCATTGAACTCTGGGAGATTACGGGAAAAATAAACTAGTAGTACAATAAACAAATTAGTTACCGATATTGTGTTTCTACGGTTTTAAAATTTTTATTATAGTTTTTATTATTGTTATTCGCTTTGTTTTTTTGTTTTTATATTATTTTATTTTGAAGTTAGGTAATTTTTTGTTATATTAATTATTATTTGTTTCTTTTTTTTAATTTTTATTTCAAGTTACTAGTTTTCATTGTTATTGATGTTCAAATTTTCTGGTGAAAAGTCGTTATCTGCACATCAATCTTCTAGAAAACACAACGTTAAAAAACATCCTAATATTATTGATTTTGTAACACCAAATTTAAACCAAAATAAAAACTTATTTTCATACTTGTGACGCTTTCGATGGGAATTGCAGCACGGGAGGAAATTTTAAACATCATTTAAAGACACTAATGAGTGTGATGAAACATCTTATGCTTTGACTATATCGGGAACAGCCTATACCGGGCTATCATTTAACCTTAAAAAAAAAAAATGGTTTCATTAATTTCAGTTTAGAATAAAAAAATAGCGACTTATATTAGTTACAACAAACCAATTTAAACAATAGCTAAAAAATTGTGATCCCATTATTACAATCACTGGTTACCCATTGGTCAAATTTTTTTCTTAGACAGACAGTCATAATCGCCACAACATTTGATGTCATGAGTTGAAAAAACTGCTTCAATTGATATCTGTTCTCTTTCCGTCCTAAGGACTGGATTGGTTTTCAACTCTAGCCAAATATACGTTTCTTATGACGTCACAAAATTCTTTTCCTTCTTCAGTATTCATATTCATTTTAAAATCGTTACCAAGATAGTAATTATGATTAAGTTAATCATAAATAGGACAAAAAAATTCTTAAAATTATTATGTAAAATCATTAAAAATACACGCTGATAAAAAGAAAAAGAAATAAACTTACCAACTTAACGCATAACAAAATTAAAAGTGAGAAAAAGAATTCTAAAAAAAATATCAATCAGCAGCGGTCACCATAGCAACGCATGTAATGATAACGCATGTGCACTGTTTACTATTACGCTTGAACACAGTTGAAAAGTGTGATGACGTTCAAATAAGGTGCGCATGTCATGCTATCCAAAACAACACCCATTTTGCCAATGGGTAAAACCCCAGAATAAGATGTAACAGGCAAAAGTATTACGGGCAAAGGCACTTAACTTTGGAAAAGAAAAAAAAAAAAAAAAAAAAAAAAAAAAAAACATCAGTATAGGGTATACCTAGCAAATGTATTCCGGGCAGTGGCACTTTATTTTGAAAAACATTAGTGTAGGGTATACCGGGTAAATGTGTACAGGGCTGTAGCACTTAATCTTATAAAATAATAATAATAATAATAATAAAAAAATTAATAAAAAAAACATGAGTGTAAGGTGAACCTGGCAATGGCTATCTTTTCACTTCATTTATCTGATTGTAAAAAATAATAAACAACAATTATTATGAATAGCAGCATTCGATACATAAATATTTTCATTAATCGGAAGGACTGTAATAATTCTCTTTACACATCTCTTCATTACACGCAATAGTGTTCTTTACTTCAATTCTTAATCACATCACTTTTCAAATATATATATATATATATATATATATATATATATATATATATATATATATATATATATATATATATATATATATATATATATATATATATATTAGAAATAAATAACAGCTTTGAACTAAAATATTATCACTAAAGTATACTTATCCTGTCTAGACATTTTTTTAGAAGTCGCTATTTAAACAGCCATGCAAACCAAACCATGAATTCTGAAAAGGATTATAAATGTCGAAAGAAGATGTTGGATTCTGTAGCATTTGTTAAGTGTCGCAGCAAATAATGTATAAAGATTTATTTACAAAAGCCTACTTCGAAAGACATAATAATTATATCATTACTTACTAGTAAAATTAACTTAAACATTTTATGCTTAAGGGAACCTTAAAAATAAATCTATCTCAGATCTGGTAAAAAAAAAAATTCATTTGCGCATCCAGCGTTAACGTCATATTATGACGTCATTAAGCATTGGGATGAAGAGAAAAAAAAGCTAGATTCTCGTTTCTCTATCGACGCTATTGCTTGTATTTCATAAAAAAAAAATTTGGCAATAACAGAAACAAATATGTAATTTATGAATAAAATAAGTAAATAATAATAAGTAAGCAGTAATAAGGAATAATTATAACTAAATGTATATATTTTTGTGATAAAGATAAGTGAAATTTTAATAATCTAAGTTATGATCTTTAAGAAAAACAGAATTGCTTTATTTTATAATTTTTTTTTTTTTTAAGATCTTGAAATTGAAAAATTGTCTTTTGTCCTAAAGCAAATTTTTTTTTCTTGAAAAACTCTGCTTTACATATTTGTAATTTACATTAAATTATAAATAGAAAAAAAAAATTACAAGCAAAATGTTTTAAAATGAAAAATGTACATTAATGTGTACATAGCAAAATGTTTTAAAATGAAAAATACATTAAAAAATTGTTAAAAAAAGGGGGGTCTAAAAAAAGAAAAAAATATCAAGAAAAAGAAGTGGAAAAAAAAAGAAAGAAAAGAAATTAAGTGATATCCTAAAAAGTGAAAAAAACAGTCAAAAATTTAAAAATTCACGAAAAAAAAAAAAAAAGCATATGCGCATTATGCTGTTGCTACATGCTGTTGCTACCTTGTTGATTACTTAGGTACTATAAGTGTTCCACTATTTATTTTCTGTGAGCTTAAAATTTTTAACCATTTTCCTTTTCTCTTCTTCCTGAATTTTCAGTTCTGAACTTATTTTAAATCTATACATTTAAAAGAAGTATAATAAATCAAGCTTCTCTAAAAAATTTTATAGAATCTTCTTTTAAATAAAACTTGATATATTTGGTAAATTAAGTACGACTGGTATATTTGATCTAACCTTCTCCTTTTCGCTCCCGTCACAATGAAGTGGCAAAGTTTTGCCAACGATTTCTTGTGCCCGTAATATTTCATTGCAGTGGCAAATGTAATTGTTTCATATTTTAAAGTAATGTATGCATAGTTCTGTATTTTGTGAAAATGCTATTTAGTGTACTTAGTAATCAAAATTTTAATTCTTATATGATAGATATATACGGAAGATAAATTGTTAGAAAAATTGTATTGGAAGATCATGGAAATGGATGATCATGGAATCGAAGATCATAGAGCATTCATGGAAAAAAAAAATTTAAAAAAAAAAGAAGAAGAAAAGAAAAAGAAAAAAAAGAAGAATTTCAGAAGGTACGAACTCTAACTAAATAGTTATAATTGTATACTATATGTTGTTGTATCTAATGTCACTTGTTAATTCCATCAAGCTGCTAGGTGGTACCAAGCGAATTTAAGGCAGAGTGTGTGTTTATAGTTTTTGAGTGGCACCATTTATGGCCAAGAATACGACTTCAGTAAATACTTAACATAATATAAACAGCTCTATAAACGACACGTCACTGCTCGTTTATAGAGCTGACCCATTCATACATCCATTTATTCATTCACAGATCGTAATTTTGACCAGAACCAGAGAACGATCAATCCTTAATTCAGTACCCTCAGAGGTATGATTTGTTATGGGAACATGGAGGAATTGGTGACCCGATAGATTAAACGTGCATCAGTCACCATTTACTACACGGGAAGTTTTCGGTCTGCTGAGATCAAACTCACAACCTCTTGGACATGAGCTGTATACTATATGGTATAGTATATATGTACGGTATACTATGGTGTACTACCTATTTTTTTTTACATAGATTAACAAATTGTAAATTAAAACACATTGTCATTTTCGCTTTCCGTTTTTTCTAAAAAAAATTATTTTCGTTATTTTATTTTTACCCGAAATCTGCTTGTTCCTAGTATTTTTTCGAATGTTTCATATTATCTGAGTTTTACAGACGTTAAGATGATTAGGTAACATCAAACCATAACACAAACCATAACAGATCTTGGTATTGTAATCTATCACTGATGTATTTATTTAAAATTCAATGATATTGGGTGTCTTTTTCCTTTTCATCTTTCAATGAACAGCAACCGTTTTAAACTATCCAAAAAAAAAAAAAAAAAAAAAAACTATACATACAATATACATTATAATATTATGCATTATTATATGATTTTCTGCAATGACTGCCCTTAGTGTATATTTTTTGAGATTCTCTCATTCTTGATTTAAAATATCCAAGATGTCAAAGAAATAGTGTTGGAGAGCCAGGAAAAATATGGTTAAAGATGGTAAAAATTTTAAATTATATGTTCCTTCATTTTTTTCCCTTGAAAAGTATACTATTCTCGTTGTAAATAATTAAATAGCAGTACAATAATGTAGTTAAAATGTGGAGTATTACTTTAGTGTCAATGTAAAATTTCAAAATAATTAAAATCTCTGCAATATAGAACAATAAATTACATTATCTTTATTAAAAATTAATATTTATTACATCTCATACAATTTCAAAATTGAAAACCTAGTAACATTAATTCACTAAAGAGGACGCCACCATTTCGAAAAGTTTTTATTGTGCATTAATTTCTCCATAGAATATTTCGTGAATACAGGCAAAAATTTCACTATTTAGCACATATATATTAGCTGTTGACTCGGTTTGCTTTCATATTTTGAAAGAAGTTATTTTTAAGATGTTATTGGAATTTTTTTTTTTTTTTTAATTATAGAAGAAGTTCCTTTAAAAATGTTTCCCATTTTCAAATTCTACGCAAATTAGAATCATTCTTCGCCCAAAAGAATTAGGAATTTTGTCTAGTTTCAGGTATCAAA
Organism: Parasteatoda lunata; assembly: GCA_949128135.1. Lineage (NCBI taxonomy): Eukaryota > Metazoa > Arthropoda > Arachnida > Araneae > Theridiidae > Parasteatoda > Parasteatoda lunata. Next base: position 29,559,356 of record OX421970.1, on the reverse strand, counting down.
ATACTTACTTGTATTATTTTGAATTAAAATTAATTTGAATTTTCAGGAAATACTATGCAAATTTTTTAAATTTTAAAAGCTTTTGTTGCAATTTTCCACAATAGATGGCGATACGATAGTATTACATAGCGTTAGAAGTTAATATATTATCTTAAATAGATTTTATAAATAAATACTAGAATCTAAATTACTGTGAGTTGAAGATGGTACTTGCAACATTTTTATGAATTCAAAAAAAGTCAAACTTATTAGAAATTCATATTCTATATTTTAAATATTTAATTTGATTATGAAAAGACATTTTGAAATTTTGAGTGTGGTTCCATGGTGTAATGGTTAGCACTCTGGACTTTGAATCCAGCGATCCGAGTTCAAATCTCGGTGGAACCTGAATGCATTTTTGTTAAAGCGTGTGTTAGAATTAACTGTATTAATATTTTTTAATTGCCACGTTGAATTCAATAAATATATTAATATAATTGGATATTTCGCTACTCAGCACGATTGGTTTATTTATTTTACTTTTTTTCATTTTTTAAACCAAAAATAAAGCTTTTGAATGGCTTTGCTATTTAATTTAGCGTTTATAACATTTAATTTTAAATTTTTTTAATTTAAATTTTAATTTAAATTTTTTAATTTAAATTTTTACTTTAATTTTTAATTTTTAATTAATTAAAATAATTTTATTTTAACCAAAATTAAATTTTTAATTAAAATTTAATTTTAATTTAAATTTTAAATTTTAATTTTTAATTAAAATTTAAAATTTAATTAAAAATTAAATTTTTAATTTTTTTGTAATTTTTTTTTCTTTTATTATTATTATTTTAATTTTCTTTAAATTTTTTTTAAATTTCGAAATATATGTTTCAAAGCATTACATCTGGTTTTAAAGGTAGAACTGAACTTCTTATCTAATGAAGTTTGATTGTTTATATTGAATTTAAGCATATTAGCAGATATAATTTGTTAGCAGTTACAATTTTTGAGTATGCATCACTTGAATACGTCGGGAAAAAAAGCTGTTCCCAAAATTAGCGCTAAAGGACAAAATAAAGGCTGCCAACTATTAAGCTTTTTGTAAAATATTTTATGGAGTAGTAGACAATTAAAAATTAAAGCTTTCAGAGCTTTTGGTAATTTCGCCAACATTTTAGAAGCTTACCCAGGAGAAAGCTGAAATAAAATAGCGTTTTATATGAATTATTGAATCTTTTACATGCGGTAGTGTGGAAAATTATTTTAAATCAAATTCACAAATCAAATAATCATGATCAATAATTGTGATTCATATATGAATCATAAGGGAGCACAAGCTTTTTCTGTGAAAGGTCACTTGAACAGTAGGTTGACCAATGAAGGACTGCCTGCCTAAGTATACGGACATGTTGATGATAATTGTAGCAATTTTAATAAAAATAAATTTAATTTTAAAATATAATTTTAATTTTTTAATTTCATTTTAATATTTGGATAAAATTAAAGACTTTTAAATATTAAAATTCAGTAAAAAGTGAAGAATTGTTCATAGAATAAAGTTTTTTAATTCAGTATTGTTCATAGAATTAAAAAAAAAATTTAATATTTTACAGAGCAATATAGATAGAAACTCAATATTTGAATTAAAGAAATTTTATGCGGTTTAAAATGATTTAACATGAAACAACTTAAAATAACATTTAGAATTTAATTGGGAATATTTGTGCCATTTTCAATCTGGCCATATTCAAATTTGGGCCATTTATTTTTTTCTATATTATGAAAGGTTTCATGAATATGAAAACCTTAAACAGTTTTTTTGCGCTCTTTTCAAGCCATAAAAAATTAGAAAAATTTAGAAATAGAATACGGTAAAAAAACTCAAGTATTATTTTACGTTTTTTTTTTTTTTTTTTTTTTTTGTATATATCGAATGTTTTTATAATATTGTACTGAAATATTGAATGTCGCGTGAAAATGATTAGTAATAATTGCCTAAATACGAAAAATAACTTGGATTTAAAATCGGCACAAAGTGATTGTTAAAATGAGCGATTTGATACACAGAAGTTGTAAAAAAAAATCATATTAAAAATATCAGTATTTTTAAAGCCACATGGGAAAACGTAGCAATAACTACAAAAAATGAATTTTTATTTATTTTTTAATTTTTTTATGCGTGTGTGTGGTGATATCGGCCTAAATAAATAATGATTCGAAAATCGTAATAATGCATATTAAGAATATCGGGAATTGCAAAACCTTGTGGAAAAGCAAAGCAATAAGCACCGAAAAACTCTAATAATATACCTTAAATTTGCAATCAATGTAAATAGCACATTTAAATACGCGATTTCAGAATCGTAATAATATGTATTGAAACTTTCGGGATTTTCAAACCCATTTAGGTTGACGATGGATAACTTTGGATTGACGAAGAAACGGGAACAAATAAATCGAGTCAAAATTGATCAATAAAATGCGTGATTTGAAACTCGCGAGTCTTAATAATATCGAATTAAAAATACCGAGATTTTAAAATCTACATTGAAATCCCACAATAGCTACCTACTACCGATAACACAATAGAAAAGTCACTGCTTTACTCTACTTTAGATTTGTGTATCATAGTTATATCGTGTATTAATAATGATAAGATTAAACGAAGTAGAAATTCGTGGCAAAATGCGCCGAAAACACAATCGAAAAATCACACAAGATTTACTATGGAATCTGCGCAATTTGTGTATGTCTAAAGCTGATAAATCGAATCGACGATTCAAATTTTTAAACTTTTTTAAAATTATTTTTTAAGCAGAAAAAAAAATTATAATTATTTTTTTGTTATATTCAACTGCCGACGCTGGTGATTGTGCTGCCCTAAAAAAAGTAGTGCATGCACTAAATAAAAACACAGTTATAATGAAGTGCCCACATAAAAATTTATAATCCGAATTTTATGCCTTATATACAATTCTATGGTTTTTAATAATGATCTCTTTATTTTTTAGCTTTTCCCTATAAATATATATTTTTAGAATTTCTGCATGTTTTTAATAATAATAATGTAATAATAATAATACTTATTTTATTATATAATATTAATTAATTATTTAATTTTAGTTATAATTACATTGTCATGGTTATTAAATCAATTAAAACGCAGTGTTTTTTTTTTTTTTTTCCTAAAATTTACTTAATTTTAGTTTCAAAATAATTGAAAAATGTCTAACTTCTCTTATTTTACATGTAGTAAACTAAGTTTTAAATGCTGTAATTTCGAATATAAATTGTTCAGTTTTACTTGAGTATCAGTAGATAGCGCCACTAAAGTTCAATAAACTGAGAGAAACCGACATATTTTTATTTAGAAGTTGATAATATTTTTTTTCTCTCACTGTAAGAAAACTACTGCAGAAAATATGTAACATTACATGATGCTGCCATCTATCAAATAATTATTAAACTAAAATAAGGTCTCTGAATTCTTCGTTATTGTAAGTTAATTATCACTAGAAATGGTTTAGAAAAATGTTTCAAAACAAAATACGTCGATATTTTTTAAACTATGCATAAACTAATTACAACAGCTTAATGGTTTTTCCAAATTTCATTAAATTAAGTTCAAAATTCTTTCTCAGTGTACAAAATAAAAAACGAATGGTGAGACGGAAATCTCACCATTACTCAAACGCAAAGTTTTTTTTTTTTTTTAACTATCATGTTTTCAGTTATTGTCATTCTAAATCAAATAGCCCCCCTATTTTTAATCTGAAATGCTTCTGTAACATTTTGGGTATAAAATAATGGGCTTTTTTTAAATTTTTTTATTTTTTATTAACTATCACTTTTAAAGTGATAGCTAATGAAAAAAAATAATAATATCATTTTGTACCATCTATTCCTTTCTTTTTCATAAAAGTTGTGTTGCCATCTCTCTCTCTCTCCCTCTCTCTTTTTTTTATTTATTAATATTTCGATGATTTTTTTCTTTCGTCCCACATCTCACGTTAAACTAGCCCTGTGGTCGATTATAGGGAACCATGCGTTGGTAAACATTGATCCCTATAACCCATAAATATGAGCTGATGTGACTGGCTCAGCAACTTATTTTGATGCCCTGGAATCTTGTTTTAATCATATAAATGCTAATACCCTAGTTAACGACATTAGTTCCTCACTCTCTCTCCATAGCACTTGGAAATGCATTTTACCCTGATTTGCCCTTCTCACCCACAGTAGTTTTTCTTGTTCTGTTTTTTCATGTTTATTTTTATTCTCTCTTGACTACTGAGGTTTTACTAGTTTTGATTCTCACCATTATTCTGCATTTTCCGTTGGCTATTTTAATTCTTATATTGTAAATCACTTTTGTTACCTCTCATTTACGTTTAACAAGTCTAGAAAACGGGTGCTTATTTTTAATCGCTTGAAACATGTCGATTGCTATTTTCTATCTGTATATTTTTGAAGCGAATGCAGTTTTTTAATTAAGTAATATCTAACCGCTTCAGTTTCTTGGGATTATTTGTTTAATTGAAGAGGCACTTTCAGTTTTTAGCATTTTTTTTTTTCTTAAATTTCTCAAGAAGCATATAGACGATTATTTCAAAATTTTAGAGGTGTTTATGTCATGCGATTTCCCATATACTTGGACGACATTGTTTACATAAAATAACATAGAATTTGTGTAAAGCCCCTTACCATTACGAGCTTTCTTTCAAAATTTGTAAAGAAAATTTCTTGAAACTTCAAATTTTCAAGACATTTAAGCTGACTATATTTCATAAAATACCAAATACGATTTTCGTCAAAATTATGCTCATACCTTGAGCAATTTTTAACGATTCTTTCTTTCTTTTTTTTCCTTTTTTTTTTTTTTTTTTTTTCAAATTTTACAATGATAATTTTGTTATTAATTTAGCATTTCTCCAAAAATTTTGCTTAATTTTACTGAATAATTTTATAATTTTATAAGATTATAGCAGAAAAAGAAACGTAAGACAAAAAAAAAAAAAAAAAAAAAAAAAAAAATATTTATATATATATATATATATTTTATAAAAATGTACGAATCTTTATGAATATTTAAGCTACGCGTACGAAATTTTATGCAATCTTTACATGTAATAACCAAAGAAATAGGCAGATATTACTAGTTTATTGCTGCCTTTCCTAACATAGGGTGCTTCCAAACCTTTATTTTCACGCGTCATTTATTTCTGGTCTCTCAAACATCTGAAAGCTTTAAATTTAATTGTGAGATATAAGAAATCGCATGATCTAAACTGATTTTAAAACTACATTATAATCCTTTATGCATTTTTTGAAAAAAAAAAATAAATAAATAAAAAGACAAAAATTTAGTTTGTACTTTAAACTTAATTTTTCATCTGGTGTTGAGCAGTCGATCAATTTTTGTGTGCACGACTATCAATGTTCAACTCTGTAGCCTTGTTATTTTAGAGCCCAACTCAGAAGACAAGGGAATTCCTGGATCGAGCATAGGGACAAACTCGTCTTCATAGAGGACTTTTTGATGGAACAAACCTACATTTGCTTAACATGGAGATAAAAACCACTGAAACCTCCCAGGATTAGCCCGAAGATAAAGGGATTTTAAACCATATTCTGTTTGCCACTGAGGATATTTTACATCAGAACTGAGGTCGGTGATAGCTCAGAGCAGAATTCTTCTAAACCTACCACTGTTGGGGTTCGAACCTAGGTCACCTCATTTAGGTGAACACTCAATCCCCTAAACCCCCTGAAAAAGAATTATATGAGAAAGCATTCCATGTAATTATTTTTGGGACAAACTAGCCTTCATGGGGGACTGATTGGAACTAATCCGCATTTGCGCTACACCAAGAGGAAAACCACGAAACTTAATACGTTTAGCCCAATGGCAAAGGGGTTCTGACCCATGATCCGTCTACCACACAGAATATTTTATATTAGCACTATGATGAGGGCGAGTCGGGAACAGAATTCATATCAAGCAGCCATCGCTGGGATTGGAACCCGGGTTCACTTCATTGGGAGGCGAGCTCTCTTTCCCCTGAGGCACTACGGCTCCAAGTTAGTAGTTAATACCGCGGTACATTGCTAGATATCGATAATTTTAACAATGAAATACCATGCGTCACTAATTGATTATTAGGTCCAATGTTCGTGTTGGTGATAACTCGGAAAAGAATATGGTTCTACAACCGATAAATACGAATGAAAATTAGTGATAGAAATTAATTTATGAAATACTTGGGGCAATAAAGTGATGCTCCCTACTTTTTTCCAACTCTAGCATTTTTTACAAAAACTTCTCCTTAGTGTTTTTTCTTTTTTCTTTTTTTTTTCTTTCTTTTTTTTTTCCTTTCAAATTGGTACGTTTTACAAGTTTTCTTTTCTTCAACTAAATTACAGCCGAATACACCAAATTATTCAAATATCTGCTTGGAAATCTGGATGTTTTTCACCAAAAACCCAATTTAAAAATGCTCTTCTGAGCGATATGAAAATGCAACTTATTATAATAGTTCCAATTTCTTACATATAATTTCGATAGTGCCTTAGTTCTTAACCATAGCAACCTCCATTAATTTCTCGGATTTTATTAATTTTTGATTCATTAGCGTAGATATGCTTTTTTTTTACTCTATTTTTGTCAAGAATTTATATCCTTAAATATTTAAAAACAAAAATTATCTATTTAGGGCGATCGTTACGGAACAGGCTGTATATGCAAGTATTAAGTAAAAGACGATTAAGGTGCCATTAACAGATATATTTTTTAATTTGTGTATTCCTTCAGTTAAGGTAACTCAGGAGGTAGAGCATTTGTTTCCCAATGAGCACACCAAGGTTCGAATCACTGCGGTTGCTTGTCATTACGAATTTTGCATCCGGATCGCACTGACCACATTGCTGACATAAAATATTTTCCCAGTGCTAGACAGATCATGGTTCTACCCCGGAGACCACTCGCAATCAGCCCAAAACCGTGGGTAATCTGTCGCGGTTTTCTACTCCAAGTAACGCAAATTTAGATTAGTTCCATCAAAAAGCCCACTACGAATGCTAGTTTGTCTCAATGCAGGAGTTCTCTTATCTTCAGGGTTGGGTACAAAATTACAAGGATATGGAATTGAGCATTCAAAATCGTAAACTCAAAATTGTACCAGCTATTTAACGCCAGTCATAAAATAAAGTAAAATTTCATTAATAGAGCTACGGCTGTTAAGATAATAGTGTGCTCGCCACTTAATTAGGTGACCCCGGTTCAAATGGCCCCACGATGGCTCTGAGATTCGAATTCTGCTCTCACCGTATTGACGTAAAATATTTTCAGTTGTAGATGGATCATTGATTTGAAACTCCTATCTGTTGGGCTCACCGTGGAAGGTTTTCGTTCCTTTCCACTCCATGTTATGCGAATGAGGGTTAGTTCCGTCAGAAAGCGGCCGGAAAAACTTTTTCAGTTGTTAATTTTTTTCTAAAATATACTTAAAATAAAGTGCAAAGCTATTACTGTAAGTATAATTTCATCTCCTCAATCGTTATTTATTTATTCTAAAAATACAACATTCATAATAAAAAGCAAAACCACTAGTATACTTTTATCTCCTAGAATGTTAACTATTTTAAATATTATACTCTTTAATTCTAAAGATCAGATAGTTTTTGAAAGTCAGCATAGTTTCCCCTATTTATTTCAAAAAATTAATGATTCTCCTTTAGTATTTTATCTGCTCCTTTTTTTTTTTTTCATAAAAAGATGCAGTTCTCTACAAATATCTTATCACGGAAGAAAAAAAATATTAAGAAAAGATCACGTGCAATTAAATCAACTCAATTAACTCAAGATCAAACCGGGATTTACACCACTTAAAAATATTCAAAAAATGTAAGATGATTTTGAGTTCTTTGACGTCAACTTTTTTGTTAAATTTTTTATACCAAGATGAAAAAACTGACATCAATTTATACTCTTTTACGAACGAAGAAGTGCAGCAATTTTTTTAACTTAATCTTCTTATCTTTAAAAAAAGTACTTTCTTTTAACTAGGGGAAAAAAATTGATTTTTTCCCCTTAATTTAGTAAATAAGTTTTTTTTTCTCCTTCTTTTCTATGGAATTGTGTTTGAAGTACGGAGGATCGGAGGGAGTATGTGTTTTATTTATTTATTTTCTTTTAAATAGGACCTCATTAAAATATGGGCATTGGACATTTTACATTTTTTCGTATAAAATTTATATGTTGATTAAATTTTATTTGAGTGGCTTTTTATACATATGATTTTTAAAAGTGGAATTTTCGTCATTTCAAATTTAAACCTTATTATTGTATGAACAATAAAAAAGATAAACAAAATTTTTTTTGTTGAGAAATTAGTTAAAATTGAAATAAGGAAAATATGAATAAGCTTTGCAATTGCAAGAACTTTAAAATACTTTAAACTGAATAAAGGTTTTTAGTTGAGAAAAATATATATCTGAGATTGCTTCAACAAAGGGAGTGTGTTGTTATGCGGCTTCATTGCAAAAATTGAATTTAAAAAATTACTTCAAGAAAAATATTTTGTTTTGATTTCCTAATCACAAAGTTATTATCGTCACATATTTACTAAAACCCTTATTACGTATTTTCTAAAATTAAATTTTAAATTTTGAAGCAGAGTTTCCAGTACACGAATTGCATGAAAATTTTTTTTTTGTTGAATTTCAGTTATTTTGTGTCTTTTAATTCATTTTCCGTTTTTATTTATTTATTTATTTTTAAATGTGGGTGTAGTTGGGGCACAAAAATTTCAGGTGTGCTCAAATTGCATAAAAGGTTTCCTTTCCTTTGACATTAACTAATATTGTACTTTATTAATTTTAATAATACTTTATTAATTGTGTTACATTTATTTAATTTTTTTAAATATATAAGGTCATTTTATACACATTTCTAGCGCATAAACTGCATAAAGCATTTTTATCTCCAGTTTAAAGTGGAGTTTTGATAATTAGGAGTTTATTAATTTGCTTTTTTTATTTCATTGAAGAAAGTTTCAAGAAGTTTCATGTGTGCACAATGTAAAAAGGTTTTTTTTTTTAGTCTCGTTAAAGTTTGTATTTATATTAATGCATTTATGGATTCGTTTGTTTAATTTTTTAATATGTGAATGAACTTTAAGTTCACTTATTTAGGGGTTTTCCAATAATCTATATCGCGTAAATATATATATATATATATATATATATATATATATATATATATATACGCTGATTTGCTCCTCCCTTCCTCAGTGGTTTTTCTTCTTCCGTGTTTTCAGGTTTATTTTTATTCAATCTCGGCTACTGAGGTTTTACTAGTTTTGATTCGCATTATTATTCGACATTTTCCGTTTTACATTTCAAATAACTTTCGTCACTTCTCATTCACGTCTGGCAAGTCTTGAACATGGGCGCCTATTTTTGAACTCTTGAAACATGTCGACTATTATTTTTAATCTGTATATTTTTGAAGAGAATGAATTTTATTTCAAGTAATATTTTACCGATTCAGTTTCTTGGGATTACTTATTTAGTAATTTCGAGCAATTAAATAATTTCCAAAGGGCTTTTTGAAAATCACTATGATTTCTAAAGCTTATGAAAGAACTTTAATAATAATAGCAATAGTTTTTCTAGACTTTATCGAACGAAAATTTGATTTCTTAAAAACATTATTGGAACTTGATAATTTGTAAGTAACTGACCTAATTCTGATACTCTTTCGAAAGTTCTAATTTAAAAAAAAAAAAAAAAAATAATTAACACAAAATTATACTTTCTATAAACTTTCATAAAATTACTCACAACTAAATTGAAATATTTTTGCTATGAATTGTGATCCGAAGGGAAACTATCTTCACTTCACGTACGTCAAAATGAAAAATGTCGCGGTTACGATTATTTTATCACTTCGCCATAAAAAACAATTGCGGTAGCTGTTTTTTTTATACTGCAGAGCAATAAAAATATCTCTCTCTTTAGGGCCAATATATTTTGAATTAAGATATTTCTCTTGTTTTTAACGGATTTATATTACAATACTTTTATTAAGATTGCCACTAGTTAATTTCCATCTGAAAAATTTTTAAAAAAATTTATTAGATAAGAAAACGTCTTTAAAAGTAAGTACATTGTAATATAAAATGCAAGGTAAAAAAACACCCACTGATGTGTGTAGGTTCAATCATGCAAAGTATTGCACTGCTATAAATTATAAATTATTATATTTCTATAAATGATAAATTATTATATTTCTATAAACGAGGACTTTAAAAAAATATAAATTATTGTATAAAGCTTAAGCAAGTTACAAAAATCTAAAATCGTACATAAACATAAAAAGAACAACTTGTATTAGACAGCAGTTTATGCACAGCTTAACGTACCAGTTTGGTAGCAGTGAAATTCCAAGCTCTTTAGGTGCTTTTATCGGGTTGAGAAATAAAATTGGTTTAATGGAGGCGAGGCAACCGGCACTTTAGGCAACTATTGGCTTTTGGTTCATTGTTTGGGTCAAACATACCTGTGGGTTCGAAAGTAACCCCCTAGAAGATAGAACAATTTATTATTATTATTTATTTAACTCCCTTTCTCGGATGTTACGGCTCGAATCACTCCACCTTTTATCATAAGCAAGCTTTTTTAATGAATAAGCATTTTACAGAGGAATCGTATTCTGTGCCATTTGATGTCCATCTATAAAATAGTTTTTATGCGTTCTTGTGTCACGGTGCCACTTGATGTCCCTTTACAAAATATTTTTTAAGTGGTTTCCTAATTCGGTATCGTTTGATGTCCGCCAAGAAGATTTTTTTCTTCTTGGTGTTAGAGACAGGCCAATTACCATACAGTTTTTCGTAATTTTAAAACTCCCAATTCGCATTTATGTATTATAACTTATGTTTACCATTAAAGACTGTTTTGAAGAGAAATATAAGCACCAATTACGAATATACTACCTTCGGTAGATAATGAAGAAGCTTTCTTGTAGAAAGTGCTCTTTTCCTACGCAATGTCTATAACCATAATTAATAGTGATAAAAAAATACTCGTTTATTCGACTGGATAATTTATTTAATTGGATTTTTTAGTCTAAATCAGATTGAGTACAAATACGTTTCTAGTTTTATTTTTTAAATTAAGTTTCCTGGTGTTTCGTTCTTTAAAATGTTAAGTCTGTTATCCAATTTGATTTTAGACTTGACCAGCTTCGTAACGAACATGACATTATTTACAAGGTAACTAATCTGAACACCAAGAGGGTGGCGGAATACATCTTTTAATTTAAAATTTTCTCTAATTTGTTCTTGAAATTCGCAAAATACAACTTAATTCTTTAGAAAAAAGATTTTTATCCGATTGAATGCGATTGCACATAAGTGTTTATCTGGAGGCTCGATTGTGATATGAAACAATGCTTTTTAGTTAATAATATGCAAATTTTACACTGTTGTGAATTTTAACTATATTCCTGACTGTTAGATTAGATTCTGTTTGTCTTTAACTACTAAGATAGAGTTCTCTACACTAATTAAAAAATAGGTTTAAAATGTCTACAAAGTCAAATAAATATGGAAATGAAAGGCGTTTGTGATTTATTTTTTAATAATGGAACAATTATTGCATTGATAACGCTCATAAATGTTCGCTAAAATGATAATTATTTATTGATTGTAAGACTATCTTTCAATGGTTTTACCATCAAATAGAAAAACGCTTTTTAGCAAAAAAATATGCTATTTATAACTGTTGTGAGTTTGTTAGCTATACATGAATGTTAGATAAATTTTTGCTACAGCCATTTATACTAATTAAAAAATGCCGCAAAGCATTAATATAGAGAAATGCAACAGTGTGAAAAGCTTTTAAACTCGGAAATTTTTCTTTATAATTTAACTCGTTAATATTTAAAAAGTTACTTTAACGTTGCATTATCTGGGCTTATAAAAATGAAGAATTGATGAAGATTTTAATAATTTTTATCTAGTTGGAAATTTCTTAACAAATTGGTGATTTTTAAAAGGCTTAAAAATTTTTTACAATATTTAAAAAATTTAAAAATAATCTAAACTAAAATAATCTAAAAATAATCGCTTTCAAGAAAAATTAGGTACTTGAACTGGGGCTTTTTTTTAATATTTTGCTTGAACGCAGTTACTGATTTTCATCAAGAAGAAAAAATATCGCCGAATAGGAGTTTTTTTTTCTCAAATATTTAAGTTTTGTTAGTTTTAAAGTATAAACACTTCTTTTGCAAGAGTGTAAATGTAGTTTTAAATTAAAGCTTTGTTTCGAGCTTAAAACACAAACAGCAGCTTTTTTCCCTTGGCTACAGAGCTTCGAAGAATATTCTTAAAAAGTTAACATGCAGCAAATATTGTTCCGGAGTAATTGTTTGAACATTTACTAAAATATTTTAAATTAAGTCGCAACGATAGCAAAACTTATTTCTTATATATCTTCAATAAAAACATTATTTGCACGTTTTAAAGTAAAACTTCTTATTTCTCTGATTTCAAATTTAATTATTGAGCTAACGCAGCTTAAATTTCTAAAACAAGAAAAGGTTAAAGATTTCGTTTCAAATAAAACATATCAAAGTTAAAAAAAAGAGAAAGAAATCAAAGAGGAAACAAGAATAAAACAGCAAGTTTTTTGTAAAAGTAAAAAAATTCTATTTTTTTTTTCTTCTTCTTCTTCCATTATTTCTTTTTCTAGTTCTCAAAACGCAACTAAAGATCTAGCTAAAAATTTTAAAAAGAAACAAAAATCGATAATTTTTCTTGAAAGCGGCAGATTTGTGTTAGTCAGTCGATTTCAAAATGTACGTTTAAATTTCTTCTGGGGGAAAACTATTCTTCTTTTCGGTGATTTGTTCTTTTCTAAATCCGATCTGATATCGTTTGAGCGCTGTTTTAAAAATGTAATGCTTATATTGCTTCGAAGAAAAGAAATAACTTTACCAAAAAATACTATTCATTAATTGAAATTTGTCGATTTTACTTTAAAGAAATGAATAAGTAAATTGTTGAACTTATTTTTTTAAACTTCTAGTTAACTAATTAAAAGTAAATAAATGATCAAATTGCTGAACTTATTTTTCTTTGACTTCTAGTTAACTAATTAAAAATGCTTTTATTTTTACTCTTTAAGTTTCCTTAAATTTTTTTTTTGTCAACTTATGCTGATAACTAAGGATAAAATGCAGGAAGTGCTGCTGATTCATTTTTAAAACCAACTGAATTGCTTATTTGTAAAATGGTTTTTGACTGTTTTTTTATACAGGGTGGTCTCAAAAAAGTTTGTAAATGGCCAAATATCTCGACAAATATACATCGGATCATAAAAATGAAAATAATCACATTCAATATTTTTTGAAATCCACCCAAACATACCAAACGTGAACTTTCATTCTGCACCCCGTGAGGGCAGTTTTAAAATTTTCATCAATGAACCCCCTATTTTTAATTGCCGATTCGGATTCTCCAGAAAAAAGTAACCCTATTTGAGTTGCAGGTTTATGCATTTTGCTTCACAGGTGACGCTGTAAACGGGGAAAAAATTAAATAGGGTGCAAGATGTTTAAAATAAAGAATCTCGAGAACCATCAGATTGAGAAGATGAAAAAAAAATTTAAATAAAATTTAAAAAAAAAAAAACTTTTTTTCGAAAAAAATACCGCAGCATTTTTCGTTTTATTTATTTTAATTTTTATTAAAATAATTATAAAGTTATCAAAATTTAAAAAAAAAATAACATTTTTAGTTTCGATAATTTTTAATATTGGAAAAGGGAAAATAGATGCATTCAAAAAAGATATAGATTTTTTTTCGAGGAAAAAAAAATTCCGAGACATTTTTAGTTTTTTTTATTTCTATTTTCAATCTGAGGGGTCTCGGAATTATCACCATTTTAAGCAATTTGTACACATTTGAATTTTCTCGGTTACAGCGTCATCTGTGAGACAAAACGCGAAAAACTGTAACTCAAATTGGGTTACTTTTTTCTGGAGAATCCGAATCTGCATTAAAAAATGGGGTTTCATATTTCAGATTTCAAAGTTGCCCGCGCTTCACCCCTAGGGGTAAGGTGAGAGATGAGTTTGGGATCATTGGATAGCTTTAAAAGTCTAGTTTAACTTTTCGATCCGAAGAATATTTCTTGATACATTCGACCGTTTTATATTTATTTTTTTTTGCACTATGTATTCCAGAGGAGCAAAAATTTTTTTATTGTCTTAATTTTTTTTTACTTAATGCTAGTTTAATTGCTGGATTTAAAAAAAAAGAAGAAAAAAAGAAACTTGGAGCATTTACATCATCGAAATTTCAAATAATGCACTTTTTTATAAATATCAATGAGATATAAAAATCAATTTACTTGGCACATATATTCTGTTTATATTAAAATTAACTTCAGTTTTAAGATTTCCGAATAAACGAAATTATAAAATTATATCCGATTTTTTTCAAAACTATAATAAATCATAAATTCATATCTAAACGAAGTATCTGTGCGCATGCACATATGTGTGATCACGTGGGATTTGTGAGGAAGATAAATAAAACCTATAATTTCCGTTAGTTATGATATCCTCAATACAAATTTGACCAACAATAATAACCAGGGAGTTAAAAAGTGGCAGAAAATAGCAATTTTTAATATGAAATATGTAGTTTATCCCTTTTGTTTAACTCGTAAAAAGAATTACTTTGTGCCCAGTTTTTCATAAAAAAAGAAGGAAAAATTAATAAATTGACCGGAAAGTAAGCCTTGTTCGATAACCTTGTAAAATAAACCTTGTACGAAGAAAATGGAAAATGTACCAGTATTTATAGGAAATTCAAATCCTTTTTCAAATGGTATGTGGCACAATGCATGAGCAAGTAGGAAATAAGAAAATTGCTACTAAATTGTTTTTGGCAAATGTTTCCGTCAGAAAAAAAAATGCCATCTTAGAATTGCATCACTTTATCGGTCTTATGGAACATGACGTACTATTCACTAACGCGTAGAAACGCTAGATTCTGGTTTTACACAGGTCTCCGGCTACTGATAATAAACAAAGGCAAGTATATCAAATACCAGAATAATATCTCGATTCATTTACTATCATAATACATATGTAATACAGCAATAAAGCTAACATTATTGATAACTGTAATTATATAATACAATAATAACCTGGTTATCAATAACATAACATATTAAAATGATGCATAACTATAATTATTGTGTGTGACACTATTGTGAGGGCTGATAAATTAGGTTTGGGTAACGCAAATATATATATTTTTTCCCTATGAGCTGTTTAATCAGTCTTCCCGATGAGCAGACCTAGTGCATTCTCCTGAAGTGGTATCCACTCTTTCAGAGGCCACCACAATGGGTGAGATACCGTTGGCCATGTTAATTTGGACGTCTAGTTTCTGCCACACTAGATGGCAGCACCGAGACTCTATTTAACGCAAATATTGAAAAATGCAAAATCATATCAATTAGTTTTTCCTCTCCATGTAACGCAAATGCGGGATAGTGCCATCAAAAAAGTCATCCACGAAGGAAAATTTCTCCCAATACTTGGTGAAGGAGTTCCATTGTCTTCTGGATCTGGTGAAAAAATACAAAGCTACAGAGTTGAACATTGGTACTCATAAACTCAAAAATTGGGTCGACTGTTCGACGTCGGTGTTTAAATAAAAAATACATCATGATATTAAAATGTGTACTTATCAGATATGATAGCCAGGAGGCCGAGCGGATGGCGTGCTTGACTGCGAAAGCAATGGCTGCGGGTTTGAATCCCACTCTGGGCATGGATGTTTCTTTCTGTTTGCTGTCCTTTGTTGTGTGTGAATGTGGTCCACCCCATGAACGGGTATCTGTGGCAGGGTGGCGTGACTAATGTGACCGTCACTTTTAGGTTCACAGGTGCCCACTGGGTAACGTTAAATGAGCAACACTTCCGGCATCTTCCGAGGTGAAGAACGAAATTTCAGTACCTGCCGTTAAAAAAAAAATTTAAAAAAATACTAAAAACAATTTGTCAGTTATAGAGAGCAATGTTTAGGTTGGCGATAACTTGGAAAAGCAATCACCAACACATACTCTTTATGACCGATATGTACCAAACTTTCTGATGGTGAAATCAATCTAATCAGTTCATTAAATACTTTTAATTGTTTCGAATTAATTTTTCAGCTTTTTTTTATTAAAAAATTATTATTATTAACTTTTAATATTGGGCACGATCATCATTAAAACTAGAATATGGCATGCCAAATATAATAAAACGATTTGCTAGTATTGCAAGCGTCGAGATCTATTGCAATTTTGTCTCCTGTACAAAGTTTAAATCTTCGTTAGGTGTTGTTAGCTCATTATACAAAACGAGAAAATAACGAACTTATTTTGAAAACTCGTATTTCCTTGAAAAGAAGGATGATTTATTTTCCAATTAGTAAAAGTGCTTCGGAGAAATACTGTTTATAAACTTGATTTTGATGGTTTAGATGTTCAGAAATAGAAAACTAAATGCTACCATTTATTTTTCGTTCATACTTGTTCCCAAAATCATTTTTCGAAGAAATTTAATCTTATTAGAGTTCAAATTGCTCTCGAATTTCATTTCCAACCGTCGCAATGGATGAAATCAATCTGAATTCTTTTCAGCGAACATTAAACTCCTGGAACTTTTTCTTATACCACTGATAGGTTTAAAGATTTTGCCAAAAGAATTAGAAAAGAAAAAAATGTTGTTTTAATGATTTTGGAAACTATTTTAATAATAAAATTTTCTGCACTTAATGTGAAGGAACTGAACTCAATTTATAAAGAAGTATCAATTTAATGCATTTTTAACAAACTAAGAATTTTTTTTTTTTTCATTTTGAATGATATAATTTAAATAAATGTTACATTTTTTTATTTTTTATTTTTTAGTGTAGATGTTTTTTTTTAACATTCTGAATCCAGTTGTAATCTTTTTCCACGATTAGAGTTTCCTTCACTTTTTTGAGAAAAAAATGAAAATTTTCTGAAATTACACTTTATTGATTTCTAAAAGTTAATTTTTTTTTTCAATATCTGCTTCGATTGAAAATCTTGAATATTGTAATGTCTATCTATATTTAATATGCCTCTAAATGTTAAAACTTTCTTTTTAGGCTAATTCTAAGTTTAGTTAATTAATTTTAAACTTTTTTTAGGGATTAGCCATGCTATAAATTTGTTATACAATCTATTTATAAGTTATTTTTATAACCTACTACAAAGCGTCTTGAAAATCTTTGATGGAATTTGTCACAAATTATAATGCATAAACATAAGTAAAGTAAACGCTACTAGGTGATATATTTAAATTTCATGACCAGCGCTGATCACTCGGCCTATTTTTGCTTTTACGATTATCAATGTTCAAATACATAGCCTTATAATTTTGAACCCAACACAGAAGACAAATGAACTTTTGAATCAAACATTAGATCAAAATAGCCATTGTGAAGGCCTTTTTGATGCAACTCACCCGCATTTATGTTATAGATAGAGAAAAACAATGATTTTTCTACTGCTAACCCAACGCCCAGAAAGTTCTAACCCATGATCTTTCTACCTTTGGGGATACGAGGGTTGCTATTTATATTTCTGGCCTTGGCAACAGTAAGTGTTGCTAGGCGACCGCAGACGATTTTAATCGAAAGTTTGATATTTTTAAACATAAATTCAGCAGACGATTTACCATTATAGCTTCATTTGTGTTGTTGACAGTAAATTGAAAAGTTCTTCTCTTTCAAAAAATAGAATTCAATCGTGAACATTTTCGTGCCATTATTTTTCATAACTTTCGACGTGGATTGTCAAGACAAGAGTGCTTCGATGAATTTAATTCTTTATTCAGCGATAAAGCGCCATCCTACAGCACTGTAAAAAATTGGTATAACGAATTTAATCGTGGTCGATGTTCGATCCAGGACGAATCCCGTGCAGGTCGTCCAAAATCCGTTGTTGTGCCAGAAAAGATCGATGCTGTGCGTGAACTGATAAAGCAAGATCGTCATGTGACATACCGTGAGATAGAGGCGTCTTTGGACATTAGTATGACTAGCATCAATAAAATATTGCATGAACATTTGAGCGTAAAAATTTTTTTTTCGTGTTGGATCCCGCATAATCTGACAAACGCTCAAAAAAAGGCTCGTGTCGATTGGTGCAAGGGAATGTTGGAAAAAAATACGTTCAAGGAACATCAAAGGCTGTGTATAACATCTACACAGGTGACGAATCATAGATCTATGCATATGAGCCGGAAACAAAACAGCAATCAACTGTATGGGTCTTCCAAGACGAGGCAAAACCAACAAAAGTTGTTCGAGGAAGAAGCACATCGAAACAAATGACTGCCTGTTTCTTCGGCATTAACGGTCATGTGGCAACAGTGGCGTTAGAGCAACGCAGGACGGTCAATTCTGAATGGTACACGGCCATTTGTTTGCCAGAAGTCATCGGAGAAATTCGAAAAAAGCAGAAAAACAGGCGAATCATTATTGATCATGACAATGCGAGCTCTCACACATCGACTCAAACAAAGACATTTCTGACGGAGCGAAAGATCAAACTAATGGGTCATCCGCCGTACAGCCCTGATTTGGCACCCAATGACTTCTTCTTATTCCCATATATCAAAAATAATTTACGTGGACAACGATTTTCGACCCCCGAATAAGCGGTTGATGCATTCAAAACGCATGTTTTGGAGTTACCTCAATCGGACTGGAAAAAGTGCTTTGAAAATTGGTTCAAACGCATGCAAAAGTGTATTGATCATCATGGAGAATATTTTGAAAAACAATAAAACCAATTTCGATCCTACATATTTGTTTTTTCATTACTAGGCCAGAAATATAAATAGCAACCCTCGTATTATATTAAAGTTGAATCATTAACCATAGATCTGTGAATTGATTTTGTTTTTGCTATCCTTGAAGCTTCTTTTCTAAGAAATTTTTTACTTGTCTGTTGTTGTACAACAAGTTTCTTACTTGTTGTTTGCAAAAGTAGTAAATGGTCTTGAAAGTTGAGCAAATTTTCAGAGTTTTAAAACTTATTAAATACAGTTTCGCAAATTTATTAATTATATTAATTATTTTTTAAGAGCTTGGATTTAAACAGTGCACAAAATTCCCAGGCAGGATCCAATTTTGCCTTTTTTCGTCGGGACGTTTCGTCTCTCATATCTGTCAAATACCTGGATTTTAAACTGGGACTTTCAAGAACGTGGATTTTAAGGCCGTGGAAGCTGCGGCCCACTTATCTTATCGGGACGAACATAGTGCCGAGTCTGCTTAAATCGAAAATATCGATCAAATATGCATCTTTCATAAACATAGATTTTAAACTGGATCCTTAAGAAAACATGGGTGTTAAAACTAGGTCTTTCAGAAATATGTATTTTAAACAGAAGATACGACCCACTTGTCGGGGCAGGCATAGCATCGAGTCTGCTTAAATCGAAAATATCGATCAAATATGTACCTTTCAGGAATATGGATTTTTAGGATCTTCTTTAGAATTTTCTAAGGATCTTCTTAAGGATTTCATTAGGATTTTCTAAGGATCCAGTTTGATCCTTAAAGAAACAGAGGTGTTAAAACTGGGTCTTTCAGAAATATGGATTTTAAACAGAAGCTACGTCCTTCTTGTCGGGACAAGCATAGCATCGAGTCTGTTTAAATCGAAAATATCGATCAAATATGTATTTTTCAGAAACATGGAGTTTAAACTGGATCCTTAAGAAAACATGGGTGTTAAAACTTTGTCTTTCAGAAATATGGATTTTAAAGAGAAGCTACATTCCTCTTGTCGGGACAGGCATAGCATCGAATCCGTTTAAATTGAAAATATCGATCAAATATGTATCTTTTAGAAACATGCGGTTTAAACTGGATCCTTAAGAAAACAGGGGTGTTAAAACTTTGTCTTTCAAAAATATGGATTTTAAAGAGAAGCTACATTCCTCTTGTCGGGACAGGCATAGCATCGAATCCGTTTAAATTGAAAATATCGATCAAATATGTATCTTTCAGAAACATGGAGTTTAAACTTTATCCTTATGAAAGATGGATTTTAAGTTTGGTCTTTCTGAAACATGGATTTAAAACAGAAATTCCGGCTCCCTTATATGGACAAACATAGCGTCACCCATGTTTAAATAGCGAATGATTGATCAAATATGTATCTTTCAAACACATGGATTTTAAACTGGGTCATCAGCGCTAGAGAGAAAATTCATTAGAAATAAAACTTTTTTCCAGATAGAGACATTTTTGCGTTGTTGTTTCATCAATTTACAATCAGAGCAAGAATAAGAATCTCAGACGAGAATGGGGTGTTTGTGATAATCGATTAAAAATACATTAAATGTGAATCTAAGATCCATTTCCCCAGTCGAGGTGGATTTAGTTATAACTTCGCTTAGTTTTCCGTTCGCATTTTCTTTCTTTTCCTTAAGAAAAGTCCACCGGAATAAAAACTACCTTAGATAAAAGATTACAAAGTAAGAACTTTTTTTTTCCATTCTCGTTTTTCTCGTGTAAAAAAAAAACCCTAAGAAGTAGGAATGTTTGATAAACTTGATAGTTTTGGATGTTTCTCCGATCTTTATTTCTCTTTGCTTTGTTGGATCTGGTGTTATAATATCGAGATTTCTTGTAATTTCGTTTTATGTTACATTCTTTTCTTGACCTAAATTAGATCAAGCTGTAAATTCTGTGTATGTTTCTTTTATAACGCGGCTTCCAGAAAATAGGTTTCTTTTGTGAGGTGACGTTGGAAAAACAAATTAAATATTGAAATAACAATATCTGTTTATTTTGGTGCTGAGTTTTCTAGACATTTCGAAAACTTTGCTGTAATTGCATTAATAAAAATGTCTTTTTTTTAATCTTTTAACTAAGTTTGCTTTTATATTAAATATATATTACGCAAGTACTTTTGTTTTTCATGTTGTGTAGTATATAAAATACTAAGCTTTTTATTGAAAGCCGAAAAATATTCGATTCAGGGGGAAAGGATTAAATATTTCGCACATTGCCTAGGTATACTTTAGAATTACAAATAAAAAACCGGAAAATTATGACATATATTTGAATGTTAGTGTAATGCTCCTTGCTTAAATTATAGGACTTTTTAGTGGTAGTCTTGTATTATTTTTTTCTAAACAATACTTCGTCGGTGAGCTTTTTATTTGGGCTCAAAATGCATGTTTAAAAATATGAATACAGTCCGAAATGCGTGTTAAAAATTTAGATACAGCTCGAAATATGTGTTTTTTTAAAAAATGGACTATGCTCAAAATGCGTGTTTTAGAAAACGTCAAGTCCAAATGCGTGTTTAAGAAAATAGACACTGTTTAAAATACGTGTTTTAGAAAATAGACATAGCTATTTAAGAAAATGGGTACAGCTCAAAGTGCGTGTTTAAGAAAATAAAGCATAGCTATTTAAGAAAATGGGTAGAGCTAAAACTGCGTGTTTAAGAAAATAGAAATAGCGTTTAAGAAAAGAAAATAGATCTAAGAAAATTTATAAAAGAAATGGATATTTAAGAAAATGGATATAGCGTTTCATTCCGTTTTTCAAACTTCCTTTATGAATATTGTTCTTTTTTTAAAAAAAAGAATAAACTGATAAATCCAAATAAGTTCTTTATGTTATTTCGTAAATTTGCATAAATCACTTAGTTCATTTTATTAAATTAGTAATTTTTCAAAAGATTTTAAAAGACAGCAGTTGTTTTAAAAAGTTTGCCCGTGTTTTATGAATTTCAAACAGTGGTAATTTATGTTCAAAACTCACTCTATCGTTTAAAGTTCTGAATACAAAGAGATCGGCAGTAGAATTAAATTAGTAATATACACCTCACCGACCCAACTCAGAAATCCAGGACATCCACAATGGTTCTATGGTTCGTGCTTAAATGAGTAAGGAAATATCAAAATTCTAGAACGAAAATTGACTGTGAAAATTTCAAAGAATCCGTGTGTCAACCTTTTAAAAACAACTGTTGTCTTTTAATGTGTTTTTATGGAACACTAATTCATTAAAATGCACTAAGTGATTTATGAAAGCACAAAATTCCTCGTTGAGTTGTTAAATTCGGGTTGAACAATGAAAAGACACATTTTTTTGCCGTGTGGATTTTCTTAAACACGGCTTTTGAGCTGTGTTCGGGATCAAAAGTTGACCGACGATTTTCACTATTGAATAGTGAAATTCTTTTATACATTAGACTTAATGACCTTTTTAATAGACTTTGTGTTAAAAGCATTTTTCAGTTTATAGAATACTTAGATATTGTAAGGAATTTCCTAAGCAAATAACATTTATATTTAATGCTCTTATTTTATAACTGTCGTTGAACAGCCAACCCAATTTTTGAGTTTACTATTACTAATGATTAACGCCGTATCCTTGTAATTTTGAACCCGACACAGAAGACACGGGAACTCCTGGTTCAAGTATTAGGAGAAATATGCCTTCGTGGAGGATTTTTTAATCGAGCTCTCATTTGAATTACATGGAGTGGAAAACCGCGAAAACTTCCCCCGGTCAGTCTGACGTCAAGGTGACTCTAACACATGAACCGTCTACCACTGGGTACATTTTACGTCAGCAATGTGATCGGTGCGAGCCGGGAACGGAATTCGTATCGACCAGCTATCGCTGGGATTCGAACCTAGTTCACCTCATTGGAAGGCGAAAGCTTTATCCTCGAAGCCACCACAGCTCATATTTAATGCTTTATAACCGTCGTTGAACAGCAGACACAATCTTTGGGTTTACGACTGCTAATATTCAACTCCGTAGCCTTCTAATTTCGAAATTTGCATTACATAGAGAGGAAAACCACGAAAACCTCTCACGGTTAGTCTTACGCAAGGGGACTCTAACCCATAATCCGTCTTCCACTGATATTTTTACGCCAACACTATGGTCGGTGTAAGCTGGGTGCGGAATTCAAATCGACAACCATTGCTGGGATTCGAACCCGTTTCAACTCATTGGGAGGCGAGTGCTCTATCCCCTGAGATACCACGGCTCTCATATTTAATGCTTTGCTAAAAGCACCAGACATTTTATGAAATGTCTCGATATTTCATTGAACGCATACTACCTATACTTGGGGTTTTAATTCTGCCGGACATTGTTTGGAATGTTTAGTTATTCCATAGAATGCGTAGTACGAAACTTTAAGGTATATTTAAGGTTGGTTTGAGGTTTTTTTTGAGGTATCGAGGTTGTTTTGAGGTATATTATATACCAGGTTGATTTTCTTACACTTGTAACAAAAGAGGTATTTTTGAGGTGTAAAATTTTTTACCTTATTTCAACTAAAGAGAGTGAGGTATTTATTGAGGTATATGAAGTGATTTTATTTATACCTAAGCTTATTTTGAGGTTGTTTTAAATACACTTCAAATCAACCAGACTGATCAGTTGATTTTTAAGGTATACGAGGTTGTTTTTCTTACACTTGTAACAAAAGAGGCATTTATGAAGTATAAAAAAATGAACCTTTTTTCAACTAACGAGAATGAGGTATTTACGAGGTATAAAAAAAAGATACCTTTTTTCTACTAAAGAGAGTGAGGTATGTACGAGGTATAAAAAATATACCTTATTTCAACTAAAGAGAGTGAGGTATTTATTGAGGTATATGAAGTCATTCTTTTTATACCTAAGCTTATTTTGAGGTTGTTTTAAAATCACTTCATATCAACCAGACTGATGAGGTAGTTTCTAAGGTATACCTGGTTGTTTTTCTTACACTTGTAACAAAAGAGGTATTTATGAAGTATGAAAAATCAACCTTATTTCAACTAACGAGAGTGAGGTATTTGCGAGATATAAAAAATATACATTTTTTCTACTAAAGAGAGTGAAGTATTTACGAGGTATAAAAAAATATACTTTATTTCAACGAAAGAGAGTGAGGTATTTATTGAGGTGTATGAAGTCATTTTATTTATACCTAAGCTTGCTTTAAGATTTTTAAAATAGCAAAGTAAACTTCATATTAACTAGCTCATTTCCCAGAGTTCCGAGCGAGCCGGCAAATGGCGTATGTGTTAACAATCGAAAGTCTATTCGAAATTCGGTAAGTGTGCTTGATATTTAATATTTTAGTTTTATCACTTTTAATCAAATATACTACTTTTATATATCACTTTTAATATAATATATCACTTTTAATCAAACTTAAATTTTATTATTTTTGTTTTAAAGACGCATCTTGATCTTAAATAATTTAAGTTGGAGGATATTCTTAGAGGCTATTGGTGTAGGCTTAGCAATAAGAGAGAACTATCAAAATATTTCTCGTCGTTGTTTAGGGGAACGTTACAGGTGAATCGTTACAGCAGGTTAAGCACAGTATATTTTATTGTTTGTAATTTATTCAAATATAATTATTCTTTTTATTTTGCTTAAATGTATTTGCTTTAACGAAGCGGTATGCAAGCTGATTAATTAAATAAAATGTTCATAATTTCTCTTATAAATAAATCATTGAAAATTGAAAGATTTTTAAAATAGCAATTTTGCTTTGAAATTCTACTATAGCTGTATGCTTATCGTTTGCTTGGATATCTGTTGCAAAGTTTATATTGTTGTTTATGAGTGAAAATAAGTATAATAACAAAACTGTGTATATATATATATATATATATATATATATATATATATATATATATATATATATATATATATACAGTACTCTGCCAAATTATTAGGGACACTTAAAATTTCTAAAAAGTAGTCATTCAAGTGTCATAATTTTTTCAAAAATGAATCAATTTTCATAAAAATTTCAGGATATTCAGGTTCAGGTCTTCTACTTTTATCTAAAAATTACTAATTTAGTTTATCTAAATTTGTAACAAAAATTTGCACACTTGAACAAAGCAATATTTTTTTTTCAAATGTGAAGTCTGACAAGTTGCTACTTTGTGACAAATTTTTTTGCATAAAAATTATTATTTACACATTAAAGTACAAGTCGTTAACTTTAAAACGTGCTGAAGTAAATGACTTTACGATTTTGTTTGACCGAGATATGAGATTTTGAAAATGTTTTGTCATTTATAGTTAATAGTGAGTTGTGGCAGTATTTTTGGTGAAAATGAGATTTCAATTGGATTGAATGAAATCGATATCAAAATTTTATAATAAATTTGAATTGTTTATTCAAATTATATAATATATTATGTATTGTAAAAAAGTATTTTAATAAACAATAATAATAAACAGCACCAAATATATCAAAGCGAAGCGTTCTATTTACATATCAAATATGTTGCCACCCATTTTTATACAAAAGTTAAACTTTTCTCAACTGTGATAAATATGAACTGATGCGAACCTTACATAACAAATAAATAATTAATAGCTAACAAATTTTAAACAGAAAATAGTCAATAGGTTGATCTCTTTAAGCTGAAGAATAAATACTAAATAATTTTTGAATTCACAACATTAAATAGTGAAAATGTAGATGTTTATAAATAAAATCAATTATTTATACTTTCGAGAATAAATATAAATATTTTATTATATATATAATAGTTACTGCTCAGCCTTCCCCTAGGAAATAGTTCTGAATTTATACCAAAAATAAAATGTAATCTCTCCTAATACGAGGGTTGCTATTTATATTTCTGGCCTAATAATGAAAAAACAAGTATGAAGGATCGAAATTGGTTTTATTGTTTTTCAAAATATTCTCCATGATGATCAATACGCTTTTGCATGCGTTTGAACCAATTTTCAAAGCACTTTTTCCAGTCCGATTGAGGTAACTCCAAAACATGCGTTTTGAATGCATCAACCGCTTCTTCGGGGGTCGAAAATCGTTGTCCACGTAATTTATTTTTGATGTGTGGGAATAAGAAGAAGTCATTGGGTGCCAAATCAGGGCTGTACGGCGGATGACCCATCAGTTCTATCTTTCGCTCCGTCAGAAATGCCTTTGTTTGAGTCGATGTGTGAGAGCTCGCATTGTCATGATGAAGAATGATTCGCCTGTTCTTCTGCTTTTTTCAAATTTCTCCGATGACTTCTGGCAAACAAATGGCCGTGTACCATTCAGAATTGACCGTCCTGCCACATGACCGCTAATGCCGAAAAAGCAGGCAATCATTTGTTTCGATGTGCTTTTTCTCCGAACAACTTTTGTTGGTTTTGCCTCGTCTTGGAAGATCCATACAGTTGATTGCTGTTTTGTTTCCGGCTCATATGCATAGATCCATGATTCGTCACCTGTGTAGATGTTATACACAGCCTTTGATGTTCCTTGAACGTATTTTTTTCAACATTTCCTTGCACCAATCGACACGAGCTTTTTTTTGAGCGTTTGTCAGATTATGCGGGATCCAACGCGAACAAATTTTTTTTACGCTCAAATGTTCATGCAATATTTTATTGATGCTAGTCATACTAATGTCCAAAGACGCCTCTATCTCACGGTATGTCATATGACGATCTTGCTTTATCAGTTCACGCACAGCATCGATCTTTTCTGGCACAACAACGGATTTTGGACGACCTGCACGGGATTCGTCCTGGATCGAACATCGACCACGATTAAATTCGTTATACCAATTTTTTACTGTGCTGTAGGATGACGCTTTATCGCTGAATAAAGAATTAAGTTCATCGAAGCACTCTTGTCTTGACAATCCACGTCGAAAGTTATGAAAAATAATGGCACGAAAATGTTCACGATTCAATTCCATTTTTTGAAAGAGAAGAACTTTTCAATTTACTGTCAACAACACAAATGAAGCTATAATGGTAAATCGTCTGCTGAATTTATGTTTAAAAATATCAAACTTTCGATCAAAATCGTCTGCGGTCGCCTAGCAACACTTACGGTTGCCAAGGTCAGAAATATAAATAGCAACCCTCGTAAACTACAGAATTTATGTAATTGTTGATAACAATAGTTTGCTACATATTTGATAATTGAAAACTAGAAACTGTACTTGCTCACTTTTTTATGTTTGATCACAAAACTGTTATTTTCACTACATGTTATTTTTCGCAATTTACCCACGTTAATTATTTACTAAGCAGATTGTTATTACTTATTAGAATATTGAGCAGAATTAAATTAAACCCGATTTCAAGTATATATGTCAATTTGTTTCAAAGTTATGAGCATTTTTATGCAGCTGTTTATGGTTCACTACTTCAAAAATTAGCGACTGTCGGAAATCTTAATTTTTTTAGAAATAAGTCAGTCTAGTTTCTTATGCAATTTGAATGCTGAACTGAATAAAATCAAATGCAAATAAAAACATTTATTGTTGAAAGTAATATGCATTTTTTTAAATTTCATCCTATGGGATGTGTTTTTATATTTAAACAAATGTTTGTAACAACAAACTATTAGTTTTATTCTGCTCGGTATTATAAGTTATATAGGAGATATTGTACTCAACTTATTTTAAAAGTATTATTTCAAATAATTCTCTCTCTTAGACATTTTCCTCACATAAAATTACTCACAAATTTAAAATAAATGCTCCTTATCAGCTTGTAATTTGTTCTATTGATTGAGTGTAAAAAATGAATAAAAATTGGTACATAACTTTAAAATTTTAATTTATTAAACGATTGTTGATTCTTGATTACTTTTATAAAAAATATTAAAATAACTATTTTTTAAGAAACTCTGATGTGATTGACAATAACGGAAGTCCTTTTCAGAATCAGCGTCAAAAATTTATGAAAAAGCTATTAGTTTCAAGAAGTCTGACAAAAAGTTCAAAAATATAGACTAGATTTATTGAGTTTAAAGATTTGTAAGAAAAAAATAAAGAAAATCTAATTATCAAACTTACAAGTACCAGAATGATACCAGATGTATAGAAAAATAAAAAGTATTAAAATTGCATAATAAGATTGGAATTATATATTTGAATTTCTGTAAATGTTGTTAATGGTAGTACTCTCTTCAGTGTACTTTATTTTGTGGCTGTGGTACCTGTCATGCTTTTTAGCTACGAGGATTGAATAGAAATAGCAGAAGAGTAATACTATTTATCTGAAAAAGGAAACTAATTTCATCCAGTTAATTTAAATTTCCAAAAACAAAACAAATTCTAATATTTTAATAGTTTAAAACCTGCCACTATTATTGTAAATTTGACTTTCTTACTATTTCATTTTTCTTTCTTTTAGGTTCCATTAACTACAAGTTTCAACAGGTAGCCGGAAACAGTATTTAAAATAATTTTGTTGGTTTGTAAAAAAAAGGAAATTTTAATTTTAAATAAAAGTAATTTGAATTTCTGCTGACTAATTATTTAAATTTGTAGTTTTATAGCTTAAGAAATTCAAGCACCTTAGACAACTATCTTCTAAAAATATGAGTTCTCATAAATAATTTTTACTAATTGTAGAATTTGGATAAGTGTTATTTTAAGATGATTTAATTCAATCTATTAAAATTACAGAAGAATTATGCATTTGAAACTTTCTTTTATAGCTTAACAAAAGAAGCGTTTAGTGCCGAAGGTCAAATATTAAAATCTTCAGATTGATAAATGAAGATTTCTACTAGTGAAAAAATGTAATGATATACATTATTCTTCATATAATATATATAATATCTTTATATATATTATATTTTTTATATAGTGAGGTTGAAAACTAATAAACTAGGTGGTCCGTATAACACCTCACATTCGTAAGTATTAAAAAAAACAGCTTTAGGTTGAGCTGCATAAGCCTGAATGTAAAATGTCGCATCTTTGGTTGATAAATTAATACTTCTAAAAATGCAACAATATATACTTGAGGCTACGAAATAATAACTTAAAGTAGAATATGGAACACATGACGTTAATAAAAAATAACCTTTCTAAGTGTTGAAAATACAATTCAGGTTGATTTATAACAACCAGTAGTGTAAAATGGCACACCTTAGGTTGAAAAATATATACCTCTACAAGCATAAAATTAGATACCTAAGGTTGAAAAATAATTACCTGAGGTAGAACAAAATACACCTGAGGTTGATTTATAACAACCAGAAGTGTAAAACGACACAGCACAGGTTGATAAATATATACCTCTACAAGCATAAAAGTAGATACCTGAGGTTGAAACATATATTCCTCTGGAGGTTTATTTGAGGATGATTTTGAGGTATTTATTTGCACCCTTTTTCAACCTAATGACATATTTAAATAACAACCTTTAAAATATACCTCGTTTATACCTCATTTATACCTCGATTTTTTCATAAGAGTAGAAATGTCTGGGGTTTTAATTCCACCACTCGTTGCATGAAGTGTCTAGTTATTCTATAAAATGCATACTACCTATAATTGCCTGGGTTATATGTTAATTATGAAATGTTAGAGTTATTATTTGTTTCACTTCAACAATTTTATATAATAAATAGGCATTCCTTAGATTGACGGTGTTTGCGATATTACAGGTAACATTTATATTATAAAGTATACTTATTTTCTTTTATGCATGCTTTAGTGAAAGCAATTTACTATCAACTCTTCGTAAGGCAATAAACTGATACAAACATTAAATTGCAATACTGTGAAAGATCATAAAAGCGAAGGACTGATTGCGAAAAAGTGGTAGCTTCATTTTAACATTTTAATATTCATTTAAAAAGTGATGTTAGAAAAGTTGGAGATTTCTTTAAATATAAATTTATTAAGGAATTTTTGTATTTATGTTACAAAATAGTGAATTAAACTGAATGTTTTGATTGTGACTTTTGCATTCTTAATTGTTGCTGTCAGCCATTAAGGCAGACTGGTTGCGTTGTTCTTGTTTTCCATTGGTGCCATCTATGGCCAAAAATTTGACTTCTGTCACACCCATACGTCACACTCGTTTTTAGGCACACCCATTCATACATTCATTCATCCACGTATCATAATTTTGACCTGAACCAGAGAACTATCAATCTCCAATTCAGTACCCCTTGAGGTATAATTTGTAATGGGATAATGGAGGACTTAGGGACCCTACCGATTTAACGTGCACAAGTCACCAATTACTATACAGTGAGTCTTCGGCCGGCTGGATTCGAACTCCCGTTTCCAAAAACGTGAGTCCAGCACTCTTCCGAAAAAACGGTAAGCTACCGGGTAAGCTTACCAAGCTTACCCGGTAGCATTTTTAATTTATATATATAAATCGCCAAAGCAAAAATAAAACATTTTAGGGACGGGAGAGTTAGAAATATGTATATAACTATTTTTTTCTATTATATGTATTTATTACTAAAGTATTTTTACATCATTATTTAATTTAAAAATGTAATTCTTCTTCTTACTGAAATAATAATAACTTTCGAATCATCAATAAAAACTGGCATTGCATTTCATATTAATTGTTTTTTGACTTGATGTTCTCATTTTCACTTTCAATCAAATGGAAATCTATCTTTAAATAAAGCGCCTGGCACATTTCTAAATTAAATATTCTTTTTTCCAGTAATTCCAATACAGAAGAAACTGAGTTAATTTACAATCGTACTGAGATACATATATTTTAAAATGACAAACAGGAAAGTCCTTAATGCGAATTTGACTACTTCGTAAGTTCATTATGTTTATTGTAAAAATGATTATATCTTGCTAAATTTTTTTCTCGATTTTAACTTTCCCCCTGTTTTTTAGGAACTTTCTACTGCGAAAGAAGACATCTCAGATGCACTAATGGGAAAAAAATTATGATTAATTAATTGAAGTCCATTAGCCGAGGGAAAATTTACCGTCGATAAACTTCAACAAAACTGTGTGTGTGTGTGTATTCTCAGCCGATTCATCGATTTATCGAAAAGAATATTTTTCACTTTATGGGTCACATGCCATGTGGGTCACGGGAAAGTTTTTAATTTTATTCTTTCGTTTTTTCGGGCGGGCTTTGAATTTTATTACTAATTTTTATTTTACTCTATCAAAAACTACTTAAAGAATACGAAAAAAAAACTACCTTATGTGACTTTAACTTAGCTTAGAAACTCGATAGGATAATGAAAAAATATAACTTAATTACTTGATTTGCAAATAATCTATAAACCATTTTCCTTTTTCATTAAAATTCAGTTTTTAATAGATTATTTAATTAATAGAATTTGTTATAGTTTAGAAAAACAAACCATTTTATTGTTTATAAACATATGTTTAGCAAAATAAAATGTTTCTTCCCAATTACATTACAAACATACTATTACTTTTTAAAAATATTTATTTTAACATGTAATTTTGGTAATTGGCACTTCTATTACTAGGTATTTAATGTCCTACTTTAGTGGTTTAAAAACGTTTCAGTCTAAGGAATATACTCTCTCCAAAGATTAAAACTTACCCTGCAAATGTAATAAATGTGAGGTTTTTGGAATATGGGCTGTAGTTTGGAGAACCTTGCATTACCTATTTATTTATTTATTGTTAATCTTTACATGTGCAGGCTGTGTGCTCATTACTAAGTTCAGTTTATAAATCCTTGTTAAGATGAAGGACAGATACAGTACAAATTAGAGAAGTGCATCAAATAGATACATCCGGGTTACAGCGGGATTCACAACCACTACCGCCACATTACAGAGCATTTGGCCCCAATGGGGATACTGCTTGGCTAAAAACTTCAACCTGTTCATTTTAATACTTCGGAGCACAACTCTCTATTTCTATTTCTCCTAACATTTACATTCACATGCTCGATGCCGATCTCACATCAGCTCCTGATTGCAATACCGCTCTGGCACGAAATCAGCCGCAAAAGTATAGTATAAATGGTATTGCATATAGTCGCGATGTATTTTGATACCTCTATTCACTGATATTTTTTGAAGGAATTCAAACTTGAAATCGTCACTGCCTTACGTCTTCGCCCCATTCGTGGAAAAACATGGCGACGCCTTCTTGCGATGTTTATAGAAAGTAAATATACATCATTTACTTTCATTACGAAAGGATAGAACTTATTTGGTTTTTTTAGAAAATGCACACTTTTGAAAATATACATCCAAGAGTATTCAGCTCAAATATTATTTACACATATTTCATATGAAGAAATTAAGCAGTACGAATCTTCAATTACTATGATGAGAATGGGAAAATGTCGCAATAACTGCAGTGGCGCTAGTAGTAGGAGAAGGCGAAAAGGCCCAGCTGTGTGACTTCAGCTATATTGGCTGGAGTGGTTTATTTTCTATAATATGTGTCTGGAAGGGACACATAATTAAAATTGCAGTTTTAATTTCTATCTCTTAACTGCATATCCAGCAACCACTACTGAGGTCGTGTTAAATATAGAAGTTACAGGATAATAAATAATGTGAATGATAATAATTACGAATTCACTTCTAATTCAGTTTCATCCTTATCACTGTTTGTTCATCGGTTATGCAGGCTGAGACATAAAATAGGAAACGTGAGCAATAAACAGGGCCATCCGCGTGTGCTAATTATAAAGACGGCTTATAAGCCCTTATCAAGTAGAGAACCAGATAACAACAACAAGATATTGGTTTGGCTTATTTGCAGGCTTGTGTGCTCAAAAGGCGTGCAAACCTTCTTCGAGTAAAAAGACAGATACCACAATACAGAGAAAAATAGCACGGAGATACATCCAGGGTAACAGCGGGATTCGAACACGCTACCTCCATGCCGAACACTCTTCGGCAGGTGACATCGTTCAGCTAGGAGGGCTGTCAAATAAAAGGTAGGTAGGTAGGTTCTTTATTTACGTCGCACTAGAGCTGCACAATAGGCTATTGGCGATGATCTGGGAAACATCCCTGAGGATGATCCGAAGACATGCCAACGCAATTTTGAGCCTTTACAGGGGGGATGGCTCCCCTGCTTTGGTAGCCCGACGGCCTTCGCGAGAAAGACGAGCACATTACGGTAGAAAAGTTTAACGAGGATCGAGACCACGCACCCTCGATCCCTACGCAGGCTGATAAAAGTGGTCACCAACCCACTTACTGACCGCAGCCTGTGATACTTGAGTTCGGTGTTCTACTGGGAGCGGTGTCTATACGATCAGTCCACTGAAGGACCTCAAATGAAAGAAGGACATCACAAAGATACATTCAGGGTTATGACTAAACTTACCAGGGACCTCAGAAAACTAAAATATAAAGTAAAATAAAAAATAAAGCAGGTAAAAAATTGGAAGGAAGATTCAAAACCTCACTTTTTTACCTTTCCAATTACTTAAAAAAAATTGTTTCTATTAGGGAATCTCTGTGCAAAGGTAAATCAGCGAATTTTCAAACATCCGTTTAGGAGTTTTAATCAGTTTTTGAAGGTTTCTGAGGACGCTGGCTAGTTTAGTTACGGTGGGATACAAATCTGCCTCTTCCATGCTTTAGAACTCTAGACGCATACCGATCATAATAAAAGTGCAAAATAAATAAATAAAAGAGGACATAAATAAGTTTAGGAAGTGAGACACACCTTAGAACTGTCAATCTAAATCTTTTGTGCAAGTGTTTGTTGTTGTACTCGTAAATCGAGACTTAATTTTTCTGAAAATATGACGTTATACCAAATAAGATATTGTATAATGAGTTGGAAAGCATTTCTAGCCGAGCGGTTGCCTCGTTCCACCAAACGCTATGTAGCGTGGAAATTGCGGGATCAAATCCCACCGTAACCCCATGAATCAAATCCAACCGTAACCCTATGTGTATCAATGTATTGTCCTTCTCTTTATTGTTTCATTGAAATTACATACATTTGTAGGTTTGTGTGCTCAACTTTTTTTAGTGCTTATAAACCTTTGTCAAGAAGAAGGACAGATAGAATAATTCAGCAAAGGACATCACGAAGAATACATCCAGGGTTACGGCGGGATTTTAACCGGCTACCTCCACGCTTTGCACGGCGTTCGGCGGGAGATACCGCTTGACCAGGGACACCCCTCTTTCTCTAAATTGTACTATATGTTGTTCAAATTGACAAGGGCTAATGAGTCATATTTTTAATGACCAAAGGGCATGCTACGGTACTTTTATTTACGACCCACTAGAGTTGCGTAATTGGCTATTGGTGACGGTCTGGGAAACATTCTTGAGGATGATCCAGAGACAACACATATACGTCACATCGTGTTTTACGGAGAAGACACATTCACATACCATCCATCCACCCGCAGGATCCTAATTTTAACCTGAACCAGAGCAAGATAAATCTCCTATTAATTAACCCCAGACGTACTGAGTTGTTATAGGAACTTGTATTACTTTGTGACCCACGCATATTTACCGAGCACCAATCAGCATTTTGTACAGGGGAATCTTCTGCCGGCGAGGATCAAACTCACAACCTCTCGGACATGGGCCCAACTCTTTACCTGCCCTTAAATGACCACACAAGCCCGCAAGTGTATGTGTTGAAATAAATTATATATATATATATATATATATATATATATATATATATATATATATATATAAAGGGGGGTTCCACGGCCGAGCGAAATCGCCAGCCAGTGTGTAGCATGGAGGTGAGGGATCAAATCTCGCTGTTTCCATGGGTGTATCTTTGTCCCGTGTTTCGCCGTATCAGTACTTCTTCTTGACAACGGTTTATAAGTCTTAATGGAGCACAGTATGCAAAGGTATGTTGTTGCATCAATGAAATGTCCCGCAGTAGACTGATCGTTAAGACACGGTTCCCACCAGATCACCGAAGTCAAGCATCACTGGCTGCGATCAGCGTGCGGGTGGGTGACAACTTGGTTCAGTCTGCGTAGGGAGCGAGGGTGTGCGGTATTGGTCCTCTTTAAACTGTTCTACCGTAAAGTGCTCGACTCCGCGTGCAAGTCGTCGTACTTCCAAAGCAGGGAAGCCCCCCCCCCACTCCCCCGGCAGAGGATCGAAATTGTGATGGTATATCTTCGGATCATCCTCAGAGATGTTTCCCAGACCGTCGCCAATTGCCCACTGTGCAGCTCTAGTACGACGTAAATGAACTACAACAGCAACATCAATGAAATAAATAATAGAAATGGTAGTAGTGGACTCTGTATCGTTCAAGAAATTACCAGGGCTGCAAAAACTATTCTTTAAAACTAATTATTCTCTAAAAAGATAAGTTTAAAATGGGGGGGGGGGCATTTCTTCTGCGAAGAAACAAAATTGTGATGGTATATCTTTATATCATCCTCAGGGATGTTTCTCAGACCGTCCTCAACAGCAATTTATGCGGCTCTAGTGCAACGTAAAGAAAGCACTATTTTTGACACTAAATGACAAAGAATAACTATCAAAGTGATAAAGATTTATGTCAACGATTTGAAGCTAAGAAAAGAAGTATTGATAGCAGCATTGAAAAGTTCTGCAGTAAGTCAAACTAATTTTGTTTATATTTTATAATTTTTTATTACCTTACAAAATAGCTAAAACAAAACTAAATAATTAAATATTTGAGTGCAATAAAATTATTCCCAACTGCCAAGAATTTTTTTAAATCAATGCCAACTTCTACTTTATTTTTATCGATTCATTTTCCTGGTTTTTACATTTATCTTTTTTCACACACGTATTTCAATACTGTATTTATAAATGAATCTTACTGTCCCGTTTTCTTTGCTTTGTTTTCTTCAATTTATTACTCTTGGCACATTAACACCAACCTTAGCTCCACTCTTTAATCGCCAAGATAAGACAGTTCATTAATTAAAGTCAGGCTTACACTTCATATCAGTAAAAAAGAATCGAAACAAAAAGGATTTTTTTTTTTCTTTTAGCATCGCTTCAACGTCGATAATGAATCATAGCTCTGTATCTTGTTTTTTTTATTGCTTTACTCAAATAAAAGAAATTTTTTTTTTTTTTTTAAATTTTTGAAACGTTTTTTTTTTTTTACAATCTTCATTAATGCATCTAAATTTCATCTCATAAGTGTTACCCATTTAGAGAATTATTATATTTTTTTTAATTTATATACTTTTTCCCTGGTCGAAGAAAATCTTTTTTCTTCATTTTTTTTTTCATTTGATTTGCTGTATCTTAATAACACAGAAGTAATTAAGAAAATGTCATTTTGATTGATATTTTATTCAAAATGATAATGGAAACTTGAAATTATTCTGAAAATCTTCTTTAAAACCTTTTTGATTACTTAAAAGAAGAAAGAAATACTGTAATTTGTAAACTTTTTCAAGTACTCTGAATTGTTCCATTTAAATTGTTTAAAATGAATAACACAACAAATTTCTTTTTATAAGACAGGATCTGTTATGTATTACGATATATTTTGGAGGTATGAATTATTATACCTCCTTACATTCTTATTGGTTAGATTTCAGTCTAATTATTCAATACTTCAAATTAAAGCTTTATTTTAATTTTATTTAGTGTTAAAAATAACTATAATCACAATAGTAATAAATTGTTAGGCTATATTGTTAAGCTGTAACTGCATATTTTCCAACTTTAATATTTTAAAAAAGAAAGTGTATGAAATAACATTCAATAAAAAATATGTCGTAGAGGTTATATACGAAATAGGGGGCGGAGCATTTATGACTTCATTCATTTTCTTTTATAAAGTCTACAATTTCATTTTTTTAAAGTTTAAATTGCTTAGCGCTAAGAATTTTAATTAATTAAAAAATTTTGTTATTTACTTTGAAACACAAAGCAAACTTTTTACCGTAGATTGCTCAAAAAAGCTTTAAAATTTAAATTGAAACATAGGAAGATTGTAGAATTATGTATTTCCTGTAATGTAATTGTACGATGATGATGCATATTCACTACCCTGTATTCTAAATCAAAGATTTAAAAATCCTGTATCTCATGTTGCCTTAAGAGAATAACACAGGGTGGTTCGTATGTACCGCTTTTTATATATTTAATATTAATAAATTGCCCTTCAATTTATATCGTTAAGAAAGTTATACCAGGTGTTTCGTATTCACCACCCTTTATAATATTAAGTAAACTGTGAGATAGTAAACTGTTGTTCAAACTTAACTAAACTGTAGTTTTCCTTTAGGTTAATGAAGTAATACCGAGTGTTTCGTAATCACTGCCCTTTTAATTGTATCAAAGTTTAATAAACTGTGTATTTCTTTAAGGTTAAAGAAATAGTTCCTGTTGTTATGTAATCAACGCCCTCTATAATGTATCAAAGTTTAATTCACTGTTAATTATAATTTTTTTTTTTTTTTTGTTACGTAGTAAAGAAGTGATATCGGGTGTTTCGTATTCACCGCTCTTTATAATATATCACAATTTCATAGACTGTATTTCCAAGAAGTAATGCAGGGTTCATAATAATCGCTCCGTATTATGTATCCACGACTAATGAATCTTGTAGGTAGGGGAGGGAGAAAAATCTTTAAAAAAGACTTTTTGTTGTTGAAAAACCCGTATTTTTCATAGTAAAAATATGGATAAAATATTAAAAAAAAGTGGGGTGGTGCAGCCGGTTAAGGCTTCACTCACTCCACTGGCTGAAGAGCTGGGGCTTGTGAGTTCAGTCTTTACAGCCGACCAATCAATCAGCGCGTTTTCGCAGCAAGGTGCCCATAAAATCTATGGTGGCAGAAAGTCCTCTCGTTGGTTGTGGTTTGGAAGGTTCCAGTTCATGCGCTGTCCGCGTCGTCTGACCAGGATCAAAACTACATGGCATTCTACCTATCATGGCCATTAAAGGATAGAACCTGAACAAAAAGGGCAAGTTGCTCGGCCCTGGATGAGTGGTGTGAGTGTAAAGAATGGAGTAATTAATTAAACTGCGCTATGAAAATACTTATACATTTCTTTAATTCCTAAAACTAAAATTGAATTTTTTTTCCATAAATAAATTTAAAAAAATATATAGCTTTTATAAAAAGCTTCAAAGGTTCCCTGTGATTGGAACAAGGCTGTGGCATCCTTCAAAACTTAAGGACAACTTGTTAACTTAAGAGCACTTTTTATTAAAAACTAAGTTTTTTTAAATTTTTAATAACGGCAGACACTGAACTTTCGTTCTTCGCCATAGAAGATGACGGAAGTGTTGCTCATTTATCGTTACCCAGTGGGCATCTTTGAACCAAAGTCACGGAGGCGAGCAAAGTTAACCACGTCACACTGCCACAAACCCGTTCATAGGGTGGGCCACATTCACTCATTCACACATCAGAAGACAACACAGAGAGAGGGAAACATCCATGCCCAGAGCGGGATTCGAACCCTCGGCCATTGACTTCGCAGTCAGACACGCTAACCATTCGGCCACCCGGCTGACCAAAAACTAAGTTGTGAAAAGTACAGTACGCAAAATTGAAAACGGACCATCCTAAATAAATTTTGAACCAATCATCGGATCTTTACGTCCTGGGACTCCATTTTAAATGTTTGACAGATTCAAATATGCTAATAAGTTAGTTCAGACAATATTTTAAGTTACGAAATCAGACACAAAGCGAATTTTC
Organism: Parasteatoda lunata; assembly: GCA_949128135.1. Taxonomy (NCBI): domain Eukaryota; kingdom Metazoa; phylum Arthropoda; class Arachnida; order Araneae; family Theridiidae; genus Parasteatoda; species Parasteatoda lunata. The sequence goes on along the minus strand of OX421970.1, from coordinate 29,520,858 downwards.
TCTGAATAAGCATCTGAATTTTTTATTTATTTATTTATTTATTTATTTATTTATTTATTTATTTTTTGAGAATTTTATTTTTTAGGAACCATTCGTCGGATTTCGCTTAAATTTTATATTTTGCCTTCTAAATTGCATTTTAAAAATGATGTAAAAATTTTTTGACCATACATTTAAAAAGAATTTCGACTGTCATAAAATTAAATTATAAAAAAAATTATAAATAATTTTTAAAGTTATATTTCACATGGAAACTACCTTTGGATAAACAAATTTTATAATTACCTGCAAAATTTTTCAATTTGTTTAGAAAGTTCTCGAAATATGGCGAAATATGCGAAAAGAAAATTTAACATTAAGAGGTTCAACTTTGGGCCGCTTTCCTGACCAAATTATTGAGACAATATTTCCCAGATTGCGGTAACCCCCTATATTTTGGGGGTTGAAAAAATGTTAAATTATTCAGAGAAAGTGCGTTTTTATGTCTGATTTCGTAGCTTAAAATATCACCTGGACTAATTAGTTAGCATATTGAGTCATTGAACGTGAAGATCTGATCATTAGATCAAACGTTACTCAGGGAAGTCAGTTTTTTTTAAAATTTACTTAAAGCATAATTCAAGAAGGAAAATTTTTTTACTTATTCTGTTTTTAAATAAAATTACTCACATCTGCATAATTGATATAGATATCGTTTTGATCAAAGAAAACCGTATTTAGGATGCAAATATAATTGCAGTAATTATGTTAAACGAGTAATATTTATACTTTAAGGATACTCTTTGTAATCTAATATTAACAATTAATGAATAATTAACATTAATTACGTAATTCGAAACTATAATTTAAAAGTTAACTGCTTTTGAACTATTTGCTACTTTAATTATTTTCAAGGAAATTATGAATTTCCTAAATTCATTCTTTTGAAGACGAAATTAATAATGCGACAATGTAATGAGAGTGAAATAATTATTTAATTTACAAGCAACGAGGCATAGTTTGAAATTAATTGCATTTAGCATTTTTCGCGTTAAAAATATAATTCGTGATAATGAATCTTCGTCCCGAATATTTTTTTTTTGAAATTTCTTTTGGACAATAGATAGTATTTTATTAAATATGTTTGGAATTAATTTGCAACTGCATCACTGTTGTTTATTTTTTAGTTGTCTTTGAAATGCATTTGTCAAAAAGAATTACTAAAGGGTATACGGGTTTGCGAAAAAGTTAATTACATGATGCAGTGTTGATTAATTAGAGAATTTTTGAAGGTTTGTTATATAGTAGAGATAAGTGATAAATTAATATTATTATAAAATCGTGCACAAGTTTGACAAGTATAAATATCGAATTCGATGATGTTACGAGTATTAGGAGTTAACGATAATTGTCGAATACCATATAATCATGATTGTTCTCATCATCAATAAATAAGGAAATGAATAAAATTACAAGAGTTATTGATACCGATAATTATGAAATTCGATATTATCGTGATTGAGGATAATTTTTGTTTAGGTAAGGTAATTATTGTAATTATAAAACAAATTAACAAAATTGAGAAAATATTACGATATTTCGTGAAATACCGATAAATTCTTACATTATATTGTTATATGGGTGATTCTCACGAAATATGATAATTCGGACCAAAAAACCTCTTTAAATTTAAAGTCGTCAAAATAATCTCAAATTTTTGTATACTTCTTTAAATACACTTATTAATATCTTACAGACAGCAGTGTAGTTTATTGACATTTGCTCGGGGAAAAAAATAATAAAATAGAAATTCACCAAATCTTGAATGCCAGGAAAATGACATATTAGCTTAGAAGTTCAAAAAACAGTCATTTTAAGTTAATAGTAAGTAACTCAACTTAAGCCTTTATGTTAGATGGACCATAAATTGCTTAAATTAATTCCTTTTATCCACTATAGAAAGCATCAAATAATTTTTTGTTGCTGATATGTACAGAATGAAATTGTGGATAATAATCAATCATAAAATAACTTTGATTACATCCAAACATATTACATTCATACATAAGCTTGGTATTGGGTTAATATTTGCTTTCCCTCTTTACAGTATTAGCAGTTAAAAAAAAATTCTGGTAACACTTCAATGTCCTGGCATTCATAAGCCAGGAAAATGACAGCCAGGATAATGGCAAATTCGTCATTTTATAGCATATAACTTTACTTTAATGAAATATTTTGGCCTAAAACGTTTATATTCTGTAGAAAACAACAGGATTTCTTAAAATAACTCAGATAAATCTATGTAGTTTATGTTATTAATGGTTTCAAGAATCCAGGAAAATGACAACACAAAAACCTACTCACTTTGAAACTTTTTTGAAATAGATTTTGAACATTGTTTGGGACATGCCAGGAAAATGACATTTTGAGGTTCAATTAAATTTTTTAACTATACAAAACAGTCAATGCTAGTGCAAAGTTATTTTAAAATGCTAACAGCAATGCTATTTATTAATTTTTTTTTAAAAAAAAGTTCTTTAAGTATTATAGTATTAGATTTTGGAGCAAGGGACAGTGAAATGTCATATTTCGTGAGAATCACCCATATAACGATTAATCGTGGTCTATAGATACATGTGATAAATCATTTTTATAGCGTATTCATTGGAACATGAAATAAATACATTACAGAAACGAAATAATACATTAAGAAACAGGGAAGGAGAATTATTCAATTTACAATTAACGAGGTATGAAGCAAACTTAATTAAATTTATAATTTTTTGAGTTAAGAATGTGTAATTCGTGATAATAAATCTTTTGTGCGAAAGCTTTTTATTTTCTTAAGATATTATTTAGTAATTTATTAATGTGCTTGAAATTATTTTTGAATTACATTCACTGTAAGGGATTTTTCCGGTGACTTTGTGATGCCGAATGAATTAAAGGATATTAATTTCCTGAAATGTTTTTTTTATTTTTTTTTTTCTGTTATTACTTGATGCATTGCGTATTAACTAGAAGATTTTAAAAGCGTTTCTATACAGAAAAGGTTTGTGACGTACCATGAAATATTGATATTATTTAGACTGATATTTCCATGAAATATCTGTTTATGAAATATGTGTTATTTGTTGTTTATTTAAACAGAAGGCTCCCTTATTTGAGAAATAAGCCTAGTGCTCAAAATTTTAATGAGCTTAAAAAAAATTACGGTATAACTAAACTGCTAGTTATCTAATTTAATTGTACACCCTGTTCCGCGCGGTCCAATTGTCATATCGGTCTCTTCCATATTCAGTCATGTTACTAATTCCTATTCCCAAAAATTACTAATATTAATTCCCGAAGACTATTTATGCATTGAATTATTACCTATTTTGAACGAGTTTTGAAGATTATTACAGTGAAATAGAGACCGCTGTCCACTCCACAGTAAAATGGTCGTTGAAGGAGGTTGATCGTTCTTACAAGGGAGACTAGTTAAGTGTGACTCGCCAATTTCGAAATAAACTAATGTGATGTATGCCTTATGAGGAATAATTTTAGGGGGCAACATTCGTTTCGGCCCATAGAAGGTCCTATGAGAAATAAAAAATAATGCAATGTATAGAAAAATCGGTATTTTATTACTTCAATGCAGACTATTAGTTATTGTAATTATCTCATACACCAATTAATTTTGTGGTACTTTCACGCACTATATAATGCATATTTAATGTCAAAATTGATCTCAAAAGCCGGATATACCTATTTTGAAGAAATGCTTTTAAGCGATTATTCTAATTTTAGTAAAAAAACCTTCAAAAAAGTATTTTATTGTTTATAATTGGATAAGGAGGTAAAAATGCCATATCACAAAGGAAAAAAAAAAAAACTTTTATCTGGTCATCTGACCAATTATGACTTGTAACGCATTTTCCCAAACTGATGGAATTTTTTGTGAGTATAGGTTATGTAACATCCAAAAATGTGCCAATTTGAAATTTGATGCCAATGGGAAATTTGATGCTGATTTTTTTTTTTTAAATTAACCTAACAGGTTTTTCTGAAAAACTACAGATATATAAAATTTTCGAAATCAGTTTTGACAGTATATATGCATTATATAGTACGTGAAAGTACTACAAAATTAATTGGAATATGAGATAATTACAATAACTAATAGTCTGCATTGAAGTAATAAAATACCGATTTTTCTACATATTGAATTATTTTTTATCTCTCATAGGACCTTCTATGGGCCGAAACGAATGTTGCCCCCTAAAATTATTCCTCATAAGGCATACATCCCACTAGTTTATTTCGAAATTGGCGAGTCACACTTCCCTAGTCTCCCTTGTTAGAGGTTACCTGCGTTGACTTCAAAATTGTTATCGATGGTACATGATTTTTAGCCAACGATTTTAACTTTAGTCAGTGTCATTTTCTAGGTGAGGAAATGCCACTTCTGTTTTCGTCATGAAAAGACGTATGAAAAGACCATAAAAAGACTTATCTATGAATAAAATTTAGCGTCTATAAAATGATCCCAACTGGCATAATTATGTTTAAAAAGAAATTTACCAATAATGAATGATAAAGCTATTTCAAATAAACAAACAATTATATATTTTTATTTAAGTTTGCATTTAATTTTACATCGTAAAAATTGTTAGCTTTAAAAAATGAGAAAAAGTTGGCTTACATGTTTATTTTTTACTAATATAATTATTTTTCTAATTTAACTTTATACTCTAAAAATAAATCATTCTCTTCCAATAATTCAAGTACGTTTTGATGCATTCGTTTTTTCTTTCTTTTTTCTTTTCTTTAATGGCTTGTTTTGGGTCTGCCAGAATTCACTTATTCTATATTTTAAATCTTAAATTAGTTATGGAGGGGAAATAGAATTAACGATTAAAACATTTTCCTGTACAGAGTCTTTTTAAGAAAATTTAAAGTGGCAGTGACAAATCGCACGAAGAATTTATTCCGGCTGAAGAACCTTTAAAAAGAAAACGAAGAAAATATATTGAAAAAAATGAAAGAATTTTGAAAATACTTTCAGATTTTCAACCTAAACAAGACAAAACAGTCGAACAAATAAGCAAACGGTCGAGTCAATATTTACGAGGGATTTCCCACAATTTTCTAATGAATCTGAAAAAAAAAAAAAAAAAAAAAAAAAACATTTTAAAACATTTTCAATGAGAACTATTATCTTTTTGTTTTCCATAATCTATGAAATAATGTATTATGATTATAAATAAATAAACGAGAATTGCTGGGCTAACTGCTTCCACGCTGTGCAATCTGGAAACTCTATTTAAATAATTTCTTCACAGTCTGTGACTCAACCACTTTTTGTCGTTTACTGACCGTAATCTAGCGAGCAAATATTTTACAAATATTTTATAATATTTACTATTTGTTAAAAAAATAATTACAATTAGTCATTTTTTTACGTGTTTAAATCTTTTTTTTTTAGTGTCATGGAGAGGGAAATTACTTAAAATGAATTTTACCAAGCAAACAAAATTTTTTCCCTTATAGTAAAAAATGAAAAACAATTATAACTGAAGAGAAATAAATATTTAATCAGAATTTAAAACAAAGCGTTTTGTAAAAGTTGACCGGAGGAGTGAAAGAGGTTTTAAAATTTTGTGACTAATATCATGATTGTGGAAATGTGGTTAGCAATGCCCACAAGCAGCCTCTACTTCCCGGTCAAGCTAATACACAATAATCTAAAGCCGATTGCATCTCAAGGCACCACTGAGAATTCAACCTCGGTCCTTTACAAAGACAGCTATGTGGTTTTGACCACTGAGCAAGCGCAGTTCTAAAATTCTAGCCATATATGTAGTGAAAAGAGCAGAGGTGGCTCAATGGAAAGAGCGTTCGCCTTCCAATGAGGCAAACCGGGTTTGAATCCCAGCGATGGCTGGTCAATACAAATTCCGCATCCAGCTTGTATCAACCACAGTTCTGGCTTAAAATATCCATAGTGGTAGACGGATCATGGGTTAGAGGCCCTTTGCCATCAGGCTAACTATGGGAGGATCTCGTGGTCTTCCTCTCCATGTAACGCAAAGGTTAGATCCATCAAAAAGTCCTCCACGAAGGCAAATTTCTCCCTATACTTGATCCAGGAGTTCCCTTGTCTTCTGGATTGGGTTCAAAATTATAAGGCTACGGGGTTGAACTTTAGTAGTCGTAAACACAAAAATTGGGTCGACTGTTCAACGACGATTACAAATATATATATATATATATATATATATATATATATATATATATATATATATATATATATATATATATATATATATATATATATATATATATATATATATATATATATATATATATATATATATATATATTGAAAAGGAACCGAGGTGTCTCAGGAGAGGGCTCGCTTCCCAATAAGGTGACCCGGGTTCGAGTACCATTGATAGCTGGTTAATTCGAATTCCACACCTGGCTCGCACTAACCACAGTGCTCACGAAAAATATTCTCAGTGGTAGATGGATTATGGGTTAGAGTCCCCTTGCCCTCTGGCTAACTGTGAGAGGTTTTCGTGTTTTCCTTCTCCATGTAACGTAAAGGCGGGTTAGTTCTATAAAAAAAAGTCCTCCATGAAGACTAGTTTGTCCAAGTGATTGATCTTCCTTGTCTTCCGGATTGAGTTCGAAATTACAAGGCTAAGGAGTTGAACATTGATTGTCGTTGATTGAACATTGATTGAACATTAATTGTCGGAGTTGAACATTGATTGTCTCAAAAATTGGGTCTGCTCTTCAACGACGGTTATAAAATAAGAATGAAATAAATATTGAAAAGAGCCGTGGTATCTCTGGGGATATAGCGTGCACCATCTAATGAGGTGGAACAGGTTCGAATTTCAGCTGTGGCTGACTGATACGAATTCTGCTCTCGACTGGCACTGACTAAAGTGCTGACGTAAAGTATCCTTAGTGGTAAACGGATCATGATTTCGAATCCCCTTGCGAGGAGAACCATGGGAAGTTTTCCTCTTCATGGGTGCGTGGTTTTCTTCTTCATGTAGGGCAAATGTGGGATAGCTTCATTAAAAAAGTCCATGACGGCTAGTTGTCCCAATGATTGATCCAGGAGTTACCTTGTCTTCTGGATTGGGTTCAAAATTATAAGGCTACGGAGAGGAACATGGATAGTCGTAAATTCAGAATTGGGTCAGCTGTTTAAGGTAGGTTACGTAATAAAATAAAATATAAATATCGTCAGAAAAATTGTCTCAACGTTGAAACAAAATATTTATACCTCTGTATTTAAATCTTGAAACCATAAAATAGTTAAAAATTGCAGCAACCTTAATGCTTGAATTATCACCTTACTTGGTGTTACATATGCTTGAATTTACACCTTACTAGGTGTTGCACATGCTTGAATTAACACCTTACTAGATGTTACATATGCTTGAATTAACACCTTATTATAGGCTACATGTTTAAAGTAACACTTTACTTGATGTCACATGCCAAATTAACATCCTATTATGTGTATAAAATAAAATATCTATTGAAAATGTTAAAGTTATTAATTTTAAATAAAAATTTATTTTGCAAATAAACTTAAAAGTCACTGTTTCAAGAATCTGTTAAAATTATATTTATTTTCAGTGAAATTATAAATTTCCGTTGTCAAAAGCATTTACTTTGTACAAAAACAAACAAAATGAAGTTTATTTTCTAAAACAAGCTGTTAAAGCGAAATTAATCGTATATTCCGTTCTGTTTATTTAGAATGCAATTCACGATAATGAATCTAAGTCAAACAATTTCCTTTGTCTTGGTATTTTACTTATCCTTAATCTAGTGCATTTAGATTCAATTTAGAACAGGATTACACACAGACAAAACAAGTTTTCACCGGTGGTTGATGAAATGCATTAGGGAATAAAATATTAATTAGAATGCATAGAAATTCATTAAATGGAATCACTTTTCGTAATGGGAATTCAATCAACAATTTTTTATTTCAACTGAAAATTAAATTCTAAATGCATACATGAAATGAACATAATTAGTGTTGTATTTTAAAATATTTGTCTCACTGAAACAGTCTCTAAAGTTTAGTTTTTCTTTCTTGATAATTGGGAAATGCAAAGTAAAAAGAAACTTAATCACTTGAGAAAATACACGTCATAAACACAATTTATTTTCAAATTTGGAATTTAAGACAAATATTTAATTTAGATAATTAGGAAATAAGGATTTAAACTAAATAAAATAATTCTACTAATTTTTGAACAAAATTGTTAGTTAGAAAAGTTTGATGAATAGTTCTATGTTTCTCTCAAAAAAGAGTTTTTATTTTTCTCTTTTTAACGCGTAACTATCAAAAAAATATTTAAATTTGCAATTTCTTTGAAAATTCTAAAGATTTTACATGACATTTTTTAATAGAAATTTCTTTTCTTTAAACGTCTCTTTGCATGACGTTTTATTTTATAATCCATGCACTTTTCATTTTTACACCTGGAAAATCAGACATTTTCTCCATAAAAACTAATAATTTTATTAATAAATAAAATTATTAATTTTTATTAATAAATAAAAAATTATTAATTTAATTGAATTAATTATTAATTTCTTTCGTCATTGCTTTGTTGTATGCCCTCATAAATAATATCTAGAAGATCTCCTCTGTGTGCTTGTCCTTTTTTTTTAGGAAAATGGAGGTAATTTGTGGCGGGGGGGGGGGGGGGGAATTGAATTTCTTCCAGATAGGCAACTGAGACTTTATTTCTAAAGTATCATTTCATGCTGAATCGGTTGAAATCAATCACGAGACAATCGGACAAATAATTTAGAAGTTACGTGGGTTTTATATACAAAAAGTACAAATTTGTGCTTGTACCTCTTTACTCATCTTAAATATCTATCAAAACAAGTGAGACATTGTTTTCTGTGTATTTTTTACACTGAATTGAAACTTTTCCGAGTCCATTTCATGCATAAAAAATTTTATTTTTGATATGCTCTTATGTACATTTTTTACTGAGCTTTCAAGGGATTATATAAACAAGCGAGGTAAATTTTTTTCGATAAAATTTTTTCAACTGAATTGAATGAGGTAAAATTCGAGTTAATGGGTTCGATAGTTATGAGGTTATAAGGGTTTTGCTAATGATAAGTGCAATTTAAAAATAACACATTTTAGACAAAAAAAATGTCAACATTTTAAATATTAGCCTTTTTGATGTATTTTGTCACATTCAGTTAAACGAGAAAAATACACTGGAAATAGTACCTCACTTCTCTGTATAGCAATTTAAGATGTGTAAATAAGTGCAAGTACTAAATTGTACCTTTTGTACACAAAACTCTTAAATTCTAAACTATTAGTCTGATATTCGCGAAATCATTTCCATTCAATTCAGCGTGAAAAATTACACCAGTAACACTTTATAACATGTTCAGATAGTCCCTAAATATTAATATAAAGTTTGAGCATAAGTATATGTCACGTGTATAGTCTCATACCATTAAACTTAAAATAATCCGTAGGAAAGAAAGTCCACTTGTTTAGACAGCAGTGTCAGATGCATAAATAGGTACAAGTACAAAACTGAACTTTTTTTGTACATAAAATCCTTGAAACATCGAAACTATTGAAATGATTGTCTTGTGATTGGTCTCATTCGAGTCCCCATAAAGAAACAAGACTGTATAAATGATCTATGATTCTCTCCCCAAATCGTCTCTATTTCCCCTCAAGTTTTCGCCATTGTTTAGAATGGACTAGCAAATCTTTCAGTGAAAAAAAATATCTTTTTTTGTGTTAATTTTTCAAAGAAACTCTTTAAAAAAAAAATAATAACTGGACCATTTAGGCTAAGGTCAAATTGCGCGTTATCAATAATGGTATCTAAAATATAATATGGTGTCGGATACACCTACTGATACCTATAATGATATTGTAGACCAGATACCTATAATGATATGGTATCGAGCCGCGATGGCTCAGGGGATAGAGCGTTCGCCTTCCAATGAGGCGAACCGGGTTCGAATCCCAGTCGATACGAATTCCGCATCCGGCTTGCACTGACCACAGTGCTGACGTGAAATATCCTCAGTGGTAGACGGATCATGGGTTAGAGTCCCCTTGCCGTCAGTCTAACCGTGGGAGGTTCTCGTGGTCTTCCTCTCCATGTAACGCAAATGCGGGTTAGCTCCATCAAAAAGTCCTCCACGAAGGCAAATTTCTCCCAATACTCGATCCAGGAGTTCCCTTGTCTTCTGGATTGGGTTCAAAATTACAAGGCTACGGAGTTGAACATTAGTAGCCGTAAACCCATTAAGTTGGGTCGGCTGTTCAACGACGGTTATAAAATAAAATAAAATGATATGGTATCTAGAGGGCCGGGATAGCCTGGTCGGTAGGGCGCTGGGCCCATATCCAAGAGGTCGTGGGTTCGATCCTCGCCGGCCGAAGACTCCCCGTGTAGTAAATGGTGACTGATGCACGTTAAATCTGTCGAGTCTCAAAGTCCTCCATGTTCCCATAACAAATCAATACCTCTGGGGGTACTGATCCAGGAGTTTCCTTGTCTTCTGGATTGGTTCAAAATTACAAGGCTACGGAGTTGAACATTAGTAGTCGTAAATGTCTCGTAACAGCCGACCCATGAAATTAGGTCGGCTGTTCAACGACGGTTATAAAATAAAATAAAAATGATATGGTATCTCAATCTAAATTGAATTTTAAAAAATTAAAAAAAAAAAAAAAAACGCTTACGAAGCAAGTTTTTAACATGTTTATAATAATGTTTAAATTAGAGCATAAAAATGCTTGCTACTAAAAAAACGCATCGATATCGATTGTTAGGCTTCAAAGATGTGACATCTGAAATATTGCTGAATAAAAAGGAATTAGAAAGAGCTACTGCAGTGAAACCTCCAGGAAAGACCACCTCTTTGTAGCGACCTCCTCTATTTACGATCACTTTTGGGAGGCATGGAATTTTTTCCAGAGACTTTGTGTTGAAGAAAACCCTTAGAAGAGACCATCAAAACCTCTCCCAGCGACCAGACAAACCTTTGCACCAAATTCGGAAAAATATCAATACAAAAAATATTAACAATGCAAATAAGTAGTTAAAAATGTGATCAAAATATTTGTGTGAGGTTTTTATTTAGAGAGCTCTTTTTGACGATCTATTAATTTGTTTTACAACTTCTTGTTGCAGTCAGAGTGCACTAAAAATGATGCCATCAATGATTTATTTTTAGAATTGAAAGTTTAATTAGAAAAAAAAAAAAATAGCTGTTTTAGAAAAATCTAAGCATCTCAAACAAACCTAAGCATCTCAAATCTTTTAAAGCTACTAATTTTTATGATATAAAATTAAATGCTAACTTAAATAAAAAACGTAATTGTATATTTATTTAAAATAGTCCCATCATTCATAATTGGAAATTTGTTTTTACGCATAATTACTTCAGTTGGGATAATTTTTATTGACGCTAAATTTTATGCATCGACACGGTTTTCACGACGCCAACACAACTGACATTTTCACACCGATAAAATGACGATGATTAAAATTAAAATCATTTGCGAAAAATCATGCACATTTGATAACATTTTGAAATCAATGATGGTAACCCCTAAGAGTGACCAAAGTCCATTAAATACCATTTAACTGTGATACAGAGTGGTCACTCCTAAGAGGTTTCACTAATTATATGTAAATTAGCCGAATATGACATAATGACTTGAATGACGAATACGACTTCAGTGTATAAAACGGCAAAAGCAATAATAGTATGGTATCTGAATTGACTTTGAAATCTATAAAATATAAGAAATTAATATATATGTGATTCAATTTCAATAGTGGATAAAATTCTTTAATTCTGTTTTGAATTCCATTTGAATGTGACATAAAGCTACTAGAGTGTAAAAAAACATTAATAACAGTAATGGCTCTACAAAAACATGGTATCTGAATTAATGTTGAATTCTAAAAATATCAATATATACGTGATTCAAGAGGAACAAAATATAGATATGGAAAATCACTTGAATATAACATTAAAGCTACTTGAGTAAAAATAACGTCAATAATAATAATGACTCTACACAAATATTTTATCTGAAATGATGTTGTTGCCGACGTAATTCTAAAAACTCTAATAAAGCAATCTATGATTGACTTAATTTCAATAGTGTATAAAACTCCTTGTGAATAACAATAGCGTGTGAATAACAACAGTGAAGAGCTACGAATATGACATCTCTTATGTAGTTGATTTTACATTTATGAAACATTTAAATATAGCATATAAAGCTACTTGACTATAAAAATTTCTGTAATTCTTATGATGCTTCAAAATATATGGTTTATGAATTGTTGTTGAATTAAAAAAAAAAAAAAAAAAACCTTACGAAAGCACCGTTTACATGACTGAGAAACTTTTCAATAGCAATTAGAATGTTTTTAAAACGTACCATTGGAAATATCATTGAACTAAATTCCGTTTAAAATCAGCATAATTTCCATAAATTTATAAGACCGAAGAGTTGAAGTTTTTTAAAAATTCAACGCGTATCACTCAATGACCCACTTTTTGCAGTTACATAACCACCCACACCTGAAGGCTACCGGATGACCCTCAATTAGCGTTATCAAGTATGCTGTTCCACCCTTAAACAAGTTCTTCTCGGTGATAGATAGTACTTTTAACCGCATATTCTAAAATAGCCTTTCCACAAGCTATTTCCGATGAAAAACCAGCCAGACTAGGCAAAGAAGCAAATGCTGATGACCTCTGGAAGCTGTCATCGCGAACTTCACTCTGGATAAGCTCTCAGCTGGTTTCAATGTAATGTTTACTTGGGAGTCCACAAATGGCCTCTTAAGATGTTGTTCCCGCTTCTCTTATGGCCGCAGAAGCTTTTGTTGATGGACACTTCCGAATAATGATCGTATGTTTGCTTTGCAGAAATTTTGAGAAAAAGAGGAACGGGCGATGGTTTGGGCATTCCGAAATAAGGGATGATTCATGTAATGATGGCGCTCAGTTTAAAGAAGGCTGTCTTTATTTTCAAGAGCAATATTGCACTCTGAGGATAGTTTATTATCCAAGTCTATTACAATTTTGTATAGTCTATTCCATAAGATCTATAGTCTATTATCCAAGAGATGATTCATGTTAAGATGACATTTATTTAAAGAAGGCAGTTTTTACTTTTAAGGGCAATATTGCACTCTGAAGATGCTTCGTTATCCAAGTCTATTCTATAGTCTATTATTTTTCTCTATAGTCTATTACATACTATAAGATCTATAGTCTATTATCCAAAAGATGATTCATGTAATATTATTTATTTAAAAAATGCAGTTTTTATTTTCAGGGGAAATATCGTACTCTGACGATATTCAATATACAAGTATTATTTAGTCCATTATAATTTCCATTATAATTCAATATATATTACTTATTATAGGAGTATTTAATCCGACTATATAATATTTATTTGTTCTATGATGCTGCTTGAAAACAAACTGGAAGTCTTAATCTTTATGCATATTAAGAGAAGATATTCATATATTCTTCCCAGATATTCTTCCCTTCTCTTTTTGTTATAAATTAACGATTTTGTGTGGAATTCAAATGTTTTGAAAACAAGCATTTATTTTTAATACAAAATATTTTCCAACGCTGCACCAAGAGTATTTATTATTATTTTTTCATCAAAAATTTTTTTTTTATTAAATATACATTTAGAAATTGAGAATTTGATGCAAACATTTTAAGTAGAACGATCAAATCACATTCAGTAGGAATGTTCCTCTAAGTTTATATTACTCGTGAATTGTATTGTAAAAAATTTTTTTTTTAAGATTTTAACTTTTTAACATAGTTTGAATTTCTAAAAGAAATATTCAAAATATTGATTCACTTGAAAATTATGAATTGAAAAATCATCCGTTAAATAATTAACAACCGTTAATCGTCAAACGATAAACTTTGGAAAGAGGTCACAAATGCCCTGTGTCGTGAGACAGATCCAATTTCTCTAAGATTACTGAGAAATAGTCACAATAATAATTCGAGAGTAACTTGCAGTCATTCTATGACAAAAATAAATGTTCCTTCTATCTCTTGAATATCTTGAGCACATATTTAAGTTGAGGACGTATTCCGTTGTTTAATGCGAAAAAATTTCGAATCTTGTTTTCTTCTTGCTTTTAATTCTTTTCCCAGTCTAATGCACTTCAAAAAAGAAAAATTAATGAAGGTGTGACTTAACTACATAAAAAATTATTCAAAAAAGTTAGAATTGGGCAGAATTTATCATTGAAACAGAGCAAAATTTATTACAAAAAATTGCTTTTAACATGATTTTTTTAAATAAATTAGCGAATACAACACGTACTTTAATAAGAATTTTTAACTCTATAAACATTTTATTGATTAAATACTATAATATTATTAGAGTACAACAATTTTTTATTCCTGTATTATTTTTTCAATTTATTTGTTATTTGTAAAACTAAATTTAGGAAGTATCATAGAAAGAAAAAATCCTTTTAAAAATATTTCCTTGCAGGAAAGGTTTCACAATACTTCAGTCTTCTATTTTCTGCTGTATAATTATTTTTTTTATAGTCATTATTTCGTAGTCAAAATAGTCATAAGAATAAGGTATCAGCATTTAACATTTACTTTTGAATATCATCATAAAAGTAAAAAATAAATAAATTCAGCTAAATGAAGGATAAAATTATAATTATCAAAATGTACCTATAGATTTTATTACACCAAATTTAATTAGTTTATTCAAGAATGTATTAAATACTAAATTGTCTGTAAACTTTAAATTCCAATCATTTCTGCGAAGGAAAAAAAAACAACGCCTATTTTTAGTTATTAAAATGCGTGAACTGAAACATTTTATCATTTCTAAATGATCTTAACTGAAGTCATTAAAAAATAGTGTTCATTATTTAGCAGCTTAAAAAAGATCCGGCGATGAACATTCACGAAAAAAAAATGTCCTTTTTGCAAGATTAAAACTGAAGGATAGAAAAAATATCACACCCGCAATCTCAGAAACTACTTAGAAAATCAGCTATGCTAACAACTTAACGTTCCATCGACGATTAAACGTTTACGGCTAACGATCTATTTCTCACTTTATAGCTCTGAAAACAAATGTTCGTTTTCCCCCCTTCTCTTTTGGAAAAGAAGAAAATAAAAATTTTCCATTACTGTATTCTTTTGTCACAAAGAACAAAATAGTATTTTTTTTTTTTTATACCTTTTGTTTTTAGGTCAACAAAATAATCTCGTTTCATCTCAAGTGGCCAATTTTATGGCAGACGATAAATAAATCCTAGAAAATGGGAAAGTGCGTGAATTAATTCCACTCGCATTAATGGCAACTTTATAAAAGCAGACGATTTTCTAGCAAGGTGAGATTTTATTTGAAAGAGACGTGAATAAATGCTCGTAAAAAAGTTAGTTTTGCGAAGTGATGTAAAGGAAAAGGGGTATTGTTTTTCGTACAAGAATTTATGGCGATCGGTGATTTGGGCAACATTTTTCTTGGAAGTAATCCTCGCTCCATTCGGGATAAAGTCTCGTGGCAGAAAAATCATTTGTCTTTCTGCCACACGTTTCACACTTCTTTACACTTTGCGTCGATTGTGTTGACCTTTTTTGTATAAACTAAGAAGGCGTTCCGAAAAAGTATCTTTTTTTTTTCAAGCCAAGAAACAAGTAAATTTTTTCTCTCATTTAAGTTATTGATATAAAGTAGTTCTTTGACTTTACGCAATCATCGAAAAAAGCCGTATATTCTAATAGGTGACTCGAATTTAAAAATTTGTTAGTTTGTCTTTGTTTTTATAATTTTTTTAGCAATTTTTGAACGAATGAACTATTTATTGTAACGCATTTTTAACTAATTACTATTTTACTACTGTTTTCTTTTTTTTTTATTTGTATTTTAATATGGGTTTGTTGAACAGAAACAACTATTTGAAAATATGTATTTCATTTAATTAGTTAGTTTTGAACATTTAGTTTTTATTTTTATTTTTATGAAATAACTTATTCTTTTCATATCAGTTTTTACATCTGTTTTAAACAGGGAAAATATTAAATGCCGAATTTTGAAATGTAACTTCTGCGGAATGTATTTAGAATGTATATTCTCTTATTTATCTTTGAAATCAATTTTTCATTTGTGAAATCATTTTATTTTCCTAAATTTAAATTTGGGGAAATAATAAATGTGTTTCAAAATGTTTTCGAGGTAAATTTTAAAGAGTTGAATAAAATCATACTTTTTAATAAAAAATTCATGGAGATTTGTGAATAAAGTTATAAGAGTGAATATTTTTCTTACATTCTTTAAAGTCTATGGAATATGTAGCATTATGTTGGATTTTTGAAATTTTATAAAATACACAAAAGCATTAGTTTAAAATAAAAAGTTATATGTTTTAGCAACAAAAAATCCTGATAAGAAATAGAATAACATTTATAAAAGTTTGTGCAAGATACTTAAGGAGACATTCAATAATATTAGATTTTGAAACACGTAAAGAGTTAATCAGTCAAAACACTGATACTTTTTTTAATGTCTTGAGTTGATACTTCAAGATACTGAAACAATTTGTTACGATAACCCGGAAAGCGTAATAGCTGATCCTACGCGATATGAGACATAGTATGGCTACAATTGCAATAGGAATTGAATGGGCAATTTCGCCAATCAGCTGAGCGCTAATGTTTTTGTTTCATTGTTTTTGAAATCGTGTTATTCACAAAGCTTAATATGGATGCCATTCTCATTAGTTTTAAAGAAGCTGATCATCACGAAATTTCTCGAATATTACTATTAGAAATGAAGAAAATATTGTGGAATTTCCATCTTGAGTGAATTCTTTCAATGATATGCAAGCTTGGATCGATACACATCTTATAAATATCTGCAAGTCATGATTTTCGGTAGTCCTCGACCAAATGAGACTAGAAAACTTTTTTGCGGATACGTGTTCTTTAACTGAATTATATTGAAACCATTCATTATTGAATAATTTGTTTCTAAATTGAGCTTTTCTTATCATCCTAGAAGAATGACAGCACAGCAGACCCAATAGGAAAAAATCTGAAGTGTTTGTTCTCTGCATACATCCACATGATTATTTAGCTTTATACTGAATCCACAAGGGAAAGAAAAAAAAAAGATAAACTTGTAAACATAAATTATTATTTTATTTCTTATTTGTGATTTATAGTCAAATTCTGCATTAAATAAATTTTTTAAAGTGCATAAAATAAAATAATTGCCTTGTATAAAACTATTAGTAATTAGATATACTATTATATACTATAACCGTCTTTGAACAGCCGACCCAATTCTGAGTTTAAAACTATAAATGTTCAGCTCCGTATCCTGGTAATTTTATACCTAATCCAGAAGACAAGGGAAATTCTAGATAAAGCCTACGTAGAGGATTTTTTGATGAAACTAACCCATATTTGCTTTGCACGGAGAGAAAAACACCGAGACTCTTTTGAATGTATATTTTATTTTATTTTATAACCGTCGTTGAACAGCCGACCCAATTTTTGAGTTTACGACTATCAATCTTCAAATCCATAGCCTTGTTATTTTGAAGACAATCCAGCAAACAAGGGAACTCCTGGATCAATCATTGGGACAAGCTAGCTTTCGAGGAGGACTTTTTTTTTTTTTTTTTGACGGAATAAACCTGCATTTGTGTTGGATGGAGAGAAAAACCACCTACGGCAAGGATATTTCCACCACGATCTGTCTACTACTGATGAACACATGTGATAATTAACCAGTTATAATTATTTCATATCAGTTGTGATAAGTGTGATCTGTCTATACTTATGCGACAAAGCTATTGGTCACTTTCAGAAAATTAAAAAACTCAGCAAGAAATAAATTGGTCATGTTCTAATTAAACCTGAGAAATTTAAAGCAAATCAAGTTTTTGATTGGAACCCTCAGGGCAAAAGAAAAAGAGGAAGACCTGAAAATATTTGGAGCAGGGCGATTATAAGGAAATTGAAAACAGTAAGAAAGACACGTTAAGAGGCGATATGTCTAACCACAAACAGAGTGAGATTGAGATCTATGATAAAAGCCCTATGCTCTTATTCGGAGTGAAGAGGCATATGTATGCATATATTGATCGCTTTATGTGATCAACACAGTTAAATCGGTTGAATTGCTAATGTTGAATCGCTATTATGAGTATTATAATTACTGGTTCTTAATAACTAGGTACATATTAGATTTAAAATAAACAAAGAAACATTTATAGTTTTAAGGCTGAAGGAATCTTTATTAATCGCTCCTTTCATTTTCAAAGCTTTTCCACTTATTACAAGAAGCAATATTTGACATAATCTGAAGTATTTCAACTTTTTAATGGCAGTCTCTTATGAGATTTTTGTTTCTCAGTTTTTAGTGAACTAAAAGGGCTGTTTTCGATGTTTAAGGTATTTTGTAAGGTAATTACGAAAGTTTTTTCTTCATTTGAAACAATACGTTTCAGCAAATTATGTGCTATTTTAATAATTGTAATTATTAGCAGTTGAGTTAGTAACTGTAGTTATTGAGTTAGTAACTGTTATTCATGGTTGTTGCGTTGTGTTTTGCCCATCTTTTGCGAGTGCTTTTTAAACATGCAAACTATGAATTGTCAATATAAAAAGCAACAACTTTGTAAAAATGAAAAATGTTTGTTTTGAAAAAAATTCTTAATATTTCAATGCTACCTGGTTTGGGCTCTTAAAAATATGCAATAATAATGATCTAGTTGGAATAATCTTCATCTCGATGAAAACATTTCGTCAATAGCCCATTGTTTTGATAAATGTTTAATATATTCTTTAATATTTAAGCTATTTGTCCATTTTAAAGCACAGACAATTCTTTTCAAAAGAATGTGTGTATAGTTTAAAATTGAAAATTTCTTCGAACTCAATCAAGCAGAGCAGAAGGCAATCAGGCAGAGAGTTTTTATTTCAACAGCAAAAAGCTTCGAAGAATGGTGTCTTTCTCTCAGTGAAAGTTAGTTTTTCCCATGCTATTCAATGTTAAGAGTGCCTAAAAGAAAAATCCGCACAATTCTGCCCAGAGTGGCGTTACCACACATTGTTTGTTCCTTTTGCATGATTTTAAATATTTATAATTTCAAAAATAAACGATAACGACTTAATTTGTATAAATAATGTAAGAGTTGAATATAAATGGATGATATCTACAGACTGCGTGCAAATTAATTCGCAAAACTTGTAGTTCTCACAATCAATCATTGCATAAGAATCACTGTTTGCGTCCCTAATGGTTCACTTTTACGGAAACCAATCATTTCAGCAAGACCGTCTATAACTACAGAGTAATATATTCATCAAAGGGCTGTCAAACCTATTCTGGAACTGTCATCATCTGCCTGAAATAATGGTCCTTTCCAAGTTCAACTGAAATTATCGGCTATAGCTAAATTGATCCCTCATCTGATGAAAGCACCCGTGAATATTTAACAGTGAAAAGACTTCCAAAATAACTGGTATGGAGTTTAATCAAGCCGCGACGTGGATTCGTTTCAGTTTCTCTAAAACCAAGTATCTGCATAATGTCCTCATCGATCAGTTGAAGGTTTGCGTGAAAGGGTTCATCTACAAACACACTCTTAATGATTTATGACCCTGTCTTTAGGTTCATTATTCCTTCAAGAGGCTCTTCTGTGAGATCTAGTGTAGATCCTGGAAGAAAACTTGATGGAAAAGAGTGTTTTGGAGGGCAGGTCATTACGGCCATATATTCATAAGTGTTTATGAAATTTTTCAGATACTCTGCAGGATTGTTTTCAAGCGAACTCTATTGGTTACGGATAAATGGCATCTTTTTAATTTAAGATACATGATTTGTTAGAAGTTTTTATTTGAAAAAAAAAAAAAAAATGCACTGCAAATTGTTACGAAGAACTTAAAAGAACTGGGGGAAAATTTGCTTAGTTGCACTATGAAGAGATGCTGGCATCACAAAATGTGGAAAAATATAGCAATTCAACCATAAAATGGCACTGATGCTTTTCATTTAAATAATTTTCATTTTTTTTTAATATCACATGAGCGCAGTAAATAATATTGACGGAGAGTTGCTACCTATTACAGATTTATAAGCAAAATTTTTTTAACAGAAATCCTCCTCAAGTAACATCATGTATATATTCCCTTATAGTCTCATAAACAATTAGAAATTCACCGGTCCATTTAAGTTGTTTCCTATTTTCATAATCATATATCTATTCAAAAGGAGGATCACAATTCTATTTATAGACATATTTATGAAATTTCCAGAAAGAAAATACTGGAAATTTTTTTAAATACATATTTCTATTTGTCGGCATTTCGAAATTTCAAACAGTATAAAACCAGATGAACGGATTAGCTTATAACTTACATAGAGAGATATACTTAAGTGATAAAAAATGGAAGTTAACAAAGTAAAAGTGCTTAAGTGAGTAATGGGTAAAACAAAAGATGCAAAGGGAGAGAATATGTGATGAATATCATCACACACTGTTCGAAATATAACCGTAATATCGGTCAAGTTCAAACTTATAATGGTTGAACTTGAACGACTTTATTACTACTTGACCGTATTATTACGATTTTATTACTTTGCTCGAATCATATTAGGTTCATTAACTGTAATTTTCTTCAAGGGATTGTTTTGTAGTTTCTGTGAGATTCACACTTAAGTCTAGATTTATCCTGGAATAAAATTTGATGAGAAAGTGTATTTTGGATGGCAGGTCATTACAGCTATATATTGGGTCAGATCCGCGACATGGAGCTTCTGGAGTCAGCTCCAAATTTCTTCTGCTTTTAAAAAGTTTAATGGTGAATCGTTCAGCAGTTGGTTTTTCGATTAATTCAATAATTAATTTTCCCGTGACATAATTGTTTTTTACATAATAATTATTATTTTATAAATATTTTAAATTTTTCGATCAGAAAATTTAATTAGAAATAAATAGACAAAATCTTAATGAATAATAAAATGCATTTCATGATTTTTACAATTTTTGGGAACTATTGAACGTGGTTTATTCGTTCTACTTAAAATGCACCAATCAAATTCTAATTTTTTGAATGTATGTTTTACTTAAATTTTTATTTTGATGAAAAAATATTGGCAGTCCAGTGTATTTTGCATTAAAAAAATTTTGTTTTCAAGAAGTTTAATTTTACACAAAATCATTTTATAATTATAAAAAGAGAAGAAATAAATGTCTCCACTCTTCTTCTAAGATTAAAACCGATTAAGGTTTTAGTCTCTTTTTCCAACTTCAACTTCTTAAGGTGCTTATTTTTAGGTGCTTCTTAAATTTTGCAGATTGTTCTTAGTAAACTATTGGTTGCAGATAAATGATATCTTTTAAATTAAATATACGTGGTTTGTTACCTTTTTTTTTTTGAAAAAAAAAATGTAAGTCTTACACGCACTGCTTAGTGCTTACAATTCAACTGTAAATTGTTTCACAGTGCTTTACTGAATAATGGAAAATTTAAATTTTATTTTTTAAAAACTATCGAAAGTTTATATATTTTTTAAAGAAAATTTAGAAATCTTATTACACTGCTTTAGTGGAATAGTTAATCTATAGAAAAGTAAAGAAAATTTTTAAAATATAATATTTTAAGGGCAAGAGGTGGCATCAGGAAAATCATCAAGTGTAGTTGATCAAGCTGCAGGTAATATTGGGCCTACTCCAAATCAACGTCCAATCTTCCGTGTGCAGTGGTTATGGTTATTATTCATAATTGCAATACTAGACTTTAGGGACACCGGAAATCCACAAAGAACAGCGCTTCCCAAATGGTGTTCCGCGCGAATCCCTAGGGTTTCGTGAAAGAGTTAAACGGGTTCCAAGAGTTAGGACTTTTTAAAATAAAAAAAATTTTTTTAATCAGTTTTGAATCTTGTAATTGTATTTAGATTCAATCAACAATCTTTTATTTATTTAATATTTTAGTTGCCTTTACAATATTATTCAAAGTAAAATGCCAAAAAAAAAAAAAAAAGAAGAAAAAAAAAGAAAGAAAAAAAAAAACAATTTATTGAATAAACTATGAAATTTATTAAATATTATGTTAGTACTTTTCCCATTACGCTCATTAAACCAAAAGAAATAACTTTTGATTGTTAATAAAGAAATATGCTTCCCGTTTTCAACGTTTCTTTAATTTTTCAACGAAAATCATAATTCGACTTCTTTTATACATTTTCAAATAATATTTATGCACCAAAAACAAATTCATAGTAAGACTACTAGATTTGTCTCTAGAACCGTCACTTCATATGTTGGATATAAGCTTAATTTTTAGAAATAAAAGAATGAAAGTTATGAATAAATTGAACATGTCTGATGAAATGATGCCAGACATAAAATGATGATAATATGACATTCTTATTATTAAATATTTTCAAAATAAAGCAATCTCTTATAGGTTAATACGTTCACAACTGTCTTTATATACTTTAGTTTTAAAGTCAGGGTTCCGTCGAAATAATGTTATTCATATAGGGTTCCAAAGCCGAAAAAAAGTTGGGAACCGCTAGTCTGAGACATCTGAGTGGGGCTCTAGTGTGGGTGAAAGCCCAATGCGTACTCGTGCAAAAAACATTCTGATGACCACATGACAGAATAAATTTGTTTCAGTTTTATTGAGATTCATTTTAGTATTTTACTGTGTATAATTCTTTGATAAGGATTCTAATAATATAAATGAACCCTGAAACAGAACACCCTGTATATTCGAAAACCGTTTTTGTAAATACAAGTACAATGGGATACCTGCAAGTGACGTAGTGTGGGTGTCTCGATCCTGATTGGAATACATAAACAAATAAAAATCTAAGCAGAAAATATTGCAGAGAAATGATTATATTTTAACAAATTCGAAGTGTGGTAAGGCGTTGTATTTAGTTAACTTGGCGTTAATTAACATTCTCACTTAAATTGAAAGACTCAGCTCGACTTTAGCACTCCAGGTATTGTTTATAAACGGTCAGCTGAAGGCCGGGATAGCCTGGTTGGTCGGGGACTGGGCCCATGTTCAAGTGTTCGTGGGTTCGATCCCCGCCGGCCGAAGACTCCCCGTGTAGTAAATGGTGACTAATGCAAGTTAAATCAGTCGAGTCGCAAAGTCCATGCTTCCATAACAAATCAATACCTCTGGAGGAACTGATCCTGGAGTTTCCTTGACTTCTGGATTGGTTCAAAATTACAAAGCTACAGAGTTGAACATTAGTAGTAGTAAACCCAAAATTGGGTCGGTTGTTCAACTACGGATATAAAAAAAACCGATCAGCTGGTGATGAGGTCATAGGTGTCATGTCTGGGTATCAATGATCTTCTTCTTGGAGTGCAAATACCAATTGCAAGAATTCTCTATTTTTTTTAAAAAAAGAAGAAAAAAGTTAGTTTCGGAATTTTTCTAAATTTTACTTTGCGTTTCAAAATTTTTAACTTTACGAAAAAAAGCAGAATTTTTTAAAGCAGGATTTTCCAGTCAATATCAAAACATCGGATAGTAATTTACAAAATATCATTAAAACATTGATATTTGAATGTTGGCTAGTCAAACTTAATCTTATAAAAGTAAAAATTAAATGTTGTATGATATTTTCTATAAAAAAAAGCAGTTCATCATAACTGTTATGTTAAGTTTTGTCTTTCTTTAGTAAATGACTTCCCTGCTAATTAGGAAGAAGTTAAGTCTGCCTTCTGAAGTTAAGTCAGTATGGTGAAAATAGTGTTCTTGTTCTAACTTTTTACAGAAAAGTTACGCTAACTTGGTATTATTTAGTCTCAGGAAAACACGCAATAATTTAGATTTATTCAGTTATTAACAGTTTTAAATTAAGTGCTAGCGAAATTGGAAAAATCCTAAAAGCTTTTATAATTTTTATTCGTGTTTTCCGAAGCTTGTTTACATGGAAAATAAAAAAAAAAGCCACTATTTACGCAAAGATTTAATTTTAAATTATATCTTCATTCTTAAAGAGTTATGAGTACTTTATAACAGAAAAATAATTTAAGCATTTTAAAAGTTATTAAACTTTTTTAAAAATTGCCAATTTTGCGAGATTTTTCCACCTAGATGAAAATAATTAAAATTAATGAGTAATACTCAATTGTTGCAACTTTTTAGAAATCCAAACATTGCAGCGTTGGAGTAACATTTTTAATTTTTAAAAAAATTAGACCACAAATGACTTTCATTTTCACAAAACAGTGACTTTTCTTTATATCGACGTTTTGCTTCATTATCAGAGTCAACATTGAGGGAGCTGAATAAAGTAATCTAAACTTGAAATAGCAGTCACAAATCGCTGGTTCAAAATTAAAACAACACTTCTGCACTCACTTCTCATTCAAACAATATGAGAAGTGAGTGCAGAAGTGTCGTTTTAATTTTGAACCAGCGAAATAACTCTTTCGAACTCTCAGAAGTTACAAAATAAAATTTTTATTCGCAATGAAGTATTATTTCACATTTAGGCATTGCCTTACAGTTTTTGGCACTCAAATTTTGTCTTTGTTTTATTTTCCTTAGCGAAAAACCTTCGAGGAACACTTTTAAATGTAATACAAACCCCAAAAACATCCAGCGACTTCAAGCATATTCTTTATTTCTCCTGGTATTTACTTTTAAAGAATAAATATCCACCTATTGTAGCAAATCTCTCTTAATAGCTCTCTTCAAGACTGAAGCTTGCATTAATTTTATTGCCATCACTTCCATAACGATGCTTCCATTATCTTCCATACCATGGCCGTGGCGATATTTCGCCATATACATCGCCATTTTCTCCTGGTTTTGACATATCGTATTCCGTGTAATGGTTATTTCTATTTTGTTTAGTTTGATGGCAGTTTTATTTCATGCATATTATTAGTGTGATACGAAGAAGAATGCTGGTGGAAACGTGAGAAAGAAAAATAGACGAAGATTGATATCAAATGCTTTTTTATTTTGTCAAAGAAGAAATGAGAAACAGACGGAGTTTTGTGCTGTTTAGGATGATTGGTAAATAAATAAAAACCTGAATAAAATATTCGAATATGTTTATGTGATAAGACCACATTGTAAGCTTTGTTTGAAAACATCGTGAGATGCTTATTTCCAGTTGTAATTTTAAATTAATCTTTTTTTTATGTTTAAAGGAATATCAATAATCAATATGTAGATCCTAAATTATCCCGGAATTAGAGTGCTCGTTTGTCGAAGAGGCAGGGTTCATATCCTGACAGTAGATGATAAATTAGTATACTGTTCCCCTCTAGCATCAAACACAGTGCTGATACTAAATGCGAATCATGGGTAAGAACCCCTTTAACGTCGACCTAACCAGGGACGGTTTTCGCGATTTTCGTGCGTCATGTAACGCAAATGCTTATTTGTTTCGCTCAAATAGTGTTCTACGAAGAAAATTCTGTCCTAATGCTAGATGAAGGAGTTATTTTGCCTTTTGGATTATGTTCAAAATTCTAAGACTAGAGAGATGAACATTCTGCCACAAATTCGATGTGAATCAGGTGTTCCCCGCCTACGATAGAATAAAAAAATTATTATAGGTTAAACGTTTTTTTTTTTTTTTTTTTTTTTTTGGAACTCTTAATTAGTTCCATTAAGTTATAAAATGAATATTATACTGATAAAATATGTTTTTGTGCGAGATTTTTTAAACTAGCGCCTGCATTATTTAACTAGTCTATTTAATTTGTCCCTTTTAAATCATTCACTTTGTAACTTAGAACGAATAAATTGCATAAGTAATCAAAATCTATATATATATTTCTCTTACACGGCACCAAAAAAAAAAGCCTCATTACAACTCCCCGAATGGCAACGTTAGAAAATCGACCCATGATTGCATCTAAAAATGTCACATGCCAAATCTAGCTGAGGTGGCTCAACATATAGCGCTTTTAAAAACGGAAACAATAACCAGAGTGAGCATTATCAGGTTGTTCAATTCAGCTGCGGCAAAAATAAAAATAAACAACTTAAAAAATAAAAATGCTGTTGCCAGCCATAGAATTTTTTGAAAGTTAACTTAGCAACATAAATCAAAATTATGATACCTGAGCGCTTGACGTAACAAATCCTTCAATTCTATAAGTGTTGTATCGCCAAATGCCCAAATTAACAATTGCAATTTCATATTAATATTGAAATGTACAGGTTTAGAATTTTCTACAGTGAAAAGTTTTCGAAACTTCAGTATTCAAAAAAGTATACAAAAGCTAGACGTTAGAACGTATCCAATAAGCGAGCATTAGATTGCGAAGCAATCCGAAATGAACTGCGAAAGCAATTCCGGGGGCTGGTGAGCGCCAGCGAGCAGGGGGCGAAGCCTCCTAGTATTAAATAATAAATGAGTATTAAACTTTTTTGCACGCAATTATTTTAAAGAATTTTATAATTGTGCGCAAAATTGATTGAAGGGCATCGTTTTCAGTATCGCACGGGCCTTGGAAACGTCTTCCGTCTGCACTGCATGCTGTAAGAGTATATACTATATATAAAAACCACAATTTTTAAATTAAAAACAAATGTTTCCAATCAAAATAAATTTTTGTTTTAATATAAATTTATTAATTTATATTTTGTTTTAATATTTTGTTTAAAGTTAGTATAATAAATACATCCTTCCATTAGATCAAAAGTTATTGAAAGTGATTAGTTTACATTAGACCTAATTGATATTCAATTCATCATTGAATTGAGACTCAGAATCGAAAGAATAAAACGCTTTTTGAATGACTATCGCATAGATGTAATACACTTAGTTTTGAATAACATTTACTCAAAAGAGGGATTTTCATATGATATGCAAAAACGGAAAAAGACTCTAATTTTAAACGTCTTTACATAAGTGTGCAACGTATATAATTACTAAAGAAATTTCCATTTTTTATTTATTGCTTTTTTAGCTTTTTATTAATAAAATATTGAATCCAGACTTTCAGTCGTTTCTTTAAAAGTCTGATTTTTGTCATTCGGTCAATAAAAAACTAAAAACACTATGAAAAAAAAACTCTTGTGCAATTACAACCTCATTTAATACTTTTTCTGATTTAGTTTCAGTCAGACTAAAAATTTAATGAATTATACTAAATACTGCAATTTCTCCCAATATCCAGGAGTTCCTTTGTCTTCTGGATTGGGCTCAAAATTACAAGGCTATGGAGTTGAACATTGGTAGTCGTTAACTCATAATTGAGTCAACTGTTCAACGACGGTTATAAAATAAAATCGGTATAAAAAAAAAAAAAAGCAGCTTTGTGAAAACGCACTTAGATTCCGAACGCTTCGCTTATTTCATTCACAAACACTTGACAACAAGTTTAAAAGAACCAGGGCTGTTATTCAAAAGCTCTGTCATCTCATCAAATGACAATTTTTAGCGAGCAATATTTAATTATTTATTTATTTTTCATACTTGTTTTCAATTTCTAATAGTTATGAATAATTGATAGATAACGTTTCATCCATCTTTTGTTGGCACTCTCTATGCTAAACATGAAAACGGCGAAATTTGTTTCGTGCAACAGTTTCGTGAAAATTAGTGTTTATGGTCTAATTTTACTGTATTCAAAAAGTTCTCCAAGTTAAAAATCTAAAAAATATGCAAGAAATGAGAATTATTTATTGATTTTGTGGCTGTTTGTCAAAGTCTCGGACGTCATATTTAATAATTCTTTTTGGCGAATCTGTTCTCAAGAAATTTGTATTAATTAAGAATTTTTTATTTTTATGCAACTCATCTAGACGGAAGAATCTCGCCAAATTGATGATTTTTAAGAAAGTTTATTGATTTCTTAAAATATTTAAGTTATCTGCAAATTCTAAAGCTCAGATAATTTTTTACGATCATGTGTTGCCTGTATAGTTTAAAATTATAGCTTCGAGAAACAGTTTTCATAGAAAAGTGAAAAAATTTTGCAATATTGGAGGTATTTTATGATTTTATTTTTTAAATAATTTAAAATTTTCTATATAGTCTACATAATTTTTTTTTATAGAAAAAGGGCACATGTAGTTTAAAATTAAAGCTTTGCTTCGAGTCGAAAAGCTTCCAAAAATACACAAATTTAAACTTATACTTTTAGAGGTCGTCGGCCCTCTGAGCCCAGGTCTGCGGGTTCAATCCCCGGCTCAGACACCGGATTTTCGGGATGCAGAAAATCCTCAGCGGCCATGTCGTATGATTATACGGCATGTAAAAGATCCCCGGAGTGCCTTATTGGCTCTTGGCATTTCCGGCAAAATTAAATTCCTAGTGCACTTTAGCATCCAAACAGAGTCTCGGTGCTGCCATCTAGTGTGGCAGAAACTAGACGTCTAAATTAACATGGCCAACGGTATCTCACCCATTGTGGTGGTCCTGAAAGAGTGGATACCACTTCTGGAGAACGCAATAGGTCTGCTCATCGGGAAGACTGATTGTGCAGCTCATTGGGGGGGAAAAAAACTTTTATAGGTAATGCAGGGATACTATAAAATTATTTTATAACCGCCGTTGAACGGCCGACCCAATTCTGAGCTAACGACTATCAATGTTCAACTCTGTAGTCTTGTAATTTTGATCTCAAGCCAGAAGACAAGGGAACTCCTGGAACAAGCACCGAGACAAACTAGCATTGGTGGACGACTCTTTGATAGAACTTACTCGGCTTTGCGTTGCATGGAGAGGAAATTCACAAAAACCTCTGACCGACAGCAAGAGAATTCTACCCCATGACCTTTTTTTTTTTTCCAATGACCACCTGGGGAATGACCTACGTCATACAGGCATCTGAAGGGCAGATTTGTTGGTCAATTTTTCAGGGGCACCATATTAGGTGCCCCTGAAAAAGGGTGTAAGGTCAGTTCTCTGACCCCTACACAGGTCGGTCGGCACCACCCTAGATCAACTCAAATGCTTGATTTTTTTTTAAAGAAAAAATTTGCAATTGTGATCAATATAAAAACAAAAAAATACTTGCGGGTTTTTTCTCTCGATTTTTTGGTATATGGTTCCAGAACCTACGAAACGAGCACTGTAAATAAGAGAAAAAGAAATGCAAGAAGTCGAAGATTGATGTCAAATGGTTTTTATTTCACAAAAGGACACTCGTGTAACAGATGGAGTCTCGTCAAAACTGAAAAACGTCGAAACAGACTTCTGGAGATGGTGAAGCCCAAATACCCTGTGTAAGGCGTTATCCGGAAGATTCACAAAATGATTCTTCGGGAAACAGTTTTTGGCGAGATGACCAGTGGCGATTGAGAAACTTTCTTGACACAAAACAACTTTTCACATTTGATTTTTATGCCGATGCACCTGTCAATTTGGAGTAGAAAGAAAAGCTTTGGAATGTAACATTTATAGCGCATGCTAAAATTTTACTTTTTACAATGATTTGATGAAAACATAAATTGGTGACGCTAACTAACTCTATGATTGTTATAACTAACATAATGTAATATACTATAGACTGATATAATAAAATTAATGCTATGACTGGAATATTTTAATACAATGTTATTGATTTTATTGTAAGCCAGTATAAAAAAAATATTAGTTTAAAGTTCTACTCTTGAAAAACTTTTTTGCTGCAACTTACCAATGTGACAAGACAACCACTTTTGAAAACAAAAAAAAAAAGTTTTTCATAAAGTGTAATTCATCACAATAATCATTTAATTTTGTGTTTTAATAATACTTTTTTAAATGCTTATTATTTATTTAAAAAAATACTATTATTATGAATTAAAAATAATAAACTTTTTATGACATATCTGACTTGATTAACGGTTTTTTATAAATTAGGTTGATTCTCTCCTTAGTTTTAATAGTTTACTAAAATAGATTACGCGTACATTACTTATTATTAAAGTATACATTAAAAACTTTATTGATTCTTTTCAATTACGATATCTAAAAATGTTTTTAAATCGATAGATTTAATTTGTACGTAATTTTCATCAAATTTAATTGATTTTTTTTTCAATTAACAGTTGTAAAGTTTCCATCTTCCACTGATCACTCGCAGTATGTAACAATAATATTTATTCAAGTAAGTACTGAAAAGATTATACCCTGTAATGTAAAGTATTGGGAAAGGAACAATAGACTAGTTTACATACAATATTTTACATAATGTAAAGCATTGTGCTTTGATTTTTTTTTTGTTTTTGAAGTGCATCATTATACTGTGAGAAGGTAAATTTCAATACTTCAGTTTTGTATTACGATCATAACTTTTAACAAACAGATATTAAAACTTCATAAAGAAAGTGTTAGAAAGTTTCCATAACATACACCTAGTTTGTGTTATTGATGTTAAATAAATAAAATAAATCTAAATCTAATGTTGCTTGTACAAATAAACTTGAAATAAAGTTTATAGCTTATATAAACATTAATAACTGCTTTGGACCAATCTTGATAATTTTGTATCATAATGATTGAAATAAAGCATACATATAAGCTTTAATAACTAATTTGTATAAATTTTCGTAATTTTTTTAAAATTCATTTACTATGAATGGAAGTAACTAAACATAACCCAATATTTGTAATTGAGTCTATATATATTTCTATATAGTATATAGTTCTATATATAATTTAGAATGTATATTTACATATTCAAATATGTATTATGTTCATATTCATAGTTTCAAACAATTAAAAACAATATGGAATTATTTGAGAATTTTTTTTATTCATTTTTTTCAGTTTTAAGTAAAAATGTGTATAGATTTAAATTATTTTAAGAAAATAGCATGTAGAAATTAATGTTTCGCAGGAAAATAGCCAGATTAAATTTTAATGATAAGGAAAAGGTCTCACGTAAAAATTATTATTTATAATTAAATAAAATAACTTTTATATCATTCCTTGATAAATAACTTTTATATCATTCCTTGATAAATAATTTTAATATCTTCAAAAGTTCAAATATTAATAAATTATAGATAATATTTAAATATTTTTAATTGATGGGTACTTTGAGCCTTTTTAGTTGATGGATATAAATATTTCTAATATTCTTAATTTAAGAAAATAATTAATTTTAATGCCATTAAACTATGAATACTTAAAAAAAATTGTAGAAAGATTTTTCAACCATGCTCCATTTCACATACTAGATAATTATGAGAATAACAAACTACTGCAAAAGTAATCATGAATTATTTATAGTTTTTTTTTATGAATTAATATGTATTTACTTATTTTATTACTTTAAATCAAGAGTTCAAATTTTTTTGTGTTTGAATTGTGTAATATTTTATCTTATTTTTGGAAAATATTATAGACATGTTGAAACTCTCGATCTCATGATAATATCCAAAAATTGAAAAACTGAAATAACTCATTACCTGAGATGGATTAAACAAAATTTAATAAAGTTAAAAAAAATTAATCTGTTAACACAAGAGAAATATTTACTTTTGCTAACGAATTAAATTTTTTCAGTTTATCCTCATGTTATTTAAAAGAAAAGTTTATAATATAACAATATATATTAAAAAAGAATTGTCATGTGACTTTGACTTTTCAATTATTCCAAGTTTCAATTATACAAAGTCTGTTAAGCTAGGGCTATTATTTTAAAAGTTCTGTAGTGGTATAAAATTTTAGTTTTGTTGTACCGTAACTTAACTTTCGGATGGCTAAAAGATATGAAAAGTATTTGTTTATTAAATAAGTTCTGTTTAAATAAACAGTTAAAAAAAAAAATTTTTTTTTTTTTTTACTTTAAAAAAAAAGCTTTTCGTATTATCAACTGTTATTTAAAATACAGCTTCCCATATTATCTCTTATTTAGAAAACAGGTTTTTAAATTATCCGTTATTTAAAAAGTTGGTTCTTATATTATCAACTGTTATTCAAAATCAGGTTCTTATAATAAAAACTATTATTTAAAAGCAGGTTTTCTCATTATTAGATTTATTTTAAAAAATAAGTTTTCATATTCTCAGAAATTATTCAGAATGCAGGTTTTGTCTCTTATTCAAAATACAGGTTTCCATATTATTATCTCTTATTTGAAGTACAGGTTTCCATGATAATCACTTATTTAAAAAACCAGGTTTTTATATTACCATTTTATTTAAAAAGCAGGTTTTCATGTTATTAAATGTTATTCGGAAAGCAGGTTATCATATTATTAGATGTCATTTAAAAAGCAGGATTTCACGTAATAAACTGTTATTTAAAATGCAGGTTTGGATATTGTTTGGTTTTAATGATTCTTCTTCTTTGAAAGTATATATATATATCCTCATCCACTAACGAGCCTAATTGGTTGGCTTAAGCGTCCCTCTATAGCGGATGAATGGGGAGAGAGGTTGATTTAATACGCGTAAAAATCAAGAAGCCACTGCATCCTCTGAAAGCTAATAAAATTTTTATGGCCTCTTAAAATACACTTTATGGGAAATCTGTCAAACAGTCAACAGATGGCGCGGAGATCGCTAACAATGAATCCAGAGATCATACAGATGGTTAATTTCATCTGTTGTTACATGGAATAAGATATTCTTTCTTATTTCTTATTTTTAATATCTATCATCTGTTCATATCTGTGCCTTTCATAATTCTTTTTTTTTTTTACAGTCACATATTTTATAGTACGTTTCATGTGTTTTTGAAAATTATATTTCTGAAACTATTCTGTAGCATTTAGCTGTTTCCAATAGCATGTGTTTCATAATAAACGTATTTGCTCTTTTTCTGTTTTTTGATATAATTTTTATTTATTTATTATTATTATTTATTTTTTGCTGCAAAAAGAAATTTCAGTCACACAGTGCATCGCCACTGATATTATTAATTAGAAGAAAGTTGAAAAGATAAAAAGTCTAAAGTTGCTATCAAAGATTAAATATTAGTAACTTGAAAAGCGTATTTAATTTTTTTAAAACTATTCATGTTACGTTAAATAATTATAGTAATTTATTTATTGTTACCCGTATACATTTTAAGGAAAATAGTTATATTATATCATTCCGTAGAAATTTTAAAATCATAATTTTACAACCACTAATGCTCGCGTAGTTGGATATTTTCAATAACAAGAATAGCAATATCTTTTGACTAATGCATACCTTAATTTTTTCGTGTTTTTGAATTAGTGATCAAATTAAGGTTTCTATCCATTTAAAATCATATCTTAAATATGATTTAACTTTACTTCCATGAAATTTAGAGTCTGTTTTAATACTTTCAAAATCAGTAATCAAAATGAGGTTCCCCTGCGTCACGTCCCCTGCTTGTTCTAAAGTCACAACTTAAATCTGATTTAACTGCCCCTCTAAGTTTGTTGAAATACTTTCAATCAGAGATTAAAATAAACTTTCACTTGACCTAAGATCACGTCATAAATCTGATTTTACTGTTTCAAAGTTCTATTGAAAGGCTTTCGATCAGTGATAAAAATAAGGTTGTGATCTAAAACCACATTTTAAATCACATTTTACTGATCCTCTATTATATTGGAGTTCTTTCAGTTAGTGAGCAGAATAAATTATCACTTGATCTAATATCACGTCTTAAATCCGATTTTATTGTTTCTTTATTAATACTGTTGGAAATCCTTTCAATCAGTGATCAAAATAAATTAATCTAAAATCACACCTCAAATCTGACTTTACTGTTCATCTATCAACTCAGTTGAAATACTTTCAAATCAGTGATTAAAATAAGGTTCTCATTGACCTAAAACTGCATCTTAAATCAGATTTCACTGTTTCTCCATTAAAATTTATGCTTCGAATGTATCTTAAAACAAACATTCAAAGCAATATCTATTGTTTATACCTTACAGTGCAACATCATAAACAGACTATCTTTCCAGAAGCTATTTCTCAAATTTTTAGAGAGATAGCACCACACATAAAGAAAGAAGATGAGCTGAATACATCAGGCGGAAGTATCAGCTATTAACTTAGTAAAATGGAAACTTAAGCAGTTAGAAACAGTCGTTAAAATCTTTGAAAGCTATTTAGAAAACAAATCAAAACAATTACTCAACTGTGGATGTCGTCCATATTTTTAAATGGCGTCATCACGTTATTTTTGCAAGTGATAGTTGGACTGATGCCATTTCTCCAGAGGTAATTCCTTCAAGACCTCGTTAGCTATTTAAGGCTTTTAGAAAGGACACTCTATCAAGCAAATTATTTGTCCGTAACTGCCTCACTTAATTTCATGCTATCTATTATTGTCTTCCTTCTTTTTTTTAATTTCTTTTTTTCTTTTTCTTTCTCTTTTTCGTTTATTTCCGAGGCAGTGAGTAAACTTACACTTAATAAATTTATTTGCAAAAATATTGCGGTAGGGTACTTTCAGATTGGATGCGAGGAATAAAAAGAGGGAAAAAAAGTCGTTTGCTCTTTTTTCAAACGTCTATGTGATGGATTTTACTATCGCCTCAAAAGTGACTTAAATTGCTCTTGGTGAAGATTTTGCCTCTTTTTTTTAATTTTTGTTTTGGAGAGAAATAAATTAAGAAAATAAATTTGAAAAGGGTTGTTATTTCCTTTTTTATGTTTTTGGAAAAATATTTCCTTTATTATGGATCTTAAAAAAAATAGTATTTAAAAAGCTTCCAAAAAGCTTATTAAATATACATAATATTAAAGAAGAAAACACATGACTTCGGAGAGACTGATATGCGTTAATAAAAGAATAAAATACATGATTAAGGAGAGAATGATACGTGTTAATAAAAGAATAAAACACATGTTGATCAAAGGAAAAAAAAAACAAGATAATAGAATATAATAATATTCACTTAACTTCCTTCGTTTTTCTATCATTCATTTCGTTTATGTATTAATTCATAAGTAATTTGTTTAAATTTCTGTTTTCAAAAATATGTTAATTGTGGTCAAAATCTAAGTTATACGATAAATTTATGTTTTCGAATAAAATATTTACTTTGTCGTTGAACTTAAAATGAAGGCTATGATAAACTTTATTATGATCTATGCCTTTCTTGTATAATATGATTGTATTGATTCACAGCATAAATTTTGATTGAAATTTTTTATATCATAATTATAAAAAATTATTTTTGTTTTATTCGTTTATCTTTCAAACCAGTTTAATCCAGTTTGAAAAGTTTAAAACAAAAACAAAAAAAAAAAACAAAAAAATTAGAAAATCACGAGGAAAAAAAGATAATGTTTCGGTAAAAAACTGTATCAGATGATTTTTTTTAAAGAAATTTTTTAATGTAAAGGGGGGGGAGATAAAAAATGTAAACCTTTAATTTTTTTGGTACTTCTACAATAATCTATATTGTACCATTAAATGATAATTAATTTTAATAGATTTCAATGTTAATATCCATATCCAATGTTAATACTTTAAAATCCTTAAATAATGGGTAATTTTAATACATTAAAATTATAAATAATTTTAATATCTTTAAATAATGCATATATAGATCAAAAAGTTTTGATTTATGAAGTACCAATAACCCAAACATGTTATATTAAAGAAACTTTCAGCAGTGTGCATAAAAACAATTAAATGCTCATTATCAAACAATTTTTTTACATTTATAAATGTGTATTTTGGTGTACGTATTTAAATGCTCACCCAAAATACGCATTTAATTATCTATTAAGTCAGAACATAACTCCTTTGCAAACATAAAAACAAAACAAAGATGCATTAAATATATATATTTGAATATATCTTTTCATGACTAAAAAGTACAGGAACAAGCATAAATAATCATCTGACTGTACAACACATAGAATGAATTATAAAACAGCTAACAAGACACGTTGAGACAAAAAGCTCGTACTACAATGAAGTCAACAAAACATATCTCGATACGAAAAGCATCGGCAACACATCTGTTCATCGTTTCTTTACAAAATATGGCATCGAAGTTTCATTAATTCGGTTGGTTTCTTTGATATATGGTTAAGATGATAACCTTCTGGACACCCATAAAAACAATCGAAATTAGGTCAATTATTTTGTCAAATTTTAAATTAAATTCACTTAAAAAGAAAGAAAAAAAAAAGAAATAATTGCTGAAATTAGTACGGAATCAGTTATCCCTAAACTAAATAGACTACTTCAAACTTTAACTTGAGAAATCGTTAAATTAGTGATAATTTTTTTCATTTCGATAAAATTAATTTGAATCAATGAATATTTATAATTTTTTTGTCGATTTTTATGACTACGAACAATGTAATTTTAAAATAACTTTTCAAATTTAAGAAAAGTTCTGATCACAACAGCTTTTTATTTTTAAAAAAAAATTATTATATTCTTCATATTTACGTTTTGCACTATTTTCATAGAAAGCGCCAGAAAGAGAGGGTCAAATTCAATTATTAACTGAAAAGAACTTTTAAATTTTAAAATGAACATCTCATTTTTAACATATCAAATATATTCCATTGAGATCTTCTAAGACCTTTTGCTCATTCAAACTTTTGACAAAGATAATACCATACTAGATTTTAAACGAATCTCTTTTAAACATAACTTTTTCATAACATTAAGAAAAGGTCTTTTTCTCAAAATTCAATAAAATTTTTCAATAAAAAAAAAAATCACTTTATGTTTAGTGTTAATCGGAGATTTTCTTATTCATGTTCAGTATAGTCAAGTTAGTAATGAAAAACTAATTTCATTCCTTCAGTTTGCTAGTGTTATTGTATGCATCCAAAAATTAGTTACTTACATTATGAATGCAAATTAACAAATTTCTAAAAATATAATTTGTTATGGATCTTAATCATTCGAGTTAACAGATTTACAAATAATAAAAATTACTAATAAATAAATAAATAAAAATTTTAAAAAAAATTATTAGATGCAATTATTTTTATTATTAGAATTCAAACATCAGTAATGAACTTTCATTAAGAACTTACTTAAGAAATTAGAAACAATACTTTGCGGACATTTTACTAAATTGTACACTTTGACCCCCCCCCCCTCAAAAAAAAAAAAAAGACTAAAGGAAAAGTGTATTTTTTGTAAAAGGCAAAAGTATTTAAAAATGTTTCAAAATTTGAAAATATTTAATATGAATCGAACAAAATTTCACCTAATTAACCAAGACAATGTATTAGCGTATTTATTTAACCGTAATACTCTATGATATATAACTTATAAACGTGTTTATAAGACAATATTTCGAAGCGTCATCTTTAATTTCCCCATAAAATTATTTCATACAACTGAAAACACCGTATAGTTGAAGGCGCAGTAAAAATATAATTTTTTTTAGAAAATAACTTTTATCTTTAGTTAATTTAAAAATCATCACAAATGTTAAATCAGTAAATTAAATTTTACAATAGTTTAAAAAAATATTAGACTATGAAAAAAATAAATGTATATTTAAATTGCTAACGCAAAATTCTATAAACAGTAATTGCTATTACTGCGTAAAAACAAGAGGTCTAACGGACGTAACATAATTTCCAATGTATGGATGTCCAGAAAGTTTGGATCGCAATTGGAGCACCGTTGGAACAGCAAAAAACAAAATGGTGAGCAAACATCTAGTGAATGGACAACATATAGGACGTGATATGTAAAAACACAGCCAACATCACAACACTTTGCTGACTCCAATTTAGCTACTAATTAAGATTACTTGTAGCAAAAAAGACTTTATGTACAACGGTTAACAAAATTCTTTCACGTCTTGAAGCACAAAACGATTAATATACGTATACTATGGTGATTTATCATTTTTCTTTTTTGCAATGGAACAATTCATGTCCACATGAAAGGTGTATAGAACAGTTATTATTTACAGAAACACTCTTAGAAATGTCTCCTTTGTACAGTTTGATGAGTGCATTAGAATGAGAATAGTTCTATGGAATTGAGTGTCTTAATGAATTGACAATATTTTACAATGAGAAAAATTCTATTACATACTAGAATTGATAATTAGTATGATAGAATTGAGAAAAGGGAATTCTATTGTCTATGGAATTGCTTGAATTTTTTTTCTTTTTTTTTTCAAATAAATAAGGTGATTGAACTTTAAGAAAGATATTCAAATTTTAAAGTAGAGTTTGTACACGGAGATAAAATTCAGGTAAAATTACCGTTGGTAATGACATTTCTGCCTAAAATAAAACCTATAATTTTGATGATTGATAAAACCAAAATATACAACATTTAAACCATTCATTTGGTGATTGTTCCGTTCATATGTTAACGGTATATCAGAATTTCTTGTTTTTCAAAATTTTTACCACATATTTAGTTAAAAATGCAATAACTAAAAACTTTATTTAACCGAAAAAATGTTTTTTGTGCCATGCTCTAAATTGAGCATGATAAAATTACTAACTTTTACTACTTTTACCAAATTTTATCCCAATAGCTTCGGTAAAAAATACCGAGCTTTTTGGTGTTTCCATAAAGCGAGAAACACGGTAAATTTTACCATATTCTGGTATATTTGACCATACTTTTTTCTCTGTGTAAGACTTTCTTACATTTTTTTAAGAATTTATGCTAAATTTTGAATAATTTAAATCTATTTTTTTAAATAGGAATTTTAAAAAAAGGTATTTTATTCATGTAACTTTTAAACATTAAGTTAAAAATTATAATAATAATAATAATAATTATAAAATAAATAACTTATGTAGTGGTTGATGAAGCTAAATTATTTTGTTCAATTATAAAATGTTATTCTTATTTAAAAACTGTCAAATAAATTTGAAAATATAAATCATTTCCTTTTTTTACAATAGAAAAAAAATTCTGGTAATGAGTAATTAAGATAAACTAATTGGTACAATTATTAAATGTTATCTTGATTCGAAAAGTATCTACTGAATTTTAACGCATGGAAATATTTTTAAAACAAAAGGAAGAATTAAATTAAAAGCTGGTGAACAATGTAACAAAGTTTAACTCTTTTTATTTCATGATTTATTATGCTTTATTTCATGTTACGTCTAAAATTGTAGTTGCAAATTTTATTTAAGGAAATCTTATTTTGTATAAATGTTGAGTATATTATTGTAATAAGTATAACTTATTGATAAATCTAAATTACATATTTGAACATTTTATGACATAACCATTATCATAAAATAAGATTACTTCGTAAATAAATAGTTCATTTCGTATTATCTTAAAAATATTATTTTATTTTAAATATTTAATTTTTTAAAGAATTCTGTACTATTTCAATTGCATTAGGAATCACTCAATCCAGGTAATAAATAATTAATATTAATACAAGCTACGGCCAATCCTAACCACAAGATATTTAAGAAACACAACAAATTTGATTATTAATAAAAATGGATATTATAACTTTTAATTTCACTCTTGAAGATTGATTGGCGATAGTGTACCAACTTTATTTTCTATCTATATACAATTTTACAATTATTTACATAATTTAAAAAAAAAATGAAAGATGTCTTTTTAAATAGATCCAAAAAATATCTACTAAATATTTTCGTTCTACATGAGACTTTGAAATATACGTATATTGAGTTAGTTAATAGTTAGTTTAGTTCTAACAAGAATTAAAATGTTTTTGTCTTTTAAATAGGAAAACACGTAAGCAGCAAATTGGAAAAAAAGCTAAAAGATAATTAATTTAGAGCAAAAAAAAAAAAAGAAAAAAAGAATTCCATGAATTTATGGCAACAAATTAAAAAGTTAAAATTTAAACTGTGCAAATATATCGTGATAGATCGATATTTTCAAGCAACAAAATATTTGTTTTTAAATTTCCTCTAACGTTATACCATTTATAACATGTCAAACAAACAAAAAAACCTAATATATATGATAATGAAATGATAATATCGCGAATACACAACGCTAAATTTCGAATACAACTATAAGGCAAATGTTTATAAATTTCAATTGATAAACGAAAACACTGACCAATGAGAAAAAAAAAAAAAAAATCTCGACACACAGAGTGGGAATATCGATACTTTTAAAACATTATAGTAGTGATATTTTAAAAATCAGTTTCACGATATGTCACAAATACTAAAATAACAAAAATAACTTAAATTTACGTACGTTACAAAATTAACTAAAAAAATTTCCACAATGATATAAAGTAAGATTTGATTCAAATTTTAAATAGATAAAATTATTATTTTTATAATTGGCCCAAATGATTTATTTCGGAATAGTTTCAAATAAATGTTAGCAAAACTAATAGTTCATGTTTTTGTTCAGTTATTGTGATATTCTAGTGAAAATAAAATTTTTATTTAAAATAAA
Source organism: Parasteatoda lunata (assembly GCA_949128135.1). Taxonomy (NCBI): domain Eukaryota; kingdom Metazoa; phylum Arthropoda; class Arachnida; order Araneae; family Theridiidae; genus Parasteatoda; species Parasteatoda lunata. The sequence continues at coordinate 29,480,510 of OX421970.1, read as the reverse complement.
TTCTTTTAACAATCAATACATGGAACCAATTTTATCAGTAATTTCATTTCTATGGAAAATAAGTTACAAAAAAAAATAATAAATAAAATTGAAATATCATGAACCAACAAGTCTTTTTTTTAATATTTTTAAATAAATTAAAATTAGTAACCAGCATGTTTAGGATGTTTAAATAAAAATTAATAAACAACTTAATGTAATACAAACTTTTATAGCCATAGATGCTGAAACCTATTTTTATATAGAGTATTTATATTAAAATCTGTTACCTTTTTGAGTCCTATACATAATGTTAGACGCCCAGCGTCTGAATTTGATTTATTTCTAAACGTGTGATAATGGCACCTGTTTACAACTGGATGGTACATGCCCCACATGGCTTGCAGGGCTCAAGGGCTTGAACGTTCGTGGTCCATAGAGAGCATCAGTACCACCAGGAGTGCCAGTCCTTTGTGACACAGACCCTGGGCCACTTCTGTGTCCACGTCGACTACACAGACGATTTCTCCAAGATTCGATAGTTTTGGTTGAAGTTATCCAACAACCTGATGTTATTCCCACTACGAGACACATGAAATATTTGAGCATAAACACAGAATAGTCGGGACGGGTAGTGTCCGTCTCGCAAGGACAATTGTGTCGTCTGTCCCAACGCTCTCTATAGTACTGCTCATAGATATGACATCCGATCACAATAGTTGCAGGCACCGTGTAAAGGACGGAGAATACCCCGATTCGAATCATAAGTTTCTCCAGTTTGTCTGCTTTGGCCCGTGCTTGTTGTCGAATCACTTTTCGGATACGGAATAGGGAGACAAATCCAGCAAGCAGAAAAGATGTGCCTAACACTAAGTAAGCACACAGGGGGAAAATGACGAACCATCGTAGATGGTCAACATTCTGATTACCAACTGAGCATACTCCTGCAACGGGATCACCATCAACGGCGCCCATGGCTAAGACAGCGATAGATTTTCCTGTTGGCACCAGCCACGCAGCGAGATGAAAGTATTGAGAATATCCTGCAATCGCTTCATTTCCCCATTTTAGACCAGCTGCCAGCAGCCAAGTTAAAGTTAGAATGACCCACCACAAAGAACTGGCCATTCCAAAGAAGTACACCAGGAAGAAGACGATAGTGCAAGCAGGTGGGCGACCTGTGGTGTGATAGCGTATGATTTGCCCGTCACAGGCCACTGCCTCGTGGCCGAGACCAAGCCTCACCAGATAGCCCACGGACACCATGAGGTAGCAGCCTGACAGGAAGATGATCGGACGTTCCGGATAACGAAATCGGGATGGATCGATGATGAAAGTCAGTACTGTCAAACTGGCTGAAACACAGCAAATGATGGCCATGAGCCCAATCCAGAAGGAAGCAAAGGTTTGCTCATCTTTGCTGAAAAATGTGCCGCGGCATGGTCTTGCGCAGTATGGTACTCCACCGGTTGAAACGTCGTTGTACACTCGACGTTCAGCTGGGTCGACAAGAGGTACCATTGGAAATCGGCATTCACAGGTACACTCAGTATCTGGTCCAGGAGTTACCAATCCTGGTTGTCTACCAGTACTGCCTCCAGGAACAATAGAATCGTGTCGATCCCGAGCTTTAGAATTGCGTCCTCTGTAGGATGGTGGTTTTCGAACAGGTTTTGTCTCCTGTTTTGTATTGATTTCACCATTTTCTGGTCCAGCACCTTCTTTAGCATCCATGCACAGGTGTTCTTGATCACCATATCGTGGAAAATCATCACAATTCATACGTTCAGGCCAAACAAAGCCGTATTTGTGCATAATTGGTGCACAGCCGGCTTTTGCTCGTTCACACACCGAATAGCAAGCTGGGAGCTGACCATGATAATCTTCGATGCAAATTGGTGCATACAATGAGCATAAGAAGAACAATAAATCGTCGGAGCAATGTATTTCGACTAATGGCCAAAACTGATGAACTTCGAGTCCAGCTTCTTCCTGTGTATCATGGTGAAATTTGTTTGGCATAGAGGTGTAATTATAACCAATTCCTTTACACATAGGAATTGTTATTTCTTCACATCGTTCCTGCTGTCCTGTGACAAAAGCCACAAATATGCACAAACTAAGTGTGTGCAGAGTAAACGATAACATTGTTGATGTATTTTCAACAGCAGTAGAAAAGAATCATGGTACCACACCTAATCAACATTGTGCGATGCAAAAAATAAAGTACCCATTGGAATAAGTACTTTAACGTGAATCGAAGCCTATTGCAAATGCATATTTATAAAATTCTGTGTTTTCTAATTTAATAAAGAATTTTCTTCTCGCAATTTATTTCTTAAGTTAAATATTCACAAGCGTGTGGAAGAAGAGATTATTTTCTGAAATGGTGCACACTTAAAAAGCCATTATGATCGATAGAATATTCCATTCCTGCAGAGAGAATGTTTCCTACTCCTCGTGTATCCAATAAAGATGAGAAACGAGTACGGTAGAGAAATCACTTCAATCCCAATAAGAACACAGTCCCCTACTTGGCACTACGAATTGTGTGGCTAGTAAGACCTCCTCTTTCTGCTTTCTCCGGCTTCATCTACGTCGGCGATGACGTCAGGAGAGATTTGTCGAATGGGGAAGAAGAACTCCCTGTAAGCATCGGAAAGGTGGGACACCTGGTGAGAAAAAGGAGAAACGTGACAAAATGCGTGAACAATATAAGAAAAGGGAGGGAATATAAAAAAGGGGAGAGAAAAAGAGAGAAAAAAAAAAAAATGAAGTAGTTTTTAGAGAACCTGGCAAAAGCTTTTCTCTATTTGGTGACGCACAATTATTGCGGTTCGTAGGTGCTAAAGTCGGTTGTAACAAAAGAGATTGCTTTAGGACTCGCCTTTCAGGGATCGGCTACTATTTTAAGGAATGTTTAATGGGTGTTAATATTGTTTTTCAAAAAATTTGTCTTTGAGGATTAAAGATTAAAACAATTATTTTGTAAAAATATAAAAGCAAATAACATTTTTAATTAATATAAATTTAAAAAACAATTATCTCTGAAAGAAAAAAAAAACGAATAAAATTAAGATAATAAAAACTATTGTTTTCTTTTAACTATCAACATTACCGATATAAATATTACGTATAATAGTTCATTTTTTTTTTTTTTAATTTAATGAAACAAATTGGAAAATAATTATTATCTGTTACAAATTTGTCTTATAAAGTATCTAAATTTAAGTGAGTGTAAGAATAACTAAACTTAAAACAATTATTGACAGAATAATAAAAATTATCATTTGCATTAACATTTTGCACAAAATGTTAGTTAACCCTATTGCATTCTTTAAGAATTTCTAACTTTGGGGATATTTATATAGTTAATTTCGTTAATCGTAACTACAATATCACAAATGTGTAAAGCTAGAACTGAGTGAAGTTTTCGCTTTATTAAAACTAATTTGACAAAGCTGTACCTGTACGAATTGTGCAGACCATAAGTAATTATACGCTGATAAGGGCACTATCCCTAATGAATTGTGTAAATAATAGTTCATTAACTTAAATCTAGACATAATCGTATTTTATTATATTTAAAAAAAAAAAAAACTGATTACACTTTTTAGAATATATTATTTATTGCAAACGAAAACTGTGCCATTGATAAATAACAAAATAAAATGAATTAAATGCGAGATAATCATTTAAACTCAATTGAAGTTGCTGCCGTTTGATAATGTAGTGTAGTACAATTTCCACGAGAAATATTGAAAATGAGTCCTCAAATTTTACACAATTTACAAGCTATTAATTTAGGATGCTTTATAATATCAAAAAGTGTAAAGATACACTCTTTGTTTGATTAAAAGTTAATATTTAAAGTTTAAAAAAATAACTTTTTGTGTGCAAAGATTGTGCAAAAGATTCATCTGATGCAAAAGATTTTATAAAAGAATCGTCTTCTAATACTAGGTTTTAAACATTTGTTTTTGAATATAAAAAGATAAAGTAATAGTCTTTCAAGTGATATACTTTGCACTAACTCTTTATATTTAAAGTTGAAATATTTAAAGTTTAACTAATCAATTAATATTTTAAGTTTATAAAAATAAGATTTTTGTTCAAACGATTTTATATAAGACTGTAATTTGAATCGTTTTCTAATAATCAGTTTTAAACGTTTGCTTTTGAATGTAAAAAGGCAAAGAAGGAAATTTTTTCTTTATAATTAATTCACTTAATAAGAAATATGGTAAAGTAATTATACAAATTATACTTCACTAAAGTGTAAGAACTTTTTTTTGGTCAAAAATATCTAAATATATATTATACCTTGGTTGACTTAAAAGTTGACTAAATATTAACTTTCAAATTTTTGTGCAAACAATACCTGCATAAATGAGGAGAATTAAAATAATATTCTAATGTTCAATTTTGAACTTATATTTTTTAATAGATTAAGATGTATCCAGGCACTTTTGTTGATTTGTTCTGCAAAATTCTAAAATTAATTTTATAATATATTTTATGAAAACTTAAAGAGTACAGTTTTTCTGTGCCTAAATTAAACAGATAACTAAGAATCGAACTGAGCCGCCTTAGCAAATGAAGAAAAAAAATTGCATTCGAAATTCAAGGTTTATAGTACATTAGGTTAAAGACACCAATACATTTAGAAGAAAGAATGCCATAAATAATAAAAGAATAGAGCAAAACATCTGTTTCAATAAAGTATCAATTCTTTATACCACATCTTTTGCGCTGAATACGTTGCATTCGTGATTTAAGATTAATAAGATGTTCTGGTTTAATGATACTGGTATATTGTTGTATTTCATTGTCTTTTTTTTTTAGATTAATTCCATTTATATAAGTAATAGATTAATTTGAGTCAACTACGAGTATCACATAAAATACATCCAATTTACATTATGTGTATCAAGTACCAATTTCATATTTTTAAATTGCACATTATAGTATTTTATTAATAACTATAAACTATGAATTAAATTTATAATAGCTGAGAATTCCATTCAAACTATTTGTATCTAGCTTGATGGTATTTGAAGAGATATTAACATTCGTTTCATTTAATTTAGAACGCCTACGAGTAAAAAGCACAATCTAAATTCGAACAAAATAGTTTCAGATTTTAAAATTATTTTACGGGTAATATGATGAGTATTAACAGGAATAGTTGTTGGACGTATCCATAATAAAATTAGATATATCTATAACTGGCCATTAGTTTCAAACTACATATTCATTGGCAAAAAGAAGATTATTCTTGTTTAAGGAATTAAGATAAGAATAGTAATTTCTGCGCAATGTATCATATTTAAAAATTACTTTATAGATATGATGATAAATAAGAATCAGGGTCGCAGATAGAAACGTCAATAACGGCTTAACATTTCTTTTAACCATAATTTTCATCAAGGCTGGATTACACTGACAAAATTAACTTTAGTTTTGTCAGAATGCATTTAGTTAAAAAGACGTAATTTCAGTCGAAATCGAAGTATTCAATTTAAATCAGAAATTATTTTCATTAAGGAAAATACGATGAATAAGCATTAGAGTTCTACGCGGAAACGTTTCTAACAGCTGAACATTTCGCAATTATATTAATTGACGATGTTACAATACGTGTAGTTAAAAATCGTCAAATTCAAAAAATTACTTTTATTTCTCAGACGATATGATGAATGTGATCTGAATCGAAAGAGAAATCGAGAGTCCTGTGATGAACAAGGGGACTTTCCGAATCTATAAGTGAATCGCTTGTTTTTATTCCATCTCGATTATCATAGTAGTGTGTTCGTGTCAAAAAGAAGAGATAATCGTCCTTCATTTTCAGCACGCGACTTCAGTTCGGTATTCCTAATTGCTTCATTAAGCAACGCTCAATTGCTCTCTAGTGGGGGATCATCTACATATTTCAACATTGCACTATTCTTTATGGTTCTTTCTAAATAAAAATATAAATTGGAACTTAAGATATTATACCTATCTCCGTCTAATGATACATTGTATGGGTAAATTTTTTTTATAGATCTTTATTATTTGGGAACTTAAAAACAATGATGCGATTATATTTATCGAAATATTATATTAAAATAATATAAATATATTTCAACATTTTTACAGTCATTGCGAGTAAATCGAATGATGGCGAAAAGACACGATTAATGGGTCACTTGTATCTCTAGAGCTGTTTCTAATGTGTTTTATAATTATATTTGTTTTATATAACTGTATATGTGGCATGTAGCTGTATTGTGTAACTATGTTTCATATTCATGTTTGAGATAGTTCAAATATTGGGTTAGCTCATAATACGAGGTGGGGGTTTGTGATATGCTTATTTTTGCTAATAAGCGGGAAGGTGGGGTATGAGAAAAGCTTATGTAAGACATTCAAACCCGTCAAAATAAGAAACATCAAAATCCTGAAAAACAAGAAACACCCCCCCCCCTGTCTTGAAAATTCTCTTAATCCTCAAGCAGGCTTGCTTATATCGGCAAGTGGCATAACTAGCACCGACCACAGTGCTTGCGTAAAACATCCTCAGTGGTAGACGGATCATAAGTTAGAATCTCCTTGGCATTGGGTTTACAACGGGATGTTTTCGTGGTTTCCCTCTTATTGTAACGCAAATGCGGGTTAGCTCCATCAAAGAGTCCTCCACGAAGGCAAATTTCTCTCAATACTTGATTCAGGAGTTTCCTTGTCTTCTGGATTGGGTTCAAAATTACAAGGCTACAAAGTTGATCATTAGTAGTCTTAAACCCAAAAATTGGGTCGGCTGTTCAACGATGGTTATAAAATATAAAAGTGGCATAAGTAACAACAGCAGATTACTACAGTAAAAATCAAAATTAAAAACAAATCAGGAAGGGTGTTGTGATTTTCTTACGTAAGCAGTGATTAGCTTACTTTTGTTGAGAAGGGGGGAAGAGGAAATTTAAAATTGCCAAAAATATATCTGCGTAATATTTGCACGGTCCTTTTTATAAAGGTTTAAGGAACGTATGATAGGGAAATTCCTTTTTTTTTTAAATTACTTATTTTTACATTCAGGATAGTGCTTGTGGCATATGTTTGATTTTAATATTTCTATAGTCTTCTTTTGTTGAAATACCATCGATAATTCAATAAAGTACTTTTTTATAAATATAAATATTAAATAATGTACTATTATATTAAATAATGTACTATTATATTAAAAACATAATTATGTTACATATATAAAAACATAATGGTGTATTATAAAATAATCAACCAAAACGGATTAAAAAAATTTAGTTATTTTCGTTCTAATTGTGATAGTTAAAAGTTTTCTAACAAAGTGTGCATTTAAATGAAGAAAAAAAAAATATTATTTTGCTTAAAAAAAATTAACTGTAAAAAAAAAAGGCTTTTACATAAACTTCATTTGTGAAGGATTGTATTTTTCGGAAAGCAACTTACTACCCTATCAAAGAATCTTATGATATTTTTTTAACCATAGCAAAAAAGACAAGGTCAATAAAATATTAATTAAGAACCTTTTAAGATACCGACTGACTCATGCATTTATGTAAATTCTTTGTTAATTTCCCCATCCCTTCCGGGTCCGATATATTGAATGGCACGCAAATAACCAATTTCACGTTATAATGAAAACAGAAAAATCATCAATCATTTTGACCGGTGTCACATCAGCTTTATTTTTGTTTTTCACTAAATATGAGTTGTAATTACAACTTACTATTTTTAATAACAAGTCGCGTGAGTGCTTTTTATTATGCACAACTATATTTTCTTTTCTTTTCAATATTCTGATATTTTTTATACTATTTCTATTTTTTTTTTTAGTTAATTATTATTATTATTTTTTTTTTTTTTCATTATTAAGTTGAATAAGATTGATTGAAAATCAACGGATGATTCTGAGTTGTTCTTACATTTTCAATGTTTTGTAATCCTGCAATTAACCATTATTTTTTTGTACTTTTTTTGCTGCACGAAGATCTATAATGGAAGATCTATAAAGTTTTACTTTTTATAAAAATAAAATTTATTTTAAAAATATATTCATGTATAAACTAAAATCCTTTAATGTATATATTACAAAGAAATATATATATATATATTTTTTTTTTAAATATTTATTTTCTCTAATTTGTTTTTACTCTTTATATTACGTTGCTTTTAAAAATTTCAAAAAAAGATAATTACATTTTATTTTTTGTTTCGCTAAAAACATTTTTTCCCCATAAGTTTTTGATTCCCTTAACTCAGTCCCTTCATTAATTTTTCTGAAATATACGAAGTCTATTTTGTATATGAGCAATTTTGAACTCTTCTTTTATCCTAAACAAACTAAAGTAATCTTCACCAAAAAGTATCATTTAATTTTTTTTTCACGACTAGCAGAATAATCGAAAGAAAAAAAAATCGGAGACATACTTTTTTTTTTACATTAATAACTAATCACTTTATAAGCGAAAAGTATATAAACGAAAATTTTTATTAAAATAAGAAGAAAAAAAAAGGGGGGGTTTGGGAAGGAGACTGAAAACCACACAAGATACTGAAAATTGAATCAAGTGCAAAAATATTTATTTTGAAAACTCAATGTTTAATATTTTCGAAAGATTAGCGATGAATATTATAAACTCTTTTTTAATTTATAAAAGTAAAATGTGTTAATATTGCAATAATGTTCAGAGTGTCTTTCTGTGAGTATATATGTAATTATTTAATAGAGATAATTATGTGAAAGGATTCAAACTCACCCAACTAAGCATAGTTAAGATGTTTTGCATTCCCTTAAAAAGCCTACTGCATGCATAGTTTTGAGAAAAAAAATTTTGAAAGTACTCTTTTTCGTTCCGTATTTTTTTCCCTCCTCGATAATTTTTTTTTTTAGTTGAGTGCAGGAGTTTCGATATATTTTTTTATTTTTTTACTTTTTAAAATAGATAATATTCTTTTGTCTAGGCAATGTAAGACTATAAAACATATTTATTCTGAAATATATAAATCAATAAAAATACTAACAATAATATTAATAAAAACGAAACAAAAAACATTTATATATTTTAGAATAAATATGTTTTATAGTCTTACATTGCCTAGACAAAAGAATATTATCTATTTTAAAAAGTAAAAAAATAAAAAATATATCGAAACTCCTACACTCAACTAAAAAAAATTATCGAGGAATTCTAGGAAAAAAAGGTACCGGAAAAAAAGGTACGGAAAAAAAGGTCCCGGAAAAAAAAGGTACCTGGATAAAAAGGTACCGGAAAAAAAGGTACGGAAAAGAAGGTCCCCGGAAAAAAAAGGTCCCGATGAAAAAGGTACCTGTGTAGGGAAAATTCTGTAGGGGAAAATATTTGAAATGAGAAGATTAGATTGAAGCGCTTTAAAATAAAATAAAAAAAAAAGATTTAAAAAAAAAAAAAAAAAAGATTATAAATAAAAGATTACATTTAAAATAAAAGATAGCATATTTTATATTAAATCTAGCCCTTAGAAAAATAAAAGCAATAAAGAAATTAAATACACCCAGCTCATAAGAAAAGAAATACCGCGACTCTAATTTAAAAGGACCAATACTTTCACCTCCAATCACGAATAAACATCCAACACATAAATCCTCCCAACTTCCCTGATTGGCTACTTTAAGCCTCACATTAGCAACTTCTTCACAAAATATAATTTAAAATAGAAAATAAAAAATGTTTCACTTAAAAAAATTTTAAAAAAATGTAAAACATTATTGAAAAATTTAAATAGTATCTTCCCGCTTTAAAAAATAATCAAAGAAGAATAAATAAATGAAATAAAATTTTAAAAAAAGAGCGTAATACAACCAGCCCATAAGTCCCCCGCCCCCTTACCCTTCTCCTTACCTCAATGATCTAATCTGAATTATTCCAGATAAAAAGAATATTCATTGAAACAGCGAGAAGCATTCATGCTGCCCAGAAAGCGAGAGGGGAAATATCCCTACAGATTTTTCCTATGGAGGTACCTTTTTTACCGGGACCTTTTTTTCCGGGACCTTTTTTTTCCAGGGACCCTTTTTTCCGTATCTTTTTTTCCAGGGACCTTTTTTACCGAGAGCTTTTTTTCCGTACCTTTTTTTGCGTCTACCATTTTTATTAACGTATCAGAAAATTCAACAAACTTTACATATTTTTTAACATTGTCTACCTGTGACAATACACACCATACAAATGTGATATATCTGAAAAAATGCATCTGCATGTGATTTAATTTTATTTAATTGTAAGAAAATTTTTTTTTATAGAGTTTTGCACTTTAAAAAAAAAAGAGTATATATATATATATAAATACAGGATGTAAATACATGCAACTAATATGTTTATGTAATAAAAAAATAATTTAAATTATTCAAAACATAGCAATAATTTTGAATACGTTCAAAATATAGGACACTATTTGACCGGAAAGTAAGTTGAAAACGAAAAATCTACTTACTAAGCATAAATCAAAACATTAAAAAGCGACAAAAAAAAAAAAAAAAAAAAAAAAAAAAAAAAAACGAAAATACTGCATTATAAATCGAAAAGTACATAAACACTTTTGACTGGATAGAGCAAAGCGTGCATCATTCTGTGCCATAAAATGAATTTCACAAAATGTACCACCCATGTTATTCTAAAGGCTCAAATAATTCAGCTGCATCAATATTATCAACAAAGCCCAAATTCCACTCCTATCCTATCTTTTCAAAGAATATTCGAAAGGTCCAAACGACTTTTGACCTTTCATCTTGACAAATTACCCCGAAACACCCCAGAAATAAAAGATATGAATATTTTCTAACCTGACTGGACTCACCTGCAATCCGGCATTTTTATTCTTTCCTTCACAATATTTTGCCCCTTTCTTTGTTGGAGAAATGGCAGGGAGCCAGCTCCTGCATTTATACACCTGCCAGTTAAATCTTGATTTATTGCTGCTAAGATTCAACTGGAAGACAACCCCCCTCCTTAAAATTGTTAATTTCCAGATCAGGCAGATAGGACACCCCCAGACGTTCCTAGAAGTGGAGACGTTCTTGTTTACGTTCATCAGGTCCCCGTTGACAGTCACCAAACAGGTTTAGGGAGATTTGATAAAACGTTTTTGACTATTCTTTTTTTAACTCAAGATAACTAACTAACCCTCCTTTTTGTGTGAATTCTTGGTAAAAAAAAAAAATTGACAAAGAATAAAAAGTTTTAAGACTGGGAAACAAAAGCAGTTCGCAAAGTTCAATGATTGAGATGTTTCTCAGCAGTCTGGAATTCTTTTGATCCAATTTTTATTTATTTAAATTGATCCTTATTTATGATGCGTTATTTAAAATTAGGTCAAATTGTTTTAGTTCAACAAGTACAAAGTTAAACTTTGGTTATCATAAATTAGTTATGCATTAGTTTTTATTAGAACAGTAAATTAAATTACAAATAATTATTTTTTGACAGTAAAAAATAAATTAATAGAAATTTTCCACTCCATTTTTTTAAAAAAAATTTTTCCTTTAGTTATACAAATATAAAAATATGAACACATTTAAAGACTTATAATTTGTTAAAATAGTTCATCGAAAAATATTTTTTGCAAAAATATTATAATATAAAAATACTTCAAGTTTTTTAGGTAAATGTTTGAAAGCAATAAGATTACGCATGCGATACTTTTTATTTTGACAGTATAGGGTTTTCTTTTTTTTCTCTCCTTTTTTTAAAGATATTTTTTAAAAAAATTATGAGTTATAAAAATAGAAAAAAAAAATACATATTTTAACGCATAAAATAATTACTGTAACAATATTTTTTGTAAAAATATACTTCTTAAAAAATGCTTTTATTAATTTAGTAAATATTTGAAAGCGGTAAGATTAATTTATATTGCTTCCTATCTCACATTAACGACGAGACGTACTTTATAAATTACATGATTAAAGTTACATTTATGTGCTATAACTGCTTTTAAGTAGTCTAAATTATAAATATACTTTTGGAGGAAAAAAAAATTCTCTGAATCTTTTGGATTACAGTGCAGTTAAATTACATTTAAATAGGAAACAATAACTAATTTGATGTTAATACATGAGGGACGTTCAATTAACACGTAAGCATATTTTTGCAATTTTGGACTTCCCTATATCAGTTAAAATAAGTAAATCACTAATTCCCTGCATACGTAAGAAAGTCAAAATAAACACATTAGGTCACAATTTAGAATTTAATTCAAATAAAAGACGACGTAACTTTGCATAAAACAAAATTTGACGCTTAATTTTTTTTAAAAAAATGTTGAGAGGAATATCTTTGTGAATCTACTACGTTTTCCTTTTGTGTTTGAAATTTTGATATCTGAAACTCTTCGGAGAATTTTGTTTCCTTCCAAATTCAACTTCTTTCCAAATTTGAAATTTTTTATTTTGGTTTTAAAAAAGAGTTTTTTTAATTATCGTTTTTTTGAGGAAAAAAAAAAAAAAAAAAAGGAAATTGCAATGTGTTACATTAATTTATTGCTCAGTACTTTTCACGATTGAAAGCAAAGTCCTCATATTTTTAAAATAAATAAACAAATGCAACATAAATGTAACAAAAAATTACATTTTGAAAATTTTCTAATTTGAAATAAAAATTAAAGTTCAGGGAAGAAAACATTCGCCAGAGAGTTTTAAAACTTTATAAAATGAATAACTTTTTTAAATAAATTTTTAGCGCAGATTTATGTTTAAGGCAAAGTTGCATCATCTATTCTAAAATTATATTCTAGTTAATAGAATTCAATTTTAAGTTATTGAATTCAATTCTAAAATTAAATTAATAAAGTAAAAGTCGAAATGCTTACGTAATATATTTGAATGGCCCCCTAAAAAAGTTGCAGCAAATGTGCAATTTCTTTTTTTTTTTTTTCTAACACGGGTTAAATTTTACAAGGTAATTTTTATTTCTATAAGGATGAATTTCCATTTTGTTTCCATGGATCTTTGAAAATGTTAAGTGATATTTTAATGATATATTGTATGAAAACTACTATGTTTTTATCAATATTTTTTGATAGAAATTTAATCTCTTGAATAATTTTCTGGGACATTGGAAATAATTTTTTCTTATACCGATTATCGTGACACTGATAAGCCTAAATTAACTAAGATAAATAGTTTAAACACGACATTTCGTAGACATTAGATCAAGATGATACTCAATCACGCATTTGGACAGATTCTAAGATTGATCAGAAATTTCAGAGGTGGTCACTGAACAAATAGTAAACACTTGACACATCAGAAAATAAACATCCTCTTCACTTGAAACAGTTTAGATAGGAAGTTGGAAAAGCGTGTGACAATCAAATACTGATAAATTGACAACCATGAACAACTGACACTTCAGAGATTTCGTTGATTGTATCTTCATTTCAGATTTTGTTATGAATTATTATTATTATTTATACTTTTATGTAAACAAATAAAAGATGAAATCATATTTATATTTTAAATACTTTTCCATTATCCCACGGTACAATAATTTAAATACTTTTCATTAATTTAATAATTTACAATGTAAATTTTTATTTGAATAGTAAACCTTACAATTGGGTCAATGCAAGCTGTAATTGATTTAATTTGCGTTATAAATTTGACAGTATACAGTTGCATCAGTGCAAGTTGAAATCGATTTAACTTGAATTATCAATTTGATATTTTACACTTGCCTCAGTGCAAAGTGTTATCAATTTAGTTTGAGCTATAAATTTGATATTTTAAACTGTTTCAGTGCAAATTGTTATCAATTTAGTTTGCACTATGAATTTTATATTTTTCACTTGGGTCAGTACCAATTGTAATAGATTTAATTTGCGCTATAAATTTGATATTTTACACTTGGTTCAGTTAAAATTGTAATCGATTTAATTTGCAGTATAAATGAGATATTTTCCACTTGGCGCAATGTAAGTTTTAATTCAATTTCTTTGCGATGCTTTACTGATACTTACATAGAATAAATGCTATGTATACATATTATATTGAATATTTTTTTTTTTACATGACATATTTAACAATGTATATAAACTTTAATTTTCAATACTTTGAATTATAAATTTTCCGTTTCCCATTGGGCACAATTTTAACCTTAATTTGAGTGCTTTGAGCCTATAAATTTGATCATTTACATTTGATGCAACATAAAGTTTAATTTCAATATTTTGTACTATAAGTTCTATAGTTCCCATTTTTTGCTATTTGAACTGAAAAAGCAAGCTCTATCTTGAATTAATCTATCTATGAAAAGCCTACTAATTAATTTCAGACTAAAAGCGTTTAAATTTAGCGTTAAACTTTGTAACTCCACTCAGAAGACATGAGAACTCACGTGTGAAACATTGTGCTTTCCTATTTGTTTAAAATTTATCAGCGTTTGCGTTACACGGATGAGAGAAAGCGAATAACACTTACAGTTAGCCAGAGGGCACTGTGACTTAACCCTTAATCTCTATACTATTGGGAAAATTATATAGCAGCACTATGGTACTTTACGATCCTTAGAGTGCTATATCACTATAAATAGAAGCAATGCTTTAATTTTAAACAATACACTGGAAGTAAAAAGGCATCTTTGGACGTCAGTTTAAATATTTAATAAATTATTAATTTATTTTAAAAATAGCCAATGGCCGAAATTTCTACTAAATTGACAAGCATTGATAGTGTTTTTCGAAGCCTTTAAGCCAAGGAAAATAAAGAAAGCGCTTTATAATTTAAGTACTTAACAAAGCTAAGATTTTAAACTATATAAAGCATCTTGCCATAAAAAATTATCTGAGATTTAGAGCGGACATATAACTTAAATATTTAAAAGCAGTAAAACTTTAAAAAAATATATAAATACTTAGATGAAATTTATAAAAAATCAATAAATAATTCTCAATTTTTGCAAATTTTAATGAGCCCAGACAGTGCAACATTGAAGAAATTTTTTAGAAATAGATCACAAACGTTTTTTTTATTTCTCAAAACTGCAGCTATTCTTCGAATTGAAGTTATACGCCATTTTTATGATCAGCATCTATTATTTGTTGACTAAAGATAGGCTAAACCTGGCGTGACAGCCACGAATAACTCAAGCAAACTCATAACAGTTATTAAAATAGATTATTATTCGTAAAAAAAGAGTTAGTTCATCTGATGATAGAGGCCTCGAAAAACAGTTTTAAAATCGACGAATCATTCCAAATTTTTGCATTTGAGTCCTAACAATATAGCATTGGAGTAACATTTTGAATATTAAAAGATTAGCTCACCGCCACTTTTCATTTTCTATACAGTATGGTTAATCTCCACATTGATATTTTTTTTTATTTTCATAGTTCCCTAGGGATCCTTCCTTCATTCATTAAATATTTTCAAAATACCTACTTAATCAAATCTAGATTATTACATGTTTTCAAAATAATTAATAGTCTTTCGTTAATTAATGTATTCATAATTGCTTATGAATTTTATCGATTAAGGCTCGGGGTTCTGCTACCGAAAAAATATGGGAACGGCTATTAAAGATGGTCATGATATTGATTATGTCATTGTTAGGTAAATACATTATTCCAAATAAATAAATAATAAACTAATAATAATAAGGGAAAACTCAGAATTAAAATGAGTATTTGGTGCTCAATAATAAAGAAGTTAAAAATGATCACTGACCTATTAAGTGATTTTTCTGAATAATATCTAAAAAAATAAAACGAAAAAAAGAAACATTAATCAATATTTTCCTTTATTCTTTTCTACAAAAAAATACTTAGGAACATTCTAACAATCAAACCGATACTACGATCTCTTTTTCCGTAAGGCACATATTTCATGGAAATATATATATAAAAGAAAACAAGGCGGCGGAACGATGATGTATCGGCCCGATTAATGAGAGATCTGACACTCTGCGCCTGAATTGCGAATAATCCATCGGCCCATGCTTGGCAGGATACTAGAAGATGGTATAAAAGAAAGAAAATGTTGCCAGTTTTCACTCCTCAACGACCCTCAATGCTCGCCAGCATGGAACAAAAGTCCTGTTATCAGTTTTCTGTAATATTACCCGTCAAAATACGTGGCCTATACTTGGCTGCCTTCTTTAGAAATAGAGCCAGTTTTAAGGATTGGAATTTTCCTTTTAAAATTTCTCTTCATTCTTTTTCTGGATGAAAATAAAAATGTCAGTGAAGGGATACATAAATTTTTTTCGTTTTTTTTTTTCCATTGTATTTTTATTTGCTTTAATAGTTCTGTAATATAAAAATAGCTAC
Source organism: Parasteatoda lunata (assembly GCA_949128135.1). NCBI lineage: Eukaryota > Metazoa > Arthropoda > Arachnida > Araneae > Theridiidae > Parasteatoda > Parasteatoda lunata. Next base: position 29,464,214 of record OX421970.1, on the reverse strand, counting down.
GTTTTATAAGACTAAGCAGTTAAGTTCGTTTATTGATAATGTCTATTATAATCAACTATTTGTTTTTATGAAATGGAAGCTAGCAGCTTAATTATCTTATAAAATTTGCTGATTGTAATGATAAATATAGATAACTGTAAATAAAAGTAAAGCATTCCGGCATCAGCCTATTGTGTGCCAGGGGTTCACGGAAGTTAAGACACTCCAATTTTGTGACCATGATGGTGATAATGTGGTCGGCATTGCACACATACCGTCTTTACTTCCTGGGCAAGCTGGTTCCCATCGATATAAATAGGTTTCAAGCCGCCGCTCGTGATCGAATCCCACTTCTTCACATTGACAACTCATTGCCTAAACCACTTTGCTACTGCGGCTCCACTAGTTTTATACATAGAAAAAAAAATCGATTTCGCATTGAGCAATAAAACTGTGTATGTTTAAAGAAACCTCACAGAGGTGATAAATTCATTTTGTTTCAAACTGAACTATGGTATTGTTTTATCAAATTTAGGAAGTACGATAATATGGTTCAAATTGATATCATATTAAGGTAACCAAAATTTTAAACTATATTGAGCGTCCCCACGTTTTAAAATATCTAAGTTGGTATAAAAACTTGCACAGAATAATTTTTCTTAAGGATTAGTTAAAAATGATAATAAAAAAGATTCATATTTTAATACTTAGAAATTTCTGTTAAATAAGTATTGAAAAACTAAACAAATTAAAAAATTTACATTCCTTCAGTTCTAAACGTACTAAGTTAAATTGAGATCTCAGGTTTTAGTTTCAGGGTATTATTATTAGAATTAGACAGTATATCAAAATCAACCCTTTTCATCCTAATATATTCTTAAGCAAAATGAATCAAATTTTTTGTATTAGATGATCATATGAATCATCTGAGATGCTGGTTTCACTGATCTATCAAAAAAGATAAGAGTAATTTTCCTATGTGGCTTATCAAGATATTTTATAAGATATATTTGTTATAAAGATATTTTATTTTAAAAAGAGCGAAAATCACATTAAAATGTCTATAAATATATTAACACTAAAATAGTTAAATTAATCACAAAATCAAGTTTGATCTTCAAAAAGCTCCATAACGACAAAATAATCCAAAATTACTATTGGATAATTAAAAATATCATTTATCTAGTAAACTATCTAATTTCATCACAAATGAACGCAATTTTTTGTGAATCAGCTGAAGTGCACGAGTTCACTGATCCATCAACAAAAAAAAAGACACATGCAACTAGCAACTTTCATAAGTGGCTGATCACGAAGCACATAATAGTGGCAATAAGTTCCACTCGTTTTTTGGTGAAATTGACCCGATGCCTCGCGCCAAAAAATAGTTCTATTGATTCAGCCGGTCCTCCACGGGATCGTAATGCCGCTTTTGGAATGGGCACAGCTGCCCCGCATCTAACTGTGGTGATTCCCTTGAGTGTAGAAACTGACACAAAAGGTGTGCCACAGGTTTTAAAAACCTTTTTTTTAGACGTTCTCACCTGAGACAGCTCTACTGCAGAGATCATTCGATTATTCATGAAGAGGGATAGAATATTCATTGCTTCTTCTTAAATGACGGTTATTATTTAAAAATTAATTTTTGAGTTTTACTGGCACACTTGGAAAAAAAAAATTCGAGAAAGGGTTAAAACAGTTAACTTGAGTTCAGTATTGGGTTAACTGTTGAAAAACGTTTTCATAGTTAACAGGGTTAAGACAGTTTGCTAGAAACTTGAGTTCGCAAAATACCAAGTCACTTAAAAAAAAAAAAAAATATCATTAGTAACAGTAATGAGATGACCATTTTTTATATTGCCTTCTTTTTTTAATTTTTTACCGGTAATAATTTTAATTGCAGTTGCTTATTTAAAAATTGTGCAGCCATTTCCCATTACAACTTAATTTTTTTTATTTTTTTTATTTCTATCAATTTATGTGAGACAATATATATTTACATCAATAGATATTTCATTCAAATGTAATTGACAGGTTGAGGATCTGTAAGATATTTGTTTATTTCGAAAAATAGATATTTATTTTTTATTTAATTAACTGAAGAGTTAAGGACAGCATAAATTTTTGCAAAAAATGTTAGAATTGTTTATCCATCTCTAGTTTTAATATAATAAAAATATTGCGATAATTAAATCTGCTTTCTATATATAAATTTTAAATTTTTGTAGTAATATTTGGTTTTTATTTAAATGTGGCACTATTTTTTATAAGAATTAATAAAAAAAAGAGAAAGAAACTTAACTTTCCAGACAAAAATATAAGTTGAGAACTTAATGGTATATCTAAATCATGTTAACATTCTGCCAATTGAATTAATTTAAATCTCGCAATGGAAATTATTGTATATACGCTTGAGGTAAAAGTAAATTATATATATATATATATATATATATATATATATATATATATATATATATATATATATATATATATATATATATATATATATATATATATATATATATATATAATCAGAATCTATTCGTAATGATTTAATATTTGCAATTTGAGAAGAAATGAAGTGATTATGTGATGTTACTAGATTTAATTGGATATCTGTAAGCGACGTCACGCTTAAGTGTCGAACTTAATTGGTTTCTGAACCGACTAACGATAACGTCACTTGCAATTAGCCAATAGAAAAACTTGCTCACTAAACTGCAGCATATTTTAAAAGTTGACTTAAATCTTTTGAATAAAATAAGTAAAAAAATTGTTGTTTTAATTATACTTGATGTAGTAAATAATTCAACAAATTGAAGGAAAAAAGTCTGCCAAACGGTTTGATTTAGCATAGTGTTTGGTAAGAAAAGGAATAATACAGGGGGAAAAAAACTTAAAAAACTAATTAATGAAAAATTAATTAATAATATTTTAATTTTTGTCTTCAGATATTGATATGCCAGTAATTTTCTCCTATTATGCTTATATATCGCAAATTAAACGAGTTGACAAAACTAATAAGAAAATATATATATATTTCATATTTGATTCCCTAATTCTTTGGAGAGGCGAAGGGAAACTCATGACAAATGTTTCTTGACAAAATTTTCCAGTATCTCTTTAAATACTTAAACATTTTCCTCTGTCACTTAACATCCACCAACTGAATCTAAAACGACTAGACTTAAAACCAAGTCCCCGAAAGGAATATTCGTTTATCTTTCCAAACGCCAACAGGGTTGGCGTCAGATTTTCTGGCCTGCTGAAAATGACGGATTCATCCATTGCAATGTTTGGACAAGCAGTCTACCATAAAAACAGGCCAACATTTCACGCACTGGGTAAACTTTTACCTTCAGATGAAGTAAACAAATAGTTGGTGGATGAGGGAGGGCTTTGACAGTCCACCCTATTCTCTGAGTGATTTCAAGCCACCCTTGCATCTATTGTGTTCTACAGAGCGCATACTTTAGGGGATGGGAAGTACACAATAGATGCATTTGGCGACAGCTGTCAACTTACAGAAAGAGTAGGGGTGGTTTCTTTTTACAAGGGTACCACAGGAGTCCAGGGCTAGACAAAATGTGGATTCCTATCTGGCGCCCCCTCTCCCCTAGATGAATCAAGAGTTGCGAGGTTTTGATGAAGTGCTTCTCCCTTCATGGTGGCCTTTGCTTTGTTCGAACACAGAACAATTTCAGAGCTGAGAAAGAATTCTATGGAAAAAGAGGATTAGTTCCTGTCTCTGATAATCCATTTTCCACTTCTTTTTTTTTTTACATTTAATCTTTAGAACTATATTTTCATATAATATGGGGATGGTGGTGATTAAATTGAGACGTAACACGAGTTTGATAGTATAGATTATGGGGAAATATATAAAGTGGGGTGAAAGGTGAGCTGGTTATTATATTAAGGCTCTATGTTAAATTTAAATATTCTGTTTTTATTTATTTGAATTTTTTTATTATTTTGAAATGTAATTCTGGTTGAAAATATAACTTCTATAAAGCTTGAACATTTAATTATGTATTGTGATAAATGAATCAGAATTACAGAACATTAAGACATTTTTACTACTGTGTTTAACAGTGAGTGTAAAAAATGCTCTATCAAATTTTGGTACAAAGTACCAGCACTTAGAGTACATAATCCGTAAAATCCAATCTTGCCGGAAATTTTTATTTAATTGGAATGATTCAGTGATTTTATGGTAATCATTACTTTGCAAATTACGATTTGTCAGATTTTTCTCATAAACTTTTTTGGTAAAAATGAATTTTATGATAAAAATCTGGAATTTCAAGTAACGGCATTACCATATTTTATATTACTAATATAATTCTCGAAAAAAAATTTCTTTAAAAGAATAGAATTTTTTTACCTTTGAAAACATTAAAAACTATTTTATTTATTTATCTTCATTGCAGATTTAACGTCATATGCACAGAAATATTTTGTTGTCATAAAACTTGGAATGCAATAACACCGAGGATGTTTTTGTTATTTATCATTTCAAGAGCTTAATTTGTTCAAACGAAAATTGTATGGCAAACTATTTTATTTGAGTTTTAAAATACACAAAGTGCAAGGATATAAAATTTTTCATGGAAAGCTTTTAAATTACAATCTTATGCTCAGAGTAATAATTATATAAAATAAAGTGCAATATATTTCTCAAAAAAGAAACATTTTTTTGATAGTTCTCCCTTAAAAACGAAACAAACATTTGCCTTTTTTGGTGGAAAAAAAAAAACTTAGTGAATGCTTAATCTTATCAGTGAGGGAGGGGGCACCATAAGGGTGCCTTAAGGAAAGGAGGGGGAATCTATAAATCAGCGGCGTGGGAGGTTTATGCGAAGCTGACCAAGTTCTGTTTACACTACTCTGTACACACTTCACCTTCAACTAGATTAGATGGAGAGATTATGAGGTTTTTAAGAGGTTGAACTCTCTATTCAACTACTCAGAAGACTTTTCTTTCTTTTTATCTAATCTGCTGTTTCAACTGACACAAACGGCCAATGTTTTCATAAAAGCGTCCTGTTTGTTGGGTAACGCGATAAAATTGCAAATGAACTGAAAAACCTGTCCTTAGGTATTATCAGGGTCTCTGTTTTTGCTAGGAATGTTTCGGTTAAAAGAAATGAAAAAGCTGTTTAACGGGAACACCTTGGCATATAACAAATAGTTGTTTTTTGGAGTTAAATACTTTAGAGAAATAATTACGATTTATTTTTTTGTAGTATGCTTGTCCCATAAATGTATATTCTTTGTAACAGCAGCATTTTGGCAATTAATAAATTGAGGTTTTTGTATTAGTTACTTTGGAGCATCTTTAGTTAAAAATTCAAACAAGCTTGTTTATTTATAGATTGAAAATCTGTGTTTCAATTGAAATAAATATGAGAGTAATTTGGGGGAGGGGTAACATAGTTTTGCCCGGAAGACGACATATGAAATTAATTTTTTGTCCAGGGCTTGATCTAGAAATGCGTGGACCCTAGGTGGCACAGAACTGTCTGGGGTCTGGTAGTTACTTCAAACAAAATTTATCCGTTGTTTAATAATGAAGTGTTTATAAATTACTTATAATACGAATAAATTATGATATATTAGTAAATTTGAGCTTATATCATTTCAATCTTCGTTAACTCATAATTCTGATAGACAATTCTTAAGGAAAAACACAAAAAGAAATTATTTGTAACATTTAGGGGGCCTTCAGACATGATTGGAGCCCTTGGCCTGGGCCTCATAGGTCTTATGATAAATCAGACACCGTGTTTGTCAAACTAATATAGATAAGTATGTCTGAGCCTGGGTGGTTAAGGGGATAGAAACCAAGGTTCGAATCCCAGCAATGGCTGGTTGTAGTAAAATATATTCAGTGAGAGACAGATGTTTGGTTAGAGCACCCAATGTTGCATTTACTACGAGAGGTTTTCACGGTTTTCCTCTATGCGTAAAGCAAATACAGATAAATTTATGTATAAAGCCACTACAGATTTCTTCTCCGTGCAAAGCAAATCCGAATGAAAAGTCCTCCACGAGCGTTAGTTAATTCGAAGGCTTGATCCAGGATGTCGCGTCTTCTGGGTTAAGCTTAAAATTACAGGGTTACGGAACTGAGCACGGAATGGCTTAACCCAAAAATGGGTTCAACGCCAGTTTTAAAGTAAAATAAAATATGTATGTATAAAATATCTTGCAAGGAAAGTGTCCGAAATATCACTTGCAAATCGAGCTGAATTTTATCATACAGTTAGTTTTTTTTTAGTTATGAAAGAATATATTTTGTCCGTTTCCTTTTATTTGCAGAAATAAAAATTATTGAAAATTTGTGTTTACGAGAAAATTTGTAAAGGATTGCAGAAATCTCGAATATATTTCTGTAGTTAAAAACATCACGTTTAAGATATTTAATTTATAAAATATATAGACATGAAAGACAGATAGAAAGATATTTAATTTATATATTAATATTATAATTTTATTTAATAATAATATTAATAATGATTTCAAATGATTTCTAGTTAGTGTTTTCAATTTAGTTAATAATTTTTATTTATAAAACATACTTGTAAAATGTAGAATTTTGGAAGAATTTTAAAATTCATTACTCAAAACAATAAAATATTTGTTTATAAGCATTATGTTTTTAATTTAAAATTTTAGTTTTAGCCTTATTAATCTCAAATTTTAAAGTTTCCTATTAAGGTAAAATGAAATAAAGTAACCTCTTACAGAAGACAATGTTCTGCTGCTGAAAGGATTAAACTCTTTTAACTTGACTACGTCAGTGAGGGAATAATAATTTCATTTCTATTTATAAAAAAACTGCGTAAAATTATTATTTTTAACTGTCCCACCACTGTTGAATTAACCAAACATACGTAATACAGCAAGATGCCATTTACTTACTAAAAAATTTACTGTTATTTCAAAAATGAAAAACTTGATCCTTAAACACGACTACAAGATGAGGTTAACTTATTTTAGCAGTTTTGATTGACACTTAATAACTAGTAACAGAAATAGGATTTATAATCAATAAATGCACATTCATTTTGTAATTTGTTTTATTATTGAAATAATTTACTTACGTATTTTTCTAAACGTAAAATTTTCACCAATCGCCAAAAGCGGATTAGAGCACGCCAAAAAATGTTATTTTCAATGTATTTAAAAGTTCAAATTCTTTTGATATTACTTTCTTTTGCAACATGTAAGTAAATAATAAAGTTTATTTTTTTTTCTAGCTTGAGTTACTAGCTTCTACAAACTGAAATAATAAAAAAATTCTCCCTTACTGTAACTAAATCATTTCAGCTATTAAAAGTGTCGTATGAAAACAGAAGTTGGATGACACGTATAATAATTTATTTCATTTCGTTGATATAAAAAAGGCAAATTTTACATCAATATGATTTTTATTTAATTATTCAAGAAACATGAAGCTATCATAAAAAAAATTTAATGGAGAATGAAATTTTGAAGATTGTGTAGGATTTTCTTTTAAGAGCTGATGAAAAATGGTGTTTAGTCGTGTAAACATTTTTCATTTCTATTATTCAATGGTGTTGAGTTAGCTTATTTCCGTGTTGACATTCGCTGCCATCCGAAGGAATATATTTTTAGAATAGCTGTTCAGATTGCATACTCATTTTTTTCCACCAGGAAAAAAAAAAAAAAAAAATTGAGCTACTTTTAACAACATAACCATCTACAAAATTCTATTACGAAAATGCAGGTTTAAGATAGCCTTGATGCATCGAATTTCTTTTCAAATAATGATTTTTCTTTGATGTCTGAGGTGTGAAATATGTAATTTGAATCTACTTGACTGTTGAATAAAGAAAGAGGTGAAATGTTACTTCCACCTAGCCTATATTTTTGTAGTATTATAAATTGGGTAACCTGTATTTCGGTAGAATATTAGTTGGAGAACTTGTATATTAGTAATAGTAGTATTCTGACAAGCTATATTTTAGTATGACTAGAAGAGTAACCTTTATTTCGTAAGTGTTATTTATTTGAATAATCTATATTTCGGTAGTACTATTAGTTGGTATACCTATATTTTGGTAGTATTATTAGTTGGTGACCAAAATTTTGGTAATATTATTATTCTGGTAGCTTATATTTTAGTATTATTAGTTAAATAACCTATATTTCATTAGTATTATAATTAACTAAGTAACTTGTATATCGGTGTATTATAAGTTGAGTAATCTATATTTTGTTAGTACTATTAGTTGGATAGTAGTCAGGTTATTTCGTCAGTATTATTACTAGGATAATAGCCTGGACATTTCATTAATACTATTAGTTGAGTAACCAATATTTTGTAAGTATTTTCAATTAATATAAACTTATTACTTCTTTTTATGATCTATTTAGATAAGTTTTTTAACATCGTATATTTTCGAATATAAGTTTATCTATAAATATGCAAAGTATGCGTATTTTTCTTGATATAGTGATCCAAAATTTTGACCCAAAATTAAAAATTTCAGCTGAAATGAGAGGATAGATATTGTATTCTAACACTTTACATTAAATTATTGACTTTATAGATGTTGCAAAGTGTTAGAATACAATATCTATTTCCCTATTTCAGTAAACATTTTTAATTTTCGGTGCTAAATTTTGAATCAATATATCAAGAAAAATACGTTATCTCTATTAATTTACGGATCAACTTATAGGCGAAAATATACGATAATAAAAGCTTATCTAAATAGAACATAAGTAATTATAGTTTAAATTTATCGAAATACTAACAACATAAAAATCACTAAACTAATAATACTACCAAAAAGTAGGTTACCCAATTAATAATACTAATTTAATATAGGTTACGTAACCAATAATAAAAAAATATAGACTACCAAAATAATAATACTACCGAAATTTAGGTTACCCAATTAATAATACTATCAAAATATAGGTTACCCAACTAATAATACCACCGAAATACAGTCTAATTTTTTAAAAATTGGTTAGAATTATTTCGCGACATTCGAGCTTGGTCTGCTACCTTATAAGATATTAAATAATTTGCTTTAAGCCTTCAACGCATCACAGCCAGACGAATAATAGATTTTCCTTTTAGTAATTATGAATCAATATCAAAATAGCTTATTTTTGAAAGCTTTTATTCAGTTTATTGCTTTTAAACTTTTATAAAAAGGCATAAATTTTAAATCTAACTCGCCAAAGCATCTGATATTTTCCGATTCTCAGCAGTTTTTCAAATTTTTGCTTAATGAAAGGAATAAAATCTTTCAAACGATCTTAGAAATAAAGGAAAATTTATGCTTAAGGATTTTTCTCAAGAGAACTATAATAACTAAAAAATTTTGGAAACTTACTCATGTTCTTTACTTTAATCTGGAGTTGGTCATAAATTCAAACAAAATCATGGTACAGATGAAGTGGTTTTTCTATTACATTTTATTCAGACATTCCTTTTCTGTTCTTATTACATCGGAAATACCGGAAAAACCGCCAGGAGGCGTTTGTGTACCAGACGATTTTGTTCGTTTGCCACGCACTATCATTATCGAAATAAATTCCGCCTACAGAATCACCATTTTGGGGGTAGGACGCGACGCAAATGGGGCATTTGTCAGATGAAATGTCTATCGGCGACCACTTCCTTGGTTTATACACACCGATCTTTTCGAATGTTTCAGACGATAATGAGAAGACTTGGAACAGATATAGAGAGTTAGTGTATACAGAATATTAAGAAATAATTAAGTTAAAATTGAAAGAAGAAAAGGATAATATATATTGCTGAAGGAAATCTTTTTTATAAAAATAATAATGTTTAGCATATCAACAATTTAATAAGGGAGAACTAATGGGTTGCTTAAATATTAAATCAGATCATCGACTGCAAAAGTCCGGTGCTAAAACTAATGCACGTAATAATGTAGAATGTTACTAAATAATAAATTAAAAATGAAAGAGAAATAGATAATAATGTATGTAATATTTTTTTTTAATAGAAATAATCATGCTTACTAAATTGCTTAGCTAGTGAATATTTCAATATGATAGAATAAATTAACCATTATAAATGCTGAACCAGGCCACTGAATGAGCAAATCCGGTGCTAAAAATAATGCACATAATAATGTAGAATGTTACTAAATAATAAATTTAAAATGAAATTGTAAAAAAAAAAGAGAAACGGATTAAAATGAATATCATCAAATGAATAAGTCAGGTACTGATAATATTTTTTGTCAAAATAATTAGGTTTAGCTCGTATCAAGTAGATAATATAGTAAAATGTTACGAAATAAAGGTTAAAAATTAAATAAAAAGAACAGATAATGAATATTACTGTAAGTAGTATTTTTTTTTTATTTATTTAAATAATTTTGTTTAAAGCTTCAACATTTAAATATAATAGCATGTGTTGGTTGTTATCAATATTGAATCAAGTTATCAAATGAGTAGGTCAGGTACTAAAATTAGTACAAATAATAATGCAGAATATTACGAAACAATTGCGTTAGAAATGAAAGGGGAAAAGTTTATAACGCTTATTACTTTGAGTAATTTTTTAAAAACTAAAATAATGATATTTTTTCTCAGCTCATCACATTTAAATATGATAGCATATATAAGTTGCTATAAATATTGTAACAGATTATCAGAGAATAAAGTGAGATGCTAAAAAAAGTACAAATAATAATGCAGAATGCTATGAAATAGTAAGTTAAAAAGGAAAGGGGAGCTGGATTTTACGGTATGTAATATTAACTGTAAAATATTACTTTTATTGAAGACTCTTTACTTTTTAATCGAAAACTTTGAAAACAGAACTTCGAAATTGAATCGATAAAACGGAACTCAAAAGAACTGAATTAAAAGCTAAAATTGAAAGATAAAAATTCTATTGTTTTGACTTTTCATTTTAATTTTATATTACTCTTCATTTTACACTAAGTACAAAGCGCAAAAAATGCTAAAGATATTTAAAAACGAAATAATCTGAATAACTTTCACATATAAAGACTCAATCTCAATGGTTCGGGGGGTGGCCTCAAATATGTAATTAATTAGTGCAGATGATATTTTAAGTTACGAAATCAGACACAAAAAACACTTTCTCTGAATAAACATAAATTTTTTCCAACGGATTTGGATTCCGTACTGGATTAGGATTATCAATATGCGAAAAATGGTCATAATAGTTTGGTCAGGAGAGCGGTTGAAAGATCGGACCCCTAATTTTCCTCTTTTCGTATGCCGTCATATTTCAAAAACTTCTTAAGCGAATTGAAAAGTTTTATGACGGTATCATAAATTAAATTAGTCCAAAAATGATTCCATTGGAAAAATAATTTTTAATAATAATTTATTATTTTATTTAATAATAGTCGGAATTTTTTGAAGTGCAAGGTAAATAAATTTTTACATTTTAAATAATGTAATTTGATAAGGCAAAATGCAAAATTTTAACGAAATCGGTCGAATAGTTCTTGAGGAGTTGAATTTTAAATATCTGATGTCTTTTTCTTTTCTTTTAAAAAAGAGCTAAAAAATTAGTTTTTTCACATGATATTTTTTTCGGTATACTTTTTAATTTAAATTATTATTATTTCAATTTCTTAATTTCAAAAAGATTATAAATAAAATTTGTCCATAATTTAATTTTTAATTTTAATATATGTCGTTTAGAAATAAACGTTTATTATGATAATAATTTAGAGAAATTTGTGGAACTTCAACATACTTCAAAGTAAAATCAACGTTGGACGACACTTTAGAATAATTTCAGAGTTTGCAACTTAAAGAGTAAATGCTGTTTGGAGATACTTTTAAGTATATGCATAAAGTTTGACAATATTTTAGGTGAGTGAATGTGAAGTTCACAAACACTAAGGCCGGAATTTAAAGTTAGGTGATATTTTAGGAAAACTATTTAGTTATAAAATTGTTTAAAGTAATGTTTTGTTATAATTTGAACTTTGTGTATAACCCTAATTTAAGTAAATTTCGTATGGCAATGAAAGTTTGGTACGTGACACGTTAAAGTATACGATACATCAGAGTGACTGTTGTTGTTGTTGTTGTTATTTTGCTTTATAACCGTAGTTGAACAGACGACCCAATTTTTGGGTTTACGACTTCTATTGTGTAAATCCGTAACCTTATTATTTTTCAGTTCCTGACATTTCTTTCTTAATTTTCTCAAGAATTACTAATAAGATTATTTTGTAACTTTAGAGGTGATTAGTTCATACGATTTTTCACACATAACAATAAGGTTTAAAGCTTTCAGTGGTTTGAGGGATCAACAATAAATTAAGATAAAAACAAGTATTTTTTTCAACACCCTAAGTTAGAAAATCAAACAATACGCTTGTAACTTGTATTGATAACTTTGGTTCCTATTTGCACAATTTGCATAACATTTTATAAACCTAGCTTAAATATTTATGTAAATATGTACTACATTTTTATAGGCTAATTTTTTTGTCGTAGGTTATTTTTGCTATAACTTTAAAAATATTTAAATAAATTAAACGAAATTTATGAAGAATACAAAATTATTGTTTTGAAACTAGAAAAAATGCGAAAAAATCTGCTTAAGATATGAATATATAAAGTAGTTCTTTATACTGCGCATGAGTGGAAAAATTAAAAAAAAAAAAATATTTCTCCGGTGATTCGGATTTGGCAACGAATCGCTCCTAAGATATAACTAGATATTTATTTTATACGCTGCGAGCTTATAAAATAAAAGTTTACAGGAAGAAAAATAAATTTTTCTGCAACAATGGATAAATATTCAATATTTACGTATCCAAATATAGTACAAGTTTAACTCATAAACAATGGTTGACAGTTGCTTATCTATGAAGTTCTTTTAGAACATAAAATTTCAAATCTTTAGTTGCATTTCTGCGGTGAGTATAGCGATTTGAAGGATATTCTTTAAATCAAATTAACAGTTAATAATTATCGATCTAAAGAATTTTAAACATATAACAGCAGCTCTAATGATATTTTAGTTACACGAAGTAATTTTGTTACTATTAATATAGCATTGATAAAAATAGAAAAAGCATAATAAAAAGTATTGAAATTTAGTTGAAAAAGCACTAAATATTATAATAATTTTTTAAATGAATATTACACGATATCAAATTGCGATGTTTTCTTAATATGCTTCTGAAAAAGAAATTACAAAGTACTTTTTTAACGAAAGTATTTATACTGAATTATATTGAAGAATGAATCGAAACTTACACGGATCTTTTCCCTTCAAAAGGAAGAGCAAAAAGAATTTTAAATTCAAATTTATTTTAAATATATTCGAAAAGTGTTCCTTAACTGATCCGAAGATTCCCTGTTTTCCCGGAATTTTCTTTCAAAGGTCCCCAACGTTCTCTTTGCATGCGAAATGCATATTGATTCAAATTTGGATATGCTTAAATTTAAAAGCAAACTTAAAATATTCAACGCTGTATCGTAGATCCCTCAGAATAAGCATTCATTATTTTACCAACTTATTACTATTAGCAATTTTTTAAGTTTTTTTTCTCTTTTTTTTTTTTTTTTTTTTTTTTTTAATATTAAGTGCATTAATTTTTTTTCCTTTTGGAGAAAATAAAATTGAAAAGGAGATACAAATATATTGGGTGTCTTACACTCATTATTGTCGCATTTGTTTCACATTAAACGGCATTTTATACATATTATTACTTGTAATACATTTTCGAAATAAAAAAAGTAGACAAAAAATATGCACGTTAATACTTAAGTGAGGAAAAATTAAAAATAATATCAAAATATGACGAATTATTATTGAGGGAAACGAGAGTGATAGTATCAAAACTTGATTGATTTCTGGAGGAAACTGAAAGGATATTGAAAGGAAATGATTATAAATACCTTATTTCCTCCAAGGCTTTGGAAGGAAAAACTGAAAAACGTTTTCAAAATTCAGCAAATTATTATTAACGAAGACAAAGAGATTAAAAACATTAAAAAAAAACTTGATCGATTGCTGTTTAGATTTTGTCCTAGGTTTCGTCAGTTTTTAAAAATGTTTTTTTATTTCTCCTCAATTAAATATTAATTTTTAATAACTAATATGCATATTTTTTGACTTAATTTTTTTGGCAAATACTCTAAATATATATCTATATATTAAGAGCATTGATTGCAGAACACTTATTGTTAGGAAGATGCCAAAAATATTAAAAATGATGCATTCTCGAATTATTTAGGTCTGTCTTAATAAATAACTATGCTCAAGCCGATGTTGCACAAAAAATAAAGCACTTGTACCGCCAATGTGGTTAACTAGGTCCGAAATTCAGCTTATTTGCGTACTGCTCCTGGCTCACACAGGCAATAGTGCTGTTTTGAAAAATATCCCAAATGATTGACAAATTATGTTAGGGTCTTTTCTCCGTCAGGCTAACTATAAGAGGTTTCAGTGATTTTCATCTCCATATAATGCAAATAAGAGTTAGTTTCCCTCAAAGAGTCTTTTACGAAGGCGTATTTATCAGATTGATGGAATAAGGATTTCCCTTGTCTTCTGGGTTAGTTTAAAAATCTCAAGGATACGGAGTTCAACATGAAGCGGTTTTTCAAAATTAGTTAAAAAATAAAGTTAAATTGACAGCTCAAAATGATTTGTGTATAATGGGTATATACCCCTCAACAACTACGGTATTTCCGTAATTTAATAAAAGATGCTTCTTAGTGGGTAGCTAAGATGCTGTCATTTAGAATGTTTTACAGAATTTTGGTCATCAGCACAAGTAAATGATTTAAACAGTTATATATATGGTCAAATGTAGAAAATTGAAGCTCTGATAAATGTTTGAAAGAAATTCTATTTATTTCCAATTTTCTGCTTCCATCCTGTACCATTAAAAAGAAGAAAAATATTTCGGAGTGTATGCAGGGACCGATCAAGACAAATCCAGGCCCAAGGCCCACACAATTTTTTTTTCGCACCTAACAAAATATTTTGAAATTAAATTTCTGAAGAGTAGTCCTGACAATAAAAAGAATCTATTGAACTGCATGATTCATGAAAAACAGTCTAAAAAAATTTGAAAGCAGCCAATTGAAGATTATTTTTCTAAGATAAAGTTTGCGCATCTAAATATTGAAGCAAAATATAAAACAACAAAACAATGTTGTATGAAAATAAAAATAGTTTGGTGACTACAAACAATTGAAATCAGTGATTTTTGCTGTAAGTCTCTGATTAGCTGAATTATTTTAAAGATTGTAGCCTTACATCTACAGCTTTACATATTTGTTAAGAATAAGCTTTTAGTTCTTGTTGACACAAATCATTTATAAGAGACATTGCTAATATGCATTCTCGTTGCATTTACTTAAGCCGATGGAGTAAAAATTGCACCAATTAAAATTCAGCTGTACTTACGAATTTGATTAGTGCAATGTTTACAAGAGTTTGGTTTATCACAATATAAAGAAAATTTGAAAAAAAAAAAAAAAAAAAACCTTTTTTTAGAAAAACTGTTTCCTTCAGTATTTTTTTAAAAGTAATATTGCGGACTTTTGGCTAATTTTTGAGGCACCATAGAGAGTGTGAGCCCTAGGCCCGTGCCTATTGGGCCTAGGTGATAATCAGGCCCTGAGTGTATGTAGGCAGTACATAAAAAATGCATGGATTTCAAAATGCATTTTTTTTTTTTTTTTTTTTTTTTTTTTTTAAGTTATCAATATGCTTTTTTGTTGTACACCTCAAGCATTATTTTAATTATACAAATCCTATAACAATTAATCATATATTCCAAATATATCATATCCCACGAAGTTAAACGAAACAACAAGAAGACGGAATAAAGGGGAAATACTTATCCTTACCGTCAGAAGTTAAGAAATGAATTTTGTCCAGAGTTAGGTCAGTGGAGGCAATTAATTCACAACCCAAATCCCATTTCATTGGGATTCTACACCAACTGCGCTGAAATGAAACACTTCTCCATTGCAATAGGCCTTGTGATGCCTGTTGTGTACGGACTGGCAAATGCGTTAGTAGATATGGAGGAGGTGGAGAGGCCTGATAGGCTAAAGAAGAGAAAAATGATTCCTGGGAAGAAGAAGAGGAAAGGGGATGATTTCAAATGCTAGGAAGAAGGGATTAGAGGAAGGAGTGTGTGGGGGTGGACATGGAAGGGAACTGACAGGTCTTCATTTTTCTTTCAAGAAAGACGTGTCAACTCCGCAATTATTTGTCGCGCTCATTGTCGCATCTGTTCTGCGGAGAGTGAAGTTTGGGTGATATTTTTGAATTGTAGATTTGGAATGGGAGCGTGTTTTGTGAGAAATCGGACCTCGATTGAACGAATGGATTGTGACTTATATATTTTTTCGTTAAATCGGGTGTTGTTCGCAATATCGTTGTCTAAAACTGAAAATGTATGTGCTTACGTAAGGACTCCAGCAACACAAAAAATTTTCTGTTCCGAAATTGTACACTTCTTATTCAGTTGTTCAAAATATAGTGAATAGCGAATGTTTGCATCTGTTTAGTAATCTCGTTTTTTAAGAGCATTTTTCATATGTATTTTTATAAACTTGGTACCAAGATTGTTCCACAAAATATCTAGAGCATCCTTAGCGTTAAAATTGTTTCTTTTCCTAGAATTTTCGTCTAGCAATGCTATATTTTCTTTTTATCATAACGAATGTTTTTGCTAATTACTTTTTACACAACGGATATTAATGTTTAATGGAAAGTTTCTCACTCGTGCAATAAGATAAGAGAAATGGGATTCTAATGTTTTTAAATTGTGTATACAATGCGCAAAAAAGTGGACCACTCTGAATAACTTTTGATCTAATAATCGGTCATGTTCTAGGACTTAATAGTTCAAGGGGATAACCTCAAATATGATAATTAGTTAGTGCACACGGTATTAAAAGCTATGAAGTCAAAACATAAAAACGTACTATCTCTAAATAAAAATTTCTTTTTTTCGACGTATTCGGATTTACGACCCCCAAAACGATCTTAGGAATATTGTCCCAATATTTTGTTTAGGAGCTGTCCAAATTTCGGACCCCTTAATGTAATTTTACTTTTTTGTGTATTTCACCACATATCTCAAGAAATTTTTAAACGAATTGAAACACTTTAGCACACAATTATAAAATTCCTTTATCCAAAGATAATTCTAAGAAAAAATTGTTTTTTTTCTTCACGATTATTTATTATTTTTTTTATATTTATAATTACATAATTGCTTAATAATAGTCAAAGAAATTTTGAATTGTAAGGTATACAATTTCTTATATCATTTTAAAGAATGTAACATGGCAAAATCAAAATTTTTGAGCGAATTTGGTAGAATAGTTCCTGAGAAAATAAATTTTTAAAAATACGTCTGGTTTCATAAGTGAAAATATCGTCTGCACTAATTAATTAGCATATTTGAGGTCACCCTTTCAAAACAATAGGATTGAGTTGTATACGTGAAAATCGGATTATTGGATCAAAAAGTTATTCTGGGTGGTCCGTTAATTTTGCTAACGCCCTCGACATTTGAAGATGATTTAAGTGGGTCACTGAGAAATAAATACCAATATTTATCTCTTTTTTTTTCTTCATAGTTCACCAGAAAAAGTTTTTTCCAACAAATGAAACAATTCGTGAATATGAGGTCTGCTATTCGTTAAATCGAGGTTATCACCTTCATTTTTATCGAGTAACTAAAAGCTTTTTGAAATCACGAAATTCGTTAAATAGGAGTTCGTTAAACTGGAGCCCAACTACATATCCTAATAAGTAATTAATATTTTAAAATACTATAGTAGATTGGGAGTTAATTTTACATTTGAAACTGGAGAGCATGTAACGAAGGAAATAAATATCCTAAAAAGTAGTAATCCAATTTAAACTATATGATAAGTGTTAATGTTTTTTAAAACTAAAATATGTTTAACTATATTTAAAAAGTAATAACCTTGTTAAATGCTAAATATTGCGCAATATTTGATACAATAAGGCTCTGAAGTCCTACATCTTATCTTACTTATGCCAATCCCTTTAAAATGAACCAAATAATAAAAACTAATAATAAAAAAAGCAAAAATATTATTTGTAACAAAGAAATATATATTTTACTTCATTAACATTAAGTAAATACATTAATAAGTAATCTATAATAGGAATTAAAGTAAATCAATAAACAAGTAACACAGCAATTAAACAAATGGCAAGCCTTACCTAAAACCATAGTATTTATAATCGTATCTTCATGTTGCCAACATTAAATTTCAAATCCTCCTTTTTTGAACCTTTAAAAAGATAAAATAAATAAGGAAAAAAAAAAAAACTTTGCTGGTCGTATAATAGAAACAAACATTCAATTGTTCAATTAATAATAATTAAATAAACTAAAATTCTTACACCAGACATCGAGATTTCAAAATAGTGACATACACTAAACAGTATGCACAAGTTAATAAAACAAATGCTATATTTCAGTAAGTTGTTTATGTTTGGATAAACTGAAATTGAATTGTTATAAATATATATGTTACGGCCAAAGCCCGAAGTCGACCAGATCGCGAATTGGCCAAGAACGCTGTAAATTAGCTGGCCAAAGTCCGAAATTGTTATTGATTTTGGGAATTGGCCGTCCAAATTTCAAATTGGCCTGGGAAGATCAGCCAAAGTTGGAAGAAAAAATCATTATACCGGGTAAACCGAGCAAATGTATGCAGGGCAGGGGCACTTGACCTTAAAAAAACATCAGTGTAGGATATACCGGGCAAATGTATACCGGGCAGTGGCACTGAACCTTAAAAAAACATCAGTGTAGAATATACCGGGCAGTGGCACTGAACCTTAAAAAAACATCAGTGGCAAATGTATACCGGGCAGTGGCACTGAACCTTTAAAAAACATCAGTGTAGGATATACCGGGCAAATGTATACTGGGCAGTGGCACTTAACTAGACCTAGTATGACTAGACCTTGGGTGTATGTATGACTAGTATGACTAGACAATTAAATAGACAATTTAATAATGATTATTAAATTAATGATTATTTAATAGACAATTTAAACACTTCTATTTTTTAAATTAGAAGATTTATAAGAATTATTTATGTAATCATAGAAGGCCGCCAAAGTAAAATATTCACTGATCGTTTCAATTATTTCGGACTTTCGCCAGCCATCCTCGGTCACTTCGCGATCTGGCCGGCTAATTTCCGAAATCAAGAAAATTTCGGTCTTTAGCCGGACATCGGGCTTTGGCCGTAACATATATAAAGCTAACAGCTGAAGTAATAAAAATATCAGAAGTTCAATATAAATTACGATAGTAGCTCTTGGCTGGAGCATTTTACTGTCTTGAAATTATATCATCATGCTCTACACTACATGATATCTTGATATGATTGAGATGAAACAGAAGACAGAGTTAAGTTCTTAAATCTAGTTGTTTTTAAAAATATTTTCTCGTAATCTATTATCTCATTGAGAATTTTTTGACATTATGTTCTATCCGAGGGATACTGAAATTGCTAAATACATCATTGTTTCTTTACATTCTAAAATTAAAATTACATTAGCAATTGATATCTATATGAATGATTGATCTGTTTATGAATGGTTGTTTATTATGTTTAAGTCGACTACTTTGACTTTGCTATGACTTCAGTAACTATTATTTTTAAAGTCGCTTTCTTTTTATACCAATTCCCGAAAAAAAGTACCTGTTAAAAATCCCCCCCTTCCAAAAAAAAACATCTGAAAAAAGCACCCCCAAAAAACGTACCGGAAAAAAAGGCACCAGAAAAGAGTCCATGTTATCATTTTTTAAAAAAGGGTATTAATTTCTTTTGTGTGAATACTTTCAACAATCCTGCATATTTTAACAAACATAAAATGCCAGTATCGTCCATCATCTAGCTTTTTTGGTATGCATAAGAGTTTCAAAAAACTGTTTGAAGCTTTTCAAATTAATTCAATCAAGTGTAAAATATTTCAAAGAAAAGAAAATTATTCAACACACTAAATTAATATGTTATAAAAGAAACTTTAAATAAAAACAAAAAGAACGTAAAGTCTTGTCAATTCCGCCATTGCAAATTTTCTAACAGGATTAAAGTTTCCACCCTTGCCTGAAAAAGAATAGCACTTTAATGCTTCGATGTAACAAGAATAAAAATTTCATTCTACAACAGAATTTATTCAATAAAATTTGCGGCCGTGCCCAAGAAAACTGAAGCCCTCTGGCGGTTTCTGTCGTTTGTTCTAATCCAAACTCTTAACGTAAAGAAAGAAACCTTTGTAGAACGTATTCTTGAAGAAGACGAGAAAAAAGGAGACTACCTAATAAATGAGATTAGATTGGGATTACTTGATATAAGGTCCTTATATTCCCATAGATACAAAAAAGAAAGAAGAAAAATTGTAGAAACTATCTATTTTAAGCTTCTTTAGAGGATTTCTTTGTGTGGATATTCTGAGCCTATAGCATGCCTTCAAATCATCAACTAAGTTTCGAGAAAAATTCTCGTAAAATTTTTTTGCTTTATATGAATTCATTCACAGACAAAATATTTCTTTATGTGTTTAGTTTTGTTTGAAGGTGTAAGATCTCATACTACCCTACGCATACAATTTTCAATATAAAAAAAAAAACATACACTACAACTTCCACTCCCTGTTTACAGTTACAATGCAAAAGGTCTTAGCGATTTTTTAAACAATTTAGAATAAGATAGCAATAATTATATCAATCAGATAGCAACTATTCGTTCATTTAATAAGAAAACTCGTCCATCGTTTAACCTACAATATAATGTGATGCAAAATTCTTCCAAATTTATTCATATTTTAAATGTAACAATATTTTGGTTTAATTTTATCATTTCATTTAATAAGCTATTTTAAAATAGTACAATAATTTAAACCAATTATATAATTAATTCAATAGGATAGCAGCAATTCGTTCAATAGAAAAATCCATTCAACGTTGAACTATGATATTGATATCCTGCACCATACATGATGCAAATTTCCTGTAAATTTAAAGAGGTTCAACAATTAATTCAAAAATTTTCCCCCTTAATTTTACCATTGCAATAAGTAAGCTAGTTTATAAAAGTATGATAGTATGGCTCTATTTCAGTTCATATTAAGGTTGCGGTAAATTTTAACGATATTATGGTTCTACAAACTAAAAGTTTTTTTGACCGTGTGACCAAGTACCGTACGTAATATACAATATTTATATGATTTTACGATTGCTTGAATTACCTGGACTATCTCGCACTCAAAAAATTTGTTCAAAGCGAAATCACGCCAGATCCGTAGAGATTCCTCATTTAAGAATTTGTATGGTGAGATTTGATTACGCAAGATTTGCGAGACATACCTTATTTAATAATTTGTCTAGCGAAATTTGATCATGCAAGATTTGTAAAAGAATCCTAGCTCAAGAATTTGTCACAGATTTTATCATGTAAGATTTGTCGTTCAAAAATTTGTCCGGCTAGATTTGATAAGGCAAGATCTGTGAGAGATAGTTTTTTGAGTTAAAATGATGTTCCTATTTTAAACTTGACCCAACCGTAATTTTACAGCACTTTACCAATAGCGTTTTTTTAATGTTATGAGCAACATTTAAGTAAGGAATATATGATGCAAAACGAAAAGTATAAGTCGTTGTGCTAGAAACGGGCTAAGATATGAGATTCTAAGTTGAGTTTCCTTATCAAACGAAAGTCGTGATTACAAGAAATTTAAACAAGCTCTTAACTTCAGTATCAGCTCGAGTATTAGTATTATTATTTTTTAACGCAACATTAAAGTATGTAAGGGGCATTGAATTACAAATTTGTATTTTCTTCCTAAAGAATTTTATGGTTAATTTTCAATATGGCATTCTCGATTTTGAAGCCAATCAGGTTCGACACACACGCGTAGCGTCGCATACACGTATTAAATCCTATTTAAATCACGTGATATGGCACAATCACTTTACTTTTTCTTAAGTTGCGAATACCAATTTTTAATTTTTTTTTTTGTAGAATTTTTTTTAACAAAACGATGTTTCTTAGCTTATTCAGTCGAAATATAAATAACTAATTTCAAATGTTAACTTTAACAATTAGCGTTAATTTTAACGAGGCTGTAAAGCTAAATTTGTTTAAAATATTACTCGTTTTGATTGTTAACTTCAGCGATTAGCATTAATTTTGTCAAGGTTGTGAAGTTATTTTTCATATTAAAAAAAAAGGTTTAAAACCAAACAATGCTTTCTAGTTTATTCTTCTTTACCTATCTTGAATGTTAACTTTAGATTCAGGGATCAATTTTGATGAATGTAGATGTTGCTTTTTAATGCTTTGGAACAAAGCAATGACATGCAGATCTATCTTCTGAAATTTGCCCATCAAACAATTAATACCAATTTTAGCTGGTGATGTTTATTCATTAGATAATGATGTGATAGCAACAACTACTGCACAGATCATTATTTGATCCATTAATTATCTCATAACATTTGATTGTGAGCAACTCCTATATATATCTTCATAATTAATGGCTTCCTTCTCATATCAGTCACGTATAGATGCCAGGCAATCGTCGGTAACGTCACACTCCAGTTTCTCCAATGAGGTCGAATGATAAAGCACTATCTGTAGCAGCTGGTTGGCGTTGTGTTCAATAGCCAAAGGCATCGAATATTAGTTTAATTAATAATTCTAGTTGGCTGTTAAAGGAAGCTTGACTCCTCTCACTAATCCGATTACGCAATATCTGCTACCCCCTCACGTTTATCTTTTGATGGTAAAGCGTCGAGAATTGAGCATTCTAACTCTGCAAATAGAAATGGGGGAAATAAAAAGAGGTATTGTTCCCTGCAAGCTGTAAGCTCATTAGGCGCCAACGCTTACGTTTGCTGACAGTTATTGAAATTAACTCTGCTGATGAAAGGTTTATTTATTTTTATTTTTAAGAGGTTGTTTGTTTAACATAATTAAATACGAAGAGTTGCAAGCAAGCAAGATAAGCTTGAAACGCCACTTTTATAAATGTAAAATCTATTACTATTAGTCGCTAAGTAAATAATTCGATTAATTAGTTTAAATAAATAACGAAACATACGCTTTTTTGTGTAAATTTCGTCATCGTTCTACTCAAATACTTTTTTTCCTCATCATATCGAAATTATATCATAATGAATGTTAGCATATGTTAAATTCAATAAATATTGAACATGATTATTCCTTTAACTCTCTTAAAACTGAAGCATTCTTCTCTTTTCATTTTAGATAAAAATTTAACTGATGATAATTATTTAAATTTTAAAACTTTTCTTTTTTGTTTTAATCAAATTTTGTTTCTCTAAAGGATAGGTTTTTGTAATAAGTCAAAAACTTAAACACGTAGTCTTCCGTTTTATTGTTTGTCATATTTTTGAGCCTTAATAGAAAACAACTTAGTTTCAAAACTCAAATGTAACTTCAAAGTTTATGCACTTTACAATTAGCTGTAGAGTAATTTCAAAACCCTAATTTTTGTACAGTTAATTATTTTAATTACTTAATTAACTTTAAACTTCTAATCCTTTTATTGACACGATAGAGCTTGGCAATAACACGAATTATCAATATTCCCGAATATATTCATTATTATTTTTTTTTTGTTTTGTTGAATTCTTGATAATATTGCGACTATATGTCTAAATATAATTCTTTATAAGATAATAGCAAAAAATTTAATATCGCGATGATCCCTGGCAACGATAATCATCGAATATGAAATTATAATGCTCATTATTATCATCAGTGATATCTATCAATCACGATACTCACGATAGTATCTAATTCCAATATCATGATATTAAAAGACAACGATACTATCACGATTTTCGGTATCGAGTCAACTAATGCGGCAAATCTTAGTAATATTTTTAAATCTACTGGTATAACTTCAAAAAACGTTGTGTAAAAGAAAATGTTTTAATACATTTTGTTCTATTTATTTAATGAAAATATAGTGCAAAGCAAATATGTTAAATTGAAAATAAAAATGTATCGTAAAAATCAATATTTTCTATGAACAGATCAACGATAGCATAATTTAGATACCTGCACGCCATGTTTATTACTCATAAAAATAAGTAGACATGATATCTATAAGTAACTATATTTCAGTCTGCAACCGATCTACAGAGAATCAGTCACATTAAATCATGCTATTATTTGTGATCATTCTAATACAACCACCTGGCTAAAAAGCCAGGTGGTTACCTTGGAAGTAATGGAGTTATATGTAAATCTCATAAACGAAAAAAAAAAAAGAGAATTATATGCGCTATATCTGGTCAATTAGTAAAACTGGGGCAAAAAGAAAAAAAGATGATCAATTTCAAAACATTAGATATCCGTAAATTTGAGAATTAATTATGCGCACAATTTTATGAACAGTACTTTTGCGCAGGATCATATTGTGATGAAAATTTCATAACAATTTCATGCGCACACTAGCAGTTACATGAAATTTCTTTAGCTAACTAACATACAATAAGACAGTAAAATTTAACTCTTTAATAATGCCTTACAAATTCTACTTGTAAACACTTTTATGACTTCTATGCATATATTAAACAAATTTAGAAGATATTTCTTATATTTATAATTTAATTGAAAGGTTTTGGGTAATCGTAATATAATGATAGGCCACAATTTTCAAATAACTCAGAGAACGTTTTTGCTGAAATTTTCCTGCACACTCTCAGAACAATTATTTCAAAATTGAACCCTATTAATAATTCGACTTGATCCATAGTCAGTGTTGCCAGGTGCCGATAACCGTTTACCCCCAGATAGCGTTGTAAAATCCCCTAAAAATTTTTAAAAAACCCCAAAATTTTTAATTTAATGCATAAGTATTAAAAAATACTACAATAGTTAAATAATGTATAGAAAATGCTGCTTTAATACTTTTTAATATTTTATTATCAACAAATTAATCTTTTTTACATTTCAATCGTTACATTATATTTAATTTCTACTAAAATATTTAAGATATTTTTTTCAATACTTTTTGACTCGCACATTTTTTCATAAGTATTTTATTATCAACGATTTAGTCTTTTTAATATTTTAATTCTAACATTATGCTTACATTTCTGATAAAATATCCAACATATTTTCGTCAATACTTTCTGATTTGTATATGTTTTCGATGTTAAACATTTTTAACATAGAAGAAGTAGTTACAAAATTTTGACAACCATTAGAAAGTTCATATCGAACGCGCAAAATAGCAACAGATGCAGTTATAGACATTTCATTTCTCAATTTGTTTTTAATAATATTTAATACGGAGAAACATCTCTCCACAGTTGCATTTGAAAACGGAATACTTAATAAAGCTAAAACAAGAGTCGAAATATGTTTTAATTTAAAATTTCCACAAGAATTTTAATTTCACTGATTTTTAACCAGAAATATTCTGTAGAAACACAATTCAAATCATCTACATTCGAGAGTAATTTCCACTGAGCAATTATTTCATCCACATCAATATAAATTGATGAAAATTTAGCAACACTATCTGTAATATTTGCCTTCACAAATTTACGTGTTGAATCCGGTGAAAACTTTTTTATAGACTCTAATGTTACAAAATTACTTGGTATTCTGTTATGAATTTCTTTGCACAATTTAACAACAAAACTTAGGAACCGTTTTTAACATTACCATCTCACACATTCAGTTATAAAATTTGATATTAGAACACAACCAAAATGAAACTAGTAAATATCACAATTAACACTAAAACAATCCCCTAAAAACAAATTCCCCCAAAATACCCACTGAAGATAAAAAATCCCCCTAAATTTAGGGGGAAAACCCTTAATCTGGCAACACTGTCCATAGTGCTGAACAAAATCGCGACATCCTTAATAAGAATAAGATAATTATTTGAACCATTGTATCCAGTAATAAAATGTAAGGTATTGCACTATCATAAATGGTTTTTAACTTGGCAATAGCGAATTCGAATCATAATATTGTTTAAAATCAATCTCTAAAATTTTTAACAGTTTCAACTATAAAATTTTTCCGTGCATTGCGCAATAATTTAGTGGAAATGCAGATGACTTAAAAATGGGGCCTTTTAAATATTACGTAAGCACTTAATGGGGGCGAAGATTAGTGATTAGCTTATTATTTCTGAGAAGAGGGGAGGAGGGGGATAAGCAAATACTTAAGTAAAATATTAAAATCCACTTATTTCGATTTTAAAAAAAAAATCAAACAAAAATTACGTTTAGGAAAGTTTTAAATTTAGAAGTAAGTCCGGGGAAAAATTGCTTCGAAGAATTTCAGAGGCCAAGAATTTTAACTACCGACGGAAAACATACAAAAGATTGCTAAAGAAAATTCTACTTAAAATTTTATGAACTTTTTATTTATTTATTTTCAGAAAAGTTATATTTTTCATTGTGAATTTCTTTCAGAAGCATGAGGCAGAGGATTTGTGATTCGCTTATTTTATCTGGTTAGAAGGGAGGAGACGGGGGTTTAAAAATGCCAAAAACATGCACATGTAATATGTGGACGTTCCCTAACATGGGCACAATACTAAGTAACAATTTGAAATGAAAATATCATCGTTGAAAAAGTGCCATGCACTCCATTTTGCCCTAAGCACTAGGAAAAAGTCAACTCCTTGTGAAATTGAAATTACATACGGTTTTATAATTTCGTTTGATAAAAGAAACAAATAAAAAGTGAAACGAGTGTAAAATAAATCATTAAATAAGAAAAAAAAAAATCATTTCTTCTAATTCTTCGGGCAACGAACACTGTCAGGTGACATTGAGCCCGTGGGGTCCTTTCTTAATGTACAGAACTATTAAAAGATAACTGCCAAATTCTTTTAATGTAGTGTTTCATAAAATTATCTATGAAAATCTCTTTCCTTCCAGCGCTACTAAAAAGATTAATTTTTATTAGCCGTAACGCCATTAGAAACAATGCAGTGGTTTCCGCCACCGCATCCCATAAGAGGTGCAAATTTTCTTTCAAGCCAAAATCGAACAAAAGCTTCGAAAAGTGAAAACACAGATGCCGGAAGACAAGGCAGTCGTGGTCTGACTACTGATGATCCAAGCTCTATTCATTAAACTGGATGATCCAAGCTGATATCATCCGTGGATATCCGTTTTCAGATCCTTTGTAAGAGCCTGATACCAACCTCGCTTCTTACAATAGCGAAGTGCGACTGCTGTAGTTCGAGCTGTCAGCAGGTATAATGGAAAATCAAAATGCAATTTAATAGCTAACAGATAAGCTTCTGGTTGGTGTTTAAATTGAAAGGAAATCTAAACACCCGAGGCGTCTCAGAGATCTGTTCGCCATTGTTATGTTGTCAGACTGTTTAGTGATTCCTTTAGGAATTCATGTGATCCTATGTGTTAGCAATTTCGCCGGTACTAGTAGTCCTGGTGGAAATTGTTAATGAAATCATGAAGTTAGAATTTAAAATCAGGATTTAGCATATTAATGAGCAATATTTCAATAATATTTTCAAATATGTACTGAAAAATCGGCTCAAAGTTGAACTATAATATCGGTACCTTGATCCATAATATCGAGAAAATTTGCTTCAACCTTAATAAGGTCTTAAATTGAACCCTCCATCGTCATATGAAATTACGTTTTTTAGCGAATGATATGCTATTTTCATAACATCTGTGAGTTTGAAACAATTACTCATGGTTGTTAGGTCAAGTTTAACCAAACTTTAGCCAGCGCCCTCTATACCTATTCTGAAAATGGCGCAAAACGTGAAACGGAGAAAAGCCACTATTTTGAGATTAAGAAAAGCATTTGCGGTCTGATTTTTTAATATTTAAAAACTTACTCCAATGCTGCTTTATCTGGCCTCATGAAAATTTGCGAAAAATGTAAATCAGGCATAAATTTTGATAATTATAATCGAGGTGGCATAAGGTCGCCAAATTGGGGAATTTTAAAAAAGTTTAATAACTTTTAAAATAATTTATTTATTTGTCCGTTCTAAAACTCTGATAATTCTTCACGGCAAGGTGACATATAAAATTTAAAATTATAGCATTGTTTCAAGTGTAAGACAACTATGGCTTTTTTTTTTTTTTTTCTTGGTGAGAGAGCTTCGAAAAATTATGATAAAATATTGTTAAGCCTATCATAATGTTAGGATTTCAAAAACTTTGAGCGATATTATGGTATGACATGCTTCCAAATTTCTACCTTGTTTAACTGCTGGGGAATGAGGTGTTAAACCATAATATCATGCAAACAAGTTTAAGAAGTACAAAAATACAATTAAATTTCGCACAGTATTAAGGTTTCAAGAAATTTAAATGATAGTATGGAATAACACGCTATAAAAATTTCTGAAATAATATATTAAATATTGTGAAAGCAATTAGAAAAAATCTTGAAAAATTCATAGGATTATAAGACGCAACGCAAAGTACAGGAGTACAGGAAACTATCAAATTCTCTTTTTCTTTCTCTTTATATATATATATATATATATATATATATATATTGAAAATTTTACACCCAGACTTTAAATGAGACTCTACGAATTAATAAGGTTAATAAATTATCGCAATCACGTGATGTAAATACAAGGTGTCATACATTTGAATCCTCAATAAAGTAAAGTTTAAAAAGTAACACATTGAGTGTCTCAACTTAATACTTAAGAGAGGAGAAAACAATTATTTTATCAGAGTCTGACGAATCATTATCGAGAAGGATAGGATCAAAAATATAAAAGTTAGTTTGATTGCCAAACCAATAATCATTTCCTACTTTCTCTTAACTTCCTCAGGTTTTGATATATAATATTTTCATTTCTTCGTCGTTATCTGTAATATTCGAATTATAAAAAAAATAATAATATATTCTTTTTAAAAATTGTATTAAAAAATTTTTTATAAAAAAAGACCTTTTATATGCATTTAATAAAGTCTTTTTAATTTTTGCTTTTATAACTTACGACATTTTAATGTTAAATTAAAACAAAATCTATACTGTTATTTATTTACTAGGGAAAAAAATTATAACCCTATCTTCCGAATTGTACGTATATTTTATTAGCTTAGTAAAAATATCCAGAGGATAAAGAACTGCAGAAGATGGCGATATTGACGAAGAAAAACAGTGTACAAACATGCAAGTCTTCCAAATTCTCTATCACAGAATACAATCATCCATGTTTTTCTCGACCGAACAGCCAGTGGTTTGGCAAATCTTCTTCTTCGTCTGGCAGCCATTGGAATGGAGGACACGTAGCAGGACAAGACAAATCGCTCCTCTGGGGACATGACAGACGCCAGATAAAACCTGGAATTATTTGAACGGAAGTTATGAGTCCAGTACAAGAGTCTTGTGGTAACGGGACGTGTTTGGATACGGTTGCCTTTTTTTATTAGGTTTTTCGCTGAAATCATTGCTTCATTGTTATTTACACAGATTCGATGATATCCTCCAGGTATTCGATCAGTTTGATAGGATGTGAGTGTTATGTACTAGGGCGTGGCAATGACATATACTTTAGTAGGGATCATATTTATTTTGATGAAAATGAATTGCACTTATAACAAATATATTGAACAGAAATGAACGCGTATGTAATTAAATTTATCCAATGAAATATATAATACCCACAAAAAAATAGCATCAATTGAATACTTAAAACGCTTATTTTCTCTACAAAGATATCTTCTAATGTAAGATGGTATACATTCTACTTTCTTAGCATTTTATTTTAATTTTAATTAATGTTACGTTCGAATACTTATTAATTTATAATTAACAAACAAACTTGAATTTTTTTTTTTTTTTAAATAATGAGTGCAATTTGAATATTTTTTAGAAAAAAATTATTTCATTTATTATTTAAGTCGAATTTATTTTTTATTTTCTAAACTATATTAAGTAAATTAATATTTAATGTCAGCTGAGAAGCAATAATAACATTTGGAAATACCAATTTTATAAATACAATAAAAAAATATTTCCACAAGTGTTTATTATTCTGAATTATTATTATTAAAATGTGTTGACACATTAGCTTCCAGTGAATTTCCCATTTTACAAGCATTAATTCAAATTATTAAGGAAAGTATGGAAAAAGACTACAAAACTATTCTATGTTTAAACAAAATTAATCAATTGAGAAAATGATATGCCCTAAGAAGTGATTTCCTGGTGCTTTTTTTATCCGGATTCTCTTTTACTGGAGCTTTTTTTTCGGGACTTTTCTGGTGCTCTTCTTACTAAGTGCTTTTATTCCGGCCTTTTTCCAGAAGCTCTTTTTTCCGTCAACCATCCACAGTTGCTTTTTGATATTATGTATTTCGCTAAAATCATAGCTTCATTGTTTTTTACACAGGTTCGATTATATCCTTCAAGTATCCTACCAACTTGATTTGAGTGTATTATTGTTACGTTTAGAAATATATATATATATATAGTAGATATATTTAGCTTCATTTAGATAGGTTGCAAAGAAATGAATGTATATTCTTATAGAATTACATTTATTCTACATTAAAATAAACATTTCATAATGCTCATAAAAAATTGTATTCTATAAATTCTATTTTGTGAAAGAAAATGAGATTTTAGTTACAAGATGGATATCTTTTATTTTAAAATTTATGTTCTCTACCAAAAGACTAGTATTTTCGATACTGGAATGGAATACTTTGTACCAAAGACCTATATTTTCTACTATACAGTTAGACCCACTATAAGAGAAATATTTTCCACAACAAATTGGGATACTTTCCACTGTTACGAAGTGTAAATTTTATACTTAAAATGATATACTCATTTTAAGATAGGACGTGTTCTATACAAACTTGTATGTTCTCCATTATAAGATGGATGCATATTTTTCACTATTTATTTATCACTGTCGAAAACATCATATAAACTGAATAAAATTGCTTATGTTAAATTTATAGTACTGAGTATTCAAATTAGATTAACTTCCTATAAATAAATAGTTCGCATCTTTGTGAATTTTTTTTAAGCATAATTCGTATGTTGTAAATTATGCATTATTTTATACATATTATAAAAAATTGAAATAAACATTCTAAATGAGCATTGTTCGAGCTTTTAACGATAAAGTCTTAAGGTTCGAAATTTAAATTTTTATTTATATAATCCAATTTTCATTTATTTATTTTTTAAGATATCCAAAACATTATATTGTCGCTTAACATTTAGCAAAATGGAACCAATATTAAACAATAAGAAAGTTAAGAAATATTTTTCTTATTTATTCTTGAAGCAAGATATCCATACGAATTTCCTCACAAGAAATAAATGAAAGAGGAAAACACTGTATTTCTTCCCCTCTTTTTCCTGAGCAGCAGCTCGAGCGTAATTAATCCCTGCGAAATGAGAAAGAAGGGGAAAAAAGTAGGGAATCCCTGGCAGTGACATGCGAAGCCCAACCTCTTTCCCCCCTTAAGACGCGTGTGCAAGGGGGAGGAGAGAAAAGAAAAGCTGAGAACTATGCATGTGTCTGATGAAAATATTGAAATGAGAAATGCGATATGCCTATCTCCACGATTTATCGCCAGCTTAGAATGAATTGGAGTCGGGATGATCCCCAGGAAAATTTTTAATCGTGAAGGTGCGAATTTTGGAGAATGAACGATAACCGAAATTCGATAATTTAATAGAAATACTTACAATTATATTCTGTAGTTGATTTAAATGTTTGTGATAACAAATTTAATTCTTATTCGGGAAATTTTGCACTCTATCTTTCCTTCCATTATCTTTTTCTATTCTTCCGTTCTTTCTTTTCTTGTTTTAATTCATTTCTATACATTCAGGTTTAAAAAAACTTTTCTTATAGACTTTTAAAATTGAAATGATTTCAAAAATAAATAAATGGCATTCCTTTATTGTATACATGTGTGTCTTATAAAAAATAGTGGATAAATAAGATTCTTTTTATAGGATATTTAGACTTAAATGTTAAGCGGAAATGTAAGATAAAAGCAGAAATATTAAAATTATTAATTTATTCAATAATTTTATTTTATTTCCATTTTTTAACCCCTTTCGTTGAAGTTTAAAGCGCAATTTTTACTTATTTATTTTAAGGTTGATTTACATTTATTTTAGAGAATTTTAAGGTCAAAGTCATATTAACCAAACCAATTTAAGAACATAATTTGAAGAAAATATAAACTTTAAATTGAACAAATAGTTCAAATACTAAAATTAAATAGTTCAAACAGTTCAAATAATGTAAGTCCAAGCAATACAGCAAAATACCTTTTTTAAAAATTAAAATTAGCCAACAAACGCTTTTCATTTTTGCTTCTTTAAAAAGTAATTCTTTTCCAAATGTAAATGCACTTTTTTGAAAAAATAATCAAAATTCTTATACAATTATTAAAATCATGCTTTTTTATACCTTTGTTTTCGTTAAAAAAATTAAAACAAAACTAAAAAGATAAAAACTAATGTTGAGTATGATGATTTGAACATTTTCTATTTATATTATTCACAGGTAGCATCTAAATTAAATTTTTTTCATTTTATTTATTTATTTATTTTTTGCGTGCAAATATTCTTTAACCACGTAGCCAAAACTAAAATGTCTAATTAAGTTTGTATTAACTGCTTGTTGGGTGGGGGGGGGGTCCCCATTCTGAATATAAACTCCAGATTTTAAAAATTCTCTGCTTTGCCTACCACTAAGTGTCTATAAGTGTTCCAAATTTCATTTTACTGAAATTTTAGATATCAGATTAATATAAATATTTATAATTTAGAGGATGCAATATAAGCAGTATGTCTCAACCGTTAACCGTTTAACATTAATAAGATTGAAATAAAGTTTATAAAGATGGAACTTTAGATTGTTTGATGCATATAAAATACCTAAGGTTCAAAAAATTCAATAAAACGCTTAAATTACTCTGAATTCAAAATCTAATTTCTGGTTTAAAATGGGAAAACAACTTTACACGCGAAGGAAAATCAGCCTAATTCGATTTAAGTGTGCATTTAATTTTCTAAGAGACTGTAAGATTAAGATTTTTTTTCTTTTAATATTTTTTTTCTGAAGAGTGAACTCTAAAGGCAAAATAATATATTTAATATTATGTTCATTTAATAACGAACACAAACAAGATTTGAATTTTCAACTTTACAAACATTTTGTTTATTCTGATTTACTTTTTTTCAAAATACAATAATCACAATTTGAATAAAACTAATTTTCTTTTAGCTGATTTAACCTAAAGATTAAAACCTCTCCAACAGAAAATAACCTAGCTTTGTTGTCTAATCTAATGAAATAATGCGAAATCTAATCTAGCCAATTATAGACGAATTATATGACTGTTTTTCATCTTTATACGGCGCCCTCTATTGTCAATATGATGAAAAGTCACTGTTCGTGAAAATGAAAAGCGTTCATGATCGAATTTAATAACACTTATAGTACGCGAAAAATGTTTTCCAATTTTCAATTTTTACTAGTGGTTTTTTCAATGTTTTATGCTTTTTTTTTTAAATATTTAAACTTATTTTCCGTTTTAAAATCCAGGCAATTCTTTTTTTTTCAGCAATATAGTATAGCTAGTTTAATTTAAAGTTTTGCTTCAAGGCTAGGATAATAAAACTGTAGCATTTTTCTTTTTTTTTCTTTTTCAATTTTCCGTACTTTATTTATAATTTATGTTATTTTCCCATACTTAAAGTAATTTTTTTTTTTCATTTTCTGCAACTTTTTTATTTAGTTTTTTTTTGTAAAATTTTTTTAAAAAATATTTTCCATGGTTTTTCAGAGATATTTTCAAAATTTATCATTATTATTATCAAAAGAACATCGAAAAATACTATTAACAAGTTTAAATACTGCACAAGAAAAAAAAAAAACTCTTAAAAGTAAAAGAGCAAACAAATTTTAAAGTTTTAATTCAGACTAAGGAATTTTTTTTAGTTAATTTTAAAAATTATAAGTTTTTGTGAGGCCAGGATACCCTGGTTGATAGGGCGTTGTGCCCTGTCCAACAGGTCATGATTTCGATCTTCAGTGACCGAAGACTCCCCGTGTAGTCGTCGGCTGTGGTGACCGGTGCACGTTAAATCTGTCGAGTCATAAAGTCCTCCATGTTCCCATAACAAATGGAATTAATCATTTCTGGTTCAGGTCATCCAACATTACGGTCTGTGGGTGAATGAATGGATGTAAGAATGGTTTGAATTATAAACGGGATGTGGGGTGTGTGTGTGGTTGAAGTCATATTCCTGGCCATAGATGGTGTCACTGAAAAACTGCCTGCCTTATATACGTTTGGTTTCACCAAGAAAGCTTGTTGGATTGGCAAGTCGCATTTAAAATAACAACAACATACATTTTTGACGTTTTTTTTTTTCATTTTTTTCCACTACAACAGAGAAAATTTAAAAAAAATTGTATTTGATGAAAAAAAGGGGAGAATTATACACGTTTGTACACTAAAAATTTTCGAAACCCTGCTCTAGTCTGTGAGTGATTTATTAGATTACTTGAATCAACTTAAACTTCATGAATACTTTTAAGTATTATTTGAAATTTAACTTAGTAAATATTATTTCGTAAATTGACTTAAAAAAAGCTTCTGCTCCTTCTAAAAAATAAATGCTTCAGCTTCGCAACCGGACAAAGTTTAAAACAAATTTTCAATTCTGTAATTTTATTGCCGATTAATTATAAATTAAAGGTGTTTCAAACTAATAACATGGTTAAAAGTTTTCAATACTATTTATCTAGTTTCTAGTTTATAATAGTTTTCAATACTACTTTATTTACTTATCTGTTATTACTTTGTTTGGTTAACAATTTACATTATTATAGTCTTAATTCTGCTATGACAATTAAGTTCCTGTCACATTTTTATTTATTTATTTATGGCACAAATTTTCGTGCAAAAGTTAGTTTAATCGCTCGCACTCAATCTCAAGTCGAAAGTCAGCACGAGGTGCGCCTTCAAGTCAAAATTTCTAGTTTTAAACTTGGCATATCAATTATAAGTGGTTCTTTCAGCAATGACACCCTCTCTATTTACAGCATAAGTGTCACGAGCAGCTTTTGTAGCCTTAGAACATTGAACAAAAGCATAAGGTGATGAAGATGCTCATGTTCGCACTTTGACATTCTATTTAAATGTTCTAAAAAATTAACTAAATTAATAAAATTAAAAAAAAACATAGATAGCGGTAAAACAAAACAATCCTTTTTCGAACGATCTAAAGCACAATGCTAAAATTTTTCAAAATTAACAGCAACTTAGCTGACAACACAAAATTTTAATAATATAGTATGCTATTATTTTAATGAATTCATTCGATAAATTAATTGCAGTCGAACAAAACAATTCTTTTTGGAACAATCTAAAATGCAATGCTAAAGTATACGTATAAAAAAAAGACAACTTAGTTGCCAATCCTATATACACAGAGAATACCGAACATTTTTTATTCATCACCTTAATAAAACAAAAAAAAAATTATTATGTAGTATACATTGAATTGACTAAATTGATCTTACAATTCATAGTAATGTTTCAAGAGAGTTTTGTTGCTCATTAATTTGAATAAAAAAAAAATTTAACTCAAGCAAACAACTGAGGTTATTAGGTTATATTATTTTTATGTCTTTTACTGGTCACAAAAAGATGTCTGTTGTATGTGATCTGTCACAGAAAAGATCCAATTTATTAGTTTTTATCCAGAGAAAGGAAATAAATTTAATTTCTTCAGGGGACAATTCAATTTGAAAAAAAAAAAAAGTTTTGTTTTTGCTGTAGACTTACTTCATTGTATCTTCTGTTTTTGTTTCCACGTATTTTGATAAGAATAACTGCAAAAAAGATCAAAGCAGCAAAGAAAATATTATTGTTTCGACGGAAAATTGCATTTAAAAAAAAAAAGTTTTTTTTTTGTTTCTAAAACGGAAGTGAACCAATACTTGAGAATCAAATAAAGAACATTTTCAATGTGTTTTTCTTTCTTCATTTTGCGAGACTTACAAGATCTCATTTATTTTACATTGCACAGGTAAAGATTGGACAGTTTAGAAAATAATTTTATTATCATTCATGTATTGTTTTTGAGTTAAATATTTTTACACATTTATAAAAATTTATTTAATGTTGATCAATTGTAGCGGTACTTCGAAAATCTCACGATTTGCTTCAAACCTAAAAGAAGTTGTTAAATTTTGAGTATTTTTTTTGGATGCAAGAAGCAAAAATAAGAAAAAAATGACTTTTTAAAAAAAATCGGACCCGATATTGTGTTAGGAACCGAAATGTTGCCCTTTTATGGTGGCTTTTCTTTTTTTAAGTAAATAAATAAAATAATGAAAAGATATAATCTTGTCATTAGCTCACACGATTATATCCTCAAAAAAAAAAAAAAAAAAAAAAAAAAAGTATTTTCTATTGTATTAATAGGCAAAGCAAAATATATCAATACAATAGTGTGAGGGAAATCCGAAAAATTGCAACGAAAATAGAACACATTAATAAAATGCAAGAAAAATGCAGATTAAAATACAAAATGTACGCTTTCTGGTATCTTTCAAATAGATTAAAAATATTTTCGTAATAAGTTTACAAAAATGAATAAATAATATATATATATATATATATATATATATATATATATATATTATTTCCTATGAGCTGCACAATCAGTCTTCCCGATGAGCAGACCTAATGCGTTCTCTAGAAGTGGTATCCACTCTTTCAGTGGCCACCACAATGGGTGAGAAACCGTTGGCCAGGTTAATTTGGACGTCTAGTTTCTGCCACACTAGATGGCAGCACCGAAACTCTATTTGGATGTTAAAGTGATATATATATATATATATATATATATATATATATATATATATATATATATATATATATAACCCCTGAATTTATCTGAGAACTAAACTCAGTGGCCCGACAGCCCTTTGAGGAGCAGGGCCTACTGTGCCCATTCCAGTTTTCTGGTTAAGTTTATTACAATTACACTTTTTCACATGAGTTAACACTTTTAAAATAATTTAATATTATAGATCCTTGTTGACATAACATTCTTTACATTTTCAGATATATGTTTAAAAAGCGTACGTGTCAGAAAATCAAACACCGAATTTCACAAATCTTTCAAAATTCTAATTCGCTGATGTTACGCGTGAACTCACTCGCTGATCTCGTTACCTAACTTAAGAAACCAAAATATAAATAATTAATTAAAAGATGCCCAAGTAACTTTTATGTTTCATAAGAAAGAGCTGTAAGCTAGGAAATTGCAAATATATGTTTTAAAACATTTACTAAATCCTGTAAAAAAACAGTGTGCAGTGACAACCATCGTGTTTTTAAACGTATCGACACGACATTTGGTCCAAATAGGTTCAGAATTGCAAAAGGAACATACAGAGATTCTGCTTTATCAAAATAGATCAGCGGCTCCCTAATGGTGTTCCATGGAATTCTAGGGTTCCGCGGAAGGGTCACTGGGGTTCCGAGAGTTAGGAATTTTTTTTTAACCAGTTATGATTTTTGAAACTTGAAATTAAATTTATGCTCAGTTATAAATTAATTTTTTTATTGAATATTTCCATTACTTTAGTGAAATTATTTTATTGAAATGCATGCACAAAGAAATTTTTAAAACAATGTTTTTTCCAATAACAATAAAACGAATAAATTATGAAAAGGATAAATGCATTTATGAAGAATTTTAGTATAATTTCGCATTGTATATAAATAACCAAATTCAACAGAGAAGAAGTTATGTTTTTCTGATAACCATTCTCAACGTTTAGTTTATTCCTTTTTCGTTTCTATTTATAAAAACCATACTTCATTTTATTCATTTTAAGTTTAAGTATAAACTAAAATTAAATTAAGAATTAGACTAGGAACCGTTTTTGACCTGTGAATTCAACTGTCTGAGATAAAACCTAATTTTAAAACTGATACTGATAAAACGATTTGATGAAAACATTTATTCATTCATTCACTTAATATTTTCAAAATAATTAAAAAATTTAGATTATTACATATTTGTGTAAATAATTAATAGTCTTTCGTTAATTAATATGTTTATAATTGCTAATGAAGTTTTTTCATTATGTCTGAGAGTTCTGCAAAAGAAAGTCGATCATCAACTGCTGAAAAATATTGGGAATTACTGGGGTCTTATAATATTCTGGTACATGTATAGAAAGCTAAGTCCAAGGAAAGTGTATTAAGTGCTTAATATTAAAACCTACTCATGGAACATATAATACAGAAAATCATTACAAAATGAGTTATATAAGGATTAATGGTAACATATTTTTCCCATACATTTTATTATGCTTATAAATAAAAGCATAACTTATATTTTTCATGACTCTGCAGTCTTTTCAATGCAAGCTAGCTTACTTTTTAAGATTTTAGAAGATTTAGGAGATGACGTAAGAATATAGAAATATTATTCAATCAAATGCATTCAAGGTTTATAAGCTGTACTGTTCTAAGTGCGTGCTTAAAATTAACTCTTACTCACGGTATATTTTACAACAAAATCATTATAAATTAATTATATACTGATTAATTATATATTTTGTCCTATACATTATATTGCGCTTATAAATTATAAATTAAACGCTTAACTTATATTTTTCATTTCTGTGCTGCCTTTTTAATACAAGTTAACGTATGAAGTTTATTTCTTAAGATTTGAAAAGCTTCAAGTAAGTTCTAAAATATTTTTCAATGAAATCCATTTTCTTTTACTCACTTCAATTAGAGGTACTGTTCTAAGTGCTTAAAATTAACTCTTGCTCACGTATATTTTACAGTAAAATCATTATAAATTAGTTATGTAATCATTAATTATGTACTGGTTAATTATAACATATATTGTCCTAGATATGCTTATAAATATAAGCTTTATTTATATTTTTCAATTCGGTGCTATCTTTTCAATATAAGTTAGCTTACTTCTTAAGATTTAAAAGCTTAAGGGATCAAGTAAGTTCAGAAATATTTTTCAATAAAATGCATTTTCATTTACACACTTCAACTTCCACTTCAAGACTCATAAGCGGTATTGTTTGAAGTGCTTAAAATTAAATCCTCCCCTATCTCTCTCAGGATTTGTGATCTTCAGACTATAGCACTCCAATCCTTTCATCAGTATGTGCTTTCAAGTGTGTGAAAGCTTTAATTTACTGCCTGTCGGTTAAAGATAGTGGGTGGAATGTTGGTTCTATTCGACAAATCTCCAAGCCCTGCAATCCCCCCCTCCTTTATAGATCGTTCGTAGTCATAGTAACCAAAATTTCCTCCATGATTAATCGCCATGCTTTCCTAGGGGATATATATGGGAAAGCAGGACAGGGGGACCTTATTTACAGTTTCGCTTTTTGGGCTGTAATCGATTACACCTTTTCGATATTCATATCGATGATTGCCTTGCCTGGAAGACAGAAAAATGCCCAACTACGCACTTCATCCGAAAAGAGCCGTATACGGCTCGGTGATAGATGAACCTACGGTTTAGCAAACTTCTAATGAAGCGTTGGAGCTAAACAAAAAAGAAAATTACGGCATTAAATAACATCTAAACATTAGTTAAGGCCTCTGGGAGTTCGAGGATATAGAGGAAAAAAAATGCATGGCCCCGACAGTTTTGATTTTGCTGTCTCGTTAGTGAGTAGCGAATAAAACTTGTTAGCGCGAATGAAAAGTTATCGAGGTAAAGTTATTTCCTAAAAAAATGATAAATTATGCTTGCGATAAAGCAATCCAATTAATTACGCCTTTTATTCGAGTTGATATCGTTGGAAATAATTAATTAATTGCTGGTCGTTTAGAAGTTGGAGGAAATATGTTTCTGAATACTTCATTGGTTTTCCGTGGAAAATTCACCTATCTTCGTTTTATATAATTATTTACATACAAATAATTATTTCAAGAGACAAAAAATAAACCTTCAATTTCTTTCTTAACTATTCTCATGTTTGATCCGTAAAAAACATTTTATAAATGTAAACTTTATATAATGACAAGTTATTATGTAACTTATTTGTTTGGTTGAGGATATTATATATTTGGGGTACGTTCATTATTCCAATTACTGTAGAAAACTTCGTAAACTTTAAAAAAAAATCCAGATCAATATTCAATATAATATGTGAAAAATCAATGCACTATCGTACTGAGTAAAAAAAAAAAAAAACAATATCTGATCTTATCTTTCCTTTTCCCAACATTGAAGAAAAATTTTCTTATTATTTCATGCTTGAATTTAGATTTATTTTTTAAATAATTTATTATTTAAAATAATCAAATTTATCGTGGCTTTGCACATATAACTTAAATAAAAAACGCAAACACGCATGTATTTTTTTAAAAAAAGATTCTTTTATAACCGTCGATGACAGCAGACCCAATTTTTGGGTTTACGGCTACTAATGTTCAGCTGTGTAGACTTGTAATTACGACAAGGCAACTCCTGGATCAAGTATTGGGTGAAATTTGTCTTCGTGGAGAACTTTCTGATGGAACTAACCCACATTTGCGTATCATGGAAAGGAAGACCACGTGAACCTCCCATGGTTAGCCTGACGGCAAGGGGACTCTAACCCATGATCCGTCTACCACTGTGGATATTTCACGTCAGGACTGTGATCAGTGTAAGCCGGATGCGGAATTCGTATCGACCAGTCACAGCTGGGATTCGAACCCGATTCACCTCATTGGAAGGCAAACGCTCTATCCTCTGAGCCCTCGCGGTTCTGGTAAGATAAGTTTCAAGTTATTTGGCACATTCTCAAAATGATAATATTCTATTTTATATTTATTGATGATCCTAATTTATTGTTTATTAAGAAGACGCCAAACCACCGAAGAAACTTTATGTCGCAAATTCGCTTTAACTTTCCTATCATAACTAATTTAAAATTAAAAGTAGGGAAAAAGTAAATTCAGACAAATCTAGAGTAAGCCATTAAGTTTTAAGTACTGAAAAAAAAAAAAAATTACATTTCGAAAGAAAATAATTTATGAGAAGATAACTTAGCAGTACGAAATGGAGAAGTTCGTTGCCAATAATTTGCGGCCATTTTGATATTTTGGAATTTTTCTTTCCTGCTATTAAAATTTCACTGGTTATTCTAAGTTTGAATGAACTCACTTTTTTTTTTTAAAAAAATTTTAAATTACGAATGAAGGTGAAAGAGAATTCAAGACGAAAATTCTCTCTCGTGGTACAATGTCTTTTCAAGCATTTGTAATTAAATTATAATTGCTTATTCACCACTTTCGAAATTTTATTATTTGTAGTGTGTTTCATTACTTTTAATTAATATAAAAGAGTGGCATTTATTACAGATCTTATAATAAATTTATCGCAAAAGAAATTTATATTCGAACTTTCCATTTAGTGAGTTATCAATCAAAAATGCAGTTAATGGAACGTTCCCTCATCCCAATCTATATTCTATCCTCCCCCAATAAAGCCCCTTCATGATAAAAGTGTACTTAGTAGACGACCTCCATTTGCGGAGGAGAGGTGACCACATTAGAGGGAGGGATGTTCGAATCGAACATAATAGAAAACAACCGTGGAACTGAGTGAGGAAAGTGGAATTCGGATGGGAAGTATTCCATCTCAGATCCGAGAACATTATTTGAAAAGTCGTCTGTTGTAGAGGGAAGCGCGATTGTTGGATGTTGTTGATTCTGATTTTTAATGATTGCTTTGGACATTGATTGAAATATTTAAAAGTTTGGAAAAGGTTTCAATTGATCGTTATTTCGGGCATGAATGGAAGAGATTATTGGAAACTATTCCATTTAATACTTTTGAATTGAATAGAATAGTTTTGAAATAAAAATAGACAAGTTTCCCTCCCGTATGGATGCGAGTAAAATTTAGTGTTTTAATAAAGGTAATATTACTCATCTTACCCATACATTTTACTATATTTGTAGAGCTAAAAAAGAAATAGGTTTAATTATACATATTTCTGCTAACTGCTAATTAAGAGAATATTATTTATAATTACTGAAAACCTTATTTTAATGTTCACATAATTCAAAAAATAGGTTTTATTATACATAGTTTTACTAGTGGTTATAAATAGCTTTTGTTAAAATAAGATTATTTATTATGTCAGAATATTTTAGGTGACAGAATTCAAAAAGTAGATTGCTTTATAGTACATTGTTTTACTAGTTCCGCAATGGATTCAAAGTTTCCTTGCGTCAAATAAATAACTCATTGATGCATTGATGACATAGTGTAACAATTTTGGCCAAATCATCGTCTAGCACCAAGTTAACAGACACGTAATGGACCTTTAATTTCAAAAAAGATCATCTATCACGTTATTAAAAATCATTTTTGAAAGGGAGGAGGGGCTCTCGAAGTTGTGATAATTTGTATCAGGAGTAAGAGAAGAGATAAAACAAGATGCATGGCATCAAATATATTGATAAAAAAAAAAAAATTTAAATCAGCAGATTAAATATTTTTATCCTGTTAATTTTCACGTTTTTTAAACAAAATAAGTGCGCATGTAATCATTATTATTTTTATGCTTACAATGTTATTTTTGCACATAAATTTTGTAGTTAAAGTTAAAATTTCAAATTTATTTATTACCTACGAAGCGCTTGAAAGACAAGTAAGTATAAGTTTATATAACGTAGCGTGACACGGGACTAGGTGATAAACGGTCAGGTGAAGAAGTTGTAACACAGTGTGACAAAGCTGAGATGTTTAAAAAAAAAAAAAAAAACAAATTACGTCATTTATGGACGGCTCAAACAAATTTTGTCAGTATTTCATAATTGAATAAATCTAGTAAAGTTTTAATAACTAACAATTTTACATTCAAAGATTTTTAATAATCATATATTGTTCTTAATTAAAAAAAACAACAACTATATTTTTATATTTTTGCTGTCAGTAATAAAACTATTAAAATTGCAGCGACTATATAACTTTTTTAAACATAAATTTTCCATAACATGCAATTAAAAGCATTTGCCTTTCACAAATTAAGCTATAAGTTTCTTAAAAACTCTGTATTATGATGTTCAAGCTATTAATCTTTATAATCACAACTGTAACGAAATCCCTAAAACAAATCGTGACATCTGGTGTCGAGATTATTTACTTTCCCGACTTCGAAAGAGTCCTTCAAATGTCTTCTCAAGACCTCGATTTTTCAAATGTAAGCTCAAAATTCCTTTAATCTTTGTCTCACGCTTTGACAAACAGTGAAGCACATGCTCCTGTCTGTTTTAGAAAATTTCTGCCTGATTCAACATCTAATTCTTCATCACGGAAATAATTTATGAAAATAACAAACACTAATTAAGGCTTAAAACTAAATTATGATGCTTGTGATTTACTGGGAAGTGTATTAAGCAGGAATATTTTGGTTAAATAAATGGATTTGGTGACTGTGCTGAACTAAATTAAGATTAATAATTTTTATATTGTTCTACTTTATTAAGAATAAGTATGAAATTAATAAAGTAGTCTTAAATTCATCTGGATAACTTTTTTTCTTTGTACTTTTTTCTTCCTCTTAAGTTTTGTTAGATTACATTAAGAAAATTAAAATTTTCAGGTTTGTTATGGTCATAAATAATTGCAAAGCTTTTATGTCTAAAAGTTCTTAAATAGAGCACAGTAATTTCTTTTATAAAAATTTTAATTTCTAAACTACTTATTGACGATTTTATTCATGAATTTTAATTAAGAAATAGCGCTCGATAATATTTAAAACATCCATGCATTTTTCTCAACAAAAATATAAAAAATTGTGTGCTTGTAATTTTTGATAGATAACTTAGTTTAGATAGTGCTGAATCTAAAGAAAGTAATATTAAAAACTAGCCGCATTTTGAGACCAACTTTCAAAATTATCTTGTTTTAAGTTTAATGGTAACCAAGCACACATCACAGCTGTATTTTAATGTTCTAATTCTTTAACCCTCCGACAATCCTAACCCTTTGATTATTTTTAAACAATGTATTAAATATTTTCACTGTCTAGCTGTTGCCGGAAGAACTTTAATTAAAATTTCAACTATTTTCAAGAAATGCCACGATATTGTCAAAGTTCTTTATGCATTGAATATTAGTAATTATTAAAAATTTATTCGGCAGCCATAAAGTCGCACAAAACACAGTAAGTATGAGTTCCAGATATTACACCATAGGCAGCAGAAGTATTAGAATTATTTCCATCTCTCGAACTATAACTTGAG
The DNA here is from genome assembly GCA_949128135.1 of Parasteatoda lunata. Lineage (NCBI taxonomy): Eukaryota > Metazoa > Arthropoda > Arachnida > Araneae > Theridiidae > Parasteatoda > Parasteatoda lunata. Next base: position 29,419,869 of record OX421970.1, on the reverse strand, counting down.
TATCGTATATGCTATTTTATTTTTTTATTTTATAACCGTCTTTCAATAGTCGACCCAGATTTGAGTTAATGGCTACCTATGTTTAAGTCCGTATCTTTGTAACTTTGAACCTAATCCAGAAGACAAGGAAACTCCTCGATCAAGTGTTGGGAGAAATTTGCTTTCGTGGAGGACTTTTCAATGAAACTAACCCGCATTTGCGTTGCATGGAGAGGAAAACTACGAAAACCTCCCACGGTAGGTCTGACAGCAAGGGGACTCTAACCCGAGTCTGCCACTGAGGATATTTTTACGTCATCACTGTGGTTGATACAAGCCTCCAATGGGGTTACCCGGGTTCGAATTCCTGAGTAAGCTGGTCGATACGAATTCTACACCGACCATAGTGCTGATATTAAATATCCTCAGTGGCAGATGGATCGTGAGTTTGAGACCCCTTGCCGTCAGGCTAACCGTGGGAGGCTTTTGCGATTTTACTATTTATATAACGCAAATGCCAGTTAGTTTCATCACAAAGTCCTCCACGAAAACAAATTTCTCCCAATAATTGATCCAGGTCTTCTGAATTGGATTCAAAATTACAAGACTACGAAGGTGAACAATGGTAGTCGTGAACTCAAAAGTGAGTTGGCTGTTCAACGACGGTTATAAATTTATTTTAAACAAATGGTTGATGCATTATTTCTCTTGAAATTTTTTAAATGCTGGAGTTCAGTTATTAAAAGAGTTTCAAAGCAGACATTCGCTTTTATTTTGACAGTCAAAAATCTGAATTCGTCAACAAAAAAAAAAGGCGTGAGTATTCAGAGAATGTCCGATTCCATATTTTAGTTAATAATTAGCACCAATTAATTAGTATACTTTAGATCACTCTTTTGAATAACTTAAATTGGTATTTAATACGTTCAAGTACTGTCATTTGCTCATAAGTTATTTCAGTTTAAAATTTATAAAAGTTAGTTGTAAGTTAAAAAGTAGGTTGCCTGTATATTTTTTACTTTTGCCTACTGTACCATATAAAATTTTATTCTTGATAAATAAAAGTAAATATTCTTTAATCTCTTTAGTGCTTAAGAAAAAGCTTAAATGAGAATTATTTTTAATAAGGTAGGGGAGAGTGGAGTCAATTGTAAAATTTTTTATTTAACTATTTTTAACTAACAGAAAATCCAATATATTATTAGTATTAATTGACAGACGAGTAGACTATCCTCTACTAGAAAAAAAACAACAACCTTATTTTACATGTTATTATATTAGTTATTAGCAATTCTTGACAGTCGTGCACTTGATACAATTGTCCCTACTAACGGGGTCAATTGTAACAGTTCATAAATTCAACTAAAACATAGTTAATTATACATATTATCATAGTTGTGATATATTTTTTATTGATCAAAATAGTAGTGATATTTTAGGAGTAAAAATAATAATAAGCAGAGACCTAAAGGGTTAAACTTTTAATTTTAAGGGGTTAAAAATTTTAATTTATGCTGTGAAAGGTGACAAATAAAATAATGCATATGCAACATAATATGAATGATATAGGAAACTATTGGTGGTTCTTAAAGAGTTAAGTAATGGTTTGTAAACATAAGATTATTTATTTTCAGCTGTTACATGCGCCCCTTTACTTATTGTTACAATCGTCCCCAAGACGCCATTTCAGCTTCATTTGTTAAAAACAATGCTAGTTAATTAACAAAACTAATCTTCTTTTTTTTTTAAATGTTTTTTAAGGTGTCCATTTACATATTCGGTTAATAATTTTTATTTGTTTAAACAAAATTACTTTGTTACAATATAATATTCTAATACCAAAAAAAGTACTTATGTAGCGTGAAAATATCTTTTGTGATGTAACTCTTTCAAAAGTATATAAAAATGGTTGCCAGCAGGGGTGCACATGTAGATTTATTAAATACACCTTGTGCGCCACCTAGGAACCAAATCTAGAAACCGACACTCGAAATTTTTGCTCTGTTACAATCGTACCCTGCTACAATTGACCCCACTCTCCCCTACAGTTTAGATTAAAATCTATATAATATCGTGCATTCATTTAGAAAGATAAATCGTCTTGAACAAACCTGCAATTTTCTCGTCTCTAATTTATTAAGTTATTCATTCCATGTATATTGATAGTTTCTATAGGACTTGCAAAGAAACGCACTTACCACATAATAACGTTTTATATTAGATGGATCACGTGTCATAGATCCCTACCGTAGATGACGTTAATGAATGAGTTTTAACTAAGTCGGATGGAATTTAATTTCATTATACAGTGTGAAGGTTTGGTTTCCCAGCCTAGTTTAGATTATTTTTCACTTGTTAAAAATTCTACAGGTCATGTTGGACATCATTTTTATTTAAAAATTTTGATTTGGATTTGATGTTGTTGCTGATTTACGTAAAAATTATGTAACTGATGTACAGTGCAAAAAAACAAATAAATAAATAAATAAACAGTTACGATAATTAATTTCTGATCTTTCTTCACGTACTATAATTCAACTTTAATGGTTCGAGGGACTGACCTCAAATATGTTAATAAAATAGTGCAGACGATATAATCTCTGAATAGACACTCCCCCCCCCCCGACGTATTCGGGTTTCGTACCCCCAAGATAATAGTAGCCGTAATCTGAGAAATATGGTTTTAATAGTTTGGTTAGGAAAACGGTTAAAATTTTGGACCCCTTAATGTTAATTTTACTTTTTGCGTGTTTCATCATATCTACAGAACTTTGCAAGCGGATTGAAATATTTTTGCAGACAATTATAAAATTCATTTATCCAAAATTAATTCAATGCAAAATATAACTTTTAATAAATATTTTTTATTTTTTATTTTTTTATTTAATGACAGCCGAAAAAATTTTGAACTGTGGAAAGATGCAAATTTGGTCGAAATTTAAAAAACTCATACTTTACTGTATATTTATTTATTCAGAGAAAGTACATTTCTGTGTCTAATTTCTTAACTTAAAATTATGTCGGCACTAATTAATTAGCATATTTGAGGTCACGCCCTGAACCTTTAAGATTGAGTCTTCCTAGAACATGAAGATTCGATATTTACATCAAATCTTATTCAAAATGATATGCTTTTTTTATCTCGCGTACTGTACATTTTATATTTGTTTACTTCTTTTTAAAATAAATATACTGATATTGTGATATCAAATTTGAAAGAAACATTCAAGAATGTGAACCTAATCAAAGGAAATGATTTGTGTTTCTTAGGCACACATTCAATTTACGTTTAGTTACTTTTTTAAACGTAAAATACACTGATATTCTGCAATCAAAATTAGAGAAAGATTGAAGAATATATGCTGAATTAACATTAATCAGAGTAAATAGTTGTGTTGAATATTTTTAACATTTCAGTTATAATTCTACAATTAAATTTTAACCTTTATGAATATTAAATACTATTTTTTAAACTTCCGAAACTTGATTACACAACCATAATTTTTTATACAGTGTTAGATTTGCAGCAAATTTGAAACACATTATTGTTAAAAGAAAAAGATATTATAGTACAAAGTTTAACTTATTTTTCCATTGGTATAGTTAGCATCTCTGTTAAATAAATCATCCGTTTAATAAACAGATATTATAGTGCAAAGTTTAACCAATTTTTACCTCTATGAATATTAAATACTATTTTTTAAACTTCTGAAACTTGATTACACAATCACAATTTGTTACAGAGTGATAGATTTGCAGCAAATTCAAAACACATTATTGTTCAAAAGAAAAAAATTTTATTGTACAAAGTTTAACTTATTTTTCCATTGGTACAGTTGGCATCTCTCTTAAATAAATCATCGGTTCAATAAACATATATTATAGTACAAAGTTTAACCAATTTATATCAGATTGCTCTAGGTATTTCTGTTAAATAAAACATATCGTTGAAAAAGCAGATATTATAGTACAAAGTTTTACTGATTCTCCGAGAGTGCAGTTGGTCTCTCTGTTAAAAATACCACATGATTAAAAAAAAAGATAAATTTTTTAAACAATGCTTAGCCGATTTCCCGAGAATGGAAGTTGATATTTATTTCTGTTAAAAAATACCACCTTGTTTGAAAAGACAGATACATTTTTAAAAGTGTTTTACCGATTTTCCGTAGGTGCACTAGGTATTTCTGTTATAAGTAATCCACATGGCACGAAAAAGCAGTTACATTTTTTAACTAAGATTAACCAATTTTCCGAGGGTGTAGTTGATATTTTTGTTAAAAGAAAACGCCACATGGTTCGAAAAAAATATACCTTTTATATAATGTTTAACTGATTTTCCGAAGGTGCAGTTGGTATTTCTGTTAAAAAAAAATATATGTATATGGTTTTAAAAAGTAGATGATGAAATTTTTAACAATGTTTAACCAATTTTCCGAGGATGCAATGAGTATTTCTGTAAAAAAAAAAGAGAACTTTTTTTTAACAAAAAGTCTAACCCATTTTTTCCTGGGTTGCAGTTGTTATTTCTGTAAATTAAATATAGAAGTGTGAACAAAATATATAAACATCGCCAGAAAAAAACCTTATGATTGCAAAATTTAAATAAAATTTTATTATAAAAATTGGAGGCTCCTGTCACATTACGTGTCAGAAACCATACTAAAACACACCTATACAATAAGATACAAGAAAACAAGCTAAGGTTTGAGCATAAAAATAAAGTCATTTCGTATGTGATGTATTGAGAAATCGAGTGAATTTTCAGCAAAAATGCATCCCGCTCTAACGCTCGCTAAATAAACAAAACGAAAACAAGGAAAAAATCTAAGAAGCGAAGAAAGAGTTTATGGGCGATAAATTTCACCGCCAACGTGTAATGAAATCTACAGCCTTTTTGGAGTAGTAGTAGCTTTTTTTTTTTTTTTTTTTTTTTTTTTTTATAAGGATGACAAGTATATCTATATGAATTTGCATTTTTTTTTTTAAGAAGTCCAAAAAGAAAGCTGGAGCGGATGAAGTTGAATGAGAAGTTTTAGTAGCAACATCGATAAAAAATAAATAGTTTTGAATTTTTTTTCACGATATTCATAATTGCTTTTTGGCGAAAAAAGATATGAACGTACGTTTCTTATAAATGTTAAGTTTTTAATTTGCCATTTTCGAAAGATTTCAACCGTTACAAGTGTGCGGACGAAGTGGGGAAATGTTAAATAAGCTTTAATTTTCAAAAGTAAATTAATTATGAATGTCAAATCTATTTAGTTTGATCGATATCTTAATTATTTTTACTTATGTACGTTAAAAATTTTCACAAATTTTGGTGCTTTAATTTAAGCTAATAAGCCATTAATGTTTTGAGGAAAAAATAAACTTTGCCTTTGAGACAATCGTGTACTGAATTGTATACTGAATACTGAATTTTATACTAAATTATCTACTGAATTGTAATATAACTGTACTATAATTGTATACTGAACTATAATTATATACTGAAAGAACGTCGGTGAAATTGTAAACTGGAAGAAAATCTGTGAAATCGTACATTGAAAGGAAATATGACTTTGTAAACTGAAAGATCATCTGACACTGTATGCTGAAAGAAGGTCTGTGAAATTGTAAACTGAAAGAAAATCAGACATTGTGAACTGAAAGAACATCCGACACTGTAAGCTGAAATAAGATCTGAGAATTTGTAAACTGAAAGAAAATCAGACATTGTGAACTGAAAAAACATCTGACACAATAAGCTGAAAGAAGATCTGTGAAATTGTACACTGAAAGAAAATCAGACATTGTGAACTGAAAGAACATCCGACACTGTAAGCTGAAATAAGATCTGAGAATTTGTAAACTGAAAGAAAATCAGACATTGTGAACTGAAAAAACATCTGACACAATAAGCTGAAAGAAGATCTGTGAAATTGTAAACTGAAAGAAAATCAGACATTGTGAACTGAAAGAACATCCGACACTGTAAGCTGAAATAAGATCTGAGAATTTGTAAACTGAAAGAAAATCAGACATTGTGAACTGAAAAAACATCTGACACAATAAGCTGAAAGAAGATCTGTGAAATTGTACACTGAAAGAAAATCAGACATTGTGAACTGAAAAAACATCTGACACTGTAAGCTGAAAGAAGATAATTGAAATTGTAAACTGAAAGATAATCAGACATTGTGAACTGAAAGAACACCTGACACTGTAAGTTGAAAGAGTATCTGTGAAATTGTACACTGAAAGAATATATGTGAAATTGAAATAACTTTGACTTTTGCTATTTCCCATTTATTTATTTGACTTTTATTTATTTATATACTTTTTGACTTTTTTCAATTTGTTATTAAGAATTACACTAATTCCTACCTTTAATACACTTTTCCCCCTTTTTTTTAGTTCTTCCCCTGTTTTTCATGCCCAGATATAATATCCAGCACCGTTTTATTTTCTTACCTTAAAAGCATTTTACTGTAAGTCTTAGCTTTCAGCTTGGCCTTAAAATTCATCAGACTAGTAAAATTTTTTAGATAAAGAAATTATTTTAAAACAATCCTAAGCCTGAATTAATTGTGTCAGAACACTGTCAACTAATAAAATCCAGCCATAACGCAAAACCCCTAATCTTTATCTTTATGCTGGGGTTTTCCATCAGGCTAATAGCTATTCACACCTTTTTAAAAAAGGGGTTTTTCCAGAGAAAAGCCATTCAAAACATACGGTAGGAATTAAATCCCGGCACACCCCTCTCCTAATAAAACTGCAATATAAAGAGCATCTTCTGGTGCCAGGATTCTCTCACCATGGTGAAAGTTCCAGAAACTGGAGAAGGGGGTTGTTGGGATTCGGCAGCAACCCCTTCCATAGCTCCTTTGTGTCATTCTATATCATTAGATGAAAACTGAAGGATATAAAAGCGTATGGGGGCGTCGTATAAGGGGTGATCTATCTTCCCCTTCGCCTCTGGAGCCAAATATGAAGGGGGGATGGAAAATGAATTACACTACTGCCCTTCAGCCACGTTCCCTGTCAAACGACAAGGCAGAAAACAACAGGCTTGATTGAAAAATCGATTTCGAACGTTTTCGAAATTTACAAATGGAAGCGATGTACAAGGGTCTAGAACCATCCTTCTCCTTTTCTTCGTTCATTTTATGTATGTACCATTTTGGCATTTAATCCAGCTGGCGTTAAATAAATTGAACATTGGCAAGTTACCAATGGGCACTGTTACTGAGCGCCTTCGGGTTTTGTTTTCATATTTTCTGCCGAAAACGAGCCGAAAATTGATAGTTTCTGTTTCTATGGTTCGATAAATTCTTATAATAAACCGCATCCAGAAACAGTGTAGCGATATGGAATCCGAGAATTCTTTTAAGATTCTCGTTTTCTGAAATAATAGTCCCTGGTGGGTATTATTCACTCTTTCTTAATGGTCGGCTGATTTTTCAAAACATAGCACTGAAATCTGCTCCATAAGGGATGGAGGAATAAAAAGAAAATATTTTCGATGTGCTTAAAGGAATTATGAAAGGGAAAGACCGAGATTAAAGTATGCTTCGTGCTCTAGAACAATTGCCTAAGTTTCGTCTGGAGCTGGAATAAAAGTTTCTGAATAACTTGATGGAGCTTTATCTGAGTTTGTATTAAATGGGAAGAGAATTCCAAACGCATTAAGAATATTTCATGATTATGTAAGAATGTGAACGAAAAAGTATTTGCAATTTAATTTACTCCACAAGAATTTTGCATGCAGTTTATTTATTTTCATTACATAAATTAGTGAATTAAAAAATGAGACTTTTAGCTCAAACATTAAGTTCCAAAAGATCCAGTTACGTTTCCAGAATTACTAATTTTTATATCAAAACTATGTTCTGCGACAGATAGGTAGGGAATAATAATTTCAATGCACATACAGCAAAATCTAGATTATTCGATTCAATTTCATCGTGAATTCTCTGTTAAATAAAATATATTTTCAGTTTATCATTTTATTCAAACTAAATCTATTTCGGAACTCGGATATATTAAGTATTTCAGAGAACAGATATTTTTGATCCATAGTCACCGATTATTGCAGAATATGATTCATATTCACCAAATATTAAAGGGTAGTTTATCCACGTTAAGCGAGTACTACAGTATATATGATTCATAAAATATTGTACCGTTCAACAAATATCATTAAATATTCCATTCATGTACATGCTATATAATTTTTATCGATTACTGTAGATTATTTTAACTTATATTTATCAAATATTGCAAGGTATTTCCTCCAACCACGTTGTTTGATCCCTATTTACTGAACACTTTATATCGCTGTCTGAAATTGTTTATTGATATCTTTCGAGTTCATTTTTGACAATTCTATTTACTTTGTAAATTTTGTCATATATATATATATATATATATATATATATATATATATATATATATATATATATATATATATATATATATATATATATATATATATATATATATATATATATATATATATATATATATATATATATATATATATATATAATATATATATATATATATATATATATATATATATATATATATAATGGTTTGATTATTTTCCTCTTATGAGCAACAAAATATCGAGAAACCAAATGTGGTTTGCTAAATAATCTTGCAAATCGAAGAATAAATAGTATGAATAATTTATTTCACGGAATTAGTTCTTTTGTTATATTTTGAGGCACTTTCTTTTTTCCTTCCCTTGCGCGATATTACAGCTTTTGTCTTCAAATGAGAAAAATATTTTCATTTGTTTGGAAAGCAGCCAAAAAATAAACTAAAAAAATAATTTTCCGAAGAAAATTCGCACCTTGCGTGCGTATATCTGACTCTCATTCACGGTTTTATTTCATTTAAGAACGACATCGTTTACTTTAGCATTTTCTTACAAATCATTATGCGAGATTTTATCATGTTTCTGTGTTAACACATCTTTCTTCTGTGAATCAAGTTTTATACATTTTTTTTCCTTCTGTTTTTACAGCAGCGAAATACTGTTACATTCTAAAGAAAAAGGTGCTGTTGTCGCAATCAGAGCAACATCTTATTTTCGCGCTCATTTATTTAGTAAAAATGGCCGTTCTTAGAATGATTCTTTAAAAGAAAAACCAATTTATTTTAAATTTTAAACGTAATTATTTAAGGTAACTTTTGATAAAAGTTTTTTAAAAAATTTCATGTAGATAATTTTTTATATCGATATTATTATTTATCATGAATAAAAATTTTTAAAACAAAATATTTTTTATAAGTTTTTTTCGCGATGGTAATGTTAAATATATTTGTAATTAAGGATGTTATTAATATTATAAATTGGTAATTAATAATTGTTGTTAAATAAAATATAATATGATATAAAAATGAAAAAAAAAATACCGTTTAAGCAAAAGAGGATTGTTGAAATGTAATGAAAATTTTTTCTGAATGTAAATTGAAATATTATTCATTACTAATACAGGTTTTGTAAAATCACTAAACAAGTTTTTTTTTTTCTTAAATTTTAGTTGCAAATATAGAGAATTAAAATTTTTATTTCAATTCCCACTCCTTAATTTTTCTAAGATTAGTAATTTTTCTTTTTTTTATTTGAAAACACTAATTTATTTTCATATTGGCAACAGTTCAGTATAAACACTTAATCAAATTTTCCCTTTTTTTTTATGTATGAAACCAGTAATTTTTGAAAAAATTTAAATATTTATCACTATATCTAGGCAATATATCAATAAATATTAATATTCTAAGATCACGATATCAGTATTTTAAAGTGCGTTCCCACAATATATCATGAATACCATGTATTATGATAAATATCGAGTTATAGAGTATGCGATAATTATCAAAAATCGTAACATTAACGATCATTATCGATAACGATGATAATACGATAATTATCAACAATCATAATGTTACAATCATTGTCACCGATAAATATTGAACACGATTATTATCACCAAAAAACATTCTCGTGTGTGTTTTATTTTTTTAAAAATTGTTATTAAAAGGAAGCCAAATGAGCCAAATTTTTTTTTTTCAAATGGATAATGAAAATTTTGTCCTGTGTAAAAATAATGTAAATGAATAAAAGGAGAACATATCAAGATATATTATTAAATATAACTTAACTAACTATATCTATAACGGTATTTAAATTTTGTTTTTGCTAAAAGCACTATTTATCACAAATGTTTCTGTTAGACTAAGTAAGAAACTGAACATTTTTCGTTCAACTTTTCTCGCCAACTGGCAGTAGAGATATTATGCAATTATTTACAGAAAGTTTTGTGAGAAATGACGTAGAGAGAGAAAGAAAGTATAAATAAAAGGAATTACTGATAACATTTTCGAGCTAATCTCTGATTTAATGGTCCGAAACACGCGATTTCTGTGTCCAGTAGCTGTGCGTGATGAAGTTACTTAAAGCAGATAGCTTGAATCAGCACATTTGGTGGCTAAACTATTTGAATTACATCATTTATCTTCTATCATGTTAAAAAAGGAACATTTATTCACTTATTACTTTTGTGGCTGCAACTCAAATGTATGTACATTTTTGCAAATGAAGGATTACAGATCCTTACTTTTATTTTTTAAAAGGATATTTAATTATAATGGAGAACAATTAAAAGATTATGATAAATCTTTAATACATCTTTATTTTTTTACTTGAATGAGGTAATTGATATTTGAAGACAAAAAAGGAAAAACGGTTAACATCCGTGAAAGCTGATTTTGCGGAAAAACGAATTTAAAGGTTTGAGATTGTTTAGAAGCTAGTATACGATTGAAATCGTAAAAATCGAAATAGAAATTCACGTGCTTTATTTACATACACAAAAATTTAAAAACAAAACTTAAAATTTATGATGTAGAGAAAAAAAATAAAATTTGAAAATTGGACCAAAACCGTTTTTTCCTCAAAATTCCTCTTCAATCAATAATCAATACTTCCTCAGTAGATCTCCCGTTGTCTTCTTCACTTATACTTAGCCGTTTTTTTTTCCATCATGGCGCTTCTTCAAAGTGTAATAACTCTCAGGGAGAATCGATTTTCCACGTTATTGATTTGTCAAAACTTAGTAATTCTCAAATTGCAACAAATGGTGATTTATTTGTCATTTTTGTGAAAAATGGACATTAACCGTTCTTCTTCATTGGTCTTCATTTGTTTCAAAATTGAGTTATGACCAAATTTGATGTTCTCATAACATGTATTTCCTCATTTGACAAGTCAACAAACTAGAATATAGAATAATATAATATTCTCCCAACATGTATTTCTTAATTTGACAAACGACTAACTTTATATGAAATAGATTAATATTCTCGCAATACCAATACATATTTTGCCATTTGGCAAAACAACAGACTTGAATATCAACTAATATAGTATTGTCACATGCATTTTATCATATGACAAGTCAACAAACTTCAGTATTGAATAATTTAGTATTCTCGTAATTTGTATTTTGTCATCTGACAATCAGACGAACGTGAATAGTGAATAGTTTAGTATTCTCATAACATGTATTAAACGCTAGTTTAAACCATACGCTGTTTGGGTACCATACGTATTTCTGAGTTATTAGACTAGAAGAGTATTTCATAAAGTTCTAAATCCTTTCAGATATAATCTTTAGATTTAGTTAATTTTGGCGTATAATTTACATTTTTAAACGCTTATATGTGTCAGTAAAAATATTGTTGAAGAAATTAAATGTATTGTATTAAATAGAATAATATATAGTTTATAGAAATTAAAAATTAAAGAATTGGAGATGCAAGACAGTCGACTTCTAATGCTAATTGCGTCAAAATTTTTGCCTTAATACTTATAAGGTATGAGCAAAGCTCTAAATTTCTTATAGCAATTTATAAACTCTTGACTAACAATTTGTAATTAAAAATTAAATTAAAACTAATTTGATAAAAATAAAATTATCTTTATCACATTTTTAAAATTTATTTTATATAAAAACAATTATAAAAGTTATTTAAGTTTTTAGTTTTTAATCGATTTTTAAGTTTTAAGCTTTCGTTTGTGATAAGAATTATAGATATCAACAACAATTTTTCGAAGGCAAAGTTTTCTGACAGAAATAGATTTGAAAGTAGCTCGAAGTTCTAAATATAATTTTAAACTGATTGATTAAATGTCATTGCAAAGTTTTCTTTTAATTTAAAACAATGAATGATTTAAAAAATTTCCAAACTTTTAATCCAAAAATTGTCTAAAATTCAGAGTAAAGGAAGTGAGCAATTTTTTATGGGATGAATTTTCAAAATTATATTTGGATTTCATAACGATTATAAAAATTCTGATTGTTGAGTTTTAACTCTTAGGATAGAACAAGATAAACTAGTACAATTTTTGTGATTAAAAATTATTCTGCAACAATGAATAGAAAGTTGAGCAAAGTCTTAGAGTGGATTTCAATTAATTAATCGTTTTTTATTTTTTTATTTTTTATTTTTTTTTACAAAATATGACTGTTGAGTTTTTTTTTTATATTTTAAAAAAAATTAAGTTATCACAACTTTTTCCCAAACTTTTTTTTAAATATTTATCAATGCTATAAGTGATTTAAAGCTATGTGAATCAACATTAAGTGAGAAAAATGAACAAGTTCCATAAATGATGTATTTTCAGTATTGCTGGCATATAATAATTCAAAAACTCTGACAGTTGACTTTCAAACTTTTGCTTTTGAATAGAATAAGATAAATAAAGAACAAATTTTGTGCCAACAAATTCTGCAAAAATAGATAGAAAATTTGTAAATTGTGTAAGTATTACCTTAATTTATTTTAAAAATTTGAAAGCTGAGTTTTTAATTGTATATCAAGAAAAAAATCATCATTTTTTAAAACGCGTTGAACAATTAGGATTATTAAAAGCGTTTTGAAGATATGTGGATCACATAGTGAAGAAAATAGTACAATTTTTTAAGCGAGCAGTTGTAGTGAATGATAAATAATTTCGAATCTATAGTACGCAGTTTATAATTATTAAAATTCGGATTGTTGAATTTTAAATGTTTGCTTTTGAATGTAAAAATATATCCACGTAGTTTTTGTCGCAACAAATTATTTTACCACAATACACAGAAAATTTTGCAAAATATGAAAGCATTATTTTAGTCATTATGGTAATTTTTTTACGAATATGAATTTCCATGCCGCTGTATGATTTAGGAATTTTAATCGAACGAAAATATCTGTATATCATGACAATTCGTATTATTTTTAAACTTGATTAGCACACAATATTTTCATTATCTAGTTATAGAAAAACAATTTATTAATTATAATTTTTTAAAAATTAATGAGTAATTATTGTTATAGTAAACACCAGATTTTCAAATTCAGTTTGACAATCATGACAGTATTGCTGTTGATGTTTATCACAATATTATCATTATCGACAATGGGACGCCTGCAAGTGACGTAGTGTGGGTAACTCGATCCTGATTGGTTGTTGAAGCGCGGCATTTGTTTACGTTTTCAACTGTTCTTTCCATTCTATTTCAAGTAACTCAAGCCCGTCAAGTCTCTACTCTCTCAAGTGGCGCATTTTAAATTTTCTCACAAAGGTTCTTTCTCAAAGATTTAAATTCTTTCACTGTATACATTTACACAGAGACTTAACACAAAGAGAAGCACGAAGCCATGTGGAACATAAACAATTATACATCGAAGTTGCCAGGTACACGAAACAAAAATATATCACGGTTACAATGAAATAAATAATAAATCTAATTCGAGTAAAAGAAGTCGACGAGAGAGAATTATATTTCAACTAATTCGATGTACGATACTGCTCTGTATTTAATTAACTTATCTGAAGAAACTTAGCTAAACTTTAATACACCATTTTGCTGATAAAGATTAGCTGGTGCTGACGTCCTAGGTCACATGCGTGGGTATGAGAATCTTCTTCTTCTTGCAAGTGCAAGTCTCCAATTAAAGCTGTTAATAGTTACTACCATATTATAGTTAACATTAAGTATTGCTAACAATATAATTACTGTATTATCGTATTCAGTAATTCTCGTTGTCGATAAAGATTATGTTGATAATTATTTTATACTCGATCTTTATCATAAGGCATGGTATATCATGAGAATATATTCTAAAATATAGTTATCATGATATTTAAAAACAATCGATGTCTTAATGATACATCTAAATATTACCTTCAGATAAATAAATTATCTTTAGAAAATTTCAAACCTTTATTTTCCTCTAATTTTAAATGGAATTTTTTTTTTCTTCTTCTTCTAAAGAATAAAATAAAATCTCGTCATAGCTAAGTGTCTTTTTCTCAACCATTCCTTTCCGGTTATAACTCACTGGTTAGATCGTAATGCTTGTCATATTTACAAGTTCGAGATTCACCGAAACACTCGTTTAGTGACACTGATGAGTTCGCAAACGATCTCTCTCGTGCTCAATCCCTTTCGTCGTTTTGGCAAACATCCAAAAACTGCCGTGTTCTTTTCCTGCTACATCTCCCATCACAGCAGGAAAAGCCATACTCTAATTCACATGAAAGAGAATGTAAAGAGTGCTACTTTTCTTGCAAATGAGATCTTAGGGTTCTATTACTTTGCTCTTCTACACGATTCCTAATTCGAACGAATTTTGAGTTAAAAGAAAATGGCAAAAGATTTTTAAAGAATATCGTGATGTGATTAATTTGAGATGTGTTCATTTAGACTGAATAAAAAATGATAATTATGAATGTGTGAAAAAATGTAAATGTTTTTGGAAGAAATGTTGATTAGTACTTATAGTTCTATTCAGTTTTTTAGGATTCTTAATTTGAAAGAATTTTAAGTTAGAAGAAATGGCTAAGGATCGTAAGGAACATCGTTAAAAGAATAATTTGTCAGGTGATATGTTTATTTAGGTAGAATAAAGAAAATAAGAAATTATAATTATAGTCATGTGAAAAAACTGTAATGTTTTTTCTGAAAAAAAAAAAAAGGGAATTAAGCCTTAATTTTATATTATTTGCTAGTTCTCTAGATACTTAATTTGAAAAACGTTAATAAAAATTGCGACGCATTTCAGAGAATAGCGTGATAAGCTTAATTTGTTAGGTGATATATTCATTTAGACAGGATAAAAATAATAGAAAAGGATAATTATGATTATAATTATATGAAAAATTGGAATGGGGTAAACCAACCAGTGGAGGAACACTACCCAGTGAAGGAACATTTCATATATATTGATTAAAAATAAGAATTTGAAAGTTTTTCTTTAGATTGATTGGTAACAATAGCTTACTGCCAAACAATAGGAAGTCATCTAGCAATGTTTTGGATTACCTGGTCAAATAGACTTCTCTGCAAAAATTTTTAAATTTGTTAATATCTCTGCAACACCTTGTTTCTTTGAAAAATTATAAGGTGAGTGTTTGTATTTATATGTTTGAAGTGGAATTAATTGCATGTAATAGTTTTATTTTTCTCACTATGAAAAAGAGAATTCAAAATATGGTTATTGAAGTTACGTTTTTTTTTTTTTTTTTTTTTTAAGCATCATAGCATAATAAAGTACTGAGATAAGGGGGTGTTTTTTCACTGGATCACCAAACGATGAAAAACCAGTGAAGGAACAAGTGTTCATTTACTGGTTTTTTTTCTAAGTTAATGAAAATAAAAGATAAACTTTAACTTTTTTGTACCTTTAGTGATGTTCCGCATCAAAAGTATGTTAAAAATACGAAAAACAACTTCTAGCCAGTGAGGGAACAGGCATGTTCCTTTACTGGGCATAAATTTCCCAGTGAATGAACAGTATGTGTTAATATGTTGACACTTTTATTTTCAATTCATGATTACATAAAAAAAAGTTAACATTTTCCAAGTATTTATATGTTATAATTTCAAGAATAGGCTTGTTTTTAAATATGCGTACGGCTTATTAATTCATAAAAAGCATTAAAAAATAACCAAAATTAAGTGTTCCTTCACTGGGTGTTCATTCACTGGTAAGAGCTGTTCCTTCACTTGGTCTTCTTACTACTTGTTATTTGAACCTCCAAAACTTTAAAACAATATTATGTAAGTTCTCTAAAATTTTTTTACATAATTTGCAATTAGTAACAAATATGTTCACACTGTCATTTAACTAAAATTATGAATTTTGAAATTAATATGATTTTTTAAAAGGCAAGCGAAGCTTAAGTGTTCTTTCACTGGTTAGTTTACCCTACTTTGTGGAAAATTAGAATTTATAGTTCAATCATTTTCTTTCCTCGATTCTTAATTTGAAAAAAATTTGAGTTAGAAGAAATGGCAAAGTATCGTAAAGAGTATCGTGATATGATAATTTTGTTAGGTGATATGTTTATTTTGGCTTAAAAAAAGTATAAAAATGAGTTGTGTGAACAAATTGAAAGGTTTTCGAAAAAAAAAAAAAAAGAATATAAATGAAGCATTTCAGTTATATTAATTGCCTTCTCAACTTGAATCAATTTTGAGTATTAAGTAATGGCTGCGCAGTATATATATATGATTTATTGACTTTGTGATATTTTAATTTAGGTTAAATGGAAAGAAAAAAAAGTTTATTGTAGTAATGTAAACATGTCGAAATTTTTATTATTTTTTTAAAGATAGAAATCAGGACTTATGGTTCTATTATTTGCCCTTCATGATTCTTAATTTGATTAGAATTTCGCGTTGAAAGAATTCACTTTTGGAAGAAGAAAATTATTGAATAGTAAAAGTAAGTAAGCTATTGATGTCCTCTTTTGATATTTATCAATCATACAATCAATGGCTTGCAATTAAAGTAATCAGAAGAATTTAGCTAAAAATGTTATTACAAAAAAACTTTTTTTTACCTTTTGAACGAGAAATAAATTCCTTTCTGACATTCAAATTAAAAACAACTTTCGATTTAGTCTTTCGAACTAATGTATGGCTTGGAAATATGGCTTGTTTGGCAACACTGCCTGAAAATAAGTGCTAATGCCAGTATGCAAATTACTAATTATCCAGCTTCCGCGCCAATTCATATTTCGTTTAGCATACTTTCTCTATGTTCTCCTGTTTGATTTGTGTTTCCTACACCAATCTATTTCAGCATGCGTATTATTCAAATAATGTAATTGTTATCGAAGAAAATACTCAAAGAAAAAAATCAAATTATAAGATCGTTGCAACATTGATACTGTATAAAACGTGAAGAATAAAAATGATGAGTTTACTAATAATGCATACCACCACCCATTTACCATTACATTACATACCACACATTTACCATGAATTGTGATTATTAATAAAATTAATCATTCGTGTATTTACATGTCTAAATTTAATTTTTATTTATTACATTAAAAAGTCCAGTTCAGTAAAGCCAATGTAAAGAAAAATATGGAACTAACTTTCATTTTGCTTTCCATTTCGTTCATTTTGTTTTCTTAAAAAATGTTATTGAAAGTGGTCGTTTATTATTTTATAATTTTAATAATTATTATTTTATTTTAATGTTTAATCATATTGCAATATTAAAAAGACTACTCAAATAATTATCCTTTTACAATATTTTTAAATTCTTTCAATCTCTAAATCTTAAATATCTCAACACACAATAGGTTCATCCCACTTTAGAAAAAAAAAAAAAAAAAAAAAGGCTCAAATATTAAAATGTCAATCATTTACTTGTTTAGGTATACGTTCTTTATCCGAAAACATTTTACTCCTTATTCTTATGAACTCAATTCCTGACAAATACATTGTAATAAACCATTTAATAACGACAATCCTTATAAGCCGCTTGGTGGCGCTGCTACTTGTTGTTACATGGAAATAAAATCTCATAAAAACTCATCATGACGTAGTCAGACTTCCAGCAAAGCAAGCTTCTAGAATTTTTTAAACCAGTGGAGTTGAGAGTTGAGTTATCACTATTTATATGATTACTAATTTTTGGTAATATCAGAACAATTATATCTCGCATTTATTTATAACGTTTTAAAAAAGATAATAAATTATATTTTCTACGTATTCAATTATCTACTTTTTCTAGTGTAAGATTGCAGGTTAGTGCGTTCTGTGGGAAATTAAAGCAATAATAAGCTATCACATATTGAAATAAAGCAAACGTAACGTTTACCAGATCTCATAGCATGCGGGAAAGAATATAAAAACTTCCTTCAGAATGAATCAAAACATTAAAAGAAGTTTCACATTTCTAAATGAACTACTGTTAATTACACCCGTAAAAAAACATTAACAACTCAACTCTCCCAACCAAAACATTTCATTACGAAATACGTGATCGTTTTCTACACTGCATAACGAATCAACGTAATTACCAAAACAACGTAAATATATCTACTTTACCGGCAGCTGATAATTGCTAAGTAAATTACAATCACACAGCCTTCATCATAAATCCAAATTGTTTCCACGAGAAAGCTCTCAACTGATTAAAATCTTAATTTCGGCTTTGTCGCCAAAGAGACCTCGAGGTTCATTAGAACTCCAGCATTATCTTATTCTAATTAACAACGTAATGAACCTATCTCGCCAATATGCCATAAACCAGAAAAACAGTTGTTTTCTATCTACTACTTTTTCCTGGTATTTTTTTCCCTTCGAATCATTACATCTGAAATTTAGAGACGCAATTTTCAGGAAATATTGACTTCTGTTTCTTCTTCGCACAAGAGGGAACTTATGAGGGGAAAAAAATAGAACTTTTTCGTCGGGGGAGGGGGTATAATGGCGCGTGCCTCATAACCGTACCCGCAGGTACCATAAGCAACACGCCTCAGCGATAAACGCTTCCGACAACGATTTGGGTATTGGATGGGGCCATAAAAATTGAGGAGGGGTGAAACTGAAAAAATAATAATCTCGACACATTCTTATATGGAACTTTGGCGTGGTGCAGTTTCGGAAACAATTTTTCGCCGATTTTTCCCGCCGCTAGTGACGTAAAACGGTTTTTTCTTTCGTTTTTATTGTTGCGTTCTTGCTTGTTCGTCGGAAAGCCTACTTTATAGGTGAGTGCATCAGGAGTTTACGTCTATGAAACGTCTATATTTTTACACCCGAAATCGCTTTTGATGGCTTACTTTGAAGAATCTGCTTTTAACTGTTGTGAAAAATGTGGAAGATGGTTTTAGTTTGTAAGCTTGTTGTTGTTGTTGTTTTTTTTTTTTTTTTTTTTTTTTTTTTTTTTTTGTTTTTTTTTTTTTTTAGTCCTTTTTTTTTCGGATACCAAATCTTCCATAATTTATTTAATATTCAGTTTTAAAAAAAAACTATCTTAGGAAGAAAAAAAATTAAATAATTTTTATTTAGAAAATTCTCTCTGGGAAATTTTTTTTTTCTTCTGTTGTATGAGATTTTTTTACAGATCTTAGGTTCTGTCGCTTTACTGATTTCAAATCTAAAATCAGTTTCTATCTCCAAGCTACAGTTCTTTTTCAAAATGACATTTTTAGTCTATTTTATGTCAAAATGCACAAGTTTCAAAACGTACGATGATATTTTCGTGCATAGGTTCCTGTTCAATTTTAATCCTGATGATGTGCCTTAACTCCCCTAGAAATTTGTCGAAACATGTACGTAACCCCCTGCTATATGTAACATCTTTAAACTTAAAAATTTCGACAAAAAATGATCTACAAACGACATTAAAAAAATATGTAGTTTTAGGCCCTAAACTAATTACAGATTTGAAATTCCCACACCCAAATTCTGCAAGACCAAGTATTTATACAAATGCAACAAAAATTTGTTCTCCAGTGAAATAAAATAAATAAATAAAAACTTGTCAAAGGTCACGTTTTGATCTAGATACCCGGACAAATTAAGATTAGAGCATTTAAATGATTTATTAATTAACATAAAGATTATTTACTTTAATTGTTAAAGTTTATTTTAAGTACGTATCGTAATATTAAAACTTAAGATCACGATATTATTCATAAATGTATATCATGTAATGACCTGAATTTCTGGGAGCCCTTCTATATCATAATAGTTGATACTGTCTCACTGCTGTATACTTTTCAAGTATTTGGAAATTTTATTCTTTTTAATCTCCCAAGTATCAATTTTGAAAGTTTTTCGCTCTCAGAAATCAGGAAAAAAAAATCAGGATTTTTAAATGCCGTCATAATTTTTAAAATTCAATTAAATTTTTTTATCATTCACTTGGTCTCTTGAACTTAGTAGAATGAAATGAATACGGCCAACTCCAAAATATATTGTTAATAATAAAAATATTATTTCGAAATTACCTTTCATTTTTAAAAGGAGGAAAACGAAAGAACTCGCCTGCGGATATCGAAGCAGCAACGAATACATATTTTTTTAAACAAGCATTCACTCGTTTTTTTGTTTGTTCTGTAGCCAAACTTGTACAGTAAGTCAATAAAAATTATCACACTGTATCTTGTATAACTTTTATTCTAACGATCGAATATTTAGAATAAAAATCAATCTTAATGAATCCGATGGTGAGTTCAAATGCATGCTAATTAATTTATATTAACTATTAATAAGAGCAATTTGATAAAACTAATTAAAACAATAAATTGGTATTAACGCAATTTTGTGCTAATAACCGAGTATATCTTTTATATTTTAGTTATAACATTTTTAAAAACTATTTTATTCACAAAAATGTTAGTGCCAAGCATATTTTGTTTGATTTTTTAAAAAAAAAATATTTTTTAGAAAATTTGACCGTTTTTTGAGTAAACCATAAGGCAAATATTTGAAAATTTGAGATCATCGAAATATCTCTGTCTTTTACTGCAGTAAAATAAAGGAAAATATTCGAATAATGGCCGTAGTATTTAACACTTAAAAAAACACCATGTAATTATGTTTAAATTATTCCAGATCAAAGTTCATACTAAGTTCACTATCTAATTCATTGTTTCCAAGAATTAAAAGAATAAGTAAATAGTAAACAATAACAAAGTAAGGGAGAAAAAAAAAAAGATTCAGTACTCCAGAAAAAGTAAATCTACTTGCGTGTTATACATAATAAAGCTGTGTATTACTTATTAAAATACCTTGATCTACATAATGTATAGAATTTCGAAGTAAAGCTGATGGTTTATTTTGAATCATTAAACAAGGGTAATGGAAAATGTCGATGGTGTCAAAAGTGCAACAATCTCTCAATTCACGCCTATTATCGACAAGAAATTGTTCATCAATAGCATGTTCTATCAAGTAGATTAAACATCCATTTCCTCATCTTTATTATCTTAAGCTAGTAATTTAAGTATAATTAGAAGAGAGATACTTCCTTGTGAGTAAATATGTGAGCGTAAGAGGAATAACTTTAGCATTTTGGAGAAGAATGTTAATAAAAATTATGTCAGCAATAACTAAAATTTCTCTTGCATTATTATTGATCTAACATGACTTGGAATACTTAAAAACTCTTAAATATCACTAATAATAACTTATAGCATTCTTTTCGCTTGCTTCTGTGAGCAGCTAAAATGATCATCGCCTGGTAAATGCACTTTGTAAAGGTTAGATCCACTGTATGAAGTGAAAAAAGAAATCCTTCCCATCAACCCAAACGATTTTCATTTTTTTCCATATATATATATATATAGTTCAAAATGTGGAGAAAACTTGGAAAAAATTACCGAATAATGAAAAAAAAGAAAATTATTTAAAATATTATGCTGGATAATTTAAAGATGTTTATAATTAATAAGGTTGATATTTAATTATACAATTTCAATGATTTTAGAAAATAAATTTTTATTTAAGAAAAAAAAAAGAGAGAGAGAGAGAGCGAGAAAGAAACATGAATTGCCTGTTTTGCACATATTTTTGGCCACGGATTTGCCCGAAATGGATTTGCACTGATTTTATGTAGAATTTAATTACTTTAGTGGGGTATCCATTGTTTTTTCTATCAAATTTTGAAAGAGTTTGTCCATTTGTTTTTTTGGATAAATAAACATTAATACATATTATTTTAATTATATTTATTTGATTAAAAATGGTATTTAAATAAATGTTTTTAGAAACAGTAGAATTCCAAGTAATTAGTTTATTTATATTAAAATTAAAAATTTATATTATATTTATATTCTTCGATTTTCTCTCTTTTCTTTTTATTAGTTTTATTCATATAAATGGTGTTAATAGAATTTAAACAGTAAATTTTGAAAAACCAACATGTTATAAAAAAACATATTTCATAGTGATGACCCAAAGTCCATAGCGTGACTTTATTCTTCAAATTTTAAATCATTTGAGGCTAGTACCCTTTAAAAAAAATGGTTCTTTCTTTCCAAAAGGAAAAAAAAGTGGTATCATACGACTTTTATTATTAAGATTTATTTTCAGAACACAAGATAATTTTATCAATACGTATAATAAAATAAGAATTTGAGTGTGCATCTGTCTGTATACCAGATTGCGGGTAAATCGTAGGCTCTAAAATGTACGACATTCAGAATGAAGTTAAATGAGTATAATTGTAAATAAATTACGAAACCCAATTTTCGAGTTCAGAGACATTTAAAAAAATGGAATTTTTTCTGATTGATTTAACAAAAGCTATTGTACTGGAAATCAAAATTAATTTATAATTCGTTAAGAATAAACGTAAAAAAACGTCAATATTATTATTGACGCCAATGATAATTAATGTTGGTAATGATTACTGAATGAAATGAAATAAACAATGTAACGCGTAAAAAATCAACAAACCATTATTGACATAAATAATGCGTAATTAATTTTTGTAATAGATACTAATTGAAATAAAAAAAATAATCTATGCACTAAAAAATAAAATTAATGGAGAAAAGAGTTACGGAGAACCGTAAAAAGTCGCCATAACTATTATTGACATCAATGATGCTTAATTTGGTTGTAGGCACTACTGGCCATATGGAAATTGATAAAATTTTAATGTGTAGCAAATATACTCTTATATAGGTACAGCGTATTTTTATGAGTAAATTTAGTGCTTATTAAATCTGCATCAATGCTGTATATTTTCATTATAGATGCTGAGGAAATAGTTTTTTTATGGCTCCTCGAAATACAGGAGACAGTAGTTGATTATGGTTGAATTTTAAACATCAGGTATTGCCTAGAGCAACAGCATTATGTTAGATGATACCGAATGCAATTAATCATTATTTTAATGTGATGAATACTAAGTACACGTTTTGCTTAATCTAATAACGTAAAGTCATCGGGAAGGACAAAAGCTAATAATAAATTTTAAAAAGTGGAATTATTTTATCATTTCAATTTTGTGCAGGATTTCGTAGCATTGTTCAGTACTGATTTTGATTTTTTTTTTTCGATCTATCGGAAGAATGAGTATTCAGCGGATAATACAATATTATAATAATAAAATAAATACTTATGTTTTGATTTGAAGTCAACACACATTGTTTTCTTAAAGCTAAAGTTGTAGCTAAAAGAAACAAATATCCACTTGGTACAAACAAGTATGTATTATCGCTTTTTTAATACAGGTGTTTGTTGTAAATATAAAAATTTTTGTAGCTGGAAATTAATAAGCTAATATAAATGTCAAAATAAAGAGAGAAAAAACTGCAAATATGATTATTACTATTAAAGATATCACATTGCTCTGTGATTCTAGTTGTCAAAAAAATAATCATTTTAACGCAAGAAACTCATAACTTCTCAAAATGGGTTATAAATTTTAAAATACAACACAGAATAATATTTCGCCATAACAATATGCAAATCGTAGTTATTTCACTGCAATATTCGGCATCTTTCAATAAATCAAATTAGGAAAACGTTCTTTTTAAAAACATCGTTCCTGCGTTGTCTTTCGCGTAAACGTGCACACAAATAAAATTTTTGTTTTACGTAGCTTTTTTTATCCCAAAAATTGGATCGTAGAACGAATTTTAATTAAGCCAGACAGACGGAATGAGGGTGGAATTGTCGCCGCGTGACGGGCTTCCTTGATCCGCTAGAGGTGTAGGGGAACGATACGATCGTTAACGGGGAAACGGAGAACGTATCTGAGAGCTACAAGGATGGGGATCGGTTTCCATGGTTACTCTTCATTCCGAGCATCTCTAGGGAGAAAAGCGTCCACCTAAGAGGAGATCCTTTTTTTCTTTTTCTTTTTTTTCTTCTCATCTATAAAACGGTTTGCCGGTCCCACGCTTTCTAAGAATTATAAGATTTTGTAGAGTTAAGAAATGCTTTTTCTTGAAATAAAAAAGAAGAAAAAATTGGCCCGAAGGTATTGATAACTTTGAGGGGATTTTCTTGATAATGAACTTTGACCCATTCTGTTTTGTCAGTTTGCGTCTTTTTTATTTTTCGTACGGACATGTTAATGTTATATTGGAAAGACTTGAGGGTCTATAAACGATTTTCATGACTGCTGTTTTGTTTGGTTTGCTTTTTCAATTGTTTTAAAGAAACTTTTGTAAGTAGTTTGAAGAGGGAGTAAGAAGGAATTTTGTGGCTTTTAATCTTTTTAATGAATTTTAAAATTTATTATTTTTAAACTCAGAATTTGAAGAAAGGGAGAAAGTTTTTCTGTTTAATTTTTAACAATAAAATTATTAATAATTTAAAATAGTTTATGAGAGTTTGAAATTTTAAATTATTACAATTAATGCCAATTGGACATTCTAATGTGTATTATAATTTATATGCTGCATAAAAACTTTCATTTAAATATGCATTTTTAAAAATTTATTTTATTTACAAAATATTTGCTAGTGTTACATTTTTCAATGATGATAATGACTAGAAGAAAAGTAAAACATGTCAATTCATTGTAATATAAATATCTAACTAAGTTTATTAAAAATTGAAATTTCATGGAAACTATTTCCGCTAACCCTATTTAGTTCTATATCTATATTTTGAATCATTAAATTAGTTCCTATGAAAGTACATCCATATTTTAAATCATAAATTTTTTTCTAATTAGTTTCATGAAACTACATTTACATTTTAAATCATTAAACTATTTCATATTTAGCTCCATGAAACTACATCTATATTTTGAATCATAAAATTAGCTCTTATTTAGTTCCATGAAACTTAATCTATATTTTAAATCATAAAATTATTTCTTATTTAGCTCCATGAAACTCTATCTATATTTTGTGTCATAAAATTATTTCCTATTTAGCTCCATCAAATTACATCAGTATTTTGAATCATAAAATGAATTTCTATTTAGCTCCATGAAACTTAATCTATAATTTGAATAATTAGATCATTTCATATTTTGATCTATGAAACTGTATCGATATTTTGAATCGTAAAACTATTTCTTATTTAGCTTTATGAAACTGCATCGATATTTTGATCCTTACAAAAAGAATTTCTATTTAACTTCATGCAACTGTTATTTAGGTTCATGAAATTATACCTTTATTTAGTTCTAATAAAGTACTATTTTTAATCCTAAAACTATTTCCGATTTAGGCCCATGAAAATGAATCTTTTTTAAAATCATAAAATTGAATTACCTCCATGAAACTATATCATATTTTGAGTTATAAAACTATTTTCTTTTTTGCTCCATCAAACGATTTCCTATTTGCTTAGCTCCCTAAAACTGTTTCCTTATTTATATTCATAAAACTTCACTTTGCATTAAAAATTTAAAAGACAAACCAATATTTCTTCAAACCACCACAAGTAAAATTAAATTTAGTTTTCGGTTAAAACTTGCGCATTGTAGCATCCATACACATAATAAAATAAAGACTTTGCGTGTGCATCTGCCTACCAGATTGCGGGAATATCGTAGGCACTAAAAAGACGATATTCAATATGAAACTAAGGAGTACAATTGTAAACATATTACAAGCCCGATTTATAATTTTGGTAATTATATTTTTAACTCAGAGACATTAAAAAATGGAGTTTACTCATTGGCTTAGGAGAAGCCATTGTTTTAAATGAAATTATAGGCGATTCAGTTTTGTTAGAGTTTCTCCTATCTAATTTCATTTGAGAAATACGATATGCATGTAACAATATCTGATTGGTCGAGGATCAAAATTTACCGGAATAAAACTATTGTATACCGAAATATAACTATTGTATAAGACTAAATATATCATGGCATTATTGTTTAAGAGAGCGTACCAAATTGGTAAACTATTCTTGACATCAATGATGATTAATTAATTTGGTAGTAGCTAAGTGAAATAAAAAAAAAAAACTATGCTTTTAAAAGGAAAAGTAATGGTGAAATTGTACTTATTCCTTATAGGGTACCATAAAAAGTCGCTACACTGTTATTGACACAAATGATGTTTAATTTTGGTAATAGGAACGACTGGCATTATGGTAATTGGTGCACTTTTAATAAATACCAAATATACTTTTATGTATGTACAAAGTAAATTTAATGCGTATTAAAAGATCGTACCAATATTGTGCATTTTTATGACATATTCTATGAAAATAGACTTTTTACGTCTCTCGAAAATAAAAGCACAGAACAAAGCTTCTTCATGGTTTTAAATTTTAAAAATCATGAGTTACTCCGAGCAACAGCATCATAATACTAAATACTGTCGTTACTCTTTATTTTGAACGAACGAACTACTAAATATCTGTTTTACTTTAATTTAATAATGCAAAACTACAGTGAAGGGCAACAAAAAATAGCAAATAAAAATATATCGAATTGTTTTAGCCTTATTATTGGTTTCGGTATTTGTCTTTCAGTTTTAAGCATGATTTCGTAGTGTTATTCAGTAATGATTTATTGATTCATTTTCTTTCACCCTATACGAAGAATGGGTATTCAGATAGTATGAATATATAAGCTATTCCTTAGTTTAAAATAAGACAAATATTTATCAAGGGAACGTAAACATATAAACAGAGTTCGTCAAATATATTGAAATGCATACCGCTGAAAAGTTGAATTAAATTTTATTAAAATAAAATTATTCATTAAATGAATAAATAACTTTTATATTGGAATTTTTTCTTGGCATTTTTAGAGATTTATATGTTTATTTTGTTTCAAGAAAAACAATCGTTTCCGTTTAATTTTTGCGTGCAAAAATTTTTTGACAATCAATTTTTTATCGAATAATTTTTTGATATTTATAGATCAATAGGGTAATTATATGATGGCAAAAAAATCAAATGTGCTAATAAAATAAGCAGAAGATCTTAATATAAACAATTAACAATTTCTCGCCCATTCAAAAAATTTCTTTGAATAAAAATATTTCCTTCAACTAATTTTGATTTTCCTTTAACATAACTCACAGTATCCTTAATAATGAGTCACACTTTTGAATTGTTAATGAGAGAGTTTTGATTAAAAAAAAAAAAAAAAAACACAATTTCTATTTAGGCAAATTAATTATTTCTGCGTATTTTGTTGTTATATAATGAAAATTCCAGATATTTGTAAAATACCTTTCTAAAAATAGTACTAAGGAAGAGTTTGATTAGAAACTGTTGTCTTTGGAAAAAATAAAAAAATTGATTGAAGCCCTTCATGTACTGAACGATAGGTTTAGAGCAATAGAAGTATCAGTATCATTACAAAGATTCATCTTTTTATTATTTAACATATGTTGCTATCAAATAAAATTCATAATATATTTCATAATTTAATCGATTTAAATTATTTTAAACAACTGGCAGCGTGAAAATTTTCTTAAAATATC
Organism: Parasteatoda lunata; assembly: GCA_949128135.1. Taxonomy (NCBI): domain Eukaryota; kingdom Metazoa; phylum Arthropoda; class Arachnida; order Araneae; family Theridiidae; genus Parasteatoda; species Parasteatoda lunata. The sequence continues at coordinate 29,392,175 of OX421970.1, read as the reverse complement.
TGCTTATGTAAATGAAACAATACAGCAGAAATGCAAACAAAAACGTGATATTCACTGCGAAACAAATGAATCACCTTAAAATATAATAACAGAAATCCCACCTTCAACAGTGAATAAAAAAGTATGGTAGAGAATTCTAATAAGCCGCCATTTCCGTGTGCCATAAATATAATCCCCCTTATTTCCGAACATTTATAGGCGCTGTAGTTTTCCGTTATGCTCAATTCATGTCCATAGCCCATAAATAAAAAATTCTCGGACATTCAATACGCCCCTTGGCGAATATTAATCGCCAACGATTAGCGCCAACATAGTAACGAATTTTATTTTCATTTCATCACCTTTACTCGCACTTAACCCTTTCAGTGATTGGGGGCGCGCTGTTAACAACACCCTTTTTTATGGCAGGAGGGAACGGGGTGTTGTCGTCTAATCTCAACCACATGGGGTTAGGACAGTGCGGATTATGGGATTTTTATTCAATTGTTTTCTAAGTTCAATATTATTGTCTCGCATTGAGTATTTATTAAAAGGCAGTAAAAAGCCTTAAGTTGTTTCCAACACAATTGTTAAGCCGCAAACGGATTTAATGTGTAGCATTTATGTTTAAGAACTGATTCTTTTTTTTTTCCCCAACTTCATTTATATTATAATGACTTATAATATCGTCTATTTATTAGTTTGATGTAGAAATGGGTTCCTCTAAAATAAATGAATAAATAATAATAATTCACGAATTTCTATAAGATATTGAATCTAAATAATAACCTGTTACAAAGTAATATCATCAGGCATCAAGTAATTTCCACACTAAGAAGAAAAAAAAAAGAGCAAAACTACTAGAATATGGCGAAATTTAACGTGTTTCTGATTCTATGGTAATACCAAAAAGCTCGGTAATTTTTATCGAAGCGGTTTGTTAATAATTTTGATAAAATTAACAATAAAATATTGTTTTATTATATATCATAAAATTTGTTAAATGAGCTAAAATTTGATAATTTTATCATGATGGAATGGAATAAAATAAAAATTATTTATTCGGTTAAATTTACATTTCAGTTTTGCATTTTTTACTAAATGTGTGGTTATAAGAACTTTAATTTTGAAAAATAGAATTTCCGGTAAAGCGTTTTCATATGAATGGAAAACTTACCAAGAGAATGGTTTAAATACCGTATATTTTGGTTTTATTAGCCAGAATTATGTTTCTTTTTCTTTCTTTTTTACCAGAAATTTCATAATTAGAGAATACGGTAATTTTTACTCTCCATTATATTACTTAAAAAATATACGAGCAGAACAGAGAAAAGCATTAGTTCTGACGAACTGGTTTTCCCAATCCTGGAAATAGGAGATCAAAAACTGGAAAGATTCCAAACTGCCGTAATGGCTGCTTAGAGGCAACATAATCTAATACTTTAATGCGATCGATTTAAGTTAATGCATGATTGGAACTGTAGGAATAATGCATTGTTGCGTGTAACATTGTATTAACATTGTTGAATAAACTCTTTTGTAAACTCGCATTGTTCCTTTTTTGTCAAGGTGTTATAAAAGGTTTTTTGATTAAATTTGTCTTTGTGCTTTTCAGCTAAAAATGCTAAAAGATTGAATAATTTATTTGGCAATATTATAAAGTAATGAATAATATACGATATGACTCTTTTCTCACAAAAAATATTTTGGATAGGTAGAGTTTGTATTTTAAGGTTATTTCATTTTCAATGCATCAAATTTAAGATTCTAGTTCATGATGACCTCTCCTAAACTGTCCTAAATTTAAATCATATTAAAAAACTATAAACAATTTATGATTTCTATAACATAACTATGTAATTCAGTATAACTATATTATTCAATATAATTTATTTTAATAAGTTATGTATTTAAAGTATTAATATAAGTATAATTAGTAGTTAAAGTATTTATATAAGTTATTTTAAATGAACTTTACAAAAGATAAATGAACAATATACAAATTCAAGACTTTTTTATTTTAGCACAGGCATGCTGTAATATACAAGCAGACTATCATAAGAATAATAAAAAAAATTATTTTAAGAATAATTATATGTAAAATTTTTTTTATAATGATTGCATTTAACATTTTATTTTGTATCAAAACATCTATCTATATAGTACATCTAAAATTTACTTCTATTATTAACAATTACTGTTTAAAATACATATGATTGTAAACAATTAAACTAAAATCCTTAACTGAAACTGCCTTAACTTGCAATTTGCAAAATATCACCTACAACAGTTTACTAAACTATCTCCTTACTTATAAACATTGCGGTCGTAGCTAAGTTAAATTTATTCTTATTTCTATAAAGCTTTACAATTTTCAAAATATCATCGATTTTCAGTAATATTTTAGTCTTAGCGATCCACTAAATTATCTTTTTACTCATAAACATTGCTTAGATGCTAGATCATTGTTGAATTAAGTTTATGCTTAATTATAAATCACCTCCTCACAGTCTACAAAATAATATAAATTTTCGAAATTATTTCAGTCTGAAAAATCTACGTGATTACGAACAAACATGTTTTTTGCTGAATAAATTTTATCCTTAATTATAAATCACTTCACAAATTGCAAAATATCATCAATTTCCGTAATTATTTTACTCTCAGCAGTCTTCTATACTATCTCCTTGCTCGTAAATATAGTGGACGTTGCTGAACTAAATTTATCCTTAATTACAAATAGTGTTACAGTCATCAAAATATTATAAAATTTAGAAATTATTTCAGTCTGAACAATATACTAAAGTACTTATAAACGTTGTATTCGTTGTTGAACTAATTTTACCTTTAACTATAAATTGCATTACAATTTGAAAAACATCATCAACTTCCGGACTTATTTTAGTAATAATATCTCCTTCCTTATAAACATAGTGATCGTTGCTGAATTAAATTTATTTTAATTATAAATAGCTTTAGAATTTGCAAAATGTTATTGATTTTCGGAATTGTTTCAGTCTTAATAATTTACTTAACTATTTCCTTACTTATATACATTGTGATTGTTGCTGTATTCAATTTATTCTTAAAAATAAATCGCTTTACAATTGGCAAAATATTATCAATTTTTGGAATTATTCAAATCGCAATAATCTACTCATCTATTTTCTTATTTACAAACAAAGTGTCTATTGATGAATTAAATTTATCATTAATTATCAATCACTTTACAATTTGCAAAATATTATCGATTTTCGGAATAATTTCAGTCTCAGTAATCTATTTTACTATTTCCTTACTTATAAACATTGTGATCGCTGTTGAACTAAATTTATCCTTAATTATAAATCACTTTACAATAAGTAATATTTTATCTATTTTCGTAATTATTGCAGTATAAAACAATCTCACATACTCTCACCTTACCTGAAGCGCAATGCTAACTGAGTGGCTGTTGCTGCTTCATTTTAATATTTACATTAAACTTTATTTATTTATTTAAATTCGAGCAGCTAAAATTTTAAACGACAAGCCCACAAATATTTTATTGTTTTAATCCATACTAAATTTTGTTGCACAATATCCAACGTTTCAAATCACCAAATTGTCGGATAACGTGCCGGCAGGTACTTGAACTATACACCAACAAACAGTAGGTGGCGGAATATATATATTTCATTCTAAAAATGGGAAGAAAACGACCGCTATTTTATCTTAACACCCTGTCGTGCTGTAACGCCATTACACTTTGTCGAATATCAATGAAATGTCTAAAGTAGTAAGCGACTGTTATTTCACCGACAGATCTAAAAAAATGTTACTTACCAAACTCACGCTCACAGTGATGCGCAAGCTCACACACGAGGAAAACTCGACATGTTAGATGTTCAAGAGCCCCTGTACGAACGCTTTCACCGCTCGTCTTTTGGATCTACGTTCTAGTATACTAGGAACAACTAGTAAAACGACTCCCGTCAGAAAATCGATATTCCATTGTATCCATCCGCGCGCGTGGCCTTTTCTCCTTCGTGTCACCATGAAGTGCTATACGGATTGTAGGTTGACGGCTGCGTAATATAGTTCGTCGATGGGAAGACGGAGGCACACTTAATTCTTTTTCCTGGTCTCTGGAGTTATTAAAAAAGTAGTTTTTTAAAATTTTTGGCCGCTAATGTCACATCTGGACGGGTGTTTAATGGCCGCGTTGTACGTTGGAACACCTCTCATCTTTAATAGGGAATAAAAGCGCGGCTAAATGCTAATGATGAAAGTCATTAAGATTTTAGGAAAATTTACAATCCATAATGACAATCTTGTATGGTTAAAACGCTCAGAAGGAGAAAGTGATTTAAACGAGCAAGAAATTCGCTTCCCGGAGAAATTATCACATCAGTTTCACGAGTTGGTGTTTTTTAACTGACTTGTTTGTTTTGCAAATTTCGTTAGTCAGCTTAACTGTGTTATTATATATCTGGCCGTTAATGGAAAAGAACTAGATTACCGCATTCTTTTCATCTTTTATAAAAGTGTTACTCATGCAAATTTCTAGAAGCTTTTAAATGCAACAAACAATTAATTGTTTTTGCGAAATCTTAGAATGCGCTGTTAAAATGATGAGGGTAATTTGAATGAAGTTAAATCACCAATTTGAAGGCAGTATTTATTATTATTTTTTTAAAAATAGTTTTAAATTATTATTATGTTTAAAAATTCAATCTGAAAGAAAAATAAAGTTTAAATTTCCACAAAAATGGAATAAACATTTTATTTTTAAAATGTACAATAAACATTTTATTTTTAAATGTAAACTACTTTTTGTGTCTTTTAACTTTTTACCCCATCTAGATTCTAAGCCTTTCAAAAATTCTGATTTCATTCCGTAATACATATGTATAGTTATATATAACACAAGTATAAAAACAGTGAAATTATTATGTTTATTTTAAAACAAACTTTTCTACACAAAATATAAGTTATCTTTGTCCCATTTATAATCAAACTGATCTATTTGCCATTCCATTCTAAAATTATTTATAAAGTTATTTTTCTTATTTAGACGCTTGTCCCGCAGTTGACAGATCGTTCCCAGTAGAACACCAATGTCAAGCATCACTGGCTGTGGTCAGTAAGTGAGTGGGTGTCCACTTTGATCTGCCTGTGTAGGGACCGAGGTTCCACGGTATTGGTTCTCGTTAAACAGCCTTACGGTAAATTACTCGATTCGTGCTCAGGTCATCTGGCTATCAAATCCTGGGGAGCCATCCTCTCTGCAGAGGATCGAAATTGAGATGGCATGTCTTTAGTTCATCCTCAGGGATGTTTCCCAGACCGTCGCCGATAGCCCATTATGAAGCTCTAGTGTGACGTAAATTCAAGTACCATAGATTGATAAAATGATAACTGTGATATCAAAATAAAATTTTAAAATCTTCATTTATAAAAACGGAAAGGAAAAAAATAAAAAATAACCCAGCTGAGAGGGTATAATTTTACCTCAAAAGTGTGTGACTTCCGGGTATCAAATCCTAACGTCTAGTTTAATATAGAAGATTTAAAATATTTTTCCACGAATTAGTAAGGAATCTATTTGACTAGTAATAGTTATTTAATACTGCAGGATTATAATTCTCTTTTAAAACAATCTTTAGATATTAAAAATGTGTGGGTGGTGAGGTGTTAACAACGACAGTTTTTTTTATGGATAAAAAATTGCGGCAAGCCTTTTATCTTTTCAATTATTTCGGAAATGCATCAGCAATTTAGTAAAGAAAATTTATTTATAGAATTTGATTTCCGTTCAAGCAAAAAAAGAGAGACAATCAATGTATATTTTTGTTGAGAAAAAGATTCGATGTAATACAAATTTAATATTTAAACGCTGTTTTTCGCATGATGATAGATTTAATATTCCTTACGCAAACATGATTTAAAGAATAAATTTTACAAACTGCTTTTTGTTCCTTTTTTTTATATTAAAAAATCGCTGGAAGTTATTACTGCTACAAACTTACTTCCAATAACGTCATTTTTTTAATAAATTGAAGACTTCTGCTTGAAATGGAAAACATATATTCGATTGGAATTAAATTCATATGCAATTAACCACCCATAAAAATAAGAAATTTTTAAAACGTAGAAAAACTGATGATGAAGTACACAAGACTGATATGGTGCAAATTTGCTGCCAACTTATTTTAAGGTATTACATTGCACAATTTTTCCATTGAAGATGAACCCTGAAGCTGTGGGAAACTATGAATTTGAGACTTTAGTTGTACCATAGTATCGTGTAGAGCCATATAGTATCATAAAAAAAAGTAATAATAATGATAATAATCAGAAGAAACTAAAGCGGTAAGATATTACCTAATTAAAAACTTCATTGGCTTAAAAAATATGTAAATATGAAATAACAGTCGACATCCGTCTGGCAAGTCTGGGTGCCTGTTTTTAAGCGCTTAAAACATGAAGACTGTTTTTTCCTATTTATATATTTTTTTAGTCAATGAAGTTTTAAATAAGGAGTAGATTATTATCTTCCAACATAGTACTATATTAAGCTTACAAATTTGAAAGATATTAAGGTTCAATACAGTTTTTAATATTTAATAAAGGGATTCTGAATGCGAGTGAGATTACGGCTGACTTTTGATGTACAAAATATCCTCTTAATTACATAATAAGTTGCTGAAATCATAGCCTGAAACAGTGGAAAGAAAAAAAAACTCTTCTTAAAATGTTAAATCAATTAAAAGATAGACGATTAAAATTTATGTATTTTCAAATTTCACCTTGAACATTTCGTCTATAATCATTTATAAAATCTGTAAATTTACTGTATTTATTATCAGACTGATACAATAAACATTTCTAAAAGTCGGTTATGAAGTTAATAATAAAAATCGATCAAAATGTGTGGTTTTTATAAAATCAGGATACGTAATTGATTCTTTGAAAAACAGTGTTAAGCAATTTTAAAATATGTAGTTGCAAGATTTAAAAAAAAAAAATTAACTAGTATATCAGACACAATATTTTGAAAGTAAAACGTTTTTATTAAAATTATAACTCTTATTCATTTGATACACAAAATAAAATATAAAAAATAAAATTTTTTTGAAAGTAATGATCAAAATTACCCTTTGTATGATTAAAGCATTTCATTTCTCTTTTTTTTAAAAAAAATAATTCATTTCTTAAAAATTCAAACGAAAAAGAATGCAAAGTTTGAATAATTACCACTCATAATTTTGTCATTGAAAAAGGAAAAAAAAAATCTTAAAAAGGAACAAAAATAAGATCACATGAAAAGAAAAAATTGAACTAATTTGAAGTGCCAAGTTCGTATGTGATCTGCCAACCTTCGATTAATATCTCATAAACACAGAGAGATTAGCATTTCGTGTCACGCGACCTCAGTTAATGAACTATAATTCTCGTAATGGTGGCCAAGTTTGTAAAGATGTGTGCGTGATGCAAGTGATTTTTCATATAAACGTCCGATGGAAAATGATTGGACATGGTACTCTGCAAGAGTTAGTCGCGCTTTACTGCACTCGATGAAATCTAAAAATTCAGTTGTCCAGATCGAATTGATTTTGAAGATCTGTTTGGTCGTGTAAGGTCGCTTTCCTTTAGCAAACAACTAAAAATAACTCAAGCATTCAGTAGTTTTGGAATAATTTTATCAGTCATACTGGTTACCTGATTGGGTTGTTTGTGTTAGGGTAATAAATCAAAACAAACTAGAAAGATGATGGGACAGTTTAAAGGAATGAATGGAGTTAGACAGAGTTTCTGTATTCTTGATTAAGAAATTTTATTTTTGTAATCGGTGTTTAACAGCCGACCTGATTCTGAATTTGTGATTTTCTTTATTCAACTCTGTAATATTATAATTTTGAACCCAGACCAGAAGACAAGAAAAAACTCGGATCAAGCATCGGGACAAACTAGCCTTCGAGGAGAATTTTTTGATGGAATTCCTCTCGGCAAGAACATTCTAACCAATGATCCGTCCACCATTGAAGATATTTTATTTCAGCACTGAGGTCGGTGAGAGCCGGGCGCAAAATTCGTATGAACACTGGGATTTGAACCTGGGCCACCTCATTGATAGCCAAGTGTTCTATACCCTGAGCCACCACGCTTCGATTAAAACATTTTATTTCATTTAACTCCGTAACCTAGTAATTTTAAACCCAACCCAGAAGACAAGGAAACTCCTGGGACAAGCTAGTCTTCATTGAAGACTTTTTAATATAACTATAACTTTTGATACAGCTCCGTGCAAAGCAAATATGCGTTACACGGAGAAGAAAACCTCCCATGGTTAGCTCGATGACAAGGGGATTCTAACTCATGATCCATTTACGACGTAAGATATTTTACGTCAGCACTATGGTCTGTGCAAAGAGTGAGCTGAATTCATATCAACCAGCCAAAACTGGGATTTAAACCTGAGTCATCTCATTGGAAAGAATTAAGAAATTCATAATTTTTAATCAATAAATAATTTTGTTCTAGTGACATACCTTTGTTATTAAAAAAATTCAGCGGGAGTTACGTAATGATTATCTTTTATATATATTTTAACATTTATAAAAAATGAAGTTATATAAGAACAAGCATCACTCAGCGGGAATTAATATTTAAGACAGGAAGAAACAGAAAAACACTGTCAAAAATTGTCGAAATGTGAGGGAAACTTGATATAAAAGATTGAAACCAGTTTGAATGCTTAAGAAAAATAGGAACTTTTTTAAGAATTGAATTTCAGCTAGTCTATCTTTTTTCTCAGCTATCAAACAGATTTTGATATTTTCAGTCCCACCTTTTTCAGTAATGACATTCGTTGAAATTAGAAGGAAGTTTTGTTTGATCCTGGCTTAAATATTAGTTTGCAGTTCTTAAAGTAAAGAATGTTTTTTGTTTTCTAACTTCATTTGTAACAACGATTTTAAAAATTAGAAAATGAACCATTAGAGAAGAAATCATTACGAAATACTTTGCATTTTTAAAAACATTCTATGAAATAATTAATTTTGGTTTAAAATGTACTTCAATTTTTTTAATGTTTACTAATAGATCATAGATAAATAATATGAAAATAAATCTTTACAATTATATAAAATTAAAAATCTCGCTATTATTCATTGCTCTGTGTAACAGGATTTTGGTTGCAAATGTTATTTTTTTGAGATTTATAATTTGAACATTATTTAAAAGTACCAAAATAATCTTCAATTTATCTAATTTCTATAAATATTTAAAGTAAACAAAACATGCTCCTTTTCTAATAATTTTTACTTATAATATATGCTGGCCATTTTAATTTTCTCTTACTTTAATTTTCCTTTGAAAAATGTTTTTAAGTAAAATAAATCATTATTTTTGTTTTAAAAACCAATTACTTAGCAGAATTATATTAATTAAAATGTTTTAGAGCTTCATTGAATCTTTTAATATCAACTGTAACTTCTAAGTAACATAACTTTAATCGATTCTCCTATTTTGTTTGTTTTCTCTTTTTTTGAAAGGTATTTCTTTGGTTTGTTTTTTACAAACATTGTAGCGCTTGATCGCAATGATATTATTATAATTCTTCTTCTTTTTTTTTTTCTTTTTTTTTTTTTTTTTTTTGATTGTGTCACATTTCACATACATAGTTTAAATTTTTCTCAAGTACTCTTGATTATTTTTTAAATCGTTACACATAATATATTCACGAAATGTTCTTACATACAACATAAATATAAAAATTATATGTATATTTCCAAAAAAGAAATATCGACTTTTAAGTGAAAGAAAAGGTAACTGTAAGACAGCCACGGGGCTGATGAGCAGGAGGTAAAAGCCTTTAACATAAAATTTGATATACTTGTTACTTGTATATATATATATATATATATATATATATATACACACACACAAGTATATCAAATTTTATCTTAAAGAATTACATAGGCAGAGTTTTTTAGCGCAACATATTTTAACTTGAATAAGCAAAATATAAATTAACTACTAAGAACGTAAACAAAGTTCAGATAGAAAAGGAGAATAATGTGGACTGGTAGTCTTTAACTTTTACAGATCATGAATATGATTAATTATAAAAGTTATTTCAGCTCTTTAGAAAAATCTAATCCTTCGGGTTAAATTTTCCTCTTTACAATGCATAATGAGATGCAAAGATGCTATTTAAAATAAGCTTTCAGGAAGTTTTAAAATTCATGGCTCATTATGCATACTTGCTTAAATGCATTCCCCAACATATTTTTATTTGGGACTACATTAAGAATTATTTCCTCTAGAAAGTTCTGCGCAAGTTGAAAATTACTTTGCCTAAACTAATAATACTATTATTCAAAACATGCATACTCAAATAAAAGCATTGTTCATCTTTAATCACGGCAAGCCAAGAACTTGCTCAAAACTGAAGATTTCTCAAAAATTGTGATGCGTCTTCAATGCAACACACTAATACAAACTGTAGAAATAAGTTTATGATTTTGATCGATGTATGTCCGTGATAAATGACTTTTTTATTGATTAGTTTTAAGGAAAATAAATTACAACATGCTATGTTTATCGCTTCATGAGATAAGTATTGATTTATCAATCGCGAAAATATTGGTGCAGAAACGCGATAATTGAGATATCGCTTTCCCCGCTTTCATAGAGTCAGATAGAATAGTAGACAAGTGATAATTTGTAAAATCTTGGTATTTTCGTCTAGAATAAATCAATGGTATAATTAAATTTATTTTACTCCTTTGACATAGATGGGACACCGGTGTCCATTTAAAAGTGCTAATTTATTTATATATATTTTGACTCTCTAATTACAGTAAAGCGCCGATTATCCGGATGAATCGGGACCACAACCGATCCGGATAAGGAAATTTTCGGATAATTGGATATCTTTAACAAACGTTTATGAGAATGTTTTTAAGTTTCGTACCTTCATACCTTTCCCGGGCTTGGGATTGGCAATTGTAGTAACGTATTATGCGTGTGTGTCTAATGTCACTTGCCACACGGGCAAACCTGTTTGGTGGAACCGAGCAGATTTTTAAGGCAGATTGTGTGTTTCTTGTTATTTCAGTGGTGCCATCCTATGGCCAAGAATCCGACATCAGCCACACATACATCGCACCCGTTTATAGGGTGGACCCATTCATTCATCCACAGATTTTGACCTGAATCAGAGAACGATCGATCTCCAATCCAGTACCCCCAGAGGTATTGATTTGTTATGGGAACATGGAGGACTTTTGCGACTCGATAGATTTAACGTGCATAAGTCACTTCAACGTGCATCAGCAACTACACGGGGAGTCTTCGGCCGGCGGGGTTCGAACCCACGAACTCTCGGACATGGGCCCAGCGCCCTACCGACCAGGCAATCCCGGCACAAAGTAATGTATTATAGCACATATAAATGACGTGTTTAAAAATTTAATTTTTTAAAAATTTTATTAAAACCTGTACCTTTTTGAGAAAATACTTAAAACACACATTAAATTGGGGGGGGGGGAAGGATGTGAGTTTCTTTAAAAGTTTACCGAGGGACAAAAGAAGCCATTTCTTCATTGTCTATAAAAGACAATTTTAAAATATTTAAAAAAGTAAATTCGAAGCAGCTTAACTATTTCATAATCAGTATTAAGAATCTTCAATACATACTTATCAATATTAAAATCACTTTTGTTTCTGAACTCCACCCGTTATTTTGTTTTCCAAATTAAAGTGATAGCTAACATAGGAGACTACTTATATGTAGTATCTCATTTCTTATTGCTAGAAAATATCGTGCTAGAAATAAATAGGTTAAAAATCTCATTTCCTCACTTCAAATAAAACATTTTAAACGCCCTTAACAACTCTCGTTTATTTTGTGAACCTATTTACTGAAAAATAACCTTATCATTTTTCTCTATTTGATTTGTTTTTATTCTTAACTTAATCTCTAAAATGGGGAAAAAACAAAAAGTACAATTCATTGCTCATACCTCATTACTTGACTATACGAACGCTGAAGCATGTGAAAAGTTAGATAAATGAACGCATTTAAACGTTGCTGGAAGTTTGCAAATGATAAAACGCATTGCAAGCTAGGGTTAATTGAGTTAACACGGCTGCGTGTATGCTCATCATTTGTTACAGTTAAAAGGTGACAAACGTACAGAGAGGAATTAATGCTACGTCCTCTTTCTAAATAAATTTTCATCCTTTCCTGTTTTAAACATTCGAATCGTGTTGAAATGATGCGAAAGTATGAAATATGCATTTAAAATCGTTTAAAATCGTATCGGTTGAAGAAATAAATGCTTGCAATGTTATTTTCTCACATAATAATTATTTCAATTTTATATTTGATTTTTAATCATTTCGTTTTATATGTTAACTGCGTGATAAATTTGCTGTGGAGGTGGAGGATTAAGTTTAAGCACGTCTAATAAATTAAATCATTTTCTTGAAAAGATTTAGGTTAAAATTGCACCAATATGATACAATTGACATTCTTTCCAGATCTAAACAAACTTTCAAATCTTGTTGAAATGATGTGAAAATAGGAAATAAACATTTAAATTGCTTTAAAATGATTCTAAAAATATAGTTTGCAATGTTAGTTTTCATTTTTCAATTTCAATTTTATATCTCCTTTCTAATAGTTTCATTTTGTGTATGAACTGCATGATAAGTTTGATATACACTGTTAAAAATTTCTCAGAAAAATGGTTAAATAACAAATTATTTGTCCTTTTACCATATTCTAACAAAACAGTTAAATCACCATAAATACGATGGTATTCAAATAGTTTACTGTGAGAAAAACGGTTTATTAACTGCTTTCACCTAATACGGTTAAACAACCAGAATTTTATCCTACGAACTAGGCCGAACTAATGAAGCCATTCAGTTCCCTGAATCTGAGTACATATTATAGCCGAGAGGATTGAACTGTCAATCTTTTTATCAACGAACGGGGGTTCGTGTTCCAGTGTTGACACCACAATATTCCCTTCAGCGCACGAAGAACTTGCAGTGTCCTACTCTTCTCAATTTCTAACCCTGGGCTGTTAGAATACAATAGTTTTGTTCACACATAGATGGTAGCACTATTAAGCTGCTAAACTATCTCCAATAAAAAATTTTTTTCAATGGTTTTGAAACCATGCTAGTTGTAAATGGTAAAAAAACCGTATAGTTTTGTATTCACGTTTTCTTAACCGAACTAGTTGTAAATGGTTTCAAAACCGTAAAGGTAAAAAATATTCTTTACCGTATAGTTAACGTTTAATTGGATAGACATACTGCTGCCGGTTATTTTACTGTAATTTTAGAATGAAAATTAAATATGACAATTCAATATATCAATGTAGAGGGTATTTATTAAATCTAAACACTTAAACTAAACAAAACTAAACATTTAAAGTTGCGTTGAAATCAGTTTTAAAACTAGTCGTTTGCTTATTGCTTCTTACAGAATAAATTAATTTTAATAAATCAAAATTATACTCGGGGCAAACCTAATTTTTAATGATTAATTATGCTAAATTATGTAATATTCCACCACTATAGAATAATTCTATAGTATAAATCTCACTATAGAATACAGATAAATTGTATCATAGTTTGATAAATAATTTACCAATTTTACATAATTGCATATTTACAACTCGAGAAGAAGTAAAGTAATTATGCCAAACCATGTGATTTAAATGAGATTTAATTGGATACCTGTAAGCAACGTCACGTGTGTGTGATGAACCTGATTGGCTTCTGAATTGACAAATGCCGCGAGTTACCTACGATGACGTTACTTGCGGGAATCCAATTACTATAAAAACTGTTAATATTTTCAATTTTTTATTTGTGTTTTAAAACAGAAGATAAAAAGAATAATTACGTTATTTTTTTCTTATACATTTTATAAATGACATTATATTTAAGTGATTGTGATATTTTTGAGATTTTATACAAATGGGTAGCCAGGTGAATTTTTTTTTTAAAGAGATATATTGTTTAGTATAATATATACTAACAATAAGTGAAAAACACTACTGGGCACGAACGCATTTTTGAAAGATTAAAACAAATTATTGAGTTTGTTAAACCAAACTGAGCATTTATTTGCTTTTATCGATTAGTGTTATGTTGGTAATTATAACGTCATTTTTCCATTCAGTAACTTTTATTTGTCAGCAAGACGAAACGAACTTTGCAAACATACACTTTCTTAAGTTAAAAAAAATAATCACAGATCTAAAATGGTAAATAATATATTTTAAAGCAAAATAAAGACATAAGTGAAATAAAATAAATACATTAATAAAAAAATAAATGAAATAAACATATAAATAAAATAAACAAATAAATAAAATAAAATAATTCAGTTTAATGACACTTTTAAAGAACGAAATTAAACGAGAATTAAAAAATATATATTTTTTATAATTCTATAATTTTTTAACAATTTGTTCATAATAAATATTAACCTTTAAAAGCAACTTTAGTAAATTTTCCAAACATAAATTTTTATTTTATGCAATTTTGTTATAAGCAATCGATACTCAGTGCGATTGTAAAATGAAAGAACTATCTATAAAATCGCATTTAATAGTAGAACAAAAGTAACTAAAAATAACTCAGGTAAATCTCGAAAAAAATTATGACCGTCTATGTCCTAAGTAAAAATTAAAGAGTGCTTACAGCAGAGAGAAAAATAGAAATAATTATATATATCTATTGAAACAGTTGAAGATGTCGTATTCCCCCCCCCCCTTCGGTATTTTTATCGGTACGTGTAAATTGCAGGCTATTAAATGCAGGTTTAAGTGCATGGTGTAAGAAACACAATTGGTATTTAAGAGATCTACACTGTAATTACGCATAAAATTTATGGGTTTATGTCCTCATTCCGTGAATTTTATGACACCCTTTAAAATGTAATGAGTGGGTCAATGCATTTATAAATTATTTCATTTTGTTGTGTAATTTCTTAAGTTCAAAATAACACAATGCAGCCTTTTAAATGTAACTTTTTCACTCGAAATATCATTGAGCGGGTTTTCAACGTGTATAGTAATATATATATATATTGGCATTATTATAGTTATTATTCATTCTGCATTTTGTTAGGTTGCCTTTGGTAATAATTTAAGAGGTGCAGAATTGTTAAGTTACGCGTTCAGTATTTATTCAGAAATATTTTGTGTTCCGAATATTACTAACCCAATTAGTTATAAATTATCCCGATAATTATTAAACAATTTCGTACTTAATCTATCCTAAAAAAAAAGAATAAAATTTACAAAAAAAAATATTTTTTTTATTAATTCCCCAAAAAATAACGGAATATTTCAGTGTATTAAAATGTGCGGCATTATATTTGACGAATAAATTATTTTCATAAATTTATTTTGAAGCCAAACTAGCTTGTATCGCCAAAACTGAAATCATCGTCCAAAAGGCTAAACCTGAATTGAATAAATCCACCTGGGATGTCTCCATTTGATGTGATGATTCAAAAATAGATGATTATTTTATTAATACGTTAAAAAAAAATTTTTTTTTAATTGCGTTAAATAATTTTTAAATAAAAATACGGAACAACATTAAACATATTTAGAAAACTTCAAGATATTACAGTTTGTTACAAAATAAAAATAATTATTTGTTTTAAATGTTCTAAGTGGCATACATAAATAAAACCTTTGAAACTTTTTCATCGTTAGGGAGGTATGATTTGTACATGTTCCTCAACCTATATTCGAGTAAAGCTTTTACAACTATTAAACTAGTTTTATTTAAGCTATTTTTTATTGTAAAGTTTGCAATAAAAAGTGTTGTATGAAAATGGTATTATCCTAATGTTATTTTTCAATCAGCTCTATCAGGGAATTATCTGGTAGTGTCATTTAACTCATTCACCCCTGTCTGACCATAAAATGTTATGTCTTGGTTAGGATTATCTTAAACCAAACAATAAACGATGAAATTAATATCGAACATTACTACTTCCTTCGAATCAGTTACTTTCATGTAACTGCTATCTGAAATCATGCAGCTAAAGTTGCAGCTTGGGGAAAATTTAATTTAAATCTGAGTGCAACTGTACACGAAATAAATAAATTATTATTATTCAAACTTAAGTCCATGTAAAAAAAGATTCTAATACTTTTTTATTATTTTATTTCACACATTAGCAACCCGATAGTTAGAACACACGTTATTAAGGATGTTCTCTTTTTTATTTTGAGCACTGATCTACCATTGTTTTTATATGTTGTACACGAGTGTGCTTCTCCGGCACCATTATATTGCCATAACTCTAAATGTTAAAATATTTACACCATAATATTTACTGATCCATATGTTATATGGTAATTGTGGAAACTAAGAGGTTTTGTCTTGTAAACTGTTAGTGGTTGCGTCCTTTCCTTTTTCAATTGTAGAAAGAACCTTTAGTGAAAAGAGCACACTTTTCTTATTATTAAAATACATGAAATTGAGTATTGAAGTATGAAACAGTTTAGTTATCAATTTAAATGGAGAGCAATTGAAGAGAACATTAAACCATCCAGTGAAACATTTGCTTTAGAGACTATTTTATTCAAAAACATATTTTTATGACCTCATTTTTATCACCAACGAAAACTATTATTCCAAAGAATGCAACTAAAATTGCGGAAATCATCATCCATGTGCTTATGTTATCACTTATTATTTGGTTGGAAGAGGACCCAGCCAATCAATGACAGTGCGCCCATCAACTGATGTTGTCCTCTGTGAGTCACTGGGGGGCTCTCCTTGCAAAAGAAGCCGCTCTCTCCTGGATCGAACTCCCTGGAATGAAATCTGGATGAGGATGGAAGAGCCCTAAATCTTTCAGAAGATCCCTTGATGAATAAAATAACAGTTCCCTTGATTGAAGCTTTATTCCATTTGCCTCCATTTCTTTTTGCAATAAAAGCTTATGCTTCTTTTCTTTTTTGTTGCAGAGTTTAAAATCTTATAGTTTTTTTTTATTGCCTTTATTTTATTTTTTTTATTCATTGTTTGTTTTCCTTTCTGATATAAGTATTTACTATTCAATAATGAATATTTATTTTCGTTTAAGTTTAGAGTAAAAGTTTTAAAAAAAGGAAACAAGGAAAAAAAAAAGAAAGAAAAATTTTGTTTTTGGTAAATCATTGAATGTGGTGTTTCGTTTCTAGTTACTTTTGTGACTAAAAATTCTAATTTAATTCCAAATTTCATTCATGAATAATAAATTGCAAAATATTTATTTATGAATAACGAATGCTTATTTTAGTTTAAATTAAGAATAAAAATGTTTTTTTTTTCCTTTTTGGAAAAAAATTTATAAAAATCGTAATTAGTAAATCATTGAAAATTATTTGTGTTTTCGTTTATTGTTAAACTTTATTTCATGATGAAGCAAATCTGATTTAGTTTCTCTTAAAAAAGAAAATTAATTTAAAGTAAATAATATCATTAAACCATTTAAAAAGAAAATCTAAACAAATAACATTCAGGTAGTTTTCTTATTTACAATTACATTTTTCGAGTTTTTTTATATTTAACGTCAAAATTATAGCAAAAAAGGTATTTACAAGTTTAGCGCACTAAATTTTAATTAAAAATCAATTATTTTATAAAATGTTTCACCTTCCTTTAAAAATTTATTTATTTAAAATGCCAATCATTGAATGAAAATAAATTATAAAAAAATTTTATTAATGTTTTGTTTAAAGTAAATAAAAAAAAATGTTTTTTATTATTTATAAAATTTTAAATAAAATAAGTAACATAATAATTGTTTGTACCTTCTTCAATTACGTTAATACGAATGCATACTTTATGTTCTTTAGCTAGCTTATTTGTTTTGTATTTGATAATTGTAACACATTCAAACACAGTAAAAAATAAAGCGAAAAAGATCGTTAGGCATTTACATCGAATCCTCTACTTATCTTAATAAAATAAATTGTTAACTGTTGCCCGTAGGTTAGAAAAAAGTCGTGATGGATAGTCCTTAATTACCTATTATTCGTTTATGTTAATGCTTATGCTACTGATTACCACAGCACCAAAACGCGGTACGTATGGTACAAATTCAAAAGTGACCAGCTGATTAATAATCATTTTTAATTGAATATTTTAAGTTATTCAGTTTATTTTGAGATTAATTTAATAATCTAACTTACTGAGCCTTTAAGCTTATTTAAAAACAATCAAACCTTAAGTTTGTACTTTAGTTTTAATTATTATAATTTTTTATTTTATATTTTAATCTCCTCAATCACATTTACACGAAAAAAGCACTTTTTGAATGAATATTTTTTAGTATGTAAGAAAAATTAGTCATTTTTTTTTCAGAACGTGGAATTTTTCCAAAACCAAACCGTTGTTTCAGCAGCAAATCAGTCTACAGAAATACTTATTTGTAATATTTAAAGAAGTTTTTAAAACAAAGGTTTTGTTAATGTATTAACATATAAAATATCTTAAAGTAAATTGTTATTATTATAATTTTTTTTCAAGTGAAGAAAAACAGAGTTTTGATACTTTCTAATATCCTAAAGAATAAATTTATCAGTTTTGCAGTTCATTATACAGATTTCATTCTTAAAATTATTTCCATTGTTTGAAATAAACGAGCTTAACGAAGAATTAAGCTTTATTAACAAAGCGTTTTAATTTAGTTGGAAGAGAGTTAGCAATAAAACAAAAGCTGAAGAAGAAATATTAGCTAGACAGAATTAGCAGATTGAATTACTGAACCTTTACACTCGAGGGAATTCTTATTTTTTGTTTTTCTTTGGTTAGTCTGAAAATTTCCTTCATTAAGCAACAAATTCATTTCATTAAAACTAAGTGACTAAATTAACCATCTAACTGTAACCATTGTCATTCGAAAATGAAATGAGGATTTTTTTTTTTTTTGGTGGTTGCGTTTTTTCGTTTCAGAATGCAAAGTATTGTTTATTCTTGCTAAGAATTTTTCATTTTATATTTTATTTTCCAGAGGAATTGAATTTATTACTTACGAAAATTATATTTTTTTATTTATTATTGCTATCATATTTGATACAAACTATCCAATTCACTAATAATATCGTTGTTAAAAGAGTAAACAAAAAATTATAACTCTCTTTTTACAAACTGCTATGTATTTATCACTCTTTTTATAAATTTTTTTTTTCTGGTGGTTGTATTTTTTTTTCGTTACAGAATGCAAAGTATTCTTTATTTTTACAAATAATTTGTAATTTTTTTTCATTTTCCGAAGGAATCAAACGAATTCTTTATCTTGAGAAAATTATTTTTTTAAATTTATTATTGATATCAACTAGCATTTGATAGAAACTAGCAAATTCACTAATAATTTCGTTATTAAAAGACAAATTATAATTCTTTCTTTAAAGACTGCTAAATATTCATAATTCTTTTTAAGATATTGTCTATTTCTTATGCTAGTGGTTGTATTTTCTCGTTACAGAATGTAAAATATTCTTTATTCTCACTAAGAAATTTTTATTTTTCATTTTCCAGAAGAATTAAATGAATTTATATATTACAAAAATTATAATATACAATTTATTATTGTTATCACATTTTATAGAAACTAATCAATTTACTAAGAATTTTGTGGTTAAAAGAATTACAACAAAGTATGATCCTTTCTTTGCAAACTCAGTATTTAATATTACTCTTTTTTTGTGCTTGTGATTGTATTTTTTTGTTACAAAATGGAAAGTGTTCTTTATTCTTATTAAGAATTAGTAATTTTTTTCCCTTTTCTGTGAAATTAAACGAATTTATAGCTTGCAAAAATTTTATTTTCTAATTTATTGTTATTGATACCATATTTGATAGAAACTATCCTATTTACTAATAACTTCGTTATTAAAAGAATTACCACAAATTATAATTCTTTCTGTATAGACTATGTTATTATTATTTTTGTTCAGATATTACCTATATTTTTTCATTCTCTGAAAAAATTAAACAAAATGTTATCTTCACAAAAACCTTTAAGGTTTTGATTTTTTGTAAACTTTTTGTTTGAATTGTTTGATAAGAAAAATACATAGAATATGTAACCAATATTTTTATGATTCAATTTAGAATCATTAGCAATTACAATTATTTTGCAAAACACGCGAAAAAAGTTAATGGGTGCTGTAGTAATATGAACGGAACGTTATTATAGCTTCGATTTCTACAAAATAATATTAAGTGTGTTTAAATAACATTGTGTAATTTTAAATAAAATTTGTGAATTTTAATTTTAAATAAAATTTGTGGAATTTAATTTTAAATACATTGTGGAATTTTATTTTAAATACATTGTTGAATTTAATTTTAAATAATTTTAAAGTAGTAAACAATAAGGATATGTGGCCATGGTTAATCTTTCCACAAGATAATATTGCGTTTATCAAATGGCATGGATCCTTTATTTTAAATAAAAATTCGTAAATAATGTGGATCTATCGATATAGTACTACCTTTATTTCTCGTCTATGGTAGTTTGAATAAGACACAGCATGTAATCACACTTCTTGTCTAATATATCCTGTAATACTGATGATTAATTCCAATCACTATAAGAATTCCCTACATGATCATTTTCAGATGATACTGCTAGGATTGATTTAAGAAACTTAGTGGAGACTTCAATTGGCCCCTAAGCTCCCCAGATCTTAATGCAATGAGGGATGATGTTGAAAGAACGATCCATCTTCTACATCCATACTATCGAGCCTCTTAAAATTAGAAAGTGCAAATGAACGAGCCACAAAACGACCTATCATTATCTCGTAAAAACTATATCAAGAGAAATCTAAGCTATGACCATTCAAACGAGACAGTAGGGTCCTAATAAGTTTCTGATTATAGTAAATTTTAACTAGCGACAGATTATTTTATACACTGCAGCGATCACGCACCACACCCTTCTAAGCTACCGTCAGGCCAACAGTGGGAGGTTTTTATGTTAATAATTTCATGCATCGTAGTTATGAGTTTATTTCACAATTTTTTTTTTTTTTATGTAAAATTGAATTGTCTTAACATTTACATCAGAATTTTTATTATCTTCAAAATTACAAAGATGAAGGTGAATAAATAAGGCTGTTTTATTAATGGAGGCAAAATAAAATTGAAAATAAGTCTAGCTATATGAATGATTAAATATTTGTGGGTCTTCTAATTCATTATTTTGATAGCTTACATTAACTACGACTGTTTTCGACTCAAATTATTACTGAACAACTCATTTATTTAATTTTAAGCGCAAATGAATTGTAGAAAACGAAACGAGGGGTTAAAAAAAAAGCGATTCGAGTAATATTTACTTCGGTAACTCAAAGGACGTTAGTTTCACGCCTCAGGCATTTCAAATTCAGCACGTATTCTAAACTTCACCTTCGACATGAGTGCGTTTCGTAAAAGGGGACCACATACCGGAGAAGCTTCCGAAGATGGCTGGAACTAAATCTGGAAAGGAACACCTGTATATTCGAAGAGGGATCGATCCCTCGCACCTCCCTTCGGAAGGGGTTGTCGTGCCGTTTCCATAGTTACTAGAATCTCTTTCTCAAGAAAAGCTACAAGAGAATCATACTTTTAAGCGCATGCTACTTCCGATTTTTTTTTTATTCACGAGAATTTGAAGAAAACTTCCGCTTTTCTAAGGGTTCAAGTTCCCCAAAGCGTTCATTTAAGATTCGCGAAAATTGAACCGAAGGCAAAACAAATTTTGTTTTGGTGCTTTTTTTTTTTTTTTTTCCTTTGGCGATAAAACTTCTCGTTAATAAGAGGAATTGCTCTTTTTGTTAACTTATTGGAATTTCAAGCGTTACATTAATTGGATTTTGCGCTTAACTATAAATGCTAATATTAGGTATAGTTAAAACGAAAAGTTGATTAATTATTGAGCAACTTAAATAAATAGTTTTTAGTGAAGGGAGAATCTTTATGAGTTTATGTACGAAACTAATTAAATATGTAGTTCCATCATCTAATCTTAACAAGGGTGCCCCATCCTCAGCTCGCTGCGTTCACCAGTCCCCGCAACTGCGTTTGGGGTTTATTGGTTACTTGTATATTATGTATGTTGTTACTCTTTTTAAATGGAAGTTCTAAAAATTTTCTACTTATGATTCCTGTTAAACATTGAATTTATAATCACTCAATTTATGAACATTACGATTTGATTTAGATAAATTCAATGCAGCTTGGAAATTACATTTGGAACGAATAATTCATAGAATTTTCCTTTATACATAATTATGAATTTCAGTGTTTAAAACTACAACATTATGACCTTCTTTATTCTTACATAAACAAGTAAAATGTATAGAAACCAACGAAGAAGATAAGAAAATGAAGAGAGAAAAAAGATAGTAATCGAATCGATGAAAATTGAGGTGATATACAAATGAAAAAAAAAAAATAATAATAATAATGAAAATGAATAATAAATGGAAAAAAAAAATAATAATAATTAGGTAAATTAAGTTGAATCTCTGAGTAACGTATTTCTGGCCAATCTCTTTTGATGAAACGCATTTCTTTCGTGTTTTAATTATTAAACATCATTAAAATTGAAATAAAGGTCTAAATCACTGTGTTAGTGAATGCGCATTATTCAAACAGATATATAAAAACATTTTCTTCTCAATATGAACTGTTAGCTTTAAAGTTTTTATTTCTGTTCAACTTAAAGCTCAGTTTGTTTCGGATTTGTGTTGCTAACGCGAGAAGGGAAATTTTGTAGCGGTTTTGTGACAATAGAGGTATTAGTAGTTTATGCAATATAAATATCGCAGCTCGTTATATCTGTACCATAATATCGTTATCTTGAACAAAATACGGCTAATTCGCTGCGACCTCTAGATGGTGTTAAACCAGTTTAAAAATTGCGTCATGTTTGACTATACTTTCGTGCTTAACCAATTTTATCAACAGTACTTTGAAACCTGTGTAAGTTGAACTCTTGCAATGCACCACTTTAGTGGTGAACTTAGTATTATTATTCATTGTTTTTATCTCCTATTTTTTACCGTTTCCCACAACTTGAAATCCTTATATATTCCATATAAATTACTAATCGAAACATTAATGAATGTAATTGAACTTTTCCTAGCATGACTTTATAATTTGATTTAGTGTTAAAATGATTGACCAGAATTAATAACAATTTGTTAAACTAATTTATTATTAAACCGAGATTATTTGTTTCAGAAGAAAATACTTTCAATCACGCATATTTTTGCAGCTTGTCAGTTATTTAACTTCGATAATAAAAACCATTAAAAAATTTTTTTGCCCATTTGAAAAGTGAAATTTTTTCATTTTCTTAACATACGCCGTTGTAAAATTAAAGACCGGTTTCATTGGAAAATTTGGAGCATGTTTAAAACATTATATACATTGTTTGAAAACGTGCTATAATGCTGTAACCTAAATACCGTGCTACGACGAATCATATATCATTTAAATAAACGCTTTTCAAACTTAATAAAACGATGCTTTATTAAACTTGGACAAATCAAATTGGTTAAATTTATCCCCTTTTTTAAGGTTGCAGTAAATTTGCGCTGCATTTTATAGTTTATCATACGAATATTAAGATTCACCATTGGAATGATAATTTTTAGAGTTCTCGTAAACACTAGTACGATATTTTAGAAATGTTCAAATGTTAAATAGTATATATTCAGCCTTTATGATTCTGGCTGATCTAATTTAATCTACATAATTTTAAATAACATAATCCAAAGTTTGAAAGAAAAAGGTCAAATAGCTCTTGAGAAATAAAAATTAAAATATAACGTGACTTTTTAAAAGTTTGAAATACACAAAACGATAAATCAACATATAAAGGTCTAAACATTCTAGTCCTGCCTTAGCTATTGCGTTAGCACTTTACAGATTCCAAGTATTACCTGTGTTTTAAGAGTCTAGAATCCAAATCCGTTGGAGGAAAAAAAAAAAAAAAAAAAATGCACATATATTCAGAGAAATTACGTTTTCGCTACTCATTTCATGATTTTAAATATTGTCTTTAATAATTAATTGGCATATTTTAGGTTAGGATCTCGAACCATTAAGATTGAGTTATGTAAAGCGCGAGGAAAAAAATTGGCAACTCTGAATAATTTTTGATTTAATGCTCAGATCTTCAAGTTCTAGAACTCAATCTTAATGTTTCAATGAAGTGACTTCAATTATGCTAAATAATTAGAACAGACTATATTTTAAGTTACGAAATCAGACACAGAAACGTACTTTCTCTAAATAAGCAAATCTTTTTTCGATGGATTCGGATAATGGTTAGGTCAGGATATAAAATTCGTTTAAATTCGTTTAATAAAATAATAAAATTCGTTTATCTGTAGATAATTTCCGACAAAAAATGAATTTTAATAAATATTTATTATTTTTACAAAATTTGAGCGAAATTGGTTGAATAATTTCTGAGAAATCAAATTTTAAAAAAGTCGTACATTTAAAAATTCTGGCAAAATTTTACTTATTAGTCATGACGTATCTGGTTGTTGTCGTATGCCATTAAGGCAAGGGGTGTGATAGTTCTTGTTTTCCAGTGGCGCCATCTATGGTCAAGAATTTGACTTGCCACACCCATACGTCACACCCGTTTATAGGGCAGACCATCCACAGATCGTAATTTTGACCTGAACCAAAGTACGATTAGTCTCCAATCCAGTATCTCCAGAGGTATAATTTGTTATGGGAACATCGAGGACTTTGTGACCCGACAGATTTAACGTGCATCAGTCACTATTTACTGCACGGAGAGTCTTCGGCCGGCATGATTCGAACTCCTGTCGTGAGTTCAGCATCCTGCTACTCAGGCTATCCTGGCCCGACTTATCTGGTTGAATAAAGAAACAAGAACAACATAATTCTGTAAATAAAACTAAAATCTATGGTATTAATAAACCATTCATTTGGTAATTTTTCCGTTCATATGATAAGGATTTACCGGAGAGTCTGTTATCGGAGAGCCCATAAATTATAGCTCTTATTACCACACATTTAGTATAAATTACAAAACTGAAAAGTAAATATAACCGAATAATCGTTTCTTATCCCAAGCTTTAAGAAATCTAGATAAATTTACCAAATTTGGCCACATTTACAGAATTTTATTACCTACTATTAGAGTGCCTAGAGTAAAAGAGTGTTGACAAGGGAGAAACGATTCCTGATTGGTGGAAAGAAAAACTTTACCGCCGGAGGCGAGAGTGGAAAATTTGCCATTGGAATTACATGGAATAAAAATTATCTGCCTCAAAAAATTTATGTTCTGAATTAATAAAGGCATATAATAAGTTCATTATTTACTTTTTTTAAATAAGAAACTTCAACGTTACAGTAAATGTAAAAATTATGGCTGAAAATTTGGATAGTTATTAGTTATTTGAATTTTTCCTTATTATTACTTACTTGTATGCATATAAAGTTTTGTTTATCTCATTGTAAAGAGAACAAGGTGAGGAAATAACTAATGATTACATATGAATAAATGTATTTATTTTGAATAAACATAATTTCTATATATAAATTTTAAGATTTAAGCATCTTTTTATCAAAACTTCAGAAGTGCAGAGTTTGGCGATATTACTTTGAAATTTTGGCGCGTTTCAATGCTCGCGAAGTAGCATTTGTTTACTTTTTGTTACTAACTTGATAAAATGCTAGTTTGTTTTAAATTTCAACTAATTATTGAAATTTTTGTTTACAATTTGTTGAAATAAGCAATACCTTTTTAGGTGAATATGCGATACTTTTTTCCTGAAAAAGTTATAAATAATAATAAATTATGTAATTTGTTTTATTAATTATTATTTCTGAAATGAATGACATAATCATTATTAATTTTTATATTTTATTAAAGGCATTTATTTAAAGCTGAAGTCCTTTCATAAGTCTTTTTTTTTTCTTTGACGTTAATTTTTTAACAATGTGAGATGCTAGTTTTTCTTACAATGTTTCTTAAAAAATCTGTAATATCATGTGCTTTCCAATCTTAAAGTTTATAATGATACATTAGTATATACTCTTAGAATAACAGAACCTTCAGAATAACACCGAATGAGCGAGTGGAGCCAATTCCGGTGATCATCTGGCAACCCCCTTGGACAAAAATATGACGGCAGCGCATGCGCTCTTGGATATTGTCATCACTCTTTTCAATACAGGCACTCTACCTACTATAACAGTATATTTTATAGCTATTTTAATTAAACGAAACAATTACCAAAGCTCTTCGGTTAAAATTACGGGACCTTTTAGCCTTTTCTATAGCTAGAAATACGTTAAATTTAACCATATTCTAGTAGTTTTGCTAATTCTTTTTTCTTAGTGGGATTTTATCTTTTTAGGGTAAAAAAATTCATGTATTGAGAAACAGAAAAACATTAAACAAGAAAAACAGAATAGGCGATAGTGAAATAAAGTTCTGAGGAAACAAAATTTTGCTTCGATATCTTGCTTTTTTATATATCAATATTTTGCTTTTATTTTAATCGTTGACTTATATAAAAAGCATTAGGTACAGTTATAAATTTTAAGTTTTTCCATAGGAAAGGAACGATTTCTATCCAGATTATTTTGATAACCGATGCATCGATTACTTCCGCATTTCAAAATTTTCATGGAATGCTTCTTGTTCTGACATTTTTTATTCTGGTGTACAACAAATGTTCATTTTTTTGGAAGCAGGGAGACAGATTCTGTTAGAGACATGCTCAGTTTTGTGTAATGCACTATGTTTACAATCAAACGTTTAAAAAAACAGTCTCAAACAAAAGAAGATTTTATTGTATGATAGAATAAAATTATTTGATTTGATCTGCAGAACATACTGAGTTATTTTACGAAATCATCCAAAACCTTCATCGGCGATAAGTCATATCTTAAAAATGTTCTATAGGTAAATGGTAAAAACATGCTTATATATACTTATATGTAGTATAAACATAGTAGTTAATACTTACACAATGTGGAACCAAAATAGTACTTAATTTCTTTCAAACAAATTCAAAATGATAATTAGATATGCTTTTAACAGCAATTGAAGATAACAATTGCAAGCGCTTGAAAACTGTCTATTATATAAATGGCTAACCGTATATATCTAAGCACCGGTAGAACTAGGGGTCATGAGGGTTTCGGGTTACTGCTGCCGATTAGTTTTTAAGCCAAAGCTTGATATCCAATATTGTTTTATTTGTTGTGTTTACAATATAACGCGTTCTTTCAATTTAACTTTTAACGAAACAAGCAACAAATGAATTTGAAACACTCCGGAAGCATTTTATGGTGCTATCCAAAAAATAACAAACGGTGATATTTTACACAAATATTCCCCCCCCCCCAAAAAAAAAGGAGTAACACTCAAAACATGACAAACTTTACCCTTTTTTTTATGTTGTTATATATATTTTCTCAGATTCCCTTATAGCTTACGACCTTTTAGAATTCATAAATTGCAGAAAACTCTTATGAATGGTAAAATTACAGGTAAATTTAAACACAAATCAAAATAAGAAAACTTCCTAGAATATCAAGCGTGCCTCAACGTGCAACGTCGCCTCATTATCATAACAGAAGCGTAGGAATACATAGGAAGGTACCTATATTTTTTTCCGGCTTTAGGAAGCTTCTTATTATAGTTATTATTTTGTTCGCCATCCCGGTAGTCCTTTCACACGTGCACTTCGTCGTGAGATGTCGTTGAAAAAATACAATTTTCGATAATATCATATGTGAAAAAAAGCCATGTTTTCGGCATGACAGTTATACAGTTGTTTACCATGTATGCAGTATTTTACAGAGGCTCACCATGTCTGTTAATTCTGGAAACTCTTTAATCTCCTAAATGTTGAATTGATGCCTCATGTTTATTATTTTTAAATACTCACAAAAATGTAACCAGCGACCAAAAGTAACCAATCATATAACTTTCCTAAAACCAAATCACACATCTATTCATAAAATTCTTAAAAGAAAATACTGGAAAGCTTTTTTAAACGGATATTCCATTTTGTGACGTCTCGAAAATTCTGGAAGCATTTAAAGCATAAAATTCGAAGATATCAAGATGAAAACATTAGCTTATAGCTTACATTGATAGATAAGGGATTAAAATGGAAGTTAACAAAATAAAAGTGCTTAATTGAATAATGGATGTAATAACAGCGGTAGTTGGAGGGTATGCGTGATGAACACCGTCCCAGAAGTTCTTACATTTATTAATAAATGCTAATTAATTAAGAGGTAACAGACATAAATCAATTTATCTATCGTTTCATTTATTGTCATTTCGAGAAGTGGGTATCCTACAGTTGTGTTTTGCGATGTTTAAGGCGCAGTTATTTGAAATTCTTAGCCCCTTATAATGCAGAACAACAAAATTATATTTTTATGCTCATTCTTTTTCACTAGTTTTGATGCGAATTCGCTGAATAAAATTATTTTTATCATAACACCTACCTTGTTTCTTCACTTTCTCAGAAATTCAAAAACAAAACAAGTAATTTAATAAATTCATTCCGCCACTCCGTGCGAAATAAATAGTGATGAACAAATACGGTCTACGTGTAGAGGCGATCTTATTGGGGTTGAGATAAATAATTCGAAAGAGTAAGACAAAACTGAGCGATTTTTCCTTTTTAGTTTCTCTGAAGAGTCGTAGAAGTGAGACGTTCTTCCCTATTGACCACTTCGAATGTTGTGTTTTGTTTTCAAAAATCCAGTCACGAGTTGGAGAGGGAGCTTTAATCCGGCCACCCTTCAAGGCCTCCAGAGTACCGTTATCTGTTCTCTTACACCACCAGCAGAAGGCTGGATAAAAGTAATCAGGACGGAAAGAAAAGAACTTCATTTGAGTTCTTCAATTTTAAATAAAACATTGTTCATTTGCTCAAAATGTTCCATCAGAGGTTGGATATCTAATCTTAGTTAATGAAAAAAAATTTGAAAGAAACTTAATGTAAAACTCAATGATTCTTCGTATTGACAGCTTAGACTTTAGTGAATGGAATAATGTAATGGAATAAAACGATCAAGAAATGGAAATTAAGAGAATATTTATCTAATATCAAATATTTCGTCTGAAATTCCAGAGGTTGTGGACTAATTTAAATGAAAGTTGCTGCACTGAAAAGTTGATATAATTCAAGCAAAATAAATGTTCAATATTTAAGGTGAATATACATGCTGGTGTGTAACGACAATTTGAGTCAGAAGCTATGAGACAGGAGTTCATGAATCGAAAAAAACTTTAATAAAAGGTTTGGTCTCTTTCTAGTTAATATTTGCTGATGTACAGGCCTCATATTACGATTTTATGCAGAAATTCATTGAGTAATTGAAGAGTACTCGTTCTGAAATGCTGCTTTAAGGCTATGGAGAGTTACGAGTTAAAATTGGGCTAGTTAGAGCATCCCAGAGATGCTATATAAGATTAAATTCTAGAGACAAAGCTGATCATTGTATACAGTGAATATCTCTACTAGCAAAAAAAGTAGCTGACCAACAGAACACAATGGGACACTCATTATCGTTGATAAAACTGAAATCAGGCTTTACTCCTGAAAAATTAAACATAAGGTTCCAAGACAATTTTTGCACATTACACCAAAGTGCCTTTTTGAGAGAGGTGATTGGACGCAGGCGCCCAACATGATGCTTGCCCAAACATCACTGACATAACAGATAATTTCTCGAACGTGGGGAGATAAATAGCGAGGTTCACTCAATGTAAGACTGATTCATGGATACTGTACCTAACCTCCAATATCGGAGATATTTACCAATTTTCCCAGAGGAATTGTGATTGTCTGAAGCACAACTCTCGAAATCGTTCAAAGAATCATAACTGGTGTAAGAATTGGGGTGATATTTTAAAACCCTATATTCGCCTTTTTAGAGGTGTGCAGTTGGCTCTAACTTTATTTTTTTAACTTTATTTAACGGACAGCAACGAGCGGCAACTTAGAGTTTATTTTATCGTCGAATTTTTGGAATGAAAAGATTTTAATCGTGTGAAATGACCAGGCATGTTTTTAGGACACACTATGGATACCAATCGTAAATTACAACATCTTTCTGAACTGAAAAACAGAAATTGTGAACGAGGGGATCAATTGCCATAGGAATATCTAAACTGTCACTTTCCCCAACATCACAGTTCCCGCATATCATTAAAAATCAACCAATTTTCTGACCTATTCTGTAACCAAAGTTACACACTTTTCCAATCCGATGAATGATAACTATTGTTATTATGACTTGTTAAACTATCTTTGTACTAAATTTGATTTATACTGGTTTTTTAGTTCTGAAGTTTCTTATGAAATATGAAAAAACCCATTCATTTTCAATACCAGTATATTTATGAATAAAATGTTATATTCAAATTATAGCTTTTATAAAAAAGTTGTTTTTTTTTTTTTTTTTTTTTTTTTTTTTGCTTAAAGAAATGCATATACGAATGATTTGTTGATTTTAAGGTTATTAATTTATTTGCGAATAAGATGTTACTTTCAACAAATATGCATGAGTAAATTAATATTTAAGCAGTATAGTATATAAGAATAAATATTTACCATAGTGATGCAGTTATGAATAAAATGTTATATTTATATCGTATTTTGGAACAAAATGATATTCATGCCATTTCTATTTTTTTTACTAATTGTTAGTTTTTAAAAATCGAATCTTGTGTTGGAAAGTTTACGTTGTAGAAAGTTTTGTGTTGGAAAAATTACGATATTTGGATGAATGAATGAAAGTATGAATGGGTCCACCCTATAAACGGGCTATGACGTGTGTGTGCGGGGATAAAAGTTGAATTCTTGGCCATAGATTACTCCATTCAAAAGCAAGAAACGCACCCTCTGCCTTAAATTTGCGTGGTTTTAACAAGCAGACTTGCTGATATTGGGAAATAACGTTAGAAACAACAACAACATAAACAATAGCCGAAAATTAATAAAATATGAGAGATTCAAAACAATGATTTTTCAAAATTTCAACTCGGACACATTTTTGAAAGTCTGTGTAAAATGAACTACAAAAATACCAAAAGATTTTTTATACTCATTCCGAATTTTAGAATAAATTAAACTCGAGAAAATGCTTCTCGATGCATGCTTAATTTGGGAGGTAATGAAAAAGAAAAACCTACAATGTATCTATCACTTAAATAGGAATAAAAATAATCTTTCAGTAGCTTTATTTTAAAGGAAAAAAAGAAAGAAAGAAACTTCAACTCTTAGAGTTCTTTATCCTCGGGCAGATATTTCATTAAACAGATAAATAAGAAATTTAACTTTCGTAGAAAAATCATCGAAGAAAACAAAAGAAAAAAGGAAAAAAAAAAGAAGAAGTAGGAATTTGTTATTTTTTATTTATTCTTTTTTTCCCGCTACTGTTTTGTTAATTTATTTTCTTAAATACTGAAGCTTAAAAATTCTAAATATTTTGTTCCTTTTCTGACAGTCAACTTTTTCTTCACTGTTTTTTAAAAAAATCTTTAAAATGATTGGGATTATTCCTTAAATAATCAAAATTATGTCATCAAAATGTTTCATTTCCTTTCGTTGCCATTTTTTTATTTATTTATTTCAACCTCCAAATGTATAACATTCACCTGATGTCAAATGATTTGAATAAAATACATTTTTTTCTTTTTTATTTCATCTTTGAAATGTGCAGAATCACTATCAGCAAGTATTAAAACCATACCAAATGAAAACAGAGACAAAATCTTCTCTTAAGTTTCCATTTCCTTTAATTTTTTATTTTTTCAGTACTTGAAATGTATAGAATCATTATTCCAAAATAATTTGAGTAGCCTGATCAACATATTATTTATATATTATCGACATATTTGTTTTTTTTTTTCCATTTATGTTTTGTTTCTTGGAAATATGTAAAGTATGAAGTACTCAACCTATACATATAACAAAATTTTTAAAATTCCTCAACTTTGGCGATTTAACTTAATATTTTGGATAATAAAAACTTTATAATGTTAAACTTACACTGTAAGAAAAATTAATACCGCCGAACCATAATATTATGCCAAATTAATTCCAAATCATCATGCTAAATTAATTCATGCCAAATAAACCTTATACTGCCCAAAGTTCATTCATATTATTGGGGAAATTCATTTCGATTACACGATTTATTTTGGTTACACGATATGAAATGGTTACCCTACATTGTTTGAACATTTGGTACCGCCGAATCATGCCAATTTAATACAAACTTAATACGAAATCAGTTGAATAGTTTCTGAGAAATCAAATTTTAAAAAAGTCGTATATTTAAAATACGATTTTTAAGCAACAATTCAACTGATTTCGCACAGATTTTGTATTTTGCCATGTAGTATTTTACATACTTTAAAATGATGTAAAAATTTGTATACGTTACAATGAAAAATTTCTTTGACTAATATTTAATAAAGTAATAAACATTTGCTAAAAATAATTTTTTGGTAGAATTATCTTTGGATAAACGTACAAAAATTTTTCAATTAGCTTAAAAGTTTTCCAGATATGACGACGTACGCAAAAACATTAAGGGGTACAAACTTTGGATCGCTCTCCTGACCAAACTATGGGGTCCATATTTCCCAAATTGCGGCCACTCCCTTTATTATGAGGGTCAGAATTCCAAATCCCTAGAAAAAAGAGTTGTTTATTAAGAGAAAGTACGCTTTCGTGTCTTATTTCGTAACTAAAAATATCGCCTTATTAATTAGCGTATTTGTGGTCATCACATTGAACCATTAATAATGAGTTCTAGAACATAAAGATCGGATCATTGGATCAAAAGTTATTCAGCGTGGTCCAATTTTTTGGCGCACCGAACATTATGCATCCGTTAATTGCAAAATTGATTAAATTTCAATAACAATAAAATAGTTTCTGGGAAAAAATTATGAGAACCCGTGTATTTTGAAAGCACGTAACTATTACAAATTTGGAGAACGTTGTAATTATGGCAACCAAATTTGTCAATAAAAATTCTAGGAATTTCTTAATTGGAAATAACATACAACAGTTAAGACTCTACAAGTTATTCAGTTGTTTAATAGTAGATTCAATTATAAAGTAGGTTCAGGTTATAAATTGTCAGAAAGTTTGGAGGGTTTTGATGCATAGCATCGTATACATCTATATTTTCAATGCTCATCACATTTGGCAACTATAAGCCAGAAGGGTACTTAATGGACGGTATTGTTGATCTCTTTTTCGTGGACAACATATAGGCTATAACGTCACTCCAACAACATAGGAAAGACAAATAAGACAAAGTGGGGGAGATAACATCCATACCCGAAGCGAGTTTTGAACCCGGGATCTTCCTGACATGAGGTCAGCTCCCTGATCGCCATATAGCCGGTCTACATAACATCGTACATAGGTACCCTTAATAATACTAAATCGAACTAGAAATACATGTTATGCGAACTAATCTTTATTACAAAATATAACAGTTTAATTTGAACGTAAACAAGGTTTTGAATATCCTATTATAATTACCACAAAATCGCGCTACATTAATGATACAAATAATTAGGTTCAAAGTTTAACCAATTTTTCTGAGAATGTAGTAACAGTCTAGGCATATTGTACATTTGTTTCATATGTAGACGGCGTCTTGTGCGCATTTTTAAGCGCAATTTTAATTGCAACCTTTAAAACTGAAACTATTATTCGATATTTATTGACTTTAAATCGTCCAAAATATTTGCATACATTCAAATATTTGATTCATGCAGGTTTGCAGCTTGAAAAGATTAGAGTGCAGTTTATTCTATGGGCATCCTATTCACTCCCTCCGAGTTTATAACTAAACTAATATGACAGCCTTTGATTTAATTGCTAACTCGTTTATTTATAAAATTACACCGTAGGCAAAAGAATGCGCAAATTAGTTTAAAACGCAAACTTATTAATCATTCTCGGTAAAATGATATAGCGCAGAGAACATTTAATTTGCTTCTCTCGAGGGTGACTGTTAACTGTCCCAACAGCATATCTAACTTTGGAATTGATTAACTACATTCTGTATCCGTGAATTGCAAAACCAATTAAATTCCAATTATGATAAAATGGTTTTTGGGGGAAAATCACCAGAATTCGTGTATTTTAAAAGCATGCGGCAGTTGCAAATTAGACGAGAGTTGTAATTGGGGGCATCAGAATTCCGTCGATTAAAATGATTCTGAAAATTTCTCAAGAAATTAGAGATAATGAATAATGCATGACAGCTTAGATATCACTATCTATTCGAAATATAGCGGTAGATTGAGATATAGATATTGTTAAAATTTTATGCTCTTGTTGAACAACGATCGTGTGAAAATGTGTTGCTAAATTAATACTGTGTTAAGTTTTCCCATCCCTAAATTTGAACCAATTCATGAATCTAATCATCTCTGGTCTTATTTAACGATAGACTTGGAAGAACACGTGGATGAATTTAGCACCTTATTAAGAGGTCTCTTTTCTCTTGGTTGAACTCCACTATCAAAGAGGTGAACGCCGGAAAAAGGGGTGGGGTTCTGCTAACTGATTCACAAATAAACTGATGTCGCGCATTAACTCCACTTAGCAATATCTTTCGGAATGTGTCACCCTATCAGAATTTGAGAAATAAAGCAGCAATATTTTAGATTCCCTATTCATTTTTTCAGAAAATAGTAACGTCCTCTCTTGATTGCTACAGGCTGAATTGTATTAGTTTGTACCCCGTAAAAGAAAAGATAAACTGTTTGTAAAACCAGTTAATATCAACCTTGTTTTTGGGAGAAATGAAATTTCCCTGACTGCCAACCTTTATTAACAGGAATATTTCGTACCTGGAAAAATATAAGTAATACTAGATAAATTATAGTTACAAATATTTAATAATTTCCCCTTACTTTTTAAAATATCTGGAGTGAACCACCAGTGTTTTTTCCCTTTACTGAGGTACAAACATTACTAATGCAGGGCAGCTTGCACCAATCAGAAGACACTATTCTTTTACATTTGTACTTGATAAGTAGAATTTAAAATTTAACAACATTGTCTTTTAAGAGTAAATTAAATATCTAAAACGGTTAAAGAAAAACTCTTTAGACCTTTATTTTTTCAATAATAAACAAATTCTTAGTAAAGTTCAGGGTTTCTAAGAACCAGCATATTATAGAATAGGAAGTAGCCTTTTAAAAATTTTAATTTTTGAAAGTTGAAGTCATTTATGATGTATTTTACAATAATGAATATTAGTCATGCTATTTTTAGGCGCAGTGGTGACTGGGATCTGTAGAGCACTAATAAATGTTAATAAATGTTTTCAGTAGTGTATGTCTATTTATCTTAGCCTATTGTTACCTTATCCCCAACTAACACATAAAATCTTCACTTCTTCCTTGTGGCTAGAGTAGAAGCTTAAAATTTCAGGTAAAAAATAAAATAGCATTTAGAAGAAGTAAAATATATTCCTGGAGAGAAAAACTAAAAGTACCCACAGTATAAATTGTCTACCCATAAGTTAGTTTTGGTTCTTTTTTTTTTCTTCAAAAGAAAGAACCATGGTAAGAAAGGGTCAAAACGTCTATCATTGACCTTTCATCCCCGCTGGACGATGGACTTACATTTTCTCTTGAGTCGTTACCTTTTTTTCCAAGATCAAGAAGAGGAAAAACAGAAGGAGAAAAAGAAAAACAGAAGAAGAAGAAGGCAACTAACTAAGATGCAGTTGCTTCGGCGTCATTAGGTTCGATCGGTAATGGTGGAGAACGATGCGATCGAACCCATTAATGATACCATTTCGCACCGAACAAAGAACAGAACTCCAAAGAAAGAACATGCAGTTTACCAAGAAGTAGATCGCCCACCCCAAGACAGGTGGTAATAGAAATGGCTTCTATTTCTAGACGATTTTCACTTCTTTTTCTCTTAACTGTCACTGCCACTCTTACCTGGCAATAAGTAGAGCTGTTGGGACAATTTTAACGATGTACTTGACAAGGCTATGCTCCTGGTTTTTCTGAGAGAGTGAACTATCACAATATAAATGTTAGTGATTGCATTTTCCAAGCGGAACGTCATGGAGTGGCTCAATTCTGTAATATTGAAATCAAATCGTATATTGAAGTATTTAAAAACGCAACATTATTTTTTATTTTTTTTTTACATTTATAATAATAAAGCCGTGGTGGCTCAGAGGATAGAGCTTTCGCCTTCTAATGAGGTGAACTGGGATCGGATTCCAGCAATGACTGGTCTATACGAAATCCGCAACCGGCTCGCATCGACCACAGTGCTGACGTAAAATATCTTCAGTGGTAGACGGATCATGGGTTCGAATCCCCTTGCCACCAGGCTAACCGTGGGAGGTTCTCGTGGTCTTCCTCTCCATGTAACGCAAATGCGGGTTAGTTTCATCAAAAAGTCCTCCGCGAAGGCAAATTTCACCCAATACTTGATCCGGGGTTCCTTAGTCTTCTTTTTTGATTTCAAAATTACAAAGCTACAGAATTGAACATTAGTAGTCGTAAGTCCAAAAAATTTGATCGGATGTTCAATGACGGTTATAAAATAAATATAATAATAAAAGAATATAATAATAAAAGAATATAATAAATAATAATAATAAAAGAAAGCATTATAATATAAGAATAATAAAAGAAAATAATGCTGGTGTCTACTGCACTGTATAATAATAAACGAATGAATTTGTATGTCTGTCTCTTAAAAATCCAGAACGTTTTATACTAGCGTCTTGAAATTTGGAGAACTCGTCAGAGGGCAAATTTGGTTCCTGGTCCTAAAAATCGTTAAAAATTCCATTTATGTTTCCACTAAAGTATAGAAATCGGTTACTCTATAGATTATTTAGTTAATGTGAAAAATAACTAAAGTGATCTGTTAAAGTACAATTTTTTTTTCTTACAAGTACAATTTTCTATCTAGATAATTTACACATTAACTACAAGGCATTCGTTAAAATGAAAATAAGTTCTTCTATGGAACAACAGCAACGTTTCTGTATGTTTGAATTGACGTGATACTATTTATTCACTTTTTGCTACCAAACGAAACATCAAGTTACTACGATCGAACAATCAGCACAATAGTTGATAGAATCAATCACCAATCATTTTAAAACTATAATACGAGGAATAACGGTTTAAAATATCATTATACTGAAAGAAATGAACATAATGTTTTTTTTTTTTAATTTTCAGAATCTAAAGAATCGAGTCTTGATTTAGCATTATGCATTGTTATAATTTAAAATGTAAACTATTCTGGTTTTTTTTTCAGATAACATAAGTGATGCTTGCTAGCTTGCAGCTCTATTTAAATGAAAACGAATTTCGAGTTTGGTGCACATTATTCTATAAAATTTCTTTTTTTGATTAATTATGTGAGCTCCAGCAAAATGGACACTGAAGTGTCGTCCCCAAATTAGCAGTAACGAAATTATTTGAAATCACGCGATTTCAAACAATTAATATTATATATAGTTTCACTTTTGAAACGTGTTTCCATAAACCTAAATAGTGATCACTCAACGGTAAAGGAAAAAATATTGCGTTATTTACTGTAGTGCAAATTTATCAAGAAAATTGCTCGAAAACAGAGGGAAACCTTAGAGAATGACTATGTGGACTTTGGTCTTTTTTCATTTAGTCCTAGGTTCAGTTTTTTCAATTTAGTGTGTTATGTCATGTTTGTTTTATGAAAACAGTTTGGGCTTTTTACAATGAAACATCACTCAGTAATTTAGGTAAACAATCCAAGATAATCCTTGTTAATCCAAGATAAAATTGTAAATAAGTGTTTTTTTTTTAACGATGTGTCTCAGCGCATTATTTTTCAAGATTATTTTTCGCCTTTTTTTTAAAAATAAAATTCTGTAGAAATAGAATTTGAAAAGAACAAGCAAACATATATTTTAAATTCGATTTCAAAGGAACTATTCGACCGACCTGGTTTAAATTTTGTATTTAGCCTTATAAAATTGCTTTCTTTAAACTGGTGTAGTCTTCTATATATATATTTCACTTACACGGCTCCAAAAAAAAGCCTCATTACAACTTCCCGAATGGCAACGTTAGAAAATCGACCAATGATTGCATCTAAATATGTCACATGCCAAATCTAGCTGAGGTGGCTCAACGTATAGCGCTTTTAAAAACGGAAACAATGACCAGAGTGAGCATTATCAGGTTGTTCAATTCAGCTGCGGCAAAAATAAAAATAAACAGCTTAAAAAATAAAAATGCTGTTGCCAGCCATAGAATTTTTTGAAAGTTAACTTAGCAACATAAATCAAAATTATGATACCTGAGCGCTTGACGTAACAAATCCTTCAATTCTATAAGTGGGTTGGTGAGCGCCAGCGAGCAGGGGGCGAAGCCTCCTAGTATTAAATAATAAATGAGTATTAAACTTTTTTGCACGAAATTATATTAAAGAATTTTATAATTGTGCGCAAAATCGATTGATGGGCATCGTTTTCAGTATCGCACGGGCCGTGGTAACGTCTTCCTTCTGCACTGCATGCTGTAAGAGTATATATATAAAAAAAATCACAATTTTTAAATTAAAAACAAATGTTTCCAATCAAAATCACTTTTTGTTTGAATATTTGAACTCTGAATAATAAATATTGTTGTTCTTCTAAAAATTAAAAGTTAAAATCAATTCAAATAGATAAAAATAAGTTAAGGAAATTCTTCAATTTATATAATATTTTATAATTTTTAAGTCAGTATTATAATTTATTAAGCAATTTTTTCTTAGGTAATTATTGCAATTAAATTATTTTTAAAACAAATGGTAAAACTTACGATTTTAATGAAATTTGAACTATTATTTTTATTATGCATAGTACTTAGAATACAAAACTGATTGGTTCCATTCAAGATTTCAAATGCATCGCAGAAATTAAAACTTGTTTTCCCTGAAAATTCTTAACACTTTCTTCGAACACCCTTATGGCGTAATAGATAAATTATGACTCTTGAATCATTAGGAAACATAAACTGATTTTAAATCGCGTTGCTGGAGCTAAAAGTTTCCTCGCAAAGAAATAAGAAGTTGAATTTTCAAGGTGTACCCAGCATCAAAGTGACTGATTATTGTTGCATTAGAGGAAAATCTATTAATCGACTCACCATTGAAATATTTATGAGACAATGAGAGTGGCATCGTCGCATTTTTTTACAAAATGCACATCTTAGAATATCGGAGCTTAAAGAAAAGAAACAAAAATAATTTAAAATTCTAATTCCTTCTATCGCACCTTCGTACAATTACTAGCTTTGTAATTTATGGAAATCAATTCTACACAGGTCACGTGCGGTTAACGGTTAAAAAATCCCTTGCACCATTTTTTTTCTTTACTAGTGAAGAAGTTTTTTTTTTTTTTTTCCTACGCAGCAGATGGCCTTCTCATGCAAATGAGCCACACCTTTTTCACTTCACTTCATTTGAGTAGTTGGAAATGAAGGAAATGCTTTCAAAATTAAGGATGAGATTATTAAGAAAGAGAATTGTGCAGGTGATTTTTTAGATTGCATGGAATAAAACGCAATTCGTGTCTTAAAATCAAACGACAATCTTTTATTATGTGACGATTTTTTACAGTTATCTTTGTCCATGTGTTAAAAAGACATTTATATCAAATACAAAGTTTTTGATCCACTTTTAAATTTGATATACATTTTAATTTTTTTAAATCTAAACTTATGATTCTGTTTAAAAAATTGAGTGACCAAAAAGGTTTTTTTTTTTAATCTTGTATCAATGTTTTATAAATAGTTTATATATATATATATATATATATATATATATATATATATATTTTTTTTTATTTTTTTATTTTATTTTTTTTTATTTTTTTTTTATAGATTAGCCTTTCATAACAGATGCGAACATTCAATAATCTTTTTCACCAAGTAAAAGAATTCCTTCGCGTATATGAGTGATTCTTACGAAATATGACAATTCGGACCAAAAAATTTCTTCAAATTTAAAGTCGTCAAAATAATATAAAATTTTTTTGTATACTTCTTTAGTTACACTTATTAATATCTTACAGACAGCAGTGTAGTTTATTGAAATTTGCTCGGGGGAGAAAAAAAGAGAAGAAAAATAGAAATTCCCCAAATCTTGAATGCCAGGAAAATGACATATTAGCTTAGAAGTTTAAAAAACATTCATTTTAAGTTAATAGTAAGTAACTCAACTTAAGCCTTTATGTCAGATGACCATAAATTGCTTGAATAATTTTTTTTTATCCACTGTAGAAAGAATCAAAAAAAAATTTTGCTGTTGATATGTACAGAATAAATTGTGGATAATAATCAATCATTAAATAAATAAATAACTTTGATTACATCCAAGCATATTACAATCATACATAAATTTGGTATTGGGTTAATATTTGCTTTCCCTCCTTACAGTATTAGCAGTTAAAAAAAATTTCTGGTAACACTTCAATGTCCTGGCATTCATAAGCCAGGAAAACGACAGCCAGGATAATGACAAATTTGCCATTTTATAGCATATAACTTTACTTTAATTAAATATTTTGGCCTAAGACGTTTATATTCTGTAGAAAACAGCAGGATTTCTTAAAATAACTCAGATAAATCTATGTAGTTTATGTTATTAATGGTTTCAAGAATCCAGGAAAATGACAACACAAAAACCTACTCACTTTGAAAATTTTTTGAAATAGATTTTGAACCAGAAAATTGGTTCTTCATTCATGCAACAAGACATGTTCATTTAGGAGGGTATCTAATACATCTATTAACATAAGATACTGATTGCTGGCTCTATCCATTTTGGTTATAAACCACTAAATAAAAGTAGCCAGGAAAATGACAGATTTTCTAGGGACAAACAAATTATTGACAGAAAAAATTAATTTAAACGAAGTTTTTGTAAGTAATACCCTCTGCGTATATTTCAGAAATGCTTACACCGGTTGAGATAAAAAAAAAATTAGATATTGAAAATTGTATAGGAAGTTTTGATTGGATTGCTAGTTATTATTGGAAACATTGTTTGGGACATGCCAGGAAAATGACATTTTGAAGTTCAATTAAATTTTTTAACTATACAAAACAGTCAATGCTAGTGCAAAGTTATTTTAAAATGCTAACAGCAATGCTATTTATTAATTATTTTGAAAAAAAAGTTCTTTTAGTATTATAGTATTAGATCTTGGAGCAAGGGACAGTGAATTGTCATATTTCGTGAGAATCACCCATATATTGTCGTTAATTAGTTCAATGAATCCATAATGCGCAGTAAAATGTCTTTATGAAACCGAAATATCATTCAATTTACTAAATATTTGACATTTTAATACGTCTTCATCCTGTCTTATGATTACTTCTTACGGAGGTAACCCTAACAAAGAAGTCTGTATATTGTGGATGTATATTGTGACATGAAAGAAATAATGACAATATGCTGCATGGGAAAAAAAGTGCGCACTTGTCTTTTGAATACGCTTCTGCTCCATGTACATTGGTAAATGTTTGAATTAAAAAGAATCGACTGCGAATAGTTAGCTCTAATTGATTATCATAGCAAAAGTCAGCTTCTCAAGTTTTAATAATTTCAAGTTAAAGTTTATTTATTAAAATAAAAAAATTCTCCTGTCTAAACCAAGATACCGTTAACTTTTGACTGGACAGCTATACTGAAGTAGATTACAACTTGGTTAAACCAGATAATTTCCAATTGTTAATGAAAGTACAACGGTTGTACTTGAAGATTTTTTTTATAAAGCTTGCTTGTGAATTTTTAAAAGGTTGAAACTCCCAGTCAAAAATTTTCTGTGGTCATGTGATAAAAATATAAAGATAGTAATGAAAAGCATCAAAGACGTTTTGTGTTTGACTTCTACATTCTGTTAGTCTAGTATCCCTACATTTAAATTAATAAAGACCTACATTTTAATTAATAAATACAACTCATTTGTATTTATTATCATAATATGTTTATTGTTTTGCTGACATATTTAAATATAATTTTTACAATAAAATAATATAGTACATAATATATAAAAGTTAACGAGAAAATAATATAGTGAAGTATATTGATACAGTAGCAATCAAATTATATTAATTTATTAAAACATGTTACTACTAAGGTGGTACTTTAATAGTTACATAGCATATATTATCTTCAAACGTCTTTTTCTAATTTCAAATTATTAACATATCGTTTATTCATTATGATAAATAATTGGAAGATAATCTAATTTAAGGAAGCTTATTTATCAAAGCGTCTTTCTGTATTTAAAGCTGATTGTTTTAAATCCGAACAATAAAACATTTTGAAAACATCAAAGGACTTCATCAAAAATTAAATTCATGTAAATATAGTTCTTTTTAACCATTTACGTCTAACTATTATTATGTGTGCTGTGATATAATATCAGAATGACAAAACATTTTGTCATTCTGATATTATATCAACACATTGAGGTAAAATACGAAATAATTATGCCTCACCGACATCAAAATCAAGTCACGATGTTCAAAATTGAGATAGATTTGAAAATAATATTATGAAGATATATTGAGTTAGTTAAAATTGCGTGTAAGTGGTTTATAATGTCGTGCTTTGAAATCTATTTGTTTCATATTAAATCTGTACTTAAAGTATTGGTTGTCGTTAAGAAATAGGACTTGTTTAAAGGTCATTCTCCTTACCTGCTATGTGAACCAAGAATCATTAGAAGCTCGTTTTTAATATAATCCTTCTCATCAGACAATGACTCTGAAAACCAATCTCAACGATCTTATTTTGAATCAAATAAAACGTCAACTAGTTATGAGATAGCAATATGAGCAACTTATTACTTATTCATGAAACCAGATGTTTTATTGCAGAATCATTTAATCTATCAATTACTGAAAGGATTCTCTTCTTGTACATTACATATAAGTTACAGTACAGTACAGTACAGTATAAGTTACAGTAA
The DNA here is from genome assembly GCA_949128135.1 of Parasteatoda lunata. NCBI lineage: Eukaryota > Metazoa > Arthropoda > Arachnida > Araneae > Theridiidae > Parasteatoda > Parasteatoda lunata. The sequence continues at coordinate 29,349,113 of OX421970.1, read as the reverse complement.
GTTATACGTCAGGTATTTATTTAAAATGTTTTTGTATTTTTATATAAATTAAAGTTGGTTACGAGGTAATTATTTAAATTTATTTTTGATCCTTTTTAAAATGGCAATATATATTTTAAACGTAAACTGCACTATAACGTCGCGCATTGTGTCGTACCATTTATTGGTGACAGAACTTGCTTTTTTCGAGCAATAGCATATATATATACATATATATATACATATATATATATATATATATATATATATATATATATATATATATATATATATATATATATATATATATATATATATATATATATATATATATATATATAGCACAATAAAGACAAAAGGATAAAATGAGAAAAACGAAGAAAATTAAGAAAAATTAATAAGTTTTATTTTCTGCGCATAAGCTGCAAGTATACAGAATTCATAAAACAAATTAAAAATATATATAAAAGATCGAAGATATTAAAGATTAATGAAAAAAGAAGACGAAAAATTATTAAAATAAAATATTTTTAAATTTGAAGAAAAATTTAAAAAATATATATATTAAAAAGCCAGAAAACAAAAAATGAAAATTTTTATTTTTTGATTTCTTTGATTCTTTGATAAATTTTCTGTTTATTTTCTTTTTGTTTACCGGCTTTTTAATATATATTTTTTAAAAATTTTTTAAAATATTTTATTTCAATAATTCTTTTTCTCTTTTCATTAATCTTTAATACTTTCCATGTTTTTATCTTTATATGGCTCGAGAGGGGTGAGAAGAAGTAGTGCAACACGTCGAAATGTGTTTTCTATCTTAGCTATTGACAGAGATAGAAATGATTTCAGTACTTTTGCTGCTAACAAAGCTGAAATGTCCCGAAGTCATACTGACTGTGGTTTGTGTAGTTTTGCTGTACAGACATTTAAATTATTACTAAAATTAATACATAAAGAACTTTGACAATATCGCGGACGTGTCTTGAAAATAGTTAAAATTGAAATTAAAACGATTCCGGGCATGCAACAGCTAGTGGTGGAACAAAAATTCAGTTAATATATAGTTTTAAACTAATTACGATGTTAGGATTAGAAGAGGGGTTAAAGAATTTGAATATTTAAATACAGTTGCGTTGTACATTCGACTTGGTTACTATTAAAGTTTATATGTTGCGCAAGATTAGTCTGAAAAGTGGCCAACAGGGGCGGATTAAGCGTACGCGGGGCCCTAGGCCATTCAAATTTTTGGGGCCCTTAGTTTAAAAATTTTTTCTCGTATATTTTTTATTTATTTAAATATAAAAGTACTTATGTATCTTTTCATTTAAGAAAGCATATTTAAAATTAAAATAAATAATATCCTGGACCTCTTAAACAGTGACAATTTCAATAAATAAAATTTGATTGAAAGTGACCAGTTGTATGAGTTTTTTCTAGAGTATATAAAACAATAAACAAACACTTACCTTTAAGTAAAATATTTTGTAATTATTTATTGATCAAATAGAATTACGGACACTAAATAATTATAAAACACTAAAAATATTATGAGAGACTTCAGTTGAGGCACTAAATAACTTCTTTTTCATTTAAAACCTCTCAATAATGTCAACAACATTTAATTCTTTGCTTCTTGTTTAAACAAGTCTCAGCTCGCTATAATACTGCTTCCAATTTTTTCGCGCGCAAATCAAAAGGACAAATTTGAACTTAAAAAACATTGATAAATATTATAATACATAAACTATAATAATACTTATAAATAAGAACTAAAATAAGTAATAAATAAATATGTAAAAAATTATGTAATAATTATGTAAAAAAAATATCGTATTTTATTAACATATATTTGAAATTGATTTTTTTTAAAAAATCATTGTTTTTTCTTAATTTTTTAAAATTTATTTTCAAAAATATAGGGGGCCCCTAATCATTTGGGACCCCAGGCCAAGGCCCAGTCTAGCCCAATGGGTAATCCGGTACTGGTGGCCAAGTTCGTCACCAAAGGCGGCTGTATAGAATTTATTTATAAGCTAAATGGTTTGTATTGTGCAATTTTTAGAGATTATACCTCATAATAATTCTTTCTTTTTTTCTGTTTGTTTACGAGAAAATTATATCTAGTTTAGTTGTTACTGCATGCATTAACAATTTTTTGTAATTCTATACAATATTTTAGTTTATTACTTATTGCTTATCTATCTGCTTGATATTTAATCTTATTTCCTATGTTCGCGAATTTATTGCTTTTACCTTCAATCTATTAAGCCAGCTAAAAGTTTCCTAAAACATTAAATGTTCGATAAATTTTTTACAAGATTATTGAAATATATATAGTGAACCTCTTAATGTTGAAATCAGTAGTTTTGGGATTTTTAGATCTATAAAGAAAACAGAAAGACATGGAGACTTAGGCGTTTTTATGCAGTGTATGAAACATCAGAATTATACGTTAGATATTCCAGTTTGCTTAAAGCATAATAAATAAGCACTCCATGCAATGAAAAATTCTGTTTAGGCATATTATGTTAAAAAAAACAGTCACGGTAAGAATATTCTTTAAAAAAAAAAAAAAATTTACAAATGTTATCAAAAATACCAAAGTCATCAGAAATACAAAGGTTATTTTTGGAAAAGTATTGTTATTTAAGAGACTTTATTTCAATACTGAGCGAACTTCATCTTTAAAGTAAATAGATGATTTCAAGAAACTGAAGCAGAAAGATAATTGATTAAAACAAACTTCATTGGCTCCAAAAATGTGCAGATGGCAATAAAAGTTAACATGTTTCAAGCACTCAAAAATAGGGGTTTTGTTTCTCATCTTTAGTTTCCATTTTTCTTTGGTTACGTTTATATTTCAAATAAATTTTTTTTCTTCTCCTTCACGTCTGGAAAGTCTTGAGAATGGGCGCTTTTTTTTAGCATTTGAAACATGTCGACTTTTATTTCCATCTGAAGCCTATGAATTTTTTTTTAAAATCAAAAACTCCATCTTTGTTCAATTTCTAATGAGTGTTTTCCTGTCTTTTCTATCCTGAGGTGCCTTCTTTTTCGAAGATAAATTAAGCTAGATGGATTATTTTTTTAATGATAGATATTACTTGTATGAGCAGGAAAGAGAAGCAATTTATTAACAAATGGGGTTGTTAAAAATATCGCTTTCATATGTTACCAGCATTGTATGAGACGTCAGCATTCTATAAATTACCTAAGTATTTTATAGAATGCTTGATGCGTTCGTTCCATACATTGCCGGATTGGCATATGGATTTCTATCTAATAACTATGCAATGAAAGAAATGCCTAATCTGTTCTATACTTTTCCGATTTATCATTTAACATTTAATAGAATTCATAGACAGTGCAAAAAATGCCCATTGTATTTCTTTATTCCTCCAGTTTGTCATTTACCATTTTATAAAATTTCTAAGCTATATGAGAAATATTTAATCGTTTCAGTTTTTGGTGTTCTAAAACATGTATAGGTATTCTATAGAATGTCCCAATAACATATTTTCACATTATAAAATGTGCCAATAACATATTTTTACATAAGAAAATGTACCTGTGGCGTAACTACCACTACGAATATTAAACATCAATTCACTACTATGTAAGGCATGCTAACTCAATTCTATGATGATTCTGCCTTTTGATAGATGAAGATTGGCATGGTCGATAACTCCGCTCCCAACATTGGTGACTTACGGACGTGATGCGAACACGCGCCTATCTTAACAGTAACGCCTACTTCGATGGATGGTCCACATTGAACAGTTGACTTGCTACTTGTGACGGCGATATTATCCACCTCCTCACGCTGTTGTTACTCAGTCTCGATTCGATGATAAGCAACGATCACTTACTACCACTACGAATATTAAACATCAATTCACTACTATATAAGACATGCTACCTTTTGATAGATGAAGGTTGGCATGGTCGATAACTCCATCCCCCCCATATGCCCATAACATAATTTGAACTCATTTAATTTGTACCCATAATATATATAAAATAACAAAATAGTTGTTGCGCTCATCGTCACTCTTTCATGATAACAGTGATTATTTAATTGCCCTTACCTGAAATGAATCTTATAACAGCATGAAACTCATGTTTTGAAGCTGTTTTCTAAAATTAAATACAACAAAAAAAAAAACTAACACTCCGACTGTAATAATTATAACATTTTTCTTCGCATAGAAAAACAGTCGGCTTCTGCCACAAACAGAGCGCTTGAAACATAAAGCTCAAAAAAACCGCTCACCGGAGTTTCGAATTTTCTAAAAGACAAATTCCTTCAATTACCGACGCCTCAAGCAGCATTCTTTTCGTCTTTTGAAGAAAACGGTAAAAGTCTAAAAAGTTTCGAAAAAAAGAAAAACATTCGAAAAAGAAAGAAATACTAGGATTTTTCTTCTTCATCTCCAACTCACCGAGCCGTGAAACGACTGCTACGCCGTATAACTGCTACATCTTTTTTGGCAGAAAAAGAAGACGCGGGAATATCATCTGATATACGACTTTCACCATTAACAACACTTTTCTTTGCTTTTAACTCATACTTTGGCAAGGGCTTTCCCCTGCAACCCTCCATTCTGAAATCGAAAGTTAGAAGCTTTAGTTTTTTAAGAGGAGGCACGTTTTCGGGCGCCGCTGAGCTACTGTTTCATAAATCGAATTCCTACTCTTTTATTTTTAGATGTCACTGGTTCAGTGAATCATGTTATTTGCATAGAAGGTTTGCTCTAACAAATATTTGTTTTTAAATATCTACTCTCGCTTTTGGTTTTAAGTTATGATTTCATTTTGAGTTATGGTTTAAAATATTGCGAGAATGTTTGTTCTTTATCTCGAAGGTGATATAAATTATTTCTCGTTAGATATAAATACAGCAACAGTACTCCGAAAATAACTAACTATTTGAATTATCAGTTAAAGAAATTCGGAATGTGTGGTTTACTGTGCTTTTCTGAGGAAACAGGATTTTCTCAAGTTTCAAAGTTAATTAAAAAGATGTCAACAGATGGCGCTGATAATTGAAAAATGTGAAACACTGTTTTCAAAATTACATCCCATTTGCAGCAACTTTCCATTAGCAAACGTTCGAGCAATTATTTTAGTTTTAATAACTTGACTTTCTGTAGTGTTCCATAGTTTTTCCCCTTTGGCCAAGGTTTTTCCAATCGGAAGCGACATCTGTTGCTGAACTTTGAAAATTGTTTTAAAAATATGTAAAAAAAAAAACCTGTTTCATAAACAGAACTTAAATTTTTATTTTATTTTTAGTTTTGTTTAATTGATTTTTCATATCGCAGGTCACTTTTAAAACACAAGTCTTAAGCAAATAGTGATGAGGATAATAGTGGTGTGGTATAAATTTAAATATGTCGTTAAAAAGGAAAAAAAATTGAATATCTTTACTTTTCAATTGCATTGTTTAAAATATGATTTGTTTAAATAGAAATATAACGCATTATTCATTATGTTTGGTATTACTCACCATTTTATTTAAGTTTATTCCAGCCAGAATTTGACGTATAAAACCGTACGCAATGAATAAACCTTTCCTACAAAATAAAAAGTTTAAAAAAAGTTGGTTTTCAAAACAGCACAGCAAGAAAAATGTCGGAAATGGCTATACTACGCTAAACTCAAAGTTGAAGAAACACAAAGTAACGTACAAAAAGTGTACAAATTATACAGTCGAGCTGTACACTAAATCTAGCGTAAAAAAGAAGTGGAAACAACCAAGACAAAATGTAAAAAGATCATCATAGTAGCATAACTTACTCTTAAAAATTTAGCATGATTCGATAAGCTTAACATGTCAAAGCTTTTATTGTTTTATTGCAATAACGTTATTATTCCAACCAATTATTTCATAGCTAAATCAATAAAAATTAAAGTTGTTCAATACAATAGAGCTTTATAAGCACTATAAATTCAGTCAAAAATAAATAAAGCAGTAAAATAAATAAATAAATAAGTAAAAAAAATAATAAATAAACAAAAAATATATAAATAAACTCGTATGATTTAAAAATTTTATAAAATGTGAAACATTTTTGTAATTTTATATATGAATGTGTAATTTTAATTCAAAGATTTTGAATTCATAAAGTATATATTTCATAAAATTAATTTCAGTTACTCAATTTATAGTTAATTCATTCAAATAAAAGAATATTAACTTGTATATACTAAAATATTATTCTCAAACTATTAATTTAAAAAAATATAAGGTATAGATAAAATATTATAATAATTGGAATTAAGTTATTTAATCAATCCTATTAGTACAAAATTTTTTGGTAAATATTCTTACTATTATGCCTAAAAAAAGACAATTAGACAGTAGTTTTTTCCCCTTCTTATGAAACAATTATGCTAAGATTTTGTAAAAAAATGTTAGTAATTGAATGTTAACAAATATTAATTGACATAATTATTACCAGACTGTATAATAAGGCTTGAAGAAGATTATTTAATGAAAAAAAGTGTAAAAATGCTCGTTTTTTTTCTTGTCTTATGTTCTTTATTTTGTTTTGTTAATAATAAGTAACAAAGCTTTATTAATGTGTACTTAAAATTAATGACGCGTGTCTGTCAGAGATTTATTATCATTAAAAAGATCTTCTCTGGAAGATTTGATTTCGTAAAGAAAAAATCGTTCTAATTTCCTATTAATTGCTTTTTATATATAAAAAAAAATTTGTCTGCTATTTTCAAATGATTGAGCTTATTGTATTATTTTGTATGAATAATTTTGTAAAAATATTTTTGATGAAATTAATCTAACTCATTCTTCCTTTCATTACATACACAAATAAGACAATGTAAATTTTAAGAGTAAAAAAAAAAAAAAAAAGAAAAAAAAAAACATTATAATTTTATGAAGATTTTTCTATCTTTTATGTATATTTTGAGAATTCTTGACGAAAATGAAGCAAGTATATTAACATTACTAAGTATGTAGGTAGCGAAAAGTTATATTTAAGCGCCAAGAAGAAGAAGAAAAAAAAACGCATCCAGAATTAATTTATAATTGGAAACTGCGCAATATCTTTAACTACCGGTAGAACAGACATTACTTAACCATGACCAAGCACCTAAGTTTCCTTCTCAGAGCTTTATCTTTTAACAGCTATGGTAGGAATGCCTAGTAATTTGGAACCCAATCAGATGACGTGGTCAGCACCTGAGGAAGTACGCTCCTCTTTCTAAACTTCCAACCCACAGCCATGTCACATTTGATTATTTTCAGTCGGATAATAGCTTTAAACGAATAGCTTTCTTCTATTTGATAAAATGCCCTGAATCTGAACCACGATTGATAGCATCGAAGCTATCAAGAAGAAGCTTATGGGTGACAATCATGACTTCAAACATCCACGATCTCAAGGAAATTCCTCCTGCGGACCGAAACTTATTGTGAGTGGGTTTCCCTATCCCGAGCCTGTAATGTTAAAATTTCTAGAAAATTTATCGTCTTCTACGCTAAAAAATCTCAACATTTTTTATTCGCTTCGTCGAGGTACCATTTTTCTTATATTTATCTCAATCACGATGTCGTTCTTACTAAAGATGCAAGAAGACTGTGGATCGTATATACTTCCCTCTGCTAGCCCAAATACTAATAAAAGTTATATATAATAATAAACACTTTGTGCAGGTCTGTGCTTACCCTGGAAATTTTGGAATATTTAGACATAATCCGCCCTACACTCACAGAAAAATTGGTTTAACTTTAACCGAACCATAACTACGTGCAAGTATGTTATACAGTGAGTACGTTATATGTATACTGTGTTATATGTGTGTGTGTGCAAGTATGTTATACTGTGAATACAGTGAAACTTGAGAATTTGATCACCCTTGTATGTTGACAAATGCTTAAGTTGACCCCTCTATTATCAAGAACCCAATAGATCGTTTGTAATCTGACCACGTGTTGATCTTACAAGTTGACCGTTTAAAATAAGTCAAATTTGTTTAACACCGTGTTTGAAGGTTATTTTATACCTTTCATAAATTGACTTAAAAAAAACTTTTTAGGAAACTTTTTATGCTATGTTGTTTTGCGTTAGGATTATGAGTTGAACCTAAGGGATAACTAAGGAATGCTGGCAGTCATCTGTCTTGATATGTTGACCATTTGTTTAAAGCAATACACCAGATTTAAATGTATAGTATAAGCATTTAAAATACTAATTAATTTGCAATATGGTATATTGTTAAACTTGGTATCGCATTTGTTTGGAGTAAATTTGCATGATATTTTTGTTGTGCTTGATCGAAAATTTCTAATAGCATAGGCGTAGCGTGAGGGGGCGGCAGCACACTTTTTGTTTTGAGAAAACTGTTCGTTTATTTTAAGTGTTATGCATATATGCAAATTTATTTTTTTATATATATATATATTATTTTATAACCGTCGTTGAACAGCCGACCCAATTTCATGGGTTTACGACTACTAATATTCAACTCCGTAGCCTTGTAATTTTGAACCAATCCAGAAAGGAAACTCCTGGATCAGTACCCCCAGAGGTATTGATTTGTTATGGGAACATGGAGGACTTTGAGACTCGACAGATTTAACGTGCATCAGTCACCATTTACTACACGGGGAGTCTTCGGCCGGCGAGGATCGAACCCACGACCTCTTAGACATGGGCCCAGCGCCCTACCGACCAGGCTATCCCGGCCTTTATATATATATAAGTATATTTATACATAAATGTGTGTATAAAACTTAAAATAGGCGAACAGTTTCCTAAAAACAAAAAGTGTGCCCCCTCACGCTACGCCCATGTCTAACAGCGTAATATAAAATTGCATTAACTTTAAGCAGCTATGTATTATATGTCAAATATTATATTATATATCTGTCAGGGTCACGTGATGTAATAACACGCATTTTCTGATGTTGCGAGCTAAAAGCTTGATATTATAGATATGATCATTTTGTTTTGTTTTGGTTTTTAAACGATGGATGAAAAGAATAATAAAAAAAAGGTGAATTAGTTTTGTAGAATTTTGCGTTATTTCTTTTGTAAAAGGTTACGACTGACAAATGTGCGGGGAAACCCCAATGGATTTCGAAATAAAAGATTGGTAGTTGTTTGTTCTATGAATTTCAAGTTGTTCGATGGAAGATAGTGAGTTATTTAGATTGTCTTGAAATTGGTTTAGGAAGTGGCATTTTTTTTTTTTGTAAGAAGGTGCAGTTTAGAAAGTAGTAGGTGAAAAATGGCATTTTTAGGAAGAGCTTTAAAAGTAGATTTGAAGTGTTTGGCGGAAGAGTTAGGAGAAACGGCAACGGAAGACATGAGAGTTACCGAATTAAAGAAGATTATATTGGCAAGTACGGAGTACGAAGAGGAGTTTGTGAAGGAATTATTAAAAAGAATAGTTAGTGGAAGAGAAGAAATAAAGCGCCAACAAAAAGAAGATGAAATTAGGCGACAAGAATATGAAATTAAGCAACAGGAAAGGGAAGACGAATTAAAGCGGCGAGAACAGGAAAGGGAAGATGAATTAAAGAGGCGAGAACAGGAAAGGGAAGGTGAATTAAAGCGGCGAGAACAGGAAAGGGAAGATGAATTAAAGCGGCAAGAAAAGGAATATGAATTGGAGAGGTTGAAGATAGAAGCTTCATTGGTACATACTGGTACTATAGGAGAGACGAGCAGCTCTCGAAATGAAGAAACAAGAGAACATGTACCTGGTGGATTGCAAAAATTAATGCGTACTTTTGATCCAAAAGAAGGTGATATAAGTTTTTATCTAATATTGTTTGAAAGACAAGCACGAAGAGTCCATATAAAAGAAGAAGATTGGGTAACGCATCTTGTTGGATTATTGCCTCTAGAAATGGCGAATTTAATTGCAAGGGAGCCTGAAGAAAAAGCAAATGATTATAAACATGTAAAATGTATGTTATTGAAAAGGTTTAAATTGAGCCCAGAAGCATTTAAAATAAAGTTTAAGAGACATTGTAAAGCGGCTGAGAGCACTTGGCGAGATTTTGGATTTGAATTGGCGAACTATTTTAACGAATGGGTTTCGGGACTAAAAATTAATGATTTCGACAGCCTGAAACAACTTGTCATTGTCGAACAGATAAAAGAACGAGTACCTGGAGACATACAAAATCATTTTATTGATGAGTGGAGTAGAATTTGCTCAGTTGACACACTTGCTGAGAAGCTAGATGAGTACGAGAATGCAAGGAAATATAACCAAACTACTAAATTCATTGCTTCTCAACCATATAGGAACTTATACCGGGAAAAACCAAACATGGTTAGTAGAAGATATCATACATTTGGTGAAGGATATAAACATGAGCATAACAACCATGGCAGAATTGATAAGCGGAGTTCTTCCCAAAATCCAGTCACATGTTTTAATTGTGGACGAGTAGGACACTTGGCACGATTTTGTCGAGATAATAAAGAGAGGAGAAGAAACATTGAAGGCAAAGTGGCCGAGGTTCAAGTATCGGAAGGGCAAGTATCCGAAGTTAAGGTACTCAGAAATGGAAATATCGAAAGCAAAGTAGTCACTGCAAGATTTAACGGTGAAGTCATGATAGGAAACAAAAAATGTAAAGGCGTTCAACCAAAAATAGCTGCCCTTAAGAAAGTTAGAATTTCATACAATGGAAATGAATACGAAGCTGTAGTAGATTCTGGTGCACAAATAAGTGTATTTAAAAACGATATAGTGGGTAAGGAAGTGGATTACAAAGGACATATAATACTACAACCTGCGTTTGGCGAAAGTCTAAAAGCTGAATTAAAAGAAGTGGAAATCGCGTTGGTAACGGAAGGATATATTACGCCTATAATTAAAACGATGATAGCAGCCGTCAATGGGTTAAATGCTGACATTTTGTTGGATGCTGAAACTTATGAGGCATTATTAGAACAAAAAAGAGTATACAATCCCAGTTTTACTGCTGCTATGAAGCTAAGATCAGATTCCCGAAAGGAGCAGTTATATATGAGTGCAAGTGACGGAGAAGAGCAGCAGGAGCCAACAGTAGGTGAATGCGGTGATAAAAAGAATGGAAATGAAACCGAACGATTCAAGATACAACAACAAAGTTGCGATACTCTCCAAGAAGCATGGAAATTGGGGAAGCAAAATAAAGGAGGGTATGTGATACAAAATAATATACTATGCCATGAAGAGCTGTTGGACGGGAATAGAATACAACAATTAGTAATTCCCGAAATTAGAAAAGGTAAAATACTAGAAATTGCCCATGAGTCAGTATTCGGAGCACATCTAGGAGCTCGTAAAACAATTCAAAGAATTAAATTTTCCTTTTATTGGCCAGGGATGGTCAAGGAAATTAAAGCTTATTGTAGCTCATGTCATGGGTGCCAAGGTAGAAGAGTTGTTCGTTCAGTAGACAAAATTCCGATAACACCTGTGTCACGTCCTGAACTTCCATTCCAAGTGGTGAACGTAGATCTAATTGGTCCTCTAGATCCAGTATCAGCACAAGGACATAAATATATCCTTTGTTTGATGGACCAACATTCAAGATGGCCTGAAGCAGTCCCGCTCAAATCGTTAACGGCAAGGAATACATGCGAAGCACTGCTCGAAATATTCTGTAGGACAGGAATTCCAGAAGTAATCGTGGTGGATAATGCGACAAATTTTACGGCAAGTTTAACGCAAGAGTTTTTGAAGGTTTTAGGAGCTTGTCCGCGATTTTCAACGCCATACCATCCGGAAGGGAACGGATTGATTGAAAGATGGAACCAAACCTTCAAAAATATGCTACATCACATTATTAGAGAAGTAGGAAGAAATTGGCATCGACATATACCATTTGTACTAGGGGCTTATCGAGAAGTTCCAAATGCAACTACAGGAGTACCACCTTTTCTGCTAATGTACGGGAGAGAACCGAAAGGCCCGTTATCTATATTGGAGTCAATTTGGGCCGGAGATATGTTTTTACCTTTGAATATGAAAGGATCAGCGGAGGAATATTTAAAAGAGTTAAAAGGAAAATTAGAAATAGCAACCGAAAAGGCAAGGTTAACAAGTGATGTGCAACAAAGTAACTATGCCAAATATTACAATAGAAGGAAAAAATACCGGGAATTTGCGCCAGGAGATCAAGTACTTGTGCTAATGCATGATTCATCCAATTCATTATATGCCAGATGGATAGGTCCAGTAAAGGTAATTAGAAGAGTGAAACCGAATTCGTATTATTTGCAAATGCCTGAAGGAAATTTAAGATTATTGCATGTTAACAAAATGAGAGAATACAAAGCGAGAATTCAAACAGTTGGAGTTGTCTATGATATTGATGATGAATTTGGTGAAATATACGAAACACCAACTCTTCCTACAGATGTGGAAAGCTATGAAGCATTGAAAGGATTAAATTTGGATTACTTACCCAAAATGCAACAAAATCAATTGAAAGATCTTTTACATAGACGCAAAACGTTGTTTTCGGGGAAGATAAGGATAGCTAAAGTTGGGAAACATGCGATAAAGCTGAAAGCTGAGGAGGATACGATGAAACCAAAAACGTATAAGATACCAGAAAACTTAAAGGGGAAAGTGGATGCACAGATCAATGAATTGCTAGCGTTAGGACTGATTGAACCGGTGGTAAGTGAGATAGCACACCCGGTAGTATGTGTTCATAAGAAAGACGGAACAATCAGGTTATGCATTGATTTCAGAAGTTTGAATGCTCTTACCGTTCCGGATGCATATCCAATGCAAAATATGATGGAGTTGAATTTCTTAGTAGGAAAGAAGAAATTCATTACTGTGCTAGATATGTTGAAGGGATATTGGGCTATACCGATGGAGAACGGCAGCAAACACCTCACAGCATTCCGAACTCACCGAGGCCAGTACCAATGGAATGTATTACCCTTTGGATTAAGAAATGCTACTGCAACCTACCAAAGAGCTATGTCTAAAGTGGTTCAGTCCATGTCTGATTTCACTTGTGCTTATATCGATGATTTAGCAGTATTTTCTGATACGTGGGAGGAACATTTGATTCATCTTGAAGAAGTTTTTAAGAGATTGGAATATTTTAATTTCTCCGTGAACTTGAGAAAGTGCGAATTTGCTAGACAAAAGGTTAAATACTTAGGACATATTATTGGTTCAGGTAAACATGCTCCTGACAAAGAACGAATAAGAGTAATACAGAAATTAGAGGCACCCAAAACCAAAAAACAACTGAGAAGTGCTTTGGGATTATGCAACTTTTACAGGCAGTATATTCCAAACTTCGCAAAGATTGCTCTTCCACTAACAGAGCTTACTAAAAAGAAAGTTCCTAATGAGATTCCTTGGAGCGAAGAAGCTAAGAAGGCATTCAAGGAATTGAAGACGTCGCTATGTAAGATCGCAGAGTTACAAGTCCCAGACATAGAGAAACCATACTACTTGCATACGGATGCATCTCAAAATGCGGTCGGATGTTGTTTAGGTCAGTTAGATGAAGAAGGAAATATTCGTCCCATAGCTTTCGGTAGCCAGAAGCTGAATTCAACTCAACAGAAATGGTCTACAATTGAAAGGGAAGCTTATGCTATTATTTGGGCTTTGCAGAGATTTGAAACCTTACTCTGTGGTGCTAAGATTATTTTATTAACTGATCATAATCCCCTAGTATTTCTGACGAGTGCGACACCCCAAAGCCCGAGGTTGCAGAGATGGGCGTTAGCCATTCAACGCCATGATATTGAGGCAAGTCACATCAAAGGATCGAAACTTAGTAATGCAGATGCATTGTCCAGACTGTAAATATAAACTAAAATAAGACTCTGAACATTTTTTCCTATTATTATTATTAGGTGATTAAAGTAAATACTTAGTGTTAAGTTAAACCTAAGATTCAGTGAATATTTGGGTGAATGTGAAACATAGTTTGTTTATGTGTAAAGTGTGACCCTTAAATTATTTGCCATATTCGATCTTTGGATCTAATATGACTCTGGGGGGAAGGTGTCAGGGTCACGTGATGTAATAACACGCATTTTCTGATGTTGCGAGCTAAAAGCTTGATATTATAGATATGATCATTTTGTTTTGTTTTGGTTTTTAAACGATGGATGAAAAGAATAATAAAAAAAAGGTGAATTAGTTTTGTAGAATTTTGCGTTATTTCTTTTGTAAAAGGTTACGACTGACAATATCAATAGAATACCATGAATAAGATGGCGTTGTTGTAGTAATCTCAAATATAGGAAAGTACATATCGTTACAACATTAATTTTTTCTTTTTTTTTCTGCTGATTTCTCGTTTTCTAAGTCGACATATCAATATTTGTCAGACATATTTATTCCCAAAAATGACAATTCGACGACGGAAATATTTCTCGACTAATAAAAAATTCTTCGTAAGGAATTCTTAATTCTTGAATAAATAAACGCATGGTAGTTATCAGTGATGAAAAAGTGATGAAGACGATAGTCGTAACACAAATATATCAAGACAAGAGTTACATTCCCTATGCCCTCGAAAAAGATATTATCGAAAAAAGTCACAAGAAAAAATAAGTTGCGTATAAAAACATCGATGTTTCACTTCACAGAGTTATTTGTCTTTTAACGTTCTTTTGGCGATTTATATTTTTATAACACTCGTATTGAAAAAAAAAATTCGAAAAAATTTAGAATGCTTTTATAATGTTTTGCTGTGACATGAAATGTGCATTTTAGTGAATAATATGCTATTTTTCAAACTGTTGCGAGTTAAGAAAGAAATAGCATTTATTCATGATTGATAGATTAATTTTTGTCTATATTTAGCCATCGTCCATTATTCTATTTATGAAAATTGAGCAAAATTTATGTTTAAAGAAAAGCCATGGTTTTTAGATTTAGACTCAATTTTTAAAATCTTACTTCAACAATGCATTGTTTGGGTAAATCCAAATGAACGAAAAGTGAGAATGATTACTGATTTCAATTATTTTTTTCGAGGTCCAAAAATCTCGCCATATCGATGATATTGTAAAAGGTCTTTAATTTTTCAAATACTTAAGTAGTTTTGTTATTACATGCAATAACACGTTTCAGTAAATAATATTCTTTCTTTTTTTTTATAATTGTTGTGATTTCGTAACAATTTATATATATATATATATATATATATATATATATATATATATATATATATATATATATATATATATATATAAATTTTTTGTAATGGCTGGCACTTGGGACGACTGCATATTCTCTTTTCGTTACCCAGTGGGCACCTGTGGCGAAGCCACGGCGGTGGAGTAGCGTCGCCCACGTCACACAACCACAAACCCGTTTAGCACAAAGAGAGAGAAACATCCATGCCCGGAGCAGCAACCCCGCAACCAGCAGCTCCGCAGTCAGGCGCGCTAACCACTCGGCCACCTGGTCGGCACACTTATTATATATTGTTATGTTAATTTTTGACTATATTTAGCCGTCATTCTTAAAGCTAATTACGAAAAGCATAAAGTGCTAATAAGAAGAAAATCCACTGTTTCATTTATTTAGGTTTAATTTTTCGATTTTTAAAATGTTACTCAAACACGTAGTTATATAAACTCTTAAACGTTAGCAAAAAATTACAATTATTTATAGATTTAAGTGATTTTTTTGAGGTAGAAATATTTTGCCAAATTGGTGATTTATAATAATTTTTTGAATACAATGTAATTTAAAGGTATGTAACGTTTTTTGTATATTTTCTTTAAAAAATATTATGTATGGTATAAAATTAAAGCTTTACTTCGTATTTAAAATACGCAAACAGAGGCCTTTTCACTTTCCTTGGCGAAAGAGTTTTAAAAACACTCCCTTAGCAGCTTATACTTAATTAGCATAATTAGCAATAACTTAATTAGCATAAATATTATAAATTATTATCTTTCAAATTGCTTAATTTAGTAAAATATTTTCCAATGAATGATAAAATTGAAAAAAAAAAAAAAACTAAATAGTAAAGATACTTATTATAGTATCAGGTGATATAAGAGATAAAAATGTAGTAAGCACAATTTTCGAATACAATGTAATTTAAAGGTATGTAACGTTTTTTGTATATTTTCTTTAAAAAATATTATGTATGGTATAAAATTAAAGCTTTACTTCGTATTTAAAATACGCAAACAGAGGCCTTTTCACTTTCCTTGGCGAAAGAGTTTTAAAAACACTCCCTTAGCAGCTTATACTTAATTAGCATAATTAGCAATAACTTAATTAGCATAAATATTATAAATTATTATCTTTCAAATTGCTTAATTTAGTAAAATATTTTCCAATGAATGATAAAATTGAAAAAAAAAAAAAACTAAATAGTAAAGATACTTATTATAGTATCAGGTGATATAAGAGATAAAAATGTAGTAAGCACAATTTTTTCAACTACATTTTCGATAAATAAAACCAGCCTATCCAACTTTTTATATTTTAATATAAAAATGTGTGAAATTTTTCTTTTTGTGATTGAAATTAAAATTTTTCATGCTAGCAAGCCGGGTTTTAATAATTTATGTCAAATTAATGAAATGAGGATTTAACACAAGATTTTAATCTAGCATTTTAAAAAATCATATTTTTAAATTGTTTTAAATTCTTAAAAACAATGAATAAGATAACTTTTAAAGCTTTCAAAAATGTTTTGAATTATGAGAACAATTAGTTCCTAAAGTAATTATTTCCTTTAAAGTTATTTAATAAGAGAGCAAAATAAGCAATGAAAATATAAAAATGACAGGCATTTAGATTCATTCTCCCAATTTTGGATTTGCATTTACCATCAGAATGTATTTGAAATTTCTTAAAAAAATTAAAAAAATTTTTTTTTTCTTATAACAAAAAATTATTTTCTTTTTATCATTATAAGTGAAAATTCCATATTTTTAGTTTAAAAGTTACCAATGCTATAAATTTTGTGAGATATTTTCTCGATACTATAATAAATTATACTTAATTTTATGGTTGATATTGCTAGTTAATTTCTAAAATTTTATAACTTTAACTGAATTGTTTCTACTGCAAGTAGGTGATTTAATTATTATGTATACATAATTTTCCCTTTTTTCCTACAATCTATTTCATTTAGAGACTACCTGTATAGGATATTTAAAGCTTTTTTGGCAGAGTCTGTTTATTGCCGTACGAATATATATTTCATTATAATTTGGCTGTAGTTTTAGCGCTGATGCTTTTAAAATCTCACCTCACTATCCACGTGTTAATTTTATATGACGGATAATCTTATCAAATCTATCAAAGTATTGCTTTGGAATAGCGTTAAACCTTATCAATTATCAAAATATGATATCGTGGTAATTGAATTATTTTTTGATAGGTATATTTAAAGTCAAAACTCATCTGAAAACGCTTGTTTATATAATTCAGTATTTATTTGTGTAAAAAAAATTTTTTTTTAAAAATGTATTACATATTTTTTTGACGAAAGAGTGTGAGAATTTTAAAAAGCAACTATCGCATATTTTTAACGATTAATTTGAAAATAAAAAAAAAATTAATTGGAGAATAAAATAGAATTTGCATTTTTATCAGAAGGCAGTCAGTTTACAAATACACTCAAATATCGGCATAAATAAGTCGAAAACAAAAGCTAATTTATTTTACAAACATGATGTACATTTGAAAAGCTTCATAGTGCGGCTTTGAGGAGAACTCCTCCAGACTAAAATTCTGCAGCTGTTTGCTGCTATGGTAACAAGCGAGAGCACATTTCTAATGGGGGTGCAATGCAGGAATAAAGGTTTCGATTAGTTAATTACTCATGCTGACCTATGCCAAGATCAAGACTAAACTATTTACCCCTCACCCCTATTCGAAGTGACTTTTCCTCGTAACCATGGTACCCGCCACGACGTGAGATTGGTATCTAGATGAGTTCTCTTGAAAGCCGCACTATACATCAAAATTATTTTTAAAAGAATCAATATAAAGCCATAATATTGTTATATTTCGAGAAAAGTTTCAATAATTCTTATAAACGGTACAACCACTTGGGTTGTTTTATAAATTAAATTTGAATATTAAAAAAAATACAGACAGGTTTTGGAGTTTAATCTGACTTTTGATATCAATTGTTTACAAAAAAAAAAAAAAAAAAAAAAAAAAAGAAAGAAGCAACTTGAATAAAATGTTCTTTGTTTCTTAATGATTAGTGGTCGTAAAAAGTTTGTTTTCAGCTACCAGAAATTGTGCGGCAATTAATTGTTTTAGGGAAAATCATACAAAACTGGCCTTGCTAAGAAAAATCATTGCTTACTTCCATAACATACTATTTGCATAGATTTTTAAGTATAGTAAAAATGCAATTTATGAACATAGGATAGCATTGGCTCATTGCTATTCCTCCCTCCCATATTATCATGGAAATAAATCACTACCACACTTTTTAGATCGTAATATTTAGATCTTAGTTCTTATCCTTTTGGATCTTTCATTAATATAATAAGGACAGATTACTACAATGTAAGCATTACTTATTTACGCGATTATAACTTATTACATGATTATATTACTTATTTACATGATTATATTACTTATTTACATGTAATCAACACTGACGTCGATTTTATTAAGTTTGATAAAATTTATTATGACCTCTTGAAACAGATAAGTACAGGTACTAAAAATCCGTATCGAAGAAGGTGTAAAATAATTATCTCTACCGTACCTATATTAGTATATTTGGTACCTATTACCACAGTACCAATATCACATATTGCCACAATTAATAAAGCATCAATGGCGTCAATTATAATGTGAGAACTTTTAATTCTCCTCAAAATGGATAAATACTAATATTATTAAATAACTTAAAGCTAAAAATACATTCATTTTGAAATCAAGGACTAAGATTCCAGAAAAGATTGACATCCAAGTAATTTTTATTAAAATAAACAGAGCATTAATAAAAGAAACAATAATACATTTCTCTCGAAGATTCCCAACAATTCTTAAAAACCAAAATAGTTACAGTTTTGTCAAATCAAATTCCAATCTAAATAAATGTGGACAGGTCTTTGATTCCAACCTGGCATAACAGCTCGATATTTGCTAAAAACAATGAAAAGTAACGAGACATTGCAGACAACTTGGAGAAAACTGTTTGTTGCTGCTTTCTTTTGTTTCTTCACGGTTAGTTGTCGAAAGAGGATTCCCTAAGTTGTCAGCTGTCAGAAAATAATGGTCGATGTTTACAAAGAAGTAACAAAGAAACAAAGGCCGGCTTGTCGAATTACCAGGGACCGCGTGCACCTGCGTGTGAATTAGACACTTTTTTCCTATTTCTTTTTCTTTTCTTAGCTAAGTGTCAGGTTTCCTTCTTTATTTCTGTGTCTTCCTCAGCGACAGCTATGGCTTCGTTTGGTGATGGTGGGCTTAATTTTATTGATGACGAAGCAGCTAATGAAGTCTGGGAGGATTCATTTTATAAGCCAGGAAGCTTTCGGTTTTCATTTTGCAAAGTTTAAAAATTTTGTTCTTTTTCTATTTATTTTGGATATCACATCGCTTCTCATCCCGGATGTCACTTAGAATTAACATTGAGAAAGAAAAAGAATTATAGATTTATAAATAAAGTAGGAAACATTGCAGGTATGTTTGACATGTTAAGATAAAATTGGCTTGCACTCCAAAATACTTCGAGGGCAACAAAATGCCGAGGACAGTTTGAGCAAAGGATATTCAAAGAAACATTATATTCAAAAGCTCTTTAATTTCATTGTTATAGTTATTTCAGTTTATATTAAAAGTATGTTTGTTTACTTTCAGAGCAAACAAAACTTTCTAAATTTTACTTCTGTTATTTTCAATCGGAAACTTATTTGCAAAGTTTCCAGTTGCTGCGAAATTTATTCATTGCAATTTTTATATTTCAAAAATTTTTATAGCTAAATTAGAAATAGTGTAAATGAGATCATATCGAGCCCTTTAGGTAATAGATGTAGAGGACACGAGTAGTAATAGCAGCGAATTGACGAAGGAAAGAATTAGAAATACTGAAATTGAGTACATATCGAGCTCTCAAAGTGATAAAGGTAGACGACACCAGTGGTAATAGCTGCGCATCGTCGAAGGATAAAATAAGCTAATTCTGTAAATAAATACATCATATCTAATTTTATAGATGAAAAATGTAGACTGCACCATTGTTAAAATTAGTAATTTGTTGAATGATGCTGAAATTTGTTAGTTTCACGGAGGTTTGAATATTCTTGTTGCATGACCAATATAGACACTGATGTATCAACTGACAGAATGGTTCTATGAGGAACTATGGTTTTCATTTCAGAGAAATGGTGTACGATGTTCCATTTTAAGAGAAATGCGTAGGCTGTGTCAATTTAAAGTGTATTTTCGTTTGTTTCAGTGTATTGAAATGTCTGACCATTTTATATAAATTTAAAATGAATTCTTCAATGACACAAAATAAAAAAAAATTTAAGTGAGTCTCTTTTTAGAGACTTAATAACACAAAAAGCGAGTTTTTAAATTAAATATATGTATAATAAATTAATGCAAGTTTTTTATATTATAATTTGCATTTAGTTTCGATTTACCAAAACAAAACTGAAAAATTTATCTTTCTACGTTTAAAAAAATTTTTTAAAAAAACTAATACCCATTTTCCATGCAAACACATTTTTGCTAATCATATGATAATCATCAATAATTTATTTATGAAACATAAATATGGAATTTTAAAGAAATAAAATATAACTTAGTTTCAAAAGAAGATCTGTAATTTAAAATCGTAACTCTGCGTCATAACTTTAATACTATCCATACTCTTGCTAAGAAGATTATAATTTTAAATAACTTATTAAAACGAAATTATCTTTATCTTTAATATTGGAATAGCAAATTTTTTCGGAAACGTAGATTCAAATATTTGTTTGTTTTTCAGTTTGAGTTCTAATTTCTGCGTCGCATTGAAATTTCTCAAAACATATTACAGCTTATAGAAAATTAGTTTAACTATTTACTAGACATAATAATTTAATTTAAGCGGAATGTAATATTTCTCAATGGAATGCAGTTATTACTTAATTTTATTTCCTCAATTTTACGCATAAAATTTGAAATCTAATACCAATTAAACAGCAACTATGACAAAAATAATAAATACATTAAGATTTTTTTTTGCTCGAAGACAATATTTCAAAAAGTTCTTTCGTACCTAGTCCTAGACAACGTAGAGATGATACCTAATTTAACACTCATCAATTGAGTAGTCCAAATTTAAAATCTGCTAACTACACTTTTCTTCTTCTTCTTCTTTTTTTTTTTTTTTTTTTTTTTTTTTTTGGAAAAAAAAAAAAAATTAACATATCAACATTAGATTACATGGTGTCTCAGTTAAATGATTAAAGAAGGTTAGGGTGTATCCTGACTATTCGAAATCATATAGCAATGCAGGGTCGGAAATGTTTTCCTGAAGTGATAGTTAGCGTTCCAAGTTTTCTTGTCAGGAATTGTCAATCATTGCAGAAATTCGAGATGAGCCTGGATTATTTCAGAATATTGGAAATTCCATGTGCCGTAGATGTGAGATTTGTATTGCAGTCAGTGAAAGGGACTTTGACTATTTTCTTTGAGCCGTATTCCTTTTATCTTTGAACCTTCATTATTAATAGAATATAATAATAAGAATATCCACTAACTGTCTTTTTCCTTATTAATTTTCTGTGTTCATCATCGATCAGGAAAGCATTTCCATACGATTTCGAATCGTCAAGATTCAACTTACCCATCTTGGAAGTACTGAAACGCTAAACTAAGACAACCTGTATATTTTAACGATTCAATAGGAACACACCTTTTTATCTTACTTCGATTTTATATCTTGTTATTTGATTTAATTTTATATAAATTCGATGTCATAAATGAAGAAAGTTAGTCAGTATGCTTAGAAATGCATTCTGCTGTTACTCCGCTTAGTAGCATTTAGTAACTTATCTTCGTAGGCATCATTATCTTCGCAAGTTTCTTACTAATATGCAAGGTGAATACAATTAAAGTTCTACTTTCCAAAGGGTGTGAAAAAGATCCATGGACAGCTTAGAATAATCTAATCTATTATCTAAGTATACTTGAAGCTATAGGAAATAAGTTTTACGAAAAGAGTATTTCAAAAATTTACTGATAGATAGCACTCTACTGGTCATAAGATGCTAAAAAACGCTTGCTTTTTCAAAAAAAAAAAACCAAAAAAAAAAAAAAAGCCCTCTAATTTTTAGATGCTAATTAAAAGACATCGTGATATGCCTTTTGCATTACGTAAAGGCATCGTGATATGCCTTTTGCATTACTTTTGTGAT
Organism: Parasteatoda lunata; assembly: GCA_949128135.1. Lineage (NCBI taxonomy): Eukaryota > Metazoa > Arthropoda > Arachnida > Araneae > Theridiidae > Parasteatoda > Parasteatoda lunata. The sequence goes on along the minus strand of OX421970.1, from coordinate 29,326,761 downwards.
AGAAAGTGGTAGGGACCATTATTGTACTTAAACGGCTTCATAAACACAGCCCATTTCTTCACTGGTAGAGTCATATCCATCTTCTAAAAATTAGGATTACTTAAGATTAGGCAATTGGGAAGTTATCTTCTAATTTTGATATTTTGAATTTTGTTTATTAGCAATTGAAACTTCTTGGCCTACTTTAGATTTGCCCGAACTCACTTTTATTTTTCCTTTAAATTTTAAATTAGTTATGGAGGTGACACAATTTGAGATGAAAAATTTCATGAACATCCCTTTAAATACTTCGCGAACTGACCTATCAACAAATTTTTTTAAAATTATTTATTAAAAAAATTAAAATTTAATATAATTATTGCAGAATTTTCCCAATGAAAGCGATACAACAATACAAGAAGCTGCTTAAAAACTCAGACTGTCGACATAACAAACTTTGTATTATTTTTAGTAACTCCTATTCCCAATCTAAAAACCATTTCTCTGATATTATGCTAAATATTCAGGACTACTAAGCATTTCCTCAATGCTAAATTGTGATAACTCCATTTATCTTTGTCTCTGTAACAGTGAAAGCAGCAGTTGGACTTAATCCTTTAATACAGCATAAATCATACCAACACCAAAAGATAAGGACCTTCTGCAATAGACCTCGTAAGAGGGAAAACATCGACAATTTTTCCCACCATGTATCATAATGAATAATCCATCTTTCGAAATGAACAGCGGAGTAGCAGAATAAAGGAGATTTCTTAGAGATCTTTCCAGCTTTTGGAAAAAATAACGTTAAAGAGTAGACATGTATCGTTCCATTTTCTTTCCTAAATAAGAACGTTTTTCTTGCCAACAACATCACGCATCTGCTGTAGAAAGCACGCGATTTGCTCGTTTCCACTTTGCTTGCTTCGCTGACCACATGGAAAAGCGCTAGTCCAACCTTTGCTTGGCTATTTAGGTGATTGGTGGATCTCCAATAAAAAGGATTGGCTAAAGTGCAAAAGCCTCGATAAGAATGATGAGCGGACTAAAAATCAACTGCTGTTGGCGAAATTTTTGTTGTTTCCTTAATATGTGTAGAAGCTGACATTTAAGCTATAATGAAAAAAAAAAAGAAAAAAAGAAGATATATTTTGGTGAGGTTTAGAGATGAAAAGTTATTAGGGATGAAATATTTACTGGCAGAACTAGTTAAAAAGGAAATTCTAAAAAAAAAAAAATATTAAAAAAATGTAAGTTTATGGGTTTAAGTGGAAGCTGCAAATGCTTGTACAGTGCACGAAAAAAAAATCAGACCACCGAGAATAACTATCGATCTAATGATCGGATCTTCACGTTCATAATGGTTTAAGGAAGAATTCAAATATGCTAATTAGTTACTGTAAACGATAGCTTAAGTTACAAAATTAAACACAAAAACGTATTTGCTCTGAATAAACACACCTTTTTTTCGACTGATTCGGATTTCTGACTCCCAAAATGTAGGGGGTAACCGCTATCGAGGAAATACAGTCACAATAATTTGGTCTGGACAGCTGGCCAAAACTTGAATCCCTTATTGTTAATTTTAGTTTTTGCATATTTGACCACATCTCGAGGACTTTCTAAGCGAATTGAAAACTTTTTGCACACTATTATAAAATTCGTTAATTCAAAGATAATTTCATTACAAAAAATAACTTTTAGTGAATATTTAATATTTTTCATTGTTGTATTTAATACTAGTCGAAAAACTTTTTAATTATAAGGCATACAATTTTTTGTATTATTTTAAAGAATGTAATTTTGCAAGACGAAATACAAAATAAAGCAAAATCGGTCGAATAGTTCCTGAGAAATCGAAATTTTAAAAAGTCGTATATTAAAAATTCGATTTCTCAGGAACTATTCGACGGATCAAAGTCTTTATCAAATTTCACATCGAAACCATCGTTTAGTTATTCCTCGAGGTCCCGAGTCTGCCTCAGGATAGACCTTCCTTAATCAGGGTTCGGGACTTCAAACTTCCAGTACTTAATTTGTAACTTTTTTATATCCAACTTTCTTATATTACAACCACTTTTTCCGTGGTTTTCCACGTGTTCTATAGCTGCCGGGTTTTGAGTCAAACACCTTTCTCAGAACTCTGTTAGTGTTCATCTGCTGAATATGAACCAGCCACTTCAGTCTCCCTGTCTTTAAGTGAGTGACTATATCAATGTCTTTACACTTTTTCAAAATCTTCAAATTGTTTCAAATTCTCCGTATTTCACTATTATTGATTCATTGACCAAACTCTATTCTTTTCTCTCCTAGTGATTAAAAAATGTTCTTGATCTTTTTTCACTTAAGTTCAGGATTCACTTTCATTTAAATAGACAGGTTTGAGGAAAACTTTGTGTTATATGATTTTACTAGCTTTTTCAGGCACAAATTAAAAAAGGCATAGTCGAGAGGTGGTCTTCTTATCTTAAAATTCAATTAATTCTGTATACTCACTCTGTATTTGCATTTTACACATCGTGTTTTTAAGCCTTATTTTCACTGAATTTATCAAATAAGATTGTATTTGAAACTCTTCTATAACTTCAAATAGTTAATCTCTGTTTATATTATTATATGCCTGTTTGAAGTCTATAAGTTAAAGGTGCAACTGATATTAAATTCCTGGCATGTCTTTATAATATTTCTGACGGAAAAAATCTGATCAGTAGTTGATCCGCCTGACCTGAAACCTGCTACTATCTCAGAGATTCTTTGATGAATGGCCTCAGACTGGCTGCTGAAACTCGAGCAAAGATTTTAAATATCACTGTCATCAGTGAAATTCCTCGATAGTTACTGCAAATATATATATCATTCTTTTTATTAAGCGGGTAAATGACATAGTTCCATTCCCTGAGCATAATTTGATTTTCCCTTATATCTCTTAGGAAACTACTGATTTCATTAAATAGTACTTGTGCACCATTTTATTTTTAATAATTCTACTGGTATTCATTATGTGCTTTGCTGTTTTTCATTTTCTCCGAAGCCATTTTTACTTCCCAAACTCTGGTTCTCGCCCCGCTTTCGTCAATACACTATATGTTTCAGATTGGTTCGGCTCGTCATTATTTACTCCTAGACTTAACTTATCCTGAAGGTCTTGGAAATATTTTGCCCATCTCTTACGGCGATCCTCATTTCCGTAGAAAGTTGTCCCTGTTTGGCAGCCACCCTTGTTTCCCTTCATTTTTTTATACATTTGCCTAATGTGTCCTGAGATCTTCAAGGTCTTAATTTCTTTCATTCTTGTTTTTTCCCATTCTTCTTATCTAATTTACGTTTTTCGATAAAAATTTGTTTCATTTGCGCAGATCCTGTGAACCAGCAATTTCAGGCGTACTGAATTTCTCTCTTTTCCATAAATTATACAGCCCAGATCATACCAATCGGTTCAATTTACTGCGTCAGTGTACCCTAAATTCTCCATTATTAGTAATTTTTGTTTAGAAATTTTGTTTAATTAGTTCCTCACCGTATTAGTAATTTTTGTTTTAATTCTGTTCCACTTTTCATCAATACTGAGGCCGACCAGCCTGTGTAGGGGGCAAGGAACTGTCCTTGCATCAGAAAGGTTCTGGGTTCGAATCCCGGGCGAGGCATGAGTGTTTCTTTCTCTCTGTGTGTTATATGTCCTTTCTCCTTTGTGTGTGTAAATGTGACCCGTCCTATAAACGGGTTTGTGGTTGAGTGAATGGTGTGGCAGACGTCGAATTCCTGGCCATAGATGGCGCCACTGAAAAACAGGAACAATCGCACTCTGCCTGAACAGGCATACGACAAAACAAAAAAATCAATACTGAGATCTTTTTCTGTCACGTCCTTTTAATCATTCAATTCTCCTCCGAGTACTTCAAAAAATTCTGTCTGATTTGGTCAAACTTCAAATTTTGGATTCTTGTGGGCTTTCTTTGATAACTTTTCCTTATTTCCTTTGATGCGCTGTTTGAATTTAATTCTCAACAAATAGTGATCCGAATCATAGTCAGCTTTTCTAAAATTGCTTACATCAGCAATGTATTATTTGTGTCTATTATTGATCATAACGTGGTAGATTTGGTTTTCTGTTAATCCATCATCAGATCTCCAAGTCACACATAAATGTACACTTTTGTGTGTGAAGAAGAAAGTTGTGCTGATGGTCATGCCTTTACTACAGGTAAATCAATTAGTCCCATTATCATTCTACTTTCTTCGTTTACTCAAATTGTAGGTTGGAGGAACTCTTTTCTCTCCATTTTTGCATCCATGCTACCTAAAATAATCTTATCTGTAACAATCTCATGTTCCGGCAATCTATCAAATACTCTCTCAAAGAGTATTTTATAAAAAGCTGCCTTATCATCTTCAGTTGCTGCATTTGCACAAACAAGTGATACATTGAACTTATAGAACTTAACTCTCAGAGTGAGCAGGCGTTCATTGACTGGTCTAAAATCTAGAACTACTTCGCTGTTCCAAAAAGAATTCTGGTTAAGTACGCAATTCAAATATTTACTTACATATTTAAAAAAATGAATTTAATGAATAAAAGTCATTTAAATCAAAAGAACTTTCAAATATTCTATGCCGTTCTTTCAAAGAAATTCCCAGTTTACGTACAGTATTGATATTTTATCATCAATAAATACTTCTTCAACAAATTAGATAAACTAATCCGTCATCGGAAACTTAAGTTAGCATCAATTCTTGTTAATTACGAAAGTGGTATCATATCATTTCTCAAGCTTTTTGATTTCAAGTATTCGAATCGGGAAACGATTTTGTAGCAATCATTAAAATTTCTACATAACAAAACAACCTCCAATGAATCTCTTTCTCAACTTCGCTCATGTTAAACGTCTCAAGATTTGAGAAGAAGTAGACAAAACAGTAGAAGAAACAGAGCAGTTTTAAATATCGCTAAAGAAAAGGTTAAAAACATAAAATGAATCTTAGGGAAACGTGCAATAATTTAATTTTACTAATTTTTATATGCCGAGTTCTTTACCAAATTTCAAAATGAAACCTCCACTTAAAGAGGGACCCCACCCTGAATATTTCAAAAATTTGAAAAAAAATTTCTTGCATTTTTCGAATCTTTGTACCCTTCCCAATGTCTGTCTAAAACGATTTCTCGGTACCTAACTTCGTTTGGAAGTTATACTTGAAAATAGAGAGTCGTCGCTAAGCAGGTAGAAAGGCCCGTTCGGCCGGATTAGGAGGGGCGACATTCTTTTTGTGTCTCATCCATTCTGTTGACTGTATATAGAAACTTATTGTAGGCATTTCATTTATCGACCATTATATATATGAAATTAAACGTTTTCCCCTACCATTAGTCAAAACTTTAAACGCGTTTTTCTCAAAACGCTGTTTTTTGACCAGGCCTAACGTTTTTCTCATGATCTATACAACGAAACAAGTTGTTCTTTATTTTAAATTACGTAAAAATATATTCTTTAGAAAGTTGCATAGGATTTTTTTGATATTTTTATATTTCGATTTTATATTAGTATTTTAATGAATATTTTTAAAAACTTAACTTTTTTGTAAGTTTCCGCCATTTTGGTAATTTTGCGAATATCAAAAAACCGCTATGCTACTTTTTAGATAATGTCTTTATGTTTCAAAAAATCTAAGCAAAATCGTTTGCCTATGTTTCAAGACTTCTAAATCCATGAGGCCAGAGAGGTGCTACTTTTTGATGACCAGCCACACACGGAGTTGCCACCAACTTATTTTTTATTATTTTGTAAAAGAAAATTTTTTAAAATAGACTTAAATTGTAGCTAAATAACATTAAAAAAAACAAGGAGTCTCTGCATTGTTTCTATTACTTAAGAAAAATTCAAGAAAAACGTTAATATGTTACCATCTCAGGCTGGGGTTCCCTCTTAAGTTCGAAATTCAAATACTTAGTTGCATGCTTTAATTAAATTAGCATTTTTAATGAATTGTAATTAAAATTCATTGATTTAATTTATTTAAATCAAATGTTCTTTCAGGTATTTTAAGCCGTTCTTTGAAGTTTATGTACAGAATCGATATGTTGCCTTCAATAAATATTTTTCAACAATCCTTCATCAGAAATTTAAGTTAGCATTAATTCTTGTTTAATTACGAAAGTGGTCTCAAATTCCTTCATGCGTGTTTTAATTTCAAGTATTCGAATCAGGAAAATTTCTTTAGCAATCATTAAAATTACAATTTATCAAAACAGCATGAAATGAATCATCCGCCTTTCACTCATCGGTAACGTCTTAAAGGTTACACTCGAAATAGAACAAAACTGTAGAAGAAACAAAACAAAACTGTAGAAGAAATAAAACAAAACTCCAGAAGAAATAAAACAAAACTCTAGAATAAATAGAAAAGTTCCAAATATCGCTAAAGAAAAGGTTAAAAGCTTGATTGAGTTTTAAGGAAACTTGCAATAATTTAATTTTACCATTTTCATACGTCGAGTTCTCCACATAAAGTTCGTAATTCAAATATTTACTGACATATTTTAAATAAATTAACATTTTTGATGATTTTTAATCAATATTTATTAATTTAATTTATTTAAATCAAATACACTTTCAAGTATTTCATGTCGCTCTTTGGGAGACATTTAAAGTATATGTACAGAATCGATGCTTTACCATCAATAAATAACAATTCTTCATCAGAAATTTAAGTTAGCATTAATTCTTGTTTAATTACGAAACTGGTCTCAAATTCCTTCACGCGTGTTTTGATTTGAAGTATTTGAATCGGGAAACGTTCTTTAGCAATCATTAAAATTTCAACATATCAAAACAACATCAAAAGAATCGTCCTCCCGACTTCGCTCATGTGAAACGCCTCAAAGGTTTGAGAAGAAATAGAACAGGGGCGGGCGAAAGAGACTTTGAATATTCTCCTTTGTCTTTCGCCGCCCTGAAATGGAGGGGGCGCACACGCAAGAAAATCGAAAATCAATACAATGTGGGAACATCTTCAGTCTAGTAGAATTCTTTCTTTTATTCATTTCTTTTTGGACCCTTTCCGGTTGGCAGAAAACTTTCTTCGATATTTGCTTTGACATCACATTAGGGGTGTACTTGCTGGCACCCCACCTTCTCTCTCAGACCCCCCATACATTTATAGAGTTCTCGCTTTTTTTTCTTACTTTTTTTCCCCCCTTTGTAAGAGGATGACTGAACTTTTGATCTAGGTAGCTAAAATGGAAATTAGGAACTTTGATTTATTTTCGAAATAACTCATGTCTTTCGCATTTCATTCGATCGCAGTTTTTGTCACCGAGTTTATTACTTTTTTTTTCTACTGCGATACAGAGAACAAAGAAAAAAAAATAGTTTCCGAGGTCATTAAGCGAGATACATTTATCTTCAATTCGCTATTGTTTTAACCTTTTATACTTACTTTTAGTTTAATCTGATATTCTAATCTTAGATAGAAAACAAAGGGCATCGAAAATTCAAATTCATTGAGATAAGGGTTGATTATATTACATACCGAAGTAAAACTTAATTAATTATGTTTCTTTTAAATGCTCGTTCAATGATTAAATGTTTCACTGGTTTGCTTTTATTGAGATCTGCTGATTTGCTGATTCATCTACTGAAACATTAGCTGATTCAGTGTTAATTCGATAATATCAATTCAGTAACTCGTCAATTTACTAATATGCCCTTTACTTATTAGTACCCCGATTTGCCCACTCATTCAATGATACACCAATAGCTGATTCAATAATTCAACAGAAACGTTTGATTCAAATAACTAAACTGAAAATTAAAAACTTTGATCAATTTTCGAAATAACTCCTTTCTTTGATCTTTATGTTAGCATAGTTTTCGTCATCGAGATTATTACTCATATTAATTTTTATTTTTTACTTTTATTTATTGAACTTTTTTTTACAGTGAATCAGAGAACAAAAACAAAATTTTCGAGTATTTAATGGAAATAATTAAAGATTTAGCAATATTACATACACCGTTATTAGGCTACATTTTTTTTTTTCGAAATTGGAGCGTTTGCTGAAAACGAACACGTAATTTTAAGAGTATGAGTAAAAAAATTAGATGCTTGAAAAAAAAATTTATAATTTTGTAAGTTTCTAAATTAACGTAATTATAAAATTACTATAAATGCGACCGAAAATAAACACACAATTCTGAGAATATGAATAAAATTCTTAGGTGCCTAATAGTTATTTTAAGTAGTAATTGTTGAAAATAAATCCACTACTATTATCTTTCTAGCAATAATATTGAGTAACTGGGAAAGAATTTAATGCCGTGATTGTGTTTTACATTTTCTCACTATTGAAGTAATCACCTAAAACAAATACGCAATTTTGAGAGTATTCGCAAACCTTGTAAATACTTTCTTAATTATGTTCTCCCGCCCCCAACAAATAAAAGTAATTATTAAAAGCAAACACATGTTTGAGTTATTTAATAAAGAACTTGTAAGGAAGTTTTTTTCAAAGTCAACTAATAATTATTCCTTTTTTTCAAATTTGCCTAGTAATGATATTTATATATATATATATATATATTTTAAAATTAGACTAATAACTTTTTATTATTATTATTATTTTTTAGAAATGTAACAAAAAATTTTTTTTTGCAAATTAAAATAATTACTAGAAAAGAAGCTCATAATTTTATGACAAAAAACGATAGATGCCTGTTAAGTAAGAAAATCATCCCACCTTCTTAAAAATAGAAATACTTAATGAAAGGAACTCATGAGTGAAAAAAATTGGTTTTAGTTTAAGATGGCAGGCAAACAATTAAATAATTTATCTTTTTTACAAATAAAAATATTAGCTGAAACTGGCACACATTTTTTGGAGCGAAAAATATTGCATACTTGGGGTATTGCATACATATATATTAGATAAAATTGAATTAATATGTTAAAAAATCAGAGTGCTCACTGAAAACAAACACACAATTTTAAAAATGTAACTAAAAATACTTTTTACTTCCTAATAAACATTTGGCTAACTACATTTTCTTTCATATAAGAGTGTTATTTGAAAACAGGCACACTTCTGTGTTATTCAATAAAAGAAACACTGAGGAATATCCACACAAAGGAATAATTAAAAAAAAGTGGAATATCTTGAAAACAATTAATCGTAAATACCCATTCTCTCTTGATTGGATAAAAAAATATCGAAAGTAAATTATATAAAAGAAAAAAAACTTTAAGAATTCAAAATCTGTAGTAAGAAATTCTTTATATGTTACTCTTCTGTATACTTATTGATTGAAAGCTGTACATCAATACTTATAACAGAAACATAGTTAAATATTCGCTATTTTTTCCACTATTTTTGATCTTAAAAATACATCTTGGAGAATTAATTAATTTTCATTTTATATTAGGAATTGAAGAAAAATTTTATTAATTGATATAAATTGTTTTTTTCTAAAAATTTTTATCGCTGAAGTATTGTAATTGAGTTATGTTCCAGAAAATTACGTATTTTTGACCTGTCATTTCTTATTATATTTAATGTGATTTACAATTTTGTTATTAATTAAAAACGATCCCAAAAATTTTTAATCTAGTCATTTTTGCTCTAAAACTAATTGTCCATTGCAGTTGAAATTAATAAGAACGGCTGAAAATCGAGAAAGAAATCCTAAAACTTCAACGTTAAAATATAAAGCATGAAGTAAGGCTTGTATAACAAACAATTATTTTAAAAGTGATTTAAAAATAAAATAAAAAAAATAAATAAATAAAAAAGAACCGAAATGGTTTTGACTTCTGTTAAAAACAGGGTTTTTTCATAAGAACAGGATATAGAGAAGTTGATTGTTAAATTATTAAATAAGTCTACAGAAAAGGCATTAGCTCAACTAAAAGAGAAAACTATTTTCTAATTGTTCTATCAGTGCGAAAAAGAAAAAAGAAACTTTCATGTATATACCCTGGATCTTATGTCATTTGTTGTTAAATGAACCAAACATGGCTAAAAATCGAACTCCCAAAATCAGTTTAAAACTGACCCAAATTCAAAAACACATTAAAAATAAATAAAATGAAACTCAGATTTTCAACTGTTATCTACAGTTAAAATAAACAAGGAGAGATATCCATTGCAGAAAGATATATTTAAATTTGATTCGACGTTTTTGAAATGCAACAGCCATTAAGTTTTAAGAGTCCTCTTAAAAATAGAATTTTATTATTTGAACAGGCTGTTAGCAAGCAAATACGGAAAAAAAAGAAGTATCCGTTAGACGGCAGGATTCGAACCTGCGCGGGAAGATCCCTATGGATTTCTAGTCCATCGCCTTAACCACTCGGCCACGACGACCTGATAGATTAATAGCTCCTAAATTTTTATTCTCCAATATTTGACAAAAGAAACAAAAATTGTATTATGGAACATATTTATTAAAGTTCGTTAAAATCTTAAACAAGTGTAAAATTGCTATGCTTTTAAAATCATATAAAAACAGATTTTTATAATTGGATTCAGCGAGCTGATACAAGCAACAGGAAAATTAATTCGTAGTCGGCAGGATTCGAACCTGCGCGGGAAGATCCCAATGAATTTCTATTCCATCGCCTTAACTACTCGGCCACGACTACCTGGTTGTTTAGTAGCTCCCAAATTTTTATTCTCCAATATTTGACTAAGGAAACAAAAATTGTATTATGAAACATATTTATTAAAGTTGGTTAAAATCTAAAACAAGTGTAAAATTTTTATGCTTTAAAAATCACATTAAAACAGAATTTTATAATTGGATTAAGCGAGATGCTACAAGCAACAGGGAAATTAATTCGTAGTCGGCAGGATTCCAACCAGCGCGGGAAGATCCCAATGGCTTTCTAGTCCATCGCCTTAACCACTCGGCCACGACTACCTGATTGTTTAGTTGTTCCCAAATTTTTATTCTCCAATATTTGACAAAAGAAGCAAAAATTGTATTATGAAACATATTTATTAAAGTTGGTTAAAAGCTTAAACAAGTGTAAAATTGTTATGCTTTAAAAATCACATAAAAACAGATTTTTATAATTGGATATAGCATGCTTATACAAGCAACAGGAAAATTAATTCGTAGTCGGCAGGAATCGAACCTGCGCGGGAAGATCCCAATGGATTTTAAGTCCATTGCCTTAACTACTCGGCCACGACTACCTGGTTGTTTAGTAGTTCCCAAATTTTTATTCTCCAATATTTGACTAAAGAAGCAAAAATTGTATTAAGAAACATATTTATTATAGTTGGTTAAAATCTTAAACAAGTGTAAAATTGTTATTCCTTAAAAATCACATAAAAACAGATTTTTATAATTGGATTTAGCAAGCTGATACAAGCAACAGGAAAATTAATTCGTAGTCGGCAGGTTTCGAACCTGCGCGGGAAGATCCAAATGGATTTCTAGTCCATCGCCTTAACCACTCGGCCACGACTACCTGATTGTTTAGTTGTTCCCAAATTTTTACTCTCCAATATTTGACAAAAGAAGCAAAAATTGTATTATGAAACATATTTATTAAAGTTGGTTAAAATCTTAAGCAAGTGTAAAATTGTTATGCTTTAAAAATCACATAAATACAGATTTTTATAATTGGATTTAGCGAGCTGATACACGCAACAGGGAAA